>JAVMKO010000009.1:29216000-30522500 GCA_032164245.1 Sternotherus odoratus
AAAGGAAAGTTATCAAGCAGGGAGAAAAGAAAAAATATATATTGTGAAGGAGAAGAGTTAAAAACCAGAGCACACCCTGCTTATATGACCCATGTCAGTGCCTCTTTGCAACTGCTAAGGATAGTGTTTTCTTGAACTCCTCATGCACCAACGTTGGCTCTGCACTGTCCCCAACACAGGCCAGTTTCAAAGTCTCAACCAGGGTGTTTCAAAAGAAGATACTAATTGATATTGTGAAGACTGTGCAGTAGCTCTGCACCACATTCAGTGACGAATGGTGTATGCAGCTTTCAGATTGTCACTTCATCATTTCTAGCTGTGCTTGCCACTGCATAGATTAGATTCAAGCTGTTTCAGCCTACATTCTTTTACCAGTTCAATACAGACTTTATAGACCTACTCCTGTGCTCCTCGCTCAGTCTGTACTTCCATTAAATTCAACAGCAGTTATGGTGAAGAAAGGACTGTCTCAGGAATTCAGGTTTTGAGTCTTACACTCCTATTTCTATGTTGAAAAAACTCATAAACATTATGGCTGGAATAAACCATGTTGCTATGTTATTCAGCCACAATGGCTAAGGGTTTGATGACATATCTGTCTTTCAACTACTACTCTCTAGAGGGAGCCATATATTAACTTTCTGCAGTCCTTCATTTAAGGATTTACCGAGTAGCTGGGTGATATGTCATCCTAGGATATACAATGTCCTAAGTATACAACAGTTTAAATATTTCGTAGTAGTATAGGGTAAGTGTGCTGGAAATTAAATGATTGCATTTTGTTCAGCATTTTATTCACTGTCTACTTAATAAATTCTTAGGTGATTTAAATTTTATTTTGATTATAAGTTAATAAATATTAATTGAAAAACCTTAATGTAATCCAAGGGTGAATGAAGCATAAACAAAATATAAATTTAAATAAAACTAATTATCTATTGCACAGAGACTACATTGGCCAGTTAATGAAGTGAACAGTTATCTGGATTTACCAAGGACTATTTAGTGAAGATCAGTTTAATTAGAGTGGATGGAGTAGGTTAACATAGAAGTTTGACTAGATGGGTGAAAAGACATCTAGGCTTTGCTTCTGGTTCTGCGACTGACTCATTGCATGACCTTTGGCAAAGCTCTTAACCACCTTGTGTCTCAGTTTAGAACCCTGTACAATGGTTATAATAATACTTACCGACTGTGCAGTTGTTTTTTGAGAATTAATGAATTAATGTTTGTAAAATACTTGGAGATCCTTTGGTAAAAGGCCTGATAGAAGCACAAAATATTAACATTATTTGTCAGTGGCTCCTATTAACTGTGAGTGTTTGAACTTTCTTCAGTATAAACTTAAACTCCACTAATGGGCTTTAAAATTGTATCCTGGATCATTGTAGTACAATAGTTAAACCTTCAGTGATAGACATACTTGGAAAAAATATTGTGCAAGATGTTGTGGCCCAAAACTTTGGCTATGGCAGGGGAGTGGACAGTGCAGCTCTGGAGGAGATTGCAAGGTGACATGTTTGCTCTCATGATCCTGAGCTAAATACAGTGGAATGCTGGTTCTGTGCTATTGTGGGATCCCCCAACAGTGTGGTATATGACTCCCTTGTCTAGCTTAGTTGGCTTTTGAACCCTAATGCCTAAAAGGGGGTACACTATACTGAGGGATTTGGACTTACATCATTAATTTAGAGACACTGTCTTTGTGGTTGAGGAGATACAGTACTTTAATTATAAGTCTCTGCTTCCAGGTGCTTACTGTGGTGTCCAGAAAGATTACCTTTTAGGCTATTTCCTAGTTATGATCTCAGCCTCAACATAGATCCATTTGGAAATTGAGTAAAAACCAACTATTCTTTGTTTGAAGAGTCTGAACATGAAGAGAGATTTGCTCACTTGAGAAATGTTCCTGGTGCTCTTTTTCTTGCAACTGAGTACCTCAAAATATTTTAAAAGTCAGATGTTCTGGAGACAAGGGCCTCTGGTGTGTGTGAGGAAAATCGCCTTTGCCAGGAAGAATAGACTTTCTCAAAGACAAAGGGTGAAGAGACTCTGTCCAGACTTGTGTTCACAGGGGTGCTGTGGATGGTGGTGAGATGTCTAAGATGCTGGGCAAGGAGCATTGTAATTCTTAATGCATTGCTGGAAGATGCTCAGATAGTACAGTGATGAGTGATATAAGAACCATGTAGAATAGGAAGAACTAAAAATGTGTTATCTTCATGACAGAGGAATACCTACCTTTTAAATTATGAGGGCTCTGATAATATAATTCCATATCTGATTTGAATTCCAGATGTGTTGAACAAGACGTGGTCAATTTACTGTGCACACGTCTGCATAGTAGGAAAAGAACTGAGATACTCCCATCTATCATCTTTATTAAAGCTGTGTCAAACTACAGCTGGCCATATTCTTCATAGTGAATCATTTTTTCCCTCTGTTTGAGAGTTATGTGAACAGACTTTGAATTTTACAGATCTGCTCAGTATTTGATTAACAGATTCTGTGAATGGGTTTCAGTCTTTGGATTGTCTACAAGCCATTCTCTGTGACTATGATTTTGAGTACATACACATTAAGCCAGATTGTGTCATTTTTACTCACATGAAGTAGTGCCTTTCTCCTCCACTAGCTCCATTGTAACCACACAGCAATAATATGGATGTTACCGTTTGAAATTTGTTACTTATTATTTTTATTACTATATTGCTTTGGGGCTCCATGCCTACTTGGGCAAGACTTAGTGTGAACACATAACAGCTACAGGCCCTGCCCTGAAGAGTTTATAATCTTATATGTGCTGCGTGGATGATCCTTTAAATCACAGGTTATTTCTGTGGTAACAGAGTCCTGTTATTTCTTCTCCCTCACCAAATGACTGAAGGTTTATTTTAGTGTAGACACTTCTAGTGTGAATCTTTATGCAAACACATATTGTCATGGGAATTTGAGGCATGTGTTTTCTACAAACAAAAGAAAATCACCCAAATATTTATAAAACCAGGATTGTGCATACCATTCAAATAAATTCAGAGTTCTGTTTAATCAAATACAAATTGCAGCATTCCCTAGTTGTTCCAATCTGAGATATTACAGATGAAAGGTCAATGCTTCGTTTACAAAGACATTTCCTTAATTAGGTAATCTCCTTTTAAGGTGAATTCATTCTCCCTCTCCCAATAATGCCCTCAATCCTGAGTTTGGGGGTGCTGCAGGCTGGATGGTCCACTGGTTAGAGCATTACTCTGAGACTTGGGTTCAATTCCCTTTCCTACCAGAGACTTGCTATCTGATTTTGGCCTCTCTGTGCCTTAGTTCCTTATTTGTACAGTGGTGATAGTAGAACTGCATTAACTGACAGTGGTGTAGTGAGGATAAATGCATTAAGGATTGTGCTCAAATGGTGGGGTAATGGGAGTCACATCAGTATCTAGAATAGATAATGCCCTCTGGCTTCTATTGCAGCTAGATAAGGAATAGCATTTGCCTCCCTTCCACACTAGATGCTTGGAGTGAAAGCGCCACTAAATTGTCATAAACCTGGGTTCATTGTTCTCTCAAAAATACGTTAACTTTAAATAATTGTATTATTTGCTTGATTGATAATTATAGTTATCTGACTGTTATTTAGTTACCTTTAGAGATGCTTTAGAGCAGGGGTGAGGAACCTCTGGCCCGTGGGCCTTATACGGCCCACCAAAGCCTTCCATCCGGCCCGCGCGCGTCCCTGGCCGGCGGCTCCCCCAGGCGCTTCCCGGCCCCTTTGCCAAACGCAGAGCCGCCCCCGCCTGGCGGCCCGGGGCAGCTCCGCGCTCGACGAAGAGGCCGGGAAGCGCCTGGGGGAGCCGCCGGCCAGGGACGCGCGCGGGCTGCCGTGCGGAGGCGGCTCCGCGCTCAGCGAAGGGGCCAGGAAGCGCCTGGGGGAGCCGCCGGCCAGGGACGCGTGCGGGCTGCCATGCGGAGGCTAGGAGACTAGGCTGGATGGGGTGGGTGCAGGAGGGAAGGAGGTTTGGTGCGGGGGAGGCTGGGCTGGGCGGGTCAGGCATGGGGGGCAGAAAGCTGGGTTGGGAGGAGGTTAGGTTCCGTGGGATGGGCCGGGCCGGGCCGAGCCAGGCAGGGGTGGGGGAGGAAAGGTGGCTAGATGGAGGGGTGCTGGGGGGGGGGGTAAAGGAAGGTCACCCCCTACACCCAGGCTGACAGTGGGAGCTGACTGGGGCAGGCAGCAGGACCCCGGCTGGCAAGGGGCCAGCGGGGAAACCCCAAAGCCGTGCAGGGCTAAGCACTCTGCCTGCCACTGCTTTGGTGTTTCCCCCGCTGGCCCCTTGCCAGCTGGCGTCTCAACTGCCAGCCTGGGCTTCCTCGGGGGGGGGGGGGGGAGGGGGTAAGCGACCGGCCCGCGAATGACATTATAAAGGTCCAAAAGGCCCTTCGCAGAAAAAAGGTTCCCCACCCCTGCTTTAGAGTGCTTTAGAGATGAGATGTTCCATGTAAGTAAGTGGTGAATATTATTTTTATTTTGCCTCAGATATACTAGGGGGTATTATGGACAATAACCAGAACCAATATTATTATTCTCCTGTATGATGTTTGAAAATTACAGACAGTGCAGAAATAGGGTTTGTGTAAAGTATTTTTAACTTTTTTTTTTTTTTTAGTCTCACCTCACTTTCCTGTCTTGCAGCATGAGTGGCTGAATGCAACAAGCATATGTAAAGTTTAAAACTTTGTTTCGCTTCATTCTGCCCTTAGGTGTAAATTGTTTTGTAAGGGTTCTTTCTGGAAAGGACCCCATATAACAATATTTTCTAGTTTGTTTTCTATTCTATGAGACTGTGTTGTGAACTTAAGAACTCAGACATGCTACCCATTGGCGTTCTGACAGCATCTTACAGCTGGTCTCTCCTTATTCTCTGTTGAAGGAGATTAATGAGCTTCAATTCTAATGCACAAATGCTCCACCGTCTAGACTATACAGAGAAGGTAGCTAAGTTTATAAATCCACATCCTGTGGATCTTAGAAGGTACATGTACTCTTATCAACAATCTTTGGTATTAGTTTACCACTTCATGCCTCACTGTGCTATTAACCTCGCTTCATTGTCATTTCCTTCCTGCGTGTGCATGCTCTTTTTACTGTGAATTTGACTGAATTTAGGCATTGAATTTAGTTACTCTTGATTGGGCAAATACTGAAGTCTTTATTGGGACAAAACTCCTGCTGAAGTCAACAGGAGTTTGGTTAGACTTAGAGCCTGGGCAATTGAAGGGAAGGTGTGGTCTCTGAGGAGTACATCATAGGGTGTGTAAATTTGCAGTTGCCAAATTACTGAGAACAAGGTGTTAATGGATATATATTGTATCCACACAATGAATGAAGGAGAAGATATATATGTCATTGAAGACTTAAAGTTGATAGAACTGTATGTTGTTGGATTCAGTATAAGTGGGGAAAACTTAAATCTATATCTAGCAAATCATTGTCAGTTACATTATATCCTGCTAGATGAGGGGACACAGACAGATAATGATTAAAAATTGATTGATAAAATGGAGAGATTCGTAAAATAATCATGACATTAACAAATAATGCATTATTAATACAAAATATTAATTTTAAAACTTGTGGTAGCATCTTAACATTCTTATGGTTGGAGCCTGCAAAAATATATGCCCAGAAATAAAGGATGTTCCAGAGGTTAAGGTGCTCACCTAGGATTTGAAAGAATTTGAGACGTGAACAATATAAGGCCAATGGTGTGAGGAGTATGCACACAGAGAGGACATGGGGAGTTCCCATATGAAACCTATTCCACAAGTGTAGTGCTCAGAAACGACAATGTGGACAGTACAAAGGTGGATGATAAAGACATTTTGAATAAGTTTTATAACCAGACCTAGTAGTGTGTCACAGTATTTTTTTTCTTTCTTTCTGTGTGTATAAATGCATCTTACTTCTGTTCCATTCTGTGCATCCGATGAAGTGAGCTATAGCCCACGAAAGCTTATCCTATATAATAAAAGGCCAGAGGAAGTTTGTCCGAAGCCGTCATGCGCAGTAGAGATGGCCCGGACGAACAGCATGCTGGGAGTGGTAGTTCGGCGGCACAAAATGGCCGCCGCATGTGCGCCACCACAAGCTGCAGAGACGGCCCGGACAAACAGCGGTAAGCACTTTGGCCTGTCCCCAGTGAGGTAACAGGTCACAGTGCTGAGAGGCAGTGGTAGAGCGGGGGAGGGACTCAGTGAGGTAACAGGGCATGGTGCATGGGGACTGAGGGCAAACAGTATTAAGCACTTTGGCCCGTGTACACGGGCTGTTACACTAGTGCTGAAATAAACTAGTTAGTCTCTAAGGTTCTACAAGTATTCCTCGCTTTCTTTGCAGTAAAGAGTGTGAAGAATCTTGGTTTGGTCAGGAGAAGACAAAAGTGATCACCCATTTATAGTAAAAAAAACAAACACCAAGTCTCAGATTACACAATTTGAATCCAAATAGCCTTTATCTTATTAAAACTGTTTAAAACAATGTAATAGACTATTTCATTAATCATTTAGAACCGTTTAAAGCCACTTTCCAGGGGCATGATGTACTGAGAGCCCTTCCCTCTGACTGATTTTGGTGGCCTGATCCTGATGACAATAGGGTTTGAGGGTGCTCTGTTTTTCGGAATCAGGTCGTTGATACAATGTGGGAAGGCAGATGTCTCTTTCAGCTCTGCTTGCTTACCTCAGTCTCTTGAGGCACAGTAAGAGCAGCAGTTCTGAACAATTGGCTCTTAAATGAGCTATGATACCCTTACACTGAGCATAAACTTAATATTCAAGTGTCCCGATTGACTTCAGTTTATGTAGCAAGGTTCTTGTTTTCATGGGATAGTGCCTAATGCTGTACCACTAAATGTGATGGGAGTTTTGCCACTGGCTTCAACATGGCTAATAGATATAATATAGGTGTAATATTAATTTAAAAGATACCTAAAGGGCTGTCTTATTTTGATGGCTCTGATGCATCTGTGTGTACAGACTTCGTATTGCTGGATTTGAGGATTCCTTCCCTTTGGCCTGTTAAACTTAAAGCATAACAAAATTTCCTTAAAACAAAGTCCTTTTACTTTGGCTTTGCTTTATTTTCCAGGATGTTGAGCACACTTTAGAATTCAGTTTCAAGGGGTTTGGCTTACTGGGTTCTGTGTTTTTTGGAACTACTTTTTTTTATTATTTTCCCCTTCTTAAGACTCTTTTATAGGTCAATTTTCTATACTCATATTATACTCATATTATTTTCCCCTTCATATTATTTTCCTCATATTATTTTCCCCTTCTTAAGACTCTTTTATAGGTCAATTTTCTATACTCATACTTTATATGGAACTAGCAAAAATACCCGGCATTGTTCGGGGTATTTGTAATTGGAAACTGGGATGTAAAAAGACTACAATGTTTTTTATTAATACAAATTTTGTTCAGAAATCTCATTTTGTCTAAGTAATTTCATTCTCTTGCATTTAGATGTGGTTTCTCTGATACATTTTCGCTTTTTACGTGGCATAACGAATAGGGTCCTTTTAAGGAAAAAACAGTGTATTTAATTATGTTTGTGCTACACAACACTAAGCTCTCTGATTATCTGTACAGTAAACCCTCGATTTAACGGACCTCGATTTAACGGACTTCGGATGCAACGGACAAAATTTCTGAGCAAGTCTGATGCATTCCTGATCCATTTCTGGTGGGCTGGCTGCCAGCTCCCAGCTGCTGCCCGGATCACGGAAGCGGGAGGGTTGGCTGGCTCCTGGGACCCGTGCGGGCTGGCTGCCAGCTCCCGGCTCCCGCCCGAGTCCCACCAGCGGGCGGGCTGGCTGCCGGGTCCCGCCCGGGTCCCGCCTGCGGGTGGACTGGCTCCCAGCTCCCGCCCGAGTCCCGCCAGCAGGCGGGCTGGCTGACGGTTCACGTCTGCCGCCCGGGTCCCAGCAGCGGGCGGGCTGCGGAGCTGCCGCCCTGACCCTGTGGCGGGCGGGCTGCTGCTCCGACAGCTCGTTTTTTTTGTTTTGTTAAATAACGGACTTTTGGATTTAACGGACACCCCCTCGCCCGAATTAGTCCGTTAAATGGAGGTTTTACTGTATTGTTGCATCATAACTATGTCACAGACAACAGCATGTGTTAACCTGCAGCCCAGATGATGTTATGTGAGCTGTGTAGTTGATGTTAATGAGCTTTAATGAATTTCACCCCTAGGGGGTGTAAGAGGTGAGCTTTTAAAAATTGTCGATTCTTACCCTGATTAGGACCCTAAAGCCTATAACTTTACCAAATTTCAAGTATCTAGCTGAAACGGTGTGGAAGTAGTAAGGGAACATACACGCATACATGCATACACCATTTGACTTTTATATATATAGATAACACCTTCCTTTACAAGTAATCCTACTGAAGTCATGGGACCACTTGCAGAGTATGGGCCTGATTCAAAGTTTGTTGAAATAAATGGAGGTCTTTGATTTCATTGAGTTCTGTGTGAAGCTCTCAGATACTATTCAGCATGAATATAGGTGGCAGAATTGGACTCTGTGTTATCATGGAAACCAAACTTCATAAAAATCCCCTTCAGCCCTCACAACTGAATAGTGTATGAACAAAAGAAATTATCATCCAGGAGCACAAGTGAGCCATTAGCAACCCCCAAGGCAGTACAGCAGTCACCATAACAGCCAGCTACAAAAGCTGTGCAGGAAATAAACCAGACCCAGATTGATGCTGCTGGAATTAGAGTTAGTAATATGTGTCCCACAGGTTTCCAAGTGTATTTTGTATGTAGCCAAGGTGTCAACTCCAGTACTGGATCAGGTTTGGGATTGATGAAAATATAAACAATGCCCCCAAAAGCAGGCGAGATTACTGATTTGGTATGGAAATTACACAGCTGTGCCACAGGGCTGCTGTGATCCCATTAGAGAAGTTAAACTGATAAGTGTATGCATGACATGGGGCCTCCTCTTTAGTGTGGACATTTCTGTGATGTTTTTGTCTATATGAGACCAACTGTCCATTGAGAGAGCTGGAGGTAGAAGAGCCAGGATTGTTTTGTGTTACGACTGACATTGCATTGACAAAGCTGTGAGCGAGTCTGTGCAATGCCTGCCAATGCTATTAGCTTTTTTCCATACGTACCAAAAAGAGATAATACTGGCTGCAAGTGCAATGCTTTTAAAGGAGACATTTCACTTCTCTGGCAAATGCTTTAATTAAAGCAATGTCTTTTGACAGATTAGTGGGCAATTAAAGCCTAATCAAACCCAGCCTAAAATGGTCCCATGGAACAGTGTGGATCCTATTCCCATTTTATGCTTAAAGGAACAGTATTTCCAAGCATCCTATTAACAGAAAAGTACAGGCCTGCTCATGCCCCCATGCAAATCACTGGCAAAATTCTCATCGCTTTCAATATGAACAGCCCCTTTATGTAATATAATTGTATTTTTGGATACATATTTGTTTAAGGGAAAGCTGCTGCATTGGAAACACTATTTGGAAATTCTTAGTTCACCTTTTAAGAGAAATCCATTCTCTGCTAGATATTTTTAGTGCTAACTTCCTCTGAAGTACTATTGCCTTACACTATATACCATTAGACGTTGATATGTTTCCAAGCTGATCATATGATTTCTAAGCATAGCTTTTACTGCTTTCTGAATGACTTGTCTGGCAGGAGTCAGAAGGCTAAGTTAACTGCTAACAGCTTCTTTTCTTTGCCTGAATTCTTACTAATAAAACATTAAAACATTTTACAATTACCTTTCCTAGAAGGTCAGCTTTGCTTTACTTCAGCATAAGACCTCATTAGCAAAGATCCGTCTTCACACACGCAGCCTATGTAAATGAAAAAATGTACTAGTCTGCAGAACAACTGCATGTGTGGGAACACACAACAACTATATTATTGAGAGGCATTTCAGAGCTGAACACTAGCATTTCTCATGGAGACACTAATATTTTAACATGAACTGTGAGAAGCAGACCATATTTTTTCATTTATTATTGCTCATTACATTTCCTACCTCAAGTAAGCTCACTGTATTTCAGAAAACTACAAGATGTAAAAATTGCAGCTCAGATCCTTCAGTGAGCCATAGCCAGTTTCTTTTCTCAGGAAAAACACCCTGAATGGAGAATTTTAGAAATCTGTCTGTGCTACGTTTACCGATTTGATGCCATTACTTGTTTTCCTGCATGTGATTATTACCAGTCATTTAAACTGCTCCTGGCAGTTTTTAATAAACAGCTGGTTTATTTGAACTGGGAATGTTAAAGCTTTCAGTTCCATTAAACTGGAATCAGAGGAGGATTATTGTAAAAGACAGGAAGCAAATGTTCTGACATGAATTCGGAAGCACACAGAGAGAAAAATATCTTAATAGTACATGCGTGTGTTTAGTTTAAGTGGATCAGATCAAATCTTTCCTATATCTGCATCCAAGCTATTTGGTTGTGATCAGATGATCAGAATTCAAGGATGCGATTGGAGAGCTAACTGGCTGCAGCTGCATTGTAGGCTGTTTTCAGGGACAAGGAGCCACTGTTTTTCAAACATAGCATAAACATAGAAGTTATTTTGTAGGCTTCAGGATGCAGATATGGGTTGTGCTGCCAGCATTGTTCTGCTTCAAGCCTTTCGTTCTGTGGTACAGAGGAACTGTCCACATATTTGTAGACGACGACAAGAGGAATTGTCACATGAAATTCTCCCACTGGATAGTGATGATGAAATGAACAGACCTAGAACCCTCACCATAATGGTACAGTATACTTTTAGCAAAGAGACATAGCTGACAGGATTATTATTACAGATGTTATGTGATTTATTGACTATAACTATGTAGATGGAGGAAAAGAGCATTTGATAGACTGTTTACAAGTGTGTGCTTGCTTTCTGGTATATTTGCTGTCTTTGTTATCAAACAGCTGAAATGTTACTATCATCTATAGCTGGAACAGTGAAGTGCACATATGCTGCCTATAAAGCAAAACTGTTTTTTAACTTTCCTTTGTGTTTTGTAAGTGTTATAAGATATTACAAGCATTAGAACCACAATGTTGTTTAAAGTATCTTATTTCACACTCTGAATTCCAAAGAGACAGCTCAGAAATTGTGCACTAAGTCTGTTCATCATAGGAAACTTTTGCCTCAACGAGGATCCAGGCAAATTACCTTCCCATAGGTGTTTGTAACAGACTGTTTGTATAATTTATTAGTTCCAAACTCTGAGCTACCCTTAAATGAAAAAATAAAATTTGTTAGCTGGCTGGTGAGTTTCTTGCTTGTGTAGCTCCTTGTTTTGAAAGATTATTCACCTTTAAATGAGTGCTGTTTACTTTTTGAATTAGACATTTTTATTTTTAACTTAAGGTGTGATTGAAATAAAACAAGCACTGCAAGTCATTTATTAGGATTCTGTTTCATCAACCAATGTGTGTCAGTGCATTTCCTTATTTAAATCATTGTTTGAGGTGAAGAATATGTGAACTACTTAGTTGCTGCAGTTCCTCCCTGGATATAGACACTTATAATTTTCAGAATATTGAAAGGTTTGGATCTAAGTGATGAGTTATAATCACTTTTCATCTCTTATATAACAATTATTTGATACTGTATAACTATTATGTAGTAATCATATTAGAAAATCACTGCAGTCATTATTATAGACAGTACATCAGAGCCATCATGTACATCATTTGAATGATACAAAGAGATTCCTCACTAAAGCACATTATAAAGAAGTCTAGAGTGTGTGCACTGATACTTTACCTTATCATTATGCATGTTGATTTGTATATAAGTGGGCACTGGGAACAATAGGTAATTTATACCTATTTTGAGATGAACAGGGCATTAGAAGTATTGTGTTGCAGTCATGGTAACTGTGGTAAGGCACAATGGGTCAGATCCTAGTAATGTCAGCTTACACTGGCTGAATATCTGGTCCAGTATTCATGGTGTTGATAACTTGTCATGGCAACGAAAGGGACTCATTTCATCACTGCAGCTCTGATATCTTAAATCTGTTGTTTTAAACTCTGGTGCCCACATAATGTACAGTTTAGTCCTTCAATTAAAAGTTAAATAACTTCCCTCAGAGGAATTTAAAAATAATTGTGTTTCTGACACTAGTAACTACTAGGATTGCATAGAATATGCCATGACAGGGACCTAAAGAAAGTGCATGTGCAAAAGTTCTGACCACCCTATTAAATCTGTTATAATGCTTAGAGTAAAGCATGGAGGCTTGTTTCAGTTCATACTGGAGCTGATGTACAATGCATTTTGGTAGCCCTGTCACAGTCCCAAATTACATATAATCTGGGCTGCAACATGCCCCTACCCCCACAGGAGAGGGGGCTAAGAAAGAGGATCTCTCTGCAAAGATCCTCTTGCAGTATTCCTCCCAGATCGGAGTGGGAGGGATTTACCCTTGTATGGAATGAAATGTGGGGTCTACCCACTAACCTGCGGGATTCTCAGGAATCCATAGGAGGTCAGTGCCAACCAGGTGGCCCTCCACCAGCTTTGTTTCACTGGCGGCCCATGTCCATTCCCTATGGAGCTGTGCTTCCAGGGATTCCTTCTGGTCTCAAATGTATTTCCCTGTTACAACAGTGGCCCCGCAAAACAGGTACTTGAGACTTAACCTCTCATGGGCCAGGTCAGTTACTGTGTGTGTTTCTTAGGCCCCACATTCACCCAATCTGAGGCCACTCACATTTATCGACAGTCCACTCAGTCGTCCCCCCCTTCCCTTGTGCAGCTCTGTGTCTCACAGAAAGCTCCCACAAGGTGCCTTAGTAAGTTGAGGAGAGGATATTGTTGATCCCCACTTCCTTGTGGGAAGGGGGAGATTTGGGGTGCAAAGTCTAGCTCTCCATTTGGGCTGGTGTAGGCTTACACTAGATTGACAGTGTTACTCACCAAAAAAGCTATGGAGTAGTAACAGGCTAAAATACATGGTCTTTCCCTTGTGTATGTTTTTCCCCAGATCAGAGGAATTATTTCATTCTATCATTAAAAGCAGTTAGTTACCATTAAAGTTAAATAGGATTGCACCTGAAATAAATTGCTATCAAGCTTTGCAGTTAGACTCTGTAATGTTATGGAGCACTAGTAACTTCAAAAGAAAGAGCTGCTTTAGAATTCTTAGGCCTGGCAGTAAGAGACAGTTATGTTTTCAATGGATTTCATATGTTCGTTGAAAGGACAGCATGAGAAAGAAGGAGTGAAGGCTGTTTAATCCTAGTAAAATGCATGTCCTAACAGATTCTTGCTTGGTCTGTGGCAGAGCCGTGACGTTTATATACGGATAATGTGCTAGAAACTGTTACACAAACATGCAAAAAAGCATTTGCATCCAACTAACATTAATCACATTACAGTGATTTCAGGAAGTGATCATGCCTGGTTTATTATGAAGTTTTCATATTTGAAGGCACTAAGAGATTTGGATGCCCATGGAATGCAGGATCAGGTCCTAAAAATACAACATACACCAAAAATAATTACATTTTGTGGCCGGATCCTTAGCACTTGTAATGCAGTCTTTCAGTGGAGTTGTCAGCTGAGAATCTGGTCCTTTGTCTCCAGGCACTTAGTTTGTCTTTCAGGGGAAAGTGAGTCCCATTTAATCTGTGTGCTTGTTGCACTGGAAATAGACTATACGATAAAAATGTATTTCAGTATTAAGGTATTCAGGGAAGATTTTATTTTTTAAAGTATCTTCTATATGGAATAATTGTGCCAATCATCCCTCTTGCTTCATACCTTGTGGACTTGTTTTCTCAAGCCTATTACATGGACCAGAAATGAAATTTGTAAATCACATGATCTAGATTAGAAAGCAATCTCTGAAGCACTGCATATAGCAATTTACCTAATACCCTAATACTTATAACAGCTGGGCACCTGTACTTTATGTTCTACAGATTTATAAATTAGGTTACACTTGCATCCCTCTCCATTCATCAACACAAACATTCTAATGCAGTTGTGGTTATCTCAAGAATTGTGCTTTACCACATCACATTCAGTAGGGTCAAAGATTCAGGGAGATGCAGGAGGATTTGGTTTCTCATTTTAACATGATTTTAGCCATTTGACAGATGTAGGAGAAAGGAAAAAAAGAGAGAGGAAGAGGAAAAAGAAGGCAGAAAAGCAAAAGTGAACCTCTCTTTATGAAGTTCTTTTATTGCACATCAACTGACATGTGATCCAAGCTCCTCAGCTCACAATGACTTTCATTTGAACATTAGATTCTTATTCATTATTTGTATTATGGTAACATCTGGAGCCTAGCTCCAACTGTGCTAGGCACTGCACCCACATAAAAACATGCTCTGTGCCTCAATGGGCATACATTTTCAGTATTAGATGAGAGACAGAAGGTGAATACAGCAAGCAGACAAGGGAAACACAAGGTAACAGTGAGATAATTGTAAGTGTAATGTTCCATGACAACTGTTTACCAACTGCCTAGTCATTGACATGAGTTTTATCACATTCACAGCAGAGGATTCTAGCATTCTAGTCATTAAAGAAGACCAGTCTGATATGTTTGTTACCTGATTTTTTCAATTTATATTAGTCTGAAATCCTGATGAGATGGATTTTTAATCATTGCCTTATATCTTAGCTGTATCCCTAAAGGTACTTAGATCTGGGAAATGGTATAAATGAGACAAGAAAAACAGAAGGACCTGCCTGATGACTGAGGACATAACCTTGTCTCTGAATCTGAACAGAATCCTGGAGCCACAGGAAATGACCATCCAGTGGCCACTCAGGAGTTGTTTGAATTGATTCAGTGTGATCAATGGCTCAGCACTCAGCAGTCCATCACATTAATTCATACATCTTAGGAGGACATCCCATTGATGACCTCACTCCAATTCACTATGAAAAAACAATGTGTTACTGTAGGTGTGAGCTTAAAAAAATCAGCAGAGACTATAAACAATCATAAACAGTATGTGTGTGAGGGGAAAACCAGAAAAGGAAGAGACTGAAGCAAAGGAAAAAGTACTAAAAAGGAATGAAGACATCTCTGTATGTAGATGTTGCTCAGAACTATGTAAATCAGTTAGTAGATAAAGTGTTTAGAAGAGGAGAGGTAACATTTGGGGAGAAATTATGCTTCCAAAGCTCATGACTGAAAAGACATTGAATTTTGCCTCCTGGATTGCTCTTTGTCTTTTCTGATGATACAAGCTGCTGTACTTGTGACAGCTGATGGAATAAGAACAAAGGTCGATATTTGTTGAGGATACAGTGCTTTTTCTTGACGTCCAATTATTCCCAGGCCAATACGTTTTGTACTTTTATCAATATACTATGACTTGAACTCAGCAATAGCAAAATAATCATGCTTAATTCCTTAACTCCCCAGTGTTTTTCATCCCTAGATCTCAATGCACTTTGAAAAGCAAGGGAAATATCATTATTCCCCTTTGTCTAAATGGAGAAACAGAGAGGTGAAGTGACTTCCCCAAGTAAACAGTATGAGTAAGTGTCAGATACCGGTCAGAATCAGCTCTCTGTTACACAGGTGACAATCTGGAGAAAGTCTTTTGGGACAGATTCTCATCTCACTTGCTCTGAGGTAAATCAAAAGTAACTCCATTGAAGTCAATGGAATTGTATTTATATAAAACCAATGAATGTGAGAGGAGAGTCAGGCCCAGTATGTTTTCACAGGGTCTGGAGACAGAGCTTTGTTGTGTGTCTGAAATGTAACTTGACAAAAGTGTTCTTCAAGTTTTGTTGCATAATATTTATTAATTTACATGTACGTTTTGATCTGTGATGCATTTAGCATTGCATCATATGTAGGCATTTACTTAATTAAAACCAGTATAGTACCTGTACTCTAATAATTATAATAATTACCATCAATAGGTGTCCAACCCTACACATCATTTCCAGATTTCCCAACCATGATTCAGTGTTAAGCAAACTCTTGGCCAAATAGAGGAGACTAGCAGATTGTTCTGAAGGTCAATAATCCAGGTGCTACTGGATCAACAAAGGGACCTGATGCCAGCTCTTTGTGGTGCGTCAGAAAAGCTGTCTCTTAATTAGCCAAATTCTCTAGGGCTTGAGAGATCAAAATCAACAGTGCAAATAAAATATTCTTATATTTTTTCTTTTAGGAGTAAACTTCCATCTTTATCTTGGTTTGTGAACATACTTGACATTCGTTTTTATGCTTTGGATATAAGCAGGGCTTAAATTCAGCTGGAGTCCTCCAAAGCAGAGCTTCGATAAATATTATCAAACCCAAGCACACCTTGTGGGGAAGAAGCCCTGAGCTCTGGGGCTCCCGAAAATATTCTGTGTGAATTTAATCCATGGGTACAGGGCCGTATCATACTCCCATTGCGTACAATGGGAATTTTGCCATAGACTTGAGGAGGAAGCAGGCCTTTACTTTATATAAATTATTGGCGGAAGAGTTTGAGAGTAGGGGATGCAACGTAATTGATCATAAAATGCATTTGTCCCATGAAAAGTTACTCTCCAACAGTACTATTGTGGAATTCCTTGATTATTGTCTTTTGGAGACTTTTTTCATGTAACAAATTATCTACATGCTCAGTGATGACTCCTCAACCTATTGAGTTTAGTAGGTTTGCACAGTTGTAATTGGTTGGAACTTAAACAGTTCTGTCAATGGTGGATGAGAAGGAATAGAATCCATCTCACTCGGTCTGAGTGGGTTGATCTACTGTGTTAAAAGAAGTAAAAAACTTCTTTTGCCAGTGTAGTCAATAAGAATTGATGAACAAGTACAGAGAGGAGATTGACTCAGTAAGAAATAGCCATTTTTATATAGTCACTTTTCATAGTAAAGGTGATTTTTCATTCTCCACTGCACTGTAATTCTGCTTAAAAGGTGCATATTGTCTGAAAAGTAACTGTGTAAAGGTGTCCCCTCAGCTCTGAGCAGATTTTCTCCTTTGGATATCACTAATTATACCTCTGATGACTTCAGTGAGACTATTATTATTATTTTATTTATTTTTATTTTATATTAAAATTATTTTATTATTTTCTCCTCCTGTTAGACTTGCATAGAGAGTTTTAATACAACAGAATGAACTGGATATTATTTTGGCTTGCACGCTTATGGACTTAACCCAATTCTGGTGGCAGTGTATAAAATATGTGTGCTCAGAAAGCTAGAGTTGAATAAGCAAAACATCCTACCGTAGGGCAAAGAAGATCCTGTCTCTTGTTTGTGATAGGTAACTTATCTATTATGAAGCAAATATAGAGTTGTACAGTGGAGGCAGAAATTAAAGGAACAGAGAAAAGTCTGTGGCAATATCAGCCTGCAAAAGCAACAGTGTTTAACGAAGGGTGCTGTGCTTATGCAGTTTGTAATAATAGAATACTTAGCACATATACTGCACTTCACAGTGTGACAGATCGCCTTCTCAACCCTCTTCAAACACAGGCAGGAAACTCTTCTTTGGCTCCAACAGTGCTCTTTATTTCACAGTGCAAGGCCCCACCACCAATATACACAGCTTTATAGTTCAGCTCTTCAGCTTACGGCTCACAGCTCTATATAGTTCAGCTCTACACACAGCTCTACAGCTCTAAACACAGCTCTACAGCTTACAGCTCTTTCTCTCACTCCACACTACCAGACCACCACCACCCTGGGCTTCCTGCCTGGCAAGCTTATATCCCCCTGAGGAGGCTGCCAGGTGCAGCTCATCAAACCTGAGCCTTCTGTAGCCCAGGTGACTGATTAGGCTTTCTGCAGGGAGGTTTGCAGAGGGCTTTTCTCCCTCTTAAAGGGGCGGCAGGCTGGGTCAGGCCCACCCTGCCACAACAGGTTTTAAATGCTCTTCAGGAGTTAACTATTTATTCCTCATAATGTCCCTGTAAGATAAGATTGTTTTTTCTGTTACCCCAATTTTACAATGAGGAAATTGAGATAGAAAGGTAAAGTGACTTGCACAAGGCCTCACAACAAGAAGGCTGTAGAGATGGGAACAAAACTCAGGATTTCCTGACTTTGATCATTTGTAGCCACATATTTCCCTGTTCTTCCCAGAGCCTCACACTGCAAACACATTTATGCACAAATATTTTCACACGCATGTTTGAGCTACTTGTTTGGAGCACCATCTCTGATTCGTTGTCAACAATCCTGTCTGACTCCAGTTCCACAAAGCTAATAAAGAGATTGAATTCCCTAGTTGCTCTTCAGATTAATCTCTTGACTTGCCAGTCCATGAGGTCATGTCTTGTGAGTCTGCAAAGCTACACAACTGCATGTAGAGACAATGGATGCAAGGAAAGAGATTCCCATGGAGGATGTCCTGGACCCTTGCACTTGGGAAAACTGTTACTCTTTAGGATGGGACCTCTTTTGAGCGTGACATGTTACTTCACATAGGGCCCTCCCAAACCAACCACCAAAGGCAATTCATGCATTGATTTTTGTTCACTCTCTTGTTCTTATAACAATTGCATGTAAATGTATGAGTGATATTTCCTGAGGACCAGCAATGGGTAGTTTTTTTTTCTCGCAATAAAGAGGTAGATATGGATGTAAATATTAAGACAGACACAATAAATAGTCAGAAGTAATCACAAATATTTTTCCTGCCGTCTGTAATATTCCAAAATCTTCTTTATAATAAATTAAAGAATCCATCTTTTCTTGTTGCAAAGAGGCAGAATCATTGGCTTCAGTGAATATACTCAGATTTACACTTCAGTAGATAATGCGGTGACCCTAAGATCAAGAGATAGAATCTGAATTTTTCTACAGTGTGAAAATGGCTATGCATATCTTTCTAGATCCAAAAGTCTGTGCTAATGCATTCATTATACCCTATTGTATCATGGAGATTCTACTATGTCCTTTTAAATATGTATCATTACCGTTGTTAACAAACAATATGGCTTAAAGATTTTAACTGATTTTTGCTTGTCGCTGATGTATGGAGAAAACAAAGCCATTTCACCCTTTTCCTGTTAGACCAAAACCAAACTAAAATTTGAGTTTCAACTTATTGCTTGATGGATACCATTTTGATTTTTTATTTTGTGGCTAATGGTCTCCTTTGCCTCAATCTCTTTTCAGAGAAATCTTTTGGAAAATTTTACTTCTGTGGGTAAGTGTTGAGGGTAAAACTCAGCTTAACAGTATCCTGCAGTAAATAAGTCCTGCTTTTAGAAAAGTCTGTGGGCCAAAGTGACAAACTAGTTATAACTTATTTTGAACTTTTTTGACACTCTGCAAAATGAGTGTAACTGGATGGCATTCAGATACCAACATGATGGGTGTGTTCTGAAAACCTACGGAGGTGAATATTTTACAAGCCAAAGAGGGTGCAACAGGAAAAGCAACTGACAAAGAGGATGTAAGGTAGAGCAATACTTCCCCCACCACCGGCCCCACCCAAATTCAGCTTACTCCCTGTACCATCAGTGCTCCCAGTCTGTTTCTATTCACTAAAAAAACCTGAGGTTGATTCACATAAAATGCAAAGTAAATGTATGTTATTCTACATACCCTCAGAATGCCTTAGCCGTGCCAGTTTGACTATTTTGCCATTAACTCTCACATCCAGTTCCTGACCAACGTACTGTATGCCAATACATATCTCACACCAGCATTTGTACCACTACTCACTTTGGCTCAATTTTTGATCTTGTTTCTACCAATGTAAATGCAGACTAGCTTGAGTAGAGTTCTGCAGGGTTTAAATGGATCTAAATGACTGTCCCAAACTCTCTCACTGCACACATAGACTTAACTTAGAAACAAGTAAGCATTGTAAGAAATATATTGCATGAGCACTGTAAAGAGAAATGGACTATCTGAGAAAAAGCCAACCACTGGCAGGTGGGAGGGAGGGGGAAGAGAGACAGAAAGAGATCAAGAGGCAAAGGAGAGCTGATTGAGAAGAAAGAGCAAAGCCAAGTGTAAAATACTGTTTTCTTCTCATCTCAAATAAAACTGGTATATAGCTGTTAAAATATATATTTATAAAATTTACTTTTTAGTCACTGGCTCTCATTGCTTTGTCTTGATGCAGCAAAACATTCCAACCAATGACATGGCTTTTTTCCTTCTTTTTCTAACTGGAAGATCCTTGGGCTTTTTTTTTTTTTTTTTTGAAGTCCTATTCTTCCCTTCCTCCCACCCCCCTTTTTTCCCTAGAAAAAAGCCTGGATTGCTGATTAACATGTGTTCAGCTCACTCTTGGTTAGGTTAGAAAACTGAAGGAAGGGAGTGTGCCAAAGCAGTTCCTGCTGTTCCAGGTTCAGATACAGTTTTTCTTCGTCATCAAGCAGTCACAAATTACAGAGCTTGATTCTGGTCTCGGCTATACCCACGTAAATCCAAAATAGCTCTATCAAAATCACCAGTGTAGCTTATTTCAGAACCTGGCTCCATGCAAATGGCAACTGCTTTTGGAAGACTGGTAGATTAATCAACAAAACAGTTTTCTACCTGACCCCCCTTCAAATGAATGGCTTCTAATGCCTGTAGAAATTGTGCCTTATTAAGTAGCCTTCCCAGCAGCCATAATTTTAGCCAAAGAATTAGGGGAAAATGAGAATGTCTTGTACAGGAACCTTCCTCTCTGTCTTTGCACAACATCCTCTAACTAGTTACAAGGTTCATTCTTATAAGAAGAGAAAAAGAGTGGTTGGGGGGAGGGGGAATCGGAGAAGGGGTAGAAGGGTCAGATTTTGCTATTAATCAAGTTTGGGAACTGAATGGCTGAGGGATAAAGTGGTGATTGGATATAGTGATTTTCACCTGTATATCATTGGTTTAGATCTCACCCAGGCTGGGATACTCACTGAAAGGCATTAACGCTTGATGGCCACTAGTGTGTTATAGTAATGATAGGATACATTTTGCGCCTGTCAACCTTGACTGTATCCCCTGAGGAAAAAACACCTAATATGTGCTTCTAAACACTGATCTGAAAAGTTTTCTAACATTTTACAATTGTGATCTATTATTTAATCCAAAGCACATATCAACAATGATATATCTGCAAACACGTTACAGCAGTGTGTATAGCAGAACTTGGGCCACATCTGCCCTTCTGTACACCCCATTGCAATCAGTTGTATAGGAGTGACTAAGGATGGAAACGTGCCCAGTAGCTCTAATCTTTTGAAACTTAAGAACAGGTTTCCTAAGTGAGGGATAACAACTGAGCTAGCTTATCTCATCTCTCCTCCTCCTTTATTTCCAGTGCTGCCATAACCCCAGCTCTTTCCCTCCACACTTCAGCAGCTTTCCCTCCACACTTCAGCATGCTCAAGCACCTTTTGGGCACCCTCAGTTCCCTAGAAACACCTGACACCAACATAGAGCATCCAGTCCCCTGTTCTCCATTTACCTGCCAACTGACCTCTAAGCATGCATTTGCTCTGCAACCCTGCTCTACTAGGGTAGCTGAAGGTACTCTCAGCCACCTACCACCAGCAGGTTCTCGGCATTAAGCCAAACAGTAAAACAGGGTCTGCAAGGAAGTGAGGTGGGCAAGCACAACATCTGATACAGACACAATCCCTAAGAGTTAAAGACAGAATACAACAAGAAATGTTCATTAAACACAGTACATTTCAGCAAGCACTTTTTAAACTGAACATGAGCAGACAATAGGAAAGAATATTTCCTAGCAGAGCCAATTCTGATATTGGCTTTGTTTGTTTTTTAGTTTGAAGTCTCTGCAGACTTTAATATTTACAAATGTATTCGCTATTCACAACTGTTTGGCAGGATGTATTTCAGCCTGTGGCTTGCAGGGTGGATTGATTTAAATCATGGCTATTTAAATCAGGAATTTAAATCATGATTTAAATCACCTGTGGAAAGCCTGGATTTAAAAAATCATCAATTTTAATTAACTTTTCCATTTGTACTTCAGTTATTTTCTGAAGAGTGGTGCATTCTTGTTGGTTGCTATAATCATCACCACATGTAGATTTACAACTAAATAGAACCTTTACACTAGACTTGGTACATCTTTTTGCCACCAGTTTGGGTACACTATAACTACATACATTTATTTAAGCAATTACCTGGCTTATTATATTCAGATTCTTATTATTTGTACATTTTTAGTATGTCAAAAAATGGTGAATGATGTATTGCTTATTAATAGATAATTAGCTTTCTGCTCATGATTTGTATCAAGCTGCATTGGGATGATAACTGCATTAGAATGGCTAATTAAACAGAAAACAGCATATACATTTTATTTTTAGTAAACATAACAATCCTGAAATACAGTATATGATATATTGTGCCATATTTGTAGTTTGACCTCAAAAGTTAGATTTTTTTTCCCCATTCCTTCTTTGTAGAGATAAGCGGCCTTTAACTCAGAATTTTTGATAGAGGCTCATGGATTCAGCATACTTATTTTTAATTTAAATGCTTTAAGAGATTATAATAAAGTTGGGCCTTAACATATTTTGTATTGAATTCAGATTTCTTTTTAAATGGGTTTATTTTTCAACTTAATAACAAAACAATAAAATCTGAGTAAAATAAAAAAAATCTGATATTTTAAGTTTTTTTAAAATAAAATAATTGATTTTTATCCATCCTAATGGATTGTTGATGAACTATTTGCTTTTGATATGTCTTCAGCTCTTTACTCTTTATTGTTAACTCCTTGTATTGTGTGATTGGCCACCTAAGTTGCATGGCTTTGTTTCCACTGACTGCATGACAGAACCTTTATTAGTAAGGGCAAGGACTTGCAGTGTGACTAATGAATATAGCCATAACTGTGTGCAAACATGTAGAACACTTATTCATCAAACACTGATACAAACAGAAAACAATCTGCAGGAATGTTGGTAAGCAAGTGAACAAAAAAAGGTGCACACAATAAAACTGAACAGTTATTTGTAAATAGTACAAATGCTTTGAGCAAGTGCTCAGTTCTAATCTTTGTGCAGTAGGTCGTTATTCATAATAGAATTACTGTAGGACACACCAATTCATAATATAAAGCTGATGTCTGAGCTATGTCTTAGAATCCTTGCTTTTGTCAGTGTGAGTGATACCGTTCACATTTAATGCAGTTTATTTTTAAATGTATGTATATTTTAAATGTTTGTTCATTAAACAAAAAGGACATATTTTGACAAACAAACAAACAAAAATCCCTCCAAAATGTCTGAAAGATGCTTTGGCGCAACCGTTTGTACCAACTCCCAAGGAGCATTTTTACACAGCATTTTCAAACTCCCAAATACTATTGCATGCTTCAATCACTTGTCAATTTTCCTTTTAAAAACAAAATCAAAAGCAGTTTAGAGTTATACAAATATGGTAAAGCATTTCCAACCTGGTGATCTTGTACATTGTCTGATACATATTTGAGAGGCAAGTGTATTTAAGACATATTTAAGAAGCAAGGAGATTTCTTGGGAATATTTGTAAAATGATTTGATCCTAGGCTGAGACTATATCTGCTTAGTATAGCACAGAAAAGGAAACAGATTGGGAAAGATCTGCAAGCAGGCTCTGCTTTAGTAACTATCCACATCCCTTGCTGACACTTGTTTCTTGTAGATGCAGGATATATTTGTAGAGAATCAGAAGTTAACCTCTAAGCTCCTGACACTCTATCCTTTGTTGTGTTTAAATGCTGTTTCATAGAAATCATCAGCAGGATGTTGCAGGTTTTAATACTGGTTGAATGGATTAATTGGATTTACATGATACATAACCCAGCTATCTGGGTAGAGCCGGATTGTCCCTGTCCCCAGTGTAGTGTGTGGGGGTAGGATGATTAAGGCTCAAAAGGAAAGGATCATCTTTTTGCACTCCACACAAGGGCAAGATTCCCTTTGGGACAAATCACCCCAGGAAGGTGGGGAGGAAACATGACTGTGGTTCTGCTCTCTCTCAGCACCCTGCAGACTTGGGCTGGCACACCTAGAGGAGCAGGTTTGCCTCCTGAGTTGTCCTTGGGGCAGCAGGGATCTGTGGAGGCCTGTAATAAGGGTAAATTCCACAATCTAGCCCTTAATGTGCAATGTAAAATTCATTCCTTTCCTTTCCTAGCTTTTGAAATATTACTGGACTTCATCGTATCCTCTTACCTGTTCTCAACTGGACTTCATTGGCTCTACTCACATGATGCTTTCAGGATCACACTAATAGTTTGCAAAATATGTTTATGAAGAGCTAATAAGGGTGTCAGTTGTAAAGCAAAACAAAACGGCATAGCATGTTTGCTGTTAATGCCATGGTTGAAGAGCTCTTTGGAATGATACTAGGAAATTATCTTCCTATGAAAAATAAAACCACGCAATATTAACATTACGAGCACTGAAGTATGTATCCCTTACCTCTTGGAGCTGAAGTGAAATGTTAGCTGAGATTCAGATGCATAGTTCTATGTGCAAACTGGTGGGAATATGTAGCAAAAATCCCAGAAAACCCATAGCTGATAGAAGTACCCTAGCCTGTATTATAACTGAAAATTGATATACCTAACATAAAGAAAATGAACAAGAAGTGGATGTTCTGCTAGTTTCTCTTCCCGTGTCTAGACATCTAAAATTGAGTAACTAGGCCCACCGTAAATTCTTGCTGGGGTGTCGCTTGGTTTGGGGAGTGATAGGAGGAAGTATTCAGAACCTAATGAAAGGAGATAATGGGTCAAGAGAAACCTAATAGGCAGATAAACCATAAAATCCCTCCCATACAGAGCTGATGAGCCATTAGTAAATCCAAGTGACTGAAACTTTGAGTAGTATTACAGTAATGCCAACCAGCCACCATGGCAGTTAGGGGCATATTGAGCTAAGCATTGTTACAATACATAGCAAGAGAGAGTTCTTGCCTATAAGCACACAAAGGGTGAAACAGGAAGCAGAAGTGAAGTGACGTGTTGCAGGTTGTACAGTGGCAGCGCCAAGAGTAGAACACAGGTGTCTTGACTCCCAGTTCAACACTGTATACCAGGGGTGGGCAAACGTTTTGGCCCGAGGGCCACATTGGGTTTCAAAATTCTGCAGAGGGCCGGGTAGGGAAGACTGTGCCTCCCCAAACAGCCTGGCCCTGCCCCCATCTGACCCCCACCCACTTCCTGCCCTTGACTGCCCCCCTCAGAATCCTCCACCCATCCAATCACCCCATTCCTTGTCCCCTGATCACCCCCCTCTGAAGATCCCCCCACACTCTAACTGCCCCCCCCAGGACCCAACCCCCTGTCTAAGCCCCCTTGCTCTTTATTCCCTGACTGCTCCCTCCCGAGACCCTGCCCCCACCCTAACCACCAACCCCCATGACCCCACCACCTAAGCTCCCCCCCGCCCTTGCTTACCGGGCTCAGCTAGGCGTGGGGCCCCGTGACTGGTTGCACTGGGCCGCTCCCGGTACCCCCGCTTAGGAGAGCGGGACCCGCGGCGGGCGGCCAGGCGCCCAACTCTGGAGCGCATAGCCCTGCGGTGTGCCGCAATCGGCCCGGCCCCGCGGCTCCCCGCCCAGGCCCCAGCTCAGCGAGCTGGATAAAATGGCCGGCGGGCCACATGTGGCCCGCGGGCCGTAGTTTGCCCACCCCTGCTGTATACACTGGCCCACACTGATTCTGCCTCCAGACGTATGCAGATCATCTAGAAGAGGAGAGGGGCTAAGAGAGCATTTTGTTTTGAATCCCTTTCCCCTCTCTGCACAGTAAACTAAATTAATACAAATCTTACTAGCAGGACTTCACATTCATTCCTTAAGTAGTAAAAGAAAAAGGGAATCCATCACATCTGCTTTTGAAATTCCTAATCTTTTTATATGTCTGCCAAAATCACATTATGAATTGGGTATTTCAGGGTATCCAAAGGATAGATTACCATGTGTGGTCTGTTTCCACTGAGCTGCTCAGAATATGCCTAGGAGCTGTGAGGATATGTTCATATGTGTCTGGGGCCATAGGAATGCAATATTTAACAGAGTAGCTGTCAGGCACAGCAACACAGACTCATGCACATAGTACAGTATAAGGAGAGACACTAGCTTACTGGTTAAGAACAAAGCAGTCAAGGAGATCGCAGGGTCTAATCCTGTCAGAGCTATTGATAAACTCTATGACCTTGGCCAAGTTGCTTGACCTCCTTCTGCTTCAATAATTCCAGCTGGGAAATTGGGCAAAAATGTGGAATTTCTCTCTAACCCAGATGTTGTGTTTGAGCTGAACTTTCCTGGGTAAATAAACAAAGAAAAACTATCCTTTTTGTAACTGACAATAGATCTCAATGGCACACATTGGAACCACGGTCAGACTAGCGTGCAGTGAAAGCCAGAAACTGCAAACAGCATCATGTCTGGAAATAGTAAACAGAGATGATTAAATTATTTAATGGCCTCTTATAGCCCTTCATCATTATTTGTGTTTTGTTATCAAGACATGACTCCAGCCCTACTCTATGAAAACAAGAGTAATGTTTTTTTAAGATTTCCCAATGGAGTAAACCAAAGAAGAAATTAAAATGATTGCTTATTTTGTTTTTGCCTTAATCAGCAGGATTAAATGGCTAATGGAAGGTTTATGTTCACTGCCCCGATTCCTGATGTATGAAAGCTGGGAAAGAATTCTATTTGTTTAGGAGGGATAATACAGCCCAGTTTTGATCCAACCCATTCAGGGGCACTAGGGGCCAAAGCCGACAAAATACTGTGTTTTGTCTGTGCTGCTGGACAGCATAGCAGGGAACCCACATATAGAGACTCCACACCCCCCAACTTGGAACCAAAGGACAGGGCTGCTGCATGGTACCTCCTCTCCCTTCCTCTTCTCCTCCCTCCCCCCCCCCACTCCTACCTCCCCCCATGGCTGTTATTCCTGAGAGGTGTGGGAGGGAGTGCTGGTGGTGAAAAAAGAGACTTGGCGCTAGATTCTCTTCTCTCCTGTCACTTGTTTTATGAAAGTGTAATTCCATTGACTTCATTGGAGCTACTCTTGGTACCAATGAGAGGAAAATCATGGGCGAAGAGTAGCTGACGAACATATCATGCACCCCTTGGGTGCAGATGGATTTCCAACATGGACATCTGCCCATAAGTTGCAGCTGAACAGACCAACAGCATCTTCCCCAGCAACCTCACTGCAGGATGCAGCTGCTAGCGAGGGGCAGCATAACAGCAAGGTTGCTATGAATGACATGCTGAGAAGGGGAAATAGGAGCATCAGATAGCTGTGCATCTGTTACAGTAGACTCTCGATTATCCAGGATTGGATTAACCAGGATGTGGAGGTTAAAAAAAATACAGTAGACTCCTGATTATCCAGGCGTGGGTTAACCGGGCTGCGGATTAACTGGGATGTCTAAAGGGGTTGGTAGGGGAAGCCCCAAAGCGGCGGCGGGCTGAGTCCTTAGCCTGCCACTGCTTTGGGGCTTCTCCCACTGGCCCCTTACGAGCTGGGGTCTTAGCCTGCTTCCAGCCTGGGTGTAGAAAACCCAGGCCGGCAGCGGGCTGAGACCCCGGCTGGCAGGAGCCTGGGGGGGAAAGCCCAAAGTGGCAGCAGGTTGAGTGCTTAGCCCGCCGCTGCTTTGGGCTCTCTCCCCAGGCTCCTGCCACCGGGGGTCCTGCCACCTGCCCCACTCAGCTCTCGCTGCCAGCCTGGGTGTAGGGAATCCAGACTGACAGCGTGAGCAGACTGGGGCAGGAAATCCCAAAGTGGCGGCGGGTTGAGCGCTCAGCCTGCCACTGCTTTGGGGTTTCCCCCGCTGGCCCCTTGCCATCTGGGGTCTCAGCCTGCAGCCAGCCTGGGTGTAGGAAGCCCAGGCTGGCAGCGGGAGCTGAGACCCTGGCTGGCAGGAGCCTGGTGGGAAACTCTAAAGCAGCAGCGGGTTGAGAGCTCGGCCGCTGCTGCTTCTCAGCTCTCTGCCGCTTTAGACTTTCCCCGCAGGCTCCTGTCAGCTGGAGTCTCAGCTCTCGCTGCCAGCCTGGGCTTCCTACACCCAGGCTGGCAGCAGGAGCTGACTGGGGCAGGCAGCAGGACCCCGGCTGGCAGGAGACTGGGGAGAGAGCCCAAAGCGGCGGTGCGCTGAGCACTCAACCTGCTGCTGCTTTGGGGTTTCCCCCGGTGGATCCTTGCCAGCCGGGGTCTCAACTCACTGCCAGCCTGGGTGTAGGAAGGCCAGGCTGGCAGCAGGAGCTGAGACCCCGGCCGGCAGGAGCCTGGGGGGAAACCCCAAAGCGGCGGCAGGTTGAGCGCTCAGCCGGCTGCCCCTTTAGAGTTTCCCCGCAGGCTCCTGCTAGCTGGGGTCTGAGCTCCCGCTGCCAGCCTGGGCTTCCCACACCCAGGCTAGCAGGGGAGCTGACTGGGGCAGCTGGTGGGACCACCACCATCCCCCCACCACCTCCACGGCGGCCGGCGGCCTCCCCCCCCCCCCAGTAGACGCTTTATTATCCGGGATTTCATAATCGAGAGTCTACTGTATGCTCAACTCACAGGGCCGGCTCTGGCTTTGCTGCCACCCCAAGCACACACACACACACACAAATCCACGAGGACACAGGGCAGTCAGTAAACCAATACCCCCTCCCCCTGGTGCAGGGTGGCTGGTGAACCAACCCCCACTCCTCATATTTCCTATGGATGTTGATTGTCCGGGATTTTATTAACCAGAATTATTTTTTTCCCCTATCATCCTGGATAATCGTGAGTCTACTGTACTAGCCTCTCAAGATCTGCATGGGTACAGGGACCGTGCCTTCCACACACTGCTGGTCATGCTTCCCAAAATTGGAGAACTGTGAGGAATTTTCATGAGTAGAAACTTGGAAAACCACTGAAGGGTAGCAGATGGCTCAGGATGTACTAACAACAGACGCCCATGAATGCTGTTAAGGCTGTTTGAGGTGTTGTGTGTGTATGTACTGTAAGACCCATTAAGCACTCTATCAAACTCATGACTGATGAAATACCTCACCAAGGCCTCTCTCTTCCCCTCCCCTCAGAGGGAAGTTTCAACCACAAAGGAGTCCTATGGACTCCAACTGCACAAAAAATCTGGCAAGTGCAACCCATTGAAAGCTCATGACACCGCTACTTCCTTGAGAGGGTATGTCTTCACCTTTCATGCAGTACACAGAAATACAGGAACCTTTCACAGATTTATTCTGCATGAGATACACTAATATCTGGGGCGTGAAGCGAAGGTGAAAGCACAGTGAAAAGAATAGTTGAAATCAGTGCACTGTCAGCCTAAGAAGAAAAGAGGTGAATTGACATAGCTGGAGCTGGTGAGCTCTGGAGTCAATGTCTGAAAAGGCACATTAGCAGAGTCGTGGCAGAGTCCAGATCGGCGGGTAGCGATCGATCTGTTAGCGATCGATTTCCGTCGACTCCGGAACTCCAGTTTGCTGAGAGGCTCAAGCTGGAGTTGACGGGGGAGCGCGCCGCTGACTGCCGCCAACGTGAGGACGGCAGGTAAGTCGGCTGCAGATACGCAAACTTCAGCTACTTGATTCACGTAGCTGAAGCTGCGTATCTGCAGTTGATCCATCTTTTGTATTTTTTTAACTTCTTATTGGTTCCTGAGTTCACGCCCATGTGCTATGGGTGATGGGAAGTGAGTTTGCAACTACTTCTGTTTCTTCTGCAGAAGTCAGATATTTGGCATGACCTTTGCTATTGAACTCTTTATTTTTTGTGGCTCAAGGAGGAACTGCAACAGATTAGGAAATGCTGCATGCCATTCAAAAGAGACAGACAATGATTTTGTACTTCTTTTGGTGGATGAAATAACAGAAGTTTCTGTACCAGTAATATAGTTTCAGTGTTGGCCTGATTCTACAGAGGCTATAGTCCAGAGATGGGCAAACTATGACTGACCTGCCAATTTTGCCTGGCCCCCTGAGAGGCTAGCTCCTCCCCCTTTCCCCACTGTCCCCTCCCCCCCACAGCCTCCAGTGGATCAGCACAGCAGTGTGTCTGGCTCCGGGCTGGACATGCTGTTCTGAACGGTGTGGTAAGGGGGCTGGAGGTGGAGTATTGGGAAAGGGCCAGAAGGTTTTGGGGTGGTGGTCAGGGAATAGGGGATGGGGGTTTGGACAGGGGATGGGGCAGTCAGGGGACAGGGAGCAGGAGGGTTCGATAGGGAGTGGAGTGATTAAGAGTAGGGGGCTCTCTGGAGGAAGCGGTCAGGGGACAAGGAGCAGGGGGCTTAGATGGGGGTGGGGTCTTGGTGGGAGTAGTCAGGGGACGAGGAGAAGGGGGTGAATGGGTCGGGGATTCTGAGGGGGGCAGGAAGTGGGAAGGGGTTAGATAGGCGACGGGGCCAGGCTGTTTGGGGGAGGCACCTCCTTAGCAGTATAAGAGTGAGCAGAGAAGATTAGCCGTTTGATTTAGTCTCTGATTTTAAGAGCTAAGTGTTATTCTTACTAGTTACTTTTAGTGGTAGTTATTACTCCTATCCCAGTGGATTGTTTGATAGATGATCCTATGAAAAGGAGGACTTTAAATAAGCCAATTTAGATTGATACGGAAGAGAATGAACTCCTCTATCCATACATCACTGCCGCACATGTGGTGGCAGTGCAGCCTTTCACATATCACTTCACCCAGGTGCCTCACGTTAACCGGGACAACTTTAAGTGAGGAGTTACTGTAATTATTTCAAGATCAGTTGTTCAGACCTGCACCAGCAGAAATTGGGAAGGTTTTAGAGGCAGAAATGTTCAGTGCAGGACGAAAGGAACACTTACAGTGCTGTCCTGTAGCTACTGTCTCTGCTATTTAAGAGCCTGACTTAAAGTCAATAGAAGTCTTCCATTGCCTCCAGTGGTCTTTAAATGAAGACCTAAAAGAATGGTAATATTAAGTTCCTTTAGAAAAAGATGACAGAACAAGAGGAAATAATAGGGATATTATTGAGCCCCATGAAGAGTTGCTTGGAGCAATCTGCTCTCACCAGCTCTCACCCATCAAGGTCCATCTCAACTATTGGTGTGTATATAAAACAGCTTCTGAAAGCATAGAAACAAGAGAGACTTGTATAACCCACACCCCTCCTGGGTGTGGTGTTCTGTCCCATCTAGTGGCACCGAGACCACGTAAAGAGAGAGATTTCAACGAATCTGCTCTGCAGCCAGTTGCCTTTTAACTCATGCGGTTGAGGCTCATGCACTAAGCTCCAGAGGTTCCTCGCCCACTGATGGCCAGGTCCGTCGGGGTTACGCTTGCACTCCCCAACGTCTGTTTGACATGATCCTACAAAATGAATCTGTTCCAGAGGCCTGAGAGAAGGCTATTATCATTTTTTCAATACAAAAAAAAAGTTTGACAACTGAATGTTTGCAGCAGTTATACGGAAACATCAGTCTACTGCTCTATCTGCAACGTTAATGTTTGTGATAATCTAAATCCTGCAGGCAAATTACTTAACTAGCAACACTGATGTAATGTCAAGGTCTGTGAAAGTCCACATAGACTCTAAAGAGCCGTAATTTCCTTGATGGTTTTAAGGAACTTGCTGGCTGCCACTGTCAAGATTGAGGAGTAATTAGGATATAATTTACAGTAGGTGCCAAGAAAGTTTTATTTTACACTTTTACCAGGAGGTAAGATATTGCTGTTCCCAATGGTATTCCCTATTACAGGTACAGAGAATACCTGCTCAAAACAGCAGTGTCTTGCCCTCCAGAAAAAAACTAGAAGAAAGATTTTTTTTTATTACAGCCACCAGCGTACCAGTCCTACTTATATACGGTATATTGGTTAACACAATTGCATATTTGTTGTTCCACCACCTCCTACATGTTTTCTGTTGATTTCTCAGTATTCAGACTGTGGGATTCTCAGCACAGAGATGATGCCTTCAGCTATTCATGTAACACTCAAAGCCTGCTGCGAGTGCTACTAGTAATTATAATAAATAATACTGGGAGTCACATCATTGAAGAAAGTCAGGAAGATTCTCCATGGGGATAGAAAAACGAGTATAAGTAGAATAAGAAGAAACTTGAACCTAAAATCACCTTTTATTTATGTTGAAGTTCATAGGACTTCAGGAAGCAGAAGTGACAATATCCCTTGAGAAATGCTGCCCTTGCAGGATCTCCAGCCTGACCCGATTCCGGAAGAATAGGAGAGAGCCTTCAGTTTCTTGTCAGGTCTCCAGTTTCAATATAGAGACTTTAGAGATTTGGATAAAGTTCAAATCTGCATCTTGATTTTGGACTGCTTTCTGAGTCAAACTAAGGACCAGACTGGCCTTTAAATATGTGTGCTGCGGGGGGTGAAACACGTGTGACAGATATTGTATGTTTCGGGACATTAAATATATGAATGGTTTATGTATGATTGTGTTCTATTCCATGGGGTGGAGGTACCACAGCTCCTTTGGGAATTTAAACAGTGGGAGGTGTCAAAGGCAAGTCACTGCAACTAAATAGCTCTATAGTGGTATCAGTCCCTGCAGGGGGTTATGTGTACTGGTTCAAGCTGGGTTCTCCAAAGACTAGAAGACAAAGAAGGACTTTTGATATAAAAGGATGAGCTTGAAGAGGCATACGGCTTTCTTTCTGATCCAGAAAATGGACAGGACCTTAGCCGTTGTGGAAGGATCAAAAAGATAGTGGCCAGCTAGGCCCAATAAGACTGTGTGGTAATCTCTGGTACACTTTTAGCATTTGTATAGGGACTCTTATTGTGGTTTTTTTGTAAATATGTTTTGTCTGTAATGCTTTTGCCTAATGTACTTGCTTAGAAAGAGCTGTGTGGTAACTTGTAACTGCTGGCAATACACTGTTCACAGTCTTTAGAGAAAAAAACAATTCAGAGGGATTGGTCATCAGGCAGACTAGTTTCCTAGAGATATCACAATATAAGGTAGGGAGTTATGCATCCTTAAAACTCCCTGGTCAGAAGGGAGTGGGGCAAGGGCCCCTGCTCAAAGATTGTTGATGTCTGGAGATCTGAGTCCTGACTGGGCACTCCTGCAGTGGACCACAGAGATGTGAGGAGAGATACAGTTACTGTTACCCTGAAGCTGTGACTGAGTGTGCAAGGCATGCACAAGTGTCTGTCACACTGTTGTAGTCACTATTCCCTTTTGGGGTGGCAATGCTATGCTTATCTCCACCTGGGGCAGTAACTAGATGCTACATTTTGTCCCAACACTTCTGTCCATTTTCAGGTTCACTCATCAGTAATGTTCAGCCTATTTTCCTGCAATCAGGCAATAGTGAACGAGGTTTGAGGAAAGAAAACCTTATGGCCCTTTGGCACAATAAAGTGCTAGAGAAAGTGGTCGATATTCTAAAGAGTCTCTGAGAGGAATCTATACCTGCATTAAGTTAACTCAACAGAATTGAAGTTTCCAGCATTAAATTTAATGTCTGGCAAGGCCGTATTGTCTTGGCAGTTTCATCTACTGTGTCATGTGAGAGGCTGGCAGGAATCAACTGGAGTCGAGTGGTGGTTTAAGAGAAAATAAGGAAGAATTCCAGCCTTGTTAATGTTGTGGCTCTGTATTGTTAGCCACTGGAAATATCTGCATGTGTTGGCAAAGGACTTCTGTCTTTTCCATCTCTTACTGCCAGACGCAGAAGACTTTCACTGCTTTGCTTAATGTGAGTACAGTGAAACCTGTCTTAAGTAATCATTAGAGACATCAGCAAAATCCATTTGCTTAATAGAGATGGTCTTCTAATAAAGAAAAAAAGTAGAATTGTGCTCAGTAAGGGGGAGGGGTGGTCTCTGAAGGCAGGAAGTTGCCTATTAAGAGTGGCCTGTTGTTCAGTTTTCACTGTATTCTAAATTGTGAAATGTCATCGACAAAAATAAGCGGGATAATCCAACTTAGTGTTTCATAAGGATGTGCTTTAGCAGTTCGTCCTCCCAAACGGTCATCCGAAGACAAGAACTCTCACATTTAGCATGGGAATACTTCACATGGGTTACTACTAGAAATCTGGAATACTGCAGAAGTTTTGAAAGATGCCTTAAGACGTTCAGAAGTTGAAAAGGGTTTGTTGGAAATTGGAAGGAAAACATGGCACTCAGGACAAAGTCGCAGGCCTCTGACTATGCACTACATGATGACTGTAACAAATTATAGGAATGTTATTTTTACTGGAGTTCAAAGCTTTCTGAAAGAGGAATGCATAGCTAGCTGTTGCACCCACAACTCAGGAAGAGAGAATAACAGAGAGACATAGCCATAGTGAGAATTAAGGAAAACTGTCAATTGTCTTGGCTCAAACACAGCATTTTTTAAAAAATGAATGACACGTAACGAGAATCTGTGATGGGAAAATATAGCATGACACACATCCTCAGCTATGGCCACGCAGTGGTGGTGGAAAAGTGTCCTTTGTGCTCTCCCTTTCCTAGAATATCTATATACTGGTCTAATCCCCTATCTTAATTTAGAGTAGTTTGACAGCTTCTCTAAATTATATTGCTGCCATTGTCTTCGAGAAGCTGTTACTTTGGCTTGCCGGAATGTAAGAAGTTCCAAGAGCTGGTACCACCTCCAATACAACCCCTACCCGGGCAGCAGGGACAGTGATGTCTAGGAGCTGCTATCCTGACTACATCACTGAAGGATCCCTGTACTGTGGGATTGATCCTCCTGTGGTTATCTCTGTGGGCTGTAAACCTGTTTTGTACCAGTAATGCCTGTGAAGGGGACTGCAAATTAATTGACTGAGATAGCTTTTGGGGAGATGGCCATACAGTATATCAGGTAGATCTAATGTGACCTGAGGAGACCATGGGACTGTATGCATCAGTGATACTTCCTATATGCCATGGTTACCAAATCCTTAGATTAATAATGCTTTTATAGAAATGCAGCCTTTATGTTACAGAAGGGTAATCTTTTAGCCTTCCTATATGTGGCCCTGTAACATTAGTGCTAGATGACCAAATTCATTCAGTTAGAATGATATAACTCAGATGACACCAAATGGACAGATTCCTTTTTGAAGCCAGCAGAATTACCCTGGATTCAAACGGTTGTTAAAGGGAGAATACGCTTAAAAATCCCAACACAGAAAGGAGGATGTAGAATGTGTTCTGAGAAGTGTTATACATAGGAAAGAGATAGGGATTTTTTTTTTAATTGAGAATATTTTCAGAAGATACTTCCTCTTCAATAGTTTTTTTAGACTACATTCTCGGGTGATAAATATTCTTTTATTCAGATATTTTATACATCACTGGGGAGGAAATATTAAAGCAGAGATTTTTTGTATTATACCTTACATGTCAAAAACGTAATTTGAACAGTTTTATATAACAAAAAATGTCAATAGCTGTCTATTGTCTATAGATGCAACATTTTACAGAGCTTTTCTTCCTCTTATTGGCACCTCGTACCATTGAGAAAGAGGAACTGTTATTCGGATACAAAAAGCGGAGTTTATTTGACATCGGATGTCTGCAAATGATGACCTAAGTAACTGTTCTTAAAAATGGGAGTTGTGGTGGATAGCAAAGAAGATTTTTGTCTTGAGAATAAACTTTTTAGGTTTATCTAGGTTGCAAATACATATGTAACAGCAGCTGTGTCCATACAAGCAGAACTCAGCCAGAAGCAATGCGTAGTGGGGGGTGGGGGGATTGCACAGTGTCACGTGCCCCCCACCCCCTGATTTCTGCCAGGGTTTATATGCCCTGCCTTGAACCCTGCTGCAGACTGTCAAAACCTTTAAATTGTGCTTCCACCCCACTATCGTCTCTGAACTCAGTCATTTTGGCTTTCGACCAGTGAAGAGTTTGGCAGGAGAGGGGGCTGTGTAAAAGACATACATGTTTTTTTGGAGGCAAAGATCAACACTGAGCTGTAATAATTTCTCTACAGCTTCCTATTTCAATCTGCTATAAAGACAAGGTGCTAAGCTTTTATTTATGGCTTAATGAGATACTGTCTTCCCAATAGCAGAATATTACTCACAGGAAGCAATGAGTTATTGCTGGTTTTCTTTTCCTTTCTGTTCAGTTACTGTGGATACAGCATGTGTTAAGTTTTAGACACACTTCCCTCTTGAACAGTCTTCATTCGGATTGCTGAAGCTGCTGAAGTAAAAAGGTTAAAGAAACACAATTTTTAAAGAGCGATTTTTTTGCTGCTTGAGTTCCCATTGATACAATGAGCTTTCGAGGGAAAGTTTTCAAAAGGGAGCACAGTGAACTATGGAGGAAGAAAAGGACTGTTAGGCGAGTAAATCAAGGGGAAATTCACAGATTAAGTTGCGTATGTATATTTATTTATTTTTCTTTTGTCTACTGCATTTCAAGTCTGGTTAAAAATCACAGGGCAAATCCTCGTCAGCAGCCTACTCATGGGTAGTAACAGGCATGGGATTTGGTCTTTGGTGTCTCCGTATGAAAAAGAATCAAGGAATGATTGAATTAAATGAAAGCATTGAGACCTCAGCGTGTATGACGGAACCTATGTTATAGCAGAAGAACATGTATAAAGCAAGTGGTGATACTCGTACACATGCAGAATTATACTTTGTAACACACTGAAGCCAATGGTGTTACTTGTAAAGTGCTTCTCTTTGTGAATAAGGGTATCACAATCTGTCTCTATACAGTTTGTGCCTGTATTGTGTTTTTGAGAAGGGAGGAGGGGAAAGAAAACCAATATGCTTTTACAGTGGTGTGGACAAATGGAGGAGGCCTGGATAAAAAGACCAGGGTAGAAATCCTGCCTCATCGAAGTCAATGGGAGTTTTGCCATGGACTGAAATTGGGCAAGGATTTCACCTCTGAGATTTACTACTGGCCCTTCCATTAATTCACTGTGGGACATTGGGCGAGTCACTTGTGTGTGAGTTTCCCTTACTGTCAAGGCTTACCGGCCTTTGTAAAGTGCTTTGAACTTACAGCATTACTTTTAGAGATAATGGGTTCTTTTCCTCGCATTATTATTATTAACATTTGTAGGTTTATATGTTATATCATTATTTTTTTCTTATATTAGTGGACACCCCTTTTTCTGGTTATTGTAAGAAAATGAATTAAAAGTTAATACACTTGAAAGTGAATTTATTTTAACTCACCCTCTTCGAGAGGAAAAAATCAAAACCTTTGATACACTAAAATTTGGTCAGCCAAGTTGACTTGAGACTTAGGTTTACAGTTCTCTGAGATAAGTGTTTTGTTTCTGCTTGCTGAGAGATCTCTCAGTCTGCCATATAGGAGATATTTATGACAGAAATGAATTAGCTGTTAGGATAAAAGCAAAAATAACATTAAAACATAGTATAGTTGGTATAGCTCATTGTCAGGCAAGCGAAGACACCATGGGCCAGACTTCCAAAAGAAGTCCAAAATGCCGGCAAATTTTCAGAAGATCTCAGCTTCCATTTGGGTACCAAAATAAACGGCCAGATTTTCAAAGTATCACAAGGGCTACTGAGTGCTACTGAGTACTTCTTTAGGCTGAGGTCCTTCCAAATTCTAGCCTTATGAGTCTGCTCCTGTTAGTTTCAAAACTCAGTTGCACAGGGTCAGGTTGTATGTGCCTGAAAACTAAAATATCTTAAGAGCCTTTTAAACGGTAGCACTATCTTTGTGGCACATGAAATAAGTATGTTTTTTGGAAATATTTGTAAACGGAAGCATTTTCGAATGTACTATTCCTTTTAGTCTTTGCTAATGGTAATTCTCTCTCTCTCTCTCATTTTGTTCTAACAGTATATAAAGGGAAATCTGAAAATTCATACCTTTTGTCAGCCTTTTATAATCAATCTGTATTTCTCATACCTTGTAGATCTCAACTTTTAAGCTTCATAGTACCTTGTTGCTTTATAATAAGGGCCTAATCTTGGTCCCATTGAAGTGAATAAGACTTTGATGGGTTCAGGACATTGTTGTATGATCTATCATATAAAATCCTATGCTAAGAGGACTTTTGTCCTCATCCTGCAAATTCTAATGTATGTGAATGATGACCACTAGTGCAGCATTAGGCCCGAAGGAAAATAGGATCACAAGCTTGCTAGTGATACATTATAATAAAAGAAGTAAAAGTAAACACATTGTTTTTATATGGATGTAAGTACATTTGCTGATACATGTTCGCATTTGGGGCCAGATCCTCAGCTAGTGTAAACTAGTCTAATTCTTTTGATTTTTAATGGTGCCACACTGACGTACAGCAACTGAAGTTCTGACCCTTAAAAGTATAAATAGTGATTTCTAGAAGATGAAAAATAGTATCCTTTGAATTGTGCATCTAGCCATTCTGAAGGAAAAGGGACTTAGAGCACTAATGGATTATCCGGAAGCAGTACGTAGCATCAGTTTCAATCAATATCCAGACATTCTTATTACATTTTCCTTTAGGCGACTGGCTATTGTAATTTCTGTGTTCATTTAAGAAGTATTTTTTTTTAACAAAGCCTGGGATTTGCTCTGAACTGTGTTCTTTTTAACTTCAGGTTACACTAAGATGGAACCACTGTCACATATTATTCGGCCAGTGTATTTCTCCATAGTTTGTTTAGCCTCTAGGCGAGTAGCAAAACATGATTTTCCTCAGATTTACTTCTGTTGTTTGCAGCCTGTCTTTCCACCCAGTATTTCATAACTAGAGCACACAAATTCTTGTGCCAAGGGCACTTTTGCTGTCAATCAGTAGTTGCTCTTTCCAGAGTAGCTGCAGATATCTTCAGTGTGCCAGGACGCTTATGGATCCAAGTTGTGGAGTACCCTTCGCTCAGCCTGAAGGCAGTGAGCTCAGCATCTCCCACGAAGCAATTAGCAATATACAGGATCAGGCTATGTGTTTGTTGTAATGAGTTGTCTAATATCTGCCAGAAACTATTCTGTAAATAATTATCTCTGAATGATTTAGAATGTCTGTAGATTTTGGATGAGTTCACTATAGTTGTCCTGGTTCTGTTCCCGTTTACAATGATATAACTATTAATTTCACTGGAAGTGTTTTTGATGAACATCACTATGAGGGCAGAAACTAGCCCATTATATCCGTCTGGGCTGTTAAGACATCTTTCTAGCCAGTGATCACTTTTACAAATGAATCCTTGATAGAATGTAGAAAAAATAGTAAAAAATAATTATTTATTCAGATACACTGCATGAAAAGTAGATATAATTGACTATTGACTAAGGATTCATTTGTAACTGACTGCAGAATAGATAGAAGAAAGAAGAGAGATCTCCATTGTATGACTGATATATTATTAAATACTGCATAGAACTCAAGCAGAACAATCGCTAAATAATATTTGCTAAATATTTAGAGTGGATGTAAGAATTTGTGCTATGTGTATTTTTGCTTTTGCTTACAGAGATTTATAAGATAGCACAGTATTTTAAAGGACTATTTAACAGTAGTTTTATAATGTCCCAGATCAAAACTAAAGGAAAATTTAAAACCTACCGATGCCAAAACATATTCTGTGGCCACATATTGTGATTTTATCATGAAATTAATGATATTTGGTGTTTTGATTAAAATTCTAACTTATGGATTCATTTGATGTTGAAAGACTCTGTTTTCATTTAAGAAAAGAAAAATATAAAAAAAAGAAGTTTCTAACCCTCCTTTTTCCAGACAAACACTGAAAAAACATAGTTCAACTGTACACTGAGGTTCAAAAATATAAAAATCCATTAAAAAAAAAATCTCATGATTTTAGAGGCCTCATGCTTGATGTTTGAATATTTCCGATTGGCAGCATTGCCCATATTCACAGACATGCCATCTCTTAGTCCAAATGCTATGTATTGCAATTTGTAGAGCACATGCCACTTCCTGTGTTAGTGAAGGAGGTGTGCTAGATTGGACTGACAGAGGAACGATCACTCCTGGGGTCCTAGTTGGAGTGAGTCATGTTCTCCTGCACCAGAATCGTCGCTCCTTTTTCTCTTTGCCCAGAACACAGGTGGAAAATATCCATGGATGCAGCTGGGGAGAGGTAGAGTGGAGCAGATTCCGCTGCTACACCCATTGGTCAATTCCAGGGGAGGTAGGGAGCCATTTGGCAATTGTGGGCCCATAGCTATTCTTGCTGGTGCAAGTTGCCCTTCTTGCTTTTCCCTATAGGGCTTAGTTGTCAGAGCTGGGTAAAATAATATTGAATAGAAAGGGATTGTATATATTTGTAAATATTTTAGCAACTTGTGGCTGGTGTCCAGTGCTGATCAAAAGACCAGCTTCTGGGGTGAACCTGATCACGGTCCCAAGAGAGACAGATGGACCCTGTTAGCCTGTGGGGTGAGAAGAGGTCTTAAATCTTTAAAAACCGAGATCTTTCTCTTCTGTACCCACATTCCTCCATGCAGTTGGAGGGTAGCAGGGTGAAGCTAAGTCAGAAGTTGGGATTTGGGTAGCTAAGTCCCATTCCTTGGTTGTATGACATCAGACTATTCAACCCCATTCTAGATGCAGTTAATGCCTGGTGGCCAACCCATGCCCTTAATAATCAAAATAAACTAAAGTTGTGGCCTGCTGCTTTAAATCCATTTAGGTGTGTATGTCGTACTTCTCTTGTGTGTCCTAATCGATTGCAAATAACAGAAATGTGCTCTACTTAGCCGAAGTCGGATTTACAATACTCGCAGTGGTATTAGTTGGCCATGCCAATTTGTAACTCAGCAAAGTTCTTGTTCCGAGACAGCCTTTCTTAAGCTTTAGCAGACATCATTAACGTAAATTCTCCAAGTGAATATGGGTGAAATTTGCACTACCTTCAAATGCCTGTTTAAATGATTTTTTTGCTGAAACTGCTGATAGAATTCACCAGCGGATCACTGCCACTTTAATTCCTATGTGAAACAGTGGATCCATATAATTGTGAATATCTTGAGCATGTTGTCAAACAACCCTTACAATAGGTTAATCAGGGCTAGTGCAGAGTCCACCTCTGTAATCCATAGGGAAGGCAGAGATACACCTCCCTCCACAGCATGAAGTAGCTTCTATGGGGCAGCTCGGCTGCAGTCCAGTTTTCCGACCGAGGCCAGGGGTTTGATATCCTCCTCCCAAACCTGCCACCTGTCCTCTATATACAACCCAAGTGTTCAGACTCGGTGAAGGTGAAGTGAATTTCACCTGGGATTCTGTCACCTCTGCATAATGGCTTTGAGGTTGAAATTAACGTGATGGCTTTAAAAGAAAACATTTTGCCAGTATTGTTATATTCCGTTCTGATTAGTGTCATATAAAGGAGAAGAAATGGAGCAGCTGTTTGGAGCCAAGGGATGTTTTATGTAAATAAAACTATAAACCTTAGGATATTGACAAGACTTTTTTCATCCTAAGTTATCTAGGAACAGTATTTAGTCAACATCTGTGAAATATTTATAATTTAGGAACCTGCTAGCAACATTTTAAACTGAAGAATAAAAAATTCTACATTTTTAATTAATTACATTAAAAATGTCACCAATATGTTCAGGGATCATAATGTCACTTGTATAGTAATAGTAATTCCAGAAATTGGTTTATTGTATGAGATTTATTTATACTTTTCCCCAAAGTGTTTACAGCTAAGCTTCCACCTGGTGAAAAGTGGACCAAACAATTAATTTTCTTGTTCTTATGAGTATTCTTCCAAACTTTATCTGCAATTCTACCTAATTGTAGACGTTAGGTAGAATTACAGATAGTATTCAGACAATGTAGGCATGTCAAGTGCTAGCCATATGGGATACAGATACAAATATATAGCCCTGATGCAGGAAAGCACTTAAGCATGCATGTAATTTTAAGTACCAAGGCAGGATTTCATTATTCGCTTAAAGTTAAGCATAGGCTGAAGCATCCTTCATGGTCTCTGGAAAAGATCTGTGGCTTTGTGTCACTGTAATCCCCGAAAGCTATAGTAGATCACACCTTTCAAAACCAAAATGGCCTGAATTAATCAGCCGTATGCTTGTTAAGATAGTCAGAGTGTTTCCACTTTTGCAAATATCTGGTTCTCTGAAGTTCATTATGTCAGCTTCCATCAACACAGCAGACAAACATTGGTTTGGAGCCACGAAACTACAGTAATTACAGCGATAAGCAGTTACAATCCATCTCCTCCAAAGTTATAGTTGCACAGTATAAGCACGATCCTTTTCATTAGCTCAGGCAAATCCTCCATAGATTTCAGTAGGAATTTTGCCTTAATAGAGGATGCAGGCCCACGTCCCAAGGAAGACAGATGTGTTTTGTTACATTCTTGAACACCACAACAACACCTTGTTTAGATTTCCTGTTCTCTCTCTAGAATTGAACTTCATTACTATGAACCACAACCTGAACAAGGTTACAGTATATAATGGTAAAGAGTTTGATAGCCATAGATGTCTGCATTAAATGGGTGTGCACCAGGCTGAATCCGCATAAGGATGGGTAGACCCCGTATGTAAAGAATGGAGAGGGAACACACTACAATTCTGTATAGGAATTCCCTTCCTCCCTCCCAGTCCTGAGAGTAGCCTTCCTGGAAACTGACTATCTCTCTTGAGATGCAAAAGTGACTGTAGCCAAGGCCACATTTCCAATTAGGCAGAGTAAGAGTAGGCATGTGCGTAGGGGCCTGGCATTCTAGGGGCACCTAAAAGTTAAAAGCAGGTTAAAAGTAGAACCTCAGAGTTATAAACATCTTGGAAATGGAGGTTATCCAGAACTCTGAAATGTTCACAACTCTGAAGAAGAGTTCAGCCACATGGGAGGGGGGTGGGGGGGAGGTTGGAGCAGCTGCAGGATGGGGGAGTGTCAGGCTGCAGGTGGGGGCGGGGAAAAGTTGGGGCTTCTGAGTCTGGGGCTTCTGAGGCTCAGGATTTCTGCCCCATGGGAGCACTGGGGCTCAGCACTTTAAACCTGGGGGAAGTGATGCTGGGGTTCCCCACAGCTCCGCTCTCTGTTTCAGTGGTCGGGGAGGGGGAGGAGCAACCCAAGGGCTTGACTCTTTAACTACAGGGGGAGCACTGGGGCTGAAACCAGCGCTCCACCCATAGCTAAAGACCCCCCACACACACACACACACAGCTGCAGGGCTGAATCCCCAAGCCCCAGAGCCCCACAATGGGCCTGAAACTAGGAGTGGATCCGTGGGGCTGAAGCACAGAGTTGCAGCTCTCCCCCTATCTAAAGCCCTGATCCCTGACTCCCGCAGCTGCAGGCCCAACCCTGCTTTAGTCCCAAGGCAGTACAGTATTTGCTGTGTGTGCGTGTGTGTGTGTGTGTGTGTGCGTGTGCATGTGCGTGTGTGTGCGTGTGCTGCTGTCTGAGGACTTGCCATTGACGTATAAGTTTGTAACTCTGGTGTTCGTATCATTGAGGTTCTATTGTATTTAAATTATCATTTATATATCTTTTAGTTTAATTTTTTATGGAAAACATGAAGATTGGCTGTAGGCGGGGCAGGGTGTGGGATGGTGGTGGCACAGCGCTGAAGATGCTGTGCCTAGGTGTGTGTAAGGTATAAATCCAGACCCAGCTGTAGCCCCAGGGCTTCTTCAGTGGTGGCCACAACAAAATGGGGATGTGTAGGAGTGAAGAGAAGGCTGTCAGCTGCCCCGTGTGTGAGAGGCTTTGAATATTGCTGAAGGGCTCTCTGCTACTTCTAGCCTAAACACCATTAGGTGGAGTTTGGGGAAGCCTTAATCCCCTTTTGGTAGCACTGTCTCCACTTCCTGGATGCAAATTCCACTTTGGGGTTGTCCGCCATAAGCGGTGTTGAGCCATCCTCCCCATTCAGCCCCACTCTCGCTGACTGTCTCTCAAGTTGGGAGGAACCAGCGCAAGCACACACACACTCTTGCCTCCTAAACTTGCATGTGGTGGCACATCACCTACCGGGTCCAAGTTGTTGTACTGTATTTGATAGCCAGCTTATGCAATCACATTATTCTGTCCTCACAGAAGGCAAGGTGGGTTGGGTGTCAACGTAGACACTATGTGGCCACCTCAAGTACTACATGGCCTCACTATCATCCATTTGGATATGCTCCAGCATCTGTGACTGTCAAGCCCAGTGGTACCATGTAGTAGTTGTGGAATGCTTAAAGTGAATGATGCTAAGGCCAGGATTAAAATTCAGTCCTATCCCAAATTTACAAAAATCATGGAATTAAAAATACTTACTAGCTTCAACTGTGGCAAGGTTAGCTAAGGGATATTTAATATAAATAGGCCCACCCTGGTGGCATAATATTAACTATGTTATATATCCAGGCAGACAGTGTTGTCAGAAATGTGAAACTGTATAATGTGCTAGATACACTACTTGATTACCAAAAAAATCTACCAGGTTCAAGAATTCTTGAAGCATTCTGCAGCCATGTCACCTAGGGCAGGGATTTCATTAGCTCTTAGAAGCTGAGCAGGCTTGGTTCTGGTCAGTACTTGAGTGGGAGACCAAGAAAAAGCACAGTGCTTAAGGGAGTGATATTTCTGTAGATGGCCCTTTTCCCTGCAAGTCTGTATTGTTGTAGTGTTTCAGCATGGTGTTAAGGTGAACTGTTTTTTATACACCACATTTTGAATGAGATATAAAATTAAGGTCCTGGCTCTGTGGGTCATCCAAAAATCTCGTGGCTCTTTTCATGAGCAGACAGGGTCTACCCTCGTGTCCTGAGCATATTCCAATTTGGGTAATGATGTTCCACTTGCTTAAATTCCTTACCCCTTACATCTATGTCACTTAAACTTCAGGTGATTGTCTGCCTTTCTTGCATGAAACCTCTAAAAGAGAATACAGGCCTATAGCTTTTTGGATAAATTAAATAGTATCTATGAAAAATAATAATATAACAGTTAAAATGATAGACAGTAACATAATTGTATTATATTATATTTTGGTTAGTACCAGAAGTTGGGATTCAGTTTGGTTTTTAGAATTAGGACATTGCCTGGAAGGACTCTCAAGAGGCTAGCGGTCTCATTGACATCATTTCTCTAGCATTCAAAGAGCAGCTTCTTCAAGAAGATGGTTTGCAATTCATTTTTTCCCACAATTATGAAGAAGAAATTGGTACCAGAATCAACACGCAATTGTAGCCTTAGGCAAGCCATAGTCAGCCATGTGCCATGTGTGCTTCTGTAAAATCAATTATGTGGATATTTTGGGTCATTATTGCTGAGAAAGTAACACCATTCCATCTGAAAGACAAGGTTATGGGTTTAGATCCCATTGTAGGAGGTGGGGTTTTGCTCAATGCTGATGAAGCAATACATCATGGGTGGAAAAGTTATGAGCTGGTTTACATATGTGAAATTAAATGGAGATTATCTATTGCTGATATTGGCCCAGGTGCACACTATAGATCTCTCGACACTATTCAGAAAGGGTATGGAAAACTCCATTGTGCTCAACAACACACTTTCTCTGGATAGTAAAAGGTGCTGTCATAAGTAATTATTATAGTAGGTAGGGTGCTGGCGAGTGCCTCTTTTATATTCACATAATCGTTCCAGCACAGCTACTATAATTCATTTCTCATTTGAGATGGAGAATATAAAAAGTACTATAAAAATCTAATTCCATGTAATACAATCTTGGCGGCAAGATTGTCTAATTGGTCCATTTCCAAAAGCAACAGACAAGTTAAATTCAGGAAAGACCGTCTTTTGGTGGTTAAAGCTGTAAATCAACCCTACTCCATTACAGAGCTCTCTGCCAGCAGTGGTGGGGAGAAACACACTAATCCCAACATTCTAACAACAAGATTCTGTCTGCCCGTGACAAGAAAACTTGAGCAGTCCATCCCCTTCATCTAAAGATATACTGCTAACTAAAGCAGCCAGGATCTCCCATCAGAAATGCAAAATGCATCAGTGCTAAGCTTTGCCAAATCTTAACTATTGACTATAGAGAGCAGTGGCTCTCAACCTCTCCAAACTATTGTACCCCTTTCCGGAGTCTGATTTGTCTTGAGTACCCCCAAGTTACACTTCCCTTAAAAACTGTTTGAAATACAAAAAGACACACTATTACTGAAAAATTGCTTACTTTCTCATTTTTATCATGTAATCATAAATCAAATTAGAATATAAAAATTGTATTCTACATTTCAGAGTATAGCATATAGAACAGTATAAACAAGTTGTATGAAATTTTAGTTTGTTCTGGATTTGGTAGGCCTTTTTACGTAGCTTGTTGTAAAACTAAGCAAATATCTAGTTGAGTTGACGTGCCCTGGAAGACCTCTGTGTGTCTCCAGGGGTACATGTACCCCTAGTTGAGAACTACTGATATAGAGAGTAGAGTTGATAATTGCTTTGCACAGTCTTATTAATGAGAACACAGAGCTCTTAATATTTTCAGGGTGCAGGGATTAGTACAGAAAGAGCTCATTACATACTGATGCTTTGACATCAGAAATTTCAGATGGATATAATTCTCTCAAAAGCAGGTAGAGCAAAAGAGAGGAATAAACCAAAGTGTTGAAGAGAATGGATTATTTTGCACCATCAGCAATTCCAATAGGGTTTCTTTGCAATTATAAATAGCAAATGTTGTCCATGATCCTCAAAAGACAGTGATGCATCTTTTATACATTCTTGTTTTAATTTCATGGTAGTGGAAAAAATGTAACATTTATCCCTGCTTATTGCAGTGTATATTGTTGGGAAAACATCAACATAAATATTTAAGTCCTGCACTGAATAGTTCGTTAGCAATTATTGAAAACAGGAGTTGACATTATTGAGTCTAACTGCATTCATCAGAGAGTTTTGGATTAAAGTCTGGAAATCAAAGAATAATTATGATTTTTTTTGTTTTTCACCCATTCCTATTAACGTCTTTGTGCATTCAAAAAATTGTAGAAAAGAAAGTCATCATCAAAATTTAAAAAAAACAAATGAAGGGAAAAAATAAATTGCAATTTAACATCCAATTCTCTGTCACCAGAGTCTGAACCAATAACACACAATCAATACTTTATAAAAGTTGAATGAAGGACAACTTATTTTCATTTTCTATCTTATGCTAGGCTACCGTACTATGATGGATGTCATGACATATTGTGTAGACAATATGGCATGATGCATTGTGACAGTATATCATGCTATTGTGTAGTGACTCTACATCATGAAAATTGTGGTGCATTTAGACTTCATATTGGTATTTTGCAATATCATGTTGCTGCACTGATACCAAAGTATGTGAATGAATTAGATTTTGATCCCTAAAACTTCAGCCGAAGAGCTCTCCTGACTTCACTTAAAGAGCCTCTGCCAAATAATACTCTGTTGAAATCTCTCTCCCTCTCTTTATGCTTTAGCATTTTCTACAGCACCCATCTTTGTAGCATCTAAATGCCCTAAAATCTGTCAGAGCAAAGAGAAAGCAAGTTGGAACATTGAGTGTGATGGTGCTCCAGGTCCTAGCATAAAAGGGTCTTCTAGTCTGAGCACTTTTCAGTTTCTGAGGAGGAAGGAGGGGCCAATATGGCATCTACATTCCTTTCCTCGAGCTGCAGAGTGGCTCCAGTGTGTGATCTCTGTGAGTTTGAGGCTCCACTTTTAAGGGACAGGAGTAGACCTAATCATCCATTTCCAACCTCACAGGAATTTTCAGATGTTCTGTAGCTCCCCAAGAGACTCTTTACTTGGATAGAGAACAGGAGAATATCACAAAGCACATTGAGTTGTGTGAGAATGCCCTGACAGCTATGGAATTCCCCTGGTCACCTCATCTTAGGAAACCCCTTTGACGATTCATTTCATGATTTAGGCAAACTCTACTCACTCTCAGATTGATTTATAAGAAGCTCTGTGACTTGAAATCCAAATAGTGTCTTGGTCATTCTTCAGATTATTGGCATGGAGGATATGATTTGGCACAGATATTTACCTGATCTGCACAGTTAGATTGTCTGACTGTCCACACACATGGAGACTGGAATGCAACATCCCATAATATCAATGTGTGGCAAACCTATGGCAGCTAAAAAATTGTCATGTAGCTCTAATGCAAAAAAATTATCAATAATGTCAATGGATTAGGGGGCATCAGTGTCTTGAGGCAGTGAAGGGTTGGCGAGAGAGGTGATTCCTGTGACACTAGTATAAATGTTCTGGGGAAAAGTCAGTCTGCATGCTCGCAGAACCACTAAACAGGAAAAATAATAATAACATGCCTGAGATATTTCTCTATTACGATTCATATAGTACTTTTACTTTAACTCTCCTTTTTTAGTCATCACTGTTGGTTACACCTTATTTCTTCTCTATATCTTAGATTCATTTTGTCAATTTGAAAAAGGAGGGAGGGCGATTGCATGACAAGAATTGAAAACTTTGTACCAAAAATCTCCAACTAGTACTTACATGTAATCCTCCTTCAGATTCATATTCGCTCTTCCCCAGTGATTTGAATACTAAAAATGTGTCCTTACAGTCTCATGAGCCATAATTTATAAGATAACTCTACACACTAGACTTGTGGTGAAGAGCCATTGTTGCCAACTCTCACGATATTATCATGAGTGTCATAATAGTTAATGTTTTCCTAAAGCTCCAGCTCCTGGTGTCATGTGTTTAACTTTAAAAAACTTTAAGAAACTTTAAAAAGTTTCTAGTCCCTGTAATTGCAGAGAAAAGTGAACCCTAAAGAGACAAAACCAATGCAAACAAAAAGGACAGATTTCTTTTTAAAATCATGACTTTTAAGTCCATCTTAATTTTGGAGAGGTTGACTTGTGATTGTTGAACACTTGGGGTTGATAATATTGATGTCCAGATGAGCTACCATTATCAAAAAAGAGCTCTCGGACTGCTCTTCGTGGTGAGATGGCAGTGGAAGCCAGTTGTGCTGCTGTGGCTGATGACATGAAGTGATCAGCACACTATCTGTCAATGTGATCTTTTCAAATGAAGCCTCGATGTTTGGGTGCAGGAAGCTATGACATCAGAGAAATTTAGGACTTGATATACTGTGTCAGTCACTGAAGTCACTAGGTTGATCAAAACTTACAGAACAGGAACGTCTAAGAGAAAAGTTAAGTGTTTAACTTTGCCAGGAGAGAAGACCTAAAAAAAAGAAAATAAGGAAAGGTGGAGGAGAAGGTCTGAAGCAAAACGCTATTTGGAGGATTGGTGAGAGAGACAGGAAGAGAGAATGCAGATTTAGAGCCAGCCCACCATATAGGGATGCATTAAAAAGTCAGTAGTTACCAGCGATCACCCCAATACAATTTCTTCCCCAGCTTATTTAACATCTGTACCAATGGAGTTCCTCTTGCTGTTTGAACTTGCTCAGCAGATCAATCATCTGCTTTTGTGACTTTTCTCCCTGTGCAGATGTACTACATCTGCCAGCTGACTATCAGTCCAGTCACTTCCAAAGCCTGTAATAGCATGTAGATGATTGATGTGTTCAGATAGAAACATCACACCAAGACAGCTAAAATCACTTGGATCTTAGAGTTCTTTTCGCAGAAGTGGGGTTTGTGTTGTCAGGTAGTACTCTCTAGGAACACATTTCTGCTCCTGAGACAGTCAAAAGGAAAATGAATGGGTTGATACTGAAGGCCTACCCCCTAAATATCTTATCTAAAATTAACATTCGATTCCCTAGTTCTGCCATGGAGTCTAAATTTAGTTATAAAGCTTTTCCCCTGCATTTTGAGCCTATAACCAATTGTCACATAGACTCCCTCTCTTTTAAAATGGCCTTTGACTAGGGGAATTCCCCTCTCCTGTGAAGCAGTTCTCAGAATAGTACTGGGGTTTATTGACACATCAGTCTTCCTGTCATCTCACTGAGGAAATTTCCCTATCAAGATTTTGCCCATGTCCTAGTCCATTGAGGAGAGAGTTTAGCACAATTTGGATGTGGCATAGGAGTCTTTAAGTTCTATTGATGTGACTTCATGCATTCAGATTTCTCATAAGTGGCTTGGCAGCCTCAAAGAAAGGTAAAACATTTCTGTATCCCCATGCCAAGATAGATAAAGTCCTGTTTTATTTTCTCATATAATGCCTTACAATCCCACTCCCAGCAACATTCATGGACCCCTCTTCTTGGGTCACATCAGATGCTGAGAGAGCAAGGGTTTTTGCAGAAGTGTTGCTTAGAATTACCAGGTGATGTTCTTTACACATCTTTATAAGCCACTACAGTTTTGACTTCTTACCTTCAGTAGGTACTGCCCTTGGCTGGTGAATGCTAAGTGCTGTTGCTTTGGAAAGGTCTTTCCCTTTTAAGTCAGTGAGCACTATGTAGACAATTACTTGAGTAGGAACAAAAAGTGATAATTTCCCTATCTATAAATTGGGTTTCCACTATCAACCATTCAACAATTTGGTTCTCTGCTAGGGTAGATCCCAGTGTTATAGTCTCGTTTGTACAGTGTACTATTGTTATTTAGTTGAGTTTTCCAGGGGGTATTTCTGAAAGCTAGAGAAGAATCCAGTTTAACAAATCGGGGAGAGGCAGCGGGGGGAGGGGAGTTATAGCTAGGCACAGAGGGGGAATTTATGGGATAACTGTGACTTGCAAATCTATGAAGCAGGTTCAAAGAACAGCGGGAGACCCATAGATCCAAAATGATAAATGCTGTGTTGGATAAACCTGTTTGATAGGTCCCTTTATGAGCCTCCATGGTTACATCCTGGTCTGAAGACAAGGAAGTACTGCAGTACCTTGGATAGCATAGTGTGACAACTGTGGGTAAATGGTGATTTTTTAACGGCAACCACTATGTTGCAAGAACTTTCTCTGTGCAAAGTACATGCTTGTGTGGAGCTATCTCCTTCTCTCTCACGCCTCACTACTTTCTCTTCCTCTCTGTCATTTTCTTCGTTTTCTCTTCCCCATCTTAGTCTCTTTGATACTTACAAAAAGACTCTTAGAATGAGACAGATGGTTTCTCACACTCTGTCTGACCTGTAGGCTTTTATTTTTGAAAGTGTGCTTGCATGGTACGTGGGCTCTTCCATCCCTGTTTTTGTACTGTATATCACGGCACTATAAATCAACCTCATTTTGGCTGTTTCCACTGAGAATTTTTCTATACTATCTCCACACTTGGGCAATAATAGCACTATTATGATGGTTTACAAGGGAATAATCCAGTTCCTTACTGGAGAAACTATGGGGCTGAATCCCAAATAGTTTATCCTGACAGAGGAACTACAGCATGGCCAAGTAAAACAGTGCAGTGGTACTTTTATTGCTAGCAAGCGACTAGCATTTAAGAAGTGGCAAAGAACAGGAGCAAGAGAGTGAATCAGCACTCAGCTAATGGAAACAATTGAAAATAAAGTAGGTCATTCATTCTGCAGCTGATTCACTTAAAATAATATTGTCCATATGCAGTTCAAATGGTTTGTATTAAAATAAAGACAATTTCTGAGGGTAATGAGTAGATTATCATGATACCATGAAGTGCTGTGGTGATGTTTGCACAGCACTGTAACTTCAGGGCATATTTGTTGTCAGGAAATAATCAGGATGAAAATGAACATTCTGAGTGGCCTACCTGGCTTACTTATGCTGTATTGACATGGGTATTCTCAGTTCAGTAGCAGTGTGCTGTTTCTGAACATTACAAAACTTTATTTCTAATACTTTAATGTCCAAAGAGTATTGGAAGATGGGACCCAGTTCAGTTTATGAATTCAGGGAGAGTATGAGAGTTGAGACATAATATTCTGCTTTCTTATTTCACAGCAGGAGAAACCCAAACTTGTGGAGCCCTTGGATTATGAAACTGTCATCACAGAGATTGAAAGAAATATTGGGGACGACCCTCTTAAGAATCTCATGTTGTTCCCCAAAGATGACTTTTCAGTAAGTACAATGAAATGTGTTTTATTTACAGTTTTTAATCTCTAGACGTGGTAGGAAGGTCAATTGTCACAGCAGAGGCTCATAACTGGTCCATATATCTTTTATTTTGGGGGCACTTTTTACTCCTTTCTCTCTCTCTGCTGCACACTCTCCAAGAGTAGACACAGTGGAAATCCTCAATGATCGCCACATATGTCTCAAGAGATCAGGAGATCTACTATGTCTTAGTGTCCAGCGTGATGGTCACTGAGTCTCTTGTGCTACCATTATACGAATAATAAATCATTAGTATTATTATTCCAATATTATTTTGGAGTCTGTCAATTACTCTGTCCCAATTAATATTTGGTTATTGAAATCAAACAGCCAAGGAACGCTAGAGATCAAACATGTCACCGTCATGACATATATGACTAACATGAGGTGACTGCTGTACTAGGTTGCTGCCAGCTCACAGCACTGCCTATCCTACATAATCTGTCCTACATAATCTAATTTGTCGTTTGTTTTTCTAAATGGACATATTTCTTTTCTTGCTGTGGACTGGGTTAGTGTGCTTGTGTTTATAATGGGATAAAGGAACAGAGTTAAACAATACAGAATGCATGTCCCATAATAATTGTATGATTAATTCCGGCTTCCTTTTTACACAGCTTCTATTGTGCAAAATTTCATTTTTTTAGCTGGTCAAGACTACTCTATTCTCAAACTCAATTCTCTTCTCACTTAAAGCAGCATAAAACCAGGAACAACTCAGTTGAAAATAACAGAGTTCAACTCTCTAAGTAAAAGGAGAATTAGGTACCTGGCATTCATATTAACTGGCTGTTACATTATGTTCTCATCCTTTTTTTAATTATTATTTTGGAGTCCAGATTTTGTAGCTATTTCTATATCTTATATTTTATTTTGCAAATATTAGAAACTGAAATCCCCATGTCTGTCTTGACCACTCTACCAATGCCTCTTGTTTGGCACTGAAGCAGTTGGGTTGCATTCAGGCACAGGAGGGAGCAGTGGTTTGAGTCACTACAGCGAATATGGGTCCTACACTTGGTATCAAGCTTTTGGAAGGCATCATGGGAAAAGAGAATTTTAAGGAGGGTTTTGAAGGAGGATAACGTATAGCTTTGCAGGTGTTGTATATTCTATCAACAACCTTAGACTGTACGTTCATGTTCAGTGCAGCAAAGTACACTCATACAGAAGTGTTATCTCGTGTTTAGTTAGGTTTAGTTTGTTATTTGTTTTAAAATGAAATTAGTGATTTTTTGCATGGAGGGAAAAGAAGGGGGAAGGAAGATAATGTACTGGAATTAGTATCAGAGCTCCACCTTACGGGATGTCTATGAACAAAATTCTCTGCTAGAGTAACTCCATTGACTTCAGTAGAATTACACCAGCAGAGGATTTCACCCTGTAGATTAGATTGGTATGGGAAGCACTATGTATACCCATTTTGAAGCTTCCCCTTCAAATGTTTTAGATTGCATCTCTCATTCTTTCCCATCGGTATGTACTCTCAGCTCCTATTTGATTCCAATGAAAACATACCTGAGAACAGAATTTGGTCCACATAAAAGTCCCATTTATACCACAGATCATGTGCTGCAATCTGTGGGATCATTGAGGTTCCATCTTCTCCTGTCTTTTTAACTTTATGGGCTCATTCTATCTTACTTTCTTTAAAATTTATGGTAAGTTTGTTTACTTAAATGAGAACAGGATTGAGCTGTTTTTCTTTAGTGGGTTTGAGTCTGAGCCCTAATATACCTGAACACGTTTTGTGTGGTTAGCAGTTTGAAAGGTCTTTGTTTTCTGATCAGTTAGAACCAGTTCTGACCTTCTGTGGTGCATCAGCCTGAAAGCTATATTTCTAGTTGCTTTCCTTCAGAGTTTAAAAAAAATGAGAAAAATGTAGAGTGAAAGCAACTAAGTCATCTTTGAAAATGGGACTTAGAAACCTAAATTTCATTGAAAATTAATGGGATTTAGGCTCCTAATTCACTTTTGAAACTGTTATCCCATGTCAATCATTGAGCAGCAATATTTTCATTTGGCTTTTCCTGCTAAAATACAGTCCCACTGGAATCTAGAAAGAGAGATCACAAATCTTAATTTGATTGCTCGTTTTTACTAACCAAACACCCGAGGCTGACATCCATGTACATGAATGTGTCACAAAAGCATCATTAGAGGCAGGAGCATTATATTTGTGTGTATATTCCAAGGATAATATAAAAATGATTATGTGTGCTTTTGACTCTATGGTTAGGCCAGAATTTCAGAACTCTGCATGCAATTACGTATTAAAAAACGAACATGCAGTGATGCATCAGGGAGCTGATTCAATGTTCGTTGGAGTTAACAAGAAGATTCTTATTGACTTCAGTGAGCACTAGATTAGGCTCCTAATATGCACATCTAAAAACCATAATTGTATGCACAGTCATGGTATTTGGCATACATGTACAAATGCAGAATTCTGTAAATCTGGGCCTTCATTTTAAGTTCAGAACATAAGAATGGCCATACTGTGTCAGACCAATGGTCATTCTAGCCTAGTAACTTGTCTTCTGGTAGAGGTTAGTGCCAGGTGCTTCAAAGTGAATGATCAGAACAGGGCAATCATCAATGATCCATCCTCTATCATCCAGTCCCAGCATCATGAGTATGAGTGTCTCTTCTTCACACTCAGTTTTTATTATAAATAAAAGATCTCTGCTGTGATCAAATGCTGTAACGGATCAGCCTTAAAACCATTGAACAAAGCAACAGTCAACAAAAGAGTTTAAGCTCTGAACAGGAAGTGCTCTTGTGGCAAGAGAGTTTGTAGCTAGTGGTCTAAACACAGCTAATTCTCAGAAGGGAAGTTCTGTGCAGCTTTTAAAAACAGAGTTAACTATAATATTGTACAAGATCTTCATATCCCAGTTCTGTGTAAATTTACCTGTTGCATTCCTTTACTTTAGAGATTTTTTAACAAAAGATTTGGCCAAGTCCACTTAGATGAATAACTGGCAACACAGATCCACTTGTAATTGATGACATGCACTTATTTATTTGCTTTATTCCAATCCTTTATGTACAGTCCAAGCCTCCTGAGAGGCAGTTTTGTGCATGCAGTGGATAGAGTACCAGATGGGAGTCAGCTGACCTGCATTCAGTTGCTTGCTCTGCCATTGTATTGCAGTACACGATCTTTGCAAATTATGGTGCATTTCTGAGCCTTCGTTTCCCTACCTGTGAAAGGGGGGGGAATAAAGATTTTCCACTTTTTGCTCAGCACCTTGACACCAGTTGATGAGAAGCTATGTAAATCCTAAATTTTGTTAAGGAACAGTCTTGGTAAAACAATTAAAAATTCTGCATTCCGTATAGTAGCTGTGGGCAGTGGATTCAACCTGAGGTCTTTTTCATTGCTATCAAGTAAATGAGCTTTTGTTTGGGTCTGTAGCTCAGCCACCATCATGACAATGGTAAGAGAATATACCATTAGGCTTTCCATTACACCCATCAGCCCCACTCAGTCTGCATAACTTAGTAATGATGGACTTCAGTTTACAAGCTGTGTTGCTGATGGGCAACTTGGTTGTTGCTGTCAGGACTAACTAGATCCTTGATCCTGCAAAGAACGCTGTATGAGTGGACCCTCAGTGAAGGCAGCCCCCATAGGAGCACAGGGATTCATTTTAATTTACAGGTGCATTTTTGACAAAAGCAACGGAAAGGAGTGGCAATTCATAGTCATTCATGAAGACAATAAATAGTCATTGGACCAACAAAAGAAAGTGAGTTTGTCTTTATAGTGTGGTAGTTAGGAAGCTCATCTAGAACACGGGAGGCCCCAGTTCAAATCCATACTCCAATCACTACTTAATTATTGGTGCAAAATGCACCCGCTTAAAGAGAAGACATTGAGAAAGACCCATACGGAAGATCCTATGGCCTTGTGGTTAGGAGACTTTCTTGTAATGTGGGAGACCCAAATTGAAATTCCTTTTCCACATCAGGCAGAGGGGGAATTGAACCTGGATCTCCACATGCATTGGGCTAAAGCTCAAATTCTAAACAGTGGGTTTTGGGGACAAGCAAAATGTTTTGTTTTGATATCATCAAAATGTTACAGTTCATTTTGACTGGAACTATTTTTTTTTATTTTCTAGATTTTCATTGAATAGTTGTGAAAAAAATGTAATTTTCAGTTTGACCTGAAACAAATTTGAAATTGCCAGAGAACTGAAAAATCCATTATTCAGCCAGCTCCACTGCTTAGTTCTCCATAGTTGCCCTGTTGTGAAGCCATAAACCACTGAGGGGACCTTCCCTATCATAAAATAGAACCCTAAAATAGTAACATCCTGAGCACTGCCATCTATCCTCACTTCATTTCTTTAATGCTCTTGAAAGTTTATGCAAGTTTCCACTGTACATAGGCCTAGAGTCCCAGGAAGAATAAGACAGTGTTCTTCGGTAATAATGGCGAAGCACTCCTTAGTTGGGAAATCTGAAGATTAATTTGTAATAAGCACAACTGGACACAATAGAATAAAAACAACAGACAAATACATCTTCACAGCTGTTCACAAGGAGCTAAATAGCTAACCATGGATGCTGATCGGAGTAGAAATTGTTTTTCTGTGTCCCATCCTAAACCATCCAAATGAAGCTGAGAAAAAGTTTGGGGAATCCCATCATCTTTGCACCTACCCATACAATGCATACAACTGTTTCAGAATTGCTCATGTGGAAAGCAGAGAAGGGGAAGCTGCATACTGCAAGTTAGATGCAAGTAAGAAACTCTTCATTTTAGATTATGCAGAGGGCTTTGTTCTGAGCCAAATTGTCATGTAACGTCTGGTAAATGGACTTTCCTCCGAGGTTGCAGGGAGGAATTCTCACCTTTAACTTGGAATCCAGCCATGAAACAAATGCTCCAAAATTTGAAGTAGCAGAGGCTGCAAGCCACTTCACGGTATACTGAGCAACGATTCTGCATAATCCACTGCTCACAATCACCTCTTTTGCCCCCAAATACCCAGTGCTGCCTGTAACTGAGGGTAGACTTAGAATGACTGAGTCAGATTATGTTCTCTGTTATATTGTTGTAAATATGGAAAACATAAGAAGGCCATACTGGGTAAGACCAATGGTCCATCTAGCCCAGTATCCTGTCTTCCTATATTGGACAGATGCTTCAGAGGGGATGAACAAAATAGGTAATCATCATGTGATCCATCCCCTGATGCTCACTCCCAGCTTCTGGGAAACAAAGGCTAAGGACACTTCAGAGCATGGTTTTGCATCCCAATCCATCGTGGCTAATAGCCATCAATGGACCTATCCTCCGTGAACTTATCCAATGCTTTTTTGAACCCTATTATACTCTTGACCTTCACAACATCCTCTCCCAAAGAGTTCTACAGGTTCACTTTGCATTGTGTGAAGAAATACTTCCTTTTGTTTGTTTGAAACCTTCTGGCTATTAGTTTCATTTGTCAAGAATCAGAGAGGTAGCCGTGTTAGTCTGGAATAGCGGAGGTAACAAAGTCCTGTGGCACCTTAAAGACTAACTATAAAGTTTTGAAGCATAAGCTTTCGTGGGCTAATACCTGCTTGCATCCGACGAAGTGGGTATTAGCCCACGAAAGCTTATGCTTCAAAACTTTATAGTTAGTCTTTAAGGTGCCACAAGACTTTGTTACCTCTAGTTTCATTTGGTGACTCCTAGTTCTTGTGTTTTGAGAAGACGTAAAAAACACTTCCTTATTTACTTTCTCCACATCAGTCATGATTTTATAGACTTTCATTGTATCCCCCCTAAGTCGTCTCTTTTCCAAGCTGAGTAGCTGCATTGACTTCACTGGAATCACTCCAGTTTCACTTCAGTGTAATGGAGAGCAGAATCTGGTCCACCATGCCAGTTACAGAAAACCAATGGGACAGATCTGTGGATTAACTTGAAGACATGGAAAAAGTACCTCAGGGTCTTGCAAGTGTGAATTTACAGTTGTTGCCTCACCCTTTCCTCAGTGAAGAGGGATTCCCAGTCATGCAGAGGGGCAGTGTGAGCATTTGCAACTAGATAGAACCTAATAATTAACCCAAGGAATTCTAGCCCATCCCTGCAGATCTCATGGTAGCTCTCTGGAGAGCTGCTTCTTCACTCTCCTCCCCACATTAGTTCTGATAGCCCAGCTCATTCCGGGTACTTACCTCAGCAGTGCAATGCCTATTTTCCCTGAGAATGGTAAAAGCATGGGTGGCGGGTTAATGAGCCATTGGGAGAGGCTAACCCCTGGCCCCTCCCCCTCTTCCTGAGGCCCCACCCCTCCCCTTTGGTCCCACTCTCGCTACGGAGCACAGAGCACGCACCCCCGCAGCCACCAGCCTCCCTCCCTCACCCCACCCCCGCATGCTCCCTGACCCGGAACACCGGGCAGGCAGCACATCCGGAGCACCCCCACTCCCATGCACCAGGTTGGTGGTGTGACTGGAGCGCCCCAAATCCCAGCACCGGGTGGCACGGTCCCAGTGCCCCCAGCTCCACCCCCAGAGTGCTGGCCAGGCAGCAGGACATGCCTCAGCACCTGCAGCCCGAAGTCTTGCAAGCAACAGCCCTAACCTGCCTATCCCAGTCTCCACTTTGGAAGAAAAGGAACGGAACTGGAAGCAGGCAGGAAGGAGGGGGCAGGGGCAGGCTGCTTGGGGAGGTACAGCCTTCCTTTAAGTCCATAAAGATTCTCATTGGGCTGTTAATGGGGATGCTACATAAAGCAGCTACTTCCTGGATCTATCCCTCTCTGATCCAACACCCCTTTCTTTTGCCAATCTTACAGCTGTCACATGAAGGTTTTTTTGCAGCTTGTTGGGTCTCTGTCTGAAAGCCCCTCCTGCTCCTTTCCAAGAATTTCAAACAATTTGTGTCCATTTCCCAACTTCTTTGCCTCCTTCCATGTCCTGGAGCAGAGGGGGCAGGTAGCACACCTGGGTTTGTAGTGTACTTTTTGTGGAGGAAGAAATTCTAAAACACATTTTTCCTTTTAAAGTCACTGAAGAACAAGGATTTAAAAGATTGAAGCAGGCCCAGCTAGAGCAAACCCAGTATTAGAGTATTACCCAGAAACCTACCCCAGTGCCCTTCGTTTCAATGACTGCTTCAGCTGATAGACAGTATTGCAAATAGTGTGTGTATATGTGATGTGTGGAAGCCAGTAGAGAGTGGGCATCAGGAAAAATGCTGGCTCTTAACCCTTTTATGAATATGCCTTTAATTCTTTATAGTGTATTTTTATTGTTTGTTTTTCTGACTAAATCTTTTGTTTTTATTTCTTGTCAGACAGACACAATTCCATGGGAAATAAGAACTGTGTACCCATCTGTACCTGAAGATGCAGAACAAAATGTAGAAAATTTATTTGTTAAAGAGGTAAATATCCAACACTTGTACTCGTTGATTTCAAATAAGTCCAATCACCCTTTTTATTACATTTAATTATATGAGTCTAATGGTGATTTCTCTTTTGTTTTAGTCACATTTTTAACCAATATGATATTTTTTGGTGGCCTGGTTTGCATCTAGAAAACTTGCAGTTGTATTTCACTTGCCTCCTAGATGTCATTGTTTTAGTCCTGCATAGCTGAGCCTTTTGTATTAGGCACATTACTTAACATTAGCATTGAACTCTGGAGCTAGCAAAACCTGGGGAGTTTTGTACTTCAAAAATATTTATATCTTTTCAAAAACATTAGATGTTTTGCAGAACATTTTGGGACTCTTAGCACTAGTGAGATCTTGTCTCATCTTTATTTTATTTTGAGGCCTATGTTGTGGCCCTATCAGCAAGTCACATTACGGATGATGAGGAGGGATATTGCACTATTGGCAGTGGATAGAAGCATTGTATCTGTATGGTACACATGTGAGAAGAATGCTTCCCAGGAACTTAAGGAATGCAAGCAGGAGCACAGTTGGTCCCAGGAGAGATGCATAGTTTCAAACACTGCTGGTGATTATTGACTTCCCTGCAGCTTGTCTTAGATTCTGGCTTCTTCTTGCACAGGAGCTCAAGAGGTAGACAGCTCCCTGCACCTTTTCCACTGTGTGCTAAAGAAGGCAGAATGTGGCTTAACATTTGTATTAGAAATACAGTGAAACCTCGATTTAACGGACTAATTGGGGCGAGGGGGTGTCCGTTAAAGCCAAAGGTCCGTTATTTAATAATTTTTAAAAATCATTAAATAACAGGACTTTTGGCTTTAATGGACACCCCCTCACCCGAATTAGTCCCTTATATAGAGGTTTTAGGAGCTGTCAAACCCCCCCCCCACCACCACCTGCCTGGCTCCCCGCAACGGGGAGCCGGGAGGGTGGGCTGAGAGCTCCCGCCTGGCTCCCCGCTGCGGGGAGCCAGGCGGGAACTGTCAGCCCGCCCGCCCAGCTCCTGCTGCGGGGAACCAGGCGGGAACTGTCAACCCCCCCGCCTGGCTCCCCGCAGCGGGGAGCCGGGCGGGAGCTGTCAACCCAGCCGGCTCCCTGGGGCGGGAGCCGGCAGCCCCAATAACGGATTTCGGATGCATCGGAAATTTTGTCCGTTGCATCCGAAGTCCGTTAAATCGGGGTCCGTTAAATCGAGGGTTTACTGTACAGATATATGGGACCAAATTTCAGCCAGCCTCCAAATTACATGCACTGGTTTCACTTGCAAACACAAATAACCATAGCTTCTAAAATGTGTGTGCACCCTGTTTTTGTACCCCTAGAACAAAGGAGGGAGTTACACATCCAACTTCCCAATTTGTATGGGCATTGACTGTTGTTGTATGCACCATGGCTGCATATATATTTCTGCAGGAAAACTCACTGCAGACAAAAAAGTAGGTAAATAATCTCAAAGGCCAGCCTGAAAATTTGGCTGACAGATTCCCATGCAGCATAACACTTTACAAGCTGGCCCTATTTCTCTCTCCATCTGTGTGACTAGAAACTCACTGCCAGCTCAGACTCCTTCTCTCGCTGCCACCTTTCCAATTCTGACAATAGGGCTGGATGAGGAGACAAGTCATTACAGTAAAACCTCCATTTAACGGACTAATTCGGGCGAGGGGGTGTCCGTTAAATGAAAAAGTCCGTTATTCAATAATAATTTTAAAAAAACGAGCTGTCGGAGCAGCAGCCCGACCGCTACAGGGTCGGGGCGGCAGCTCCGCAGCCCGCCCGCTGCCGGGACCCGGGTGGCAGCCGGGAGCCGTCAGCCAGCCCACCCGGGTCCCGGCTGCTGGGACCCGGACGGCAGCCGGGAACTGGCAGCCAGCCCGCCCGCTGCCTGGACCCGGGCGGCAGCCGGGAGCCGCCAGTCAGCCTGTCTGCAGGCGGGAGCCAGCAGCCAGCCAGCCCGCCCGCTTGCGGGACTCGGGCGGGAGCCGGGAACCAGCCCGCAACAAATGGATTTCGGATGCATTGGACTTGCTTAGAAATTTTGTCCGTTGCATCCGAAGTCCGTTAAATCGAGGTCCGTTAAATCGAGGGTTTACTGTATTTCCATTCTTTTCCTCTCACTGGGGTGGGATCTGTCTGTTCTATAGTTTGAGGCTCCAAAAATTGTAAAGCCAACACTATCCCCATTGCTGTGTTCAGAAAATGGAGACTAAAAATGGAATATAGCGCACAGTATCTGGGAATTATTATTGCTGAATACTCTAAGGAGGTGCTCATGACAAACCGGCAAAGCCCTAAGCCTTTTAGAGCCAAGAATAAGAGAGAGCAGTAGAACAAGAGGGGGAAAAATAGCACTAGACTTAGGACTGCAGTGGGAGTACTGTGCATGGAACAATGATAGGTTAAAGCCCTTAAACTAAATTTTAAAATAGAAATACATGTGTTCCACTTCATGTTCCGAAGCCAAAAAATATATAAAGTCAATTAGGTCCCAAGCAAGAAATAGTTACCAATATCCAATCGTTCCTTACTCTGCCAAGAGCGTAACACCAAGGTCCTCTGGAGCCAGCGTATTCTCCTTCTTGGAAATTAACATAAAAGGTGTAGATATTCCCTTTCAGTTCTACACAGAATTTCACCAGATATAGTATTACAAATGAAAGGCCACAGGACACATTTATGAGGAGGTGTCAATACCAAGAGAGGGAAAATTGCTTTTCTAGTGAGCCAGCCCCTCCCAGTCCCTATTCAAGCTCAAATTAATGGTGTTAAATTTGCAATTGAACTGTAGCTCTGCTGTTTCTCTTTCAAGTCTGTTTTTAAAGTTTTTTTTGTTGAAGGATGGCTGCTTTTAAATGTGTTATTGAATGTCCAAGGCGATTGAAGTGTTCTCCCACTGCCTTCTGTATGTTATCATTCCTGATGTCTGATTTATTTTTTTACGTAGAGACTTTCCAGTTTGGCCAATGTGTATGGCAGGGGGCATTACTGACACATGCTGGCATATATCACATCAGTAGATGTGCAGGTGAATGAGCCCCTGATGGTGTGGATGATGTGGTTGGATCCTCTGATGGTGTCACTAGAGTAGATGTAGGGACAGAGTAGGCAACAGGGTTTGTTACAGGGATTGGTTCCTGGGTTAGTGTTTCTGTGATGTAGTGTGTAGTTGCTGGTGAATATTTGTTTCAGGTTGCAGGCCTGGCTGTAAGCAAGGACTGGCCTGCCTCCCAAGGTCTGTGAGAGTGAGGGATCATTTTCCTGAATAGGTTGTAGATCGTTGATGATGTGCTGGAGAGGTTTTAGCTGGGGGCTGTACATGATAGCCAGTGGTTTTCTGTTATTTTCCTTGTTGGGCCTGTTTTGTAGTAGGTGACTTTTTGGGTAACCATCTTGCTCTGTCAATCTGTTTCCTCACTTCCCCACATGGGTATTGTAGTTTTAAAAATGCTTGATAGTGATCTTGTAGGTGTTTGTCTCTGTCTGAGGGATTGGAACAAATGAGGGTTGTATCTTAGGGCTTGGCTGCAGACAATGGATTGTGTGATGTGTCCTGGATGGAAGCTGAAGGCATGTAGGTCAGTAGGTTTCTGGTATACGGTGGTGTTTATATTACTATGTTATTTGCACTGTAGGGTCCAGGAAGTGGATCTCTTGTGTAGACTGGTCCAGGCTGACTTTGATGGTGGGGTGGAAATTGTTGAAATACAGGTGGAATTCTTCAAGTGCCTCCTTCCCGTGGGTCCATATGATGAAGATATCATCAATGTAGCACAAGTAAAGGAGGGGTGCTAGGGGATGAGAGCTGCGGAAGCACTGTTCTAAGTCCATCATAAAAATGTTGGTGTACTGTGAGGCCATGCGGGTACCCATAGTAGAACACAAATGAGACATCAGGAATGTTAACATACAAAAGCCAATAGGAGAACACTTCAATCTCCCCGGACATCACCCCTAAAAGCCTTGAATTGTGGACCCCAGCTTTGTTGTTTAAGTTCTTTCTCATATTTTCCAGTACTCTTTTATCCTTCCTCATAGCCTCTGCCACTGTTTCATGGCCAGAGGCTAAAATATCCAAATAAATCACTGTAACGTCTTCTTTCTGTATTGTACTACTAGTCACCTCCATTTTCTTTTCAGTGCTAGTAGGGATCAGACTGATCCCGGCACACAAAGATAAATCGGTCCCATCAATTTGTCAAATGTAAGCATGCATTTTTAAAATGGATATTTCAACCCTGGTTGATGCTAAAGGAAGGATTCTCAGTGTAATTGTACAGTCCTGTCTTCTGGAATATGCAGATAGCTTAGTGGTCCTCAACATTTTTCCACGGCCATTGTGAAAGATTATGGGATCGGGTGTGTTACAGTTAGTGTTACAATTCTGGGCCTCAGAACTTCCTGTGGTGTCTAGTTGTAACATACCCTTCCTCAGTTGCAAACTGGTGTGCACAGCTCAAAGGGAAAGGGAAAAATCAGAGATGAAGTCACTATTAATTTTTGTCTTTTAGTTTCCTTTACAAACAAACATGAGGCCAATATTCTCTCTAAAAATAATAGCTATCACCTTGTTATATTTTGGGAGGAGTGTTTGTGCTGGAGCTGACCACCTGACAGATTGTGGCTGTTCTGAACCATGTGCAAGGTAGGAAGGAAGATGTGCAAGTTGGTGAGGAAGTGGGTTAAGCTTCTCCAGCTGATGAGTCTTTGCAATGGGTAGCAGCACTCCGTTCTTGTGCACCTTCAGTCTGATCCTTGCCCATAGAGTCCCAGGTACTTCAGGGGACATTGGATCAGGACCCAGGGAAATATTTTGCCAGTCACACTGAACTCCCCAAAGACAGGAGCTGGACTCTGGCCCCATCCAGGTCTTTCCAAAGTGGATGGAGCACAAATTGCACCTTTTAAATGCCTGTAGCAGTAACTGCTGTGCTCTGTACTTCCCCAACATTCCCAGAAGCATGCTGCCTTCCTCAGCACTAAGGGCCTGATGCAGAGCCCATTAAAGTCAACGGAAAGGCATCTTCAGTGGGCTTTGATTCAGCCAGAATGCTTCAGGCAGCCAGAATACTTCCAGCTCCTGCCAGCTCTTCTCCCCAGCACAGCTGTAACATTAAAAGCTATCCGTAGGTTCTTCCAAATCCAGTTTTTTGTCCTGTTATTTCTTTATAACTCTGTGACAAACAAGATTCGTAAGAGAACTGGAAACTAAAAGTATTAACAGGACACAGGCGCTGAAAACACCTTGAATGTGACATCTGCAATCTCTAACCCGCATATTTAAATAAAGGAATTTTGGGTAAATAAACCACCGGGTATAAAAATAGCACTGGATTACAAGCGCTACTTCTCCTAAAAAAAACCCTTACAGGCTCAATTTTCCTTTGTCTTGCACCCTGTGGAGTCATTTACACCTGTCCAGTGCATGTGCAGAGTGCTGCCATAACAGAATGGCAACATTTTATGCTACGCACAGATGTCATTATTTGCGAAGGGCAACTGAAAATCAGTCTTGTTTTGCAGAGTTGTTGGGTCAGAATACCTTTCTTCTTCCACCTTAGAAGTGGCTGCATTTTAACTATGGCTATAATTATCCTTACAATCCATAAAAATACTTTTCACAGTGCTTTGAGATCCATTCAGATGAAAGACAGTATATCAAAGTGAAGTAATAATAACTATTATATTCTTAATATTGAAATTTTATGTAGTAGATTTATTTGATTTATTTCAACATATTTACTGTAGTAAAAATATTATGCATATTCCTTTTAGTCTGTCAAGATAGGCTTCCCAACTGCTATTCAGTTGTCTTTTAGTATCCATGGAGGATTTCTGTATTCATGATATTGCACCATATCTTCATAGGACTTGTAAATGTTATTGGTTATTAAACTAAGAGCTTTATTAATCTTAACACTAAAAAAATAACAACTTTACAACTACTCTCTTTATAATTACTGAAAGGGGTTCTATACCAGTGCAGTCAATATTCAGGCTTTTTTGTCCACTATACACACTGCACACTCATTTTGTTCTTTTAAATTTCAAAGTCAAATTAAAACAGAAACTTAAGTTGGTAAGTCAATAAATCAAAGGCTTTATTATCCATCATAATGAAGATTTTTTCAGGTTCAAAAGCTAAGTCTTTTCAATGTTTTGAAGAAGAGAGTCTCAGTACACTGCCAAATGAGTACTGAGGCTCTCTTGCAGCCTACATTTACATCACCTGGAGACGTAAACAGTTTATTAAAAAGTAGTGAATGAATAGCATATTATAATCTTTAGGTGGCAAAATCTAGGATTCTCAATCACTAATTTTTATTTTGTACATGAGCTGTATGAAATTGGAGAGTTGTAAAACAGAGGTCCTCCTGACGGCTTTTGGCCAATAGAGATGATATCATGCTTTTCATATGAGTAGGGGGATTAACCTCAAAGTGCTGGCTAAATTCCAAACTAGATAATTCTAATAAATTCTGCCAAAATCCCTGTGTAGTTTCCCTTCAGTATGATGTTCTTTACTTCCTGTTTTAAAACTCTTTCTTAGTGTTGCTCTTCACTGTTTACTAGCTGCTGCTTTCCACCTCAGAGATGGCACAACTTAAGTGGTGAATGAAGTGACATAACCCTTTATGAATCTAATATGTGCATAAGGTGCTTTAGGATTCAAACATTGCTATAACATTCCATGTTGTTTATTATTATTATTAAAATGGATTATTATGTAAGTGCTTTCCCCCATCTTGCAGAGATCTTAAAGATAATGTAGACTGTGAAAGAAAGGGGAACTCTGGCCATTTTCAAGGGGCTTCTAGGTACTCTCTTTAGTTCTGCTTCTCTTATTTCATTTTCTTTTCTTTTCTTTTTTCCAAAATATTAATTTGCATTACAAAGCAAACCTGTAACATGGTTAGCCTGCGAAGTGCCCCTTTCACTGTGGCAGCCATCACACTGTCACCACCGACATAAACACTGGAAAGCTGCAGGTTCTGTGTTTTTGCAGGATGATCTCTTTAGGGGAAAGTCTGGCCAGTGAGGGGCGGGGGGGGGGGGGGGGGGGGGAAGGGCTTCAAAGCCTGCAGGGCTGACAGCAGGTGGATGGAACAAGAGAGCTGATACAAATGAGTGCCGACCCTTACCCATCCCATGACTTATCTCCTCACTCTACTAGAGCTAAACATCCCTCTGGAATGACTCTCCATCAGGGTTAAGAGGCAGCTGTATTTGGCCTGAGGGCCACAGCAATTCCTGTGGAAGGGTTCCATTCTTCTGATCAACAGGATCTTGTGTGTTTCCCTCCATAATACAATAATTACCCATTTAAGATGTTGATGAAATCAATACAAATTTTTCTGTATTTTCTGGTGGAAGAATGTTCGATTGGAAAATATTCAACCCACTCTGGTTTATAACAAACTGCAATTCCTAACCACAACAGGCTAGCTAGATATAAGGAGTCGCCACTGGTCTAAATTTACTCGCCTCTGTGATTTCTCTGAATGTTACTTGAATGTGCTTTTTGTTTCTTTTTATTTTAATTTTGATTAGTCTCTTCTTGAAGAAGCACAAGAAACCTTTATATGTAATAAGTTAAAACATTGTGGCCTGCTCTGTATATTGTTCTTGGCTGTTTTTAAACACATCAGTAAAGAGCCTATAATGTCAACAAAAAAAGTCCTGTGTTGAGTTCCTTTTATATGAATAAAATTGCATCTTTTAAGTATTCTAATGAGTAACGAAAGTAGGACAGGAAAAATCAGTTCTTTCTTTAAAGGATTCAATTTATTTTTGTGTCTCAAATAGACAGTGTATGAAGTATGAATTAGCGGGTCTACACTCATTCTGATCCAATTCACTGAATGATGTTTTTCACTGGCTCATGTAATACAGTATATAAATTGCTCCAATGCAAATATTTACTTAATATGACCCAGATGGTCACCAGCCTGACTTAACTAAAGCTTAAACCACAGGAATACAATGGTAGAATTGTTTCTGTCCACCTGTGAGTCTGCAGAAAGGGCTCAGTTTTGCTGTCATTGGAGCCCATGGTAAAATTCCCATTGGTATTAGTTTGCCACATTCAGGTTTGGGCCGTGATCCTGCAAGGTGCTGAGCATCCTCCATTACCATTTAAAGTCAGTGATTGCATTAGTCTGTCTGTTGATATAAAAGTCAAATGGTGTATGCGTGCGTGTCTGCGTGTATGTACGTGCGCTTACTCCTTCCACACCATTTGAGCTAGAGACTTGAAATTTGGTACAGTTAGAGGTCTTAGGGTCCTAATCAGGGTAAGAGTCGAAAATTTTTCAAATCTCACCTCTGACGCCCCCCAGGGGTGAAATTATTTAAAGGCCAATCACATCAGCTGGGCAGCTGCTGTTCTCTGTGACATAGTTATGATGTCATAATACCCCCTCCAACGGACCCCGCACTCGCTCAGCTCTCTGCCCCTCCCCCCTCCAACGGACCCTGCACTCGCTCAACTCTCTGCCCCCTCCACACCTCGACCGAGTTGGGTTTGCTCGGAGGGTAAGTGAGGTTGGGGTGTCGGGTTTGGTCGGGGGGTGAGGTGGGGGTGTCGGGTTTGGTCAGGGGGTAAGTGAGCCGGGGGTGTTGGGTTTGGTCTGGGGGGGTGGGAAGGTGTCGGGGGGGGGTGAGGGGGTGAGGTGTGGGGGTTGGGGTTGGTCAGGGGGTGTTGGGTTTGATGGGGGGGTAAGGTGGGGGTGTTGGGTTTGTTTGGGGGGGTGAGGAGGGGGGTCGGGTTGGTCGAGGGGTAAGTGAGGAGGGTGTGTCAGGTTTGGTCTACGGGGGGTGAGGTGTGGGTGTTGGTCAGGGGGTGTTGGGCTTGGTAGGGGGGAGACGTGGGGGTGTTGGGTTTGGGTGGGGGGGTGAAAATGTGAGTCGGGGTTGGTCGAGGGGTAAGTGCGGTGGGGGTGTCGGGTTTGGTCGGGGGGGTGAGGTGGGGGTGTCAGGTTTGCTCTCTGCCCCCTCCAACGGATCCCGCACTCGCTCAGCTCTCTGCCCCCTCCCCACCTCCGACTGACCCGAGCAACGCCGGGTATTTTCGCTAGTATATGATATATAAGCCTATCTGCTTGTATAATATGGTCACATTTTTTCCCACTTTTTCATGCAGCACCACTGAATTCAGTGGACATAAATCAGCACTGAATTTCACCCTGTCCGTTCAGAATAAATCTATTACTATGGCGATTTGGATGTCATATTTTTCATTCAGCATTTATGTGGGAGGGGACTACTTATGAATTTGTAGCTGTTTCCTTGTAATTTTGTTTCATATACTGTAAAATCAAAAAGAGATTGAAAAAAGTTTTTTTTTTAATTTGTGGTCACATCTACTAAGAAGTTTTATCATTGACTTCAGTGGGAGTAGTTTAGTCCAATGCTGAGCCCTTTTGAAAATACCATCCACAATTTAGAAGATCATCAGACCTCAGTCCAGAAGGCTGATAGTATTTTCCATAGTAATGGCCAAAGCCTGACTGCTTCCCTCCCTGTCCGTGAGTACAGAAGGCTCTACGCTTAGTGACACCACTGTAAAGTGAGGACAGGCTGTGGAGAGGTCATGGCAGGAACATTCCTTGGAGTGGGGTTTAGTCTTACTGACCTATTTTGTCCTTCTGTCTTTTTATTGTCTGTGTTCTCCTAATTTCATTCTGTCAAGTTTTTACTTACTGCATTCTCAGTTCTCTGTTCCCCTGCCCGTTTGCTCTCTTATTCGTTCTCTCATCTTCATCCCTCTGTTTTTAATGAGACCCTTTTCCTCTCCCCTCTCTGAAATGTTCCTCCACCTCATATTATCTCCTTCCTGTGGTTCTCTTTCATCTCCCCCCACCACCATTGATACATCTCCCTGTTGTTTGTCTTTATAAATTCTCTGAGAGCACTCAGATACTATAATGATGGGAGTCATAACCTATTGGTATCTGGATAGCCTGGGCATCCCCACTATAAATAAGTCCAGATCTTCTTGCCCCTAAACAAGAGGACTGTTGGTACTGGGCTTTATTGGCCCCAAAGACCAACTCTAGGTGGCTGATACTGCAAACACTGCTGCTTAACTCTTTGCATGTGAGTAATCCCATTGATCTTGACAGATAGATAGATCAGAATAAGGAGAGTAGGATGATAACCAGATTATCGGACGTAATTAGAAAGTTCAATGGCTAAGTTAGGCGCATGCTGAAGTGCTTTGCAGGATCAGGCTGTTAGTTATTCGTACAGCCAAAATCTTTTTTGTATGGTTAAAAACCATAAATGCCATAACTATTTTATCTGCAGTTGCTAGTAACTGTAGAAGAGGAAGAATGGTCTTGTGGTCAAGGAGCCAGTAGCATGGGTCCATTAACATAACATTTAACTCTAATAAATTGACTAAGGTATCAAGCTTGCTCATGATGACAGAATAGTGGGGTAAATTTTTTAACATACTATACAATTATTAATCCCTACGGTGTGTTTATAACCACAATTTCCAGAAGTTTATGTTCCATTCTCCTTGTTGCAACTTTATAGGCTACCAATAAACATACACATTTTTTGTTCCTCTCCACCAATATTTTCTTGCCTTGGCAATTTAATTCTTTGTTAAAATGAGTAGCATAGTAGTAGGTCATAAATTAAACATGACTCAACAATGTTGTATTGTTGCAGCTAAGGACATCATGCCATACTTACCACATTAATAATTTTCTATAAAAATGAGCAATACAGTAATTCAGTTCTACTTGACACAGAATAGACATCAAATACAACTTTCCTTCAGCTTTGGGCACCACATTTCAAAAGAGACATATTAAGGAGAGTTCAGAAGAGAGCCACAAAACTGACAAAAGGTTTAAAAAATAAGAACTATGAGGGGAAGTTAAGAGAACTGGAGAAATTCAGTATAAAAAATATGACTCAGGTAGGACATAACTGTCCAGAAATACATTATGGGATGTTCTAAAGAGGATAAGGATCAGTCCTTGAGGACAGAACAAGAAGTAACAGGCCTAAGCTGTAGTAGGGAGAATTTAACTTAGGTAGTATGTTAAATCTAGTTACTGTGGAAGTCAGGTGATGAAGCAAGTTGCAAAGGGAAGACATAATTTATGTCAATGGAGATATTCAGGGGCACAAAGGTACCAATCTATCAAGGTGATATTGTAATAATTTAATGAATCCTTCCATGATGCAGGAGGATGAAGTCAGTAATCTACTTTAGGTTGCTTCCGTGCACATAAGTCAATTAAAAAAAATTCACCTTTGATTTAAATGGGAAATAGTGTTTTAAAACTCTAGGAAATATGAAATTGATTTCCCTTTAAGAATAGCACTACCAAGCTCTGAAACAAGAAGATATGTGCTTCTTCTGCAGTTGTTTCTTTGTTCTGTAGCCTTTCCTGAGTGTGAATACATTGAAATAATCTATTTCTTTCTTTTCTTTTTAGGCTTGTAAATATTACAATTCTCAGTGGCACGTTGTGAACTACAAATATGAAAAGTATTCAGGAGATTTTCGACATTTACCACAGTAAGAACTTCACTAGTTCTCCATTTTCTTAGCCCATCTTGGTACTGTTTTGTTGAGTCATGTCAATATTTCCACTTTCCCCCATCTTGTACGTGCTCCCTATTTGTTTTACCATAAACACACTGATCCACATTAAAATAAATAAATAAATAGGCAGAGACAAAGATCCATGAGCAAAATGTTCAAGACTCTGCAAACACTTTCACTTATATCAACTAAACACTTTTAATGTACATTCAAATGAAATGACTACTCCTGTATTATTATTATTTGTATATGCAAAGTACTGATTAGTACAGACAAGTCTGCCTTTTCACTGTTATTAAAAAAACATAAATGTCATAACTATTTTACCTGGGTCTAATTCTCCTGTCAGTTACGAGGGTTTAAAACTGGAGTGTTTTGGCGGGGAGTGATAGCTCAGTGGTTTGGGCACTAGCCAACTAAACCCAGGGTTGTGAGTTCAGTTCTTGAGGGGGCCCTTTAGGAATATTGAACTGGGAATTGGTCCTGCTTTGAGCAGGGGGTCGGACTAGATGATCTCTTGAGGTTCCTTCCAACCCTAATGCTCTATGATTCCTGTATGGTATTTTCATAATCCTCCTTATTGTCAATACCTCATAACATTGTGCCATGTGCAGATTTTATTAGCACATTTCCACTTTTTCTGCTGAGATCATTCATGAATATGTTAAATAAGATTGGTCGCAAAACCAATCCCTGAGGAACTTCACTAGTAATTTCCTTACAGCTTGACACTTCCCTTACCCCCTTTCTTAAAAATAGGAACTATATTGACAATTCTAGAGTCATAGAGAATGACCTCCAAGTTTACAGATTAATTAAAATTCTTGCTCTTGGGTTTGCAATTTCATGTGCCAGTTCCTTTAATATGCTTGGGTGATGATTATCCAAGGCCTCCATGTTTGCGTTTGACTTCCACCTTGGATGTGGTAATTTCTACTTCCACATTTCCATTAGCTACCCTGTCACTATTCCTTAGCCCCACATTACCCTTATTAAAAATTGAGTCAAAGTATTTGTTTAGGTGTTGGATTATGCTGAGATTATCTTTAATGTCCACCCCATCATCAGTGTTTAGTGATCCCTCTTTTTCCCTTGTTTTTGTGTTGTTTACAGAACTATTGGTTTTAATTTCCTTGGCGAGGTTCAACTCCGCTTGGCTTTTTCCCTACACTTTCTGAACTCCAAGAGGTAGTATCCTTGCTGATTCATTCCATCTTCCATTCCTTGTAGGCTTTCTGCTTTCTCTTAATTATCTGTTTGAGATACTTGCTCATCTAGGTTGGTCTGCAACTTTTCCCTACAATTTTTCCCCCCTTGCTTGGGATGCAGGCTTCAGATAGTTTCTTCAACTTTGACTTTAGTAATTCCAAGCCTCATCCACATTCAGATCCTTAGTTCTTCAGACCAGTCCACTTTCCTACCTAATTCTCCCCCTTTTTTTTTAAGTTTTCCCTTTTGAAATCCAGGACCCTACTTGTAGATCTATTTTTGCTTAGCCTTCCATTTAGTGTAAACTGAATTAGCTCATGATCACTCGAATCAAAGTTGTCCCCTACAACTAGCTCTTCTTTGAGGTCTTCACTTCCCTCGGGGCAGTTTATGTCATTCCACACACTTATGTCTGGTATAGATTGATAGCTGCATAGGGAAGCACTTTTCAACAGACTGAAAACTTCCCTGTTCTGAAAATAGCACTTTCTACTGGGAAGTGGTTGCAATTTGGTGATACAATGCCTGGAGTAGAAACTAGGGGCCAAATTCATTCCTGACGAAGTTCCACTGAATTCAGTATGTTACACAGGGGATTAATGCAGGCCCCTGAGTATTAAGTGACATTATGTAAAACACCAATTTTCCTCTGGATATGTTCCTCCTTTGAGGCTTTTTGCAGACCTTTCCACCAGCTAAACTGTACAGTATTTTGATGTCTGTTCCCTCACTACCTCTTTTTGCACGACTGTGCATATTCTGCTCTATTATGCTTCTTTTCTTAGTGATTATAGAGGAAACATGTTACAGACTTTGAGCCTGAGTTGTGGCATTGCCTTCAATAGGAGCAGGCTTTGACCCATTAGCAGGGTCTGTTTTTTTCATCATCTAAGTAAAAAATCCCAAATTCACAATTGAGTAATTCGGGCTAAACTACAGTACTCGGGGTTCTGCATCTTTATATAGTTATTTAGGTGGAGTATATGGAGTGTGTGCAGGATAGAAGAGACATGGACAACTCTCTGGCACATGATGTTCTCTCTACTGGTCCTGAAGAGTTAACAGACGGCTAAAGGGGATCAGACAAATGACTTCTTCTGTGGAGTGTGATACAGACAGCATTGATTGGATGGGCATTCAGGAGTGGCTGTTGAAGGGCCACCTAGAGGACTTCTGGTTAACTCAGCAGGAATTAATCTGTGGTTGCTAGGGCAGTGCACCATGGATCAGCAGGACCTTAAAAAGTGTTCAGCACATACTGAGCTTTGCTGGTTGGTGCAGAGGGGAACAGGGTCCCACCTTCTTTGGTTGGGATGGTACTAGCATGGCCTTTGCATCCACTCAAGGCTGGCCTGCATTGGCAGATTAAATAGAAGATTAAATCTGAACAGCAAATTAAAGTCAGAACTCCTTTGAGTAAGAATGGGAGTTATTTAATAAAGTGCTGAGAATATTTCTTAAAAGAGACCTGCAAAGCATTTGAAAAATAAATAGGCTTCTGCTTTCCCCCTTCCCCTACCCAGCTTTATAATGTACAAAAGCTTGAAAGTTTTATTTACTTTGGTTTAGAGCATGATTGTTACTTCAGAAATATTAGGAAGGTTGAATCTGCTCTTCCCTGATTATAATGAATAACCTCCAGGAGGTCTCCAGGATGTTTATTCAGAATATTAACACCTTATTTGATATATGTTGAATCTTTATTCAAATTGTCTATTTATTCAAAAAAGTCTAAAAGTCTATGAGTCTAAGTCACATAGGTGTGAAAAAACCCAAAAGCAAACTTAAACCAAAGAGTTTTAAACAGTCTGATTAAAGAACACTTTTACTGTCTCAGTTGCTTCACTTTCATTCTCTTGGCTTTTGTGATAATAGGCCATTCCAGCTTCAACAGGGACTGGTTTGCTAATGTTAAAAACAAGCAGCAAATTGTTTTATTTTTGTTTTTTTCTAAACCCTTTCAGACTTACTTTATATAAAATAATTAAGTAAAAAAGGACATAAGCCCTTTTCTTTTCTTTTCCTTCACAGACCATGCTTAAAAATTGCACTATAGTTATTACAAAAAGTTATGTGAGGCCGGGATATGAGATATATGTTTGGGGTAAAGTTAGCCCAGGATGAGGACCTTAGGAAGGAAATAACTAATGGATATGTTATTCCTGAACTTTTACTTGAGTTTGGTTCTTTTAATATTTTGATTATTGTTGGCTTGTTTGTTTGTTTTTAAGTCTGTTTCAAGTTCCATGTTTAATATTTTGTTCGGGGGGGTGGGGAGGTGTAAGTGGCTCAGTAATAGCGTGGATTCTATAAATACATTTTTCTTTATACTAATAATGGGGCTTGATGTGACAATTTTAATAGCTTGGCTCTTAATAGTCAAACAGGTTTCCAAGGTAATGATGTTTAACCTTGGACAAGATTAAAGCAATTTAAATTTGTCCAGTTGCTGACAGCAGACATTTAAATTACTTTGTTTTTGAATAAAAACATCCATTAAGGTGTATTGTGTGGCTGGCTGGCTGTTATTTATGGCTTGATCCTGCAAGGTGCTGAGTGATCTGGCTCTCAGTGGGTCAAGTTAAGTGCATGCGTAAGTGATTAGCCTGATCAGGGCCACGCATGCTTAGCCACTGAGGACTGAATTCTTTCATGGCACTCATCACTAAGATGTCTGAGCACCTTCGAGGTGCTCAGGCAAATACATGAAGCATCATTGCAACTTGGAGTGTGGAGTCATCATAATATTTGATAGGAAATGTATTGAGATTGGATATGGTGAAAAAAATCAAATATTGAAATTTTCAGATGAAAGGAGGATAATTGTTTTCACAAAAATGGTAGTGAAACAGTTGACCCACTCTTTGCACCAGCTCTAGCTGGGATGCTTCTTTTTTGTGGGGGGAGAGATGCAAAATCCTTGATAATTTGGGGTTTCTGACTGTTTTTACCGGTTGTAAAGCAAAGCCCAGAAGGATTTCAGCTAGGGATAAAAAGGGCTATACTTTCAAAAGATGGTTTTTTTAGAAGCTCAGAGCAGTCTAGCATTAGATATATTTGAAGGTGTCCTGGAAGGTTGGTATCCTCAAAAGAACAGTCACATTAAAAAGAATACTCTCTTCCCGTTATGAAGCTAAACATTAATAAGCTTTTTTTCCTATCCTAGAAATGAATATAGACCAGAGAAATTGCCTTCACATTCCTTTGAAATTGATCATGAAGATGTTGATAAAGATGAAGTAAGCATATTGATTTCCCCCCCCCCCCCACTGCTGAGTTATTTATTCGTTTAACATCAAATAAGTAATGATAACAGTCTTGTTATCTTCTGTGGAATGGTTCATATATTAGCTAACTCTGGATTTAATGAAAGAGCTTTGTCTCTTATGTCATCATGTGCCCAGCAGGAGAATTAATATAGTATTTTTGAAAGGAATGTGAAGATTGTATTGTTAAGAGAAAGCAGATATTCAAATGCATCATTCCCTTTGGTCTTAAACTCACAAAAGCGAGTCAATGCAACACTAATGATGTCTTTTATATAGGATACCACATCCCACTCATCTTCAAAAGGTGGCGGCGGTGGTGGAGGATTTGGAACAGGAATTTTCAAGTCTGGCTGGCTTTATAAAGGGAATTTTAACAGTACTGTAAACAATAGCATTACTGTTCGGGTAAGGGGACATCGTTATTATTCTTTTCGTTTAGCTTTAATCTTCCACACTCTTCCCTCACCCACCCACCCCAGCAGGGGTGCTGATGTTTTCAGTTGTCAGTTAGCTGTTTTCATCTCAAATTAGGTTTGTTTAAATTGCATTAAATAATAGTGAAGTGGATGTTACTATTGTCTGCAGAATAGCACAGTTGAAATGCAGTTAGCAATGGTGTATTGTTTAAACCCTTTGAGTAAAATATCTATGAAAACAATTTGCAGTACAGCAATTGTGTTTTTGTTTTCACTGTAGTCATTCAAAAAACGCTACTTCCAGCTGACACAGTTGTCGGATAACTCATACATTATGAATTTTTACAAAGATGAGAAAATATCAAAGGAACCAAAGGGATGTATATTTTTGGATTCCTGTACAGGAGTTGTTCAGGTAAGTCACATTTCATTTCATTCTATTATTTTAGAATGGATTTGTGGGTCCAATCCTCAGCTTATGTAAATGGTTGTAAGCTGTGTTGTCTTTAGTGGAACACTCTTATGGACCTGGCTTTATATCATTAACTACAAATTTTATTGGAAGGGTTTGAATGTAAAAAAGCAGATGAGAATGATGCAAGTCAACTATGAGAACATATGTATAAGTCTGATACTGGCCTCATTTTCATTTGTAACTCCATTGATTCCAGAGAGTTACTCTTGATTTACACCAGTATAAGAAGGACAGACATAAAACCATGATGTTTTATATAGAAATGGGAGTATTACAAGCAGACATAGTTTATATGAATGTGTATCAAACTAAATGGCTCTGGTCCTGCAGTAGGATATGTGTGGGAAGACATTTACATCCATGCAGAATCTCACTGACTGCAGTGAACTTCATACTAGCATGAGGCTTAGCCTGTGTGGATGCCATTCAAGGATCTGGGACTAACATGCTGATAAGTACTGAGATAATGGAGGATCTTAAAGAGGGCATGCTAAAGCCTGCCTTAGTCCTAAACTGATATCTTGGTAAGACATTTGCACTGAAAATCTGTGGTTGTATTTCTGAAGGGTAAGTCTTTAATTTCCACATTGTCACCGACTGCTTTTTCCTGTGTTTCCATCTGATTTCTTTTTCTTGACAAGAAGTGGTTTCTGATAAGAAACTGCTCCGATTGATCTAACGCATCATGCTGCCATGTAGAAGGATTTGAGTTTGGTGCATATCTCTGGTCCATTGCTCCTAAATCAGGAAAGGCTGGGAATGTTTCAAAGGCAGCTCAGCTTCTGGAGTAGATGGGAGTACAGTTTCAGTTTGGAGTTGCTCTGAAACAAACTTTTCTGGCTGACTCACTGAGGTCCTTGACCACCTGTAGCTCTTGGTGGTTGGAAAGATAGGTTGTTTTTTGACACAAGGCCTTTGAAATGGGGAAGAATAGCAGAGAGTGGATGGAATTTACCCTGATGACAATGCAAGCTCCAAGTTCCATACACTACTTCAGCCCACATGGTTTCACTAGCTGTGCAGATGGCTATCTGTTTTCCATGTGCAGTGCAGACTGGTTCTCTCTACCAGCCTGGCATAAGGCACTACAGGGACAGGCATGTAGAGACCTAATGAAATCTGTCATTGTGAAAATCCAGTGACATGAAGTGGCAGCAGCAGCAGCCTTGCAGTTGGGTCTAACACAACAGTCCCTGATTGGGAATATGGGAATCCCTGTACATTTTATCTGTGTAAAGGCTTGGCCAGAAGGTCTTGAAGTGGATTTCACTCCAAATGAGGGAATCCTGACAGACCCATCCCAGAAAAAGGTATAAAGCATCTATAGTTATAAATAAAACCAAATAAAATATGAGGCTTTAAATGTATTGTAGTGTCTACATAGACTAGGGTGACCAGACCTGAATTTATAGGGACAGTCCTGATATTTGGGGCTTTTTTTTATATAGTCGCCAATTACCCCTCACCCCCTTCCTGATTTTTCACATTTGCTACCTGGTCACCCTAACATAGGCCTGCAAGTCCGCAGGCTTCAGACCAAGGACCACCACTGCTACTTGAATATCAGAAGACCTGCAAATTATCTCAGTCAAATCTGAGTTACAGTCAGCTGGCCCCCATGTAAACCCAAATCCCAGGTGGACATTGGGCAAAGGCAGTCCACTGCACCATCCGGGTCTGATGAGCTAGTGATGGAGACCTGAGTTCCATCAGAGGCATGGCAGTTAGTATCACCAGGCTACCCCCTTCTACCCCACTGCCCTCGCAACAGCTGCACCTACATGTTGAGGAAGAAGAGAGAAAGAACAGTGCCTCTCATGAGAGCCTTCAGGGCAGATACATAATGATTCAAACTACCTTTACCTTCCCTTCAGAGTGAAAAATAAAAATGTTGCTACTGAAGAGCAAGCTAGTCCATCCCTGCTGTGGCCATGAGTATCAAGTATACAATACAGAATTGCTAAATTTGTCAGTGCCCATACCAAGTAAGTGTGCAGCATTGCACATTCAAAGTTATTGCATTCTTTAGCAATTCTTGCAGTCATGTAAAGCTTGCTTTTATTACACTCTGTGTGTGGGCAAAATGATTTGGCTCTGTGTCTTTGAAGATTGAGCCATTGAATACATCTGTGGAAGAGAACAAAACGTTTCTTGGGGGACAACATAATTGCTGGAGGAAAATGAAAGGTTACAAAAGAATACTGATATTTTGACACACCGAAGGCCAAAACCAGTCACTTTCATATAGTAATGTGATGCTTTCCCCCTGTTGTTATTTCTAAAAGGATTAAAATAGAAACTTTTTAAAATAAATAAATAGGGCCTAATATGCTGTCTACAGAGTACAGTGTCCAGTTTTGGGCCCCACACTACAAGAAGGATGTGGAAAAATTGGAAAGAGTCCAATGGAGGGCAACAAAAATGATTAGGGTTCTGGAGCTCATGACTTATGAGAGGGAACTGGAATTGTTTAGTCTGCAGAAGAGAAGAATGAGGGGGGATTTGATAGCTGCTTTCAACTACCTGAAAGGGGGTCCCAAAGATGATGGATCTAGACTGTTCTCAGTAGTAGCAGATGACAGAACAAGGAGTAATGGTCTCAAGTTGCAGTGGTGGAAGTTTGGGTTGGATATTAGGAAAAACTTTTTCATTAGGAGGGTGAAGCACTGGAATGAATTACCTACGTAGGTGGTTGAAACTTCTTCCTTGGAGGTTTTTAAGCTCAGGTTTGACAAAGCCCAGGCTGGGTTGATTTAGTTGGGGATTGGTCCTGCTTTGAGCAGGGGGGTTGGGCTAGATGATCTCCTGAGGTCCCTTGCAACCCAGATATTCTATGATTCTAAATGAAGAAAGGAGACATTTCTTTCTATTACTGGTTACACAAGAAAATATTTAGATATACACTTGAATAAAAGATTTGCACAGGATTTCATCTGCCTGCCAGGACTTTGAAGTGCATATGGAAAAGTGGATATTAATGTTTTCGTTCCTAATGTCTTTAAGATTCAACATGTGAGTTCGATTGTTCTTTTAGATAAAGTCTGATAGCATTATATTATCTCATTTAAACATCTTAGCAGAGGCTGTAAAGGAAAGTGCATAAACAGACAAGAGATGCATTCATTTTAATAATCTTTGTTCTCTTTCCCATGAGAGAAAACTGGAAGGTGATTTCTTCTTTATAGATCCCACATAATCTACTTACATGAATATTTAGTGTACCAGGACTGCAGCCTCTGGTATGAGCAACTATTTGAAATTATTACCAAGATTCTCAGTTCAGTTTTATTCTTCCTTTAGATAATGGGCTCTTCTTACTAAATGATGTCATTTACCTGGTTCCTTAAAACAGGCTTCACTGGTTTTAGCTAGTCGCTTATATGAATTTTAACTCCTACTGAGAGTAGAGCACATATTTCAGATTTCGTCTTGCTGGCATATTGTGCCAGATGTCACTGTTCAGGGCAACTGCAGCTGTATTTCACCTCAATGGTCCATCAAGGGCTCCTACTCTTAGGCTTCCAACTTTGCAGCTGTTGCTTCTCCTGGGTGGAGACCAACATCTTCCTACCTTTTGCCCAGGACATTTCCAAACTGCATAGTTCCCTGTCTGTGCTGGATTATCCAGTAGAGGCAGGCGGTCCAAGCACACCTGCTTGCTTTCTTTTTAGAGATGGTTAATTAGTGTAATTACTAAAATTCTGAGTTACAACATAGTTCTTCCTAGGCAAGCCTATTTTATTCTTAAAGTAAAAAAAACAACATTACAGAGGGAATATGTATTAAAAACAGTAAAAAAAACCCTACACACATGCTAATCAGCTCACCATGCTTCAGATCAACTCTAATATGGGTTCTGGCAGGAGCAGTCCTTCAAATCCCCACCCAAAGAGATTCCTTCTGGTTACAAGTTCACCACAGCTTCTGCTCAGAACAGGTACACAGTATTGTAGAGCCTCAGTACGCCCAGTCCTTGCAACCCTTTTCAGCAGACTAGGGCCTGTCCATTTGCTGGCTCAGGAAGAAGGCCCTGAGCCAGTGTAAAACCAGACTATTTTTCCAAAAATCCTTTCTTTGCCTGTTGGACCCTGGAGAACCCAGTTTGAACTAGAGTAGGCACACCTCTCCAGGGGTCGCTTCAAAAGCTGATAATGGAAGAAGTACATTAGCATCCCCTTCTCTGCTACAGGAGGTACATAAAATGCCACAATAACACACACACAACTGCATTTTTAATGCAGTTAAAAGAATGGGAGCACCCATGGAAAAAAATAGCAATTAGCTGATCAGAGCCCGCCAAATAGCTGACTGGAGGTGCCACCAAACATGGGAGAGGGATTTGGGGGAGAGTGGAGATCAATGAGTGGGTAGGGACCTCAGGGAGTGGGTGGAGGGGTGGGAGGGAAGTCAGAGTGAGGATGAGGCCTCGGGGCAGAGCACCCCTGGGGAAAAGAAAAACTCAGCACCTATGAATCCTATCCCAATAAGCCTCAACTGAATTCAGTAAAGTTTATCTTAATTCCATAAGGTTTGTTCAGAGTATTACGGGATATTGTCAGTCTGTCATATCAAGCATGCATGAATGAGTTGTTATAAAATGCACATTCTGGAGCCCTTTTCTTATTTTTTATAACCTCTATCAATAGTGTTTAACAAAAAAGTGTCTATACCTCTGTTCTAAAATGAGGATTATTTCTATTACAGATAGAGCTGGGTAGAAAACTTTTTTTTCTCTCCCTTGAGAATTTTTAGAGTTTGGACATTTTTCTTATACCAAATCAACAACAGAAAAAAAAAATCTAGAACATTTTCACAAACAGTAAACCTGGAAAAAATCAGTTTGGGAATAATCAAAACTTTCTTTTTAGATTTTGGCCTTTTTTAATTTATATTTTTAATTGGGATTTTTTAAAATGTAAATTTAAACTGGGAGATTTCAGTTTTGACTAATCAGAATTTTCTGATGAAAAAAAGTTTAATCAAAAAAATCCTGACCAGTTCTAATTACAAAGCTATTCTCAAACAGGAAACCCAAAGCATCAGACAGATTCTCCAATTCAATCTCATAACATCTATTTATGTCTGCTAAGGCTCTGACCTTTTCCTAACTCTAGCTCTCTTACTTAGAAGAACATTATGCTGTAACTTCACAGGCTGGTTGAAATCGAGAGCTACTCTTAGAAAACAATCAAGATGTTTTATCATTCTATGCATTGGGAAATAACAATGGTGTATAGAGCTATAGAACTAGCATGAAACAATCATCAGATTTAATGAAGGTTATTAACTGAAAAAAGATGGAAACCTCAGACTTAAAATGGCCAGGTAGCACTATTGCCTGGATAAAATCTGCAGGGTTCTTCCATATCTTTAAGATCAGCTGGATAAACCATGTCTTAATTTTTGTTAATGACCAGTTTTAAGTCTGGTTGCCATTACGTTGGGAATTGATTTTTTTTTAACCTTCATTTAAGAAAGATATAGCTATAATCATATACACATTATCTCACATTTTGTTAAATTACCATTCAATTTTCTCTTCTTAGAATGACTCTAACATGCTCACCAACAGCATCTTGTGTTTTCCAAAAAGCCATTTCAAAATGTGGCGCTTGGTAATGTCTTATCAGAATTTTCCACTGTCTTCTTTCCATGAAGGGGAATATGTCTGGTTCTCAATGGTCAGTTCTTCCAGTCTTCTGGAGAGATTTGTTGGTTGATTTCTTAACCACATATTAACAAAATTGTCCTGGAGCTGTGTAGAAAAATGGACAGACAATATACCCAAATGTTTTCCATGGAGTCTTTGAATTTCCTTAAACAGTCCTCTGTTGAGGGAACAATCTAATTTAAAGGCTATCCAATGCTTATGGTTCTATACCTAATATTTAACGGTAAGAAGAATGAAGAGGAATGGAACAATTTACTGCCTGTATTAGATTAACAACTGGCCTCAATTCTGTAATTGTCACCAAGCCATTTATAGAGGGAGCAAACTGTTCTGGACGAAGGAAAAAAGAGAGAGTGGTTCGAGAGGCACAGTCTCTTTTATGGCTGTTGGATGTACACAAGGGGACATCAAATGGGACTATTTGTGTAAGATAATTTTCACCAATATAAATAAGGGTTCTGTATTCAGGTCCTATGAGTGAAACCCACTCGGACATTTTAATCTTTCAAACTGGAATTTTCCTTGCACTTCAGAAGTGGATTGAGAAGAGGAGAAATGTTATTTGAGCAGAGATTAAAGTAAAGTGTTCTCTCTGTGAAAGCTTGTTCAGAAGACAAAGACTTTGGATGTTATGTATTGCCAGAAAAACACAGTTTATAAGGAATACAATGGAGTTGGCAAGCAGTTCGGTAGCCTTGTAAAGATTAATCATTCATATTTTGTTGAATACATTTTTCACAATAATGTTTGGATGGATTAAATTAAGTCAGTGTTCTAGATTCTTCCTCTGATTCTTTTCTAAGAATTTTGATATATATTCACGAAGCATAACTGCTTCAGTACTTCTTTAAATATCACTAGAGCCCTGCAAATCTATGGATATCCGCAGATATCCACAGACAGTGTTTGCAGATCGCGGATGGACGCAGATCAAAATTTTATATTTAGAGCCTTGCAAATCTGCAGATATCTGCTTTATATCCACAGATGCGGATATCCACCAATTTTGCAGATCGTTGATTGGATGTGGGTACAAATTTTGTGTTAGTGTAGGGCTCTAAATATAACTTTACCTCTCTGTAAAGGTTAAATAACAATCAATACAAATATTGGGGTGAAGAATGGATAATGCAAATGGCATACACACAGGACAGTTATATTTATTAGATGCATCCTGGCGATGCCAAGCACCTCAGGCCTTTAGGACTCATTGAGAGTGCTGTACAGACTGTGCTCTACATAATAAAGAGAGGGATGTTAGTCTCCATTGTTTGGGTACTATACTGTGATGTTGCAACAATATTACTGTAGTATGTGAGAAGAACTGAAAAGCATAGGGAAAATAGTAACACAATGAAAAGAGCAGAAGTAGGAAGATTCAATGACCATGTTCCCAGTGCTCTGACCCTCAGCCTTGGAGAGGTGAGTGATGTCTTCAGGGATCATGTTTTCCCCTAAAATGTGAAAAAAAAACCTTGAATTTCAGCTTGAATTTTCCATTTCTGGTGGGTTTTGTGCTGTAGGAGGATCACTAGTATAAGCTGTTCAGTGTCAGCAATGGGAAGTGATTTTATAGGAGTGTCGATAGAATGCAGCAGTACAGCAGTTGTGGTGGGGAGAAAAGAACAAAGGGGCTCTTCACGTTTCTCACTTAGTTGCTCTGGAACTAGTCAGCAGCTTCTAGTTGGTAGCATTTGTAAATGTCTTGAAATGGGAGACTGCATGAAACAGGGGATTCATCATAAGCAGCAAAACCTTTCACCTTGGGGCCACTAGTTCAATTGCAGCCCAAGTTGGTGGTGACTGAATACTCTCACTATGTGGTGGTTGTTTGATGGAATGAGTTTGGTGGAGCCAGTCCAGTTCCTAGAGGGCAAATATCCACATCACATAAACTACATTTAATACTAATTGGTGCCCTTCTGGCAGTCTCAACGGAATCTTGTATGATTGGATGGGTATGGCAGAGTTCAGCTGTAGATATGGTCTCTCCAGACAGTACTGAAATACATAACAATACTTAGTACTTGGGTAGTGCTTTCGTCTTCAGAGAGCTTTAATTATTTATCTCATAAATTACAATTCACAAGTACTGCCAGAAGTTATGTAGGAAAGTTATACTACCCATGGTATAGCAGTTTTATAGCTCAAAGAGGACTTCAGTCTCCTGGTGAGCAAAGACAATGTCTCATAAACATTACTATCACAAAATTTGTCGTTTCTGTTTTGTTTTTTAATGTCATTAAATTTCCTTTTGTGTTAGTCCTAATGTGGTTTGCCATACAAAAGCCCCACCACTCCGTGATTTTTTTCAATAACTTTTGAAAATAGTTCCTGTTTTTATTTTAATTTTTTTTTCCTTTTTGATACAACAGAATAACAGGCTTAGGAAACACGCCTTTGAACTGAAAATGAATGACCTGACATACTTTGTGCTGGCAGCTGAAAATGAGCAGGATATGGATGACTGGATTTCCACTCTCAACAAAATTCTGCAAATAAATCCAGAGGGGACCATTCAGGAGAGGAAAAGTGCAGATCTCACAGATATGAAACTTGGTAAGAATGAATGTATTTGCATTGCTTTTTGTGCTGAATACAAAAAATGCACCTTCAGATTTTGGTATCAGATTGTTTTAACTGCCAGCATCTTTGATGGATTCTGAATCCACAGCAGTATCGATTTTTGACAGAATGGCTCCAAAGCTTCTACATTCACTGAAAGTATCAGTTAACTCTTCAGAGTAATTTTCAAAGGGCTACGTGAGGTTTAAGTGGAACAGCTACCAATAAAGTAGTGTGAATCATGTGACAGCCTTGCACATGTAGTTGTATATTAATTAAGTCTTGCCTATCATTTTCCATTTAATGTGTTTGTGTGTATGCTTTGTGACTTGCTGTCCTGATATTGTCTGAACATTTTAAGGAATTCTAGTTTGGAGAGGTTGGTCAATGTTTTTTTGTTTGTTTGTTTTGTTTTTGTTTTTACTTTTTTCACCCTGTTTTTGTTTATTTTACTTTTGGAAGAAATGCAAAATTCCAGCTGCTGTGAGTTTCCATTTTGATGAAGGCTTAATGCATTAATTTGCTAGCATTTATTTCTGGTCATTGTGAATGAATTTGTGTATTAATGCTCTTTCACTATGTGACAGCTCTCTTTGCCAACACACCAGGGATTGAACCAGGGACTTTCAGACTTAAACATATAAGTTTAAGCTCTAGAGCTGGGAGTGGGTAACCACTGATATCCCTTGTATACTGGGCACGAAGGGAGAGGCATAACATGCTCACCAGGAGGTTACATACTTTTTTGGCTCAAATAAACCTTGTCCCAAGTGCCAAAGGCCACGGGATCAAATTTCAGTGAAATCAACACTTCTGTGATGACCAGCCTCTTTACTGGTATCCAGAGATAGAACAAAGCACGAGCTGCTTGCAGGCTGAGCTAAAAAGCTGCAAATCAGTAGCTGGAGGCTGTAACAAACAAATTGGGAGGATATTTTCTAATGGAACATTTTTGCACTTGAAAATACCCATTTATCAAAATCAGAATGTTCCCAGGGAGTGAGTTGATTGCTCCGACGAAGTGAGCTATAGCTCACAAAAGCTTATGCTGAAATAAACTAGTTAGTCTCTAAGGTGCTACAAGTATTCCTCGCTTTCTTTACGGATACAGACTAACACGGCTGCTATTCTTGAACTTGATTGAGATGTATCTTCCAACATAGGAAAGGCAGGTTTTCTGTTGGAAACCTGCCACCTGACTGTCCCACGTTTTGGCAGCCTACCTGTTGGACTGCCAGTCAGACTTGTGAACTCAGGACTTCCATAGCTCTGGGGCAGCGCACCATGCAGGCTGCTTTGGAACCATGGACTCCAGGTTTTCCAAGCTCCCTGCAGTGGAGCCAGGACCTGTAAATTCCGAGAGACCTGGCTAGAGCACTGCAGTAGGGGACCTTTGTAAGCTCTGGAAACTTTCAGGGCTTCCCAGTATCTTGCAATGGTGCTGGGAGTGACGGCTGAGCTAAGAGCCTTGGTGTTTGGGCTCCCAGATAGCTTTTCATTTTATATATTTATACTTTGCAAAAGTAATAAACATGACATTTTCCTATGCTGTGCTGCTAAAAAGTACTGGGTGGGTCACATGTACCAAACAGTTCGTAAGATGATTACTAACACAAAGAGAGGCTTAAAAACCCAGCACATGTCATTTTGTGTTTTAAGGCCATGACAAAGCAAAAGAGGAAGTGGTTGTGTTATTTTCTATTAGAGCTCTTGGGAGCTTTATCTGAAACAGAATAGCTTTCAACCATAAGTAATGCTAAAAGTTTTCTGGCCATATTCTCCCCTAAAGTAATTCAGCATAGCTCCTTTGAAGTAAAAACGAAACATTTTGATTATTTCAAAACATTTTTTTTCAGAATTTCTCTTTTGTGGGAAATTTTGAAAATTCTACTTTTTATTCCTAAAGAGAATAAATTTATTTTTGACAGGTTTTGGAATTTCTCACAGAAGGGGAATTCCATCTTTTAACCAGTTCTAGTAGTAACTCATATCACCTGCACCACAGCTGGCTAAACTACCAAGGGGAAACAAAAATAAAAGAGGGACCTTCTGCAGTTGGAGAATTGCAGAGCTACATAGAATGATTCTCTATAGTTCCCCTTTCTAGATGACCACAGCAAACAAACACTTGGAGTTTTTGAGCCTTAGGACTTGGTTCTCAGCTGTTGTAAATCCATCACTGGAGTTACACCAGTTTATAATAACTGAGGATCTGGCCCATGAGATTAGAATAAGACCCCTGTGCCACCACAGGAGGGATGGAGAAAAGTGAAAAGGTCCCTTCATTGGGGGCATTATTATTTATAGTGTATGCAGTGCTCATAAATGTGCTAGATGCATCACAAAAGAAATACAGACATGACCTTGCCCTGTAAAGAAGAACATCCAATTTTAGTTATGGCAAAATAAGAGGCAGTAACAAACAATAGTAGGAGATGGGGTTGGGGAAGGACAAGGGTCACAGTAATAAAACAGTTACTTCCACTGCATGCATCCAACAAAGTGGGTATTAGCCCACAAAAGCTTATACTTCAATACTTTAGTTAGTCTTTAAGGTGCCACAGGACTCTTTCTCACTTCAGTAATAAAACCATTATTGAACATGTATATCTTGGTAGTTCCCTAGTGCTAAAAGTGACAAAATATGGAATACAAATAAATAGGATGTGAATTGGATTTTAAAGCTGGAGGTTAATTGAAATCCATCTCAAAAGGTGTTTTTTTTCTCCTACTGATAATGGACCATCTACATTTAGCAGCCCTCTTAGAATTGGTATGCTAATGTACAATTCTTTTTCTTTTCTTTCTTTCTGTGTGTATAAATGCATCTTACGTCTGTTCCATTCTATGCATCCAATGAAGTGGGCTGTAGCCCACGAAAGCTTATGCTGAAATAAACTAGTTAGTCTCTAAGGTGCTACAAGTATTCCTCGCTTTCTTTACAAATCTTACAGTCATTCTCAATGATGGTTTTCTTTTTAAGATTCTGCAGAAGTTTTGGATAATTATGATTACCCACAAGAAGAGACTGATTCTTCAGAGAACACCTTGCACCCAGACTTTGCAAAAGTAATAAACCTGACATTTTACTATGCTCTGCTGGTATAAAGTACTGCACGGATCACATGTACCAAACAATTTGTAAGCTGATTAATAACACAAAGAGAGGTTTGAAAACCCAGCACATGTCATTTTGTGTTTTAAGGCCATGACAAAACAAAAGAGGAAGTGGTTGTGTTATTTTCTGTTAGAGCTTTTGGGACGTTTGTCCAGAACAGAATAGCTTTCAGCCATAAGTAATGCTAAGAGTTTTCGGGCCATATTGTCTCTTAAAGTAATTCAGCGTAGCTCCTTTGAAGTCAATTTATTCAAGAAGTATTCATTCTCTTTTCTATTCAGCATCACTGCATTTTGGGAAACTTTGCCCTAAGGAGACAAGATTTCCTATATTGCCTGCAGAGTTCGAGGGAAACTGGCTGTGTACTGCTGGTTATCTAATTTCACTGAAAGTTGTTGGTAGTGTTGGGGAGAAAGGAGTATGTTTTTTGTTTCTCTGAGACTGTGGCGTAGACTTCTCCATCAAGATGAGCTAATTTAAAAACAAACAAACGCACACAAGTGAATGGCAGCTATTTTTGGTTATTTACGGTAACAAATGGCTAAAAAGCTATGATAAAAATATTATGTCAAGCTATTTTAAATGAATGCATCTGGCTTATGATTGTCTATCTGATCTACTATCTACTGTACATCACCATGACAAATTTATCTGAAGTAGTTAATAATATGATACATATAAAGGACTGAATTCTGCCCTGATATATGGGTGTCTAACTCCACAGTGACTTCAGTTATGAGTGGCACATGAATCCGAGGGTAAAATTTGATCCAGGTCTTGTATGTAATGTGATTATGAAACAGATTGATCTGAAATTTACAAAATAATATTAAAGTATCACTAAATTCATGTGTTTGAAAAAATGGAATCCAAATGTCTGTTTTGTTTCTAGATAAATTATTCAGCACTTATTGGCACAGGAGATTGATAGTTAGAAGTTTGGGTTCTATTCCTGGCCCATCACTGTGAAGCTTGGGCAAGGTGCTTAACCTCTCCTTAGTTTACCTGTCTGTAAAACTGAGATAAAATGCATCTATTTTACAGGGATGTTAATTAAAGTTTGACACTTCGGGCTCCTCAGATATAGCTACTATAAAAATAAAAAGTATTGTTATAAATGAACCATTAATAATTTTTCTAAGTTTTACCAACTGTATCTGGAAAAAATGTCTGTATACAGATGACTAACTTATTAACTATTGCCACAGTACATCATGGAAACAGAAGAAACAGTGAAAGCTTCTCGAAATATGGAACGACTAAATCTCTTCTCCCTAGATCCTGATATAACTGTAAGTGAGAATTCTCTGTTTTAGTTTCTAACGGTATTCAAGATAGAGAGGCCCAAACTGACTTGGTTACCAAAAAAACCCACAAGGGTTGTTTAGAGGTCAGCAGGCAGGTTGGGTACTTGGCTATGCAACAGAATTCTACATCTGTGTTGAACTCTATTTGGAATGTTACATCTTCTCCCCACAAACAGTGTTTGAGGTACCCATCTTGGTGATGGTTGCTGCTGATTTGTTGATTATGTAGCATTATTTATACCTGATCTGCTTTTTTAGATGGGCGGCATTAAAACTTAACGATGGGTGATTCTCAAAAAGGTTTCAATTTTGTTTCCACTTGAAGTCAGTGGCAAAATCTTGACTTCAAGGAGAAACTGCACTGGGACCAAAGCTTAGTTCAGCTGTGATAAGAACACCAAAGTTTAGTTCCTTCTCTGAACTACGTCTCAACCTCCTGAATCTCCCAAATTGGACTGAAATCTCACAACAGGCTATCTCAAGATTCCTGGTATTTCCTCATGGACTGGAAACACTACAAGAATAGAATTTTTCATGGTTATTCCCTACTTTGGCTTTTACAGCAAAGATGCATACAGAAAAGATAAGCAATTGGAAGAAAAGTTCACCAAAGCTGCTTAAGTAGCTTAGTTGGGGATTTGGAAGATTCTGATTGGTTTTAATTTATCTGAACATCTTTAGTAGCTTAATAGATATTAAACTTCAGGATTCACGGCTTGTTACTTCTCTTACTGAATGGATATTTTGCCAGCGATTTCATGGGGAACAAGACTGGAAAAACAGTCATCTTCATGTTGTTGAGAAATAAAAATCTTACCTAAAGCTGTAGTCCTTAAATCCCTCATTCAAGTCAACTGAAATATATGGTGATGTCAAAATATAATTATCCTGCAACAGACTAGAGGTCTGAAATTTACTACACGGATGTCTTTGGAGTTACATTCTGTAGTGTTTTGGCTACATTCATCTAAACAGGGAAATAAACATTTCAAATTGGTCTCCGTTTTTCAAATGACAAGTAATTGATCACCAAGGTGCTGAACTGGAATTCAGAGGATGTAAATTCAATTCTCAGCTCTGCCACAGACACCCTATGTGACCTTAGGCAACCTCTTTGCCTCAGGTCTTAATCTGTAAATAGGGAGCAGATATGCTCTTCTTCCTTACAGGAGTTACATAGGGATAGATCATTAATGTTTGTTCAGATACTGTAGAATCTTATTTATAATGTTGGATTTCTTTGTGTATACTACACATAAATAACCAGCTGAAATGGTTTATTCTAGGCCTCAAATCTTCAGAAAAAGGAGTTTCCAGGGACAGATTCAGTAATCAAACCATTTGAGGAAAAGGATGCAAAGAGGATCATGATAACTTGTAACTCCCTCAGTTTGAATCTTCAGACTTGTGTGACTGAGAATGAAAATGATCCTATAACCAATGTAAGCTATGTATATTTCTCTGCATATGCATGTCTCTTTTCCTTACGGATGGGACTCCTTAAGTCTGCCTTACTGCTGCAATTAGGAGATGCAATGAAAGCTGCTCCTTCCCTATTCCAAGCTCGCTCTTCCCTTTCCCTGTGTATATGCATTAGGCTTTAATCATGTACTTAGGGAGTTCTTAGACCAACATTCTGTAGTTAATAAATACATTGAATGTAGCAATATAATAGTTTGGAGGTATTGATTTTTTGTGGCTCTAAGTGCAATAGAAAGCAATCTGTGAAGATGTAGGTCAGCCTTTTCCTCACTCAGCATTATGGCCCTGATCTAAAGCCCATTGGTTTCAAGACTTCCATTGACTTCCATGGGCCTTAGATCAGGTCTTATAAGCACATGACAAATTGATATCAATGTAGAGTGGGCAACAGTCCATCTGATAAACCACAGTATTTTGTATTGCTAATGTGCTCCCTCCATTGTACAGTGGGACCATAACCCAGTACTTCACTCTGACTTTAGGAGATGTGTATATCTGTTGTGATGATGGATGAGTACTATTGCATTAGGATAGAAAATAGCACTGGATCTGTATACAAGCTAAATTAAAATAGACAAACTTTCATTTTATTGATTAAAATACTTACAATAAATATTGAGGCACAAAAAATAATCTATAGTATTCTCCTCCTTCTCTTATTCTTGTAAAAAAAAAAACCGGAACCTTAAACCATCAATGCACAGTCCCTGGATCTTGTTAACGCCTGCTTTAAGCGGGAGAATTTCAAATATTCCATCAAATCCATGTTCTGGCAATTCAGCTTCTTTCCATTACAAATGAGACATTGATTTTTCATTTGCAAATCACCGCTACATTGGGTGCATAGTCAGCGTATCGTGGTCAGTAGTTTTACAGCCGAATGAAGCAGCAGGGGAAGTAAAGTAATGATGATTGTAGTGAGGAAATGCAATAATTCAGTCCAGAACTATGAAAGCATAGAACTGATTATCTGCTAATGCGCCCTGAGTCCATAATTTCATCAAGGGTCAGATTATGCTGTTAACAGAGCAATGCAAAGCAGGTGTGAACTATAATAACAGCAGCCAAGTCTCTTGTGTCAGGACATTTGTGAAATGTGTTTCCCAAGGGATCGGTTTGATAACCATAACCCCATTTGTGAACTTGTTGGCTTGCATATTTCTCATTCACATTTCTGATTTAGATGCCAACTGTACTGTCAAACCCAAGTTTTCAGAAATCATGAGTCAGGCCTCCTCCCAAACTCAGGAAACTTTTAAAAATCCAATGAGATAAATGCTTGGTCTTTTTATTTTCATTCTGTTTTTGGAACCACAGGGTTCATGTTTTCATGCTTTTCTCTGCAACCATGAAGGCCAGACACTTTTTAAAAAAATGAAAACTGAGATTTTGACCTAATTCTAGGACTGAATTCTAGGATCTGGGGCTTTAAAAAAGCCACCAAATATTGCAACCTGGTGAGAAAATGGCAATGTTGTGTCAACAAAGTTCTTTATTGTTGTTACTGCATACAGGGATGCTGTAAAGCAGGGGTTCTCGAACTGGGGGTTGGGACCCCTTGGGGATCACGTGGTTACTACATGGGAGGGTCACAAACTGTCAACCTCCATCCCAAACCCCACTTCTCCTCCAGCATTTATAATAGTGTTAAATGTATAAAAAAGTGTTTTTAATTTATAAGGGGCGGGGGTTGCACTCAGGGGCTTGCTATGTGAAAGTGGTCACCGGTACAAAAGTTTGAGAACCACTGCTATAAAGAGCAAGATCAGGAAGAGCATGAATGCTGCAACATCCTCCCAAAACGGTGCTGTGTTTGTTTTGCCCTTTGTGAGTCCAGCTCTGCTAGCTAGCTTGGGCTGCAGGCAGAGCTATCACTATGCCCTACCTCTCTCAGTCCTTTCTGGGTAGTCTAACCCTGCAGGCACAGCTAGAGTTGCAGCCCTGGAGTTCAAGGACTAAGAACACGTGCTGCACAGTGGTGCAAGGGTGGAGAAATTTCTTGCACCCTACAACCTCTGGTGGATCTGCACAGTCTGGCACATGGGACACAGAACTGATAGATTTTAACTTGCCTTCTGATAGTATTATATTTTAATCAAGCTGTTTCTGATTTTTCTCTCTAGATTGAGCCTTTTTTTGTGAGTGTGGCTCTGTTTGATATCAGGGACAACAAGAAAATCTCTGCTGATTTTCATGTGGATCTGAACCACCCACTTGTTACACAGATGGTTTTAGGTTCCTCGTCTTCATTGGAAAATGGCAATATTGAAACAATGGACACAAGTGAAGCAGAAGAACCACTGGCCAAAGGGTTTCCAGAGACATGGTTGAAGTATCCAAAACAGGTACTTGATGTGTGACTGATGTTTAAATGGGACTGTTCACACCACTAATGGTACTTTGTGTTCCATATGCACCGTAAACATTCCTAAACTGGGTTTTAATGGCTTCTTTGAAGCTATCAGTGTCTGTTATCTAGAGAAACCTATGAAGTGTGCAGCCATGTTTATGCTAATTCTTTGGGCTCAATCATTGATCTCTCCCAAACCAGCCAAACAAAATCACATCTTAAAATCTCATCTAGATGTCTGCATTAAGTTATGGCACAGTCTTGTTATTGTAACTCTTGTCCTCCATTTACTCTCCATACCTGTTTTTTTAAATTTTATTAATTTATGTTACATCTGTTTTTAGGCTTTGATTCAGGAAAGCACTTAAGCATGTGCTTAGGAGATTTCCTGAATAGGGATGTTTTTCTGAACTGGGTCCTAAGATTGTATGGTAATGGGACCATGTCTTAAGTAAGTTCTGTAATTCATCTTTTTGCAAAAGGATGTTTGGCTTCATAGTTGGGCCAAAATCCAACATGAAGTATCACATTCTGACTTATGAATTTCCTTATAATTTCAGTTGTAGATACTATTACACTGATGTATTAAACTGCATACTAATGAGTAAATGTATAGCCATGACCAAATTTCTTAAAAAATAGGCATCCATGCTATCTCTGGTTACCTGGGATATCATAGGACTGCCCCAGTAGTATATGTAGTAGAGATGGTCAGAAACTCAAGTTTTTGCCATAGAAAATTCTGTAAGAAAAATCTCCTTTCAAAATTTTTCAACCAAAAAGTGTTGGGTTTTCTAAAGGAATTTTCAAAATGACATGAAAGAAGCATGTTAATTTTGTTTCATATAAAAATATTCAAAATAAAAACTGTCATTTAGTTTTGAAATGTCAACATGATACAACATTTTTCATTTTTTTTAACTTAAAATATCATTTAATTACATTTTTATTCTTTCTCTCACTTTTGTACTTTTCCCTCCTTTGTCTGATGGGAAATGAGGAAGAAGGTAAAGAAGTGTGTGAAGGTGGGAAAAGCACCAATTTTCAAGCTTTTTTACTATTTTCCAACTGGAATCTAAAAACTGAAAATAGATATATTTTTTTATTTCCCAAACTGAAACAAAACCATATTTTAAATCAAAATGAAACAAAACATATCATTTCATTTTAATGTTGATTTGAAACATCATTTTTATTTCAAATTTTCCAATCAGAGAATCAAAAATAATCCTCAGGATTGATATTTTCCAGTTAATAATTTGAATTTTAGCTACATTTTTGTTTGAAATCAGCTCTACTATTTTAGCATCCAGAAATACAGATTCCTCTGTATGTAAAGCAAAAGGGGAATCATGATGAAAAATACAAATGATCTGATTTCTTGTATTGAAAATATATCACTTTGGTATCATATTCAAGATTCTCATCTTGCATATGTATATATATCACAAAACAGATAACCAGTCAATATGAGCCCTTTCTGGGATTCCAAAGAAATTCAAAAGTGAGGCATTAATTAAGTTCAGTTAGACTTCCTTACTGCTCCTTACATCCACTCAGTGATTTGAGGATAGGTGCCAGATAAGCCTCCATACTATAACTCACCCTCTTCAATGTTATCTGGAAGAAATTTTAAAAGCCACTGATGGAAACCTACGCCATGGTGTCTCCCATTAGTGAATTAAAAATTAGTCATCTGTGCTTTGTTGTGATGTTGACGAGATTAGATCATCAAAAGAAGAGGTACAAACATTACTAGAAAGAGTAGAGATGGAAGCAGAGACTCTAAGGTCTAAAGAGATCACATGGAAAGACAAAGATGGTGGTGACATCTACGTCTGTTCAAAAGTTGAAGATATTTCTATCCAGATTTGAAGAGACACTGGTATGTGCTGAGCATTTCAAATACCTGGGTAGATTGGTATGGATGCTGAACATCACTTAGAGTCTGGCATAAAACTGGAGTCACTCCTGCTGCCCTAGTGACACGCCGCCACATTTGGAGAAGCAAAGGTATTACCATGAAGTGCAAAATGAAATTGCTGCAGTCTTTTGTCTTCAGCATCTCGCTATATACATGACACATCGACGCTAAGGAACCAGGACATTAAGAGGCTTTCTGAATTGTAATTGGAACACTACAAGTGATCTTGAGCATTACCTCTACCTCACACATGACTAAGACGATTGGATGAGATGCAGTATGGCACACTTCTGTGTGAAGACTGCAAAATGAGGAGGAAGATTGCTGGCCAGGGGCTCCTGTGTGTTGTGTTTACTGTTCATTGTAATGTGACTCTGAGTTTGCTTTGAACTATGTGAGAACATATGTATGTGAATAACTCTAAGGGAAACTAACGAACCATAACGGGTTTAAGTTCATGTAAAAAATCTAAAATTTACACATCACCTCAGTATTTGGCCCTGTGAGTAACAACAAATAAACCTAAGTAGGCCTAAGAAAGGGAAGTCTTCCTAGTAAGTGTATTGTGTAACATCCCCATTAAGGAATCTAGAAGAAAGTGCAAGATCCACCAATACAGAATCCCTCTAGGTTCATTTAGGCTCAAACAGGAACTTCTTTTCCACCAACTGGGGTATTGACAATGTCTCCACTTGTTACAGGATTGTTATATGCTTATTAACTATACTCTTTTATTTATAGGCTCTTTTCTCCATAAGTAACCCCCATTCTGAGATTGTTTTGGTGGCAAGAATAGAAAAGGTGCTTATGGGAAATATTGCCAGCAGTGCTGAACCTTATATTAAGAATCCAGACTCTAATAAGGTAATGCAATATAAACATAAGTTGCCTCTTTGATTGTTCATGTAAATGTCATCCTGTGGGTGGAAAACACTGTACACTATATTTGCAAGGCTTACCAGTTTATGGATGCTTAATTGTACAAGCTCACTTAGGATCCTCTCCCATCAAAGTCAGTAGCAATATTCCAATTGACTTCAGTGGAAGTAAGATGAAGCCCTTAAAGATGTAATGGCAGGAATAAACTTAATATAGTAGCTGTAGTTTACATCAAGATATCTGGCAATAGAACTGAGTTGGTAAACATGTATTCTAGATGAAATACTTTGTGATTGTAATCTATGAATCCATATGCTGTGTACTACAAGTGCTGATGTTATTCTACCAGAGTGAAATTCACTGCCCCCATACTCATACAAAGCATAAGTAACTGCCCTTTGAGAGGGGAATTGGGTGGGTGTTTGGGTCCAGCCATTCTCACACTCCAGTCTAAAAGCAGGCAGCATGACTATGTTGTCAATGCTACAAATGGCTAAAATGACAGCTGCTTCCATTATAAAGTGATTTTGTGACACTGGATCCTAGCTAGTGTCCCGCTACAGTCCCAAGTAGACAGGTGTACAGCCTACTTCCATGATGCACATGGGGTGCAGAGGTTTCTTTGTGGGTACGTCTACACTGCATCTGAGAGGTGTGATGCCCAGTGGGGGAAGACAGATTCACACTAGCTCAGTGGCACCAAGCCTCTAAAAATAGCAGTGTAAACATTATGGCACTGGCATACCTCCCTGCTGCAATATAGACATACCCTATGTGGCCAGTTCACATTTGCCCTTCCTTCACACAAGGGTTTAAGAAGGGCTTTGTTTGCTAAGGAGATATTTACCCACCTTGAAATCTTGTCTCCGCATATTGATATCTTGACTGTACATAATGATTAGGACATGAGGGTGTTGTACAGAGTGCCGCAGCAGATTTGAGGTCCCCAATTTAGAGGTTTCAGAAAATTTAATTTCAATGAACTGGGGGAGAGAGATTGATATTGTAAATGCCTAAAGGTAGCTGCCATTGTACACATTTTCCTGACAAGTATTTTTTTTAACTATTTCATCAAAAAAAAAAAATCTGTTGGTCTGCCTATACAATTTTAAATTCCAGGGTTGACCTGCTATTTGGATTTACATGCACTCAAAATGCTTTGCAGACACTACACTGAAAGGCCAAATTCTGCTTTGACTTAGACCCCATGAACCCCATTGATTTTAATGGGGTTGCAGAAATTGTAAGGCAAGACAGAATCCAGATTGATATCTGCTGGTTCACTATGATATCCCAGCTCTGAGACCAGAATATCAATCTTCACTTAAGTTAATTTAAACAGGAAAGCCTTGGTAGCATGGAAGGGATTAATTTGCAGGAAGAACATGCAGTATTTCCACTGTCCTTTCCCATTGGCTTCCACCAGAAGAAAGGGAAGACTAAATTTCTTCAGGTTGCTCAGAAGATGTACTCAAACAGTGGATCCCTGGTTACCTTGTTCTCACCTCTTCCCATGGCCTGTGCTACCCCCTGTGGACCACTAGCAGAGTGCAACTTTTCCCAAGTAAACTCCCATGATGACCCACCATCGGGTCTGATTTTGTTATCCCTTCAGATAAGCACCACCTAAATTGCATTTCTGGTATGCATAGGGCACCTCTGTTTCAATTTGCAACAAGCCTGTTTTGCAAAGAACAAAAACTGTGTAATGACAGTAGTGATGGTACCAATGGTATTCATTTTTCTTTACCTAGTGTGCACAAAAAGTGTTAAAATCCAACAAACAGTTCTGCAGCAAGCTGGGAAAATACCGTATGCCATTTGCTTGGTCAGTGAGGTATGTATATTGATTCTTTTTATACAACATTTCTAACATCTTACAGATCACCCTGCTCTTGGATTCATGAACTTTTATTATGAGCCATATTTTCAGCTTCAAACTAATACTTTCTACTTCATCCTCGCTGGCTGACCCTGGTGGCTTTAATCAATTCTGTTTTGTCCCATTTCCCTTTATTTGCATAAATGAATTACCGTCACTTTCTCATTAATTATTAGTGTGGTAGCATTTATCACTCATTAACCTGCTGAAGTTGCTAGAAAGCATCAAGAATAATGTCAGTTTATGACAGTAATGCAGGAGCAGCTCCACGCTGAGCGATTTTGTGCTAAATATTCTAAGGGAGGTTTGGAAGTTAATAATTCTTTCAGGAGACTTACAAAGCTAATTCTTCTCTGAAATGGGAATTGAATACCTGGTATAGGAGCTTATATACAGATTTAAAAGCCTATATGTAGATCCCAAAGAGTGGAACTCTGGCCCTATGATTACACCTGTCGAGTTTTGAGAAACATTGGCGAAAGTTCTGGGGGTTGCACAAGCTCCCAATAGCCCCAATGTGTATGTCTTGGTGGTGAAGGGGGAGATGCCCTGGAAGCGCTTGCATTGTTAGCCCTCTCCGTTGGCATTAGGAAGCTGGTGGTTTATTTATTTTATCTTTTCAGTAATAATTAATGACAATAATGTGTTACTCTATGACCTCTACCTCTTCTCCTGTCCATTTTCTTTCTATAGTACATCTGCATATTCTACTCTCTCTATCACTTCCTCATCTCTCCTTTGGAACTTTTCCCTGATTTCTTTGTAGCCATCTCCTCTTCCCAGGTGTCATGGGCATGTGCATCTCCTCCACTTTCCACAGGCCTGTGCTGGAGATGTCGCTTAACCCTCCAGCCAAGTCACAGACAAAACTTAACCCTTTCTATGGTAATAAAAGTCCAATTGAAAGGTCCCAACAAACAAAAAGGTTATTTTACCCTTCAGCAGCTTCTCTTCAGCCCACCCTCCGGGCTCTGTTTTTAGTCCCTTCCTTGGCTTTGAGAGTCTTTCTGTCACTGGCTTAGAGCTCTGAGATAGTGCTGGCCACATCTCCCTTTAAAAGGGCCAGTCACCTTGTGACACCTGGATGCCTGCCTTCTGCTTGGTTTTCTCCCTTCCAGCACCCTCCACCCCCACCCCCACTTGACAGCTTTCTAGTTGAGGGACTGTCTATGATAATCAGGGGTAGTTGTAATGCACATGATGGGTCTGGAATTAGTGTACTCTATCTGACTTGGAGCTGTAGGGCACCAAGGGGGAACTGTTGCCACCCCCAGGGTGGTGGTGATTCTGTAATTATAGAGGTTCAGAGATGAAGAAGTGGGGAGGGAGGCAAAAGTACAATGAAGCTGAGCTATTAGAAGCACTCATTTATATTTTATTGGCATAGTTTGGTTGATCTCCAATAAAGTAAGGCGAGGGGTTTGCTTGTTCAAGGAAAAGGAAGATAATTTGTTCTGTTCTACTGTGTCCAGTTCAAGGATGCACATCAATATTTATCAGCTTTAAGTAGCTAAAGGACCATTCATCAAAATTACATGAATAGTTGTCTGTTGGTTTGGCAGACATATAAGGGAAGGTACAGTGGAGCTATATGCAGGCTAGAAGCCAAACCTAGCAGTTTTTTTATTAACTCTCTCATGCCTAGCTCATTCCAGCTGCTGTACCACTAGTGTGTGAGGAGAAGAAACTGAGGCACCTTTGCAGAGACTACTCAGTTCAGGCAGAGGTGCAGAGGCAGAGCTGGCTGGTCACAGAGAGGAACATGTGCAGGGGGGAACCCAGAATAACAGACTCTCTCACTTGCAAGTGTGCCTCATAGTATAAATCTATCTAGCAAAGTTTAAGTCTGACGTTAGTTAACTAGAGCTGTAATATACACAGTGCTTGCTCCAAAAGCAATTTTTGAGCTTTTATTAAGCCCTAATAACTGAGATACAGTATGATCTAGCAAGCAAAAAGCCACTTAATTCTCTTCTCAAAGTATATATATATATATAAGCCCCATTATAACATGTGCCTAAAGACCAAATTTTCTAACTCCACACACAAAATATTAATAGTAGCAAAACTGGGTGTAAAGATGGTTTATTGCAAGTGGGTGATTGCTGATGTAAGAATCTACTTGCATACACAGTTGCCTGTTTCATTCATTCATGTGCGCAGTTTTCATTCAGTTGTAGTATTCAGTGATTGCATTGTGCTTGCAAGAAATCTGCTTTATTCTGTGTTTGGTTACAGCTGGCTGTGCATAACAACAATAGCTTCTCAATGCTCTTAAACTCTATCTAGGACAGTGGTTCTCAAACTTGTTGAGACCGCGACCCCTTTTTGTGCTCCGGCGGTGCAGCGCGACCCCTCCGCCGAAAAGCCGCCGAATTTAAAAAAAAAAACCCGTGCGAACCCCCCCGCCCCAGCCCCCCGCCCTCCCCCACGGGCGGGCTGCCGAGTGCGCCCCGGCCCCAGTCCCCGCCGCTGCGGGGGGCTGCCGGCTGCGAGCCGGCCCCCTGGCCCTGCCGCCGCAAGTTGCGGCAGCAGGAGCTCGCAACCCCCCGGGGAGCGCTCGGCGACCCCTAGGTTGAGAAACTCGGATTTAGGGAACTCAGCCCTTAAAGGTGCAGCACCTAATTCCACAGCAGTTACCTGATTGTATCAATATATTTGTATTTTGTGTGCACTACTTACAAACCTTTTCTTTTTAATCTGCAGTGAAAGTTCATCAGTATTTTTGGACTGACATCTCCCAGCTTTACTCTTCTAGCTTGCATGCTGTGTTTTAAGACCCCAGTTGGTAGAGTGATGGCTCTCAACCTTTTCAGACAACTGCACCCCTTTCAGGAGTGTGATCTGTCTTGTGTACCCCCAGGTTTCACCTCACTTAAAAACTACTTGCTTACAAAATCAGACCTAAAAATACAAAGGTGTCACAGCACATTATTACTGAAAAAATGCTTACTTTCTCATTTTTACCATATAATTATAAAATAAATGAATTGGAATATAAATATTGTACTTACATTTTAGTGTGTACTATATACAGCAGTATAAACAAGTTTAGTTTGTACTGACTTTGCTCATGCTTTTTATGTAAAATCAAGGTTTGTTGTCTTTCTAAAAGATAAATGACTTGGTTAAATTTTATATTCTATCTTATGCATGTGGTGAAACTAAATGATCAGAATGGTCCCTGTGAATCTATAAACTTTGGGCACTGTGAGTAATTTTATTTAATTATTCACATTGCATAAAATTACATATATCCCTAAATCTTTGCAGGACTGGGGCCTACATACATAAATAGATTGTGTCCCTTTGGAACGCTCAAGTATGATTCTACTACATCCCCTAACAGGAACTAAGAATAGCATGTTTTCTTTGAAGTATATGCCATGGAGAGCAATTTTAACTATCTGTTCCCTTTGACTTTTGCACAGGAATTCATACTTTTATCAGTGATGAACAATTATATTTGAATTGAAAATTTTCAAGTAATATGACTAGGCACGCCTGGCAGTCATCAAATATATGTTGTTTTTTCTCTTTGTAGACCAGTGTTTAAGGATAATCAGGGAAATATTGACAGAGACTCCCGATTTTCACCTTTGTTCAGGCAAGAAAGTAACAAGATTTCAACTGAAGATTTGGTTAAATTAATAGCAGAATACAGAAGGTAAGGAATGGGTCTGAGGTCAGCTTGAGAGAGGCCTAAGATTATAATGCTATTTTCATTAGTGTCCTTGTTTGCGTTGGCGAGTGTGCCAAAATAGCCATATTAAATGCATGTTTTTCACATTAGTCCATTATCTGCCAAAGAGTGTTTTTTGGCTGACTTTCCAGGATAATTGGAAAGGTGTTTGACATTAGTACACATTATTACAACTAAAAGATTAGTGATTCATGGAATTAGTGTCCATTAGGGAATGTGCAGGAGGAGGAACAAGCAAGAAAACACTGTGAAAGAAGGAGAAATATACATGAAAATGAAAATAATCCTTTAATGGCTTTCCCATCTCTCCCTGTTGTTTATAATTGGGAACTCCACGGCAACCTGTATAGTGGATATTGGAAGTGTCTACTTTTCTCAAATGTTTGCCATCACATGAATTATGAAATGGTGATTGGGCTGGTTCTCTTCTCACACAAGTATAAATCAGGATTAACTCCATTGAAGTTAATATATTTGCATCAGTGTGAGTGTCAAGAGAATCAGACCCAGAATATCTTCCCGTCTCCTCACATCCCCAGAACAACCCACAAAAAACACATTAATTTGACAAAACATCACAGTTCCATTTGTAGGAAATTCTTTTAGGACCTGATCCAATGCTGAACTCATTGGAAGGACTCCCATTGTATTCAGTGGGCTTTGGATCAGGCCCTTAATCCTCATAGTTGTGAGTATACGGCAATACTTTCACTGACATCCCCAGTAAGCTAAGGGGTTGGTTGGCCATAGATGCATTAGTCAGCTTGTCTGAAGCATCTCCATTTTAAAAGAAGAGCAAGACCACTTTAGCATCCTCAGGGCATCCATGCAGACACAATGTCTGTGCCTCTGTCCCTTCTCAATATGGCTGCTACGGGAGCCATGATGCCCTAAACTCCCCACAAGTGAGTGTTCTGAGAATTCCCATTAAAGGGGGGCATGTTTCAAATTGTAGAGCAGTAAGCAAATTGAAAAGCAGTAATTTAATGCTGATGAGGTCTTCACTAATTCACATGCAAAAGTCCATGGGTCCTTCATGACTCTCTTCCATGTGACTCCTTCCTTTCCCATGAATCCCTCTCCCCACAAAATCCCCAAGGAAGTACTTCCACAGAGAAGGCAGGAACGAAGCAACACTTCTCACTTCTGCACCCCTTGGTTTGGATCTGCTGGAATCCAGTCACCCTTGGATGAGGAGACGGTAGGGAGAATATGGGCCGAGGGTTTTGTGGGCACATATGAAGCTATTTTGCAAATAGGAATTAGTTGGAAGTAAGATTTTCTATTAACCAAAGTGTTATTTTGATTTCATATCTATTAACCCATTTTAATTTTATTAGGAAAGTAATGCACTTGTTTTTCTTACACAGTTCGGTAGCTCTATTAAATATGGTTTACCTTTCACTATTTTATTATTTAAATGACTGGTGATATTTCATTTCATATTGCTCTCTTAAGTCAGAAATTACATCCCCTCTTGCATTCTCTGCACCAGCTTCCTAAAATGTTTTTGTTTCTGTCATTGCAGAGCAGAGAAGATTAGCAAAATACAGACCATACCTGGCAACCTAGACATTGCAGTAAATTGTTTTCCTTTGGAACACCCAAGTATGATTCCATTTTATAATTATTCTGGGTTTATAAAATTTAATGTGAGCTGTTAAAATTAATTATTGCTTTGTCACAGTTTTGGAAGGCAGGAAAGAAGGAACTGTAATTTGGGGGGTTGTTTTGATTCTTTTTTAACTAGTGCATATTAAACTGTTCATCTTTTTTTATGCCTTGAAGTAACCTATTTTGTATTGTAGGAAGAGCATGTCCTGTTTTCATTTGATGAGTCACAGCCTGTGCATGTGAATGGGCCTGATTCAAAGTGCACTGAAGTCAATTGAAATACTCTAATTGACTTTCCTGGGTTTTATATCACTCCCTGTAGGAAGTGTTGTTATTGTAGTTATGCCAAGTCTCTGATCCTAAATGTATTTAATTTGTTTTCTTTCTACTTCAAGGGCCACCTCTCTCTGTGGCTCAGTCTTGCAAAAAGTCCAGTACCTACCAACTCCTTCCCTCCCCACCCCTCTTCCAATTGGCAGTTGAGATCACTCAGCGTCTCATATAACTAACCCCCTGTAAATATACAGAGAAATGTTAGTGCATCAATGAGTTAAGACTGAGTCTTATAAAGGAGTTGAAATCTTAGCTGTTGTGGCAACATTTCTACAAAAGTGAGGAATACAGCTGAGGAAATAATATTTTTTCCAGTTTGGAGGGCTGAACCAAGAAATCTGGAAAAAATATCCAGTGTAACTGGAACCAAAACATTTTTTTGTCAAATCAAAATTAAAAATAATAATAAAATTGAATCAATCCAAATGTAAGTCCATCCAAAACAATTTTTTAAATCACTCTAAGCAAAACACTCTCTTTATTACAGATTTCTGTGATATGTTGTTGCCTAACTCCATACTCACTTTGGATATAGGGTTTTTCAAAGGCATGTGGAAGTTATTATTTCCCAATGGCGCTCTTCCCCTGCTCTGCCCCAAGGCCCTGCCCCAAGTCCTCTCCCTCCCTTGAGGGCCCACCCTTGCGCTGCCTCTTCCCACCCACCACTCCAACTCCTCCCCTGAAGCTCCCGCTCACTGCTCTCTGCCCTCTCCTGAGCACCTCCCCCAGCTACCAAACAACTGATCATCAGTATCACTGAACAGCTGTGGCTGCTGTGTGCTGAGCATCCACATACTTACAGTGGGAGCTGGCTGCCTAGCTCCTATTGGCTCCATTCTAAATCCCACCTGAACTAATAACAACAGTTTGAACTGTCCTTTGGCATCAGAAAATTTGTCTTCCACGAAGAGCCTTATCAGAAGCTCTTTGCTGTCAATTTAAAGACGCCACTTTACTTCAGTGGACTTTGGACCAGGCCCTAGAGCAGCAGTCTGTGTTTAACACCTCCTTTTCCATGAAAATTGTAATTATTCCTAGCCAATGCTAAGGAAAGTTAATGAAAAGGGAGTTGGCCAGCAATTTCTTTAAAAAGTTCCCAGTAAGACTGTCTCTCTAAGAACTGACATTACACTGCTGAGGATTAGCATCAGTTTGCATTAGACATCAGAAGGAGAATCTCTGTTTTAGTAATACAGTAAACCCCCGATTTAACGGATCCCGATTTAACGGACTTCGGATGCAACGGACAAAATTTATGAGCAAGTCCGATGCATCCCAAATCCGTTTTTTGGGGGCTGCCTGCTGGCTCCCCGCTGCCACCCGGGTCCCGGCAGTGGGAGGGCTGCCTGCCGGCTCCCCGCTGCCACCCGGGTCCCGGCAGCGGGAGGGCTGCCTGCCGGCTCCCCGCTGCCACCCGGGTCCCGGCAGCGGGCGGGCTGCCTGCCGGCTCCCCGCTGCCGCCCGGGTCCAGGCAGCGGGCGGGCTGCCTGCCGGCTCCCCGCTGCCACCCGGGTCCCGGCAGCGGGAGGGCTTGCTGTCGGCTCCCCGCTGCCGCCCGGGTCCAGGAAGCGGGCGGGCTGCCTGCCGGCTCCCCGCTGCCGCCCAGGTCCAGGCAGCGGGCGGGCTGCCTGCCGGCTCCAGGGCCGGCGACAGAAATTTTGGGGCCCCCTACTGTGATCGTTGGGGGCCCCCACTCTGATCGTTGGGCCCCCCCCCCCAGCCTATTCTGCTCCAGTCAGCTCCCGCTGCCAGCCTGGTTGTAGGGAACCCAGGCTGGCAGCGGGAGCTCAGACCCCGGCTAGCAGGAGCTTGCAGGGAAACTCTAAAGTGGCAGCCGGTTGAGCGCTCAGACTGCCGCCGCTTTGGGGTTTTCCCCCCAGGCTCCTGCCAGCCTGGGTCTCAGCCCGCTGCCAGCCTGGGCTTCCTACAGCCAGGATGGCAGCAAGTTGAGACCCTGGCTGGCAAGGATCCACTGGGGGAAACCCCAAAGCAGCGGCAGGCTGACTGCTAAGCCCGCCACCGCTTTGGGCTCTCTCCCCAGGCTCCTGCCACCTGCCCCACTCAGCTCCCGCTGACAGCCTGGGTGCAGGGAACCCAGGCTGACAGCGGGAGCAGACTGGGGCAGGAGGCAGGACCCCGGCTGGCAAGGGGCCAGCGAGGGGGAACCCCAAAGTGGCAGCGGTCTGAGCGCTAAACCTGCCGCTGTTTTGGGGTTTCCCCTGCTGGCCCCTTGCCAGCTGGGGTCTCAGCCTGCAGCCAGCTTGGATGTAGGAAACCCAGGCTGGCAGAGGGAACTGAGACCCCAGCTAGCAGGAGTCTGTGGGGAAACTCTACAGCAGCAGCAGGTTGAGAGCTTGGCCGTTGCCGCCGCTGCTCAGCTCTCTGCCGCTTTAGACTTTCCCCGCAGGCTCCTGTCAGCAGGGGGTCTCAGCTCCCGCTGCCAGCCTGGGCTTTCTACAGCCAGGCTGGCAGCAAGTTGAGACCCCAGCTGGCAAGGGATCCACCGGGGGAAACCCCAAAGCGGCGGCAGGTTGACTGCTCAACCCGCCGCCGCTTTGGGCTCTCTCCTCAGGCTCCTGCCAGCCGGGGTTCTGCTGCCTGCCCCAGTCAGCTCCTGCTGCCAGCCTGGGTGTAGGAAGCCCAGGCTGGCAGCGGGAGCCTAGACCCCCGTTGACAGGAGCCTGCGGGGAAAGTCTAAAGCGGCAGAGAGCTGAGCAGCGGCGGCACCGGCCGAGCTCTCAACCTGCTGCTGCTGTAGAGTTTCCCCGCAGGCTCCTGCTAGCTGGGACCTGGGTGGGCTGGCTGAAGGCTTCCGGCTGGGTCCTGGGAGCGGGCGGGCTGCAGAGCTGCCACCCTGACCCTGTGGCGGGCGGGCTGCTGCTCCCACAGCTCGTTTTTTTTTTATTATTATTAAATAATGGACTTTTGGATTTAATGGACAACCCCTCGCCCGAATTAGTCTGTTAAATGGAGGTTTTACTCTAATTGGTCAGAGAAACAGCCTATACGTCTTGCTGTTACTCAGTAGTCCTATAGAAGATTTATTCCAGCCTTATGGTGCTATGACTTCTCATTGTGGGTAGCAAGGGGGAGAGTTAGGATGTAAAAGAGGCAGGGAGATCTTGCTTGCTGACTACCTCTTGGTTGGCTCTAGAGTTTGCAGCATTGAGTCTCAAGTTGCTTTTCCTTAGAATAGGAATCAGTGTCTCTGTCCTCTTCAGACTTGTGTAGTTCAGACAGCCATGGATATTTCCCTACTGAGATTGAGTTTGTTGCTGAGTTAGTAGCATACATTGCAATATCAATCTGTGCTTTTGTGACCTCTGTGCTGAGTTACTCTCCTGTCTGGATGACAGGAGACTTATGTTCATCATCTATCTCTTGAACCTAATTCAGATACTCTGATTCTCTGATGTATTACATCTAGTTCTAAGTAATGTATCTTTTGATTTCATTGGCTGCCGGTTAGATACCAGATGAACTTTAAGAAGTAAATGAAAAAATAGGCTAAATAGAGATGTTAACTCCAGTAGAAACCATCTATCTTTTAATGACTCTTCAGTTGTATTTAGAGCTATAACTTTGCTGAAATTATAAGAGTTGGAATGACACTTTGTCTTGGATACTGTATGTTCAAAGGTTATTCAGTGCTATATTTATCTTAAATGTAAATCAGTGCAATTACTATAGATTTACACTGGTGTAAAAGGGAATAGAATTTGGGCCTTTGTGTCTAGATATTGAATATTACATCCTACTTACTTATTATTGGTGTATTTATAAAATGACAACTTCATTTTCTGATTTTTTTTTATTTTATTTTTTTGAAGATTGTGTAACATCATCTTTCATCCCACTCAAGCCATTTTATAATACAGAGAAGCATCAACCTACAGTGGAAGTGGAGGAATTTGTACAAGAATCAACAAAATATTCCCGGCCTTATAGAGTGTATAAGAACCAAGTATACATCTATCCCAAACATCTCAAGTACGATAGCCAAAAATGCTTCAGCAAGGTACAGTAAGCAACAATTTAAGGGTCTGATGTCGCCACCCTTAAGTCAGGTTGAGTTGTCCTTTAATTCATGAGTGGTCTCACTGAAATCAGTAGAACTACTCATCATAGCTAAAGGTGGCAGAATAGGATCCTAAATTACTGAACTAACTTGCTTCTATTTAATTCTTTATGGAACCTTTAAGCACAGTAAGAATTTCCTAGAAGTGATTTTACAGATTAATGGAACCTTTAATGCTATGAAGGCATTTCAAAGAAGATGTAGCACAGTAATTGCTTTTTGGGCAATATTCTAGGGAAATATATTTTAATATAAATATGTATACTGATGATCCTCTCTTAGATGAAAATTGAGAGCTATATGCATATTCATATTGATTGAATATGAATTAAACTCAAGACAGCTCTAAATACTGGTCCCTTTATGCTCTGCCTTTTCACAATGCATTTGACGCCTAGTTTGGTGCCAGCAAGTTCTTTTCCTTTTTACACATTTATTTCTAGTGATTTTTGGGGGGAGCTGCAAGTATTTAGGATATGACTCATCATCCATAGTGTTCTCCAGATATTAAGTAGAACTTATTATATTTCACACATCTTAGTTTATATGTATGGGCTAATGATTTCTATTTACACTTTTTATGCATCACTGTTGCAGGCGCGGAACATAACCGTGTGTATTGAATTTAAAAGTTCAGATGAAGAAGGAGCCAAGCCAGTGAAGGTGAGCAAAGACAAAGTACATTCACAGAACAATGTGTCAAAAGAGGTTTCTTGTGAAACCCAGTAATTGAGAGTATTCTAATCAGGAACATTTAAAGTGTGAATATTGTAATATATTATTTTAAGTTTCCATAATTATCCTTTTTAATACCAGTTATTAGCTATGTCAGCTGGAAATGTCAACCCTGCAGTGCTAGTTTAATAATTAGGCCAAAAAGCTTGCAAAAGATGGCGATTTTCAAGAAGAGGGCACTGCCATTGTGTACAGTATGTTTTGAATTAAAATGTCACGCTGTTCCTATACTACACCTGGAAACAGCCTTAGGAAAACAATACAGGGTTTTCAGTATAGACAGCATAGGGGACAGATTTTAGTTATTATTTGTATCATCCTAGCATTCGGGATCACCTGTCATGGACAGGACCCCATTATGTAAGGTGCTGTACAGACACAGAACAGACAGTTCCTGCTCCAAAGAACTTTCAGTCCAAGGCAGAAACAAGCATACACACCACCAGCACAACCACAGGTTTTCAAATGTGTGTGACTGAGCCAGGTACCTCAATCCATGTTTAAGCTCCAAAATGCCTGTTTTATGCACCGAGCTCCAGTCCTCGACTAGCATAAATGATTTTCTCTTCATTGACTTCAGTGGCACTATTCTGATTGACACCTGCTGAGGATCTGATTGGAGGCCTGATCCAAACCCTATGGAAATGAATAGGAGCCTCTCCATTGTCTTCAATATACTTTGAATCAGGCCCTTGGATTGAGGGTTTTCCAAGCCGTTGTGGGAATTTATGCTTTTACATATCTCCCATTAATTTTATTGGAACACCTGTCTGAATCCCTAAATCAGTGGTTCTCAATTTTTTGTACTGGTGATCCCTTTCACATACCAAGCCTCTGAGTGTGACCTCCCCCCTTATAAATTAAAAACACTTTTTATATATTTAACACCATTATAAATGCTGGAGGCAAATGAGGGCTTGGTAGAAGCTGACAGCTCATGACCCCCCATGTAATAACCTTGTGACCCTATGAGGGATCCCGACCCCCAGTTTGGGAACCCCTGCTCTAGATTATCTTGGAAATCTCAGTACCTACATCCTTATTTGACAGTTAGACATTTAAGTGCCTAGACCGATATTTAGGATCCAAATTTTAAAGCAAGTGCATGCTTGACTTTGGCGTACAAATCTCTGCACAATAAGGCCATGTGCGTGCACTTAGGTGTGCATGCATATAGTTCCACCTCACACAAGCACACTGGGGGAATTTGCATACCAAAGGTAAGGTGTGCATACTTTTACCTATGCCCATTTGAAAATTAGGGCATAGATACCTAAATGTGGATTCAGGTGCTAGATCTAAATCTGAAAATCCAGGCCTTAGTTATCATCATGATGAGCACTTAAAATGAAAGGGTGGGGAAGTGCCTAAGTGACGAAGGGGTATAACTGCCACTGAAAATCCCCCCTTAGACATAGTAGATTAGATACAATAGAACAGCCCCATTTGTTGCTTTACATATTTTTCACATGCTCTTCCTTTCATTTTAAGCAAAGTATTGATAGATATGGTCTATTGAGCCTGAACCTGCAGTCCTCATACAAGCAGAACTTCTTCTAATTTATATAGTGGTTTTGCCTCTGCGAGGGCTGCAGGGATAGTCTTACTATCCTTATGTTTGTGCAGAACCCACTGGTAAGTGTGTGTTACAAGTCCCCATCTGTGATGGAAATGAGTTGGTTCAGCCCCCAGCTACACAGCCGTGCTCTTTAGCTCAAGCTGTAGCAGCTCTGGCTTTTCACTCTGGAGGTTCCCTGTTCACTCTTATTCATATCAGCCAAGCTGGTGGTCATCACATCTGCATGGCCCACTTAACAAACAGCAAAATATATAGATTATGCATGTTGAGGTATAGTGCATTAAAATGATATTAAGGAACTAAGATGATCTATGTTAGATTTCCAAATTAATTTTGTGGTGTACAGAGTTGTTCAATGAATACAGTACAAAAGTGGGAGAAACTGCCGCTCAGTTTTCCCATACTTAAAATAAGCGAATCAAGAATAATTGAAGCTAGAAATAGAAAGGACCTGGTCCTGCCAATGCAGGGGGTTGTTGTTGTGCCTAGAGACCCCAGAAAAGCATTGGAGTTGAATTGTGTAGGATGAGTCCATATAAAGGAGAGACACTTTTGTAAACCTCTTTTGAGCTATGGCTATATTAGTATTATCAGCATGCCTTGACAACTGAACTGAAGTCTAATATTTTAACAGTGTATTTATGGGAAGCCTGGCGGACCATTATTTACAACAGCAGCCTACACAGCAGTGCTACATCATTCACAGAATCCTGATTTCTATGATGAGGTCAGTTCGTTCTTCACTGACTAGACAATATGCATTTATGGTAATTACAGGCATAGAAATGAAAACAAAATTAGCTGCCTGCTATAAGTGTTCATATATTCAGGTGAGTGTGAATTTTATTAGGTAGAGAGATTTTTTACTCACCGAAATAAATGCACAGCATGAAATAAAAGCTCACCATTTCTCTGAACACATCATAATGATTAGCCTTTCTGTAAAGTCTTTTGTGTACAGATTTTGTAGTAATGATCAGTCCTGCTCTCTAGTGTGTATTCCTGTATCAAAGGCCAAGATCTAACTTTAGGTCTGTTTAACGTTTTCATTACAATATTCTTTAAAGGTGAAATTCATGCATGATGCCCAAATCCAGCTCAAGCCCGTCCATACCATTTAAACACTGCATTGGAGCATTTTTGTGTATCTAGTGGCTTCATCAAACATGGAGTTGCCATGGCTCCCCACAAGCATAGCAACAGCTTTGGGGGATGAAATGCAGTCCACACCCTGGTCTCAACTGGCAGGGGATAGTAGTAGCTGCCTCAACTACTTTGCCTTTTCACCCTTAACCTGATATAACATCAGAAATATGTCCCATCCCAATTCCTAACTCTTACCTTAGCTGCAGAATTAATTTAGATACAGCATTACTTCGTAACTACTGTGCATAAGGGGTCTTTTCCAATAGTCACCACAGTAACACTTTTCAGTTTATTTTTCCCATGTCTTTCGATAGGTTAATAACAGCTCACCTTTGTACAGATTAGTGAACAATAGATTAGTTTTTCTTATTGCGTCCTGTGGGATGTATGACTCATCCAAGATCATAAATAAAAGTTTTTATTTTCATGTCAGCCCTTGTTCACCTTCAGTCTTTATTATAAAATCAGTTATGATGACATATCATTACTGATTTTAATTTAAAGGGTAACCAGGCTGACTCACTCTTCTGCTAAAGGAGGAGTGATAGAGAAAGAAAGAATGGCAACTCCTGGGTAGGATCAGTGTTGAGTCTGATGGTGTGGAGATGATTGGTTCTAAGCAGCCTGTTTGAACTGGGTTCTTCAGTTTTCAATTCTGTGCTGTTTCATTAGAAACACAAATACTCACTCAAAGGAAAGAGAAGAAAAACCAGTTTAAGTGAGAGTAATAAATGGTGCCGCTCAATGATTTATTGAAAAAAAACAGTTGTTACACCACTAAAACGAGCAACACACAATGAAGCAATTGCCAGTCAAAAGGCCAGCTTTCATTAGAGATGTATAGAAAGAGAGATTTCTCCTTTAGAGATTTCTCCTTTCTCCTCTTACTCCTGGCTGATTCCCTTTAAACTAAAGAGAGGTGTAACCTTTTACATTTCAGGTGAAAATTGAGCTTCCCACTCAACTCCATAAGAAACACCACATTCTGTTTTCATTTTATCATGTCACCTGTGACATAAATGCAAAAGCTAATGCCAAAAAGAAAGAGGCTCTGGAAACACCAGGTACCTGCAGTAGAATTACTTTCAAATAATTCCTTGATAATGTTTGTCTGCATTATATTTATAGTGATATATGTTCGTCTGAGGATTTCAGAATTTCTGTTTGTGGCTATTATTTACTATGATCCTGTGAACCAAAGATCTTATACTCAAAAATGTCATATTGATTTGCAGTTGGATATGCTTGGCTTCCTTTATTGAAAGATGCCCAGTTAGCTTCTCAAGAACATAACATTTCAGTGACGACCAGTTTGCCTCCCAGTTACTTAAGCCTTCAAGATCCTGCAAGTGGAAAGGTATTAAGTCATATTTACATATTATTCAAAGGGAATAGAGAGATTGAAGTATGTGAGATTAAACTGGTAAGGCCAGCTTCTCATTTACAATGTAAAGGAGCCATTGTGTGAATGATTGATAAAGTGGACCGTACAGTTTAGTGTGTTCATATGTATAGCATTCCCTATTTAATTTAATATATGTACCAACAGATCGTGGGGAAATTATGCCTCTTCCAGTGGTGTGCTGTGAAAAGGAGATACCCCACCTGACTGGCAGTGCATGAATAAACCATACATTCTTCCCAGCTGCTGGAGGTAGCTTGGTGAAGAGTGGTTTTTCATACAGTTTTAGCTGGGTTCCCTGCAAAGTCTGACTAGCACAAGTCCATGAACCTTGGCATAGTGCCCAAGATTCCCCACTGATCCTTGAGCTGTGCCCGGTTAAAAATCCTCAGCAGGAAAGTTATGGGCAGTTTCCTCTCCCTTTGTACTAACCGAGCAATGCAGAGAGAGCTGAGTAGGCCTGTGGATCTAGTCTATTGCTTTGTGGCATTGACAGGAGAGGGGGGAGAGACTCTTATTGTGACTGCCTCTACGGTAACTGAGAACTGACTATTTAAAATAATACAGAATCCAGGCCTGAGTGAACTTGCACATTCACAGAGCCATTCAGCAAAAAGTGATGCAGAACTGAACAGTGTTGACATATTTATACTTTTATGGTGTTATAATATTTTTTACAGCAGAGTGGAAGTGACATTAAGTGGGTAGATGGTGGGAAGCTGCTTTTCAAGGTGTCTTCATTTGTTGTATCTACTGTAAATACTCAGGTGAGTTTGCATTTTCACTCAGATATCCTTACCTGCTAATCAAAAATGTGTGCTAGAAAAAATCTGACATGATCTTAATATATCTTAAATATTGTATGAATTTGTTCATCTAACATTAAAGATAATCTGAATGTTGGAGGGCTAAGGAAAGAGGAGTGATAAACTAAGGGAGTAAATACCCCTTTTAAGGAAAAAAGAGGCATTGTTTTGGATGATACAGAAGGGTGTAACTAGAAATTTAAAAATATCCTGCTGTTGAGATCTGTTAGATCGTGGGAAAACCCCATTGCTCAGGACACTCAAAACAAGACGGGACAAAGGACTAGGAAATGCACTCTCTGCTGGTAAGCAGATGGACTACGTGGTCTAATCCTTGTTGGGCTTTTCCATATCTGATTCCTATTATTCTCTGATACTTTGTGCTGTATGGTGTAAAGTTTCTGGATTCTAACCACCTTGACCAATACATTGAGATGGTTAGCAAATATTTGAATTTCAGTCCATACTGAAATAGGCATTAACTTTAGCATATGTTTGCCATTTTAGGATCCATATCTGAATACCTTTTTCCAGCAGTGCCAAAACAGAGAAATGGATCTCTCCCAGCCTCCTACCTCAAGCTTTGTCATGTCCTGCAAGGTAAAATAATTTAGAAGTGTTACAAACTGATGTCAATAAATAAATTTTAAGAGCCAAATTCTAGTTCTCTTTAAATTTACCTCCCAAGTGAGCCTATGGTGACCAGATGTTCCGATTTTATAGGGACAATCCTGTTTTTTGGGTCTTCTTATATAGGCTCCTGTTACCCCGCACCCATGTTGCGATTTTTCACATTTGCTGTCTGGTCACCCTAAGTGAGCCCATGGCCTGCTTATGGTTCTAATTGCCATGGGTTGGATTGTGTGCCAAGGACACAGATCATCATAAGGGAAGGCATGTTGCTGTGCTGCTCCAGGAACATTGCAGAGATGGAATTGGGGCTTGGGAAGCCACAGTTATCTTGCTGCTCCCCTCTTGCTCTAGAGAGTAATAATTTTTCCATGCCCACTTCTTCCCCTTCCCTTCCTGCATGAGAGATGAGGGTAAGAAATTGGCATGCAGCTCCACGTACCCCTGCATGCCTGGACCAAAGATGCAGGTAACCCTTATAAGGGGGATCTTACTCCTGTTTGATTTCTTGTATCGATGTTCACTCCTACGACAAATTCTTAATCCATTTGCAGTGGCCAAATCACACAGGCCCACCCTAAAATATGTGGTTTGGAGTGGAGCAGGAAGGAGCTAGAATACTGAAGGGCAGGTTACGAAACTAAGAATTTCCTTTGTGATCGTTTGAATCTAATAGCAGTTTCTAGGTTTAGAGATTAAAATGAAGGGTATTTTCCCCCATTGCTCTATTTTCGCAATTAATCTGATTTTATTAAGCTGCTTAGTAAAAGATAATTTTGCGGTAACTTTCCAATAGTTATGACATTTCTCTGGGCAACTATTTAAAGATGTCTTTTAAAAAAAATGTGTGGATGTACCTGAAAGTGAGATTTTTGTTGTTGGTTTTGTTGTTGGTTTTTATATGTAGTAGCAATTAGTCCTGGTTGAATTTAAAAATTGTGACTATTTTCATGAATTAAAGCATTAGGTTAGTTTTCTCTATTATATAAATTATTTGTGTATATTCAGATAGTTACTAGGTATTGGGAAAAATGTTTGTGAATACCCAAAATGTGCACAAATTTTAGCATGAGTGATTCACATCCAGAAAAACATGCTAGAAGTATACTGTTCAGTATTTGCTGCTTTTTATCTGCTTCTTTATTACATTTCAATCTTCCAATCAGGAAACAGAAATAAAATCACATGAGCTAGGTGACCAATCGCACAATATAAATAGATAACAAATATTCAAAGTGAACAATTCATGAACAAACAATAGACAGAAAAATATTTTCCCAATTTTTTTGGCTTTTATTTACAAATCACAAATGCATTTGCAGAAAATCAGAGAGCTAAATCCATAACAATATGATTTTTAACAAATAACTTAATTAGCTCTATCAGTTAAGATAATGAAGCTTCATTGTCCAGTCAGTCTAGAGTGCAACACTATTTTTAATAAGTGTGTTTTTGACTTGGTAATAAATAGTGTATCCAAAATGAAACACCGCATATGAGGTCTCTGCCCAGGTATAATTTTTTCTCAAAATTTTAGGGGAAAAAAATCTTTAAAAATAAGAACTTCAGTCCTTCGCAATTGGTACATATTTTCTACTTTTTTCACTGAAAAAAAAAGGGCAGGTAATAGTTTCTACTTTATAATCACAAAATAATCAGAGGTTATAAAATCTGAAGAATAAAAATTCAGGGTACAAATTCATACTTTAAAAAATATCTTGACATGAAGCATGATTCGCCATTCTTCCACTGTTTTAATTCCACTTCTCTGCAATTACCAGATGGTGAAACCAGTGTAATGCAATGGAAATTCAGGCCCTGGTGGATTGTGGTTTATGTCCGTAATCTATCATTATTCTGCCTTGTGTCTGATACAGAATTTACTGAAAATTGAGAAGATCCATGTAATTATGAATTTTCTTCCTGTGATCCTGAATCAACTCTTTTGGGTTCTGGTACAAAACGACGTGGATGAGGTTACCACTGCTGTGACAAGGTATCCAAAAATTTGTTATATATAATAGAATTAGGGCCAAATTCAATCCAGTGTGACTGTTGACGCGAGTCTAGTTATGAATCAGGGCTGAACTTGGTGTTTAGATTTTAATAGAAGATGAGCTCATTATTGTAAAATGTCTGACTTTGCAAGTAAGTCAGGTAACTAAGTGTAGGATATGACATCACATAATTGACATCACCCACAAAAGTATTGTTCCTATGCAGACATTGCTTTCGCTACTGTTTCATATCAGTTGGCAGCCAACAGGTAAAGAGGGGGTTTGCTATAAAATGTACAATTATCTGAGCTGCTGAGCACTTCCTCAATGGCACTTAGGGTCCTCAGTTCCCTCTGATCTCCTTGTGGGATGAGGCTGCTGAGCACCTCCAAGAAAGAGGTCAGAACCTTCTAGGATTAAGATTATAACTTGGAGAGTCAGTTCCAATTGCGGATTTAGAGTTAGTGGGACCCTGCGCTCAACTTCTCTTTTGGGGCCCCTCCTTAGGACCTAGCCAAGAAAAGGAACATTCTTTCTTATCTGCCCCCGCCCCTGTTTTTCATTCTTTTTTTCCTCCTCCTCCTCCCATAAGTAATAGGAGGTAAATGAAAATAAAGTGAGGTACTTTGTTTTTGTAGTCTAACTTATTTTTCCACAGACCACTTGAAAATTGCTGAGGGTCTCAGCAGACCACTTAATGATCTTTCCAAATATTGTTTGTACTTTTAACTATCTATTGCAAAGTGCTTTGGATAAGAGCACTTTATTTTAAAAAAAGTAAACAAAACATTGGGGTGCAGGGTCTGGCCAGAAATTAGGGCGTGGGAATAGGCTGAGGGCTGGGGTGTAGGGTCTAGGAGGGAGTTAGAGTGCAGGAACAGGCTGGGGGGTGGGGTGCAGGGTCTGGCCAGGAGTTAGTGTGTGGCAGGTATGTGGGGGGGTCAGGGCTGGGGCAAGAGGTTGGGGTGTGGAGCACTTATCTGGGGCCACTTCCATTTGGTGCGAGGAATGCAGGTGGGGATGTGGGTGTGGGTGTGTGCAGGAATCAGGGAGGGCAGGGGGCTGGGTGCGTGAGAGGGGGTTGCAGGAGTCAGGGAGGACAGGGAGCTGTCTGTCTGTGAGGGGGTGCAGGAGTCAGGACTGGGTGTGTGTGAGGGGAGTGCAGGAGTCAGGGAGGGCAGGGAGCTGTCTGTCTGTGAGAGGGTGCAGGAGTCAGGGCTGTGTGTGTGTGAGGGGAGTGCAGGAGTCAGGGAGGGCAGGGAGCTGTCTGTCTGTGAGAGGGTGCAGGAGTCAGGGCTGTGTGTGTGTGAGGGGAGTGCAGGAGTCAGGGAGGGCAGGGAGCTGTCTGTGAGGGGGTGCAGGAGTCAGGGAGGGCAGGGAGCTGTCTGTCTGTGAGGGGGTGCAGGAGTCAGGGCTCTGTGTGTGAGGGGAGTGCAGGAGTCAGGGAGCGCAGGGAGCTGTCTGTCTGTGAGAGGGTGCAGGAGTCAGGGCTGGGTGTGTGAGGGGAGTGCAGGAGTCAGGGAGGGCAGGGTGTGTGAAAGGGGGTTGAAGGAGTCAGGGAGGGCAGAGGGGTGGGGATGTGTGAGAGGGCTGCAGGAGTCCGGAATGGGGGTGCAGAGTCTGGGAGGGAGTTAGGGTGTGGGATGGGGTTTGGGGTGCAGGATCTGGCCTGGAGCTAGAATGAGGGAGGGGGTTCAGAGTTGTGACAGGAGGTTGGGGTGTAGAGAGCTTACTTGGGGCAGCTCCCGTTTGGTTTGAGGGGTGGGGATGTGGGGGGCATGCAGGAGTCAGGGAGGGCAGGGGGCTGGGAAGGTGTGAGGGGAGTGCAGAACTCAGGGCAGGGGGCTGAGCGGCTCACGGCAGGGGGCTGCTCAGAGCAGGAGGCGGGGGTGTGGGTGAGCTTGGCTGCCGGTGGATGTGGAGCATGCAGCAGGAGCCCCAGGAGCTGGCAGGACCAAACTTCTGCCCCCGCGGCTACCCGGCCCTGGGGGCCCCTATCGTTGAAGGGCCCCAAGCCAGGGCACCCTGTGTTTCACTGTAAATCCGCCTCTGGTCAGGTCACCCTGTTTTGGACAGTTTGCAATGAAAACATTTTAAGCTGTAACAACAAATAATAGGGGTGGCATTATCCAAGTAATTAACCGTCAGCTGGAGAGACTCACCAAGGGTCTGTGACCTATAGGAATGTCCAACTAAAATATTGGTTTAAAATAAAATATTTATTGCTATTATTAACCATGAAATCAGAAAAAAATATAAATTTTCAATGGATGTGCTGGAAAAGAACAGTTGTACTGCATAGAGTTCTCTTTGTTGTCTTTTCCCCAGCCATTAAAGGCCTGGGTAGTAACCAGAAGACAAACACAACTTAATCCTCAGCAGTCCCTTTGGGTTTATAAGTGTTGTTAATGTATTTTATGTTTACTGAAGCTGGTTTGCAGTGTTTAACTGTTGAAGGGAGGTTCATCCTAAGACTTCAGACTCCTGAAGCTTGATTCCTCAAGTTGACTTTAATGTAAATTTAGGGGGCACAACACTTCAAAGGTTTTCAGACCAAATATTTCCAGTGAATAGGAAATTATGTCTGGAATGAATTTAGTAATGTCATTCCCCTGGCTGTCAGAGACTGAGCTCATCCCATTGGTGATGTACTCAGTCTGCAAGAGAAAGATGTCAAACCTTGTCCTCTGACCCCCAACAGCCCAATAATGCCGACTGGGAAAAACATAGTTCTGAACGAAGCTAGAATTAGTGTTAGTTGGGGTAGCTAGAAAACACAGTAATGAAACAGTTTGTTTATAAACTGGAGGGGAAGCCTTTTTTTATGCTCAAATACTTGGGTATCCACCCACTTGGTAGAAAATGGCTTCTCGGTGTTTACCTCCTTGTCTGTGTACAGGCTTTGTAACAACATTGCTGATGTCAACAGCAACATGTGCAGCTGTGCATGCCTTTCATTGTTTTGCCACTGTACATGTGTACACGTTGTATTTTGTTTTGAATAGTTCGAAGTAGCTTGCATTGAACACGTTAAAAGCTACAGAACAAGAACTCAAAATTGTTCATTGTTATGAAAAAACCCTTTCTTTATCCTTTGTTTTGATTACTGACTTGCCTTGGGCCCCAGTTATGCTGTCATGACTCGGTCTTCACTCTGCCAAAATTCCCATTGATATCTGAATAGTAGAGGACTGAATGACTAGAACCTCGGAGAATAATTTGGTCATTTATTTCTCAAAGGGCCCTAATCACATTAATTATAATAAATGAGAAATGGTTTGCAAAACAAAATGTAATAAAATAGAAGCTTTTTTTTATTATATAGCAGGAATGCATGGAAAGCATCTAAAAAAATGAACTCAGCAGTCATTAAACTGTGGTTCATGGGTTGGTTTATCAGAATAAGAATCCATTATAGTGATACCGATTAACATGTATACCAAGTACTTTTGAGTTTGGAATGTGATCCACTAGGTCTTAACATTTAAGAACTGCTGCACTAACTGAATTTTTTTTTTCATTCTTGCCACATAAAAACAGATAATTTATTTTTACATTTTGCAGAATAAATACTGTGAATCTTGCCTTAACTGTTAGCTACCCCATTTCTCTTAACACTAAGAGAAATGGGGTAGCTAACAGGGGATGTCTTCTAATAAAGATGTAGCATACTTATGTTCCGTACTTTTGTGAATCCTGTTGGGTGATGTCTTAAAAACAGGGAACTCTCAAAAAACATGGCTTCTGGTGCAAGTTTAATTGCATACAAAGAGTCTGCCTTGCTGGAACCTCTGGCAAAGTGAGTCACCTGCCTTTGCAGGGTTTTTTGCACTGTAGTTCTGCCAACCAGGTCCACTAGTAGTTCCTTTTGCCTTGTGACCTGGCCCTCCCTGGTCACCTTTGGCCTTACTCCTTTTGGTGTAAAACAGGATTTTCACCTATTAGTCTCAGGACCTCACACTGGGCCTGGTCCAGGCCCCGTAATCCTCCTGGTCTCTTGTGTTTGGGCCTTTCTGCTAATCTTCTCAGTGAGGCTTTAGAGCAGCAGTTCTCAAACTGTGAGTCGGGACCGCAAAGTGGATCGCGAAAATGGGGTCACCAGGGCCAGTATTAGACTTGCTGGGACCCACGGCTGCAGCTGAAGCCTGAGCTCTACCCCCATCCAGGGCAGCAGAGCTTGGGCTGTGGCCTCCTCTCCCCAATCCTGGGGCAGCAGGGCTCATGCACCGACCTCTTCTTAGGGTTGCCAAACCTCCCGGTTTTGCCAGGAGTATCCCGGAATTGGGTTCTATCTCCCAGAGGCTACTGAAGCCAAACTAGGAGATTTTAGGCCGCTAAAAGTCCAGCGGCACAGCAGGACTAAGGCAGGCTCCCTGTGTGCCCTGACCCTGTGCTGCTCCCAGAAGTGGCCAGCACATCCCTGCGGCCTCTGGGTGTTGCTAGGGGTCTCTGTCCACTGCCTGTGCTGCTGACTCCACAGCTCCCATTGTCTGGGAACTGTGGCCAATGGGAGCTGTGGGGTGTTACTTGCAGGCACGGGCAGCATGCAGAGTCCCCTGCCTCCCTCCTCCCGCACGGGGCCAAAGGGATATACTAGCCACTTCCAGGAATAGCACATGGAGGGGATAGTGCACGGAGCCTCCTTGCACCGCTTACCTCAGGTAGCTCCCAGTCGGCAGCACAGAGGGACTAAGGCAGGCTCTGCCCCTACCACTCCCACTGGAAACAGTTCCCGGCCTGTGGGAGCTGCGGAGTTGGCATTCAGGGCACAGGCAGTGTGCAGAGACCCCTCTCTCACCCCAGGGGCTTCAGGGATATGCTCACCGCTTCCAGGAGCGGCGCGGAGCTAGGGCAGGCAGAGAGCCCTCCTTAGCCCTGCCGCCAACCAGGAGCCACCCAAGGTAAGTGCCGTCCACCTGGAGCCCACATCCCTCACCCCCTCCCACACCTCAACCTCGTGCCCCAGCCCTGAGCCCCCTCCAGCAACCATATTCCTCCCAGGGATTGCATCCTGCATCCTCTCCTGCACCCTAACTCCTGCCCCAGGCTCATCCTTCCCACACACCGAACCCCTCAGCCCCAGCCCAGAGCCCACACCCCCTCCTGCACCCCAACCCTGTGCCCCAGCCTGATGAAAGTGAGTGAGGGTGGGGGAGAGCAAGCAATGGAGGGAGGGGGGATGGGAGGAGGGGGTGAGGACTTGGAGAAGAGGTGGGGTGGGGTGGGGCCTCAGGGAAAGGGTGGGGTAGGGAGCAAAGTTATTTGGGTTTGTGTGATTAAACAGCTGGCACCCCTACCTCCTCCCCCGGGGCTCACGCTCCGGCCCTCCCCCTGGGGTCATGTAGTAACTTTGTCAGATTTATCAGATGGGGGTCACAGTGCAATGAAGTTTGAGAATCTCTGCAGAGGAATCCAGTCCCTCCCTCTGTGCTTGGTTCTGGCCCAGGGACCCTTGTAGCAAGTGATTAAGGTCTGTCTGGAGAGACCTCTTGCTTCTTTCATAGACTATTCCGTACATTACCACCCCCCTTCTCTTTAGGAGGCTCAAATTGTCAGGGCAATGGAGGATCAAGGGAACTAGTCCTAGTTCTCAAGGCAACAAATGAAAGGAAACTAATGAACAGAAATAAAGAGCAGAAGCATCTTCTCTATCCTGCCTGTGCTACAGGTCTGTCCTTGCAGACAACTACATGTAGCTTGGCTTTCTGCTGTCTCCTTTCTGGGAGCTGAGGGTGAGGTCTGTCCACCGCCCCAGGCTGGGCCCTTCTGCACTGAGCTTCTCCCTTTTTAAGGCTTCTCCTCCGAGATTGGCATGGGGCTGGGATGCCTGAGCCAAAGCTGCTCTTTAACCCCTTCTTGCCCGGTGTGGGGTTTGTACAACCCACCACGGATCCCTTCCTTTCTAAGGGCTGGTCTTCACTGCCCGCCACATCGGTGGGTAGCAATTGATCTTTTGGCGATCGATTTCTCGCGTCTTGTGAAGATGTGAGAAATCGATCGCCCGCGGCTCCGCCGTCAACTCCAGAACTCCAGCTTGCCGGGAGGCGCAAGCTGGAGTTGACGGGGGAGCATGCCACCGACTGCTGCCACTGTGAGGACGGCAGGTAAGTCGGCTTCAGATATGCAAACTTCAGCTATGTGATTCACATAGCTGAAGTTGCGTATCTGCCGTTGATCCCCCCCGGTAGTGGGGACCAGTCCTAAGTGTCCCTTTGCCGGAGTTCTAACCCCTGAAAGATTAGAGTAGAAATTCTGACACAACAACCTTAAATAGACTTTGATTCTCAACTTCATTAACACTCTCTCTAATTGTCCTCATTGTAACTTCTTCATAATACTCCCAGATCCATATAAGTGTTGAAATGTTCTCCAATAACGTGTAGTTTCATCTCCAAATAGTGTAATAACATCAACATCACAACTGTTAAAAGTGTTATAACTGGATGTATTTAGTTAGAATAGCAGTAACCTTTTAGAGTAAGGCCCTGATCCACCATTGTGACCCATGCAAGTGGGCTACTGTGCCCACATGTATTGCCTATGAAGTCAGTGAGTTCCACATGGTCACTGCCGATTGTCCACATGGATCTTGCATGGTTCAGACCCATAATGGGTAATTTTGAATCTGATGTATAACAGTGTGATATAATGTAATGCATGTAAGGATATTTTTCTGCCTCATGCTGCAAGATAGCTCAATATCTTTCTTTTCCAGGGTTCTTACTGACATTGTTGCCAAGTGCCATGAAGAGCAACTAGAATACTGTGTCCATTCTTATGTAAAGGTATGAAATATCCAATTGTCCTTTGATTATCTTCTGTGTGTTGCATATTATTTCCATTTTTGCCTTGTGATATTTTCTTAGTTTTTCTAGCATTTGGAGAGTTGCCTTCTGCACCTTTAGATGGTGCAGTGATTAGGGTGCTAGCCTAGGCCTTGGGAGACCCAGATTTCATTCCATACTCTGCCACAGACTGTATATTTAACCTTCGGCACGTCACTGAGCTTCTCTGAGCCTCAGTTCCCTATCTATAAAAATGGGGATAATAGCACTGCCATTCCACACAGTGGTGTTCGGATGATGGATACATTAAAGACTGTGAGGTTCTCAGATACTATGGTAGGGGGCCATGTAAGCACATAAGTTTGATAGATTTATATATAGTTCAGTGAGGTATTTTGAAGCATTCCCATTAAGTGGTTTTATTGCTTCATACTGACCTGTCATTTGTATGTATACAAGGTGTTTCTCCAATAGCATTTAACACATTACAAATGGCCAAGTGAAGCTTAGTAATAATTTTTACTAAGGAGGTGTTTCTGAAAGCTTTTCTTTGTGCTTGCTTTTCTTTGTGATTGCTGTATGTTTCTATTACTGTGATTGCTGTATGTTTCTTCTATTACATATTCTTAGCCTTCTGTTGTTTTCCGAGGATAGCTCTTGTTCCTCCAAGTAACTTTATACCTGGTTTTGGGATGTGAAATACTTTATTTTCTGTCATGGTTCCTTGCACATTTTTGTAATGGGGCTCTGCTTGTGCCGTTTTTTCCATCCAATTCTCATTTTGGGGAAGGTGGCATATGCCTATACTCAGTTACACATTTAGCCTAGTATTTTGATCTAGTGAACTTGTGATGACATTGAGAAAGTCAAAACCCCAATGTCTTTAATACTCTCTTTGTTCCCAATATCCATCGAGTACCCCTTGAATTAGCATAAATAATGCTACAAACCAACAAATACCTGAGCAGTAAATAGTTTATCTGAAGTAACAATCTTAGATGAGGAGCTTAGTATAGAAATGTATGTTGTAAGTAGAAAGGTTGGGGAACCACCCATATTGTCATTGGCTAAGGAACAAGAAAAAAGAATATGCTCTTCCTTGGATTTTGGAAAATTTGTACACAGACATTACTAGATTAATCAAGGACTCGGCAGTGTAGTTGAATCACCTGCAGATATATCAATAACTCTGTAATGATTTAATACAACTTATTTTTGTACCTACTTCATTTAGTCATTCGTCTCAGAATGAACAAAGGAGAATCTAAAGTATTTAAAACTTGTCAGAAGAGAAAAATAAAGTTATTGTTGCTTTGCCTCTTGTTGTGAGGTACTTTGGAGATTGCGAGACAAGGCACACACACGTGGTTAAGTAAATAAAGTAGGTGAGTTTATTGGAAGGTCCCGGTCCTGGCGCTGAGGGGGCTTATCAGATCAGCGCGACCGCAGAAGGAGTACCCGGTCTTTTCGGAGCAGTAGGCCGGGGAAAAGAGTAAGGAAAGCCCCAAGGATAGCCCACAGGAGTGGGCTTAAGTACACTTACACATTTGCATTTTATACATACTTATATTTTATTTGCAAGCAACAATTGACTGGTTACACTTAATGACTACATACTTTTACCTTAGTTTTTCCAATTAGTTTTTCATGCGTTTGCTCTTACTTAGACAGGGTAAACAGCTAGGAATTTGCTTTCTAGCACATACAGATAGCAAAGAGGGGCAGAGAGCAGGAGGGAGACAAAACAAAGCAGTAGCAGAACTGTGTACTGAGTTTATCCTCTCAAGAGATAACGAGCTACCGTTACCTTGGGAGCGCTGTTTATGGCCTAGTGCCCTAACGAGGAGGGGGGCTGAGGGAGCGACTCCTACTCCTAGGCCTTGCACCGTCACAATGTTTTGCGCGTTCTACACCTCTACTCCTCCATGTATAGAGATTTTCTTCTTTTCTACTCATGTTCAGTCATGGTCTAACAGATACAGAATGTGTCAGATATAAAATAAGAGAAAGGCACGCCCTTCCTATAGTTATGGAAATAAGTTTGCATGACATATCTATCTATCTATATATATAAAAATCAAGTGGTGTATGTATGTATGTATGTATGACAGCAAACTCCTCCCGCACCGTTTGAGCCAGAGACTTGAAATTTGGTACAGTTAGGGGTCTTGGGGTCTAGATGCTGGTAAGGGTCGAAAAAATTTCGGATCTCACCTCTGACGCCCCCCAGGGGTGAAAGTCTTTCAGGGCCAATCACATCAGCTGGGCGGTTAGGTGGTGATGATGTCATAATACCCCCTCCAACAGACACCGCACTCGCTCAGCTCACCCCTCCCTCCTCCAACGGAACCCCGGAGATCCCTCAGTTCTCTGCCCCTCCCCCCTCCCAATGGAACCCCGGAATCCATCAGCTCTGTGCCCCCCCCCCCCCCACCTGCGAAGGTCCCCGGAATCCCTCAGCTCTGCCCCCCTCCCCTGCGACGGATCTGAGTTGGGTTTGGTGGGACGGTAAGTGAGGTGGGGGTGTCGGGTTTGCTTGGGGGGGTCAGGTGGGGGTGCCGGGTTCGGTCGGGGGGTAAGTGAGCCGGGGGGTGTCGGGTTTGGTCTAGTGGGGTGGGAAGGTGTCGGGGTGGGTGAGGGGTGAGGTGTGGGTGTTGGGTTTGGTCTGGGGGGGGGAAGGTGTTGGGGTGGGTGCCCAGACCAAACCCGACACCCCCCCCCCGCGGCTCACTTACCCCCCGACCAAACCAGACACCGCCACCTCACCCCCCCACCAACCGCAACACCCCCTGACCAACCCCAAAACCCACACCTCACCCCTCACCCACCCCGACACCTTCCCACCCCCCCAGACCAAACCTGACACCCCATGGCTCACTTACCCCCCAACCGAACCTGACACCCCCACCTCACCCCCCCACCAATCGCAACACCCCCAGACCAAACCCGACACCCCCCGGCTCACTTACCCCCCGACCGAACCCAACCCCCCCACCTCACCCCCCCCAAGCAAACCCGACACCCCCACCTCACACCCCCACCAACCGCAACAACCCCTGACCAACCCCAACACCTCACCCCTCACCCACCCCGACACCTTCCCACCCCCCCAGACCAAACCCGACACCCCCTGGCTCACTTACCCCCCGACCGAACCCGACACCCCCACCTCACCCCCCCAAGCAAACCCGACACCCCCTGACCAACCCCAACACCCACACCTCACCCACCCCGACAACGTCCCACCCCCCCAGACCAAACCCGACACCCCCCCGGCTCACTTACCCCCCGACCGAACCCGACACCCCCACCTCACCCCCCCACCAATCGTAACACCCCCAGACCAAACCCGATACCCCCCGGCTCACTTACCCCCCCGACCAAACCCGGCACCCCCACCTCACCCCCCCACCAACCGCAACACCCCCTGACCAACCCCAACACCCCCACCTCACACCTCACCTACCCCGACCCCCACCCACCCCCCCAGACCAAACCCAACACCCCTCCGGCTCACGGTGCACTGTGTAGCACACAGATTATTAAATACACTGTTCGGTCGGGGGGTGAGGTGGGGGTGTCGGGTTTGCTCAGGGGGTGAGGTGGGGGTGTCGGGTTTGGTCGGGGGGTGAGGTGGGGGTGTCTGGTTCGGTCGGGGGGTGAGGTGGGGGTGTCGGGTTTGGTCGGGGGGGTCAGGTGGGGTTGTCGGGTTTGGTCGGGGGGTAAGTGAGCCGGGGGGTGTTGGGGTTGGTCAGGGGGGGTGGGAAGGTGTCGGGGTAGGTGAGGGGTGAGGTGTGGGTGTTGGGGTTGGTCAGGGGGTGTCAACTGTCTGCCCCCTCCCCACCTCCGACTGACCCGAGCAACGCCGGGCACTTATGCTAGTATATAGATATAGATATAGACTTCTAAATTAGCGAATGACATTCCGATTTATCCTGAAACAAGGGAGGCTTTCACAACGTCTAATAATAACTGTAATCTACTGAATTAAATGTATTCAACTTAAAAGATAAAAAACCCAGTGAAACCCAACTGAAAATGGTATTAACTGAAACTCTCAGATCTTCATGATCAGAATAATGAAAATATGAGACAAGTTAGGAAAGAAACTTCAGACTCTTTCAAGACCAGTGAAGCAAAATACTGCTGAACTAATTTCCAAAACCTCCAAAATGCCTTTAGACTTTGTCTTTATATATTTTACTAGTGTAAAAGCCCGTGTACATGGGCCAAAGTGCTTAATGGTGTTTGCCCTCAGTCCCCCTGCACCGTGCCCTGTTACCTCACTGAGTCCCTCCCCCGCTCTGCCACTGCCTCTCAGTCCCACTGCACCGTGCCCTGCTACCTCACTGGGGACCCCCTCCTTCTCCACCACTGCCCCTCAGCTCCGCTGCACCGTGCCCTGTTACCTCAATGGGGACCCCCTCCTTCTCCACCACTGCCCCTCAGCTCCGCTGCACCATGCCCTGTTACCTCACTGGGGACCCCCTCCTTCTCCACCACTGCCCCTCAGCTCCGCTGCACCATGCCCTGTTACCTCACTGGGGACCCCCTCCTTCTCTACCACTTACCCTCAGCACTATGCCCTGTTACCTCACTGGGGTCCCCCCCCCCGCTGCCTCTCAGCACTGTGCCCTGTTACGTCACTGGGGTCCCGTCCCGTCCCATCCCCCCCCCCACCACTGCCTCTCAGCACTGTGCCCTGTTACGTCACTGGGCCAAAGTGCTTACTACTGTTTGTCCGGGCCGTCTCTGCAGCTCGCGGCAGCCATTTTGTGCCGCCGAACTACCACTCCCAGCATGCTGTTCGTCCGGGCCGTCTCTACTGAGCATGACAGTTTCAGACAAACTTCCTCTGGCCTTTTATTATATAGGATGTCCTTACAAGGGATTTTTTCAACATTCCATGACCCACATTCTGATCTCAGTTACACTAGTATAAATCCAAAGTTGCTCTGAGCCGAACAGAAATATTTGGACTTGCAGAGGTATAAGCGAGAGAAGAATATGGTCCTTTGTAACTTTCAGTTTAGTGTATTTGAGTTGTTTAAAAACAGTGGACTGAAATATTGTATGAATCACAGTTCTGACCACGTGATAGTGAAAAACCACAGAAGGGTGCATCCACTTTATATTTCAGCAGTGCTTAAAATGAGCTTGTGTGCCGGTGCATATGCAAATGGCTGCTGCTGTATTGCACACTGCTGTGAGCACAGCTGCAGTATGTAAATGACAACTCTTTGCTTTTCATTGTGTGATTCAGCTCAGTGACTGAGTCATAAACATGTTGTGGTTCCTCATTATTCTAACCTAGTGCTTGGGAGAGAGGATTCAAGTCCCTGCTGTGCCACAACCTTCCTGTATGGCAAGTCACATAGCACCAGATTTTCAAAAGGATTTAGGAGCCTAAAGAGGTAGATCTCAATGGGATTTTCAAAAGCACCTAATCATTGATTTCAGTGGATGTTAGGCATGTAATGTGCTTAGGCACTTTTGAAAATTCCATTAGGCACCTATATGCAACTTTAGGCATATAAATATCTTTTAAAATCTGACCCTTAGCCCCTTCTTGCCTTAGTTTTGCATCCATGTGTGAAGGGGGAATAGTACTGGTCACCCTATTTAATAGGAATGCTACTTAAAATTATCATTTGTTTTAAGCTGCTGTATTTCTGAGACTCCAGTGGATTCTTTCACTAAAGTATTAGTTACAAAATTAGGTGAGAGAAACAAATTAGTAGCAAATATATGATTTATGTCTGTGAGCAATCTAGTGGCAGAAAAATTCTGTTCCTTGGGCTACAGCCTGGAAGGGGATGGTATTCACTTTCTGTCCATTCTAGTGGGTGCTCTACCCCTTTCAGGATGAAGAATTGCTACCAAGTTAGCTGTTGCCACTGGAAGATAGGAACAAGGGAAATGTGATCCTGATAGGTGGGTGAAAACCCTCCTTTCTTCCCCTACAGGTTTATTGTTCTTCCTTTTCTAGTGAAGCGGCTTGGAAGGGAGTTCAAAAGAATCAGATTCTGATGCCCTAATGAAAAAAATGTCTATCATGCCAGTGATTTTTAAGCAGAAATTCCCTTTGATTCAAATCAAGCTGAAAGTAATGGGGAGTACTGCTTAAAAGTCAGATTCAATAGAAGTTTTTGTATCGTTGTTCAGTGAATTAGGCTTTATATCAATTATTTTTTTTCAGTCAAGAAAATTTTGGCAGGCAAAAATCAGCACTACAGCTATTCCTAGAAAATGCATTTCTTATGCACCACTGTTGCTGGGATTTCTAGAAGTTTTTACAGTACTATTATTGATCTCTCTTCAGTATGTTTTCAAGACCAAGTCATTTGAAGAAAGGACTGTTCATGAGGAGCTCGCCAAGAACGTGACTGGTCTTTTGAAATCAAATGATGAAGTAACAGTGAAACACGTTTTAAAGGTGAATGATAGGTTTTAAAAATTAGTATGTTTTCAATATTACCACAATTTCTGCTTCAGCTTCCTCCTGTCTCTTTCATGTTCCCCTGTGCGCTTTGCACATCTCAAAGCCCATAATAATCCAACAGCTTTATGAGACTTTCTTGCTGTAATTTTGTGACTTCTCAACATAAGCCATTGCACAACACATGGTGATTTTACATTGTATAATTCCTCCTGCTGGATTTCCTTTCTGTTTTTGCTCAACCGCTGAGAGAAATAGAATTCTTACACAATACAGTGAGTCAGAACATTAAGGGTGATTGATTTTTTTTACTTCACAAATGGTTCCAGAATCACAGCTCAGATACATATTCATAAGTCGGATATATATTCAAATAATATGATTTTAATGCAATTATATTGATTTGTAATTAGCAAAATGTAAAAGAGAATTATTCGGATAAGCATGAAGAGCTGCCAATTTTTTTATTTTTTTTATTCAAATAAGAGGGATTGCATTCTGGCCACATGCATCTGGCATACCCTCCGCATCGAGGCTGGGAGGGAACTCATGTAAGAGCTAGCTATGCCAGCTTTACCCCAGCTGAGGGCATCCCCATATCAAGGGGATTCTCAGTTGGCCTCATCCAGACAGTTCCTAGCTTTTGTATATCACCATATTGGCATAAATGAACTAGAGAAGAGGGAGACAGTCTGTCCCATAGTGTACTTTATATGCAAGAAAATAAATGGCTGCTCTATAATGTCAGTCATTATTGTTATACGTGTACACTTTACTGTATACTTTTTAATAGGTCAATTCATTTTTACTAAAAGGTACTAGAGATTGAAGTCCTCTGTTCATTTGTAGTACCTTCATATCATGGGACAAGCTTCCTATCACTGGCCCACCAGTCTGTGCAAACGACTGCTAGGACATTTTCTCTGTGTCCTTTCAGTCCTTGACCTCTCTGCTGAGACTGCTATGAAGGGGTTCCAGTTATGCTACTGTAATTATTATGTGTCGCGTATTTCTGCCATATCTACTTGCAAACAAAGCACACATTAAGACAGAGGTGTAAATATGAATGGAAATGATCATTTGTTCACTCCTTACTTCTTAATAAAGGCACAATCACAATTGCCAAATGCCAGATCCCGCAAGGTGATGTGGGGCTTCAACTCAAGTGACTTAAATATTGTCATAGTAAAATGTAAAGCTTGCTAATTTTTCTATGGTGTAGATTCTATCAATACACACTTCTGAGGACTCCAGACCATTCCTCTAAAGAGGAATTCTTAGATGTAAAAAAATCAGAAAATAATCTATGCTGTGTCATCCTAGCCATGTTGAACCCAGGATATTATAGAGACAAGGCCTCTATTGGTCTAATAAAAGAGATTACCTCACCCAGCTTGTCTGACACAATAATCTGTTTTTCAACACTAATATTATCATGTGACTTGTCCATAATATTTTTACAGCATTCCTGGTTCTTCTTTGCAATTATCTTAAAATCAGTGGCACAGCACTTGGTTGATACAAACAGAACACAGGTAAGAATATACATTACTAGGTAATAAGCTAGATTTTAAGATTAATTTCTGCCCAAATACATTTAACCATGTAAAGTAAATGTATTTTACCTCTGTTTACTCTGGAGTAATAATCTTAGTTTTTCTTAGATTCCTCGAACTCAGAGACTTCCAGAATCTTTCCAGACCGAACTAGACACACTGATAATGGGCTTGTCCGACCATGTTGTTTTAAAACATACAGAGCCTCCCGAAGAAGCAAAAAATGCAAACCACAGCATTGCCAGATTTCTTAAGGTGAGATGTTCAGTCATTACAGTGCATGCATTTATTCAGTTATAGTTAATGCAGAGTAAAGGAGATTAAACCTCCAGTCGGAGGGAGTAAGAGCAGTCCAAGCAAATGATGCCTGCAGATGCAGAATCAGCACTGATTTATAGTACGATTGTTTCTATGCTCTTAGGTGTGGCAGTCCAATGGCTGCATATAAATCTACTAGAAAAACCTCACTCCTACATATTTGGTCTGATAAAAGATGTGGCTTTCATCGTGTCAGCCTTCGCGTTTCTCGCCGGAGAGTAAATAAGTCCTGCTCTGGAGGTTTTTAATTCTTAACTGTGGTTTATTTACTGTATTCACAAAGTGGGCTTCAGAGTAGGTGTGAGTCATTCTCTTAAGCAAAACCCCCCAGAACACATACACTTCTCCCCACCAGAGCACTGACTTGTTACTCTGGCTTCTGCTCACCAGCCCTTCCCCAAAGAGAAGAAAACTTAATACTTCCCCTACCACAGGAAATACTCTCTATTTAGAAGACTCCTTTTCTCCCTGATGCCCCTAATCCTGCTGCAGCTTCCCTCCTCCCACTATTTTACCAGATGAAGGTTTTTTAAAAATCTCTGGTGGCCCTTAATTGGACTCAGGTGTCCCTAATTAACGTGAGGTAACCGCTTTTCATTTCATAGAGAAAAGGGCTTTGACCATTCTAGGACTGATGTACCCAGCTTCCATCACTCTCTTACCGTGGGCAGTCACCCCTCCCTTTCAGGTTCCCTTTGCTTAGCCCTATGATCTCACTCCTGCCCCTGTTATATCTGTAGGTGTCCCCCATAATTTAATTGAGATTCTGGACTTTGTGGATCCTTCCCTTAGACTAGGGGACGCCCATTAGCAGTGGTCAGGTTTCTACCCATCCACTTCCAGGATCCCAACAGGACTTATCAAGGAGCAGTCAGCCCTGTCTGGGGTTCTCAGCTCGGTGTCCCCTTCAGATTTCCTATTTTTGACCTTTGACCTTCACACCTGTCCTTGTTTTTTTCTTTGTTGTCCCTCATATTTATTTGCATTCTGGGCTCAGTGGCTCCTCCTCAGTGGCACTTTCCCCAGACCCCAGCAGGACCACTCTCTCAAAGCTGTCTGGTCTGTCTTCATCACAGTGGGTCCACACTGGCAAGTGTGGCATAGCTCATGGATGTAACGCTTGAGTAAAGGAGAAGTGTATTGATGAATGGAACAACTGTTACAAAAGCAAGCTATTATAATTTCTTGATCTACTATAGGACTGAAGTAATGACCATAATATGTGACCATCATCACAGTATAAGTGACCAGTTTTTACACACCTTTTTAAATATTGCAAGTATTCTGTAAATTGCTGAAGCATGTAATTATATGTACATTTTATCTCAAGAGAAGTTGCATGTGTTCCAGTCATGAATGATAATTTTTTCACAATTTAACAATGATTTTTGCCATCACAATCACTCATCGGTTTTGTCTGTGGAGCTTAAATAGTATCTGTTCTGAGCACAGTATAAAATTGTCAGCAGTGCTTATGTCCCGTTTTCAAAAGTGAATTAGACACTCATGTCTCACTGAAAGTCAGTCACTGAATTCAGTGGGAGTTCTGTGCTTAGTTGCTTTTGAAAATCCCACTTGACATTTGCCTGCGTATTTAGGCACATAAATACCTTTAAAAATCTGTCCCCTTTTGAGATTAACAAAAGTGCCTAAGGGAAGGGTTAGACTGGCGCTTTGCAGCACAAAAACCCTCCATTAGTGCTATAATTATCTGACCCTACACACTTGAAAGGCACATTTTGCGCATTTACTCAGTGTTTAAAGCACTAGTGTTAAACCTCATTTTCGAGAGGCAGAAGGCTTTTAGCGCTACTGTTGTAGCGCACAGTTGGGAATGTGCACACCCATGGGATCTCTTGCATGCCTCCGAGCCATGTAAAGCCATCAACAAGCCATTAAAGGCAATCAACATGCCATTTAAGGCAAATGACGTGAAGTGTTGTTTTGTAGAGGGGATGAAGAAAGCGGAAGTACCTTTGCAGTTTCTCTCTAACAACTCACACAGCAAATAACCAGTGAAAATGCTTGCGGACGGAGCTGTGTGTCTTAAATACAAAGCCTGTCAGCTTTCGCTAAGGAAAAGTCACTGACAGCCTGATCTTCTCTCCCTGCGAACAACTTCCCAGTTCCCCCTCGCCCCCCTCTTTTGCAAAGCACGTTGCACCCAGCTGAATGCTGGGATACCTGCACTATCCCGCTACTATCACTGCCGCCAGAAGCGCTACAAATGTATCCATTCTTTAGCGCTACAGGGTTTCAATCTGCACAGGCCCTAGAGCGATACCTATTGCGCTAAATTGGGAAGCACTACAAAAAAACGTGCTATAATCTCTAGTGTAGCCATAGCCTTAGTAAGTTAGGTTCCCATTGACTTTTAGTGGGAATTAGATGCCTAAATCATTTAAGCACTTTTGAAAACTTTACCCAGAGCCTACTCTAATGTAAGTGGTGTACAAGTAAAGCAATCTGAAGTAGTTTATCTGCCTTTGTGCTAGTTTTTCTCTGATTGCCCAAGGATGGGTTTTGCAGCATTCTTTGGTTTACTTGATAGACCAATTCATGCCTACTTTTTTTTTCCCTCTTGTAACTCCCTTAGGGGATGGGAGTAGCAATAAGATTCCTTTTTTTTTTCTATATCGCTCAATCATTGGGACATTTTCCAGTATCTGCAGGGGTCTCATGATTAACTATGGGGTCAGGAAGAATTAACATTTAGGACACAGTGTGGCCAATTACATAACTGGACAGCTGGGGACAGGAACAATAAAAAAAGTGTGACAACATACACCGAAACTAATGGGTGAATCTCTCTGAAGCAGATTGAAACACAGTTCTTGGGAAAAAATTACAGGAAATAAATGGTTTCTCTGAAGTTATCAAGAAAACCAGCAATACAGAGGATATAGTTTCCCTTGGCTCACTTTAATTAATAAATAATAGATTTACAGTCCTCCGAAATGGTCTCCATTTCAGGTGCTGTGTGGAAACCTCATCTGCTGTTATCCTAGCTGGCATGAGTTTTATTTAGCCAATGCATTACATCACTGAGAGGGTGACATTGCTTCCCAGTATTTCATGTCAAGTATTACACTTGTGTTACACTTGTGTTAGTATTGCAGTTCTGCCTGTTATTTTTACATGTTGTATATTGAACAAACGATAAAGCAGTGTTATGCTACAACTGGAATCATCTGGTCCTTGCTTTTTTCTGGTCTGCCATAACAAACTACGTAGACTAAAGAGATAGCTTGTCATCTCCAGACCAGATTTTGCAGCAGCCAGATTTGAATGTCATGTACCCTACACTCTGGGGGTTTTATTCTTGTACAGTTCAAGAGCATCTATTATCTGTGTGATGGACCTGGTCCCCAGGATTACAATCCTTACAGTCCTTGCTGACCCTGCAAGACTGTCCCACTCTTGGGAAGAATATCAGTAACTGTTTGAGTTTATAGTTTGAGCACTAAAATAAACTTTGTCTCCCAACCATTTGGCCTCATCAACTGCTGTTCTCATCATAGCATAGCATAATGGCATGAGTATTTACTTCCAGAGAGAGAACCTCGTTCATAGTCAGTGCGTTGTTTGGCTGAATTCAGGAATCATTGCTTCGAAGCAAATATTTAGGTCAGCTTGCATCACATGCTACCCCCCCTTTATTGAGTGCTACAGTATTTGAAGTGCCATTTCCTCAGATAAAGTCACTCCTAGTTACTTGTATACTATGGTAGTAATTTCAGCCTGTAGTCCCATTAAAAATGAAATATTTAACTTATTTATCACTACTATTTTCTTAAACAATCCAACAAGCCAGATTCACTCTATGCTCTGGATGCTTTGCATTACTTTTGTGATACAAAGCAACTATAAAGCTTTATCGCTTGTTCAGTATACAACATGTAAAAATAACAGGCAGAACTGCAATAGTCACCACTCATTTAATCCAGGCTTACAAATGCCACACATCATTGGAGAGGCACAATGCAGGCAGATTGTACTAGTAAATCTGGCCCTGTGCTATTGGTATTAGATATACACTTATAAACATTCTATATTTTTTCCTTAGCGCTGTTTTACATTTATGGATCGTGGATTTGTATTTAAGATGGTCAACAACTATGTAAGAATGTTCAGCCCAGGGGACCGCAAGGTATGAGTTTATTTTTTTAAAGGGGACTTGATAGCAGAGTATTTTCAGGATGAAACTATTTAGGATCCTTGCTGTAGCTACTCCATGCTTAGAAGTAGAGTTGATCAAATTATTTACTATAAAGAATGTATTGCAAATTTAGGTCCTGATCCTGCAAGGAGCTTCACATAGCTGGCCTCTATGTCTGTGCAGAACTCAACTGAACTTCAGTAGGGATCTATAGATGCACAGAGGTCAACCCATGTGTAGCTCCTTCCAAGATCAAGACACTAGCCCTATTTTAGGTTAATGAATCATTTGTGAACTGCATGCTCATTTTCCTCTAATGTATTTTTAAATACTGAAATAGCTTGACCAATAATTTTCAAAATATGGGTGATTCAAACACAAACTGGTCTGGTCAACTCTTCACTATTTATGTGGTGTTATTAGAAGCATAAGTGAGATGGTTTTGTTTCTGCTCCATGGTTGGATCAGAGAAACATATGCAGGATAATAGCAAATAATATGCAGTGCACTCTTGGTGTCTGGCAAAAGTTTGTGACATTTTTAGGATTCATGATTTTTTTCACAAATATTCAGTAGTGATCTAAATGAATAAGATGACCCTTTGAATTATAAAGAACCAAACTTGGTGCCTTTGATTGTGAAATTATTCACAATTTTTTTAACTGTACATCAAGCTGTACTCAATCTCTTACATAATCAGAGAAACAGCTGCAGAATCAGGCCCTTTGTTATTGTGTTATACATGAAGATCATAAATCTGCAAAGAATTCTATAAAAACTGAAAATTGTTTCCACATGTTTCAGTCCTAAATGCCTTCAGCAGCAAAAGCAGATGTTTAATTAAAACATCCAGTTAATGGCTAACAGAGCAGTTCATTATCGGAGATTGGTCAATCTGTATAGCAGAAATTAGCACATCCTCAAAGATAAATGTATGTATGATATCTACAGCATAGCTTCCTTTCCAAATAGTCTGCCAGAGAACATTGAAAGTAGAGCCAGTGAGGAGCCAAGACAGATGTGCCAGTGTAACAGACTTGAGGCCAATGAAAAAGAATATGCATAAAATGAGTTATAAAGATTCTTATGACTTTGAGGAAATACCAAAATATCCTCAGTGTCTTGGCTTGTCTTGCTTTGTAACTAGAGAGCAAAGCAAGAGCCAGTCATTCAGTTTTGAAGCAAGGTTAAGCTTTCATTGGCTTGCGTACTTTGGTTTTCAACTGCTTGTTTACTTACAAAAAAATTTGCTGATCCCAGTCTTCTAGAAAGTTGAACTGTATATGTAACCATTTGAAGAAATCATATATGTGGTTGTGTCAGTACATAACATTGCACCAAGTAAATTTATTCTAAGTGTGAATGAAACTCAATGGTAGAACTGATCCATTGAAAATGTCAATATTTTGACGTTTGTTTTATCCTGAATTGGGACCAAAAGCCAAAATATTTTAAATAATTGGATTCAGATATATTGTAATGTTTCATATAAACATTTATTTGTGTCCCCCTGATCTGCTGTGGTGCCTCCGTGGATTTTTAGTTCGGATGCCTCATGTCCCCATTCTATTTTCTCAACCCAGTTCTGTGGCTGATTGGCCATAACCATGGTGCATCATGGAGATATAATCATTCCAATGGAAGATTCCTTACCAGATCTACTCAACAGGTTCTGAAAAGTTCAGATAAGCCACAAAAGGTTTCCAGGAGACCCTTTTCTGTGCTTGTGGCATCCTAGCTCTACTGCCCAGCAAAAATGAAAAGACTGCACTTGTGACATGGATCCTTAACACCCTTTAAAAAGGGGCAAGATTTGGGTCTTTACAGATATATGCAGATACTGGGACAAGTGCTTGATATTGCTATCCACTTATTGTTGCTCTGATGAATTGGTCCTACTGCATCCTGGGAAACAGTTTCTTATGAGTTAGAACACTGTTCTGGGAAAAGAAAATTAATCTAAATACTCCTTGTAGGACATCGGGGAAGACAGTTTCCCATTTGTAAATTGGGAATAGTTATTTCACATAGGAGTTGCAAAGCTTAATTCATTAATGGTTGTAAGCACTTGGAGATTTAAGATAGGAAAGTTCTGTAGAAGGGCAAAATATTGTTTGTTGCTAAACAGGATTCATTCTTATTAAAATGATCTGATACATGCACACACACACAGCAACATGGGAATTTTTCTCTTTGTTATATAGTTTGTATAGTTCCCTTTGTATAAATTTTGTTATACTTTCAATGCTCATTAGAACACAATAACACTTCAATGAGTAGCCTTCCCATTACCAACTGAAAGGAATGACTTAAGTTGATGATGTGTATTATCAAAAGCAGAATGGGACAGATCCAAAGCCCAATGAAGTCAATGAAAAGACTAATACTATCGAAGCATGGTACTCAGTTCATAAAAAGAGTTAGGAGGAAAGGAAAAACCAAATCATTGTAATGTTTTTAGTGAGCACACAGTGCTGGGTCAGTGAATGATACAGACTATTGAAATGATTGCTTCATCCCTGAATTATGTGAAATGGTGGTACATCATACCTCCTGAGAGTTTAAGTAACAGCATATGCCATCCAAGGGAGCCAGTGTGTGGTCTTAAAGTGACAGCTGCTTTAAATGTGACATGTAGTTCAAGTCAAACAGAATCAGTGTGAAATTAAATTTCAGGAATCCACACAAAAAAACAAGCATGGTTACGACAAACGTCTTCAATAACATTTGTGGGAGGGGGAACCAAGTTTTTTATCTTATTCTGTACTATAGCATTACATAATATACCATTAGTTTTCAGTGGCTGATGTGAATGATTTTGAGGTAGAGAGAAATAGTAATGTAATTTTTAAACTTGTTTCCTGTTGTCATTAAAGTCTATACCAATTATTTAATATTGTGGTGTTTCAGGTTTTATATCAGTACAAATTTGACTTTCTTCAAGAAGTTTGTCACCACGAACATTTTATTCCTCTGTGCCTGCCCATACGATCTGCAAACATTCCAGGTAATAACTCACCTTACATATTGGCTTGTGAAATGTATTAATTGTCACCTATTTCTCAGGCCAGTTAGTATAGGTAGTACTATAGACTCTCCACGAATAACATCTAGATATTAGATATGAAAGTAGAGACTAGGATATAGATGTGATGTTAACAAGGGGTAATACAGATCTCCTGGTTTAAACATCCGTTTATTTATGAGACAAGGTGGGTGAGGTGATATATTTTATTGGAGCAACTGCTGTTGGTTAAAGAGACAAGCTTTCAAGCTACACAGAGCTCTTCCCTGGGTCTTTCTTTATTTCGGTTCATCCCAAATATGCCTGCTAATCCAGTTCTAATGTGGGTCATTTAATGGAAATTTTGATTTAGTGACCTAGGGATCCTGCAGAGAGAGAAATACTAAAGGTGAAACTGGGTTCAGAGATGGGAACTGCAAGAAGAGATGTCTGAAACTAGGAGGAGGTTTGAGAGCAGGTGCAACAGAAAAGAAGACACTTAAAGCTGTGAAGGGGTATGGAAGCTGTATCCTCTTCAGCTGGGGGTTAGTAAGGTTCCATAAACAGTAACTCAGGGAGTTGGGAGGCTCTTCTGCTCCTGTTCATCTGGTGAATGTACATTCAAGCCAGTGTGTCCCTGGTATCTAAGAACTGATTATCCTTGGGGAGGAGTAGATCCCCAACAACCTGTAGTTCTGAAATGTAAGTTTCACTACCAGTAGGCTGAGGGTACTTACCCTCCAAAGCTAAACTCGTGTGTATGGTGTTCCAAGTGTGGCCTCCTTATTGTGGCCAGTACTACTCCTTTCCCCCCTTTACCGAACTCTCTTATAGACATATATACTGACAAGTGTGAGTCACCTATAGGCCACAAGTAAAGTGCCTTTTAAGGCAGAAGAGGCCTTATGATGCACTGTCTAATCTCCATGGTTTTTTTACGCTTCCTTAGCCAGTTCTGCAAACAAGAGTAAGAGAGGAGCATCTCCCCCCTGCCCCCTTTACATCTGGAACAACTTCTCTGGTCTTGGTTATGTGGTTAAAGTGCATGAATGAGCAGTTTTGCTGTTGATTTTAGTGAAACCTGGATTTCACCCCAGGCTCTGTTCCCAGTTGTCCTGTTTGACCTGGGGCAAGTCACTTTGGATTTGATCCCGCAGGGTGCTGAGCATGAGTGTAACTCCTGTGGAAGGCAGAAGCTACTCAGTACCTCCATGAGTATTTTCCTCTCTGTGTGTTAGTTTCCTCATCATCAAAAGGATAATGTAGTGCTTCCCTCACAGAGCTGTGGTGAAGCTAAATGCATTTCTGTTGGTAAACTATTGGGGGACTTTAACATAGTGGGCTTCACGGGACAGCAAAGTATTAATTATTCATTATTATTGCATTAATGTTTTACTAGAAGAGGAGTGGTATTTCAGTCACATTTGGTTGAATTGCCCCCAACTAAAGTCACTTTTGCCAGTGTATATCTTGTGGATCACACACCATGATTTCTGGTTTCTACATTATTCTGCAAGGATTTGCTATCTAAAGATATTGGCTGGGGTAACTTGGCAAATGTGAAGTGTGAAAATCTCTGCCTGTGTATAGAGATGACTACATTTAAAAAAAAAACTGAAATGTATCTCATAGTTACCTATTCTACTATGCCAAATTGAATTTTTAAAAACCCTTTGTTTGTCATGCATCCATTATAAATTAAATAGACAAGTATCTGAGGTCTTACTCTAAAGCACAAAAGTAACCTTTCTGTTGAATCTGATGGGCTTTAGATTAAGCATCAAAAGAAGGAAAGAAAATCAAATATACTTTTCACACATCATCATAATGTCATTAATTTGATTTAGTAAAAATGCATGATTCCTGCCTTTTCTTTTCTTTTTTATTCATGATCAATCAAGACTCTGTGACACCTTCAGAATCAACACAGGAATATCATGCATCAGGTAAGAGCCTAATTTCTTACAGTGCTACACATGGAGTGTTAGCAGTGAATAGATAAAATTGGGCATGAGGAATGTTGATGTTTATTCCCAGCTCTATCACTGAACTGTGGTGTTACCTTGGGAGAGTCATTTAAATGATCTCACAATGGGTTCTTTGCATCTCTGTGTTTCAGCTTCTTCATCTATAAAATGGGAATAATACTTAGATGATACTATGCCTCAAAAGAGTGTTTGAAGGCTTATTCAATGTTTGTCAATTACTCTGAGAACCTCAGATGAAAGAACAATATGTTTAAATCATCATTCATTTATAAATTATACAAACTGCATAATCTTAAGAAATATTTGTTATTGATGTTTGCTAATTTATTCTGAAACTCATGAGCTAAAATAGATTTGGTCTTCTATGAAATTCTGTATATGCCAGGTGTGTGGTTAGATGGTTCACGCTGGAGTGAAACAATTTAATAAGCCTGCCTGGATAATTCTTTATTTCTGGAATGTATGTTAACATAGTTCATTTAAAAATAAAATGAGATCCTTGTCTAATCCAGATATTCCAGAATACACCCTGACCGATGAATTTTGCCATAAACATTTCTTAATTGGGTTGCTGCTTCGGGAGGTTGGCTATGCACTGCAAGAGGATCAGGATATTAGGCACTTAGCCTTGGCTGTGCTTAAAAACCTAATGGCAAAACATTCATTTGATGATCGATATGCAGATGAGGTAAGTGTGTTATTTATTCTTTCCACTGATATTTTCATGCAGTGAAATACATTTTAAGATTACTCACTCCCCAGTTTACAATGATTTGTTTCTTTGGATTTTCTTTCTCTTTCTTAGACTACACAGGCGCAAATAGCAAATCTGTACATGCCTCTCTATGGCATGCTTTTGGACAATCTGCCGAGGATTTACATGAAGGATATTTTTCCTTTCAATATAAATACATCCAACCAGGTAATTTAATGCAATTTTTTCAGAACTTTAATATGAATCGTTGTAGTTGTTGAAGTAACAAAGAGTCTTGTAGCACCTTAAAGACTAACTAAAGTACTGAAGCATAAGCTTTCGTGGGCTAATACCCACTTTGTCGGATAGTTGTTGATATCCCTTACTTCCTCTAGCATTAACAAAAGGAGAGACCATGCACAGTTATAAAGGGGACTGAAGATTTTCAGACTAGAGTTCCAGAAATGCAATCAAGGAGGGTGCAGACACATCCTGAAGAACTATGGGAATGAAGGGTGGGGTGAGCTGAGGGTGGGGAAGGGAGAGAGATTTGCAGGAGGGTTCATGTTGAGTTGGCAGCTTTCCAACCAACACCCACAAGTTCAGGTTCATAAAAAGCAATGCTGGTTTTGCATGGCTCTAGGGGTGAGGCTGCTCTGGCTCCTGAGAAGCAGAAGACCTGGCAGGAAGTCTGTACCACTTCAGTACAGCCATGAGTCCTGATCCTACAAACACTTAGAATCATAGAATATCAGGATTGGAAGGGACCTCAGGCGATCATCTAGTTCAACCCACTGCTCAAAGCAGGACCCATCCCCAATTAAATCATCCAACAGATTTTTGCCTTGTATCCCTAAATGGCCCCTGCAAGGATTGAACTCACAAGTGTGGGTTTAGCAGGGCAATGCTCAAACCAACGAGCTATCCCTCTCCCCTAGCTATCCCTCCCCCCACTTGTGCACATGCTTAACGTTATGCACAGGAGTATTCCTTTGGTGCCAGTGGGAACACTGACATGCATAAATTTAAATACATGCATAAATGTGAGCAGGGCCAGGGCCTTGGTTGTCCATTAGAGGTTCAAGATCTGTTCTGTGGGAAACATACTAAAAAGATGTGGTATGAAGGCACTCAGAGAGAAGTCCGAGAGCTACTTTTTAAAAATCTTAGTTGATCTCTATTCAGCATGCACTGAACAAATATTAGTGACTGAGAAATGGGGTTGCAGCATCTCAGGTTAATCACAACGGACCAAATACTGATCTCAGTTGCTCTGGTAAAAATTTGGTGTTACTTTCTTGGAATTTACACCTAGTCTGTAGCACAGATCAGAATCCATCCCAGCACTACTCTATATAAAACTGGTAGGAGTATTGTTTAGAAGAATGCACTTGTGGTCTGTCTCTGCCCCTAAGGAGATTAGATGTGTTATTTATATGACCATATTCAGTCCTCAAAAAATAGGAGCGAGTGTCTGCAGAAGCTATGGCCCTCCTCAGCTTCTAGCAAATCAACCTGTTTCACTTGATAATTGCTAGTAGTATTAAAATCCCTCTTTTTCTGACATTTATGCAAGTGGTTTAAGAAGCAAACACTCTTAGACTTGATCTGTCATATGCAACTCTGCTTATGAGCAGGTTTCATGTTGCACATTATTACTTAGTGTATTATGGTAAGTCTTGATCTCTTCTGGCTGCCTTGTCTAATCAGCTGAAAGTGGGTTTTTAAGCTCCGTGTCTAAGCGATCAGATCAGATGTACTGTAATTATACAATTAATGAACAGGCTGAGTTTAAGTTTGTAAAAAGTGATATTACGTAGCTGAGTTTTTGTTTCTGACCACTTTGAAATGCAGGGATCTAGGGATGACTTGAGCACTGCGGGAGGATTTCAGAGTCAAACAGCAATGAAACATGCAAACTCTGTGGATACATCTTTTTCCAAAGATGTCCTGAACTCTATAGCAGGTACTAAAGAAGTGCTGATAACACACACAGAGATGTTTGTATATTTCATCTCATTGTGCTTTCTGCTGAAAAGTATCTTGCATCAAGGATATCCTCATTAATCCATTTATGTGATATACAGGGAAATCTGTGTTTCTCCTCCTTTCCCATATTTTTTGATCCATTTTATTTTTCTTCTGAAACTACCCTACTTTTGTTGGTTTCCTTATTGTACTGCCTCTTGTGACGATGCCATCCTTGCATTTAGTGTTTTATTAATTCCTAATGTGTTCTTGCAATTGCCTCATGCTTTAAAAATATTTACAGAGATTCTCCTGTAATTCTAAAACCTTATGGAATGGGGAGTTGCCACTTTCTTCGCAATGTATGCTAGGTACTTCAAAAAGTCATGTTCTGAGGAAGTCATTACATGCTGTACTGCAGGTGTGAATTTTTAATAAGGCAAGCATTTTTATATTTTCAAAATACAATGGAGGGGAAGAAACACAACTTACTTTGTTTACTTCATCTAAGGCCCATTTCTAAGCCCACTGAAGTCAGTGAGGGTCTTCCTACTGACTTCAGTGAGCTTTGGATCAGGTCTTTATAAAAAGTAATGTTTGTTTGTTTTTTGAATGCCATGAATAACAGCAAAAGTGTATCATTTTATTTCAACTTGTTGCATGTTTTCAGTTTCAAATGTAGTCACCAGTAGCTTCATGACAGGGGTTGACAGTTCAAAGCTGTCCATCCTACATACAACATATTTTTGGTTTTCCATTATTACTATTAGTTTTTGTATCCATACGCATTATTTTAGCATGTTTGCCGTGACTTTTGTTTACAGCCTTTTCATCAATAGCTATCTCTGCAGCAAACCATGCTGATTCCAGAGCTTCCTTAGCAAGTCTTGAGTCTAACCCAAGTACCAATGAAAAAAACAGTGAGAGAACTGACACCTGTGAAAAGGTACATGCGTAAACACTTGAAAACAATTCTTAGTGTTAAAAAGACTATCTTGATACTCGTTAAGCCAGTGTGTTTCCAATTCCGCAGATTGTGAGACCTTTGTCTTTGCTTGGATCAACTCTTCGCTTCGACAAGTTAGATCAGGCTGAAACTAGAAGCCTTCTCATGTGTTTCCTTCACATTATGAAAACAGTTTCAGAAGGTAAAAAAAAATCTCCCAAAAGCATTTTTTTACTTGTAATATTGTAAAATCCGTAGGTCCCTACTAATGTTACATCTATGCTATGCACTGCTTTCTGCGGCATGGGGGATATATGTGGCTACATGCTGCAGTGACAAGCAGGCTGTGTCCACATTGTGGTTCACAGCTACATGTAACAGTGACAGGCTCTGTTCACCCGCGTCCTCTTCCCTCTCAGAGCCTTTCCTTGCTGCTGGAGTCTTTTCCTGCATAGTGGGACACTACAAGATTAAAAATTGCAGTGTAAAGGGAAGGCACAGTTTGGATGAGCAGAGAGCCATGTAGGGTATGTACTCGGGTACGGATTCACACCCTCAGGTGTAGTCGACTCGCCTAAGCTGCGCCTTACTGTCTACACTGCTGTTAAACCTGTGCTAAGGGGCTTCTCAAGCACATGCTCTACATGCTGTGTTAACTTACTGTAAAGTCAAGGGAAAACTTCTCACTGGCTTCAGTAGGCTTTGGATCAGGCCCTCAATTTACAATAATTGCTAAATTCCTACATGTTGATGTCTGGTTCCAGATACATTGATTTCCTACTGGCAGAGAGCTCCATTCGCAGAGATAGCAGACTTTTTCAGCATTTTAGAGTAAGTTCACTCTCTGGTTTGTTTGCTGGTTTGTTGAATAATATTGTTCTCTAGCAGCTGCTGTGGTGATAGTATGGTTTACTCTCTGGGGTAAAATTCAAGCATGCTAATGATTAAAGACCATATCCTTATGTTGGCTATTTCCAGGGAAAGGATAGGAAACTCTTTGGGGTTTTCCTTGCAGAATTTTGTATGAATTCTTCTGTTTGGGGTTGAGATTCTCTGCCCCTTCTCTTCCTCATATGAAAAGGAAGGCCTTTGCCTCCCCAAACCAGTGGATCTTGTGAAAAATCTGTGGATTCCAGAGCTATTCACATTCCATGAGCTCCTAGTCCTGATCTAATTTCCTCTGGCTCCTTCTGACCACAACTCCTGCAGGCTCCCTGATTCAGACTGAATCCAGAACCCCCTAACCCGCTCAGCTGTGATAGATGAGTGGGATGGAACTGACAGAGTAATCATTTACTTAGCCACAAAAGTTCCATAAAGTTGGTGGAGAAACTGTCCTGCTGCAGACATCCCCACAGTCTTTACCCCCTAACGACGCAGGAATCCCAAACCCAGGAGAAGAGATGGGCAATAATAGAGTGGAAGTGATAGTCTCCCCTTCTGTTTCCCAAGTTCCAGAAGTTCTTGGATCATTTGCTAACAAAGTGGTGGATTTATCATGAGTGTTCTTAAAAAGATCAAGGCTCAGAATTTTTGAAAAATACTATGGTTTCACTAAACAGAATCATTACAAAATGTACTTCATGCCTTTCAGGGTTTGCCTGCAAAACTTCAGATATCTAGGAAAACGAAATATAATAAGGTAATTTATTTTTACTTATACGATGCACTGTTATTTTAAGTACTACTGTGGGGATTAACGCATAGATAAAAGTCATCAATGTAGATCAGTTTCATTCTGAAGGCATAATTCTTAAATATAGTAGCTGACATACACTTTTTTTTTAATCCTATGAAAGTTTGGAGCTCAAATAATATAGCCATTTTCCTGGGCAACCAGATGGATTACTTGTGATAGTGCATTAAGCTGTAGTAGTTCACTGTTATATTGGGGTTTTCCCAATCTTCTTTTTGGGTGCAAATGCCGGAGAAGGACAAACAGATTCTTCTGTTTGTCACCATAGAACTGTAAGGGAATAGCGCTATCATGCATCGATGATTGCTTCAAAAGCATTAAAAACCGAGATTCCCCTGCCCCTAGTATTTTTCTCTGCCCGCTGTACTGCAGAGCGTGAGATCATTTTTCCAACTGTCATGCATGAAACGTGCACTTCTGTTTCACCATGTTACTATGCTTCATTTTTCATTTCATGCTATATAAATGAACTTTCTGTCTCTCATATGTTCAGTAGCAAAATGAAGAGTTGCTGTATTAACCAATTCATGCTTTGTATCATGTTTTGCCAGACACATTTGTGTTTTTCATTGACATGACTGGACCAGGGGCACGTACCATAACAGATTTAATGTTTATTTTCTCTTAACAGGAAAATAGCTGCTGCCTTTAAGTTTGCTCAGGCCACCCAGAATAATGGAACACTTAAAGGATCTAACTCGTCTTGTCAGACATCTGGTATACTGTCGCAATGGTAATTATTAAGCTTTTAACACCTTCAACCAAATCCAGATCAAAATAGATCGAAACACAGGGTATAAATCTCATTTACATCCACCTAAAGACTCCTTTACAGGGCCACTTATTGGCTGGTTATGTTTGGCCCCTATCTGGTTACTTCCACATTTACATGTTGTGTAGTAATTTATTATTGTGTCCATTTTATAAGCTAAGTGTACGCTCCTTTTTCCTGGTCTTTTTTCTCCAAATCATCCCATACATTGTACATTTTAAGCAGAATTTAATTGTTCTAACCTATGTCAGAACTACAGAAATAAAATGTACATTGTAGTAATAGCCTTAATGCCCTCTTGAGGGAGAAATCAGTGTGTATGTTTATATCACATACTTCCTCATTACCAGGTATTGATCCTGCTGGGGAAAGGTTAGGTAGGATCTGTTGACTCTTCAAGACAAGTAACTTATTGCCTCATCTGAACATCAGGAAAGTGGGAGTGGCTTTCTAGATAAAGAAGATAGATGGTGTGGGCTGAATGGCCTGAGGTAGCAATTTAAGAGTAGCCAAGCCAGGAGAGAAGGAATGAAGGGAGTGAATTTCTGACTCTATGTGGTTTGTAGGCTTTATCTAAGAGTAGGCTGAGAAAGGCTCTATTCACACCATTCTGTGCTTTTTAGATAAAATTGTTTATCTATGCACAGCTGATTCAAACCCAGTAATGCTCAGCATCATAAGCCTGTATCGCGGCATATGGCTGGAACAAATGAAACATGAGGAAAAGGAAGCATTCCTTTTCCCATCCTCCAGAATAAGCACTGATCTCATTTCACAGCTGGAACTGGCAAGGTGCCCTTGAATTAAAGCATGAAGAGGCCATTGTTTTGCTGCACGTTTACAGGAGAACCAGCATGGACTCTGGTGGAACAGAATTAAAAAAACTACCACAAACGAGACATGCTGCAGCTGTTTCAAGCGACTACTACAGTCTGCATCCTCCCAAAGCAGCATTTAGCCCTTTTGGCTATAAACAGTATTTTTAAGGATTGGCAAAGACATATGTTAAGAGAGAAATAAAATATTGTTACTTTTCAATGGCCCTTCTAACTTGTACTCTGCTTTTGAAGGTGTGTTTGTTTATTTACATTTGCTGACCAACAATATATTTTCATGTGCCTGTAGAGCCAGATTTTCAAAGTAACCCAGGGTAAGATTTTCAAGTGCTCAATAGTTGGGGTCAGATTTTCACCCAGCAGTTCCCATTGCAACACTTAGAACCAGATTTGCAGCATGTTGGGTAGCAAAAATCTGGTCATTGAAAGGGAGCTGAGCTCTTTGGAAGTCTAAAAATATTTGTAATATAATCAAATAATCACCAACAGATCAGAGAGGAAAGTACACGTAAATGCTCAATTTATTGCTGAAACTGTTAGTGCCTTGTGACCTGATTTTCTACCTTAAATGTTCATGAGTAGAATTGCCTCTTCTTGGGCAGGTCACTCCTGGTGTGAAAAGGTAAGCTGTGTGTGTTTGGAGGAGATGGGACTCCACTCTTTGGGAGAGCAGGACAGAAGGTGATGGGGTTGGAGTGGAGCCACCATCTGTGGCATCCTGCTCCCTTGCCCACAATTCTGATGACCCCGTCATACACCATACAGCCAATCCTTCCCTCCCCCCAAAAGAGGGTTAAGGTAACAGGGAGACTTGGGTAGCACAGCTAAAAGGCCCATGTTTACAGTCTAGTTTACAATTGGAATAGCTTGGATGTGGTAGATTCTCAGTCGTTTGAAGTCCTTAAAGATTGCACAAGACAAGATTAGTTGCCTTTCTAAACAACACACTCTAGCTCAGCCAGAAGTTATGGGGCTGATGCAGGTAAATCTTCCTGGCCTGTGGTATATAGGAAACTAGATTGTCATACTGGAACCTTCTGGCCATAATGTCTACTTAGGAAAGATCTCCTTCAGGTTCCTGTTGAAATGGAAGCTGCAGGGTATCAGGATAGGAGTGCTGAGGCACAACTTCTCCACTTGGATGGGTTTTGGCAGCTCTCCTGGGTGTTGTGGCTCTCAGGAAACTTGTGATTTTCAGAGAACAACCCTCCTTCCCATTCTAGGATAGGGCCTGGGGTTGGAAATCATGGGGGAAGGCTGAGGGTAACCCTCCCTCCTCTCCTTCTGAGGGATTGATCAGGTGCTAACTATGCAGGTAAAAACTCATACAGTGTTCAGATACCCTAACCAGGCCTGTATGACAAAAATAAATTGTGCAGAGGACAAAATTTTCTCACTGAATTCAGCAGTGGATGCAGTTTCCCAGTACTTTTGAAAATAAAGCCATTTTTATTTTGGAACCTATGTATGAATGTGTGTGCCTGTATTTGGTGCTCTTAGTTTTAAATGTCTTCTATTTAACAAAATAGTCGATTGTATTCATTAGCAGAATACAAAAAAAGATTTATCTTTTTTATCATCACTGTCCATTCTAAAATCTTCAGTCCACCTATTATTTATTAATTGTGTTTAATACTTGTGGCATTAATAGTTTTTCTGTATTCTAAACCAACAGAACTCAGCTCAGTTCCTCTTCCCCTAAGGGCTGTTGTGTAAACATTGGTCAGCTGTTTAAACCAATCCTTCTCCTAGTAATAAGTGAATATTATTATGTCTTCTGTCATCTCAAGAAATCTCAGAACATCTTCTTGTGTTATATATAACTTGCTGACTTTGTTCTTCAGCTATATTAACCTGAAACATTTTGCATTAGTTGGTCTCCCTTTGACTCATTGAGAAATACTGCAGATACTTCTGAGAGACATGGAAAAACTACAGGGATATGATAACAACATTTAAACAAAAAATGGTGCTTTCTCAATTTCAGGATGCATTCTACTTCCAGTCATGATGGCCACAAACATCACAGATCTCAAACATTACCAATAATCCGTGGCAAAAATGCATTTTCCAACCCCAAACTCTTGCAAATGATAGACAGCAGCATGGCAAGTAAGTACGAAGAAAATGAATCTACTTATCCGTCTTTCTCTCTATCTTAGCTTTCTCTGTAAGAGACTGATTCAAAGCTCATTGAAGTCAATGAGAGTTTTCATTGAAGTCAATGAGAGTTTTTACATTGATTTCAATGGGTTTTGCATCAGGCTGTAAGGGCTGAAATGGAACTTGTAAGAATATTAACAGTTGCACTATAGGCCTGTAAAGAAGAAAAAGCCAGTACTTTCAAACATCAGAACCTGACGATAGGTACTTAAACACATATTTAGAGAACAAAATTAAAAGTTTGCTTTTCAGAGGTGCTGACTTCCTACGGACTTCAGTGGATTCGTACCACCCACATTTTTGCCTAGTTCATTAAGTTCCATGGTAATCTGCACCATCGGAGAACCTGCCCCCAGGAGTGTTGTACAATCAGGTGTGCAACAGCTGAAAAAGGATAAGTGCTAGAGCTGATTTAAAAAATGGGGACTCTGCAAATATTTTCAGGAAAAAATTGTTTTGTTTTCCATCGAAAATTTCAAAATTCTGAACTTTTCAACCATCTTTAATCATGACAAATAAAGTTCTTCAAAATACAGTATGGCTGTAACTGCTGCAAATTGCCATCCCCTTGACATTTTCGCATTCTGGTGCTTTGATCTCTAGGAAGCAGATTTTGTGAGAATGGATGCCTCAGTATTTTACATGGCAAATTTCCTTTTAATCCCAAAATCAGGAAGCAATATTTTGTATGCCCATTAAGATGTAATGTACATTAGACATTTAAAATATAACATGTATCCTTAAAGCATACCTACACATGTCTCTATTTAACAATAAGAAGGAGTGAATTGTAGAATTCTAGTGATCATTCTAGTATTATAGCATTTACAGACAAGTCAAGCATTTGCTCACTCACGTATAGAGCAAACAGTGGCAGATTTTAGCAGTTATTGCATGCCTATGTGAGGGGAGAAGGCTCAGGGATTCTTTCTTCTAGTGCTTGTACTCCCTGAATGCAAGGCAAGGCGGAGTTTTGGTTCCAGCAGTGTTAAGATAATACCCTAAACAGGTGAGGACAGTGTACCATTCCCTTTTTGCCTAACTAACATCTAAAAGTGGATGCTAAAATGAATGCACACTACTCACATGTATATGTAATAATTATTACATATATATAAGAGTTCACTTTCCCCATGTCCTCTGAAGGCAACCTGCTTCCCCTTGTCCTTTACAGGTAGAGTGCATCCATCAGCTATTAGTGGCTGCACACACAGCCTGATATACCCTACAGTTAGCCCTTAACTGTAGAGGATACAGATAGATGGACCTGAAAAAGATATGTAACTAATGGCAGACAGTGTGACAGGAAATGTCAAGTATACATTTGTTTATTGCACATAAGTTTTTTCTGAGGGAGATGTGATGATAGGATATAATTCATTGTTCAAATCTCTTGTCAGGTGGAATGTAATCTGTGATGAAAAAAGCAAACAAAGAATATTCTGCAAAGCTGAAAAGTTGTTACAAAATTAACAAAATTGAAGCAAACAACCCTCTTCCCCCCCTTTAGCTTTCATGCACACTTAGGAATGAATGTTTGTTGTAATTTTGGAAGCAGTTCTTGATCTGATTGGAGGTTATTTATCTTGATACTCACTTTGTTGTTCTCTTCACACTTCTTTTGCTGCAGGCGGCTCCAATGAAACAGACATTGTGCTCTACGCAGACACAGAGGCAAATATTGCCACAGAGGTTTGCCTCATCATTCTTGACCTACTGTGTCTTTTCACTCAGAACCACCAGGTATGTTCTATTGCTGCAAATTCTGCTTGAAATGGTGTCATAGGTTTGAACAAAAAGAGAATTTTATATAAGTTTCAAAATGCCCATGAGTATATTACAAAAAACAAATATAATGCCAAATCATTCCATTTATTGAGGGGTTTTGGTAGGGTAAAGGAAAGGGAACAGTAAGCCCCCATGTACGTACTGGCCTAAAGTGTCCTGGCTGAGCAGAAGAGCTAGGAAAAGAGATGACCCATGGAAACAGTATCACTTGCTATGGTGTAATGATAGTAATGTTTTGATCTCATATAAACCCGTCATTAAAAAATCTCAACACCTTTACGAAGGTAGTTAAGTATTATCCACATTTTAAAAATGGAGACATTGAGGCACAGGGAAGTTAAGGCCAAACTTTTCGAACTTGGGTGCCTAAAGCTTAGATTGCTAACTTCTTACTGAGGCACCTGAATAAAAGGGCTGGTCTACACTACTGCAGCAAGTTGACCTAAGTTACACGAATAACGTAACTGAAGCCGACATAGGTTAGGTCGACTAACTTCAGTGTCTACGTTGTGTTGTCTTAATGGGTGACACTCTCCCACCAACGTCCCTTACTCTTCTCAGATAGGTGGAGTACACAAATTGATTGGAGAGCATTCTGCCATTGATTTGGCATGTCTTCACCAGACCTGCTAAATCAACACCTCCTGTATCGATTGCAGCAGTGCTAAGTTTAAACATGGACAAAGTCATCTGAATTTCAGAGATGCTAACAAAGCTTTTATTGAAGTCAGTGGGTGCTCAGCACCTCTTAAAATCAGGTCACTGATCAAGCCATTCTTGTAATATAGATATATAATTGCAACGGTAGACATTTAATTTAGAAAATGTTGGCCTAAGTGACTTGCTCAAGATCACACAGATAGAAAGTGATGGTCATCAACAGAGCCCTGTTCTCATGAGGTAACAAAGAGTCCTGTGGCACCTTAAAGACTAACTAAAGTATTGAAGCATAAGCTTTCGTGGGCTAATACCCACTTCGTCGAATGCAAGCGACGAAGTGGGTATTAGCCCACGAAAGCTTATGCTTCAATACTTTAGTAAGTCTTTAAGGTGCCACAGGACTCTTTGTTACCTCTGCTATTCCAGACTAACACGGCTACCTCTCTGATTCTGTTCTCATGAGTCCCACTTCCCTGTCCTAAGTGCTATGTGTAAATGAGTAGGGAGAACAAGTAGTGGAAAACAATGGTCCCATATTACTGTAGGTATGAAGAGCCCGCAGCTCATGGGGAATACCTCATGTTGCCGCACTTGTAGGGCTGATATTAGAGACACCAGCACATTTGGACACATTAGGACTTGGTGCAAAAAAAAACCAAAGGAGCCATTTTCTGTTCCATTATTTTAAAAATATTACAATCCCGTTTGTGTGCTAACTTTTCAGAGACAACTCCAGCAATCTGATTGCCAGAATGCACTGATGAAAAAGGTCTTTGATACCTACCTGCTCTTTTTGCAAGTCAACCAGTCAGCGGTAGCCCTCAAGCATGTCTTTGCTGCCTTGCGGTTGTTTGTGAGCAAGGTAACTATACGTTTATTCCATTTGAAAGCTGTCACGTAAGGTTGGCAATTTGGTGCAACAAATCCAACCTTGTGGAGGATTTCATACTTTAAGGTGCTGTCTGCCTCTTCATTTTATTGGTATTTAGGGACTGGTGTTGAAAAAGACCCTCTGATTTATTATCTGGAGTTTTGTGGGTACAAATAACTATGGGAGCATTTCCTAATCCTTAGACACTGAATTACCTCACTGTGCCTGGGAACCAGATCTAAAAGCTATAAAATCAGAGCTGAAATTGAGGACCTTTTAAAAAAACAATCAGGATTTGGCAGATGGATTATAGTGATGGCTGTGGAGAAGTGGGAGAAATGCTACTGTAATTTTGTAACATTAAAAAAAAAAGGATCTGATTGTCCAGTCCCTTGCATGTAACACAGTAGTGGAGAAAAGTTTGAGCTACATGCCATTCTTCCAGAATGGTTGTAAATCGCAATAAGATAAACCAGCCACAGCCTGCTTTAAATTACACACCAGACTTCCAGGAGCCAGAGGAGCATGAGCAGTAGCAGGAGAGTAAAATATCTAACATCATCTGATCCATCCATCCCATTGTCTGCAGGGGTTGTGTTCTTTTTCCAAAGATCTGTAGGCATATCGATCTCAGTAGTGGTTCCTGTGGGGATAATAATCTCTATAGCAATCTAGATCTGCACCAAACATGCTTATCTTCTCCCTCCTCTCATTCCTTCTGTTTTCTACTGTCTCCATCCTGTGATCAGTAGCTCTCAGTGAACAGAGCCACTTGGGCCTTTACATCCTATACTCTCTCCCTTCTAATGCTGTTCAGACTGTTGGCCACAAGAGGAACACTGGCTTAATGTGGCATAAAGGCATAGTCATTAATACAGAGGAGCAAAAAATTTCAGCAAAATGTTTTCTGGCAAAAATATCAGATTTGGCAACACTGAGATGTTTTATGAATTCATGCCAATGTCACCAAATTGTTTAGAAAATACCCTAGCCCTCTCTCCTTACCTCCCCTTCCAAAATAGGAATGTTTCCAATTTTTGGTTTGAAATAACTTTTTGGTTTGATTTTTTTTTATTTCTTTAAATAAATTCAAAAACATTTTTAAAATGCTCAAATTAAAATGTTTTGCCTCAGGTCAACTGAAACATTTCTTTTTTAACTTTTGGATTCACCAAATATTTTGAAATTTTTTGTTTTGAAGTCGAACTAAAATGAATTTTTTCAACCTTTTGAGACTGCCACAAAACACCCATTATTTCCCCAGCTGTAGTGCTATTCCAAACTTTTTTCTCCTCATTGGTCAGCTTTTATAATGGTGTCTGAACACTCCTCGCTCCCCTTAACTATGCTGTTTTATTGCAACTGCTGCACCTCACTATGCTTTCAGTGCACATGATGTTATTTGTGCATCAAATACAAATTTGGAAGGTCAATTTGACTGATGCTTCGTACACAACAGGATTTGGTTAATGCTTTGTACACACCACTGATTTCACTTACTTTCATTTTTACACAGAAGAGAATGCTTAGCTAGTGGCAGATGTTTTTGCTAGACCCTGGTGTGTCTGAGAGCTAGAGACTTGTTTTTAATGAAAGTTTGACGCAAAATATGTTGATTCAAAATGAATGTAGCAAGGAGTGGGAGAAGTGCTAAACATTTTAACATTTTTTCCCCCTGTAGTTTCCTTCAGCATTTTTTCAAGGGCAAGCAGACATGTGTGGATCATTCTGCTATGAAATCCTGAAATGCTGTAACCATAGGTCACGGTCAACTCAAACAGAGGCATCTGCTCTTCTTTATTTTTTCATGAGAAAGAACTTTGAATTTAACAAGCAGAAGTCAATAGTCAGGTCCCATCTCCAGGTGAGTGAAGTGTAAGATGCACTTTAAACAATGTGTGCAAGCTATATAAAATATTCCACTGAAATGACTCTTTGAATTCTGCAAATCACAATTTATCTGTGTCATTCTAATTTTTCTGGGGTGTCTGAAAATATTGGGCCATATTCACCAGTTCATTCCAGCTGTTTTGCTTTGTGCTGGTGATGCAAAGCATCTGCAAAATTAGCTAACTGGCCAGTTAAATCAGGTTTATGGCTTCGTTGCATCACAGGCACAGTGCATAGCTGTTGGAGCATGTCTGACCCAGTGTGTCAGCAGTGTGGACTTAACTTCTCCAATTTTACAGCAGTATGATTCAATCCGTACAGAAACATATGGACATAAAACTGACATAATTCAGTGATCAGACAGGATCTAATATTTAAAATTGTGACAGACCGCCTTCTCACCCCTCTCAGGAACAGGCAGGGAACCCTTCTTTGCTCCAAACAGTGCTCTTTTATTAACAGTGCAGGACCCCACCACCAATATATACAGCTTGTCCAGTCCTTCAGTATACAACTCACAGCTCCACAGACTCTGTATACTCCAGCTTACAGTTTGCAACTCTTGAATAGCTCAAACCCACAGCTCTGAATCACTCAAACCACACCACACTCTATACCATCTCCACCACACTGGGCTTGCTTCCTGGCAGGCCTTTTATCCCCCTGAGGAGGCTGCCGGGTGCCACTCATCCATGTTGATTGCCCTGCAAGCCAGGTGGCTGATTAGCCTTCTCTGCAAGGGAGGTTTGCAGGCTTCTGCTCCCTCTTAAAGGGCCAGCAGGGCTGGCTCAGGCACTCTTGGCCAGCACCCTGCCACAAAATGTAAACAATTATAAACATAGAGAAGGCAATTTGTTATTTATATTTATATATTTGCTTATATTTTGTCTTGATAAGATATTTGTGGAAAACCCTATCAGTTCCAACTCTTACTGATTTTTTAAAACAGGGAATTAAAACTATGTCCAAACTTTGCTTTCTTTTAATAACCATACATTGTTCTTTTTTCCTCTTCACCTATAGCTCATCAAAGCTGTAAGCCAATTGATTGCAGATGCAGGGATTGGTGGATCTCGGTTTCAGCATTCACTTGCAATTATAAATAATTTTGCTAATGGAGACAAGCAGATGAAAGTAAGAAAGGTTTTGTGTCTAGCACTACCTGTTATAGATGACTGAATAATAGGAAGAACTGATTCACAAATACCTTCATGAATAAAAGGACTGACTTAGTTTTAGTGATTCATGGTTCATGTTATTATTTTCTCAAGTAGTCAGGCAACTGCCAGGAACTTAGGTAAATGTTTGTGACTCCCAGAATCGTAATAAGTATAGCACGAAAATTTATTCATCTGAACTTATTATTTGTTATTCACTATTTGTTATTCTCCTCTTGAAAATGTTTCACTCATCCAATCATGGACCAGAAATTATGTTGTATGACCAGTGAAAATCCATGAACAGCATGTAGTTGAAGTTAACAGTTCCCAAATGGTATTTAGTCTAGAAATTATTCTTCCAACTATTTAGCAAATACTTATGAATAATAAATACATTAATAGAAAATCCAGATTGGTTTGTGAACATTTGCTAACCCAAAAAAAGGGATTTAACTCATAATAAGTATCATTTTAATAATGGTTTAAACCCCACTCTATTAAATATATTAGAAAATAGTTTTAAATTACAGCTTGTGTATTTTTATAAGCTCTTATGAAATGGTTTTCAAGAAACATTTTCTATTTTATACTTATGGTGCTTACTCTCCTTCCCCTAACAGTGGTGTAAATCAGGAGTAAGTCCATTGAAGTTAATAGTTACACCGATGTAAAATTAGTGAACATAATATGAGAGTCTTAACTATATTTTATTTTATTAAAACTTTGATTTTCTTTGATCTGCTATATCTGTGTGTTCTGCTTTTGCAGCATTCTCAACCCTGCCAATCAAAAGAAAGGCACAATTTTATTTTTCTGTATCGTTATGCTCGCTACAATTGCGCAAAAAACCAAACACAAACAAAACCCCACAACCCTTAAAATAAGAATTTATTATTGTCCATTTCAAAAAGAAAAAGAGCAGAACTGACATAAATATTTTTTGAGGAATAATCTATGATCTGGCTCATAGGAAGACCAAATTTTAATCTTGTGTGGTTTGAAATGGCTGAGATACCATTTCTCACACTGAATACTACTAGTGATGCAACCACCCACTGGCGCGGTGCCTCCTGCTGGTCAACCAGGGAATTAGCTCTCCACCCCTCAGAGTGCCTCCTGGTGGCCAGTGTCTCTGGCCCCCATGTCCCTCCCGGACTCCTTTGTTTTGGGGTGCTGCCCCCTGGCAGTGCCCCTGCACTCTGGGTCTCCCATCACAGGGGAACCCCCAACCCTCTAACCCCACCTTGCCTCAGTGTTTACTGCCAGTCATCATATAGCCCCCACTCACTGGGGCAGACTGCAGTCTGTTATAGCCACTCTTCATTGGCAAGGAGTAGAACCTGCTGCCTTTGTCTATCCTCAGGCTGCCCCTCTGAAGCCCCAGTGCCTTCTTTAGGCCTTGCACAAGGCCTGCAACCTGGGGAGTTGCCGGGGTGGAGCTTCCCAGCTCTTCTTGCCTTTCCCCAGCCCTGCTCTGTTGCCAGCACCCTGAGCTCCCAGGCAGCCAAGTTCTTCTCCCTCTAAAGCTAGAGAGAGACTGAATTAGCTCCTGGCTACCAGCCCTTTATCAGGGCCTGCTGTGGCCTGATTGGGCTATGGCCCAGCTGTGGCTGCTGTCCCAACCAGCCTACCCTTGTGGCTCCCCAGGGCAGCCCTTTCCCAGGACTGTTTTAACCCCTGCAGGGCCGAAGTGGGGTGATCACCTTGCTACAACTACCTTCTGCCATTTATGTTAATGAGGCTACCTATGGAGCAAGGTATTACTTGCATTAGTAAGTGTATCCGAATCTGGCAATACATTTAGCAACCCTATACTAACATATATCCATATTTTCTCTTGTTACTCCAGCATCAGTCCGTTGACTTCAGTGGAGTTACTCCATATAGACAGTGGTGTAACTGAAATCAGAATATGGATTAGGGTTTCTAATGGATGCTGTGACAAATTAGTAAATAAATGGCAGAGAACTGTGTCCAATATGTAAATATAATGAGACTATGAGCATGATCTAAATAGGAGTCTATCCATTGACTTCGGGCCCAGTCAGGGGTGATACTATAATTTAACATGATAAAAGTATGGCATTGTAGGCCTTTTCAATGGTTCATTGCTTATCTTTTCCAAAGAACAGTCACTTTCCAGCAGAGGTGAAAGACCTAACCAAACGCATCAGGACAGTTTTAATGGCCACAGCGCAGATGAAGGAACATGAGAAAGACCCAGAGATGCTTGTAGACCTGCAGTACAGCCTAGCAAACTCGTATGCCAGTACACCTGAATTACGAAGGACTTGGCTTGAAAGCATGGCCAAGATTCATGCTAGAAATGGAGATTTATCAGAGGTAATTTACGTAAGGCAAAGAAATCAGTCTGTATTTAGATTGAGATCTACAGATGAAAAGCTTGGTATTATTAATTATGATTATTATTGTCTAAGTTGAGTTTCCCTCATGTGATTAAACTAAAATGTGGACTGGGTTGAAGAATGCTTGAATATGCTGTATATTACAGCAGTGGTCCCCAACCTTTTTTGCGGCACGGACCGGATTTCTTTTTTCTTCGCCGCCGCGGACCGGCTGTATGTCCGCCGAAAAGCCGCCGAATTCACTCCGAAAAGTGAAACTGCGGCTTTTCGGCGGACACTTCCGGGAACGCGTCCGCGGCCCAGTAGCGATCGATCCACGGCCCAGTACCGGTCCGCGGCCCGGGGGTTGGGGACCACTGTATTACAGGATATATACGAGGGATTAACCATGACTAGCTGACACGTGATTTGTCCTTGTCTACAGTTACCACAAGATCATTGTCAGCATCATGTTAGCTAATTCAGCTGTTAAAATTGTGCTGAAACACAGCGTCATTTCCTAATGAAAATAAGGCTATGTAGTTTCCATTCCCGTCTAGGTTGTTTGTTTTTCAACATAGGAGATAATCTGGGTCATAGCACAAATTTATTTATACAGTAAAACCTCGATTTAACGGACTAATTCGGGCGACTGGGTGTCCGTTAAAGCCAAAAGTCCGTTATTTAATAATAAAAAAAACCCAGCCTGCCCAATTAATCCTTAATTCGAGGTTTTACTGTACTTCCCCTCCGCCGAAAAGCCGCCGATTTTTTTTTAAACAAAATACAAAAAAAAACGTGCCCTGGTCCCCCATGCACCCCGGCCCCAGTCCCCGCGGCCAGGGCTCGGGGATCCAGCCGTCGCCCATGGATCGCGGCTCAAGCCTCGCTCCTCGGGGCTCCAGCCGCCGCCCGGGGAGCGCGGCTTGATCCGCGCTCCCCGGGGCTCGGGGCTCCAGGCGCTGCGCTCCCCGGGGCTCGCGGCTCCAGCCACCGCCCGGGGAGCGTGACTGCAGCCGCCGCCCAGGGAGCGCGACTGCAGCCGCCGCCCGGGGAGCGCGGCTTGATCCGCGCTCCCCGGGGCTAAGGGCTTGCTCCCCGGGGCTCGGGCTCCAGGCGCCGCGCTCCCCGGGGCTCGCGGCTCCAGCCGCTGCCCGGGGAGCGCGACTGCAGCTGCCGCCCGGGGAGCGCGACTGCAGCCGCCGCCCGGGGAGTGCGGCTTGATCCACGCTCCCCGGGGCTAGGGGCTCCAGCTGGCTGCCAGGACCCGGGCGGCAGGCGGGACCCGGGCGGGAGCCGGCAGGCAGCCCGCCCGCTGCCGGGACCCGGGCGGCAGCGGGGAGCCCGCAGCCAGACCTCGACAAACGGATTTCGGATGCATCGGACTTTCTTAAAAATGTTGTCCGTTGCATCCGAAGTCCGTTAAATTGAGGTCCGTTAAATTGAGGTTTTACTGTATTAATATTTGTATTAAATTGCTTAATTGAACCCCAAGATCTTAACCCAATAATATTTGTTTCCAAAGTAACCATATATTTTTATGGGTTATATCCTGATGCTCTGGTTTAACTCTTGCTCTATATGTACCTAGGCAAAACTCCTATTAAAATTAATGATCGTTTTGCCTGAGTAAGGACTTGAATATTTGACCTATGATTTCTTCAAATTGTCAAATTAAATTTGTTTCCCCTTTTCCAAACATATTCCAACACTGAAGAGGGTTTCTGACCCTCAGCAAACTAATAATGTAAGCTATGGGGTGTACTTTAATGTATTTATATGGTCTCTGGTTTCAGGCTGCTATGTGCTATATCCATATAGCTGCCCTCATTGCAGAATACCTGAAAAGAAAGGGTAAGTTAAATGTATCAAATGCAATAATTAATGTAGAGAATTATGCAACTGTTATACATTATACAACAATTACACATTTTGCAACTGTTTTACTTCCTTCAGATCACATTTTTGTTCTTTTCAAGCTGTTCTTCTGCTTGTACCCTTCACACGTGTTTAAGATATGAGACTAGTAAATTCTTATTGTAACAGGATAATAAAATACGTATTTTATACATGAGGTTAATTGAATGGTTAGCTTTTTATTGCTAAAAGGGAATGCTTAATTTGTTAATGTGTCATTATTAAATATGCATGTTATTAACACATATCAGTAGCACTATACTAATAACATCTTACACTACCATAGGTTACTGGAAAATGGAAAAGATTTGTACCTCACGTATGCTCCTGGAAGATGTTCAAGTCTCTGATAGTAATCTGTTACTAACTACTCACAGTGGAGGAAGTGAGTGTTCTAACCATGCCTGTTTATGGGTCAAATAACATCATTTAGGGAATCAAATTACTGCTCTTAAACTGATCTAGTGGAAGAAGATGTTCTCAAAGGGGGAAAAAAATATGTTGCATGATTATGTTTTAATAGAAAGCAATTAATACTAGGAAATATTGTGTGATACATTTCTGATGCTCATTTTGGTTAGACTATTTAATTATCTGGATGAATTCTACAGTATGTCACTAGTTACAGTGTTTATCAACAATAAACCATTCTGTTACTGATCCATGCAGGGAACTCCTACTTTAGTCAGTGGGAGTTTTGCACAAACATAATAATATATAATATTATAATATATTATATAATTTATTAACATAAATAATAATAGGATGTTGTCATTTTCATTTGAAAGTGAGATAAACTGCTTTAAAAGGACAATTACACATCATCAATGTCCAATAACAGAAGTAGAAATAAGACCTTGATTGTACAGTCAGAAAAAATTAACATCCAGATAATGGTATTATACATAGTACATGATGGAGAACTTTTTAACTGGAGTTCCATTTCTTCCTTATAATATCATAAAACATTAAAGGCCCAATTCTGCAAGGTGCAGGAGTATCTCTTGCAAGATGATACATGCCAGTATCTAAACATCAAGTCAAATGGAGCCATGTCTTGCAGGAGAGACACTGCATTTGTATGATTGGGTCTTATTCCCTCCTCCTCCCCCCCTTTTTTTTACCAGTTTATCATAAATCAAGGTTGATGGTTCAACCATTTATTTTGTGTAATAGTGAAATGCCTGTGTAGAAAAAAATATGCAATTACATTTTGGATGAAATTCCTTGACTTTGTTAGGACTTTTGGACCCTAATCTCCAGCTGGGTGACTTTTTATGGCCACAAGATTTTTATGGCTACATAAAATCACTTCATTTCCGGGGTGGGGAGGGGGAGAAATGTTGCGGTGACTGTAATGCTGCTGCTCTCAGAATTGATGTTCAAATTAATATATTAAACTTCCCAATCATTTGCAAAACCATTTTCAGAACTGACAATAATATCTTTCCTTTTCACATTAGCAGAGAAAACCCATTAAATGCATCGATTAGGGCTAGAATCTATTAAAGGGAGGAAGCATTAATTTTTTTAAAAAACGTAAAGCCTTCATTTGTACCAAGCCTGAGATGAGTGGAGGCATGGGGCTTATATAAACATCAATTGTGTGACTGGGGAATCAAGCTGGCAATGAGACTGATTCTGCTCTTATTGAGGTCTGTAACAAAAGTCCCATTTTGACCACAGTGCAAGGAGGATCAGGCCCAATAACTGATTGTCTACACATAATTGCCAGTCTAGATTATTTTCCTTAGAGCGTAGCAGAGAAAAAAACAACAACAATTTTTTTCTTTAATTATTTTGTTCCTCTGCCAATCGCTGTTAGTTTATTAAACTTACATTACAGGGTTGTTCTCAGCATGAGCTAGCTCTACTGGCACAGCTTCCATAAAGAATTGCTTCTGTGGAAAAGAGAATAAATATCTTGGGGGGAGGGGGCGGGGAAGAATAAGATGTGTGTTTTGGAAAGGAGAGAATAGTCTGATACCTCATAAATGGTGAAATCACATCATCTGCAGGAGTGAGACAAGAAATGTATGAAGGGAAGTATGCTTTTCATCGAGCGGGGGAGTGTGATGGGAAGTCATGCGTGTAAAGAATGAACAGCTTAAGGGTAACGTCAAAACTCAGAGGCAATAAACGTCAAATAAATCAAAACAAATAGTAATAGCAACCCCTTTGTGGTGTGTGCCTCTGTGTTTCCATGCACAGTGATATAGTATATTTCACTCTAAATGTAATAGATTACTGTCCTTCAAATTTTTCTACTGTTAAACTAAACATCATGTGTTTCTGAAGTTTGTCTTAACATCACCGACCCCAACAGATTTTCCTTTTAAAAAGCACTAAGGTAGTGGCCCAAATCTGATGGGCCAGATTCTGCCAATCTTACCCTTAGTGAATAATACTGTATTTTGTACATAGTCTAGCTGAAAACCACTGAACTACTTATGTGCTTAATGTTATGCACTGAGTGCTCTCATTGACTTCAGAAGGACTACACACAGCATGTCAAGTTAAATATGTATGTAAATCTTTGCAGAATAAGGGCTGATTGTACTAGTCAACATGAGTAAGGGTGACAGACTTAGAATAATGTGTCATAAATTCAATCAGTTCCATTTGTGCCACTCATCATGTAAAAAAATTAAAAAGTAATAATCCTAACCAAATAAAATTGGTTGTCATTTTACAACATCCTTTTAAAATCCATGATTATACAAGTATTAATTAGCATTGTTATGGATTGTACTTCAAGGCTTATTTTCCATGGGATGGCCAGCTTTTCTAAATATTACTCCAAACATTCAAGAAGAAGGAGCTATGAAAGAAGATTCAGGAATGCAAGATACTCCATATAATGAGGTTAGCAATGGTAGCATTTAAATAATAGTGTTCTGTATTCTTTTAACTTTATTACTTTAAAGTTGGTTTTTTTAAACTATTTATTTATTTAGGAAGTGTTAACCGGTTTATAAATTCTTGTCATGTAAATATCTTTCCTAATTCACCTTATGCCATTATGTCTATTACAATTAGCTTTCTGTATAAAACTGTTTTTCTAGAAAGTTGAGAACTATAATGTCTAATTTGTAAACACTGGTACCACAAGAGAGTGGGACAGTCAAAGATAATTTTGATTAGTAAATAATTAGAAAAGTTTCTTTACTGAATAGGGGGCCAACTGTATATATTCTATGTTTCTCACAATCTTTAAAAGTCTCTGGTTTGTGATATGGGTTAAGATCTGAATTATTTGCAATGACTGTTATTGGTGAGGGAAAAAGAACTTGTCTTTAGAACTATCCCAAACTTATAATGTAGTCTTTGCTAAAAGATACACATATGTTTCTGGAGGGCAATAACATTTTTATATGATGCCTGCGCACATTATAAATGTGATAAACTATATTAAGGGATCACTTCACCCGATGCAAACTCCTTTTGCCTTAAATATGGCAACTGTTTAACAATGCACAATAAATCCACAAAAACATCCAGTTTTATTAACTTGGCCAATTGCAAAATACCAGAATTGGAATATGGGGAGGAAATGCTGACTAAAACATCCCTCTTTTTCTCCAAAAAAGTGCCATGGGGTCTTTTTCTGTCTACAAATGTTTTCTATCTCATCCATTGACTTGCTCATGGCTCTGATGGAAGAGTGCTAGTGACCCAGGAGATAGCACCACTTTTTGTGTCACCTTGTGTTCTTCAAAGGCTCATGCACTGACTGAACCAGCCTGGCATTACTTCTCTTATGGTAGTTTGAAAAAGCATGGCACCAGGTGGTATGGCTGCAGATATATGATAACTGGTGGTTTCTGGGAATTTCTTATTTTTTGGCATTTTGAACCGTTAAAGTGGTACTTAGTCCCACATGTGACTGTAGCAGGTTACCAAATGATTTTCACCAATTTCTTACTAAATTTCTTATGACTATATTAACCTACTGTATAGAAGAAATCATATTGAAATAAAACAATATATATGTACTGTTGATGTCATCATGATTACCAAATGCTATCAACAAGCAAGTCTGCCATATAATTTTTATTTGTGCAATTACAGAATATCCTTGTAAAGCAGTTGGAGTTATGTGTTGAATACCTGTGGAAGTCTGAAAGATATGAACTGATTGCTGAAGTTAACAAGCCTATCATTGCTGTATTTGAGAAACAAAGAGATTTTAAAGTAAGTTGGATTTCCAATTACAATTTCTGTCTTAAAAAAAAGAGAGTAGCAGGAAAACACAGACCAGTGTTCTTTGAATTGTCTTATATTAATTGTACAGTAGACTCTCGATTATCCAGGATGATAGGGAAAAAAATAATCCTGGTTAATAAAATCCTGGATAATCACCATCCATAGGAAATATGGACAATGGGGGGTTGGTTCACCAGCCACCCTGTGCCAGGGGGAGAGGGATGTTGGTTCACTGGCTGCCCTGCTCCCTGGTGGGGTTTTTTTGGTTTGTTCTTGGGGTGGCAACAAAGCTAGAGCTGGCCCTGTAAGTTACGCATATTTTTTTTGACATCCTGGTTAATCCACATTCTGGTTAACCCAATCCTGGATAATCGAGAGTCTACTGTATTTTAATATTGCTTTTGTCTTCTGATGACTGAGTTCAAAATACCTTGTCTGAAGCCTGAGCAAGGCATGGAACCCCTGTGAAAATGCATTTTCTGTGGTTTCTGTAGCTCTGAGATTCCCAAGAGATAGTTTTTATTATTCAGACTTACATTGATAAAATTACCATATGCTGTCACCTATGAAGGTAGTGACCAAACATTGTTCCATCTTCATGGCTGTTCCATAGCCTATATGAAATGAGTATATTGACCTTTAGCTCAGTTCCAAGAGGATTGGGGTCCACATCACTATAATGACTGATGCCCTGACATGCAATGAGCTCAAAAAGCAAGCAGGTACCTGTGCCTCTTTTAAGTTCATTGCAAGATTGGGGTCTAAACAATCCCCTTTTGGGCAGTCAAAGCAGAAAGACTAATTGGATGGGAAAAAAATTATCTACTCTCTAACCCACAAAGCTCAGGGCTTGGGTACATTGGTGGGACAGACGATGGAAACTCATGTTGCTATCACCTGTTCTTTCCCTGAATGGATGAAAGGCTTTGATTTCAAATCCTGTTCCTTTCTTAAGCACTACAATCACACTTGCAAATTTATTTGAACAGACGAGCCCATAAAGCTCATTAAAACCATAATATTGTTGCCCAGTGAAATTACTTCAAAATTCTAGCCATTTTTTATTTAGAGATTTTAGTCTATGTCTAGCATTATATGCTGCTTCTAGAGGTCTATTTTTATTTTTAAATAAGACGAGGAAGACTTTGTAGCACCTTCAAGACTAACCAGTTTATTTCAGCATAAGCTTTCGTGGGCTATAGAATAAACTGGTTAGTCTCTAAGGTGCTACAAAGTCTTCTTCATCTTATTTATGGATACAGACTAACACGGCTGCTAATCTTATTCTTATTTTTACAACTCCTTTGACCAAATGAATAGGCATTGCTATATGCATTTATCAGAGAGTTGATTTTTAGCAGTGAAAGTGTTTAGATATACCTAAGCATAAAAATAATCAAAATTACAGGATAAAGGATTTAATTTTGAATTTATTCCATGTTTGCACTTTTTCTGTTCCCTTTTATGTTAGAGATTGTCAGATCTGTACTATGACATCCATCGATCATATCTGAAGGTCGCAGAAGTAGTGAATTCTGAGAAACGTTTGTTCGGGCGATACTATCGTGTTGCGTTTTATGGGCAGGTACGTTAGCCTCATATTCTCTGTGTAAGTCCCATGTATCTATAGATATAAAGATGCACATTTTGAGAAGTGTGTCATTCTAGACACACTTTTCTTAAGGAAATTAAACTAGGCAAACATGGTCAACAATGAAACTATATAGTAATAGATCATTAAAAAGCCTGGGCTGAGCTCAGAAGTCTTTACTTTACATCAGTGTAAATTGTTAGAGTGGATTTACGCTGGTGCAATTGAGAGCAGAATTTGAACCTCAATTTCTAGTCATTCTTACTCAGGCAAAACTGATTTTGAAGTCAAGGTCAGTGATGTCTTGTGTGATAAGAATTTAATAAAACCTAGTAATGACCTCAGTATCCAGTCCCATCTTTCTAAGCGGCATAAACTAGAGCTGTGAACAATAGCTAATTTGTTGTGTTTCTTCATGACTTTCTGACCTTCACTTTTTAGCCCTTCTGATTCTATGCAATATGCTGTAAAGTAGTTTTATGCTATCTACTGCGCCTTAGCCTGTTCAGAGCAATCTCTGTGGCATTAATTTATGCTTTTCTCCCACTGCAAACCATTGTGGGAGGCCAGCATGTTCCTTTAAGACATGTTTGGCAACTGTGCAATTTCCATTCCTCTATAATAATAAGGTGTGTAAACAACAGATTGATATGATTCATTCTGTTTGCTAATTAGTTTTTAATGCTCTTTTCTTCTTTTGGTCTTATTCAAGGCTGTGGTAAGTTCTCTGTTCTTTTGCATGCTTTCTTTAATTCTTCTCACTCATCCTCACCTGCCCCCGGTACAGTTTACTTAACCTTAACTTTTTTGTACTTTTCACTATTCAGTGTGGCAGATGAAATAACATTGTTTCGTTCATTGTCACATCTCACAAACTAATTTTTGTTTGGTTGGTTTCCCTGAATTGCAAAAATGTATCCGTCACCGTGCTACATCCGTACCATGGGCCCTACTGCCTTTGTGGTCAATGAGAGCTTTGCTATTGACTTCACTGGGAGCAGAACTGCACCCCGTGTTTCTTCTGGTGACATGTTTATTGTAAAACTAATGCTGTTTAAGTGTAAAATTGTGCACTAGGCCTAAGCAGCTACTCAATGGAGTAAGACTCCTAACTCTTTGCTTAGCTATATAGGACCTACTCCAATTACAGCTGAACAGTGGCGATCCCCTCTGTGAGCCAGGGAGGGTAGAGAGAAGAAGGAAGTGACCAAGAATTGGTCCATGTTTTATGGTCAGCGAAACTGGACTCTTCAGGTGCAAGGGGGGAAAGCAAAGTGCACCCTATAAAGGAATGCCATGACTTACTTTCTCCCACCTTTCTAAAGGCTTGGCTACACTTGAAATTTCAAAGCGCTGTCGTGGGAACATTCTACCAGTGCTGTCATGTGGAAGCACTGGTAGAAAGCTCTCCCAGCACTTCTGGTAATCCACCTCCACAAGGGAATTAGCTCAGAGCACTCGGATCCCGGCTCCCAGTGCTCAGAGCCCATCCACACTGGCACTTTAAAGCGCTCAGACTTGCTGCAAGTTAGAGTACTATAAAATGTCAGTGTAGCCAGGCCCTTATAAGAAAGAGGGAAGCAGCCGAGGCATTGTGACTCTCCAAGTCACAGTTCCTTCCCAAGGCAATTCCTGGGGCAGTGCAACTACATGCTAGTGTTCAGTAAAGGATGAGCTGTTAAAACTAGTCCCACATGAGTAGCTGAGCTGCGCTCAAACAATCAGGATTAAAATCTCCATTAGAAAGCAAAGGCTTTTCTGCAGCCAGTGAAACAAGGGCAACTTCATTTAAACAGCCTTAGTGATATAAAGAGAGTGACTGTTCTGCAAACAAATGCCACTTGGTTTATACACTGGCACACACTTAATTTAAGCTGTGAACAAACACATGACTTCAAAATACATTCATGGAATTTTTAGTTTCACCAAGAAGTAGCGAGCTTTCATGTTGTGGGAGGGAAAATTGGCTTGGACCATTCCTAACAAAGCCTCAGTGACAAAAGATAGGAGTGTAATATGAAATTAAAGGTAAGTGCTTTAAAAGAACCATGATCGGTAATAGTATTTACCAGAGGAAATCTGAAGTGATGCACTTAGTCAGTCAAAGAACATCCTCTGGATGCAAATGGTTTACAAATATTCTCAGCACCATATTACCAACTGTACATGACAACCTTAGAAATAAGACCTGATCTGAAAGGAAAAAAATCAGTCCATTTCCAGTCATGGCTTGTACCTACATACTTTTACCTCTGAAAAGTATCCTTTTTGTAATTCTCTAAATTCCTTTGTCTCACATGCCAGTAACTTCCATTTTCATTATACACCTTAGACTTTTTCATCCATTCATTGCCAAGAGTACTTGAAAACTTCAGCAATGAAAGGTTATTTTGATCTTGCTTAAAATAATTTAAAATTGTATAGGCACATTCTTTTTCCTACTTTAGACATACAGGCAGGCAGACTAAGTACTCTTTACATCTAAGTGATACCAAGTCCAAACTTTACAACAGTAGATGCCAAAATCTTTATTTAGGCATCTGTTGTTTTTCAGAAGTAGTAAGCATCTGCAGCTACTATTGACTTCATTGTTTCATTCACAATGTTTTATTTCAGTGGAAGTTGTGGCACATTTAGCATTTCTGAAAATCAAGGACTTTTATTTAAGCAGCTACATATGGATTTAGAGGCCTACCCTAGGTTTTAAAATGCTGGACAATAATACGATAGGTATTTAGCCATATGTATTTATTAAACCCTGAGATTTCAGGGATACAAAACTTGGCTTCCCTTCTGCATTTCAGGGACCCTTGTTATCCTCACTGACCAGGCAGGTAGATTACAAAATGAATTCAGATCAATTAACCTTTCCCAATACTGCTAGGAATTTCTCTACTTTCATCAATGCACAGAGCATGCATTTACACATTATCAAGCTTCTGCATCGACTAGCGTGTAGAAGCAGTTCATTCCAAGAGGGGTTGTTGGCTCCCCAATAAGATATAGGACTGGTGAGCAAAGTTTCATTAAGCTGGCTCAGCTTGACTTTGGTTGAATAGCTCCCAAGGGTCACAAATGGGGCTGCTCTTTCTTCCCAAAAGCACTTTGCCTATGAGTTCTGCCAATGACATTCAGCACTGACGAAGTGGTGAGACACTATGGCTTTCTGCACCAGCAGTATGCTAATGAGACACCATACAGTGCCATGATTCAGGTATCCGAGCACCTGTGCAAGATAAGTGCCTGGATAAATTGTTGCTAGTTCAGGCTCAGTCTGATGTGTTACTGGTAGGAGGAAAGAAGAAATTCAAGACCATAAGAAGAGCTCTGAATTCTCTTACCAATTGTCAAGGGCATATGCAGCCTCGGTGTCCTGTTGTATATGTTGCTAGTCCATCCCAAAAAGCCGCAAACGCTTTAAATATTGTCTCCATCTTTGGCTGGTTAAGATACTGTGCCCTTTTCTATCTGATCTGGACCCAGCAATGACAAAACCATGCCTTCCTCACCTTCAGGCAATACTACTGCAATGCATTCTGTTGAGACTGACCAAAAAGGCCACACAGAAAGTCATGCCATTCAAGCAAGCAACAGCCAACCTACTCTACAGACATCATTCTATTGCTTTGTGTCCTTAACTGGCTTCCCAGCCAGAAGAAAAACTGTTTCAGGGTCTTGGTGCTACTCTTTGGACATGTCTTCACTAGGACTAAACGTGTACCTGTCTTCACCTACATGCCCTTAAAGTCGATTTAAAGGGCCCTCAAAATCGACTTTGTAACTCCTGCTTGACGAGAGAAGTAAGGCTAAAATCGACTTCTCTACGTCTATTGTGAGTAAGTGAAGAGGCATCTGATGTTAAGCCTCTGACCTCCGAGCAGCCCCACGGAACCCCCCCGCCCACCCAAGCAGCCCCGCGCCAGACCCCCCCTCCCCCGCCTGCCCAAGCAGCCCCGCGAACCTCCCCGCCCGCCCGAGCAGCCCTGCGAACCTCCCCGCCTGCCCAAGCAGCCCCGCGCCGGACCCCCCACCCGCCCAAACAGCTCCGCGAACCCCCCCGCCCGCCCGAGCAGCCCTGTGAACCCCCCCGCCCGCCCAAGCAGCCCCGCGGACCCCCCCACTCACCCAAGCAGCCCGGCGCCGGCTCCCCCCCCCTCGGGCGGGAGGGGGGTCCGGCGCGGGGCTGTTCAGGCGGGCGGGGAGGTCCGCGGGGCTGCTCGGGCGGGCGGGAGGTCCGGCGTGGGGCTGCTTGGGCGAGCGGGGGGGTTCGCGGGGCTGCTTGGGCGAGCGGGGGGGTTCGCAGGGCTGCTCGGGCAGGTGGGGGGTCCGGCGCGGGGTTGTTCAGGTGGGCGGGGGGGGTTCGCGGAGCTGCTTGGGCAGGCGGGGGGGGTCCGGCATGCATTGCACTGTGGGCTACCTACCCACAGTGCAATGCGGGCTATGTCGACCCCTGCAAAAGTTCTAGGACAGACAGTGTCGACCACTGTCGACCTGCTGTCCTGGTGGGGACACACTGATTCGATTTTCTAAAGTCGAGTTTAGAAAATCAAATTAAGGGAAATCGACCTAGTCCTGTAGTGAACACATACCCTTTGAAGCCTCAGTTGGCTGGGGCTTATTCGTCCCCTGAGACTCACTTTCAGAGACTGATCAGTTGGGGAACTGAATTTGATGGTGTTCAAGGTATAACTGTTGGGAGCTAAAAGCCAAGATTCACAGTGTCAGGTCAAATGGTGAACCCCTTATATATGAAGAGCAGGATGAGCTTGGGCCCTGCCACTTTAGGGGTGCAATCCAAACTATCGTAAAATAAAAATGACCCACAATATGCTAGGCACTTTCAGGTTTTGCCCTAGAAAACAGGTGAGACTGGCAATCTCACAGACCACAGAAAGTGATGATACCAAAGGGGGGAGGGAAAATGTGACTCTTTCAAAAGCTTTTTAAGTTGCATATGTGTGTGGCATCTAGGTAACATGATGATGGGCTCATTACAAACATATCAGATAGATGCTTTACCCAGACAGCTGGCTCAAGAGGTCATTACACTTGCCAGAACTATTTACCAGCAACCTCTCCATAAACATTTGCCAGTGGGCTGTTGCAATTCAGCAGTTCATTTCACACAGACATCCCAAACCTGCTGTGTGTCCCTTTGTTGTACACTAACTCCATCTTGAACTACAGTCTGTTCAGTCCATTTCATTCCTTTAGAAAGAGGCAGGACTATGGTGTCTAGATCTCGGAACGTAATAATACACCTTGTAAAGAGGGTGAGGACCAGATTGTCACTGGCACTAACGTGTGAACAGGGTGGGAGGGTGCGAAGAACTTTATGGGGCCCATGAAAAGGCCAGGCACAATCAGGAAGCCACAGGCAGTGCTCCCCCCATGCAAAATAGACAAAGGATGTGAGAAAGTGTGGGGTTAATTTTTACTAAATGATATGTGGAAGAACGGGAGAAATTTCTTTCACAGTTTTCTGTGTAGAAGAGGCTGATTAAAATGATCTTTGATCTAGTTGCTGTCTGTGCCCTAAGAAATGTTCATAGTATAAGTCAGCTATTGACAGCCATAGTGGCAGGTACCATATTTTCTTTTAAGAACAAAATTCAGTTTCCTATTCCCAGATTCATAGATTTTTAAGGCTGGTAGGGACCATTAGGATCATCTTAGTCTGACTTCCTGTATTGCACACAACTACCAGGCGCATTAGAACTCAAACCACAGTTTCCATAAGGGGATCACAAAATTTTCTTTTTATTCTATCTCAGGGGCATTCTATAATTAACGATGCTGCACGGAGATATCTACGTTATAGTGTAGCATATGGAAATAGTACCTCCCTTTATTAGAGGTACAGTGTGAAATTGGGAAGATGAGTCATGTGTAGGTCCTTCTTTCTCTTCAGCTCTGCTGAAATAAAGATCATTTCCTTTATCTCTTTCACATGTTTCAGATGAGCATTAGCATTTTTAGTTAGTTTATTTTTACAAAGCTGTAACTGTCTCATATCATTTTGTAATTATCGGCCTGGCAGATAATTAGTAATTCATCATTTTTTCTCTAATTTTTCTCCCAAGGCCAAGGTTAAAATGTGATCAAGTGTAAAACTACTGCTTTTTGGCTGGGGCTTTCCAAGGTACCACCAGTGGGAATTAGACCCCGCAAATCCCAATAACTTTCAGTGGGAGTTCAGTGCCTTACTTCCATAGGCATCTTTGAAAGTCCCAGACTGCATTTGTACTCTTCTGACAGCCAATAGGTCTTACTGATGAGACTTTTCCTCTGGTGCTTACTAAGGAATACTACAACTTCAGGCATCTGTCCCACAGTATGGTACGGCTAAAGGGTTTTATTTGTATGTCTTTTTGCTGTCCTTTTTACCTTTATCATTATGACTTGCTTCCTGCATTGTAGCCACTGACCTTGACTGACCGTTTCCTCTGACATCTAAGCTAAATGAGTTATTTTCCATTGACAAGCAAGGGGGCATTGTTTGGGTATATGCTGCAATATTTGCATCGCCAGAAGTCCAGCAACAGAGTATGAAACCCATCTAGCTTATGCCCCTGACTCCCTTTCAAGGGTGAGCTCCACAGGTCAGGATTTAGTCCTATTTGTATTTTACATTTTACACTCCGATACTAAATAAAAAAGCTGGTTTTCCCACTGAAGTATAAGATCATTGTCAGTGGTAAAGTCCAGTTATTGTTAATGGGAGTGGTGCATGTGACCTGTTACATTCAGCCAGGATCCTAAACTGTTTTATCCTAAACTGTTGGCATACGCCAGTTATGTATGTTTTATTTGCATATGGCATATTTTAGATATTAATTTTCTGAGGTCAACCTTTCTTACGGAAACTGGCAGGTTCTTGTTTTGTTCTTCAACAGACCTTTTATTAATACATTGCCAGCTACATCCAATGTTGTAAGTACGTGGCTTTGCAAAGACTGTGCAGCCATCTTTTTGTAAAAGTCGACAGTGTGTGCGATTTTATCTTTTCCAGTGTAAATAAGATGTTGCATTGTCTTTGAAGATATCACAATGTATTATTGGTTTTTTCAAGATTACAGCAGAATACTCTATTTAAATGAACTCAGATACAGATCAGTTCATTTGTTGTTCCCACACAGTTGTTGTGCATGGCATCCTAATAAGATTTTACATCAATGAAGGTTTTACACCAATGAATTGTGTGCTTTTATTGCTTGAAAGATTTGTTGTGTGAAGAGAGAAATCCATAAGCCATTACTAATTTAGTCATCTGTAATTTATCTAGAATGTACCACTAGATGGCAGTCTCTCCACATAGCCAAATAAAAGCATGCATTATACACCAATCAAATGAATCCTCTGATACCCAAAGTTGTTTACATTGTATTTCACAATAGATGTCTTGTCCAACTGATTAAAAGTTAGATGCATGTTGTGTATAATGTCGAAATTTGTGTAATGTGTTAGGTTCCTTCATCATTCACATGCTGTAGCACTCAGAAAAACCAATCCATGACACCAAGATCTAAACAATTGGATATATTATGTCACAGTAAACTTTTATGTGTTATTTTCTATTTTATACTTAGCTTGAGAGATCTGTTACACTGAGTGATCTTTTCTGTTTGTTTTTGAACAGGGCTTTTTTGACGAAGAGGAAGGTAAAGAGTATATCTATAAAGAACCCAAGTTAACAGGGCTGTCTGAGATCTCGCAGAGACTGCTAAAACTTTATGCAGATAAGTTTGGAGCAGACAATGTGAAGATGATCCAAGATTCCAACAAGGTATGGGAGAAATGCTGTCCTTAGATGCATGTAAAATGGGAACCGTGCATTCAAATTTGACCCATAGAGATCTTTCAAAAACACATGCTGCACTTTTGTTAATTGGTGAAAAACCTATTCCTTTAATTCAAAATGCTATGGGCTAGATTGTGCAGTTACCACAAGCCCCAAGTAAGAGGCAGCACTTAGTGGCAGTGATGCAGGAACAGAGTCCCAGTCCGGTCCTGGTTCCCCTTGATTCGGGGGTATATTAAGCAGTGCAAGCCTTTTACCTGGCGCTGCCTAGTCTACCTTCTGCAATGGTTTTTCTGTACTTGCTGATACATTAGGGGAGAGTAAGAGCTCCACCCTCTTTCCATCCCAGCCTTCTCAGATCTGGGGATGAGAGGGGGGAAGGTAGGAATAAAACCCCATATAGGTGGCTCTCCCACTTTAAGACTATACTTACATGGTGAGCTAGGGGTGTGACTCTCTCCCCCCCCTTCCCCACTTGTGTACACATACTCGTGCTAGCTCTCATCAAGCTAGCACGAGTTTAAATAGCAGTGTAGTTGCAGTAGTGTGGCTGGCAGCAGCTGAGAACAATCCCACCTGCAATTGTTGGCTTGAGAGCCTGAGCTCCAGCCCAAACCACCACATCCACACTACTATTTTAGCACTCCAGCTCCAGCCCCGATAACATGAGTCTGTCTACCTGGTCCGGGGGCCCACGCCCAGCTGTAATGTAGACATATCCCAACAATGACTCATGATGTAGGCAGTCCATTGAGGGGAGTAATGGGTCACATTATGCCCCCTGCTTCCCTGCATGGGTGAGTGCCATGGGTCAGAATTTAGTCTTATTTATATGTATTCAACACCCATAAACTAAATAAGAAAAATTCCCACTGAAGTGTAAGATCACATCACCACACTTTACTCTACACCACACAGGTATAGTCTCTGTAGCGCTGTTTTTGGGAGCCAAAGATTTAACACTCTTGTGATACCATAAATGTTTCCAAGGTGTTTCTAATGGATAAGAGCAGCGTACAGAGCTCGTATGCACTAGTTTTATAACAAAAATGAGCCCTACCTTCTAGTAGGGCCTAGGGCTGCACAGGCCTGGTGATGTAGCCACAGGACAATGTTGTAAGCGTACATACATCACAAATGAGTATTACCATTGCAGAGATTGTATTAGTAGTAATACTAAGTCAGTATCAGATCAATTGTTTCATCATGTGTAACAATGTTAACACAGGTCAACCCCAAAGACTTGGATCCAAAATACGCCTATATCCAGGTCACGTATGTCACGCCTTTCTTTGACGAGAAAGAGGCTGAAGACAGGAAGACCGACTTTGAAATGCACCACAACATCAATCATTTTGTATTTGAAACCCCTTTCACGCTGTCAGGAAAAAAACAGGGAGGGGTAGAAGAGCAGTGCAAGAGACGCACAATCCTGACAAGTATGTTCTGCTTTTTGTCTGTTTAGAGTTCTGAATTTAAGAAATTGCATATGATTTCAAAGGGCAATGCTGCTCAAAAACCAATAGGCATAATGAGGTCCACAATCTGTTGTTTGCCAACAGCTTTGTTTTAAGTGAGCAGTAACCATTTCACTGTGTCTATATGTCTGTGCAGAGTCTTTAATATGCCCAAATTATACACATTATACGATTTTGCAGACAAATAACAGAAGAAAAATTATCTGTTTGTAGAATAATCAGCTGACATTGTTCCTTGTTAACTTCCTCTCATTCACTCCACTTTCTCAGTAAAGTTACTCCTGATTTACACCAATTTAGTGAAATCAGAATCATCATTCTTTATTCTTCTTAGCTTGCGTAGACTAAAGATAAAGCAGAGTGGAGCTCGTAAGATTTAAAAATAAATCACTTCAGATATGATATTTGTTAAAAAATTAGAACATGATACCAGGTTTAGGGAAGGCTACTATATAATATACTAGCGAAAATACCCGGCGTTGCTCGGTTCCATCGGAGGTGGGGAGGGGGCAGAGAGCTGAGCGAGTGCGGGGTCCGTTGGAGGGGGAAGGGGGCAGAGAGCAAACCTGACACCCCCGACCAAACCCGACACCCCCACCTCACTTACCCCTCGACCAACCCCGACTCACATTTTCATCCCCCCACCCAAACACAACACCCCCACGTCACCTCCTACCAACACCAACACCCCCTGACCAACACCCACACCTCACCCCCCATAGACCAAACCTGACACACCCACCTCACTTTCCCCCCCAAACAAACCCGACACCCCTACCTACCACCACAAACAAACCCAACACCCACACCTCACTTACCCCTCGACCAACTGCGACCCCCCTCCTCACCCCTCCACCAAACCCAACACCCCCTGACCAACCCCAACACCCACACCTCACCCCCCGACCAAACCCGACACCCCTACCTCACTTACCCTCCGACCAAATCCGACACCCACACCTCACCCCCGACCAAACCCAACACCCCTACCTCACTTACCCTCCGACCAAACCCAACTCGGGTCCGTCGGAGGTGGGGCGGGGGCAGAGAGCTGAGCGAGTGCAGGGTCCGTTGGAGGGGGTATTATGACATCATAACTATGTCACAGAGAACAGCAGCTGCCCAGCTGATGTGATTGGCCTTTAAATAATTTAACCCCTGGGGGGGGCGTCAGAGGTGAGATTTGAAAAATTTTCGACTCTTACCCTGATTAGAACCCTAAGACCTATAACTGTACCAAATTTCAAGTCTCTAGCTCAAACAGTGTGGAAGGAGTAAGTGCATGTACATACACGCACGCATACACCATTTGACTTTTATATATATAGATAATAAATATACAAAAAACAAAACCCCATATATCTGATGTCTTGCCAGTGGGAGATATGCCCAGAAATCCCTGTGTTCTAAGACAGGAAGGTATCCTTTGGCAAGAAGTATTGCATGCACCAGTTTTCATTGAATCAGATTAAACTGTGGTGCTGAACAGAAAATGTTTAGCTTGTTATTATGATTGAAATCTCATCTTAAAGAAAAGTGATAAACATCCATGAAATTACTGCTAGAACTTGACATATCTGAAATGTTGGATGAGTGTACAAGAAACTGTCTGAACAAGCACTTGATGAGCTTTGTTCTCACGAGTAGAAATGAATACAGCGGCTGACATTCAAGGAAAGGCTTCAAAATGACAGAGAATTTAGACCCCATCTGACTTCAGGATATATATTCTCCCCAAAGGGCCAAATGGGAAAAGCTGCCTGGAGCACAGACTTAGTCACCTAAAGGTTTTGTTGAATCAAGGGAGAAAAATGCCTGATATCTGGAGGCATATCTTTTATGATTCAGCTTCAAGGGTGAAGGGATGAAGCATGGAGAATACTGGGTGTTCTTCAGTGTCTGAGCAACCCCACCTACAGAGCCGTGGCTCTTTAGCTCAAGCAGTAACAGCTCTTGCTTTTAGCTCCAGAGGTCCCTCGTTCAACTTCTAGTGGGTGGGCAGCCATCACATACACCGGGGCTTGTCCAGGGTTCTGTAACTGATGCTCACCATTGGGTTACATAGGGGCTGAGGAGAATTCCTAAAGTGTGCAGAAGAACCAGAAAGTAGTCTTAGGACAAGAACATTTTTCTGCCAGACTTCCCAGGGCCCAGGAGACAAACTCACTGAGTCACTTTCCTGGTTGAGCTGAAAGGAAATACGCTGGATAGAGCTGGTTAGAAAATTATCTGGAAAGGGGCTGGTTTTCAAGAATTTCCCATTTTGAAAAGATTTTGGGGAAAAATAGCTTTGAAATTGTCAAATCATCCTGTTAGGGTATTTTCAAAATGAAGAAGTTTTCTTTTTCATGTTGAAATATTTTGTTTCAAAATGTAAGTTAATTTATAGTTTATAAAAATGATTACAAATGGTCAAAATCCAAAAAAAACATTCTGAAATTTATTTTAAAAAAATTTAAATTAACCAAATATTTTTTCAGATTTTTGATTCATGAAAATGTTTGAGATTAGAGCCCTAAAACAGAAAAAGAAATGTGTGAATTTGAGAGTCATGTGCTGTCAGGTTCTGACAAATATAGGAGACAAATGGTGCTAGATCAAAATGAAACTGGTATCAAAATATCTGTTTAGACCAGCTGGGACAAACCTGTACATGTATTAATTTTCCTGGACCACAAAGGTGTTTATAAAATGGAAAAAGTGAGAGCAGTCTAAACTATGAACCCACTTGCACTGCTTCCATAATTACCTGCTTATAGGGGTGGAATTTCTTTTACAGTTTTATGTTTGTTTTTGAGCAGCCAGCCACTTATTTCCCTACGTGAAGAAGCGTATACAAGTCATAAGCCAAACAAGTACAGAACTGAACCCCATTGAAGTAGCTATTGATGAGATGTCCAAAAAGGTTTCAGAACTTAAACAGCTTTGCACAATGGAAGAAGTGGACATGATTAGACTGCAACTCAAACTTCAAGGAAGTGTCAGCGTCAAGGTAACAGTGACTCATTTTTATGTTTACGTACCAACCACCTTTTTTTATTTGGGTCTTTGCGACTTGTGGAGCGTATTTAATCTATTTTACTCCATAGTATTCGAGCCTTGTTCCAGTGCCCATTGAAATCAGTGGAAAGACTCCCATTGATTTTAATGGGTGTTGGATCAATGCCTGGCAGTGCTGAAATAATTAAATCTGTTAGGGTTAGGGTATGTTGACACTGCAGTGTACAATTCCTGGCTGCAGCTGACCTGAGTCAGCTGACTCAGGCTTGCAGGGCTCAGGTTGCGGAGCGAAAAATTGCAGTGTAGATGTTCCGGCTCAGGTTGGAGCTTAGGCTCTGAAACCCTGAGAGGGTGGGGGGTTTTTTTTAGCCCGACAGCCCAAGCCCCAAAACCCCAAGTCAATTAACCTGGGCTCTGAGACTTAGTGCTGTGACATTTTTATTACAGTGTAAACATACCTTTAGTGTTCCTCTAATAAATGTTAAGCTCTTTCTAACCTGAACAGCCTGACCATGTTAAACTAAAGCTTGACACTCAAATGAGCATTCGGATACTTTTTTAAAGAGAACCTTGTACAGGCCAGTTTAATGATTTCTTATGTAGAAACATTGGGATCAGAGAGAAAAGCACATTTGGCCCTAGTGATTCAGTGGGGTTTGTTTTTCGACTACATTAGCTAAAATCCAGTGCACTGTCTGCATATGAAACTTTCTAAGACATTCATCTATCTGGCACATGGGCCCGGATCCTCAGCTGGTGTAAATCAGCACAGCTCCTTTCCTTTCAATACAGCTATTCCCGTTTACACCTGCGAGGGGTCTGACCTACCGTCTAATTTTGGTATTTTTGTTAAATTGAAATACCTACCGTATTTGTAGTTGGAAATGGCACCTTGGAAGATTAACGATTTCTCTTGAGTCATTGATTCAGAACAAACATATGGAAGATAAATACCAATGTGTTTAGCTTTGGTTGGGAAATGCTTTTGGCACTTGCCTGAATGCAGCTTTATGCTAGGCAGAATGTCTTTAAGATGCAGAGTACGAAACAAAATTTCCATTTACATTCACCCGGTACTATCCATTTGAAGTCAGTGTCATTTCACGCTCTATAAGCACAGATACTTGACCCCATGTCTTAAACAGTGAGAATTATAAATAACAGTCAAACTGTACTGATCTGCCCCCCTAATCCAGGTGCTTTTCCCCCAACAGGTAAATGCAGGACCAATGGCATATGCCAGAGCTTTTCTTGAAGAAACAAATGCTAAGAAGTATCCTGATAACCAAGTCAAGCTTCTAAAGGAAATCTTCAGGTAAATATTCTTGTTTTAAGTGTAAATGTTAGACTTTGTTTGGCCAGTACAAACAGATGACAAACTTTCAGTGATATGACATGAAATTAGGCAGAATGTTGTATGTAGGACTAGATAAAGCCACATCTTGCAATTCGTTCTTGGGCAAAACTTCACTTGATGTCTGGGTAAATCCACTGGCCTGAATGTTCCTAGGAATTTAGAACTGAGTGCCATCATTTTCCCCAACTAGTTTATAACTTTAAGCTGAGGACATAATATTTTTTCACTGGAGTTTTTTGCATAGCTGTTCTTTGGTGTATATTTGTCTTTGTAGGCAGTTTGCAGAAGCATGTGGGCATGCTCTTGAAGTTAACAAACGCCTTATTAAAGAGGACCAGTTAGAATACCAAGAAGAAATGATGTCTCACTATAAGAACATGCTCAGCGAGCTCTCTGAAGTCATGAATGAACAGGTCAGATGTTTACTTTTAACTTTTGGTGGTGGGAATGGAGGTGGCTATTTGTTTCCGATGATGAATGAATACAATTAACTTCAGAGTTAATACAATTAACCACAAGTAAAATACTAATAATGTATACTGCAACCAAAAATAATTATTGTGCAAACTTATTTGTGCAGTTTGACCAATGCCACTCAATCCTGACCTGTATATTTCCTGCTATATTATGTGTAAAGCTCTCTAACATCCACCAAAATGACTAAACTGCCTTTTATTCACACCTTTTGTTATTTCAGTGCAGTGTCTGTGTCTGTAGACTCGTTTACTTTAAATTAAGTGTGTCTTGTTTTGATTTAAGTCAAGTAATAATTTATCTACAATAAGAGATTCCTACAGAAACTGGACCCAAAATAACAGAAGGGGTGTATTAAAACCAAGTTAGTTACTTTGGTGCATGCTAGTATGTAAACAGCTCTAAATTGTGCCTAGAATATTCTCACACATGAACAGGTAATTGTGTATGAAAAGTGGCTAACTGCACATGTAAGTACAGAATTACTCAGTTTACATAATTATCAGTGTCATAATTACTGGTATCTAACCAGGCTATTTAATGAACACCCCTTAACATCCCATGGCAGCTAATTTATATTATATATCTTCACAAGTAAGATGAATGATAACTACAGCTTGTTGAATAATATAAGAAGTGACTAATAAAAATATTTGCAAATAAACATTGCAAGTTTGCTTCACTATCATTGCGCCACATTCTCATGTGGTGCAAATCGATGTAGCTCTGTTAAAGTAAATGGAAATACGCTTATTTGCACCAGTTGGGAATCTGGTTCATTACTTGCTATGATTTGTTATTTCAGGATTCTGACTACCGCTAGTTTATTTGTGAAAATGTTTGTTTAACTCCAAACATTTCATAAGTTTTATCATATTCTTAAAAAGAGTCGTCCAAAAGAGTTATGTTAAATTTAGAAGAGTTGAATGTGTTGTTTTTTATTCTTGGTTCATAAGTCTCCTGTTTAAATAGTTTTAATCATCTGGGCACACTCACCAGAAACACTACCATGTGACTTAGGTGAACAAATTAGGCACCACAAATAATGAAAAAGGAATAGGCAAAATGAACAAGTTACTAGCAGTCCACAAACTGAAATTTGCATAAGATATTCAGGGAATACTTTTCAAATACAGATATGAACCTGAGTATCATTGAGCTGTAAGTTGTTTCAATTTAGGCAAATATTGATAGACTTGTATATTACTTGTATATAACAAGGCTTTTAATTTTCCAAGGGGTTTAGTAGCACCAAAGCCTATGAGAGCAAAAGCCCAGATAGTTGCTTATTACCTCAAAACAAGGTGTTTTGAAAAATTCAGTTAAAAAACTAACTAAAAAATGTGTCTCCTACCATCATCTTATTTCAGTTTGCCTTTCCTACCTGGCAGGTTTCAAAAAGAAAGACCTTTTGCAGCTTTCAATATTTTTCTCCCTGCCAGTTGACCAGTATCTTTGGAAAACATTGTGTCATATTCTCACCATTGTGAAGAGATTATTTATGGGCACAAAACAGCAATTCTCTGGACAATTCTTCACAGTCTCGTTGCTGTGTTCCACTAATAGATCTCTGAGAAATTTGTCTTTTGCTGTTGCAGAAATATAATTAAGGGCAAAAGAACACCAAATATTTTGCTTTCTGAAAATCCAGCAATAAAACAGGATTTTTTCTTCCAGCTTTCCAAGCAATATGATTTTTTTTATTTTTTGCACAGCTCAAGTCCTCTTGCTTCTCTACTTCTGAGCAGAGAGCACCACCACCATATGTTTTACACCCTCTAAATTGTAGCTGACATATTTATTTCACAGTGGGAAACCTGGAGGCACTATCATAATGGTACCGTGTTCTCTACAATGACATTATGGTCTGGTGTGTTGCTCACTGTTGTATTTGAGACTGTTTTGATAGCACAGCTGCTGACAGTGACTCATTACATATGCTCTTCTCTTTTCTTTTCTTTTTTCTTTTTTTTCTGGCAGCTCTGTCATGGTCCATACTTATACAGCTTCTCTTCCTCCCTGTCTAACATTTCCCTCAATACTGTAGACAAAAGTGGTATGTTTATTTTTCTTATGTCTATACTTTCCTTTGATGTCACGTGCATTCACTTGCTGATTTTCTGTTTTACCTACATTTTACGTCCATTTAAGTGTCATGTCTAACTACTCGTGTTCAATCCAGCGAAAGGTTTGGGGGGGGGAGTGGAAAAAAAGATAAAATACATATGCAGTCTGTGGTCGTGAACATCTTTGGCACTAATCATTCTTGCACTGTTAAGATCATGGAGCTTAGCAGAAGGTGATATCCTCAGTGTTTGGTGTGGAAGTGTATTGTCCTCGATACGACATGGTAACCCGCTAATACCAAATGGTTGGAGAAGGATCACCGTCTGCCTTCCTTGCCATAAGGCAAGTTCTGCAATAATGGCAGTGATGGCTGGAGGAGAGGGTCAGGAACACACTTCTTAGCAACTGCCCAGGAAAAATACCAGAGCAGCATTGTGTCTTCTGTTGCATAGGCAACGGGAGTTCATGCACAGACAGTAAGTTTGAGTCCTGGGGGAAATGATGGCAGCTGTCTCACCACTGCCCTTGACAAAAGACTAAGTACTCTGCTTGTTTATAGAGGTGATTTGGAATTCCAGGGTGGGGAGGGGAGCTGGTGGAAGGGGATCTCAGAATCCTTCTGTACTTACTTCCTCTAGAAGCCAGATGGAAATATTTCACTTCTTCATGTAGTCTTCCTTGAAAGAAGACAAGTTCTCAATCTATTATTATAAATGGCAAAAGTAAATGTTACTGGGACTAAAAGAGAACTTTTTTCTAGCAGTTGTATATATCTTTATCACAGCAGATAGTGACATGTGGCAGGGGGAAGCATTTTTTGCTGTTGAGTTTCTCTCTGACGTATCTAGATCTAATTGTCTATGGGCTTTATCCTACATACCCTTACTAACGCAAGGGAGGCTCACCGGTGTGAATAAAATTGGGCAGGCTCTATCCCTATATTTGTACCGTACATTACTGCCCTGATTTGGTATCAGGCGGATCCTTGCAACTGCCTGTCTCCGCATGCAAATCGGTGAGATTCTGTACAGGTACAAGGGTCTGATTGCAGGCTTGGGGTGTGCACATGCAACATTCCAAGTAGTCAAATAGAGGTAAGTCTAATGAGTTTATAAAGGGTAGGTGACTACTGGATTTGGGATTACTTGAGAGTATTGTTGAAAAAACACTGTTTAGGGAAGTATGAGGTATGTTGATTGACGGAATGTAAGATATTCATGTTGAGGATTCCAACCAAGGGCCCAATTCTTCCACCTGAATTCAGGAAACCCTCTTAATGAGAGTGTGGCCTGAGTAATAACTGGAGGATTGGGTCTCCAGATTAAGTTAATTTTTTGAACTACAGGTTTCCTTTATCAAACATTCAAAATAAAGAATGTTTTATTTAATAAATCAAAAATATAAGATAATTGAAAAGAGTAAAAATTGTTGAAATAAATACTCAATGGGTTCATTTTGTTTTCATCTGTTTCTTTTAATTTTTTTAAAATAAAAGATTATGCACAAGGAGGATCCAGTAAAGCCAGGAATGGAACGAACCTATTCACGAACCATCAGTAGAACCAACACAGCCCTGCCAGGAGCAGTGATACCAAATCCTGACATTTGACTGAAACATCTGTGACTTTATTCATACCTCTGGAGGACATTTTTTTTTATGTAAAGTGATCATGAACAATACAGTGACAATGGATTGTGCGATATGGTTTTAATTTATTGGAAGTCTTCACAGTGATAATATTTTTTAAAACTGCTAGCTTGATTTTTTTTGTCCGACCCCGTATTTGTATATTTCCTATCCTTTTTCTTGTTATTGAGAAGTCTTTATTAAGCGAGGCTGAATATGAAATTTCCATTGAACATTTAGCTCCACAGCAAGCCCTAGGTTTGCTGTAAATGATAATATATCTAATACTGAGTCCTAGTATACATATATTTTAAAGGTCAAAAGTGGGTGTTTTATAACATTTAAGTATGTCACAATTGTAAATAGAGGATGTGTAAAATACGTCATTTTTACAAAATTTAAAAGACTATCTTTTTAGTTAATAATTATAAGTGTACTAAAAATATGAATAACTTTTCAGATACTGTTATATTAAAATATTTCTGTATGTGTACAAAAAGTGTCTATAAAGATTTCTCTTTCAAGGCAGTGCACTGGTTTGTAGAATTTTAGAATCATAGAAGAGTAAGAGGGAAAGGTCATCTAGTCCCGTCTCCTGCACTGAGGCAGGACTATGTATCTACACCAGGGATCGGCAACCTGTTTTGAGAACAGGTTGGACAAACACCTGTCAGGGATGATGTAGATTATGGATCAGTGACCTTTGGCCCATGGCTCATCAGGGAAATCTGTTGATGGGCTGAGAGGGTTTGTTTATGTGCAGCATCTGCAGATTCAGCTGACCGCATCTATGGGGGCATCCATTGTCTTGGGGAATCTCATATTTCCAAAAAGTAAAACTTATGTCTGGTATTAAAATATAGCACCAGAAAGAATAGGGAGATACAAATTTGACTTCTTTTGATGGAGAGCTTGCTACGTCGAGCTTCTGACCCAAGCCAGGAGCTCCCACCATATGCCGGTCTCTGAGTAAGTCAGCTGCCTCTTCTATCTCTGATCCACACTCCTCAAGGACATCTAAGAGGAAGACTCGAGCTTCCTTTCATAAGTCTTCCAAAGACCATGGCCTGAGTTTTCAAAGTAGGATATCTATCTCAAAGAAGTCAAAGATTTCAACTTATCTCGATCCCATCGGTTTCTGACATGGTACCCACAAGGCAGCTGGTTCCTCAGATACTGAGAAATCTGCCAAGCATAGAAACCCTGAAATATCAGGCTCATAGACCATGGCAGCAAGAAGAGCTCTACTTTCCTACCAAAAATACCATTTGGGTCCATACAGACTACCCCAGAGTGTTCAAAACTCACAGTTCCGTTGCATCCTTCAGCTACTATTACTTGAGCTAAAGCCATGGACACAATACCAAAAACATTTTCAGTACCACAAGAATTAGTGTTCCCAAGACCCTGCAGCGTCCGCGACTCCTGATTCACTATTGTTTGGCTCGGATCACTTTTCAGGACTGAGACTTGCCAGATATTCAAACACTCATCCAGTACCAGTGGTGGTACCTCAAGCTTCTTCTACTGCCCCACTGCAAGGGCACCTAGAATGGAGCACCCATAGGGGGACAGATCTTGAAGAACTGCAGTTACAGCACAAGGTGTGTAACCATTTCATCCTTCTGCCCCCCAAACATGTCTGAGTCCAGAACTGCTTCATTGGGATTACTGAGATTATAAAGGAGCTGCAACCTAGTGCTGTTGGGTTTGTTTCTGTGCTCCTGTAGACACAAAGCCCTAGCTCCCTGGGGATGGGGTGAAAGAGGTCCCCAGCTACTCTACTCCTTCTGCCTTCTGGTACTGCTGCTACTGGTGACTACTGCTGCTGACTCTTTCCTTCCTAGGAAATTTGGCAGATACTTGCCCACATGGTACTTCTGAGTGGGGTGAGGAAGGAGCTACATATCCCAGTAAGCCTTGATTTTGCTATAACTTCCGGGCAGATGGGCCACTGCACCTATACAAATCCCCTATGAAGTAAATGAAGCTCTGCCAGGAAGATGTGAGGAGTGGAGGGAACCTGTCTGCACAGGGTTTTCTGAGGATTAGGACCTAAGTCTTTCACTTTGGATGAGGTCAATTTACATTTCACATTGGTGAAAAATACCATTTGCTCTGATTCAGACCCCACTGCATTCGTTTGGTTTTTAATTCAGAACTTCTGAGAGTAATAACAGAAGACAATGTAATGCCCTATATTTGAATAAGGGTTTCAAAATTAAATACTACTTCAGTTCTTACTCTGTTTTCCATTTCTGTTATCACAAGTGCATTTCCATTTACATTCATAGGATTTTTGTTTTAACCAGATATAGCAACTTTGGCAAACACAAGGCCGACTGATGTGGGATTGTGCAGCTGCACCGTTCACAGAGCTAATTTCTTCTCCATTTGTGTGATGACAACGTTTGCTCATGACTGTAATTATAGATAATTGCTCAACCTTTCACCTCTATAATACACTGCACTGAGTGATGTGCTTCTCTGTGATGAAAATTAGCTGTATCTTCTTGTCAGCTTCAGCCACATCATCAAATGAAAAGACATTTGGGTTTCTAGTTTTCTCAGCTATGCCCTTCAGTTTCTACCCTGTTTGAAGTCAATAAGAATAAATCCTAGCTCAAATTTTCAAGCTTTTACACAGTTTATATTGTATATAATAAAACAATATTATTAAATTGCACAGTGATATGGTCTAATGGAATGATTAGACCATAAGAATTGGCATAAACAGTGCCTATACAATGAGTCCTTGACCACTGATCAGACAACAGAATCAGCTACCATTGTTGTAATTTCAGTATAAGAGGCCAAATTAATTTATCAGCCCCATTTGCGTCACCGCATTTACACCAGGGATTAATTTGGTCCTTTGTTTATCGAGATTCATGCTTTATGGGTGATGTTTTCAAAGCCACCAAGGCAATTTGGACAAACTCAATTCCTATTCATATTGTGACAGACCGCTCTCTCACCCCCCCTCAGGAACACAGGCAGGAAACCCTTTTTTGCTCCAACAGTGCCCTTTAATTTACAGTGCAGGACCCCACCACCAATATATACAGCTTAAAACATCTCATTAATATCCAGCTCATTAATACACAGCTCTAGGGACTCTAGGTAGTCCAGCTAACAGTTTACACAGCTCTGGGGACTCTAGGTAGTCCAGCTAACAGTTTACACAGCTCTGGGGACTCTAGGTAGTCCAGCTAACAGTTTACACAGCTCTGGGGACTCTAGGTAGTCCAGCTAACAGTTTACACAGCTCTGGGGACTCTAGGTAGTCCAGCTAACAGTGATACAAACACACTCAGCTCTGAATAGCTCCTGCCACCACCACCCTGGGCTTCCTTCCTGGCAGCCTTTTATCCCCCAGAGGAGGCTGCCAGGTGCAACCCATCCAGGTTGATTAGGCTGCAAGCCAGGTGGCTAATTAGGCTTGCTGCACCGGGGGTTTGCAGAGGGCTTTTCTCCCTCTTAAAGGGGCGGCAGGCTGGGTCAAGCCCACCCTGCCACACACCTCCCCCCTTAGCCTAGCCCCATAGGGCTGGCTCAGACCCTTCAAGCCTTCAATCAGCTCTACAAGGGCCCCAACGCTCTGCGGACTAGTGTACAGGTGGAGGCTGGGTCCACTACCCCCGGTTGGGACTTCCTCCCCACCTGCACCCGCAGAGTGGGTAACTCAGGGCGGATCAACCAGGGCAGATCAACGCTCTGCGGACAAGCATACAGGGGGAGGCTGAGTCCACTACCCCCGGTTGGGACCTCCTCCCCACCTGCACCCGCAGAGTGGGTATCACCCCACATGGTTTCCACCCCCAAACCCCAGTCCATGGGCCATCGCCCCAAATCCCGGACCCGTCGTGGTCCGTCTTCTCCCCGAGGTCCCTCTGTCTCCACGTATCTGGTCGGTTGCACCGCAGACTCCACCGTCTCTGGCTGGTGCCTTTTGACTCCGGTACGGACAGTCTCGGGGAGGCAGAGCAAAACTGCTCCAATATCAGGGAGTCCATGCGTTCCCAAAGTCCTGGGCCTCTGCCCACAAGGTACGGAGCAAGACGGAGGGCCCGGGTGGTCCACTCCCACCCGGCTGTGGTGGCTGCCCTCTCAAAAAGCCCCACAGTACCTTCAGCTCCAACTGAGCCTGCTGCATCTGGTGGTTTCGCTGCAAGGCATGCATGGCCTGCTGGGTCCACTCCTGTTGTACCACGAGCCACTGCAGGGTTCCCTCCATCTCGGGGCCACCAGTTGTGTTGCTGGTGCAGCGATCCCACCTCTGACACCACGTGTGACAGACCGCTCTCTCACCCCCCCTCAGGAACACAGGCAGGAAACCCTTTTTTGCTCCAACAGTGCCCTTTAATTTACAGTGCAGGACCCCACCACCAATATATACAGCTTAAAACATCTCATTAATATCCAGCTCATTAATACACAGCTCTGGGGACTCTAGGTAGTCCAGCTAACAGTTTACACAGCTCTGGGGACTCTAGGTAGTCCAGCTAACAGTTTACACAGCTCTGGGGACTCTAGGTAGTCCAGCTAACAGTTTACACAGCTCTGGGGACTCTAGGTAGTCCAGCTAACAGTTTACACAGCTCTGGGGACTCTAGGTAGTCCAGCTAACAGTTTACACAGCTCTGGGGACTCTAGGTAGTCCAGCTAACAGTTTACACAGCTCTGGGGACTCTAGGTAGTCCAGCTAACAGTTTACACAGCTCTGGGGACTCTAGGTAGTCCAGCTAACAGTTTACACAGCTCTGGGGACTCTAGGTAGTCCAGCTAACAGTTTACACAGCTCTGGGGACTCTAGGTAGTCCAGCTAACAGTTAAGACAGCTCTAGGGACTCTAGGTAGTCCAGCTAACAGTGATACAAACACACTCAGCTCTGAATAGCTCCTGCCACCACCACCCTGGGCTTCCTTCCTGGCAGCCTTTTATCCCCCAGAGGAGGCTGCCAGGTGCAACCCATCCAGGTTGATTAGGCTGCAAGCCAGGTGGCTAATTAGGCTTGCTGCACCGGGGGTTTGCAGAGGGCTTTTCTCCCTCTTAAAGGGGCGGCAGGCTGGGTCAAGCCCACCCTGCCACAATATGAATAGGAAATAAGTGTCTAAATCCTCTTCACATCTTTGAAAATCCCATTCTATATTTTTGGTAGTATGGTGTTCACCCAGGGAATGCTGTAAATGTTGACTACCTTATCTCAAAATAAAGGTGTTTTCTGAAAAATGTACACATTGTTATGAGGTCTTGTGATTATTGTTTCTCAGTAACTCCCACATCAAACTCATTCAGTTCACATAAAAACAGCGATATTGGGTCAGACCAAAGGTTCATCTAGCCCAGTATCCTGTCTTCTGACAGTGGCCAATCACAGATGCACAGAGGGAATGAACAGAACAGGTAATCATCAAGTAATCCATTCCTGTTGCCCATTCCCTGTTTCTGGCAAACAGAGGCTAGGGACACCATCTCCGCCCATACTGGATAATAGCCACTGGTGGGCCTATCCTTCATGAATTTATCTAGTTTGTTTTTGAACCCTGTTATAGTCTTGGCCTTCACAATATCCTCTGGCAGAGTTCCACAGGTGGATGGTGTGTTGTGTGAAGAAATACTTTCTTTTGTTTGTTTTAAACCTGCTGCTATTCATTTCATTTGGTGACCCCTAGTTCTCGTGAATCAGAGAGGTAGCCGTGTTAGTCTGGAATAGCAGAGGTAACAAAGAGTCCTGTGGCACCTTAAAGACTAACTATAAAGTATTGAAGCATAAGCTTTCGTGGGCTAATACCCACTTCGTCGGATGCAAGCAGTGGAAGTGTCCAGGGGCAGGTATAGATAAGTAGGCAAGAACCAGGTAGGAGGTAACAAGGTTAGTCCAATCAGGCTGAACCAGCTTGTTATCTCAAATCAGGGAGGGTGAGGTATTCTTCTAGCAGCTGAATTGGAGGTGTGAACTCAGAGAGAGGAGAAGCTGTTTTTGTAAATAGCAAGCCATTCAAGATCCTTGTTCAATCCCAGATTGATTGTGTCAAATTTGCAAATTAATTGCAGCTCTGCAGTTTCTCTTTGCAGTCTGGTCTTGAAGTTTTTTTTGCTGCAGTATGGTGACTTTTAAATCTGTAATTGTGTGTCCAGGCAGATTGAAGTGTTCTCCTACAGGTTTTTGTATATTGCCATTCCTGATATCTGCTTTGTGTCCATTTATCCTTTTTCGTGGGGACTGTCCAGTTTGGCCTAGTTCTCGTGTTATCAGAAGGAGTAGATAACACTTCCTTATTTGCTTTCTCCACACCAGTCATGATTTTATAGACCTTAATCATACACCCCTTTAGTTGTCTCTTTTCCAAGCTGAAAAGTCCCAGTTTTATTAATCTCTCCTCATACGAAAGCCATTTCATACCTCCAGTCGTTTTTGTTGCTCTTTTCTGAATCTTTTCCAATTTCAATATATCTTTTTTTAGATGGGGTGACCACATCTGAACCCAGTATTCAAGATGTGGGCATACCTTGGATTTATATAGAGGCAATATGATATTTTCTGTTGTATTATCTATCCCTGTCTTAATGATTCCCAATACTCTGTTCACTTATTTGACTGCTGCTGCACATTGAGTGGATGTTTTCAAAGAACTATCCACAATAACTCCAAGGTCTATTTCTTGAGTGGTAACAGCTGATTTAGGCTCTGTTTTATATGAGTAGTTGGGATTGTGTTTTCCAATATGCATTACTTTGCATTTATTGGCACCGACACACATCAAAGGGCTGACTTTCCGACTTCCAGCCTTGAACACTCGTCTGGGGATCTCAGAATGAGGTGACTGGCTCTTACCTGATCACTAGTATTAAGAGATCTCTAGATTTGAATTTAGCAGACAGCTATCCCAGAGGGCCTCTGCTTACCTGCTGTGCTTGGACATGTGCAACATGGATATGAGAGAACGGTCCTAGTCATTGACATCAAGGGATGAGATAATTGTGTTGTGAGCTGACTGCTCCTATGCTAGATAGCCTTTGCCAGTTTTCGGAGGGATAGTAATAGATATGGATGTGACTCCTTCCTTCACAACTAGGGCCATGGTGTTGCAGAGTTCATCACTGAGGACACCACTTGGCCCTGTAATTAAAACTTAATTAACAATTCGGTTAATGACACAGGTGCCAAAGTAGAATCCAGCTCCCTGGCCCACAGATGTGTTGGCTGTGCAGTGCTAAGAGGATTAAAAGGTACTAACACTAACATTTGACACTGAACTAGTCAAATTGGACAGGAGCCACACAATCAGCAGAACTCTTAAATAAGAAGATGCCATTTTCTTATAGTCACTGCTCTTTAATCATGTGGACTTTCCTAGTACCTGCACTTATTCCTGTTGCATAAGGAAACATGTTGTCTAGTATTGGAGCTCCTATTCTTGGTAGTCTAGCTACTAGAAGACAACATGATCATATATATGTTGTCAATATTACATATTTTTACACATGGATGATTTATTTTGTACTGGTGTAAAGTTTACAAAAGCACCTAAGTCTTATTGAAAATCAACAGGTCTTAGGGTACGTCTTCACTACAGTAGTAGGTCGATTTCCCTTAAGTCGATTTTCTAAAGTAAACTTTAGAAAATCGACTTAGTGCATCCCCACAAAGGACAGCAACTCGACAGTGTCTGTCCTTAAACTTTTGCAGGGGTCGACATAGGGAGTGTTGCACTGTGGGTTGGAAACAAACATGTTTGTAATTTATTTTTTCATTCTCTGATAAGTTGTAGTATAATGCAGCTCTGGGAGACTAAAATACAGAGAACACTAGGCTATATTTTTAGAGACGTATGATTGACGTGAAGTGACATAACAAAGAACACACTCAACAACGTCTGCAGTTGGAAAGGTTCTGTTGTTTCTGGTGATGTATCCTATCAGTGGGTAATGCTGGAAACCGCAGACTCTTTGTAAATGGTGCCATTTTTTAAAGATGGCCACCATAAGCCTATTGGCCAAGATTTAAAAAAAGAGAGATTTTTGGCCTCTAAGACCCTGCAAACTTAAGTCTATGGGTGAAATCCTGGCCCAATTTACTCTATAGGAGTTTTGCCATTCACTTAGTGGGGCCAGGATTTCATTTTATGCATACAAGTAGTCCCATTGATGTCAGTGAGATTATTCATGATTTAAAAGCTACACACACGTGTCAGCAGGATTGGGCCCCATATTGATGATCTGCTGAGCACTTGGCACTTTTATAATCGGATCACTAATTTATCAGAACTGAATCTGATCATTTGAATCTTATAATAATGTTTTAGAAATGAGCTGGCTAGCTAGCATGCAGCTTCCTTGAGGAATTGAACTAGCTCCAGCAGGCAGATTGTGTAAGACAGTTTATGTGACACCTCTTGTCATGCTGGAAAGTGATAAATGGTTTAATTTAGGAAATCAAATACAAATAAATGTTATAAATAATGTTTTCAATATACACAATGTGCTTGTTTGCAGCAAATTTGGGAGCAGATGAAAATCTAGTGCTAAGCAGTCAAGCCACGAGCCAATCAATCCACAAGTTAATTACAGCTTGATACTACTTTCATTACATTCTCATTCCTTTTCTTCATGGCAGTATATAATGCTAATCTTCTCAAGGTAATGAAATATTCTACTGCTCTGCTGCCTGATTTACATCAGCATTTTTCAAATGAAATGTAAATAAGGAATCGATATCCCCACAAATTTGTATTTATAACAGTATGATACACTTGATATCCTACTGTGTTTACATTTTCCAGGATGGGATCTGAGAAGTATATTTCCCAAAAACTATACATGCAAAAGGGAACTGTCTCCCTCTGTCAAATGGTAGCAGATGTCACGGCCTTTGAGATCAGCTTTGAGATCAGAAGAGAAATCAGTGATGCAAAATTTGGGTATATTCTTAAAGTAAACATTTGCACAATGTCTTTTTCTAAATGCCCTTCTCACACTATCAGGAGCACAAGTGCTGGATGAGGAGGAAATGCATAACCACCTTCTTGATTTTCCAGTAACTTCTCACAAGAATAATGATTCAGTGACAAAGAAAACTTACTCATTGCCTTTCTGTGTGTTTTTCCTAGCATTATTCCCACACTATGGGAGGGTCTGCTTAGACTGGACACAACCAGTGATACAACCGGGGTATACTCCAACCAATGCATCATTCCCCATCTGTCGTTGGAGGCATTTTATACCTACAGCCAGGTGTTAAGCCTACAGCACCTGGTATTCCCAGGACGTCTCCCATCCAAGTCCCACCCAGGCCTGACCTTGCTTAGCTTCTGAGATCAGGTGTGTTCAGGGTGGTATAGTTGTATTCATTGCCTTTCTGTACAATAGTTAAAGTTGGGGTACTTAATTACTGTAGCATTGTAAAGGAATTCCTATAGGCAGTACAGAGGTTTATCCCAGTTATACTGGTAGCAGGTGAAGCTCAGCATGTTCCAAGATTGCCTATGGATAAGTCCTGCAAAGTCTGGCAGCTCATCTGCTCTATTGGGATCACATTTCTCCTTGTCTCATTCTTCTCATAGTCTAACCAGATTCCCAAATACCACCTTGGAGTTTTCTTCGGACCTAACACCCTCCCTGCCCCCAGCTCTGCTTACCTGCCAAATCTGGTCTCTTTTGTTATAGTTTTGAACTGCTGGCCGCTGAAAAAGCCTGACTTTTCCCAAGGGCTTGCACAACAATGGAGTCAAATACCAGCCACACAGATTTATATCCAGAGGACCCCTAGCCGTCTATCTTAGGTAGTTATACGGTCCTCAGCACCACAGTATCTGAGCGCCTCACCGTCTGTGATGAACATATGCTCAAAACACTCCCTGGAGGTGGGAAGCACGGCCAGCCTCATTTGACAGCTGGGGAAGCGAGGCACAGAAGGACTTGAGGGTTTGTCCAGTGTCATGCAGACTGTCAGTGGCCAGCACAGGGAATTGAACAATACTCTCCGACGAGCATCCTGACTATTGGACCATTCTTCCTCTAGATGGAGGTTACTGAGGTGGCTCCTGTTTGGCTTGCTGTGAGGCAGCAGCTGCAGGCCTGGCTGGCTCTCAAGTTCTCAGAATCCCATGGGGTCTCTCTGTCTGTTGTACACTCATGCCCTAGGGCAGAGCTTTCCAAACTTTTCATGTTGGTGACACACTTTTTAGACATGCATCATTTCGCGACACAGTAATTTAGTTTTACTAGCAAACCAGAGGTTAAACTAACCCGTTATAAGAGATACGGACACATACATAAATTGTAATAACGAAATGTATGCGGACACAACATATCTCATGAAAACCTTTCATTTATATTTTTAAAAATATATGATTTGTAAGATAATAACATACATTGTTGTCATTTATGAGTAACAGTGTGTAAATATGTGCAAGAATTTAAAAAAGTTGAACAACACCAATAAGTACTTGACATTTTAATGGGATGTATGAGGTTGATGGGATGAACACAGCTTTTCAATATTTGGTGGAATAAGAGGATTGGGGCGTGGGGGGGATAAGCTCTTGCTGGGGTGTGGGCTCTGGGGTAGGGCAGGCTGGGGATGAGTTTGGGATGGGTGCAGGCAGGCTGCTCTGGGACTGGAGCCAGAGAGGAGGACTCCCCCCAGCCCTTTCCCTGCCAGCAGCAGCAAGCTCTGGGTCAGCTTCCTCCTTTCCTGCCCCCACCCCTCAGCAGCAGCATACTCACTCACCCCCATCACAGGCAGCTGTTGCAAGAGGGTGCTAGGACCCTACAGCAATGGAGGCAGCATGTTGCTGCACAGAATGAAGAGAAGGGACACTCTGCTCCCGGGGAGAAGGTGTAAGGGGGCAGCAAGGGGAGGCCAGGGGACCCTTGGGGGGGGGCAGAGCCAGGTTGCGGGGGGAGGCTCTCTGGGCTCTTCCCCCTCCCCTCCTCTCGCTGCTGGCACCTGCATCCGGCTGCGGTGCAGTCTTCCTTCCCCCGACTGTCTCTGCGGGGGGACAGAGGGGAGTGGGCTTTTGGCCCCCTCTCGCCCCCCTTCTGCTGGCCAGCACTGGCCAAGCCGGCAGCAGCAGCAGCAGCTTGCTTTCCAGCAGTTTTGGCCGGGTAGTGCTTTTAGCTGCTTTAACATTAGCTGCTTTAGGAAGTTCCGGGGGAGGGGCCAAGGGAAGCAGAGGGAGCTCCGCGCGACACACTTACACACTGCCGCCGACACACTAATGTGTCGCGACACACAGTTTGGAAAGCTCTGCCCTAGGGGATGCCCCGAGGAATGCACATATGAAATAAAGCAGCAAGCCCTGTGTGACTGGACAGGAGCCCCATCATGAACTTGGCTAGATTTTAGGAGAGGTGAGACAGAGTCTGTTTAGAATTAGGAAAAAATAGGGTGTGATCATGTATTGAAAGACCGTATTGAAAAGCATCCGCACAAGGGGGCTGAATTAAGGTTACACAGGCATGCTTAATCCTGGCATTTCCTACCTTTTTAGTGCTTGACTTTGCAATCTTTACATTCTTTTAAAGTAAGAATGGCCAAACTAGGCCTGAGAAGGAACCAGAATTTACCAATGTACATTGCCAAAGAGCCACAGTCATATGTCAGCAGCCCCCTATCAGCTCCCATGCACCCCTCCCCCCGCTCCCAGCGCCTCCCACTCACTGGCAGCCTGCCAATCAGCTCCTTCTCCTCCCTCCCCACACCAGCTGATCAGCTGTTTTGTGGTGTGCAGGAGGTTCTGGGAGGGGGCTGGAAGAGCACGGGCATGACAGGCTCAGGGGAGGGGGCAGAAAGGGGTGAGGGGGGGGCAGAAGGGTGAGTGGGGGGGCAGGGCCTGCGGCAGAGCCAGGGGTTGAGCAGTGAGCATCTCCTGGCACATTGGAAAGTTAGTGCCTGGAGCTCCAGCCCCAGAGTCGGTGCCTATGTAAGGAGCCACAAATTAATGTCTGAAGATCCACATGTGGCTCCGGAGCCTCAGGTTGGTCACCCCTGTTTTAACGTCCCTGGCATCATTAGTTTGAAAACCAAAACCTTCATCCTGCCCCACTGAATTTGATGAGAGTAGGATCAGGCCCAAATTCTGCTACAAAATCTTGTTTTCTTTTCTCTTAGTTCCTCCACCGGGGATCTTCTTTGAAGTTGCCTTATTCCCTTGAGAGTCGTAATAAAAATTTCAATAAAGAAACAGTAAGAGAAAACCACAGCCTTCCATCCTGACTTATAGTCCCTCCAGCTAAGGACTGAAGCACATTCTGCAGGGCGTGCGCCAGGGGCCCTGCTTCCACTCTCTTGGGGCTTTGGGTAAAGAGAGGACTTCAGGCTGCAGCACAGTCAGGCCAGCACCTTCCACAAGCACCAAAGTCAGACCAAAGGAAAAAAAATCTAAGAGTACTTTGCTGTACGGTCCAATTGCCATTTGAGTTTCCACTCATGAAGTGGGTCTTAGCCCATGAAAGCTCATGATCCCTAAGATCTGTTAGTCTATAAGGTGCTACAAGACTCTTTATCACTCATGCAGGTGACTGTGGAATCTCAAAAGATCTGGCTTCCATGAAGAAGACAGGAGAGGAAAAGCAGAAGCTTACGATATACAAGAGGAAACCTCAGACACCAAAACTAACCTAAACTGGTCTGACGGCAACACAGTCTGATTGCTTCTAATCCTTCCTCGACCCACTGTCAGCAGCTAAGATTTAAAATGAGCATGCAGGGAGGTGGGTGTCGTACAGCACTGAGGTTGGAGCGTACTGTTACATTCTGCAGTCTCTGTGAACTGCTTTCCATCCTTTCCACCTGCCACAGGGGACGCAAGATAATAAGGATATTTTATGTCTTTTATCTTTCTAAATGAGTTCTGAGCCAGAACTGATAGGGCTTTCAGACTCTAATGTTATTAATGATCTGGCTTGATGTACCCATCTCCAAGGACTGAATAGGAAGCAGATGCTTTTCTCCATTACTCACTGTTGAGAGGCTGCCATTGCACGTTCGTGGATTAAACATTTTAACCCCTTTCTAATTTACCTGCCAATGAACTTGCTGTGCTGCCAAAATTAATTGACATTCCATTTGCATCAGTAGAATGTTAGCTACATTAAAGGCATTGTAATAACAATACAGCAAATGGTGTCAAGTGGCTACAGCATGGGACTGTAGTCAAGATTTCATGGGCTACCTTCTCCCCTTTCTGACACCGCTTTAAAACCAGTGTGACCCCATTGAGTATAACAGAGTTAGTTCTGATTTACTCCAGTGGGAGAGGAGTATCAGGCTTTTGGGTTCTATTCCCAGTTCTGCAGATGATTCCCTGGGGGCTTGTCTAGATGGTGTATTAGTCTACTCCAGAGAGATGTAAATTCTAGTGCACACTAGCGTGTTATGTACTATCTGGCCTATGCAAGTGCCTCTGGTACTCAGTAAAAGGTCCCTGGTGCATATTAATATAGTCCAGGACTACATTAATGCTCTCTTGGGAACTTTTAGTGCACCAGCTGAGTCCCCACAGGCCAGTTAGCGTGCACTAGGATTTATACCACTCTAGCGCAGGCTAATACATCTTGTAGACAATCCCTTTGGGTCCTTGTGCCATTTAATCTCCCTGCATCTCAGTATATCAGTCTGTGTACTGGATATAATAATAATAATTTTAATTCATAAGAGTGTTGTAAGGTGAAATTAATGGGGCCTGATCCTGATCTCATTCCATAGAGGATTAGGGTTGGAAGAGACCTCAGGAGGTATCTAATCCAATCCCCTGCTCAAAGCAGGATCATCCCCAACTAAATCATCCCAGCAGGGCTTTGTCAAGTCAGGCCTTAAAAACCTCTAAGGTTGGAGATTCCATCACCTCCATAGGTAACCCATTCCAGTGCTTCAGCACCCTCCTAGTGAAAAAGTTTTTCCTAATATCCAAACTAGACCTCCCCCAATGCAACTTATGACCATTGCTCCTTGTTCTGCCATCTGCTACCACTGAGAACAACCTAGCTCCATTCTTTTTGGGGTCCTCCCCCACTTCAGGTAGTTGAAGGCTGCTATCAAATCCCTCCTCACTCTTCCCTTCTACAGACTAAACAAGCCCAGTTCTCTCAGCCTCTCCTTGTAAGTCATGTGCCCCAACCTCCTGATCATTTTTGTTGCCCTCTACTGAACTCGCTGAAATTGATCCACATCCTTTTTTGAGTGGAGGGCCAAAAACTAGATGCACTACTCCAGATTTGGCATCACCAGTGCTGAATAGAGGGGAATAATCACTTCCCTCAATCTGTTGGCAATGCTCCCACTAATGCAGCCCAATATGCCTTCTTGGCAACAAGGGCACACTGCTCACTCATATCCAGCTTCTCATCCACTGTAATTCCCATGTCCTTTTCTGCAGAACTGCTGCTTAGCCAGTTGGTCTCCATTCTGTAGCAGTACATGAGATTCTTCCATCCTAATTGCAGGACTCTGCACTTGTCCTTGTTGAACCTCATCAGATTTCTTTTGGCCCAATCCTCCAATTTACCTAGGTCACTCTGGAGCATATCCCTACCCTCCAGCTTATCTACCTCTCCCTCCATCTTAGTGTCATCTGTGAACTTGCTCAGGGTGCAATCCAGATCATTAATGAAGATGTTGAACAAAACCGGCCCCAGGACCGACCCATGGAGCACTCCACTTGATACCAGCTGCCAACTAGACATCAAGCTGTCGATCACTACCCTTTGAGCCCAACAATCTAGTCAACTTTCTATCCACCTTATAGTCCATTTATCCAATCCATACTTTTTTAACTTACTGGAAAGAATACTGTGGGAGACAGGATCAAAATCTTTGCTAAAGTCCACTGCTTTCCTCCATCCATAGTACCAGTTATCTCCTCATAGAAGTCAATCAAGTTGGTCAGGGATGGCCATGTTGACTATTCCTGATCACCTTCCTCTCCTCAAAGTACTTCAAAATAGTTCCTTGAGGACCTGCTGCATTATTGTTCCAGGGACTGAGGTGAGGCTGACCAGTTTCTCCTTCTTCCCTTTTTAAAAGACGGACACTATATTTGCCTTTTTCCAATTATCTGGGACCTCCCCTGAAAGCCATGAGTTTTAAAAGATAATGGCCAATGGCTCTGAAATCACATCAGCCAATTCCCTCAGCACCCTTGGACTCATTAGATCTGGACCCAGAGACTTGTGCATGTCCAGCTTTTCTTAATAGTCCTTAACCTGTTCTTTCATTTATACCAATGCAACTCAGGACTGATTCCATTAAAGTCCAAAGGATCATTTAACCCCACATGAGCGAGATCAGAATCAGGTCCAATGTGTGTAAAATCCCTGAGATGAAATTTGCTACAGAACCACAAAAGAATTTTTAACTTTCATCTGAATTTTCCCAGAGAAGCCTGTCTGATTATAAATGAGAATGTTGGGCCATGAATATGGAAATCCACAATCACTGGTAAAAGGTTTTCTCAGCGAGTGAGTCAGATGCATTGCACGATGATTGAAATTCAGTCTGCCCAAGCGTTACAGCCAGTCTCCCCCCCCCCCTTGTGAGCTGTGTTTATCCATTTCCCAAAGTGAATGCATTGCAAATTATTCTTACTCCAAAATGAAGAATAAAAAACTAGGGAAGTCAGGAGGTGCGGCACCAATGCACCTCCCTGCATTAATTAAAGTAGCATTTAGAGCAGTGGTAGGCAACCTGCGGCCCGCAGGGCAATCCAAAGGTGAGCCTCAAGACCGTTTGTTTACACTGACCATCTGCAGGGAAATGCTTCCTGCAGCTCCCTTTGGCTGGGAACAATGAACTGCGGCCATGGAAGCTGCGGATGGCCATTCCTGTGGACAGTCAATGTAAACAAATAGTCTTGTGGCTGGCCAGCACATTACCCGAACGGGCCACAGGTTGCCCAGAACTGACTAACAGTCTGATCTAATTTACAGAAGTCTTAATCGGACTGCTTAAGAAGGGACTGTTCTACAGCCTAGAATCTCTGTAGCACTATGGGAGACTTTCCCTTCCATTCCTAGCCCTACACCATGAGTTGCCAGAGGGACAGAGCAGGCTATGCATGGTGGCCCCACACAGCTACTGTGCCAGGGGAATTCTCCACCAGCCAGTTGTGGCATCTTTATGGCCCTTATATACCACTGAAGCAATGTGTAGGTTTTGGGGGACCAGAATCAGTCCCTGGGACCTTATTTAGTCCCCTGAAGACACTTTAACTAATAATTACAAAATGGGACTGAGCTACAGAACTGAATTCAGCTTCATGGTAGGAAGTCTGGATCAAGCCCTGAGTGAACATTGTAGCTCAGGGCTCTTTTCCAGAGAGTCCAAATCAAAACTCCTCATCTATGTCCCTCTAACTTTGATAAAGATCTAATTCTGCTCCTGTTGTAAATCTAACCTCTTGATTGATGTGTAACTGATTTTTATTAGCTCTACATTATAGGATATTTAGCGAGAAGAGTCAATATAGTACTATGCTTCCAAACAAAGACAAATGATTCAGTAAAAAGCATCAATAATAAGCTAATATAGTAGTAATATACCAGACACAACCCCCTTCCCTCGAAAGTCCTTCCTTTGTAACTGCCTGTTGCCTCTCTTGTATGTCACATTTACCTTTTATAGAAGGTTGCAATTTATACTTGACTAAGGCAAGCAGTTGGAGCCCTAAAGTAGCCATTCTGTAAGTGTCTCTCTCTTGTGTCACTTCCAGCGGGTGAGTATTCATTTAATATTTCCCTTTTATTCCTCAATGGGCTGTATACGATTTCTAGCCCCAAATGAAGTCAGTGAAAAGCTTGGCTTCTATAAAAGTTGAATTGGGCAGCAGTCTTTTTTAACACTCCATAACTAAAGATATATACCATAAAGGATGAGATTTTCTTCTGAGCTGAGATCTACCCAGGGCAGGAGAGAGGAGAGGGCTATCAGGAAGCAACTCTAGTTCCCTGATGCTGAAGCCTCAGTTCTACAGTCCTGCATCCAGCAAAAAATATTTTTCTTGTCCTTGAAGCCACCATAAGTTATTTTGCTGACTCTTATTAGCTACGGTCCAGAATTGGGAGACCCTAGGAACAGCTAATCTTGAGAGAAAGTTTGAGCTGAGGGTTGTTTTCCTCTGTTAATGAAGGAAGGAAGCTTGGATTCTAGCCAGTGCATGGATTTTGTTCAGAATAGGTGGGAATGCTATCTGTTTCCAATAGCATAAGCATCTGGGATCACAGTGTTGGGCACTTTCCTTCAAAAAGAATCCTCCCATGTAGCGTAGGGAAGAGGAATGGCAGGCCTTGTTCCCACAGAACTGCCAGAGGCTTCAGCCCTTAAACCCTGCATAGATCATGGGCCTATGTAGGGTCCTTGCACTGTTCCCTGCAACCCCTCCTTTGTGGCACTGTGGCTGTATGCTGTGTGAAAGGAACTTCCCCCCAGCCAAAAAAAAAGCCACACTGCTCTACATTTACACATAGTCCACACTTCAGAGCAGTGTGGACAACCCCTATGTTTAAACAAGTCTGTTGGTTTTGGGTAGAGCTGGTCGGGAACTCAGCAGTGAAATATTTTGGGTCAGAAAATGACAATTGGTCGAAAGTGAAACTTCTCATGGAACTGTCAGTTTCAATGGTCTGGGGATGAGTGGGGTTGGGGGAAGGATAAGAGAAAATAAGTGACCCCTCCCCTGATAGTCCAGTGGTTAAGATATACACCCAGGATATAGGAAACCTAGGTTCAAGTCCTAGCTCTGAGTCAGTCTCTTTCTTCTGTTAGAGGTGTTCTTCTGGGCTCCAGAGCAAGACTGACTAGGATGTGGGTGTTCTATATCCCATAGGAGTGTCCTAACCACAGGGTTATTGGCTATTCTGGAGTGGGTGTCTATCTTTCTCATTTCCACTGCTTGCATCCGACGAAGTGGGTATTAGCCCACGAAAGCTCATGCTTCAAAACTTTATAGTTAGTCTTTAAGGTGCCACAAGATTTTGTTTCCTCTGCTATTCCAGACTAACACGGCTACCTCTCTGATTCTATCTTTCTCATGTTTTTGACAAAACAATTCTGAAAGGCCTTGGTTTTGTTCTGCTGCAGAACAAATACACATTTCAAAACCTCACTTTTTAAAAAATGAAACCTAATTTTGGGTGCTCAATTTGATGTGCCTTAAAGGGGCCAGATTTTCAGAAAGTGCAGAGCACCCTCCCTCTAAAAATCACACCTTTTAAGAGTTTTCCAAATTGGTCACGTAAATATCAAGGTGCCCCAAATCATCGGTCACTCTAAAAAATTTAGGTTCATGGCCCCAGACAATTGAGAGCTTTAAAAGTAATCACCAACACCTGCAATTGCAGCCAGAGGTGAAAATGGAGTCAGGGCACCAGAGATTGAGCACAAACAGTGTGATCCCATTAGTCTGCACTGTGAAGGAAGCAGGCAGCTGTGTTCAGACAATGATCATCATCTCTGTGCCTTCCTCCTTCTCCACCCCCCATGGCATAAGAATTTAAAGAATCTTTTGAAAGCAATTACACTCTGTCAAGGAGCCATTCTCTGCCTTGTAGCCCTCTACTTCTAGCAGGTCCCAAGTGTGAATCATCAAAACTAGCCCCCTCCATCGACGGGACAGGTGTGTCCCAGCAGGCCAACCTCACATCACAGGAGGCAACAATCCATTTGTGACATGAATAAAATATCAAACTGTTCAACCTCCAATTACATTTAAAATTCGGATACAAGACCTGTTGCATCTCTGCATCCCTCAGTAGTTTTCTAAATTAATATGTCCATATTAATTTGCTTGGGGGTTTTTTTGGAAGGAGGGGGGCACTTTTTAACTAAGTAAGTCTTTGTAGGTCACATATTCCCTATAGAAATAGACTGGGTACAATTTAGCCCATTCAATTAAAGTCATTCTGGTTTCAAATCTTTAATCAGTCATCTGTGAAAAGGCAGCAATTATTCCATGTGGATGGTGATACTGTTCCAGATCAGCCTTTCATCCATTATATATGGTAACAGTTTTATAAGAGGGAAAATGAGAATGTGTGACCGTGTATTTCATCTCATTTTAGATTCCATTAGTGCTTTCATTTCTCCTCACTCCCCGAATGCCTTTGATCAATGCCAAGAAACAGAAACATCTGTTTTAAAACCTAGATCTATAATCACTCTCTGGCAGAGCTTATTAGATCCTCTGCCTTCCCTTTTTTCTGATGCCATCTGCACCTCCAGGCCTATCCAGATGAAAATATCTACAGCCTTCCAAGCCATGGGGGGCTGCCGGCACTGGCTGAGAAGTTGGCCAATTTATAAGCGAATGCCAATAAAAACTTCTACGAGTTCTTTGCAGAAGGTCATTGCACAGCTGCTCCAGGAAGCAAGGCATTCTTTTCTCCCACATCAATGCTCACTACCTTGCACCTATCTCTCTACTCACACCCCTGCTATTGCTATCCCAACTTCAGTAGTTACTACATCCCCATAAGTGGAGTAACCTGAAGTTGGGGAGGTGGAAGTGGTCTGCCTGGCCTAAGAAAGGGGCCATCAAAAACAAATTAATTATCTATTGGGTTGGGTACGTCCCTGACCCTAATGAAAAAAAGAAACTCCTGCCTTTCTCAATCGGAGGAGGCAGTTTAAGCCAGAAAGTGACAAAAGCTGCATTTTAGCAGGGTGTTTGGGGAGTGTTAGCTCTTTGAAGAAGGCAATATACAAGACTCTGCCCCAGGAAGAGCAAGATAGAGGGTGAGTAAAAGATTCTTGTTTCCTGTTTTTTCATAGCTTTGTGAATATAGTCTGGGCAGGAGAAACCCTTTATCAGAAGAAGGATACCGTCTGCCTCAGAACCAAACAAAAACTGATAACCCTGAAAGAAACTTTGTGGAGCTAAGAGAGAAATTATTTATGCTTGTCACTGAGTTGGTGCTATCTCAACACCCTTAAAGGAGTTAAGAGTTATACATATTTTATATTTAATCACATCTTCAGTGACACCGAACCACAAGCAAAAGGTTTTTATTTCAATTAGAGGAAGATGTATTTAATGTTTAATAGGAATCGTTCCTTACAGGGGAATTATGTCTTAATGTTCGCTAGAGAAATGTTACTTTGGCAACGCAAGGTTGATGTGAACAGGAATTGTTCTGGATAATTTCCAAATGGAGGAATGTGATGACAAACTGCATCAGCAGTGACTGGTGTGTGTGTGTGTGCTTGTGGCATTGTTTTTCATTTAATTTGTACATATTTTCATGGGCCAAATGTTCAAAATCTGAATCCACAAAAACTGCATGTGCACATGTACCTGTGTGCAAAATCTGCATTTGTGCACAAACTCCAGGTATTTACATGCACAAAGTCCCAACTGCAAATGTGTGTAAATGCAGGCAGATATATTTTCTCGGACTATGTATTTTTAGGATCTTAGGTTTGAAAAATTAGGCCCTATATGTACTGAAAATATCAAGTTTCATATATGTTTTTACTTCAGTTCTTTGGGGTTTTTTAAAATTAATATCTCCAGCCAGCTCAAAGGAACACTTTTGCTGAACCTAACGTATGAGGCTGAAACTTTAAGATGGATGGTCTGTCACAAATATTCAAAAACTAAACAAAAAATTGGCATGGATTTGATTTGTATCTATCAATTCTCTAAGCTCAATACACATACAAAGGATTTTTTTTCAGTAGTGTTCTAACCATCATATAAACAGTTACATCTGTCAGCCCACAATGGACTAATCACAGTGAATAAATGAACACTGAACCAAGAGAGTTAAAAATGCAACAGGTCATAGGTTGAAGGAGAAAAGAGTTGCTAGAGGGGTTAACTTTGTTTAAAAAAGTATCCTGTAGAGAACTCCAATGAGAGAACTCTTCTCCTGGAGGTATCCCATGTCTCTCTATAGGAGTCCTCTTCTATATGGCAGTGTCCTCTTTAGGGGTCAACTATAGAAGATTCCCCATTAAAACTACTGTTAAAATGGGAAGGTAAAGGTGGAAAGGCTCATTCAGCAGAAGTCTGAGCAAGATGTTGGGCAAGAGCATATGAAAGCACCAAACAACAATAAACAATTTATAATTCAGATAACTTTAGTGTGATTCCTGTCTATGGGCTAATAACTGTACTTTGGGATCAATAAAATCCAGCGCAAAGGATGAAGAATTTGCCATCCCAGGATCCACTTATTATCACGGCTAATTTAACAGGAAACACTTTCAGATTATCGTTTAATAATCAATCATTTAGAAATGTGCTCTCCTCCTTCTTTCCTGTGTTCTGATGAGTTACTTTCCCATCTGTTTAACTGCAACAGGTAAATGCCTCAGTTCTTCACCATCTCATCACCCATTCACCACACCTAACCTAGTCTTCCCAATTTGTCTTTGCCCCTTGAGGAAAGCACTGGGCTCAAGCTGAAGAGACTCTATCCCTGAGGATGGTATAAATTGCTCACAGGGGAAAAAGAAGCGATGGCTATTCCAAGTTTCTCAACTCCTTCTGCATCACAGCTGTTACTTTTCCTTGGCTGGAAGTGGTGAGAAGGGTGGATATGGCAAATACTCCAGCCGCTCCTCCCAATTCAAGCACTAGGAAATACCAATAGGACATCCAGCAGAAGAGATTTTCCAAGAAAATTTAATGTAGATACAGCCATAAAGCAATAGAAAGGTCAGGTGTTTCTTCTCCTTAGATAGACTTCATGTTAATCTCTGTCTAATCAAGTCTAGTCTGATTCTCAAGGCTTGGTATGCAGAACAGTAATGTATGAACATTTAGATGCATGTTCAGTAATCACCAAACATTGTACCATTTGTCTATTAGAATCAATAACAAAGCAGGTCTGCTGTAAATGTTCTGATGCTATTAAGGGATTATAAATTAAACTGTTTATTTTATAGTTTCTATATTTTAGACATTATTTTCTCAATTTTGTTCTGATCCATTAGCAGAACAAAATGCTAAAAATGCTAGAAACAATAAGAACTTCACAAAATGTTTCTTTCATAATTGCAGCAGAGACTAGTGAACAAAAGGATGGCATTGAAGCATCAAGAACTATTGAAACTGCTGGTTCTTGGGGCTGATAAGACACACAGAGCTGAACAATCATTTCTCCAGTAATTCAAAGTACATCCCTATAGGTCTACATATCCGTGAAATAATGTAGCTGTTGCCGATTAAGAATGTCCCCCTTGGGATGAGGAGAAATAAGGCTTGTGCTGATTGTAAATATGTTGCATTGGCAGCTGTGAGAGCTAATAAAACCCAAAGGGTAAGTGGAAATCTAATCTTCTGCAGCATTTTTCTTTATATATTGTTTTTGATTTTGCACTAGCGCCCAATATGTGCCTGGTGATTTCCAAATACAGAGGAAGACACAATCCTTGCTCCAAAGAGCATGTAATCTAAAATCCGTGCCAAAATATTTCATTGACAGCATGAAATTACATTGGGTCATCTATGCTATAGAAATGTCAGAGCTCAATCTCAGTGTTTGGATCCAAATCTACCTGTTCCCAAGGTGTGTGGACGTAGGGATTAACCCATTGTAAAGGTAGAAACTTGTGGGAAGGTTCAGATCTGGACTCAAACTTGCCCAGTGTGTAGGGCATGCAGACTGGGGGAAGCAAAAGGGTTGGGTCAGGCTCATCACTAATTTACAGCCATTTTGAGGACATGTTTTCTGCAATACAGTCTCCATGTTTAGCACCATAACAGACAGTGCTTTGAACATTAGTGAAAAACATCTTGAAAGTAGTAGTAGCTGAATTCTCGCTCAGATAATAAACCTGGGGATCAGCATAAAGATGATAGGCCAGGCTCCCTGCTGCATCCAATTTACCCTGGGTTCAGCATCTCTGAGTCAGTTATGCTGGTCTCACCCTCTGCCTTGCCTCCAGCCCCAGCTCTGGGAGCATTTTAGGGCAGCCTAGGGGATGTTCTAAAGAGCTTCAGGTGGCTGTGGTACTCTAGGGCCCATCTGCCAGCTGGAGGTGGCTGAAGCATTTCATGCTCTGGCCATTCTCCCAGCCTGACCCGCTTTGCCCTAACATCAGTCCTGAAATGGGCTGGGGAGTGTAGTACAAATATGAAAATGGTATTTATTGATTACTGGGTATTATGTAACATGTAGTGTATGCTTGTGGTAACTGTGGGGTTAATAGTTATGTAATATGTAATGCAAAATGGAGTTTTGTTTTAAAATGGAGTCTGTCAGCTGAGTGGGCATGTAGCCATAATCAGGGGCTGAGCTTGCAAGTAGGCCTGGCAGCTCATGCCTTACTTTGCAACAATGTCTGTCATGCTTGTGTTACAGAAAGAGCGGGAACTAACGGCTGGTAACCATGGTAGTGTTTGAATCTGTGTACAAGCATGTATGTGGCATATGATTATTGGCTGTATGTAGCTGTGACTCTCTGTAATGTGATTGGGTGCTTACATATTTGTATTCTGTATATATGTTTTGCCCACCCTGTGTCACTGGGCTTTCAGGCTTTGGAACTGTATTCCCCTGATCCCCTATTTGCTAGCAAATAAACCCTTTTTGTTCAGGATTACCTTGTGTCTTTTGCCTGTTCTTGGAAGGTAATTGGGAGAGGCCTCCAAGGCAAGAACAGATTTGTGCAACAGGAGGGAGGCCAAGGAGCCAGCTCTGCTCACTCTACATCTCCGGGAGTATCCCCATAGACTATGGGGAAGCGTCTGCTCTCTTTGCACCACCTCAGTGGCAAAAGGGAGTGGGGCAGGCTGGAAAGTTTGGCCCACTGGTTTCAAGGATAAAATCCAAATCCGTGTCAGAAGAGAAGTAGGGAAAAAGAGCATTCTTTCACTGAGTCGCTCCATCAAAAAATGCAGCCATCGACGTATTTGAGTTTACCCACAATAGAGCTTAATTCTCCCAATGCTACTCATATCCAGTATTATCTTGGTCCATGAATGGTCCCTCTGAAATCAGTAGAACTATTTTAGGTCATGAGGTGTGAATAAGGGTGAGAGAACTGCAGCAATGTGTAAGCAGCATTCTTAACTCTGCTCTGTTAAACTGTCTGAGCAGTGCCGTGCTCTATTTCAACAAATACTCTGAACAGAGGTGTATGGAGGATGGAAATTATGTTGCATGAAGGATTTCAAGATTTTGAAATTTGGCTTCAGTCCGGATTAGAACAAAGGCAGGAAATTTTGAAATTCTCTGTGAAGAAAAATTCCACCAAAAACAAAATCATTTTGGATGGATTGAAACATTTTGTTTCAATTTCAGCCTTTTAACATGTAATACAAAATTGTAAAAAAATTCAAAATAAGCCATTTTAAAAATTGCACTTTTACTTTGGAATTTTTCCCAATGGTTTTTGAAAATGAATTTTTGGTTAAATCTACCCTATTTTGTCAAGTATTTAGATTTGGATGGAAGTGCATATTTCAGTGGAACCATATTCCATCTGAATGTCTTTAACCAGCTCTACAAATAAAAGCAGAATCAGAACACATTCAAGACTTTTTGTAGTGTTTCATAATTCGGATTCCAGCCTATACAAGATGTAAATTATTCATTTGATGAAAATATTGCTAAATGACTAAGACACTGAGCTGCCTCCACTGATTTCTACAGCTTTTGGTGAGAGGAGATTTACAAATAGGTTACTAATGTTCTGAGTGCAATGGTCAGGAGCCCTGGCCAGTTTAACTAATCTAGGAATGACAACAGCTGGCTTGAGAGCTGGTGGCACATGCCCTGCATTTACTGAATTATTTACTGTTGAACAGTGTTGCTCTAATATCATTTGTTAATGATATGCTTGAAGGAGATCGTGACACATCTGAATATGTGTATGAGCTGGATTCTAATGACCTCTAGAAGTGCAGTCACAACAGTTCTCACTTTGAGTCTTAGCAATGAATGTTTCCTATTCTATGGCTTGGATCCACCAGTACAGTCAGTGGTCTCTGTTGTCAGCTAGGTGGTGAGTGACAGACAATCAATATTCAGGGTTTTTGGCTTCCTTCTTGCACTTTGTTTCTTGCAGACTTTCTGACCTATTCCTCCCATAGCTCAAAAAAAAGGTTAGTCTTGTCTGACTTCCCTAACAAGAGATTTGCATATGCTCTTTGGAGAATATCGTATTGGTTGAACCAATTCACAGGAAGCAGTAAGTAAGAATTTATTGCCTTGTAAGTTGGTTGCCACTTTCATAGACTGTGGGATTCTGAATATCAGTACCCTAAAATGCTAGGTGAGAAGAAGACAGCAGCAGAAGGCACAGTTATAAGGGAAATTGCAGGTGAGGTGATGACATTTGGCCTGCAATGACTGTAAAACATAAGGAGAATGAAACAGGGGGATAGCTTTATATACAGAAGCTCTTCAATATACCCCTCTCCAAATTGTCTCTCAAACCAAGCATCACCTTTGTGGAGTGGGTTCTCATTTTCTTCAGGTAAAGGAAGTTAGCCAGCTCAAAGACTGCTTGCATGTAGGATCTGAGCTAGCACATGGGCACAAATTTAGATGACTGCCAACTTTCTTTGGGAGTCATGGCAGTGAGCAAAATCACACATTTTTAGCTCAAAAGGACTGGATCTGCTCACATTTATTCCTTCTCAGTCTTTAGGTGAGAGAAGAAATGAGGGGGAGAATACAGAACATTGACATTGCTATAGAGAAAAAGCTTAGAGCAGATTTGGAAGGATGACTTTATTCTGGCAGAATACTAGGTAAGGAGATTCTCCCTCCAAGCATATGTTATAGGTACTGTATTAGAAAAATTACTTTTGCAGATGACAAAGTTCCAGGGAGTCAAATGAATAGGATTGAAGAGAGAGTGTCACAGGGCCTCGTACACTAGAGCGTCTCCAAAAAGGAATTAGTGATTTAAGCTTAGAAATGCAGTGCTTTGGCACCTAATATAGATACTAACAGGTTGTATGTTGCATTTTCCAACACTGCTTAGAAAAATCTCCAGAGTAGAGGGGTAGTGTCAACCTTTGCCGCTGCACTAATTTGATACCGTGCTCAAATACCACGGAGATATAAATACCCAGGAAGAAAAAAGCCCAAAGTCTGTAAAATATTGAAGTGTGTATCTTTTTCCTGGAAGATAGGATCCACTATGACTTTATTTTCCATACTAACCCTTCACACAAGTCAGACAAAAAGCCCTCTGGGGTAGCATGAATGGGCACTGAGTGATGTGAGCTCTTTAACCTATTGCTAAGGTTCAGCAGCTCTGTAAACAGAAGTAATATTCATGCTGAAGCCAACGATTAACAGCTGTTTCAGAAGGCAAATAAAACAAACTTAGGGTTTGATTTAGTGCCCCTTAAAATCAATTCCATTGAGTTCTAGATTAGGTCATAAAGTATCAACAGACATGCTTCAGGTCTCCAAATGTAGCAGTGGACAGATTGAGTGTGGCTGCGGGCGGGTGGTCTGTGTGGAAGAGGAAGGCTTACCCAGTGGTTAGGGTGCTGCCTGGGACCTGAGGGGCCCAGATTCAATTCCTGCTCTGCCACAGCCTTCCTGTGTAACCTTGGACTAGTCACTTAGCCTCTCTGTGCTTTGATTTCCAATCTGAAAAATGTACAGATATGGAAGTTAAATATACATAAAAGAAAATCTAGTATTCTCAATTTTTTTTTAATAAAAAGCATTGTTAAATAGACTCTGTCAGGCTAAATAGCACAAATTTAAAAACAAAGCAGCCTTCTCTCTGCTACTCTTAAATTATTAAAACTGACAACACTAAAAATATAATGTACTTTTCCTCTTTTGGGCTTTTTGTTTACTTTTTGCATTTCACTCATCCTGGAAAATGAAAATATGTTTCTAATCAGTTTCATTTTCTACCTCTATATACTAACACAAAATTGTAATATTTAGGTAGCAAAGGTGTTCAGATACCATGAAAAGCAGCCGATAGATGGATTCAGAAAAATAGGAAAATGAGTTGAAATCCCAACAAAAATGTTCTAATAATAACCACTTTATTATTTATTATAAACACATCTATTGATCTTATTGAACCTGAATTTTGGGAGCAAGCTCACCTGCCATTGTACATTTTAAGATGTGTAACAACATTTAAATTAGTCTTATTCAAATACAAACTAATCCTGGTAGATCTTTTGACCCTGGAAACTGCATTTCTACAGCTGTCCTTTCAAGTGAAGAGCACTAAAGATAAACAAAAATCATGAAACACTTCTCACAGCTGGGTAATTTCATTAATGATCGCTTTTGTACAATCTTTCTTTCAAGCATAAAAAGCAGCCAGCCTTATATTCTCTCCTGCTGGTTATACAAAAGACAGCAGAATTTTTACACATGGTCTGTCCTTGCAATTCCTTCAGATTCCACTCCAGTTGCTGCTTATCGTGTCAGTATCCCGTTGACACCTGCTGTCAATGTCCTCTCCCCTATTCATTTTGCTGTCATGTTGCTGTTCCATACGGAAATGTCAGTGATATAGTGCCAACATAGACTTCCAATTACATTCTTAGACTGTTCTTACTGATGCACCAGGTGATTTAATTCAACTGAGAAATCACTGTCCAAGAGCTCTGGCAATCAGAAAACATCTTTAAGAATGTGACAACATTCCATTTCTATTCACACTATAAACAATTTACACTGAGATTTTTACTTATTGGGAGACTGACTCTTGTTTATTATGTTTAGCAAGACCTTGCATAAAACATCCAACTGCAAGCACTTTACACACACCAGCACTGATGTATGTATTTAGGATCTGATACTTCTTTCACATGCATTGCTTTTACACTGGGATCCACTGACTGAGCCAGACACTCAGGAAGAATCATGGCCGTGTGAAAGGGGCAAGTCTCCCCACCTTATTCTCTGCACGGAAAAGAAAAAATATGCCTTATCTTCTCTGCAGAGTTATAAGAGTAGACCTGGAGCAGCTGAGCAGAGGTTGTTTTCTCAAAGCCATTCTGCCTGTTCTATGGCTATGTCATGGGAAAATGCTGATCTATATAAAGTTAGCGCTGTTTTTTTTTTCTTATAGATGTTAGCTGGCAATTAACTGTGCTGATCATTCTGATGCAGGTCAAGGCCCGGTTATTGAAATTGCAGTTGATCTTATGCATGCATTTCAAATGAAACTTCAGTACTGGGAGGAAAGACTTGCTAGAGGCAGTTTGTATTATGCTGAGCAACACAAGCTGTGAAAAGAAAAACATCTAGATATGGATGGGCATGTCCCTCTCGCAAATAAAGAAAATATTCACTTTCAAGTTTCTGAAGAGGTGCGGTGAATTTCATTACTTCGGGAAGATGCTTACACCATTGGCAATCTGCTTCCTTCAGCTTTGAAGCGAACACGGCTAGTAAAATCTATTAAGATCTTCAGCAAAAGACTAAATTTAATGGACTGGATATTGTTTCCTTCCATCAATAGCCATTAAAGCACTCTCCACTTGCTGAAAAGTCTTGCTTGTCAAATCCTTGCATTATAGAAATGATGCACTTATTAATGTAAGGAAGCATTCTCACAAATAAACATTCTTCAAAGCAAGATGCGATCTTGTATGACAGCTAAGCATCTGCCTTACATTCCAAAGCTAGCTATTTCTGCTATTGATATCACACTGGACTTGGGTGAGCAGTGTCATGTGTCATTCCAAGTTCAAGTTACAATGATAGGGAGTCTAGCTTTAAAGGTATGTGTTACCCTAGAATCTCACTATTCTTTCTAAATGTATAGTCTATTGTACTAAAATCATTATAATTGTACATGCAGGTTGACAGCTATAACCACTGTCTGAAATACTACCATGTTCTGGAGCACTGTCTTCAAATCTCCTTAACTTTTTGTATTGGTTCTCCAGTCTGAAACATTTGGTATTTTTCAAATTCAGCCCTTTTAAATAACAATTTCTGTCCAGAGAATTCCTTCAAAGAGTTGTAAATTCAGTCTACCAACATAATAGCCTTCCTTATGCAACACCTATAAAACATTTCCCTGTATTAAAGACTCTGTCTTAGGCAATGTCTGTAATATTACATACACTCCCTCCACCCACTTACATTAGAAGAACATTATTAAAGTTGCAAGGTCAAGCATTCAGAAATTAGGAAGCACCAGGATTAAGGTTGCCTGTGCAGATGAACATTCTCTCCCACCCTCTGTTACTGTATACATTATGATAGTCTTTTATCACATGATCACATACTGTCCTCCCATTCCAGACCCCTGGCACCTCGTCCAGACTCAATCTGACCCCGCTTTGGCTCCCCAACCCAGCTCCTTCCCTTTCCTCAGCTCCCAATCACAATCTTCCCTCACCTCCAGGTTCCTTGTCATAATCATCTCCTCTTACCACCTGTCCAATGGAGATGAGTCCTCCTCCTTCACACTATTTGGACACCTGCAAGAAGGGCATTGAGAACACAAGAGAGAGAGTCTCTCTATTCTCAGTTTTGGTTCTTGCTGTAACAGTGGTTCCAAGATGCATCATCATCATCATGTTTGGGGCAGTGACAAAGATCCTCTACTCCTGTCTGTTTCTGTGAAGTCTTTTACAGGGTTTTTCAGCTCGGCTTCCACAGCTCTTAGCCTCATTTTCACTTGCCTTCTGGTATCCATCTTATTGCTACTCTGGTGATGGAATCAGTTTCCATCCAAAGCACATGGCCAATCCATCTTCAACACCTCCTGGCAATGATGGTGCTCAGATCCTCTTGGCTTCCCTTTGTCAATAGATCTTGGTTTGAGATTGTTCTGGACCAAAAGATATGGAGGATTTTTCTGAGGCAAGTTGTATGGGAAGGCAGTTTGGACATGTCACACTTTCTCATTCCCCCAGCATTCTGCACTATAAAGTAGTGTCAAAAGTACACAGTTCTAATAAATAATAATCCCTTAATAGCTTCAGAAATCTGAGAGTTCCTTTCTTTGGTATCTTCACTATAGCCCCATTGGTCCACTCTAATATAGCACCATTTCCCTTCCCAGACTGATGTAAATAGAGGGGCCAGGATAGGTGCTGCTAATTTAGGATTTACCTTGACCAATTCTGCATTCAAGGTCCCAAGATGCCTAGAGCAGAAATTGCAGGAAAAGGCCTGCTCAGCCATTTGAGCATGCTCAGTGCAGACAGAATCTTCAGAGAATTTAGCTGCCAAATTCTAACGAGTCTCTACTGAGCACATGCCAACCATGATTTTTCAAAGACTCATAACTTGGATAATTTTGTCTTTTCACAGGAACAGAAAATGCATGATACCATTGGGAGAGTATTCACATCAGTGGCACATTCAAGCTAACCATTCTGGACAATGGTGGATTAACCTATAAGCAATAAAAGCACGTGCTTAGGGCCCCAAGAGAAAAGGGGCCCCCAGCAACAACAACAAATGGTTACAAAATTACAAGTTTGCTCGGCCTTAATTTAAAAAAAGTCTCAATTAACGTCTTGGCCCCCCCAAAATCCCCCAATGTTGCATCGATTACACTTTGCGAGTAAAAGCTGGGTTGTGAATGGGGGTGAGAGTTGAAAGGGGGGCCCATTGCTTGGCTGTGCTTAGGGCCCCAGGAGCAATTAATCCGCCCCTGATTCTGAATGATGTTGGGGGTTGGGCACATCCATTTTTACAGGAATCCCAAGATTCAAGGGTGGGTTAGGGAGACAAATGCTAAATCTAGTTATCATACCATGGTTCTTCTGGTATGTTCAATGTTGCTGCTATTCTGTTAGACCCCTGGGCACACAGACAACACTCCCATCTAACAGTTTACTAAAAGGGCTTTATTTAATCATTTGTATCTAGTAACACCTAGAGGCCCCATTCATGGATCAGCGCCCCACTGCACAAGCACATAACGCAAAAGACAACTCCTGCCCCAAAGAGTGTAGTCTGAGAATAAGACAGATGCAGCAGTTGGTTGCAATAAACAGATGGGAGGAGCACAAAGTCACAATAAAACACTTTGATTACAATTAGCTTTAGAATGTCAAAGACTAACAGTGAATTTAGTCTTTGGATCTATAGGCAATGTTACTGCTTTGTCTATAATAATACAAATTATGTAAATGTTGTACACTGGCTCCTCTTTTTTTTCCATATGATCATGGTTCCTTAAAGTGGCAGGGCCAAGTTAAGGATAAAGCCTGCTGCTTGCTCCTCTCTAATGGAGTTGGTCCTTTAGTTCAATTGCTATCAAGCCTTTTCCTTTTTGTTCTGAAGCGTCTGGATTTCATCCTTACTGATGGTCAGGGTGCCTGCATCTTTGTGGCTGTGATTTTGTCATATAAAACACTCAAGTTCATTCAGGGAAAAGACCCATTTACAGCACAATTAGGTTTTATTGGAACAGCAAAGTGTCCATGTGGCCCGTCTAACCCTTAGAAAAGCAAGAGAACGAGCTTGGCAAGCCAAACAGCTATAAAAGCGGTTTAATGATTCCAGGAGCAGTGTGGAGTCATTTTCTAATATTGTCCAAGTTTTATAATGTACACTCAGTATCTACAAAACCGCTTCCTTTACTTATGTGCCACAGTGACAGCCATCAACAGTTATACACACATGTGCCCGCACACTCTCATTTAGAGCTAAATGCATGCAGGGATATTATATACTTTCAAGTCATCTCTGTGACATTCAGATTAAAAATTTAGTTTATCCAGGATTTTTAACGAAGCTGTATTGTAAGATTTGTACATTTTCCTTACAAATCTACTTTGTAAGACATTCGTACACTTCACTAACCCATACAGAACACACCAAAGACCTTCCTGTTGGTTAAATCGAAGGAGTTTTTTGTGAAGATATTTGAATTTCATCCAGATGCCAAGACTTCGCAGTCTGTTATTTAGCTATTCACTTCTAGTAGAGCGAGCTGTGACTTTAATTGAAAGTGGGTAAAATCTTGTGCAGTTCAATGTTCTTGGAATCTCTGGAATTGTTTTGGGTGGCTTTGAAAACTAGTTCAAGTTTGAACACCTCTATCCTTTTGATTTCAATGCCTTTTAGCTGTTCAATGGTGAGTCAATGAAAAACACACAGCTGTGTTTTCCTAGCTGGAACAAGTGCATTATATACAACAGGGTCAGATTCTGTGGTCTGTTAAGGCTGTTTTTCATTGAAAGTCAGCTTGGCTGACCAGAGCTGGATTCCCTTAGCAAAGAGGTTGTGGTTGCCCTAAAGAATTTAAAATCAGAGAGCTGATTGGCATCTTCTTAGCCCAGCTGGTAAGGGCTTTTTCTCTTAGTGCTGAACATTATGGGTTCAGCCTCACTGAGGAATATGTATTCATGAAGTCATGGTTTGTTACAGGAGCAAATGTTGCCTTTACATGTAGTTGGAGCTATGCCAGCTCTGTGCATGGTAGAAAATTCTAGAACAAACTCTAGGAGAAAACTTGTCAAAACAATCATGTACATGGTTCCAGATCATGGAAAAATTCTGCATGCTTGGTAGACGTTAGGTACAACACAAAACTTGTACCCATTACTCCAGCTTAGTTCCAGCATATTGGTTAGTCAACTTAAGCAGTAGGTTGAATCTGGCCCAAAGATCTTATTTTCCTTCAAACATTCCTTAGTTATAAAAATTAGAGGAGATGCAGAGTTATCTCAGAGCAGAAGGATTTTTAAATGTTTTCATTTAGGTTTGGCAGTTCTCTAATGTTTAAATATTACTGAAAATTTAAGGAAGGAAAATGGATGTTTCACATTGAGGTTCTTGCTTTTTATTTCCAGCAGAGAAACCTCGTTAAGGACCAGGTAATGAAAACAGGGCAAAATATTGTGTTTCTTTTCTACTGCAAGATTCATGTTTGAGCTGTCTCTCCTTACATTGCCCATGCATTGTTCAGGCAAACTTCCCAAAGCAAACCAGAAGGAGTGGGGGGGGGGGGGAGAGGGGTGTAATGAAATACACTGTCCTCTCAGGAATAACTTTAGTTTGTGTGCTGTTTTATCACAGCTCTTGGTACTTTGAGTTGGGAGCATTTTGTTTGCTTTATTGTTTTAATTCTAAGCAGTAACCTCTGAGCAGTGAAAGATTGCCAAATGCTGAAAGCAGAAATAAATAATTCACCACATGACAGTGAAGAGATTAATTGTTTTGATGCACAGATAAACCTCTCCTGTGTGTGTCTGAAACATTCAGTGGCCCTTAGGAAGCAGATGAGGAAACAGATCTCCATGGTACCTGCTGGAGAAATACCCCCTTCCTGGGGAAACACCGAAAATGATGAGGTAAATGGAAGGGAAAGGAATGCTTGTTTGGATCTTACCCATAAGGTTTTTTTTCCTAATAATGCTCCAATATGGAAATATAATTGACTTTTGCAAAAGTAAATGCCAAAATGAAAAGCTCAGGCCTGAAAAATGAAACCCTGGATGAATAAATCATTTGGGCTTTCTGAAGAGTTTGACAGTTTAATCCAAGCTCGCCTGGTGGTGAAAGATGGCAAAGAGGGATCCTATTGTTCACATGTGTTTAAGTGCAGGATGAGCCAGCCACACTGGATTAATGGTTGTCTCCTCTGCACAAGCAGCACTTGCTTTAGCTGCCTGGGGAAGAGCTGGGGACTTGCTGCAGAGAGAGGGTCATGGAGGGAAACGCGCAGCTCATGCAGGTCATCCGGGAAATGCGCTCTGAGATCAACAAGCTGGAGAGAGAAAATAGGGCCCTTCGGGTGGAACTGAAATTCAGCAGACAGAAGTCAGCTAACCGGGAGGAAGGAGCAAAAGGAGAAGGTGGAAATGGGGAAGCTAGACGCCTCACTGATTCAGGGGAAGAGAGGGTCACTTCTCCAGTGGCCCTGCGTAGGAATGTCTCAGCCAGCTCAGCTCTGGCACTACAGGAACAGAAAGGTACTGAAGAGTCACAATTACTATTGATAGTATTACTTTGCGCTTAGCTTTCATTCAGGGATAACAAAGTTCTGCACTGTTCTTATGTACCTATAGAGAATGGCAAACTGCCATTGTTATGTACTTTGCCAATGTAGGTGAAGCCCTCTGGCCTTCATCAAGGTCCGGATCTAGCAAAGCACTTAACTAAGTGCTTGACATTGTGTACTTGGGCAGTCACTGAAGGGCTCAAATTTAAGTCCATGTTTGACTTAAATTTGAGCCCTTCAGTGACTGCCCAAGTACACAATGTCAAGCACTTAGTTAAGTGCTTTGCTGGATCAGGGCCCACTGAGCAGGTCCACTGTCTTTGAGTAAGATCTGGCCTAACATTGTGCATTCTCTGGGACGGGCTCTGTCTGTTTGGTGTTGATTAGTCCAGTGACTAGTACAATGGGGCCCTGATTGGGGTTCTTAGGCACAATAGAATGAACAATATATTCAATGAATCCAACTCTGACCTCACAAATCAGATATAACTCCTTTGAAGTGAGTGTAAAAGTGTGAGGTTAGAATCATGCCCAATATACTTGGTATGTTCTGTGTGCGCCTGTATGTAAGAGAGAGAGAATGACAATAAGAACACTTCATCCCGTCTCATTTCATCAGAAAAAAAGATCTCAAATACTCCTTATTCTCTTTATCCATAGTAGTCTCACTGATGTCTGTGTGAGTTCATTGAGCAGGATTCACTGCAACGACAGTACATTTGTTGACATTCAAATGTGTAGAACTGGATACTGTACACAGTTACGCTTGGGTTTGCAGGAGCAAGTCATTGTACGAAAATGTCTAAGGCCTATCATCTTTTTATTGATTGTTTGTATGGTACTTAGTCCACTGGGGCTCTAATCCATGACTGGGTAAAAATAAATGCTGTAATACAAATAAATGTGTCATCACATTCTCCACATGTTCTTTGACCCCTTTCCAAGGTTTCTGTCCAACAGTAGAGTTTATTTACCACCTGACTGGGACTAAGGTCCATGCCCATGATGAAGGGTCTCTAGAGAGAATAGGTTTAAGTTAAGAAGGGCATGCATAAAAAGAATATAAGGAGCTAAATTGATGGAAAGGTGTGGTATAGGTGGTGGGGTCAAAAGGTATTCATGTGTTGGAAGTACAACTGGTAACTTATGGTCTGATCCAAAGCTCATTGGACTCAATAGAAAGACTCCTATGTATTTCAAAGGTCTTTGGATCAGACCCTTAAAAGGGTACACATTTGGGAAATAGCTTGGGAATAGTTAGCTGCTCTATCAGGTGCGTGAACTGGTGAGCAAGAAGTTTTCCAGCTATCCTGCTTCCCCACATCTATATTTCTAGAAGATGGGGGAATGTTTTCAAGGAAGAGTGTGTTTAACCCCTTTGGTCCCCCGCAAATATTGTTAACGTTGAAAATAAAATTTTGTTCATAAAATTTTAACACAATCAGATGGCATCATCATTCCAAGCATAAGGACTCATGGTCTGCTCTTGTGCTTAACCAGCTATATATCTCTGGACCAGATTCTGAACCCCTTACTCCTACTGATGATCAGTTACTCATATGAGTAGTCGTACTGACTCCAGTAGTCCCAGCGACCCAGCGGTATGAGTAAGGATTTCACATTCAGACCCTATCTTTCAGACTTTTATTGGTCATTGGCTTTACACTCAAAATACCAGAAGGGATCTTTCAAAAGCACAAATAGCACATAACTCTCCACGGTCAAGTGCCCCTAACTGCCATTTCTGTTAGGAAAATCTTCCTCAAATATATTTTCTTATCATGTAGGACTTAATCATTTTGCTACTGGTTTTTAGTTTCCATATAAAAAGTCTATGAAGCAGATGTGTGTATTTAATTTAATAAATGTTTTAATTTGGTTTTAACTCTGATTTTGTATCTGGTACACAGGCAATAGTATGATTGTTAGGCGTTATTCCACCTCTTCTTCTGTGCAATCTTTTTCTGGACACAAACACCACAAAGCTGAGAAAAGATATCCAAATAACAGAATCTTGGAGGTGCAGGGAATTGTCAAACCACCAGCAGGCTCCTCAGTGATGCAACTAACCAACGAAGAAGAAAAAGTATCTGCAAAAATTCCAGCCGATTGCTTCTCCAGCAATAATCCTAGCAAAAGGAGATCTTTTCAAGAGCATGTTTATAAGTGCAGGTAGGTAATATTTATCTTTAAAGTGTAGGTAGCTTAGCAGTGTTGCTTCTGATTGATTTGATAATAAATTGGGGTACTTCTTTGAATTCAAAGCTCTTTATTATGAGGATAACTTGTGAAATGTATATGAGGCACAGGGGAAAATTCTGTAATGGATAAGGGGCCTAGACCTGTTCTCAGTGAGGTCAGTGGTCCACATACCCATGTACACATTTACCCAAATTTTCATAATTGGTATTTTATTCTCCATTCTGTTATTACATATCATCAACACAACTTAATTATCCTTTAACTCTGCAACATACATTGTCATGAGCTACTAACTAAACTAACAAAATGTAGCCTTCAGCAATTGTCTATCTTTTAGTATCATTGTTCAGTACCCATGTAACATCCTGAAATATTTTTATTATTTGAATAGGAAATTTATGAGGAACATCATGCCCTAATGTCAGCATATTGTTGTTGTTGTTGTTTTCAAATATACATTTTTGGGGACTTTTGCTCAAAGTTAGCACTTATATCCATAAATTATTAGAAAGCCTTGTCAGCAATTTTGCCTGTTGAATTTTGAGGGGCTTATTCAGCTAGGCCTAAGTCTTTAACTGTACTCCAACACAATTATGGAAAATCTTAATTTATGAGGAAGTTTCTTCACAACCCCCATTAGTATGGTGATTGGCTTATGCCCTGAATCACCATGCTTTGTCACTTTGTTTTTAAAATGTTTTTGCGACAATTGTGGATGTTCTCATTACCCATGTAAATGTCTAACACTTTCTGTCATCCTAGTACACTCTTAATATCAATGATATTTTGTGGCAATGGCTTCCACAAGCTAATTATGCATCATTTTTACAAGTGATTCCATTCATTGTTCACTATGGGGTTTTTTTGTATCTTCCTCTGAAAGTATGGTCAGAGACAAGACGCTAGACTGAGGACCAGACTTTGTCTTATCTGGTATGGAAATTTCTTAAAGTAGTTGTAAGAATTAAGTTGTATAAAGTATACAAAAGCCTGTTTAGAATCATTCACAAGCACCACTCTGCATGCACGTTATACACCAGGAATTGGCTATTTGCAATGTAGCTTCTTTGATCAAAATTACGCTTTAACTCATGAAATTGACCTGAGTGCAGCAGGTCCACATGAGACCTTTTGTACCACTTAATGGTGTTGTAAGCCATTAGGGTAACAATCAGGTCTATGCATAGGGCCCACACAATAACTATACATCACTTAAGTCCTATTTTGAAGACTTAAGTAGGACTTAAGTGGTGCATAGGACTGGATGGTATCCTTTTCCATTGAGAAGAATTTCATTCATAATGCCGGGCTTTGGTTGAATTTAAGTAGAGCAAAGGGAATTGTTCAGAACATCTGCTCTGGGGCATATTTTATCCTACAATAATTATTGGAGAGACATTTTTTTATGGTTTTCATGATTTTTCTTTTCTCCTGTTGCCTTGAAGGCCAGAGTAAAGGGGGGCATTTACAGCAAAGGAGTGGGTGAACAGGGGAGGAGATAATTTGATCATTTATTCTCCAGATGTCTGATTTCGAAACATTTGAAGGGGTATGTTTTAATTTCTACCAGGTATTCACTTGTGAGCAACATTGAGGATGTGCCTACGTAGTTGGAAGTTGCACCTGTCTGTGTACCTTAAAACATTCTATACCTGCTTGCACACTTTCAGTAGTTGGACCTTTCTGCACACAAGAGTATGCAGGTGTATGAGCACACACAGGCATGAGGAGCACATACCTGACAGATGCAGTCATTTGTTCACTATGTCTATATCCTGTTTTGTAGACATACAAGTGGTATGTAGCCTTGGGGAATTTTCCCTTTTCTCAGTGTTTTCTGCACACTCTGTACATTCATAGCAATTCATAATTCTTTCTCATTTTCCTCTAGGGGTAAAATAAAGGCGGTTAGGTTCCTGTTACCAATGGAGGTGTCATCTTATTCCGAAAATCAGAGTTCTTTCAAATGCCCACAAAATCAGGACACAAAACAGCTGAGCACCATTACTGAAAAGGATATGTGAGCTAGTGAATTTTTAAAGGCCCACTGATTCTTGAGATAAACTGGCTTTAAATGATAGCTGCATGTCAGGTTACGTTTCTGCAAAGTGCTTTGGCAGGACGCCTTCAGAGAATCACTAAGACTGTGTTCCAGGTCACTGACCTGTTGTGTAGCAGGGAAATGGAAGCCATAACAAAACCTCTCAGAAGCCTATATACTATGTTGAGACCCTTTGGTAACAAGTATACCACCACCAAGTGTATTTTTGCAAGATCCACATACCTCAAGAACTACTTTTAAATATCATGTGTTGCAGTGTTACTGTTACCGAGCAACACAATTTTTTTTTATGTTTTGTTGTTATTCCCATTGCTAGAAAAGTATATATTGCAAATCACAAAATAGAAACAATTAAAGAACCGGAAAGTTTTTCTGTGTATGAAGTTGTAAAACCTTATAATAGAAATAGAGCTGGGCTTCTATGTTGAGAATAATGTTAACATTCATTTGAATATTTATAGGCATTCACCTTTACTGCCAATATCCCTTTTCTACTCATTTTCTGTGAATATTCTAGTGCATGAGGTACTGACAGGAATGTTCACCAAAATTGCATTAAAGGACTATTGAGAGAATAGAAACCATGATAGATTTTAATATGACAATGTGACCAAGAGCCTGATTCTAAATTATGCTCATCTGACTGGAGACCAGAAACATACCACGAGTTCAATCAAAACAGCTGGAATTCTGAATATCAAATGCTTGCCATGAATTACTCGTGAACAAACTCGAGATCAAGAATTTTCTGCTGAAAATAACTTCAATTACAAAGAAAATGTGAGGAGAAAGAGAACTGGGGACAATTCATGACAAGGAAAAGATGAAAAACTCATTAATTAAATTATGTATTTATTGTGAACTATTCCCAGCTCCAGTTATATAAAGAAATAGACATTGTCAAAACATTGTTTAATTTGGCAACAAATATTTACAGAATGGAAATATTGCACATACATTCCTATTTCTATATACTGTCCAGGTGTATGCATATCACAAACCACAAGCATGAAGTGGAGGTGTTTATACACGATTAATATAGCATGTGGCTACCATGCTATATTAATAATACCAAGGAAATTATTGCAATTAACCTCATTTAAACAACATACTTATCTGAATATTTTAAGAATAATGACTGAAAGTTTACTCCATAATTTACATTCAGCTAAATGTGTTCTTGCAAAAAAGTCTCACCATGTTTGGTTTTTTGACATTTTAAAATTTAGTTTGTCATTTTTAGAAAAATATCTTTTATATTCTTACTGAGCTGAGACTGTGTGATCTCCTTGCTCATTTTGTTTTTCATGTTCAATTTGGATTCAGTAATATTTTGTAATGTTGCCAGTAGAATTGGGTGAATAGCTCAAAAACTGTTTCCACGGATAGTCATGCTAATAAAAACTGGATTTCCTTTTGGTTCCATTTGTTCATGATTTGCAAATAAGTTTATTGGCAGGACAGCCTAATGAACAGCTAATTTTAGAAAATATTTGCTGAAAGTGAATTTTTATATTTGCAAACATAAGATTTCTCTCTCCAGCAACTAGATTCTAAATGTACATCCAGTCAGGCTTGGATTGTGGAAAGCATCCCTAATCAGTAAGGATACATCTTTACTACCTGCCGGATTGGCCGGCAGTGATCGATCTCTTGGGGATCGATTAATTACGTCTACTGTAGACATGATAAATTGATCCCCAAGCACGCTTCCCATCTACTCCTGTACTCCATCTGTGCAAGAGGAGGAAGCGGAGTCGATGGGGGAGTGGCAGCAGTCGACTTGCCACTGTGTGGAGGGCCAGGTAAGTTGCCCTAAGATACGCCAACTTTAGCTATGCTATTCGCGTAGCTGACATTGTGTATCTTAGGTTGGCCGTCCCGCACAGTGTAGCCCAGGCCTACTTTAGGATATGCTTAAGTGCTTTCCTGAATCAAAGCCATAGAACACTAACAATGCCTCTTGACCAATGGGCTCAAACAAAGCTAACCAACACAGCTTGAATTTTAAATGTCAGATCTTGCATGCTGACAGTGATTTGCATGTGGATGAGCTAAAAACTAAGAATTATTTGTATAAATTAGTTGGCAAATGATTTTGAATAATGAATACATCTGCAAGAAAAAAATCTAAATTCATTAAACAAACTATACATCGTGAATTATTTCCTAAGTTTTAGTCACCTGCCCTTTGAAAAGGCCAAGAGTTACATGAAACTACAGTAAAACCTCCATTTAATGGACTAATTCGGGCGAGGGGATGTCCGTTAAATCAAAAAGTCCGTTATTTAATAATAATAATAAAAAAAGCTGTTGGAGCAGCAGCCCACCCGCCACAGGGTCGGGGTGGCAGCTCCACAGCCCGCCTGCTGTTGGGACCCGGGCGGCAGCCGGGAACCGTCAGCCAGCCCGCCCCGGTCCTGGCTGCTGGGACCCAGGCTGCAGCTGGGAGCCGGCAGCCAGCCCGCCTGCTGCCTGGACCCCGGCGGTAGCCAGGAGCCAGCAGCCAGCCAGCCCGCCTGTGCCTGGACCCGGGCGGCAGCCGGGAGCCGGCAGCCAGCCCGCGAGAAATGGATTTCGGATGCATCAGACTTGCTCAGAAATTTTGTCCGTTGCATCCGAAGTCCGTTAAATCGAGGTCCGTTAAATCGAGGGTTTACTGTATTGAAAATCTTTTGCCTAATTATTTTGAGCAGTTCAAGTTTTAATTCTTTAGATCAATATGGGTTTCTGCTTCTATGATTTTTTTTTAATTATTATTCATGTGAGTGTTCCCTTCTCCTGTATATTTAAATATAAGTTTCTTGAAAATGTAGGGTGAGGCTTTTAAAAGTTAAGCTGGTTGAAAAATTGGAACTATTTTGCACAGATAAATTTAAACAATAAAAATTTTGTTTCAGTTTAAATTTTTCACTGGTTTTCTGATCCCCCACCCCCAATCAATTAGAAATATTTTTCTTTTAATATGGAATCTAAATTAAAATGTTTGTTTATGAAAGTCACTGTCTGTGTTGCTTTTGAAACTGGTATTTAGATTCCTATGTCACTTAGGTATTTTTGAAAATTGTATTCTTATGATCAAACATCCTTAGACTCCTTTGAATATCCCAGGCTTACTGAGAATTGGGCCTCCAAATCCCTTACACAACTTTGAAAATCTCAGCCTTAATCTCTCTGATTGCCACTGTACAGACCGGAAATCAATCAGATTTCTTTTCTCTCTCCCTTTTTGGGACATGTCTATTTAGATTGTAAGGTTGCTGGCACTGAGACTCTACTATTATATGTATGTTCATTCCCTGGCACAATGGAGCTCTGATCACAGTAAAAGTAACAAATAGTGTGGCTGCAAACTAGAAATTAAATTGTCTTGAACATCTTTGCCAGTAAAATTTTATTGCTTGGTTGTTCATAAGAAGTGGCTAGAAAAGTGGGATGAGGGAACAGAACCAATGAAAAAGTTACAGAAAAATGGGAAGGTTTTGAGAGTTTGGGACTGTGTTCTCCAGTTCTGATTGAAATTACTTTGTTAATTATGGGTAAAATATGTCAAAAGTGCCTAACTCCTCTAGGTGCTTTTGAAAATTTTACCCCATGTTCTTTCTTAGCAAAAAGTTTTGATTCTACTCTAAGACACTATGGATGGGATTTTCAAAAGTTTAGTTGATTTAGGAGCACAAACCTGCACTAACTTCCCTTTTGTAAAAAATCATGAATAGTGAAGTAAAACACAAGGTATTTATTTTGTGTGTCTACTCCCCTTTATTTCAATATCTTTAGTGGTATTTGTTGCTTTAAGAACATGTGATGATGTGTAGCCATAATTTATTTTTAAAATCAGGTGTCCATAGGATATCTTGGATGGATCTCTGGACCAGACACATTAGGAGGACTTTGTATAAAAGAGTACATACTGAAGCCATTTCCCATGTACATTTAAAATACACACAGACGTGCACACACACGGCATGAAATAAAACTTAACAGAATAAATTGGCAGTTCTCAAACTTCATTGAACCACAATCCCCTTCTAACAAAAATTATTGCAGGACCCCAAAAGGGGAGACCAAAGCCTGGGCCCAGCCCTGCTACCCCAGGTGTGGGGAGAAGGGGGCAAAGCTGAAGCCTAAGGGCTTCAGCCCTGGGCAGGGGGGTGTCTGTAAACTGAGCCCCCACCACTCAGGGTTTCAGCCCTGGGCCCCAGCAAGTCTAACACCAGCTCTGGCAACCCCATTAAAACAGGGTTGCAGCCCATTTGGGGTCCCAACACACAGTTTGAGAACCCCTGGAACAAATTAGTCAATAGCACTCAGAATTGGACTAGTTACTGGCATTTCAAATATTTCACATCTTAAACATTCACAGTGTTTTGAGTGGGAAATGACCTAATATAAATCAAATTTGCCTTCCTGACGGCTAACCTAGAGTGGTCTTCATCAGTAATGGAGTTGTGTGAGCTTCCAAACTGGAGAAGGGGCAAATGCTGTTCAATCATTCAAGTGCTAATTCCCTTCCAGGGTGGAGCCCCATACTCTGCCCAGCCCCGTTGCTGCTGTGTGATGCGCTGGCCCTTGCATCGTCACACCTCCTAGCAAGGAGATGACTGATAGCTGGTTATCTGGGGGAAAAAAGATTTTTTAAAGGCCTACACAGCATGAAAGCACCTTTTTGGAGGAGATAAGCCAGGAACAGCAAGGCAGCCTGCTCCGCTAACTTGCATCTCTTTTGGGACATCTCTTCCTCCACCCCCATTCTTTCCTCTCTCTCTCTTGGACACCAGTGATGTCTTCACACTTCCTTCTCTGCCAGCTGTTCTGGGTTCCCGTTCTCTCTCTCCTGCCAACCCACTCTCTCTTGATCTTCCTGGTGAGCGTCCCACTCATTTCTCCACTCCCTACTGGAGGATCTTCCCCTTCTCCTGCTAAGATAGCTGCCTGTGGGATCTCTCAGTCCTCTTCTGTCCCTCTATGGCCTCCTTTCCTGTGCCAGGTGGATCGGAAACTGTTCCAGACGTCTGGTCCTGATGTTACGGGGTTTTGGTGCGAGTGCATCCTCTTCTCTCTCCAGCAAGGACCTCAGATCAAAGGGAGCTGTGAAGACAGCTGAAGCAGCTGCTAACTGCCACAGCCTCAGGATCCCTTGTTTTTAGTGGCCAGAGTGGAACATTGCCAGCAAAAGGAGTTTCACTCCCAATTGCCCAAGACCCTTGGGGACCCAGAACAGCTGGCAAATCTTACAGCTGTCCTATCCAAATTGAGATAATTAGCAACACTATCCCACTGTATGTGACTGGGGTAAATCATCTAGCGAGCCTGAATCTCATTTTTGGCATTAGGTGTGTGAAATTAAAAAAACACTTGTCTGGAGCAAAGTCATGCCCCATTGCTGGGCTCCAGATCTTCATTTATCTTGTTTAGGTGGGGAGGGATGCTCAGAAATAAATTGAAATCCACTTATATCCCACTTAGCCCTATTTAGAGGACTCAAGTGGTGCATAGACTTTGTGCTGGCTCTGTCCACAGGGGTGAACTGGGCTCAAAATGCTTTTCTATTCATCAGTGTGTGTTTCCTTTTAAGGTCTTCTAAGTGCAGGACAAATGCAAGTATAAGAACTGTAAACTTATGTGTGGCCCATAAATATTAAAAAGCAAAACTGATCTTTATTTTGAAATGGAAATACTGATTTTATTAAATCCACGTCCATCCCTGATATCAAGACATGATCTACTCCACTGCAGAAAACATGCCAGTTATTAAACTGGTATCAAAGTTAGGATGTGGGCCAAATTGTGCTCACCTTGCTCAGTCAAGTAGTCAGGGGTATTGGAGTCAAGGCAGTTGTCACTTCAGGGCATTTTTCTTTTATTGTGAATTGGGAAAGGGCATCATTAGAGCAGGGATGCCACTAGTAACAAGTCCATCCTTTCCTGTCTCAATGCACTATGATCACTGGATGGGAACCCAAGAACCTGAACACAATTGGTACAAGGGAAAGGGGAGTAGGAGAAATATGGCACTTGCTGAGGAGCACCCCCATGTCCATGGCATCTTATGTCATCTCATGTTTATATCTTCCAATTAAATGATGTAAATACCATGATAAAAAAACGGTGAGCTCCTCCATAGTTTTGTATTTTGCAAGTACTGAAGAAACGTCATTTTTAGAAAACCTCTGTACTAATTTCTATACAAAATCAGTACTCAGATAGTAACATGAAGTCGACTGTAAGGTACTTACCCTGTTTAACTTTAAAAGTCAGCAGCTTAAATTAAATTGCAAAAATTTGATCTGACATTTCTGTTCTGTGGTTCTTCAGGTGCTGGTTTGATTCTTTCCTGGTTGGGCAGATAAGGATCACTGTCTGGCTGCTGGTCATCATGGAGACAGCCGTAGCTTTCAAAGTCATGTGTTTTGCCTGTAAAGAAATGTTTCTTCTATGTGAGTTCTTAATAACCATAGATGGATCAGTATGGCAGGTGTGTGAATGTTATATTACTGGTTACACATGAGCGGAGCAGAGGTACAGGGAGGTGTACTTTGTTTTAGACTGTTTAAGAGCCATACAATATTTTTGCTCTGTACGTAGGATTGCAGGATTCATCAAATCTGATGTTTTGCTTCCAGCATTGGACAGCACCTGCAACTTCACAGGAATATGAACTTCCCCATAAAGCATCTGATAAACTATGTAACACTGTACATGAGGGAATAAATCCTTCCTAACCACAGGTGACTGGCTTGTTCCTTAAGGCATAAGATTTGATTAACCTTACCACTCATAATCAAGAAAAACACAAACAACCCAGTTTCCAGTGCTCAGGGAATGCACAATGAAGGCCCCCATGTTTGAGGAATTAATTTTGAGTGTATTTGGGTCAAAAGAGACTGAGGAGAAGGGACCAACAGATAAATTTACAGGAGGTTGGAGTGGGAATCAGAGCTCTCCATCCTCTCTCTGGCAAAGATGACTCATACACCTCCATAGAACCCTTTCCTCTCTATGGTTTGGGTTAGCTGCTCCCCCTCCTCCCTGGATGGTGCAGTGAGAATGCCCTTTCCCACTTCACTTGGCTTTGATCACTGCACGGAATCCCAGAAACAACTTCACTGGGGCCTTCAAAATCTTAAAGATAACTTCTCCCTGGCCCATCTGTGAAGCCTGGGATTACTGTGAAGATGGATATGGTCAGCCTCAAACAATGTGCAGGATGGTTAGCCTTACGCAACCACTGATGTGAGGAGTCCCATTTATATAATGCAGCTGTATGTCTCAAATGCTTTCTTACTCCACTATCTGAATATTCAGTAACAGAGAAAATACCTGTTAAGTCCATAATTCTTTCTTGATGTCTTCCTTTGTAACTGGCTTCTGTTTCTGTGGGACCATCACTGTACTTCATTGCTATGGTTGGAAGTTGATACTGGTCTGCATTGAGCTGCATAGCTGAAAGAAGATGTGAATAAATGTTTAATTTAATTGGAATGAAAAGACTGTAGAAAGAATTGGGTTTCTATTGTGCCAACTCTACCTTGCTGACATGAACTTTGTATCATTTTGATCCTGGACTCATGAAAGGACTGAAGAGATTCATGGTCAGAATCTGATTCCTTTATTGGGTTTCCCATGATCTCATTCTCAGTAGCAGTCCTGTTTCTAATCAGGAAATATGTGTGCATTTTCCCTTTGCCCTTCACTTCAATCTCTCCTCTTTCAGTCATCTCAAAACTTTTGTCCTTTAGGCAGCTAGAACAACAATAACAATTACATTAAGAGGGGCTTATACAGAGAAAAAATTATCAAAGTCTTAGCCTTCTCCTCTCAGAATAGCATGGTGTATATCAGCAATTAAACTAAAACAGGTGGGAAGACCAGGATAATAGAGTTATGATTCCCTACGAATAACAGAGAAGGAGTTTGCCCTAAAGCTGGTTTTTGTATTCAGAGCAAGACTTGGTTTGTTTCTGTATGTATACACAAAGTCCTTGATCCAAAGCCCACTGAAGTCAATGATTTAAATCAACTTTGTCTCAGACTCTAATAAGGTTTCACAAATTAAATTCTCACGTGATACGTAGGATTCTTACTATCCATGAAGCCATGGTAAAATACACATGAGTGACTGAGGTTGGATTCCCCTGCCAATTAGAGCTTTATATAAAACAGGTATATGGCGATATAAAATTGTCAGTACCATGAGTTGGACTAATTCTTCTGCCCTAACGTAGTTCAACTAAGTATTTCTGATGGCAAACTTCATTTATTACATACCAGAAATTATCATTATGCTTCAAACTTGGATAAACAGAGTTTAGTTCTTTATTTTTAGAAAACAGAGAGCAAAAACTAAGGAAAGGGGTCAATGAAGTGATTCTTAGGTGAACAAAAGGTCTGATTTTATAAACAATATGGAGGTGTGATGTAAAGGTTTTATTGCCATTGAGAAAGCTGTATTCCTTATGGGTGGAAAAATACAGTAGCTTATGTAGCTTGTGCTAAATAAATCCCAATAAAACCATTATATCACAAATTATAAGGCCAAGTACAGAGACAAATAGATGAAATTCTATGGCTTATGCAGGTCAGCCTAGATGATCTAATGAGCCTTTAAATCACCCCATTATAGATTATGTATTCACATGAGATATGGAAAAATATTTCTGAAATATTTTATTCTAAATGTAGAATCAGAGTAATCCATCCTTGTGCAAGGACTATAAATTTCACACTCATCTAATTGCTTCAAAATAATCTGGACAAATAAAACTGTTTTACAAGAACTGATTATTATAATGAAATATTTGTAAAAACTGAATAAGTTATGGAAGACAATGGAATTTACATTTAAAACCCAATGCAAAATTTTCCAACAAAACTATAAAGAAGTAGGAGCATTATTGTAGCTACTCACTAATAGGTAGTGGGACTAAGGTGAATTTTACTTGGAACCCCATGACTCTCCATCCGAGAAGCTATATTCACTGTGTCTCCAAACAAGCAATAACGAGGCATCTTTTCTCCAACTACTCCAGCCAAGACAGGACCTGTGTGGATCCCAACTCTGATCTTTACAAAGACACAAAGAAAGCCAGAATATCACCTATTTAATGTACGTTTAAAATGTTAGACAGCCACCTATCCATTAATGCTAATACAGTGGGGCACACCTCTGAAAAATCTGGTAATTTATCAAAATGTGGTTCTAGGGGACCTGCCCAAAGTCACAAAGGAACAGAACACAGCTCTGTTGAGTCCCAGACCAGTACATTTACCACACAACAACCTTTTCACCCTAACAGCACATGGAAATACGTACATCTCTGTGGTATTGACTCACCTGGATAGGATTTCCAGAAACTGGATTCTTCACTTCTTTGGCTGCTAGAATTATTCCCAGGGCAAAGTTAGCAACTCGCTCAGCATGAGTGGATACAGGCACAGGGACACCTCCTACCACCATGTAGGCATCGCCTATTGTCTCCACCTTTAATATTTAGGGAAACACAGATGAGTACTCTAAATACTTCCAGTTCTGAGATTTCTTTTTTAGGGGCAGGGGTTCTCTTTGCCCACAGCTGCCCCATTTTCCCTTTCAAAGGTCATTATCCACCTTTGAGAGGTCTCAGTGGAGGGAACCCCCAGCCTATTGACTTCCCTGATTTTCATGAGGCTGATGCTGGGTCTGATGTGTCTCTTGGTTCTGCAGTGAGAAAGTTCATGCCTCCATCTCTGCCCCCTCGATCCTGATTCTACAGAGGGCTCTTTGTGGGGCCTGAGAAACTGGAGGAATGGTCCTGTAAAAGCATGTCTCAAGGTGGGAACACTCATGCACACCCCCACACATGAATCACTGAGATAGCAGCTAATCTAATGGATTTATTAAATGCTATTCACAGATGGTTCCACTGTCCAGGGACAAAATAGGCCCACTGTTCCCTCCTGCATGTCGTAAGAGGCCGCTAAAAGGGGGTTGCCTGGAGGGGGATGGGCTCTGCCAGGATAGAAATTTGCCCAAGACACACCCTATGATGAGCAAATCAACCATATCCATACCAGAATGATTGTAGCCCGGGTTAATAATGACCACACCATCAGTCTGCCACCAGAATAGACGCGACAAGTATACTCCTGATATAACCCCAAAAAAGAGGATCCGTGGAAGAGATAACAATATCACCATAGCCACATGGAATGTAAGATTTTGAGACAAATAGGGAGGTTGAAAAAACTCACGTACTAAATGGAACAATACACCTGTCACCTCCTAAGTATCTCTAAGGTCAGATGGAAGAACCTTGGAGAAGCACTAACAGAAGAAGGCCATGTACTCTATTACAATGGAGAAGACAAACACGTCAACAGAATTTTTTGTGCATAAAGATATCAAGAATTCAGTATTAGGATGCCGCCCAATGTCCAACAGGCTCATTTCCATCTGTCTAAAGGCAGTACCATTTAATATCAGAGTGGTACAAGTCTATGCCCCTACAACAGACCACAACGATGAGCAAATTGAAGTTCCAAGACATCATCGATAAGGCACACAAGAAAGGTATTCTGATCATACAAGAAGATTGGAATGCTAAAGTAGGTACTGACACACAGGCAGATTTGTGAGATTATTGTGGCCCTTTCTGTAACACAGTAACCAATGAGAGAATTGAGATTTTTGGAGTTTGCCAGCTATCACATTCTGGTTCTTGCAAACACATTAGGAGCACATAGAGTGTCCAGATGATCAACATGGCATGCACCTAATGGTCTATATCACAGCCAAATCGACCACATCATGGTGCAAAACTGATTTTGTTCTGGGATGAACAGAGCTAACACAAGGAGCTTCCCCGGTGCTGATACTGGAAGTGATGATGACCTTGTGATGCTAAATTTTTGGCTGCATCTAAGGAAAATCATCATGCCAAAGTTCATCAGACCAAGTTTGACTTAGAAAGACTCAGAGACCAAAACATTGCAGAGTCATTCCAAGCAATGATCAGAGGAAAATTTGTCCCACTGATTGCTCTAGAGGAAGACATAGAAACAATGATCAACAATTCCAATGCTGTAATGAATGAGGCAGCAATGGACATCCTTGGGAAACACTGTAAGAAGACAAAACCATGTGTCACAAATGAAATACTACAGATGTGTGACATTAGAAGAGAACTTAAGAGAGACAAGAAAAGCACTGATGGACCTTATAAATACAGAGCGATCAGCAGAAAGATCAAGAAAGGAATGAAGGTGGCCAAGGAGATATGGATTAAAAACAATGTTCTTAAATTGAAGAGTGTATCAGTAATAAAAATAGCAAATGAGCCTTCCAGGTTGTAAAAGATCTGATGAAAGAAAGATGGACCAAAGCTAACACAATTCAAGATAAAGAAAGAAACATCATCAAGAAAGGGTGGACAAACTACTGGTCTTATCTATACGACTACCAGACAAATGGAGATCCTAGTGTCTTAGACAGCCCAGATTCAACAGAGGAAGATGACTTTCTAATGCTGCATGAAGAAGTGGAGACAGCTGTGAAATCATTCAAGAACAGAAAGGCTACAGGTATTGTCGACATCCCAGCCGAACTGATAATGTTCAGAGGGGATATAGTAATAGATGTACTCACCAAGATCTGCAACAAGATCTGGCAGCCTGACAAGTGGCCCTCCATGTGGAAAGTCACTAATTATCACTCTGACAAAGAAAGGTAACCTGCAATTGTGTCAAAATCACCAGACCTTAAGCTTAATTAGCCATGCCAGCAAAGTGATGTTGAAAGTCATATTGAATAGATTACCCCACGTATCACTGTCAATGGACAAGAGCTGAAGACAGTGAAACAGTTTAAATATTTGGGGGCAATCACTGATGAAGGATCCAAGGCAGAAATTCAGACAAGAACTGTACAAATAACAGCAACAGTGGCAAAGCTAAAGCCAATTTGTAGGAATAAGACTATCTCCCTGGAATCCAACTGAAACTGCTGCGCACATTGGTCATCTCCATTCTTCTGCATGCATGGAGGCATGGACCCTTACAGCAGAACTTGAATGGAAAATACAGGTAGTAAACATGAGTTACTTCTGTAAAATCCTGGGCATCTCCTGTTTTGACCATATCACTAATGAAGAGGTCTGCAAGATCATCACCCAATGCACTGGGTCATATGAAGATCTCCTGATGACCATGAAGAAGCACAAGCTGAAGTGGTACAGTCATGTAACAAGATCATCTGACCTATCCAAGATCATCCTCCAAAGGACGGTACAAGGGAAGAGAAGAAGAGATAGACAGAAGAGATGGATGGACATAATACAGTGGACAGGAATGGACTTTGTGTGGAGACTCAAGCACTGACACAATCATCAGGGGTGGAGACAATTGGTTGATTGTTTATAAGTGATGATGCCCCAACAACCAATGCGGTTATCAGAGCGATGATGATTCATAGTTGGCTGGCTAATTCACAAATTGGGTTTTAAAAGGATATTTTAGGGAAAAATGTAAATGAGGAGCTAGTTTTCAGTAACAATTACTATTAAACTAGTCAAATGATAGTTTAGAAAAACTATCCAAATGTTAGGAATACATTAAATTGTTGCATGAAGCAGGCTGTGTGGTGCTGGTCTGTCATAACCTTCCTTACAAAAGGACCAGGTTGTCTTACTGCAACCTATGGATTTCCCATAGTTTCTATTATGGACAACGTCTGTAGTCCTTACTCAGGCATATATCCCATTGTAGTGAATGGAAGTTGTGCCTAAGAAAGTACTTTGGGTTTGGCCCTGGAAAGAGATTATGCAGAGCCCATGCCAGGAATATAAGAAGGTTGTTTGAACCACAGAAACCCCAAAAGTATTAAATTCATTGTACAAAGCCATTATGCTGTGAATAAATTCTCTAAACTCTTAGCAGGTTTCAGTGTTTCATTCATTATCATTACATGAGTGATTAGCTAAATTGGATTTACTGGTGTTTTTTTCCTGAATACCAGAAATATAGCAAGCACCAAATTCCTAATGAGCTGCCCATCAATATAACTACTTAAAACAATATAGTATGCAAGGCATGAAAACTGTGTAGCTTTAAATGCCAGTTATTATTTTCTATAGTAATTTTTTTAAAAAATAACAGCCAAAGTCACTAATGGAAGTAGATATTTGAATTATATTTATGCTGTGCCAAGAGATTTTCTTGAATTGGATTTATTCATAACTTCTGACATTTATCAGCTGGGGCTAGGTAAGTGCCTTTGGTCAGTTTCAATCATTCATTTCCTCCTAGGAACCTTGAAACTGTAACCTACTCCTCCCTCAAGATCCCTTGGGTTTTACTGGGAGTTTGCCTGAATAAGGAATAAGTAAGGACTTCAAGATTTGGCTCTACTTGCATAGATATTTGCAATTGTAGAGGGAGGTGTATAAATTTCAGGCCAGATTTCAGACTTCAGAAGTTCATGGAGCTAAGCCAATTATGCCAGCCAAGATCTGGCCCTTAGAAACAGACTAGGAGAAAATACCCACATTCCATTTTGATGAACGTTTCATCTCTAAGATGGTAATTGGATCTAGCTGATAATAGTACTGTCAGAGAAAGAGGATACTTAAAAAGACACTGCAGCCTCCCCCATCCCCCACCACAGAGACGGCTTTGTCTGGACTGATAGTGGCTCCTGGTGGACAGGCTAGTGGAGCTCAGCTCAGTTACTGGTCCCTGTGCACCTGAAGGAGGGTATATAAACTCTGCCCTCCAGCCTGAGCCCAATCAGCAGCCTCCACTAGGATTAATGTACAACTCAGGTCTTTGGTCTGTTGTGAGCATTGCATCAGTTGCCCTATTGGGGGCTGGGTGGGAATTTTTCCCTCACCACCAGGCTGGCCAGGTGAGATTTTTTGCCTTCCCCACAACAGCTCAGGGACCAAGTGGGGTAAGGTCACAACTCAACCGGTGGCAGGTATCCAGTGCAGGCACCCATTCCATACGGGACTGTTTCCCTGAGAAAGCAGAGTTGGACGTAGACTTAGGGGAAGACATTCCCTAAAGAAGCTGGAAAACAGGGATGAGGCTCCTAACACCTGATACAGCAAAGAGATAACCCCCTTTTCCCAGCCCCTGTACTCTCATTAGAGGGGAGTGCAGTGGAATCCCAGCAACAGGATAGGACCAGCATCCCTCCCACCAGGTAGAACCAATTAAGGACGTAATCATGACTTGCACTGTATGAGTTACAGCCAGTTAGTTCGCAGATGAGTTAAGTATAAAGTTGTGGCCTAATTAAGCCACATCCTTGGGATTTTGTCTTTCTTTCTGCATGTCCAGGACAATGATCTGAGCCAGGTTGGACATAAGGTGAATGATCCAAGCTATCCAAACTGAGAAATCCAACTAGTTTTACCACTTTAGACTGGTATCAGAAGGTGATATAGTAAGTGTCCTATCAACCTGGCTTTATAGGTAGGATTTTCTGGGGTAAAAAAAAGATCAACTGGCCTTACCCCCAGTAATAGCAAAATAGGGAGTGAGTAACTGCTGGAGTACCAGGGGAAGGACAAGAGAGATTAAAATCTGTCACTCTGAATAGCTCCAAAAGGGGAATGGTGGGTTCAGAATGAGCTAAATGAAGCCAAGCAAACTAGGCAGACCTGGGTCCACTCATATTTGAATCTTTTTAGCACATTTAATTACACTCTCTGTATGTTGGCTAGTTTTCATTACAAAACTGTGAAAAAAAATATAATTGTTTTAATTAACTATAGCAACATTGAAATAGCAGCAACAGTTATTAACAACTTACATTCCTTTCGTTTCCTGACTTCCTTCAAGGTCACCATAAACTCCAACATTGCATGCGTTATTGAAACCCGTTGTAATTCCCCAAAATCAGTTTCATGAAAAGAGCTTCAGCCTTTGTCAATAAATAATTACCTTGTAGACATCATGCACTGTGGTTAGTCTGTCAAATCGTAGATACATTGAATTTAACATGAGGACTATCTGAATAGGCTCACACTGGGCACAAATGTTGGTAAAGGTCACAACATCGCTGAACAATATGGTGCATTCTTTAAACTCTCCTGTGAACAGAAATGTCTGTGTTAGTACTCCTTCCATTTACAAATAATTCTGATGAGCTGGCCCAATCAGTAGCTGTGGCTGCTATACACACGTGAGACCTGTTTGCTGAGATTGCTTTCCTCACCAAATGTTTAGCAAATAAGATGATTCATTTAAGATCCATATTGGTAAGGGAGGAGCTGATTTAATAATGTATCAAATGTAAGAACTGCAGCATGTCCTAGACAGTCCAGGAAGCTGTCTACAGATGCTTAAGCACATGGGCCTGATTCAGCAAAGCAATTAAGCGCATTCTTTAGTCTATCCCTACTCAAGGCAGCACTTAAGCACATGCTTAGCTTTAAGCTTGTGCTTAAGTCCCTTTTACTTCAATGGAATTTAAGTATATGCTTAAATGCTGTCCTAAATAAGAATAAAAATGCTTTCCTAAATCCGGCCAGTGCTGGGCGTACAAATTTTTTAGAGGAACAACAGCACTGTAGAGATATAGCCAATTTGTTCAATCTCCTCCTCCCTTCCTCTCCATCTTTTCCTTATAGCTCTCCAGCCACACCCACACCTCCCATCTTCTGCCTAGATCAAAACAAAGCCTGCTTTATTGGTGCCACCCAGAGCACCACCATTGCCGAATGGGGAGCCACCGGAAATGGGGGTATCATTGAGGCTCGTTTGCACATCCCTGGAGCCAGCTCTCGATAACAGCACAGTTCCCAAATCTAATATTGAGGACGGGGCTGCTTTTTTAAATCCACGTTTCATATTCATTCACCTGCCTCAACTCGTTTCCCCTCTTTTAGCTGGTTGGCCACGTGCTTTGGAAGCATGGCGTAGAGCAGAGCTTCGGTTTTTTTCTTCTCTTCCTCCAGATGCTTTGAGAGTATCCGCAGTTCTTCTTTCTTCCTTTCCAGCTGGTTGGAGAGCTCCATCTCAGCCAGCCTTTGCTGGTTGAGAAGAATCAAATCCCTGGTAACATCATGAGGCGCTATGTCCGCAATGTGCATCTGTCTCTCTTCCAGCTCATGCAAAGTGCGCAGTAAGGGGGAGCAGAGATAGAGCATGCACTGCAGAGACTCCATCCAGATCATCTGGCCTGTTCCGAACAATTGGAAAAGAAAGTGAGGAATTTCAACAGCCTAGTTTTAACAGTATGGGATTCTTAACCCTTTGGACAATGGCTTATCTTTATGTGCACGTCACCTTGGGGACTGCCAGGGTTTATCTGCACTGCAATTAAAAACCCATGACTGGCCCGTGCCAGCGGACTTGGGCTCTTGCTGTGGGGGCTGTTTAATTGCAGTGTAGATATTTGGGCTCGGGCTGGACCCTGGGCTCTAGGATCCTGCAAGGAGGGAGGATCCCAGAGCTCAGGCTTCAACAGCTCCACAGCCCAAGCCCCGCGAACCAGAGTCAGTTGGCATGGGCCAGCTGCTGGTGTCAAACTGCAGTGTAAACATATCCTAAGTTTCCTGCAGTTTCGGTCAGACTATTAAGATGCTGTGCTGGGCAGGAAGCAGGGACTTTTTGCAGTCTCGGGAAGGTGCCTAATCTTGACCCACTCTATCTTCTCTATACTAGAAACCACTCTCCTCCCTCAGCCATTGCTTACAACATACCTATCAAAAGACTTCAGCAGAGCCTGGATTCACCCAGAAAGTCTATGACAGAGTCATGCATTGAATCCAGATTTTCTGAAACCCGGTCTAATGGCATGACCACCTTTCTTATGAGAGGTTCTGTCCCTTTGACAGGCTTCCTGATATATTATATGATTTTACTTCATTTGTGGGCACAGGAGAAAATCACTAAGTTTTAATGGTGACTTGCAAGGGGAAAAATTGAGCTTGTGCTCTTTTTTGCTTCTTTATGATATATAAAGAATGCCTGAAGGATAGGTAGATTTTCCTTTTCTTTCTTTCTTTCTTTCTTTCTTTCTTTCTTTCTTTCTTTCTTTCTTTCTTTCTTTCTTTCTTTCTTTCTTTCTTTCTTATTCTGCTTGTTTTTTTGTGTGTTAGAAATTCAAGTCTGATCTATTGTGTTTTTCTTGAGAAATTGTATGGACAACAGGAGAACTAATAGTCTTATGACATAACAGATACCACAGAAATTAAATGTAAAAACTGAGAGGAAATGTAATTTTTACTCTGACTGTTTAGAACTCCTTGTTTGTTAACATCTTTTCCCTCAGCCTCCCAATACACTTCTGAACTCTTCCAAAAGAGCTACAGCAAAACCAGGGAAGACCAGACTTGACATGCATTATACTTCTAAGACAAAACATAAGCAAAAACATTTTTCAGGCCTTCTTGTCTATATCTTAAAAAAACAAAGTGAGGGCACAAACACACTTTTCCTTTCCTTTTAAATATACACTTTGTTGCAACTAAACGAACCACTCAGAGCACCACCCAATAACATTTTCTCTGAAGGAAAACCAATCACCTAAAGTAATTTATTTGTCACAATAATTTAAACTGTATTTTTAAGTAAGGGAGAAAGATCGAAATGAGAATCAGAAAGTATAAATGACTATAAACAAAAGAGAAACTGACTAGTCTTTGATCGCAGTGGGCAGGAGGCAGTGGGAGAGAGAGCGGGGAGTTGATTGGTGAGGCTGTCAGAGTACCCACAACACCTGCAGAAGGAGGGGCAGGATTTGTCCATGAGTGTATTAAAATATCACTCATCTTTCCTATACTATACAAACAGCTGGCCATTTATTTGTCTAATGCAGGGAGGGAGGAGAAATCAGCTAATTCAACTCTACAGTTATTCTTGATTTAGCAAGAGCCATTTATGTTCACTGAAAAAAATAAGTACCTCTCAGCTCTAGCATTGGACGTTGTTTCCATGACTCTGGCATCATCTCTCTCCTAGTCCGGAAAACAAATTGACTGTTGATAAACTTCTGAACGCTAGAGATGGTGAATGTCACTTCTGGGTGCACGATACTGAAGTAATGATCCAGGCGAATGCCCATGGTCTGAAGGCCAGGGACAATCTTCTGAATGCTCACTCCAGATTGCTTTACTCTGAGCTTAAAAACAACATGGGCCACAGGTTACATTTCACGTTCTCTTTGGGATCAGCTACCAGTCATCTGACCCACCACTTGCAATACTGTACATGATCATTATTTTCAAATGGACTTAGCGTCACATAGAGCTAAACAGTCAACCATCTCATGGCTCAAGTACATGGCTCATTTCTCCCCATTGCTTCTGTCTTATAGAATAACGTAACATAGAATGTTAGCTTTGAACTAGGAAATAGTGTTATAATCATACAAGTGTCTTTGATATATTTTGCTAAGATTCTAAACATTAATCTTCATTGAAATATCAATTATATACAAGTAATGAGTCTGATCTTTGTCTTGCTTAAATGAGTGCAAGTCCTATGTACCTTAACAACCCCAGTGCAGCTAAAAACCAGTGCAAATGAGAGGAGCATCAAGGCAATTTTCCATCAATGCTACGTTGAAGAACATCAATGATCAGTAAAGCATTGAATGATGTTCAGTTCAGTTCCATAATGTTATATAAATCATTTTTTCTAAGACTCATTAAGCTCCTTCCTTGTCTCCCCACAATTCCTGGCTCCCTGGGGTGCATAGCAATGTCATGGTAACTTTGGAGAAAAATTAATTCTAACATTAAAGAGGATTATATTATGTTTGTTTCTACAATCTGCAATGCTGTGATCTCTTTTCCGTTCCTCATATGGCTACGGTTTCACATGGTAGTGGCTGCAGATTTAAGCTGTTTTCTGTGATTTTCAAAATCATTTTATAATCTTAAGTTTTGTAAGGAACACTCAGCATTTGGGATGGGTGTTTCTAGAACCTTTTTAAAAGATATACCCCTCATTATAGTTAAATACTATAATTACAAAAACAAATTAACAAGTCCGCCTTTGCCAGCAGCTACCACAAAGGGAGATCTGAGAGATATCACAGTATTGACCTACACTCAGAATAGAAAATAACTATGGTTTCAAATATGTTGGCAAATACTAACTTTGTAATGGACACCATTGACCTATGGTTACTTTCTTCAGGCCGTATCTTGTATCAGTGTTTAAGGGTTTAAGAGCTGTCTTTGAAACTGTGATAATATATTACCCTAATTTCAGCAGGGCCTGGGACTTTCTTCTAAACAAGCAATTCACTTTCCATGACTATGTTAGTTGCACCCCAGCTGAGGACCTGCCACAACTGATGGGAGCAAGATCTTATTCTGCACAAAGAATTTGGTTGCAGTGGTGTTGATAAGATGCCTTAAAAGGCTTAAACTGCCTAATTTCCATTCATCATTTACTACATTTTGAAGTGGGTCCCATCAACATTTTGAAACCTCTGTATTTGCCCAGTTGCAGGAACATTTCCCATAAGTGGCTAATTTATTTGCTTTGCTTACCGCCCCCCCCCCCCTTTTTCTCACACACATCCATCCATCTCCTGTGTAAATCCAATATTCTCTGCAGAGCCTGAGGGCTTGGCTACACTTGCAGATGTAGAGTGCTTTGGGTTAAACCTGCCTTCGGAGAGTGCACCAGGGAAAGCGCTTCAGTCTGTCCACACTGACAGCTGCAAGCGCACTCGCATGGCCACATTCATGGCACTTGAAGCGGCATTGGGAGTGGTGCATTATGGGCAGCTATCCCACAGAGCATCTCTTCCCATTCTGGCGCTGTGGCTTGTGGGAAGGGGTGTGTGGGGCATTCTGGATCCTGTCACAACGCCCCATGATGCATCGCTTTGCATCCCAGCAATCCCTGTGTTTCCATTCACATTTTGCGCCATCTTTCAACAGTTTCGGTGCAGCACGCTCTGTTTTCCCTTTCTGTCTGCATGAATGGAGCCCAAACTGCTGAGGAGCATGCTGACGAGTCTCGCCAGCACGTCTCGTTTGGCAGTCAAGTTACTACTTAAGATCCAAACTGACACTGAACGCGACTCTGACGATGATACTGAGTCATGTAACGCATACTACACAGAATTGCTTGTCTCATTCACGGACACATGCTCTCGACCGTGGAATGCCACTTTTGGGCTCGGGAGACAAGCACTGAGTGGTGGGATCACATCGTCCTGCAAGTCTGGGATGACGAACAGCGGCTGCAGAACTTTCGGATGAGAAAAGCCACTTTCATGGAACTGTGCTGAACTCACCCCCACACTGCAGTGCAAGGACACAAGATTGAGAGCTGCCCTGCCGGTGGGGAAGCAGGTGGCTATTTCAGTCTGGAAGCTGGCAACTCCAGACAGCTACTGATCGGTTGCTAACCAGTTTGGAATGGGAAAGTCAACCATTGGAATCATGTTGATGCAAGTTTGAGGGCCATTAATCACATCCTGCTCAGAAGAACAGTGACTCCGGGTAATGTGTACAACATTGTGCCTGGCTCTGCGCAAATGGGTTTCCCTAACTGCGGAGGGGCAATAGATGGGATGCATATTCTTATTCTGGCACCAAACCACCTATCCTCCGAGTATGTTAACCGAAAGGGGTATTTCTCCATGGTTCTCCTGGCACTTGTGGATCACCGTGGGCGTTTCATTGACATTAATGCAGGCTGGCCTGGAAGGGTGCATGACGCACGCATCTTTCGGAACACTGGGCTGTTCAAGAAGCTGTAAGTGGGACATTTTTCCCAGACCAGAGGATCACTGTAGGGGTAGTCGAAATGCCCATTGTGATCTTTGGGGACTGCTTATCCTTAAATGCCATGGCTCATGAAACCCTACACAACGAGCCTGGATAGCAGCCAGGAATGGTTCAACTACAGGCTGCAGTGCTCCAGTGAGAGCACAACAAATGTTATTCCTCTCAGGGAGGTGGAGTACCAGGAGCGCTCCAGCTGCAGAGTCAGAGTGCTCTACGTGCTTCGCCAGTGCGGAATGGTAATAAAGTAGGGTGCTCTGGGTGGTTTTATTGCACTATAACTCGCAAGTGTAGCCAAGCCTTGAGAGCAGAAGTTGAGGAGTTTGCCAGGGACCTATATAAGGGAAATTAGCGAATCTGGGAGAGTTTCCCAGCACATAATTGCTGCAGTCAGTGGGAAGGGAGAAGCTGCTCATACCAATCCCCTTGTGGCAATATGTTGGCAAAATAGAAATGGCTCAGAGTCCTGCCATGAGGAGTGAAAAGAAGCTGGGTTCCTCTTCCCAAAGGCTGGGGTGGTGTGCCAGTCAGGGGCTGTTTGCTGGGTTTTCCTAGAAGAGGGAGGACCCTTTGCTGCATGCAGAGTTCCTGTGATCAGCCAGGTTCCACAGGAGTCATTGGGTGAGCAGGGGATTGGGAGTGGGGGATGTAAAAGGGAATCCAGATGTGAGTGCCGGGCTGTCAGGGGAGAGGTCACTTTGCTAGAGAGTCCAGGAGATGGGGATAGATCTAGTGTTGTTAGAGAATCCAGGAAGTGAATGTGTGTTTGATAACTGAGCGACTGAGAACGATGCACTTTGTTAGCAGGTGTACTGCCACTTCACACTCCGAAATCTCAGTGAATTCCCTCACGATGTGGGAGACCCCACTTCAAGTCCCCCTCAGATTGATGAGAAGAAGGGATTTGATCAGGTATCTGCTACGTTTCAGGACTAACCACAATACTATGGGATAATCCCTCAATCTCGCCTACTGACGTTGTTCCACTGTAGTTAAATAATTAAATATTAACTGAGTCAGAGAGAGAGTGAGAATCACTCCATAGCCTAGCAGTTAGTGCACCAGATGAGCCCTGGGCTAATGGTTATAAGGAGGTTCTCCCTTCACCCCACTCCCTGGCCATTTTGTATGGAACTAGATGGCCTCTGAGTACATCTACTGGATCAGGCCACACACATGAGTTAGACAGAGGAAAACCTATCTTACCACAGTTCATGGATTGCTAACATAGATGGGCACCTATCTCTATGTGTGGGATGGGGCTTAGGACACACCCCTATCATTGCTCAGCATCACAATGCCTAACTCCCTTTGTGAATCTGGGCCTATGTGGCTTGTGTGTGTAAAACTTACTTACCGGGTGCTTGCCTTACCTCTCCATCAAAAACAATATGGAAAGGAAGTCCATTGCAAAATGTTTTTATATCTATCCAGAGGGTTGTAGGATAAGCAGGATCAAATCCTCTCAGAAGTTTACCTGCAGTAAGATAAATCTGAAGCTTTCAATCATATTTTAGCTCAGAAAAATAATTAGCAGGATAATGTGAAATAATAAGGTAAATCAATATAAATGTGTGAATATAGATACAGTATGTGCAAGTTCTAGATGTGGTTCACTGTAGATAAATATAATGCAGCTCACCCATTTCAATTTTATCTGGATGAAAAAGTTTAGGTTTTTAAACCCAGAAAAATATGAATCTTTATATGTGTGAAATTATACAGAAAATAGATGGGTAGTAGTGGGGCTCTGTGAATATTTCAGATACTATAGCAATTGCCACTGTGATATTCACACCAAAGGGTATATAACAAAGGTGTTCAATATAGTCTGCCAGCTGCTTATGGACACTCATAGCAGAAAGATTTAGAGACACTGTTTGCTGTCCCTTATGAAAAATCAGGCCCAAGGAATGGAGAACAAAAGGAGTGTGTGGGAAACATTCCTTGAGCTTTTCCTGAAAGCAGTTGCTTTGTCTGTGGAAAGTAGCAGCTTGCAACCAGAAAGGCGATGTTTTCATATTACATGTTGAGCACAAAGTATGTAGGTTAATATGTCAAAAGTCCCCAAGCCTTGTTGATTTTCAACAGGTCTTGGGCACCTCAGTCACTTAGGGTATGTCTACACTATGATTAAACATCTGCAGCTAGCCCATGTCAGCTGACTCGGGCTGAGGGGCTGTTTAATTGTGGTGTAGATATTTGGGATTGGGTTGCAGCTACCCATCTATTTTCTACATAAAGGTACCTCTCCAATGGAATGAAACAGCCCCCTGGCTGTGAGTGTTTAATTGCAGTGTAGATGTACCTTTAGGCAGTTTTGACTATTTTACCCCATAAGAATAAATGATCTCTGAGAATGGGGAAATGAATGGTCAATACTGCATGGTTTATAGCTAAGTGTTCTCCAGCAACCTATAACTATTAGACTGCTGATTATTTCAAGTGATCTGTTTTCAAATGTCTGTCATTAGGAGCAGAGGAACAAGGGTAGTAAATTCTCAGGTGACCATGAAGAGAAGGGGACTAGATTAAGAATTCAAGGCCTAATTTTCAGAAGAGTTGATGTCCTGCAGCTTTAGCTGAAATCAGTGGGAACTCAGCATCTCTGAAAATCAGACCCTTAGTAACCCAAACAATTGATGAGCTATTACAGGTTAACACAAGGAATCAATTTCTTTGATTTTTAAAACACATTTCTACTTCAAAAGTGACGAATGTCAAATTTGTACTCAGCAGATCTGCTCATTCTGTAGTGAGTCATATAGGTTGATGCTAGATTCAGACATAAATTTTCATTCCTATTAGCCCTCTTGAACCAAAACAGCTATGGGAAAGTGAACTGGCTTCTAATCCTTGTGGATCACCAACAGAGTTCAATCAGCTACCCTTGAAAGAACCTACTGATACCTATTGACACACAGGTTTCACTTAGGGCATTAATCAGACAGCATTATACTTGCACAGCTGTAGCAGAGGGTATAATTTGGCCCACAGCACCAATATAGTTGATGATGTTTGAAAAGGAAATAACCCAGTTTGAATCAGCTCTTAGGCTGTGCTTTCAAGGCTGTCAGCTAGAAAACCTTTTTTATTATTTTATTTTGTTATTTGTAAACTAAGACTACTTGATCTGGAAATCACTGAGAGTCTTTAAACATGGAGCTTCACGATGCTGTTTTTACAGAAGCACTTTTTGTGTATAACCACACTCTGAAGCCTGAGAGACACACAACCTGCTGCACCTGAGTATGTGCGGTCAGTAAACATGCTTCTTTGTCTGCAACTTTAATGGAAAACAATATTATACTGAAAGGATACAGGGAAAATATGATTGGTGAGTAGTTAAAGGAAATGAAGTTATGTACAGCTTATAGAATACTAAACTGACAGTATTAATAGATGATAGATTCCCTTGAATGATCTCCCTCTTACCTCTTCCTAGTGTAACGATTCCTCTGATTGTTCCCCAGTGGTTTTTCTTGGCAGGACAAACAGAAATGAGGCTTGTTCTCTCTCTAATCTTATTCATGTTTTTTTCAATATCCTGTGGAATAAACTTGATCTGAACATTGAACTCTATTTTCAGTTCTTAAAACCCTGTGAGCCAAATCTTCATCAGGTGTAAATCAGCATAGGCCCAGTAACTTCAAAGAAGCTATGCTAATTTACACTAGTTGAGGATCTGACCCAAAGAAAAATACTTTAATAGAGATAAATATAAAGGGCCAAATTTTCAAAATCCCTTTGAATTTAAACTGAACATGCAAATTTGGTAGTTCAACAAACAGTTGTCTGTATTCTACAAGATGTTGCACACCCCGAAAGTCACACATTTTGTATAAATGTGTAAACCAGATATTTGGCATCTACGTGATATTCATGTGCAAATTCCGTTTGGGAAATCCAAATTTAGTAAATCAGAAAGACTTGGCCAAAAATGTGAGTATGCACATTGCATGTTTAGAGGCAGCTTTTGAAACTTGGTACCTACATTTATATTTTTATACCAGACTAAACAAATAACTACAAATAAATCCTCTCCAACTTCCTAAATTAGTTCCCAGAGGCTCAGGGCCTGAAACTGTGCAGTGATTAGCCATCCATACTTCTTATTGAAATATATGATTTCCTATGGACTTTAATAGGAGCTGAAGGCATTCAGTAAATTGGAGATTGGACCTGCAGGACCCAATCCTGCAGATTATTCTGTGGTGTTAATGGGATCTGTTTACATGAAGTAACTTGCAGGATGGGATCCTTAAATGGTAACAGCAGATTCATCTGAAATATTTTGGGTAACAAAATCCCAAGTACAATATTTAGTAATGACATATATTTATTTCCCTGACATTTATTTAAATGAGGAACATCAAAATACCTCTTTATTCCGTTGTTTTTCAATTCGCCTTCCAGAGTCAGCAATGTATTGTGGTGAGGAAGAGAATTTATTTCTCTTTTTGTATGAAAATACAGGTTTTTGAGTGACAAGGAAAACGATATGTTCTTTTTTCCCAGTTCTTTCTTCCTCCTCTGTTTGATTGACTATTTCCATTGAAATTTCAGTGTTGAAAAAATCCATGGCTGCTGCACCAATAATTCCTGAAAGAGGAAAAAAGACAAAATTCTGTAGCAAACTAAAACCTTCCATTGTAACAAATTTTTGTGCAATGTTATGCACTAGTTCAAGCCTTTATAGTTGACTTGTGCAGTTTGTAGTGTTTATACATAAAAAATCATTGTATGTCATCCTGTGCTTCTGAATCAATAAGACTAGTTACACCAATCTATACATTTTGGGCTAAATCTTTAGCTGGTGTAAATCAGCCTACCCCCTCTAATTTTATAGAAGGGTGATTTACAACAGCTTTGAGAGGTACACCTTGGGATATTATGAGACATAGTTAACTATCTATATAGCAAACAATGAGTGCAGAAGATCTGTAGACTCTGAAAAAATATCTAAGGACTGAAATGGGCCTTTAGACTGAGTCATAAGTAAAAGGGGGTTTGTAGGTGCAGCACACTAAGAAGGAATTGTGACTCAGAGACATGGTGGGGAACAGGCCAGTCCTCGTTTACAGACAATCCCGCAACCTGAAACAAATACTCACCAGCAACTACACACCACGCAAAAACACTAACCCAGGAACCAAACCCTACAACAAACCCTGGTGCCACCTCTGTCCGCAAATCTATTCAAGGGATACCATCACAGAACCTAACCACATCAGCCACACCATCCAGGGCTCATTCACCTGCACATCTACCAATGTGATGTATGCCATCATGTGCGAGCAATGCCCCACTGTGATGTACATTGGCCATGCCAGATAGTCTCTATGCAAGAGAATAAATGGACACAAATCAGACATCAAGAATTATAACATTCAAAAATCAGTGAAAGAACACTTCAGCCTTCCTGGATACTCAATTATAGACCTAAATGTGGCAATTCATCAACAAAAAAACTTCAAAAACAGACTCCAATATGAAACTGCAGAACTGGAATTAATGTGCAAACTGGACACCATCATATTAGGCCTGAATAAAGACTGGGAGTGGTTGGGTCATTATAAAACCTAAACCTAATTTCCCCCATACTAATTTTCCCCTGCTGTTACTCTCACCTTCTTGTCAACTGTCTGAATTGGGCCACTCTCCTTACCATGTCAAAAGTTATTTTTCTTCCCTTGGTATCCTGCTGTCAATTGAATTGTCTCATTAGACTGACCTCTCACTTAGTAAGGCAACTGGTATCTTTTCACGTATTTATATCTGCTCCTGTATTTTCCACTCCATGCATCTGATGAAGTGGGTCCTAGCCCATGAAAGCTGATGCCCAAATAAACTTATTAGGCTCTAAGGTGCCACAAGGACTTCTCGTTGTTTTTGCTAATACAGACTAACACAGCTACCCCTCTGAAACATCTCTGATTTGAAATTCCTCCAGAGCTCCCGTTTGATGTGGGGAGTGGAGAGGGAAGAGGGGTAGTTTGCATCATTTGCTGCTTTGGCTCTTCATCAGACACTGCACTCTGCTGGCTGGACCATGGGGGGGTGCAGGGCATCACCTCGCCTCAATTAGCTGCCTCATCCTCGCCCATCTGGGCCCAGGAGAGCTGTATTGGGCTACAAGTTCCTGGTCTCCCACCCCCATTTTACTCCAGGCCTAGATTCAAGACCCAAACAAGTCCTCTACTGCTGGGTTGAGGGGTGCTTTGAGGCTTTATTCCGGGCTAGTCTCAATCTAGCTGATTGTCATGCATGTACAAAATGTTTTCCTTTGTAAAACACACTGCAGCTATTTTCTAATATGTATATTTAGACAGATTATAGAGTTTTGCTATGATTCTTCCTTTTTATTTTTAGTAACACTTTCCACAGTCTGATCTTGATTATGTAGTCAAGGGGAATTTTCTCTCTTGAAGCAAGACATTGCATCAACATGCATTGTTATTGCTTCCATTTGTACTTAGTAATATGTGATGGTTGAATGCAGTGTTATTCAGTGACAATGATCTGAAAAATCACTCTGCATTTCTAGAGACCAGTGACGTCTCAAATTATTATGCATTCTGAAATATGAAAAGGCAACTAGTCTTCACAAAAGGAGAAGCTTTGATTCCCATTTGAGATTACAAGTTCCTTTGAAGAGACGCCACTTAATCATCTAGTGGTTACGAGTAGGGATCTATTTTATCATAGCACAAATATCATTGTGAAATATAGTGATTCAATGATCACATGGATCTGTTTCTGAGTGAAGATATGGATTCTTGCAAATGCTAATGGAGGGCCTGATGCTGAATTGAGTCCAATGGCAGATTTGCCTGGATATTCATTCCAGGATGTCTCCAGGATGTACTTTTAACATCTCTCATCAGATTAAATATCCTTTATACTCCATTTTAATAATTTTAGGGATATGGGATATTGAGAACTAGCACATAAGTGGAATCCATAATGCATACAGTATATGCAATTTCAACTTCTTCCACCATAAAAATCTATGTTTTAGAAATGCGATGACAGGACAGACATTAATGCCCCGCTTTTTCAGAATTGCTGAGCACCCTCAAATCCCACTGAAGTCAGTGAAAGGTGCAGATGCTCAGCATCTCTTAAAATTAAACCATAACAGTAAAATATTTAAAAGTTAACTGAGATTCTGTTGGGCTGTTAATTCTCATCCAGAGAACTTGTGAAAACTAAGCAAAGAGCTGCAAATGCATGAGTCTATAGATGCATTACTTGCTCAACAGCATTATTACCTGGAACAATATGGCACAGACCTCTTCTATCTGAGTAGTAATGTAAATGCATTGATCCATCTTCATTCTTTTCTACCCTAAAAGAAGGTGCATTCATCTCCTGAAAATAATAATAATAGTTAAATATCCTCTATCATAAGGAACACCATTACAGTAGCGAGCTCTATGAAAGCGCCTTGTATCTTATAAAAATAAATAGTTGTACTTTATAATGCTAATCTTGTTTCATTTGCATTTATCAGAAATGAAAGATCTTAATGTTGGAAGGAAACTATACCTTTTATTTGATTCAAAGTATTGACTAACTTTACATCTAATATTAAGGATAACTTTGAATGGCTGACTTCTTTCCCCACTAGTGCATCAGAATAACTAATTTCAGTGCACAACAGGGACAATTGTGGCACAGTATTTTGTTGACGTGTCCATGTGTATACCCTGGCAGGGTACATCCATGTCTGCTCAGTAGTTCTTACTTAAACTTGCCTGATAAGAAAGAGACAGGTAGCTATGTAATGCATCCAAGTTTTCGATGAACTCGTAGAGGTTTCCACCCAAAGTTCTCAGCATATGGTCATAGCCTGACCGTTTGCAAAATTCAAAGAAAAACTCTCCAAACTGCTTCAGAACCATATCAGGGGGAACATCTGGCAAAATAAAGACACCTTAAGTAATTAGCATGAGAGATGTGAGAGTTCTAACAATGCTGAGAAATGGACTAACAATAAATGTAAAATGTTTGTAGAAAAGGTAGGGAATGTTGCACACAACAGAGGTGGAGGTTCAAAGGTGGCACAGAGCTCTCCTTTGTACTCTCCCTATCCTGGGATTTGCGTGAAGTCCCCATTCCTGGGCTTAACTAGAAGCATCCTGAGAGCAGCTCTAACTCACTCTAGCTGTTAGCCCCAAGGAGCTGAAACCATAGATGGAGATCAGAGTAGTGTAGAGGCATCCCATCTTGCCCCCTTCCCCTCAGCCATGACCCCATATGTAACAGGAAAGGGGTGGCGTGGGAGCCTCTGTACCATCAGAATATCCTCCTTTTACTGACCTGTTCTTCCATCCAGGGCTTGATGGGTTGGCTTTATGGCCAGAAGCTGATGGTAGCACAGTGCAAAGCAACCATGCTGCACCCAAATATCCCAACTCAGAAGTCTAACTGGATCAGTCTTTTGAAATGTGTTGATCTCCAATTAGCAGAAAAAGCCATGGCTATGTATTGCACATCTTTATTGTGTATTATTTTTAAAGAAAAATTGGGGGGGAAGTTAATTGTTACAGAAGGAAAAATGTGTATCTTCTCTAGCTTTCCTGTTGTCTAAAATAGAAAACAAAAAAGCCATCTCCAGTACATGTCTGAAATTCTAATATTTTCAATATTAATTCTTAATACTGTTCTCCCCTGCTGGTGCCTGGAGATGAAAACTTCACCTCCCTGAGCCCTTCGGCTGCAGTGATCTTCTTGGGAGAAGGACAGGCAATGTTTTTACCATTGCCTTCCCCCAAAAGGGTAGATGGGGAGGATAGTCTTAACCAGGGGTCAGCAACCTTTCAGGAGTGGGGTCCCGAATCTTCATTTATTCACTCTAATTTAAAGTTTCATGTGCCGGTAATATTTTAACGTTTTTAGAAGATCTCCTTCCATAAGTCTATAATATAGAACTAAACTATTGTTGTATGTAAAGTAAATAAAATGTTTACGAAGCTTCATTTCAAATTAAATTAAAATTAAATTAAAATGCAAAGGCCTCCAGATTGGTGGCCAGGACCCAGGCAGTGTGAATGCTGCTGAAAATCCGCTCGCATGCCACCATTGGCACGCATGCCATAGATTGCCTTCCCGGTCTTAACTATGAGTTCAGGGCCTTGTAGGACCCTCCACTAGTGGAAGATATCTGGCCAATTTAGTCCTAACTAACATTACCCATTTTGGGAGCTCCACGCAGTGGCCTGCTCCAAGCACTTTTAATCATGAGGTTGGTGCAGCTGAAACTTCCTTCTGGATGGACTTCTCAAGTCCAACCCTGCTCCAGCAGATATAACCCAAGATCAGTTTAGTCCCTGGTTTATAGAAGGCCCAGTTACACTCCGGTTGAACTCATTTGGAAAACTCCTCAGAGGCTTGGGCCCAGGTAATGTCAATGCAATACAAAACATACCTAACATTTTGCAGGCTTTGTCAATTAGCTGCATTGTGATCTCATCTTTGTAAACTTCAAAAGTCAAAAATGTGTCCTGAACTCCTGCCTGGATTCTGTAACAAAAATGAGATTCATGTTGCCATAGCATTCTAAACAGAACACATTTCAGACCCAACTGGTATCCTTTACTCAGATAGTTCTCCTATTTGCCCCCCTCACTGTGGTACCTGAGAATGACCCTTCCCTTCATTAATATTAACTAGATAGATGAGTACCCGTTGAGGACAGAATCTAAGCTTAAGGCTCAAACCTTCAACCTTTTCTCATATGAGAAGTCACATTGACATTGGTGAAACTTAATTACGTGCCTAAATGATTGGCTGAATCAGGGTGTATGCTGTACAAGGCTGATCCTATTATTTATTATGGTAGCACCTATGAATCTGAGCCTAGTATTAGTGCCCCATTGTGTTAGGTACTGTACAAATGACTACTGCTTTTGCTTTTGTTCCATTGGTTTACTGTACATTGTGGCATATTCGAATACATTCTTGGTTCCCTGTGGGCCTGAACCAAAACCTATTTAAGTCAATGGGAATCTTTCCATTGCTTCCAATGAGCTTTGGATCCTGTGTCACTTGGTATCTATTTTTGCTTTACTTTTGTTTCTTTATATAATGTAAAATTTGATAAACCTTCTCAAGCTTTTTAAAAAAGGGAGTAAAATCAATGTTTTCTATTACATTTTAATTACTTTTCCCTGAGGCTCCCAGATGAAATTGACTTCAAAATAAGGGTGGCTTCTATTCAGCATAATTACTTTTCAATAATGATACAATGAGCCCGTGTGTCTATTGCACACACGCCCCTCAGACAAAATGTCATCCTTCATTATTTGGTCTAATAAATGAAGTAATTAGTGTCCTAGGATAAAATGTTGCAGTGGAAAAGCCTTGACTTTGACTTACTAGCTATTTTTAATAATTGCTTACTGAATAATGACTACTTCAGCATTCATTCAGCAGTGAGAGATTGGTATTTTGTCCTTTTTATACTTAATTTATTAAATTCCTTAGGAATGAGTTACCTTAATTTTTCCCATGTTTCTTCGCCATATTTTTCAACCACCAAAGACTTCAGGCATGTGTTTATAAATCCATACTGCAAAAATAAATAAAGGAATATTGAAAAATTATTTACAAAAGTGCCCTTGAACCTTGCAAGCCCATAATATTTTAAATTCCTCTGATATAGAATCATAGAATCTCAGAGTTGGAAGGGACCTTAGGAGATCATCTAGCCCAACCCCCTGCTCAAAGCAAGACCAAATCCCATTTTTGCCCCATATCCCTAAATAGCCCCCTCAAGGATTGAACTCCCAACCCTGGGTTTAACAGACCACTGAGCTATCCCTCTCTCCACCCCATAATATAATACAAAATAGTAAATAATACTTTGCACTCATTTAGTGTCTTTTAATCATGGTTAAGTCCTTTACAAAACTGTGTATTTTTCTGTACATTTTAAAGTTTTATGGTTTTGTTTTTAGGGTAAAAAAAATTAGTTCTGTTTTATAGATTAGGAAACAGGCAAAAGCTGGCACATATCTGCTCTGATACACTGATGTTAATCCAAATTCACTCCCATGAAGTGAATGTAGTTAGTGCAGATATAATCAGTGTAACAGAAAGCAAGATTGGCCCCACTGTTGTCTCAACTATTGTGTATGTGTTTATCTAGAACAGTACATATAAAATGGAGGTGACAGTAGTTTAAAAAAGTGAGTAAGGATTAAGACAGATAAAAAGGATTAAGACAGATAAAAAGTGAGTAAGGATTAAAGACAGATAAATAGTATCATAACAGTAATAATTACTCAAAGTTAGGGGCAACTTTTGCAAATTGGGGACTCACCCAGATTCACGTGGGCATGATCCAAAGCTCACAGACTTCAATGTTAAACCCACCTCTAAGAGGAATGGGGTTTAGAGTAGGCCCATGTTGAATTGGTGTGAGAATGGGGACTGGAGGGCCCAGTCAGCCCTCCAACCCCACTGCTGCTACATACAATTTGAAATCATTATTTTAATATCAGACTTTACTTAGAAGAAAAGGAAAGTCCTCAGTAAGCATTTCTGCCCCATTTTTAAATTCTCACCCTGAATGCCTGATCCTGTATTTCTTCAATATTCTCATTATATAGCAGGCAAAACCTGCAGGGAAGTCAATGGGAACTTTACTTGCTCCCAGGCTGCTGGCCCTATCTCTGTACTTGACAGAGCAGTGGGGTACTTCATTGCTGCTGTGAAGTTCAATGGAAAGAAGCCTCATTTCTGGATTTGATAAAATGCACGATATTCACCACAGTGATCAAAATAGGGCTCGTCATGGAAATATGTTTAAGGACTGTTTCTAGGTGTTGACCTGTCAAATGAGGGTCAGATACATTCAGCCCCCAAAACCTCCTAACTCCACAGAAACTCTTGTTTGATTGACACTATTCCCCATAGCAGTTAGGTGCCGATCAGTGGTTAATATGTAGTCCACGCGCCCTCCAGGCAGACATTTGGTCTTGCCCAGTGACTAACTTTCTAACGTTAATAAAGCGCCCATCCCTCTTCTCGAGGGACCTGCTCTAAATGTCCAGCTGGGACAGTTAGTTCCACCAGCCCTGAGGTGTGGGGATGACAGAAATGCAGCGTTGAATACAGATTCCTGTCACAAATTGACTTCTCCCCCGCGCTCTTGTGCGCCTCAGCCCCCACCGCGCTCTGAAAGTGGCGGGCAGGGAGGGGACAATTCCAGGGCAGGGTTTGGCGGGACCAGGGGGTGACCCTGAAATTACGCTCTGGCTTCCGCTCCCTTCAGGCTCTGAGCTGATCTCCACGGCCGCGACCAGGAGCCGGTCCGGGCTGTGCCGTGCAGCAGCCCTGGCGGGCGGCGGGGGAACCTGCCTCAGCCGCTCAGGACCGATGAAAGGCGAGAGGCTAAATGCCAGATCTGCACTTCCAGGGACACCCCCTACGCCTCCCCGCCACGCACGGGGCAGGCTGGCGAGGAATCCACCCCGGGGTCGGGGCCCACGCGCCACTCACCATCCTGGCACCGAAGGCGCAGCGCTGGACGCCGCTGATCTCCCCAGAGCCAGGCCCCTCGTTTAAAGAGGCGAAATCCCCCCGGTCTCCGCGCCCCGGGACGGAGAGGGCTGCCCCGTCCCCATGGCACCTCGGGGCTCCCCGCGCGCAGAGACAGGCTTGGAGTCGTGGCCCAGGGGCGGGCAGCCGTCCCTTAGCAAAGCCTCAGCAACCCCGTTCCCGGTGCGTCAGGCACCACGACGGCTCCGGCGTCCCCATCCTCCTCGCGGGCCGTCAGGAGCCGCCGGCCATCCGCGGCGGGGCGGCGATCAGCTTCTCCCCGCGATCCGGGCCGGAGGAGCCGGCTCACGCCGGAGCTGCAGCGCCTCGCTCCCTCCTTTGCAAAAGCGCAGCCCCCATCCCCGGCTTGCCGCCCCTCCGCAGCTGGGGCCGGGTGGGTGCCGATCGCCTGGCGCTGCGCTGGGCGGCGCTGGGGAGCTCGGGTCGCTGTCCGCGGGGTGCGGGTGCTGAAATCCTCGCTGCTCCGGAGCGAGCCCGCCAAGGGCTTGGTGCAGATTCTGCCGAGCCGGGGCGGGGGGAGCCCCGAATCTCCCAGCCCTGCCCCGGCTGCTGGATAACAGAGCCGAGCTCGCAGGGGCGCGTCTCGCTCTGCCCCGGCCCGAGCTAATTCGCTTCACTGGCTGCATTTGCGCAAAGCTTCCTCCAGCGGAGCGGGAACTGCCGGGGCGCGCACGCCGAACCCATAGAAAACCCGCACGGCCCCTTCTGCTTCAAAAGCAAACGCGGCAGCGCGGAAGGCTTCGGCAGGGTTCCTCGCTGCCCCCTGTTCTCTAAAAAGTGCTTTGTTTTCCCTGGCCTACCGATCGGCTTGTGCCGCAATTAATTACCCAGAAAAGGAAATTTACCAGCCCTTGTAGGAATGACAAGTAAGCCAGTTAACATGCAAACGAAGGGCCCATCCCGTGGAGGTTTTTCAATGATGTTTTTGTTTTCCTGATCGAAGGTATCTGGCAAACATCGTCACTGAAATCCTAAATTACAAGCTAAAATACACATGGTCTGCCTAACTTAGCTAAGAAAATCACCGGGCTTGCAGTGCTTTTTTAATGACTCATAGGTAATTGTCATTAATAAGCCAAGTATTGTATCAAAAACATTCACCGTGTGTTTTCATTCAAAGGATACTCAGATTTAATTAGGAAAAAGTATAATTAAAGCTTCTGCATTGGATTTATTGCTGCCGCTACATTCTGAAGGGTTCCTGTCTCATTCATTCGTACACGCATACGCAGTCCTGATGCTCCATCAAATATTTATTTAAACATCGACCTGTAATAGAAGGTTGTTAATCAGTGTAACAGTCAGCACATCTATTGAGCTCCACTGTCAGCGGTACAGAGGCGATCCGGGTTTTGTGCGCTCAAGCAATTTTTCAGTCAGTTGCATGCCTTGCCTTTCATGCTTTTACTTCACACGATAGCTGCCTTACCTCTTGTTCACTGAGCCATAGATCCCTAGTCTGTAGCTGTCAGCTCTGCAAGCAGAAAGCCAGCTTCCTTCCAAATAACCTTCCAGAAGGGCCCCAGAGAAGAGCAGCCTGTAACTGATTCATTTCAGTTGTTTAACGTGTTAAAAAAGGGGTTGATATTTTGCTGCTAAGCATCTGGGAATAAGTGTAACACGACACACAACAGATCCAACGGATACTCTCGTTATTCTTTGAATCGGATACTAAAGGCAAACATAGCATCTCTGTCCCGTGTCCTTAAAAATGTTCACTGTATTGTAATTGAGTTTTGAAACAAAACCTTGGCAGCTAGAGCACACCATGAAATTGCTGTAAAACGGAAATCAATAACCTTTAAATATAAATATTATGTAAATACAAACACCGAAGTGAGCTGGATTCTATGCGTTCTATTTAGCCGGTCTCAGGGGTTACATCGGTCGTACGTTCGATTTAAGCGTCATGTATAACAAATAAAAAAACATGTTAGAATTACAAAGAAGTTATGTTCAACCAGCGAGGCCAAATTCAGCTCTGGTGACGCTCCAGTGAAATTGTTTGGCCATTATATTTTGTTGAACATGAACGCGGAAGGTTACTGCATTCAAAGTAAATAGCCAGCAAAAGGGGAAGATATTTCATAACAGTAATTTCAACCTATTGAAAGGAGTTTAAAAAGCTACATTCAGCTCGAAGAATACAGCAGACCAGAGAGCAGCAGCATATCTGGCAGTGCACTTGAGCATTTCCCTTTTGTAACTTGTCTTTTAAAAGACTTATTTTTGCTGACGTTATTTTATTATCTAGTCAGTTCAGTCGTTGCTCGTGTCCTGTTTAGCAAAATAATTCAAATAAAGCAAAACTCCTCCGAATTGATGTTTCAAAACATCAGTCTTACTACACCATTCCACTCAAGTGAGTCGTTTCTATTACAGTATGGTCAACTTCTTTGTAACTTGACCTCTAGAGGGCGTCCCTTCCCAATTTTAAACTTAGAAGCGGACCACACAGGAATAACACAAGTAGGATTATTGGCAGATTCTTGACTACTCAGAGGAATGAATATATTCGATGTAAATAAAGAATAAAAATACATTACGAATTTTATGGTTAAAATGCATCCCTTTATATACCTTAGGTCCGGTGATGCTCAGAGGAATATGACTAAAATGTTGAGATCTGGGTGCCTAAAATCATGCTCCTAAATCCACACTGGGCCTCTACTTAAAAGTAATCTGATTTTCAGAACCACTGAGCACCCTGAAATCCCATTAAAATTAACAGGACAGCAACTGCTCAATACTTTGTGAAAATCAGACCACTTCCCATCAACTGCTCAAATATGAATTTGAGCCTAGATTCTCACAGAAACTCTAATTCATTTTAATTAAGCACCTAAATGCCTTTCAGGAGCTGGGCCTTCATAACTTAAAAATCAGTCTAGGTCTTTTTTAAAAAAACAAGATGTATGAATACATTACCCCCAACCACATGAATGAATACATATGTAATATGCAATTACTATGTCACCATCACTAAAGCCTTTCCATAAAGAGAATAGTGTCATGCAAAATTCTGAAAACTCCAGTTGTGATAATATAAACGCAAACCCACTAGTACATTATTCACATAAAACACTGTTACCAACCTGTATGTCTTAGATTAGAAAGAGTGGTTAAGGTCTAGGAGGGACACTCTGCCAGAACAATTAATGTAGGCTCTTGTGATCTGGGTCAAACACTCAACTCTTGACTCCATTTTTAATTAGTTCTGCCTGACAATGTCACCCTCCTGTAGAGCTGGCTGGAGAACAACAATTCATTACAATTTCTGAGGTTCCAAAATTTGTTTTCATTCTGCGCTGGAACAAAACCAACATCTTTTATATATTATCAGAAAATGAAATTGTGTCAAACATCCATTTTTAATCAGGTTTTCAATTTGGGTCTCCCTTTCTCCAGCTTTCTCTGTCTGTCTGGAAGCGACTGGGGAGTCCAACCTACACTGCAGAAACATAAGCACCATCTTGAACTTTCTCCTAATAAGTTCTGCCCCTTTCATCTATTCTTTTTTGTTTGTTTTTAGGTTGCAAGATCCTTGGGGCACAGACCGTGTCTTCTTTTCATTTTATTAAATGTCTACTATGTTGTGACACTATTAGAAAATTATGTCTGTTGCTGTTAAGTCTGCAACTTCACTGAACAGATCAATGGCAGAAAAAGTGAAAGGATGCAAATATCCCAAAGAAACACCTCATCAAGGAACCATTTGAAAACTCCAGTGGCTTTTCACTCCCATAGAAAATATGGTTCACTTTGAATGGCATCCACATATCAAATGGCAGATGCACCAACTTTGTCCATAAAGGGAACTGAGACACAATCATATTTGTGACTGAGGAAATGGACCTTAAACTACAGAACATCTCATCGGTCAATGTCCCAAATAAATATATTCCAGTAGTATATCTGTGATCCACGCTGTGTCATCTGAAGCTATAATTGGATTGCCAACCTAGATTTGGATATCTAACACTGCTGGGGTTTTTAAACCATACAAAGAAGAAGACTATTAGAAAATAAGAATGAATATTAATTAATAAAAATAAGAATGAACCACATTTAGGATGCCTCATCTGCAGAGTCCAGAGTTTTGTATATTTAGACAAGAATGCCTCAAAATCTGAAATTCTTCCCTGGCAGAAAAAGATTTGTTTGTCTTGTGTCTAATATTAACCATAGTCTCAAGATCAGAAATCTTGGACTCCTCTTGGATATCAAATTTACAATTCATTTCCCTCCAGGATATCCCTGGACTGTAAGCAGAACACTGCCTGAATCCCATTTTCATGAGTCAGACCCTACCAAAATTACATCCTTCCTAATTTCTAGTTCCCAATTTCTAGGGAATCCAGAATCCGCTACACTCAAATAATTCTATTATTCTAAGAAATGAGACCACATCAATCTTCCTCTGTCCTCTCCACTTTCAATTCTGCTAGATTTCTGCAAAATTGTTTTTTGTGTACAAACTACAATTGTACACATAAACCATGGCCTCAATCACCTGTTTACCATTTTGCATGCTCAAATACAATTATTTTGCACATGACAAATCTAGCAATGTACATTTTTGTGTAAACAAATTTGGCCAAAATTGTGCTCAGTGTTTTAAATACTGTGTTGAGGCCCAAATGGGATCCATTTTTGTTGCTATTGCTTCAATAACACTTTGCAGCTGTAAATTTCCTTTCTTTTAAAAATAACTTTCACCTGGAAAAGCTGATTTGAGTTTCCCTCAATTTTAAATATATATATATTTTTAAATCCCCTCTATTTTTTTCAGTGTTTTTGTTTTATTTCTACTTTATACATTTTTCTTAAATAGAATCCCAGCAAAAGACTGTTATCATCCAGAAACCAATTTATCCCACCACTACAATTATTTATAGAATGAACAGCATTTGTTTTGACAGAATTTACATATTGTCGCATTTGTTCTTATTTGAGATAATATTTGTTTTTGTGTAGAAATTCCAATCTTCCTTAAAATGGGCAAGCTCAGATATTATAATTGTTAGTTACCTTATGGGATGGGCACACAGTTTGCATGCCAGATTTGACTGCTTAATCACGCCTACAAAATAACTAAAAATAATCTGCTTCTGAGTTCATGAGCCACATGGCTCCAGTATGAGGTTTCCACCCATCCACATATTTCTCAACTGTAACTCGTTATGAGCTATGTCCCTGATTTCAGTTCCAATTTTACCCACATAAGTCTGCTGTTTATTACACTGTATATAAATGTAAATAATTGACATTAGAAGTGATGAATCATGAAACCAAGGTTACAAAATACAAAATACAAAATACAAAAGAAATTAACCCCACACCATTTAAAGATTCACATGCTGCTAATTTTAAATTGTAAATTTGATTTTTAGTCCTCATCACACATTCAGAATTTCAGTGTCAGAGTCCGGGTTGCGGGACATTGGGAAGTAAGATCATAAGGATTTGGATAAAAAAGTACTTTCCTTAGTTTCTTTTGTAGGTTATCTGCAAGAAATTAAAGAAATGGTAAAGTGACTTTCAAAGACTTAATCAGCATGCTAGATAAACCTTGGAAAGGTTTGGCGGTTCAGTTCAGTTACAGTACTGGAAATTCAAATGCTTATCTGAGCATAAACTCATTTCACAAAGACATGCATGTGAGAGCTGAATTTTTCACTAATTATGAACTTAGTCCATCTTGGGTTAGTGAATTGTTTGTGAATTTATTCAAATTTTCTTCAAATGTATTCGTTAGTCACATGTATAGTTTAGATGAACAATTTTCAGATTATGGTTTGTTTGCAAACGGCTCATTTGACTATTCGCTAGTGTCCATTGTTCATGATTACTTAGATTGGTCACATGGTATTGTTTCTGTTTCCTAAATGGATGATTGAAACTTTTTAAACAGGAGAATGAAAAGTCATGAATAGCAAATGCAGAACAGTGACTAATCAATCCACTTCTAGTTTGATTTTTCAGACATGGGATCATTAGTGACAAAATTTATAAAAGTTTGGAGATCTGCAAATATTTTCAAACATACATTGCAGTTGATCAAATAATTAATCTGTGCCTTTCCTCCCCATGTATAAAATTCATATAACAATAGCCCCTTTCTCTCTCTCACTTTGTCTGTCTGGTCTATGTAGCTTGCCTCTTTGGGACAGGCACTGTTTCTCCCTCCATGTTACATACAGTACCTAGCCCAATGAGATCCTGATTCAGACAGGGGCCTTTAGATGCTACATTAAATAATTATAATAACACCATGAATCTTTACAAAGTAAATGAGGCATTTTTATTTTGGCATAAGCTTTCATGGGCTAGAACCCACTTCATCAGATGTATAGAAAGTTTGCTGTGAGTCCAGCAGAGAGGCTGTTCAACCTGCTAGTCCCCAAAAGGCACAAAAGAGAAAACAGCAGTGGTAGGGGGAGTGGTTTGTGGATTGTGTCAGGAATAAGGGGAGAGGCTAGCAAATGCATTGGGGATCAAATAGAAGTAACAGAAGCAGAGAGAGGCATTGAGATAGGTAGAAGGGATATTTGCTGGGTCTGAACCAGTCTCCATTCAACAAGGGATGTCCAGGATTCTAGGTTTGGTTCCTATTCTGTTTGAACCATTTTGCTCATCTTTATTAATTAAGCATCACTTAAACCCATGAAAATATTTAGTTTATGTAATTCAAGAAGGCATTATTGCAAATGTAAATTTAGTTACAGTTTGAGTATGCAAAAATGCATTTGTCTAATATTTTACTTTTCAGTTTTCTGCCCCTGCAGGCCACTGCAGTTAGTGTGTCAGCATTAAAGGGTCATTCAAACCTCTGTGCAGCCAGTAGAACTGGTGTGGTTTCACAGCAGAAGGGAGAGGGTGGATACAGGAGATCTGCACAGGAGGGATGTACCACCTCCATTGCATTCAGCCTAATGTTAGAGAGGGCTTCTGATGTAGCAGCACAAGTGGGGTAGGTGGGCTGGGGCACGGTTGATGGCTGTGCAGATTTTCTGCTCTTGTCCCATGAGGCTAGGTTATGTTGGGAGAGCCCAGGGACAATTTGATGCCAGCTCTGCAGTCCCTTAGCAGAGGACTTTGGGTAAGAATGTTCCCCTTGTCCCTGAGGCCAGTCCAACTACTTGTATTAAACACTGGGCTGAGGAATTGGCCCTAAGAAACCTATTCTTTCTATGACTCAGCTACATCTCTCCTTTAGGAATTACAATGACTGATCATTGGAAGAGATAGCAGCAGCTCCAGCTATACTTTTACTCCTATGGGATTCTTCCACCCTCCAAAAACTCTGTGAGGCAGATATATAGTTCTCTTGCCTGGTGATATAAAATTCATTCCATGGGGGCATTATATGGCTGAAAGTGGGAAGTCGTAGTGACAGTCCAAAGTTGTTTATATGCTCCCAGCCAAAGGAGCTGTATCCAGCCAATTTCTCAAGGCAGTTTGTTATACTGATAACCTTCTGGAAATGAATACCTCCCTGGAGACTCCTTAGATGGCTGGACAAAAGAAATTATCTGTCTGCAAGAGTTTATATGCATTTGCCAGTTAAATGAAAGATACTGTACAAATGCAACATATAGCCATTTAGGACTTAATTTAGGACACAGTGGGAGATATGTGCATGGAACTAGTGGATAAGTTTGTCTGCCTGCCTGCAGATATGTCTGTCTGTCTGTATATGTATATACTTTTCTTTTTTCACTTCCTCTTGTCTTTCTCTTGTGTAATGATGAAGCAGCAATAAAAAACTATATGTTAGTTGCTATGGTGTAGGGCCACTTCCCAAAACACTCAACTGTCTGAACAGTTCACATTCTGAACATTTCAGTCTGGAACCCAAAATATCATAGCAGTAACAAAATACTTTCTTCAAATGATTTCCAGCCAATGCTCCAGTCAAAGACCCATAGCATGCTGTCTTTTCTCTACTACATTCTGTTCTCAGTACAGTCTATTGCCAGCATTTCAGTCACCACACATTCACATTTCTCCTGAATCTAAATTCACTGTAATGTTTAAGGCTACAGAAAAATTATTCCTCTTTACCAAAGGCAGATAAATCAAGGAGTCATGTACAGATGTATGTTGGTTGTTTTCTGGTCTGATCAAACCATCAAGACATTTATACAGCTTATTAGATCATGAGTAATATAAAAATACTGAAGATGTATTGTTCTGCAATTTAGATCTCTCTCTGCCTGTCACCCCCCAGCCGGGGTATAGGCCACCAACTGATGTTGCAGTAGCAATTGGTTCCCTTACGGGGTGGAGTTGCTAGCCCCACACCCATGTTAAGCCTACAGCACCTGGTAATCCCAGGAGGTCTCCCATCCAAGTACTAGCCAGGCCCAACCCTGCTTAGCTTCCAAAATGAGACACGATCAGGTATGTTCAGGGTGGTTTAGCCATATGCTGCAATTTAGATAGCTACATTTTAATATGTATTTTCAAAAACCCAACACCTTGACTCCTAAACTTGGTATCCATCCTCTTTTGCTAAAGATACGGGGGGGGGGGGGGGGGGAAATGTAGCCATTATGTAAGTAGACTAACTCCATTGTCTTCAATGGAGTGGCACCAGCTTACACCAGGATAGAATGTGGACAAATGCAAGCTTTTAAAAACCCAAGCCCTTTGCTTAACTGTTAACTTAAGTAGGATTTGGAGGAGCATGTCGACAGTATTTAATTCAGACTTGCAACACTGTCATAATAATTCACCATCTCAGGCACAAAATCCACTCACAAGTGCCCTTTACCATAATGAATGATGATAGAATACAAACCCTAATGATTTGCTCATCCAACTGGATACTTTTTGGCATCACTACCTTCCTTTTTTCTTTCCCCATGCCTCCATGCATACTGCCTATGTATTTAATCTCCCTGTGCAAGATTCCTTCTGCGCTCCCTGGCCCTGATTCTTCTGTGTGGCAGGAAAGTCAATAGAGCCACCTTGATGTAAAGCAGGTATAGCCAACCAGAGAACCAGACCATCTTGTACATTCTCTGTGCAAGATCCCTGTATAATAAACCCTGGGGAATATTTCTATGGACATTTCCTCTACGGTTTCTGACTCTTGTTGCTTCACTTACGGAATACATGCTACAGCTATTCATCCAAACCCCACAATTATTTTAGGAAGAAAAATTAATAATTATTGTATTAAATATTACATGTCTCAGTTCTGTCTACAAAAATAATTTTAACAGGCTATGAAAAATCATAAATACATTTTGACTCCATAGGTCAAATTCATTTTTGCTGCAACTCAGAGGCTGACTTCAATGGAGTAATTGTTGGGATAAATTTCATCATTAGCACAATGCAGTAGAGAGACATATATCAAAAAATCAACAACAAATCCCTCATCTTGTTATATTTTTATCGATCTCAAAACAGTAAAGTTTGACAATTTCAAGAAAATGTTTCTTGATTCCTCTTTATTTCATTGCTACTTTCAAAAGGTAACCACAACCTCTAGACCGATTTTATTCATGTCAGACGATAAAATAATTTACTATTAGTCCATGTAGGCTGTGCTGCTAAACAGGCTTAAATTTTATTTAGCATAAATAAAATAGCTAATCTTTCCTTAATTTAGGAAAGAGGTACCTTTTCAAATCACTGCTGATGGCTCTTCTAGTATCTATTGATGCTATACATGATCTGCTATGTAATTCAAAGAACTATCTTGAAATTCCCAAACATGCTCACAGCTGAAGTACTCAGAGCAATGTACAGCATGTCACTAATAATGCAAAATTAATAGCAGTCTCAGCAATTGTGAGTTACTGTAATTTAGCCTGAATAATGTTAGAAAATGCTGTTTCACTTGTTAAAATGATAATCCAGTTACCTTCTACTGCAGTGTTAAGTATCTGTCCTCTTTGTACTTATGCCAGGGAAACAAATCTCATATTTTGTATCTTGATTACATATGTGACCATTCAGATGTAAATCTTTAATGAATGCATTTCATTCTTTCTCCTTGACTGCAGTACAGCCAGAGACACTGCAGTGTCTTTAATTCTCTCTTGTCATTGTTCTCCTCCTGCTTCTTTTGTGCGCTCAAACTTTCCATTTCAGAATCCAGCACATGCCCCTCTCTTCAGTCTTGCACCCCTGGGGTATGAGAGCCTTCTCCTTGGCAGCCCCTGCCTTCTGAAACAGCCTTCCTGTTGATCTATAACTCCCTGACTCTCACTTGATTTTCTAAATATAATGTTCCTTTTTCTTTTCTCCCTCATTTGTGCCTCTTAATTTCCCTCTCCCAGTGCTACTTTGAAATTGTATTATGGAATATACTTAATGTTCTCAAATAATTATGTAACTATATTATTTGAGCCAGACACACTGACTCATATTGAGCAGTGCCTTTCTCGCCAAGGGATCCCAATTATTTTGATGGGATAATTTGTGAAATAAAGGTGAAATAATCTGATCCTATATTCTTGTTTTTAGTTGATTCTTTTACTATAGCATTTAACCTGTAGAGTATGTTGTGATACATCTGTAAAATAGTTGCTATGATAACAGTTTTTCTCATTGCTATTGCAGTATCTATATAATTAATATTACAGCTTGCTGTATGTTGTTAAAATCTCAATATTTTATTAGAACACAGAGTCTTAGAGCAACACATTTTAGGATAGTGTATTTTTGCCCTTCAGGGACGTTACTGGCCAAGCATAGTCTATTCCCAATTTTACTCCTGATCAAGAGAACTACATCTCTCAGAATCTCCCAGAAAGATTGGAAGGAATGGTAGGCTTGGCAACAATGCATGCTGGGAGATGGCAGCTGTATATATCTCCCTTTTCTCTGGTAAATGAGAGACTAGAAAGAGGTATAACCTGCTGAACAGTCTAGGTGGAAGTCTGTGAAGGTGATACAAGGGAGGCATAAGAGCAGATGGACTGAAGAATAAGGGGCCTCAGGAAGAAAGTGATATTTTGTAGACATTATCACAAAGCCTTTGAGTGGACTAGGTGGGCTAATAAAGGGTTTTGTAATACTAAGGAAGGGTGGCTAGTGAACCAGAAGTAGCCAGACTGTAGGAGGGAAGTTCAGAGACTAGTAGAGTGGAGGAAGAGGCCATTGACAACATGAGCCAAGAAGGCTTTGAATGTGAACTGAGCACTTTCTATCTGGGACTTAAGAGACAGGAGAGCCCCTTTCCTTCCACTGCATCAAAAAGGGAATTGTTTACACTTGTGAAGAAGGGTTGTGGCCCAGAGAGGGAAACAAGCAGGGTGCTGACTGGCTGGTAGGAGAGACTGTTTTTCTGGATTTTAAATTGCTCTGTAAGGGGTGTGGTTTTCCTAATTTAGTTTTAGGGATAAATTAAATTGCCCCATGAGGGAGAGGGAGATTACTGATAAGCAGGAGGACTAAGGCATGGTCCATCCTGACAAAAAAATTTAAAAGATTCTGCTACTCAGGGAAAATTGTTTGAATCTGCAGCACCTTTAATGATAATATTTGCTCAATTGCAAGGAAGTTTCCCTTTTGAAAATGTGGTTCTTATTTGTGAGAACTAATTTAGAGCATGATTCCACATATCTTTCCTTATATGAGTAGTTTTTGCTCACCTGAGTATTTGGGTAAATAAGGATTTGTAGAACTGGATCTTTAGCTGAGATTGATGGTATAGTCCAGAGATGGCTAAACTTACTGTCCCTCAGAGCTGCATATAACAATCTTTAGAAGTTAGAGAGGGTGCACCTGCAGCCCTAAGACACACACACACACACACACACCCTGACACCGGAGGTGATGTGTGGGTTGTGCACTTGGGGTCATGTGCCTCCTCCTTCCCTCCCCCCCCAGATTTTGGCCAGGCTTTGCTGGCCCCACTCAGTCACAAGGTGCTGCCAGGCCCCCTCCCTACACAGCAGCTGCTGAAGCCAGCAAGATGGGAGCTGCAGCCATGAGGAGAGCCAATGGCAAACAGTTGGGAACTGCAGGGAGAGTTGCTGTCTTTTGCTGCTGCCTTTCCCCATGGAGCTAAAGTACTACCACCTTCCTGCAGCTCCCAGCTGTTTGCTGCTGTCTCTCCACAAGGAGTTAATACTGGGAGCTGCAGGGAGGGGCTGCTGAGAGTAAGAGGGTGTGTGATGCAAGCTGTTGTGGAGGGGGGAGGTTAAAACCTTTAAATTCTCCTCCTCCCCACCACTCTCAGCAAGCACCAGTAAACTCTGGTAGAAGCTGCTAGCCCCCACCACAGGGCAGAAGTCTCAACTCTTGCCCACACCCCATCCTTCCAGTTCCAGTAAGGGGAGAATGAGGAGGTCTGTGAGGGGCTCTCTGAGCCACACTTTAACTGTTTGGCCACCCCTAGTATAGTCAAACATTATCAGTACACAAGTGATGTTAGATAGAGAGACATAAAATAACACCAACTCTTGGAGAAAAAATAATCAATGCTGGGACTTAAATGTAGTCACACAACTTTTCTAAAAAGATTCTTTATTGAGAAGAGGGGAAAAGCAAACTGAAATAATAACAGAAAAAAAATTATACTTCCAATCTTTCCTTAACTCTTGTTTAAAGGGGATATGCAAAGTGTAGCATGCACAAACCTTTCTAAATCCAAGGGTCTCCCCAGTCTTCTATGTTCCAATCTTTCTGGTTTTTTAGAAATTTTCACATTTTATAGACTCAAGGCTTCTTGACCTCGGTAACTACAGCGAATTTCCATTCAATAGTCTTCTTGAATGTTTAAGCAAATTCATTTTGTCTGTGTTCTTACACCTCCTAATAAAACTGAGCACAAATAATTTAACAAATTAGTTTACTGGTAGGAATATTTTCCCAAATAGTCAGTTTTAAGCCAATACTGAAGAGTATTAACAAAGTGAATTTCAAATTAATAGTAATGAAGGAAACCTGATTCCAAGTGTTATGTTAATCCAATCAAAGAACAGAAACATGGCAAGCTATTATGTGACCGTATGGTGGTGGCCCCAATATGAAAAGCTTCCTAGATGCATCCATTGAAACCTGTTCATATTTTGTAAATGGGATCTCAAAATTGACTACTTACAAACAAATCACAGACCTAGCGTTATTCAAATAAATTATTCTGTGACCAACTCTGAACAAATATGAGAAAAATCAGAACCTGTTTGGATCATGTGGAAACAGCAAAAGATTTAAAATATGGATATAGGATATTAGGTTTAAATATTATTGTAGGCATCACTATCACTTTTGCCAACATATAAGGTTGCCCAACACTTCCCTTATAAATACCATATGTTCAGTTTTTGATAGCTTTGCCAAACTTTAAAACACGTAGACTGATATTCTCCATACCAGGTGTTTATCTAAGGCTGAACTTTCCTTGGAAAGTTTTAGAAAAAATGGCTCTGCTGTTTGAGAATGGGATTAGGGGAAAATGTGACTTGTTCGTGTTTTAAAAAAACCCAACAACCTTTGAACTGTTTAGTTGAGTAGCTCTAGTGCCCCCATTTTGTAGCAGGGACTCAACATTTGCAGAGGGGGTCACCCTGAAGTTGGGGATGTGCCTTTTGCTGTTCCTGTGTTCATCCACCCAAATGTGTCCAAGTTATCAACTTTTGAAAAATTTTAGTTTGCACAAAATATGGCAGTTAAATTTTCTGAAGATTCCATTTGCACTGGGCATGCTCCCGCCCATTGTTGCAGAGGCTGAGCAGGACTTGCTCTACAATTGTTGATCTAGCTGCTGCAGGATGCTGTGGTCCTATGTACCGGAACTGAGAAAAGGGAGATCTTCTTCTGTGCACTCATTGGTGCCCACATAGCATGAAGGAGGGAAAAGTTTCTGTCATAAGCAGAGAGGATACGAAACAGACTGGGGAGGGGGGGGGGTGATGATGGATGGCAATGCTGGAGGGAGAAGAGTGGGACAAGGGAATGGGGATTAGAAGCTGAGGAGGAAGGAGGCTGGAAGACTCTGTCCTAACCAATATGAACGAAGAAGCTGAACTAAGATTGCACAGGCAACCTTAATTCTGGCATTTCTTGACTTTTGAGTGCTTGACTTTGCAACTTCAGTAACTTCTTAATATCGGGTTTGGGTGTAATCCTGTATAGAATGTAATGGAAGTAATTCATGCCTGAAGGATCACTACAGATATTAGCTCTTTTACTAACCTTTCCTCTTCTGCTTCAGGTTTCTGGAATCCAGGCATCTTTGGCCTTATTGTTTTTACATGTTTTTGAACATGTGTCCTTAACACTGGCTGTTTGACATGGAGTTAGTTAACATGTTCTAACATGGTGCAACTTCATGGTGTTGAAATGTAAAGTATTTAGGATGTCTGACCTCTTACCAATGACTTTAAATAACAATAATTGTGGAAAAACATATGACCAATTTGTTTAAAAATTAGCACTTTTTATGAGATGTATAAAAAACTAGCTCTTGGCTATTCTGTACAGAATATCTTTGAAGCATTGTACAAATGTTAAATAGTGCACAAAACACTCCTGAGAGCCTGGTAAATAGTGGTATTCCCATTTTCCAGAGGGAGAAAATGAGATGTAGTGTCTCCTACTGAAAGGAGCATAGGATGATGGAGGCAGGTCAAGAATGTAATTCAGAAGTTCCTGGGCACCAGGCCTGTATTCTGGCTTCAGGCCAACCTGCTTTATTAAAACAGCTGCATACAAGCATAAACATTATAGTGAGACTTTAGAACTGAGCAACAGTGCCATTAAACAGAGTTGAGACAGGAGGCTTGCCACAACCTGTCCATCAGCTGCTTTGCTTTTTTGTCCAACTGCTTACTGGATGGTGTAAGACGACGCGGTGGAAACTTTGCTGTCCTGTGACATGTATAGGCTGGCTGGTGTGCTTCTAACTCTACTATTTGCTGAAAGCAAGTGTGCAATTACTGAAAAAGGTTTGATAAGGCTAACCCCAACTCTAGTCTCAACACCTTCAATCCCTCCATTACAGTGACAGACCCTAAATTATATTGTCTTTTACTAGTAACTCTCTGAAATCTTCAGTAACTGAACTGTTGTCTCTGCTCTTGCAAGTACACCTACCTTAAGCTAGTAGTATCCAGCCCTGACCTGCAGCAGCATCCATATAATAAAGACAAAAATCCAGTTCTTTATACATGAATGCAGAAGCAGTCAAGGTCAGAATAATAGAATCTATAACTTCTCTAGCCCCCTACAAGTGTAGATCTTTGGCTTGATTAAAGTGCACTCATCACCGGCTTCCAAAACATATGTGCAAAATATAAAACTAAATGACCAAATGTCATCTATTAAAGACTCCGTCTGAACCTCTCAGGCCCTCTTCAGGCCAAAAAAGTGGAAAACACCATTTTCTGAACTTGACAAATTTGGGTTTCTAATCCATATAGGATCCAATTATCTGTTGTTGTGTGTTCCTATGTTTGATGCAAGGGAAACAGGGAATCCAAGATGGCGGTAAGTCACCTTTCTTCCCCCCTGTGTACTTGGGCTGTCTTGGGACCTGTGGAGAGGAAGCCACTTGCAGAGCACAAGTTTTATTGAGCAAGCAAAACTCAGAAGTTTTGTTTCATATTGTTAAAGAGTATCTTCTGGCAATTATCTATTAATATAGACATGCAGATACAGAGCACTCACTTAAGGAACATGTCAGGGCTAGGGAGGAGAAGGAGGTGCATGGCTGGGGCATTGTACACTCTTGCTACAGTAAGCCAATGGTTGGCCTTATAGGGCACTTTTTTCAGCTAGAAAATAAATGAGAACAGTCAGGCAGGCCCCCCCAGATAGGCCAAAAACATAAGGAGTAGAAAGGTGACTTGTAGACCAAGCATATAGTATATTACAATTGATTTTCAAAACTCTGTGCACACTGATGAAGCTGAAACCTGAGATCTTGTAGGTGTTCTGTTCTGGCTTTATCCACATGTGTGGGTATTGCCCTTAATAATCCTCACACTAAAGTTTATACAGAAGAGCCTATAACTTTTATAAGATCTATTGTCTAAACCATTCTAAGAATGACTGCAATATGCAGGAACCAACATTCGCCAGTTTAAACTGATACATTTATTATTCTTTGAATTTTAATCCCAATCTTGGATTTACCAACTGGCCTTGATGTATTTTCTTTTAAATTAGTACAGTGTTGATATGCTCCATCATAATTTTTTTTCCTGATAGGACTTTTAGCACTGGTTTGCTTTAGCTGGAAACTTACATTTCTGATTTATTCCATTAACACTTTTCTATTTTTAAAGCATTGTGCAAAGTTTGAGGAGCATGACCTCAAAATCACTCAGAGTAGTCTGGTCAAAGCCGAGCAAAACTCTGCAAGTGTGCTCTTTTTTTGTCTTTTCTTCTTTTTCTTTTCATTGCTTACTGGAAGCTACCTTTAGCTGATTGTGTTTTGAGTCCCCATCCTCAGACTGGGCTCATTAAGATTGGAATTTCTTCAAAATGCTTGTTTAATTTAAGGCAAAAAAAAGAGAGAGAGAGATGGTGAGGTTTGGAGGAGAGGTATGGTGGGGGGTGTTTTATTTATTTTTTATTAGAAAGCCAGAGTATTAGAGTTCCAGTAGTAAAACCGTCCAATAGGTGATAACTAATGCAATACCAGGTGTCTGCAGATGTTGAAGAGGCTACTAGCTAATAAGAGATTCAGACAGAAACTCCTTATATAAAGAGCAAACGGAATTTAAAAAATACAAAAGCTGCTAAAGTCAGTACCAGGACTGCAAAATAGTGTAGAAGGGAGCTGGAGACGTTTTTGGAATATGATTGGATACAGAGCTGTAGGTCTGATCTATAGTTTGAAAACTGGCCTCTCAGTATTTTGTTACCTGCTGCTTATTCTTTGAGTTCTTCCATGATAAGAGTTGTACTTACCTTGTTCAGTCCTGACAGTACCGTATTTCTTGGACACACAGGCAAAGATTTTTTTTAAATGGAAGCCTAAAGTCAGGCTTACGAATAACTTTGGTCTGACTTTTCAAAAGGGCCAAGCACAGTCTGGGAATGGAGGCTGCATATACTCCAATTGATTCCAGTGGTGACCGGTGGTCAGTGCTTCTGAAAATCAGACCAAACTTATTTCAGAGCCTAATTATGACTTTGGGAGCTTAACTTTAGGGGTTTTATTTTTTTTTAGTATTGGGCCTTATATTTGCCATGAATATTTACTCATGGCACAGAAATATTCCTACAAGTACTACCTCCTAGTTTCACTGCAAAAGTTAAAGGAGGGCTGCTGGCTTATTTTCCACAGATATTCTTTGATGTAGCATGTAGACTTCTGGCTATCACATGTCCCTATATTTACTTTGGGGACCATATTAAGGCATAAGGTACTACAGACCTATGCCTAGTGTTTCAGGTTTTGGAGTCACATGACAAGATCAGAATCTAAGCTGTAATTTTAAAAAAATGTTTCTGGCACTTATAGTTGGGGGTCAGCTTGAAAATATGACTTGGCCACAGCTGTTATAGTCATGTCTGCCTGAGTCTGCAAACATTCTGAAACTATAGGTCTGAGAGGTGTAAATTGCCTCATTCATCTTAATGGGGTGCTAACTCCAAGACTCACTGGCAGGGGCTGGGGAGATCCTGCCAATACCACCTGCATGGAGGACTCTGTGTCTGATGGAAGGGGAAGAATGTAGTAGAGTAGACTCATATTCAAGTAGCTACTCTCTGCTGCTGTGGAATATACTGAGTCTTCCTTGTTGCTATTCCTGCCTTTTCAGGAGAAAGGAGAGACCTCTGCTGGTGGTTGTGGGGAGCAAGAGGGATCCACGCCACTACATACCTTTCTGGGAGGTGAAGAGAACCCCCCCTGCCACTTCAAGTGAGGTGCAGGACCCCAGGCAGCCCTGTGTCATGGTGTACCTATAGCCCTAGATTGCTTTAATTCAGCTCATCTAATTTCATATAAATAGATGTGATTCATAGTTTATTTCTGCACAGATTGAAGGTCAGTGACATCAGTGGATGCAGGTTTGAACCCTAAGCCACTCTTTACCTAGGCAAATTAAAGATGACCTATTTGTAGTATGTAGACGTATTATATCTGCTACTCTGTATATCATAGTCATAAGAAATATTATAGCTCTGGATTTTGAAAAACCAGAAACAGGGAAATGATAGATTTATAGAATTTGGGGGTTTGCAGGCACTTCCATACCAATTGGGTATGCTTCAGTTAGAATGCAAAAAGATTAATTAAAATATTTTTGCATATCTTGAATTAACATAATTATTCCCCATCCACACTAGAATATGACCATTTTTTGCAGATTCATGCTATCATTATTTTGATGTCAGAAGTTACATTGGCCCAAATTAATGAATAGCATGGTTGAGTTTTAACGAATGGAAATAAAAGTTTACAGTGTCCCAAGTGAAATGCAGCTCACCTGAGGAATTGTTCATAGTTGTGTAACCCTTCTGCCTGTCAGAGTTGGCAGCAAGAAGGGCCGGGTTCAGTAAATAGGGGTTCCCTCTCAACAATGCAAACTGGCTCGAGCCCCCACCCAGTGACCTGGGAAAATCCAACACACACCCCTTGGCACCTCAAAGAGGCAATACTTCCCCTCTTGCAAGCACAGATCAGTGATCAGAAGATCTTTAATAACAGGAGGTAAATAATATCATTATACTGGGAAAAACACCACACTTGGGTTCATACACCAACTCACGAACAAATTGCCCCACCCCAGCAAATTGTGCTGAGTCCTCTCCTTTAGGTTCAGGAGTCCAGCAGCCCAAAAATCACCCAAAGTCCCAAAAGTCCAACAGTCCAAATGCTCTGGAGTTCAGCAACCCAAAAATCATGCAAAGTCCCAAAAGTCCAACAGCTCAAAGGTCTCTGTCCCTGGTCAAAAGTTAATCTGCAGAGTCTTACCTCCAAGGCTGGGTGGAAATGGAGGGCAGGTTGAGGGGTACCTTACATGCTAACTGCCCCGCCTCTCTGGGGGGTGCTGCTGCTCTGTGTGCTGCGCTGCTCTGCCAGCCGTCCCACAAACTGCTCTGCTGGCCACTGGGCTCTGCTCTGCCAGCCACTCTGCCGGCCGCTGGGCTCTCTCTACAAGCCTCTCTGCCAGCAGCTCAACTCTTCTCTACAAGCTGCTCTGCCAGCAGCTCGATTCCACTCTGCCAGCCATCATACTCCACTAGCCAACACACAAAGCTGCTCTGCTCCACAATACAGTTTGAGCCTCCCCCGCCCCCCCTTAAGACAGTGCTCAGTGATTTTCAGCTCTTAAGTGATTTCAGCTCATATGAGGGGAGCCTTAGTGCAGGTGCACCACTGGGCCTAAAGTGATTTCAGCTCAGCAGCTGAAACTAGACTCCTAAAGGAAGCAAAAATCAGCTCTAATATTCCACAGTGGAGAGAGGCCAGGTGCAATAGGCCTATGGGGCCCTCAGACAAGGCCCTCACCAAAAAGTATAGAAGCCTGTCCACAGCCTCTCTCAATTCAGTGAGTTTTGGAACCCCTGTCCCTTGGCCAGTGAGTGCTACCCAGCTGATGGCGAGTCCCTCCATCATGACAAAGGCCGAGTACATGTCCCAGTCCCTCATTCACATAAACAGGTTAATCAACACTTTTAAGATCAAGCGTAGTGTCTGTTCTTATCAGTTTAATTTGATTTGACTGATGCTTGAATACTTGATCTCAAGATGGATTCTCCTACTGCTATTTTAGAAAAAAATTGATGCTGCTCTGAAGATCTACTCTACTGCTGCTCCCTTGGAAGAAGATTGTGATCTGAAAGTGGATCCTCTACCTGCTCCAGAGATTCCTGCCCCAATAACAGAGAAACTGGGAATCCCACAGCAGCCAAAGGGACCATTTGGGCTGATGTGAGCTCAGGCTAGGCACGGTGGGTGTGTCTATGCAAATAACATCAGCTGAAGTTATTTTTCACAGCTTACCGCAATTCACGCAATTTCCACCAGATGTCAGAGTGGAGCTCATCCCGACACTGCTTACAGTTGCATATAAACTGTATTAATAAAATCCTTAGGGTTTCTAACAGTATTCCAAATCAAAGTGGTGACCAAAGAGTCAACTGAGTCACATGAATAAAGCAAAACTAAGGGCATCAAACCAAAATTCACTACCTAGATAAGTGAATTGTTACTTCAGAATAAAATACAAGAGCCAAATTAGCCCTGAGCTGTGCCTCTCACTGATTTCAAAACATGGGCACAATTTGGTGATGAAATGTAATCCACCCTTAAAGGCTAAGAAACAGGAAAGACTAGTGATCTGAAAAGAAATGTCAACCAAGCAACAGTAGTTTTTACTGTCTATTAAAGAATAATTCTTTAGAGGCACATAGAGGAAACAATCAAAATTGACCCTTACTAAAGAATAAGAGGGGCAAATACCATTCAAAATAGGATATTAGCTACAGTCAGAAAACTACTAGATGTGTCAAAGTCCTGTGGCACCTTAAAGACTAACTATAAAGTTTTGAAGCATAAGCTTTCGTGGGCTAATACCCACTTCGTTGGATGCAAGCTTGCATCCGACGAAGTGGGTATTAGCCCACGAAAGCTTATGCTTCAAAACTTTATAGTTAGTCTTTAAGGTGCCACAGGACTTTGTTACCTCTGCTATTCCAGACTAACACGGCTACCTCTCTGATACTAGATGTGTGTTATTCTAATATATAGAGCTGTGTAACTGTTATGAGTTTAAGAATCAGAGAGGTAGCCGTGTTAGTCTGGAATAGCAGAGGTAACAAAGAGTCCTGTGGCACCTTAAAGACTAACTAAAGTATTGAAGCATAAGCTTTCGTGGGCTAATACCCATTTCGTCGGATGCAAGCAGTGGAAGTGTCCAGGGGCAGGTATAAATAAGTAGGCAAGAACCACGTAGGAGGTAACAAGGTTAGTCCAATCAGCCTGAACCAGCTTGTTATCTCAAATCAGGGAGGATGAGAGTTCATACCTCCAATTCAGCTGCTAGAGGAATACCTCACCCTCCCTGATAGCTCCTTGCAAAACATACTCTTCATCTTTAGAATTCACTGACAATTCAGTGTCCCTATTAATAAGCTCACAAAACATGTACACACACACTATGCAGGCATAATTACATGGACAACGGTAGCAATTTTGCATGAAAATACCAGTTAGATGTCCATTTGGTTGGCACGTACAATCAGTATAACTGCATCTGCAAATTATGCTCATATTAATTCTAAAAATTTGGGCCTTAGATATAATAGAGTCTTTGGCTAATTTTGCAATCAAAGGCTAATCTATTTGATTGTGCTTTAATCTATAGGTGGTTCATTGACCAATGCATGTGTAGCACACAAAATAGTAATCAGAAACACCTATTGCCAAATGAATGTGAAAGACAGCTCTGATGCACTATAAGATATAAAAATGGTAATTTACACTGCGAGCTATGAAACACATTTTTTGTCATTTTAGGTCTCCCTACTTAATGTTCTTAGTGAGCACACTTTTTGTACTTTTGCCCCTTTTCAGTAATTGATCTCACCAGGAAAACTGAGGTGAGATTGACTTTCAGACATTCTGTAAAAATCTTTGTTTGTTTGTTTGTTTCTTTTTTTAATCAATTAGGCTTCAGTGAGGTACATGGACCCGTAGGTCAATGACTTGGTCATTGTGACCTTGTATTTCACAGTGAGCTAGTTACTTGCCTGGGATTTTACCCATATGACCCTGGCCTCTGGCCATTTCCAAAAAACACTCCATCACCCCTCATCATCAAATATGCATAGCCTACTGGGGGCCATTGCTGCATCCCGAGTGGCCACAGTTGATGTCACTGTAGATTGAAGTTCCTTGATCTGAGTTAATACTGCAAATCCACAAATCTTTGGCACAGCTCCCACAGGAAAAGACATGCACCCCTTCCTATATAGATGGAGTTTGAGAGTACAGTGTGCCTGGGTGTTTTCATCCATCCTAGAGATGTGGCCAAAGAGCATGCAATGTTCCTTGGGAAAATAGTGAGCAATTGGAGGAAGGCCACAGGTCTGCAAGGTCCAGTACCCCAACTGATTAACAAGATATTCATATTGCTCTACAGTATTAAATTGTGATTAAGGTATATTTTTGAAGTAAAGTTTATTCCTGAGAAGTAGCAACTGCTTCTGAAATAAGTATGATGCATATTGAAATCTGTTTTGACTGTATTATTTAATACTATTCATAGAATCATAGAAGATTAGGATTGGAAGAGATCTCAGTAAGTCATCTAGCCCAACCCCCTGCTCAAAGCAGGACCAACGCCAACTAAATCAACTATTCCTATTTTAGAAAACTGGAATTTTCTAGATATGCTGAAATGTTGTATGAAAGAGTTTCGACTAAAAAAATATTTCAGAAAAGTTGAAACATTTCATTTAAAAATATTCTATTTTAATCATTTTCTTTTAACCCTTCACTTTAAAAACAGTTTCGTTTTGAAATTTAGCCAATATTAAAAAACAAATATAGTGAAAAACATGACAAAATGACCCAAAATGAAAAACCAAAATTAATTTCAGGTGAAACTAAACATTTCATTCAACCCGAAACAAAATTATTTCTTTTGTTTTGTTTTTGTTTTGGTGAAGGAAAAAATGAAAAAACCCTAAGGTTCAATTTGAACTATTGACTAAAAGGTGTAGCCAGTTGTTTGACCATACTCATCATTCACTTCTTAAAATGTACAAGACCAAATAACCAAATATAGCCAAATTTATTGTCTAAAGATAAAGTAGTACAATACAAACAAACAAAAAAGACATACATACCCTCTTCCTGGAAAGCAATTCTTTTTTTTCACAGCATGTTCACATTACATAGAAGGTGTGCTACAAAGACACAGTTCAGTTAGTAATAATAGTATTTATAGTGTGATTTTTTTTTACAAGTTACAAAACTCTTTATATGCCACTTTAAGTTTAACCCACTAATTTGTGCCAGCTTTGTCCTTGGTACCTCCCTATTTAAACTTCCCTGATCATTGCTTCACAGGTTTTTGGGGAGGAGTTAGATGAAAGAAAATGATAGTCACCTTTTTACATGAAGTATCTTTGCAATTCTTCTTTTACTTGCAATCCTTTTCTTCACGTGCAAGGCTTTAAATAAAGAACATCTAAGCTAAGTCACCAAGTAGCATTTTTATTTTAACAAAGTGTTGACGATCCATTAAAGTACTTCCAAATAATATTTGGTACAAAGTGTTCATGCATCTTTGCTCTGACAAGTTTCCTATTTTCTAATGCCAAATGTGACTTCAGCTTTGCAAAGTTTTGTAGAATGCTTGACACAGGTGAACAGAATTGTGGGAAAAGCATAACTTCCCAACATCCATATATAATATAAATTAATACCACACACATAATACCGCCTATTAATGGAGTGTATACTATGCCTAAGTATATGTATTGGCTAACAGAACTGAACTGAATTTCTTATTTCAGATTTTTTTTTATTCTACCCAGAAGAAAAAAATCAATTATTTGCTCAGCTCTAATAGGAACATTATTTTAAAAAAATCATAGGGCCCATTCCTGCAATCCTCAGATAAGGAAAAGTTCCCTTGACTTTGCAAGAGCAAAAATCAAATGGAATTCAAAGCAAGATGTCCTAAAATCTTAGACTATTGACTTCAAGTGTAGGGAGATCCGAAAGCTAACGATCAGATCCCGGTCTCGGTGGCACTGGTGTATCCTTGGAATAATTCAGAGTCAAGTGGAGTTATTCTGAAAGTATCCCTATATTACTGACCTCTTTCCATCCTGATCCTTCCATGCATTGAGGGCCCTGGGCATTTGAGATGAAAACTGGTGGCAGGATATTCCTCTCTGTGGGAGAAATTCATCCAGACATACAAAGCTTCTGCAGCACATTAGACTGTGATAGGATTCTGCACAAGAGATGCTGACGGACTGTTTCTGCAGGGTAGCATTGCAACCCCTGCATGCTGCAGTGGGGAGGCTTTGAATTGGCACTACATGAATCCGCATAGAGAATGACAGTGGGGGCAGACCAAGGGCATGCCAGGGAGGTTACATGGGATCCATGAATAAACTGCTCCATCTGCCCTAGTACCTAACACAGCTTCATGACTGAACCACTTGCAAATCCAGCGTATTGGCTGGAGAAGGGGCTGTGAGTGGGGATTACTCTGGCTTTATGGGGATGAAGTGAATTTCTCCCTATATGCAACAGGGCTTTAAACATGTAACTTTTCCCAGCATTAAGTGTTTAATAGCCCCTACCTACTGTAGCTCTTCCAGAATACGCAGCATTTCTACCTATTAAAATTACTCTCCAAACCAGGAAACCCTTTAAAAAAACAAACAAGCAATGTTCAGAAAGTAAAACACATGTACTCTTATGCTATCTTTATCCTTGAACAGAGAAAGTTTAGCAGTATTTATATTGTAGACATATTAAGATGAACAGAATTTTTAAAGGATTTTTAAAAGTGAAAACATTTTATTAGCATTTTAAAAGAAAACCCATTTTTCACAAAATTCAAACTACTATATTTTGAAGAGCAAATAAATTGGCATTTAGAAACTATTACTCATAAGAACTGAAAACTTAGTAAAGAACCTAGAGGCTGTCATTTTGGAAGGAAGTAGCAGCTGGGGGGATTAGAGGAAATTCACTCTGTAAGTAACAGGAGATTGAGGGGTTACATTGAGCAATGTTTCAAAATGAACCGAAACCTCTATGCCATTGGTCCTCAAACTGGGGGTCGCGACCCCTCGGGGGTTGTGGCCCGCTTTTGTGAGGGTCGTGAGCCCCAACCCCCACGGCAGGCTGCCAGTTCCAGCTCTGACCCCGCGGCGGGTGACCCGGCCCCTGCAACGGGCTGCCGCTCCAGCCCCGATCCCCAGGGCAGAGTGGCGGGGCAGCGAGCCCCGAACCCGGAGTGGGGTGGCGGGGCAGCGAGCCCTGATCCTGGGGCAGGGCAGCGAGTTCTGACCCCAGGGTGGAGCGGTGGGGCTGTGAGCCCCGACCCTGGGGCAGAGCGGCAAACCCCAACCCCAGGCTGGAGCAGCAGGGCTGCAAGCCCTGAGCCCCGAACTCAGGGAGGAATGGCAGGTCAGCGAGCCCCGAGGCCCGACCCCAGGGTGGAGCAGCGGGGCTGTGAGCCCAGGGTGGCGTGGCGAGCCCCGACCCCAGCGTGGCGGAGGAGCTGCAAGCTCCGACCCAGAGTGGAGGGGCTGTGAGCCCCAAGCCCTGATCCCCACGTGGTGGAGCAGCGGGGCTGTGAGCCCCAACTCCAGGGCAGAGCTGCGGGGCTGCGAGCCAGGAGCCCCAACTCTCGACTCCGGTGCTGGCAGGTTGCTGTGAGCCTGAGCCCCAAGCTGAGCCCTGACCCCAAACTCTGTGCTGGGCTGTGAGCCCCAACTCCGATCCCTGCACCAGGCTATGAACCCTGACCCTGGATTGCTTCAGATCATTAATTACTGTCAAGTATTAAAATAAAAAATAAGTTTTCCACTTATATTGAATTTGATAAATATGTTTCAGTCTTAATTTAAAAGCAGTGAGAAAAGCAATGACAAAATTATTTTAAAGCAATCAGGTTTAAATTTACTATTTAACATAGTGTTAAATATAAAAAATGTGGTTTTAATTTCTAACGGGGGTCACACTCAGAGGCTTGGTGTTCAAAAGGGGTCGCCAGTACAAAAAGTTTGAGAACCACTGCTCTATGCCATGCACATCTCCTGCCACCCAAGCAACACTTCAGATGGTTTTGCTGTCAGCACAAGCTGAAGACTTTCAGTGTTGTTTAAAGGCAAATTGCAATGGGCTCAATTGCAAGCTGCCTACTGTACCCACAGAGAAGAGGAAGAGGGCATAAGGCACACGCTCACTGTCTTGGGCAGGCTACCTGTACCACTGGTATGGGCCGTAGGGAAGAGAAATCACTCTTCTTCCTGTGCAGGCACTGGCTCTGATCTCCAATGCACCAGCTAGCACAGCTGGGAAAGGACTGGCATCGCTTACTTCCCCTGCAGCCAGCAAGGGACTGCATTTCAATTTTCAGTCACAATTTGGTCCCTGCTCTGCTCCTGGGGCAGCAGAGCTATGTGCTTTCCCTTACTTAGGCTGGATTGTAAAATGACATGAAATCCTCCCCATTAATCTTCCACTCCCACAAAACCATTCTGCTTCCTGTTTAAAGGAATTATGTCAGTCAAATCGGGTCAATTTAATTCAGAAATCTTTATTGGCAGGACACCCATATAAGCTAGCCTGAGGTTTAAAGGACAGTAACAATGAATCTCTGTCTGAAGTTGATACAATACATCAAGTACCCACTTACAATATAGGCTCCACACTCACATTTGTGGTTTTATCCCCTTCATTCATGCAGTATTGTGGCATTCATAGACCAGTATGATCATCTAGTCTCACCTCCTGCATAACACCGGCCATAGAACCTCATCAGTAATTTCTGCATTGAGCTCCTAACTTCTGTTTGAATTATAGCATATTTTTTAGAAAAAGATCCAGTCTTGATTCAAAGACATCAGTGATGGAGAATCCACCACCTCTCTACATAATTTGTTCTAATGGTTAATTACCTTTTGGTGTTAAAATTTTGCATATTATTTTTAGTCTTAATTTGTCTAGCTTCAGCTTCAACCCTATGGTTTTCATTATGCCTTTTTCTGCTAGATTAAAGAGCACTTCTATCAGAAATATCTTTCCCATGGAGGTCTTTGTAGACCATAATCAAGTTATCATTTATCCTTCTAGCTATTATACTCTCACATGATGCTGCTATTTCTGCAATCTTTGAACTTTCTCTTAAAATTATGCACAGTATTTCTTCCTTGCCTTTTAATGGAAAATCTCTTTTTTCTGATAATTTTGAGGAAGTATCTTTTTTGTTTGTTGTGGTTTGGATTGGATAGTAATAAATGTCTATCACATCCAAGTTCTTCTCTGTCACATTGCTTATAGATTCATATTCCAAAGGCCAGAAGGGACCATCGTGATCATCTAGTCTGACCTCCTGTATAACACAGGCCATAGAACTTCCCCCAAATAATTCCTAAAACAGATCTTTTAGAAAAAATCCAAGCTGACTTTAAAATTGCCAGTTATGGGGAATCCACCATGACCCTTGGCATATTGTTCCAATAGCTAATTACCGTCACTGTTAAAAATATATACCTTATTTTGACTCTGAATTTGTCTACCTTCAACTTTCAACCATTGGAACATGTTAGACCTTTCTCTGCTGGACTGAAGAGCCCATTATCAAATATTTGTTCCCATGAAGGTATTTATAAATTGAGAACAAGTAACCCCTTAACTTTCTCTTTGTTAACTAAATAGATTAAGCTCCTTGAGTCTATCACTATCAGGCATGTTTGCTAAGTCTCTAATCTTTCTTATCAAGAATCAGAGGGGTAGCTGTGTTAGTCTGGATCTACAGAAGCGACAGAGTCCCGTGGCACCTTAAAGACTAACAAAAGTATTGAAGCATAAGCTTTCGTGGGCTAATACCCCCAACAAAGTGGGCATTAGCCCACGAAAGCTTATGCTTCAATACTTTTGTTAGTCTTTAAGGTGTCACAGGAATCTTTCTTATGACACTTCCCTAAATGCTCTCCAATTCATCAATGTAATTTTCTATGGTGGGCCCCAGTACCAGACACAGTTTTCCAGCAGTGGTTGCACCAGTTCCAAACACAGAGCTAAAACAATCTCTCCACTTCCACTCACAATTTCCCTGTTTATGCATCCCAGAACTGCATTAGCTGTTTTTGGCCATAGCATTACGCTGGGAGCTCATTTTCAACTGATTATACACAACGCCCAAATCTTTTTCAGAGGGTATGACTTCACTAGCAACGCTAAAATGCTGTTGCTTTCACACGGCTGTGTAGTCATGGAACCAGCACTGAGTGAGAGCTCGTCCAGCTCTATAAAATAACCACCTCCCTGAGGGGAGTAGCTACTAGCCCTGGGCATGTGGCTCCCAGTGCTAGTGCACTGTCTATACTGGCACTTTACAGCACTGAAACTTGCAGTGCTCATGGGGATGTTTTTTAACCCCACTGAGTGAGAAAGTTGTAGCGCCTTAAAATGGTGATGTAGACAAGGCCAGAGTCACTGCCTCCAGAACAGAGTCCCTCACCTTGTAGGTATGGCTACATTCTTTATTCCTAGATATTTACATTTACATTTAGCTGTATGAAAACACATTTTGCTTGCTCATATCCTGCTTATATGTATCAACTTATCTGTCCTCTTTATTATTTACCACTCTTCTATATTTTGTGTTCTCTGCAAACTTTATCAAATGATAATTTTATGTTTTCTTCCAGGTCATTGATAGCAGGGGGCTCAGGGCAGGGAGTTGAGGTGTGGGGTGCAGAAGGGGTTCGGGTGCTGGCTCCAGCCCAGCATGGATTACCTGGAGTGGCTCTGGGGTGGCAGAAACACACACTCGGGCCAGAGCAGGCTCCCTGCCTGCCTGGCCTGGCCTCACGCCGCTTCCTGAAGTGGCAGGCAACATGTGGGGGAGCAGAGGGCTCCGCATGCTGCCTTCACCTGCGGGTACCTCCCTTGAAGCGCCCATTGGCCACGGTTTCCCGTTCCCAGTGCCCATAGTCCCTCCCTAGGGGTTGCAGGGATGTGGTGCTGACCATTTCTAGGAGCAGTGAGGGGCTCATGGTGCCACAGGGCTGGCAATCCCACGGGCTAGATCCAAAGCCCTGATGAGCTGTGTAGTTTGCCCACCCCTGTCTAGCAAGTAAAATTTGTAGGGATACTGTTCTGAATTATTTTTTTCCTTGTTTGCATTAAATTCTTTCTGCCTCATTAATCTGTGATAATTTTGCTTCCACATGGATTTAAATCTTCTCCTCCTTTATGGAGAAGCAGACACGGCTTCTGAGTCTATAACTGCCACCTACTATATTCCTCATATGTGCATTCCAATACACTCTTTTATCCTGCTCGGGGACCTTCAAAAATGTAGCAGAGCATTTTTAATGTTACTCACTTTCCTGCTATGCTCACTAAACTCCTCATAGTAATTTTTTGTCACCTTCAAGCTTGTACATTTTTCATAAAAAGCCTTTTTTCCTGGGAACACTGCCAACATTTCAAAAGCAAGTAATCGACTGTTTCTTTAACCTTATGTGTGTTACATAACCCATCTTAGTGTATATTCAATAGATACAAATTATTATTCAAACCGCAGTGACCAGTTAACAGTCTAAATATGAGTACTTCACTGATCTGCTCAGAACTCTGGAATAGTGCATTATCCTCTATTTTGGGACATATTTCATAGACTCGATCATCTTCCTCTTTTCTCCGTGGTCCACAATTCTTACCATTCCTTTTAAAATCCCTTTTTAATTAAACTTTTAAATCCCTGCATACCGAGAGGAATCTTTATATGGTTGACATCTTCTGTTAGGATGCTGTTAGGAGCTAGGCCATGTCTACGTTAACCAGCTGACAAAGCAGCTGTAAGGCTCTGTCTACTCTGGCAGCTTTCTGTGCTGTAACTCCCGAGGTAAACACTGCCAAGCCACTTAGTGCAGTTGTAGTGCTTTAAAAAAAATCACTGTGCCAGGGCTACAGTGCTGTGATGCCAGTGTAGACAATGTGGCGATTACAGTGCTGTGATTGACCTTTGGGAGGTGTCCCACAATGCCTCTTCTTGCCTCTCTGGTCATCAGTTTGAAATCTACTGCCCTGCCCTCAGGTGACCAACTATCATCCCCACCCCATAAATTCCTCTGGAAATTTGAAAGTCCCCTTCCTGTTTGCTCGATGATGCGTGCAGTGATCTCAGCCCATCTTTCCAGGTGGCTAGACCTGCTCCATGCACCAGGCGATCCCCCACTTGGAGCAATGCCAAGATGCTGGACCTCATCAGCATTTGGGGAGAGGGGGCTGTCCAGTCCCAGCTGTGCTCCAGCCATAGGAATTATGATACCTATGGACAGATTTCACGATGCATGACAGAAAGGGGCCATGACTGGGACAAAGTGCAGGGTCAAAGTGAAGGTGCTGCGGAACTCCTACCCACAAACTGCCAGTTCTACAAAGAGCTGGATGTGATACTTGGCGGCGACCCCACTTCCACTGTGAAGGCCACTGTGGACACTTCAGTGGCTCATGTGCCAGTCGAGAGTGGACCAAGCAAGGAGGAGGAAATCTTGGATAAGGATGTGGAGTGGGAGGAGGACCCAGAGGCAGAGGATGATTCGGAGGCCAGAGATGCATGCAGCCAGGAGCTCTTTTCTACCCCAGAGGAGGGTAATCAGTCAGAGCTGTCAGAAGTTGATGAAGTGCAAACAGGAAAGGAGGCCCCTGGTACGTGGATCTGATTTTGGAAATCGCTGAGGCAAGTTGTTGGAGGCAGGAAGGTTGCAGAAAGCAGGCTTGTCTCCCACCACACGCTTAGTCTGAGCGGTGGAACAGGCTGTTGATTGACTCCCTCACTCTGTGTTGCAAACAATACTGCTTCTGTAAAATGTTGCATTTAATGACTTGGGAGCCCAGCCTCATTCTTTATCAGCGGCTGAATGGCTGCACAAAATTAGAAAGCAACCAAGAGGAATGGAGGATGACTTTTTGTGTGATGTTATTATGCACTCTGCTGTCGAGAAACAGGAATCGAAGGAGTGACTGAACAGGAAGAAGAGGGACCAAAAGAAAAGAAGAATGAAGCCATGGAGCAGCTCATAAAACAGCAGACATGCACCAGGCACTACTAATACTGCAAACCGAGTGGCTCCACGTCCGCCCTCCTCTGCAGGCACTGTCACAAAATTCTTTCCCATGTGACCCCAGACACCACTAACACACTTCTTATCAACCTCCTGGCTCCAGTCTATACCCGTGGCATTCCAGTCCTCCAGCACTGTGGACTCCCACTACCCACTGCACTAAACACCCATCCCTCTGCAATTTGGCCCTGCTGAAGTACAGTACCCACTGCACGTACTCCAAAGGAGAAGGTAGGATATGATCCCTGGACATACACAAATCTTTAGCTGTCCCGGGACCCCTCCTCCTCCTGGGACCTTCCCTTCTTCCATTCCCCTCACTGCTGATGTTTTTTTGTTTGTTTGTTTGTTTGACTCTCTCCTCTGGTTGTTGTCTTTTAATAAAAGAATTGGGTTGGTTTGAAAACAATCTTTATTCTATTAATTGAAAGCAAAAAGAGACCTGCAAAGCAACATACAATTATGTTAAACCCCCTTATTGCATCATGTGCACCAAACACCCCCTAGCATTACTGCAATCCTGAGTACAGGAACAAATATTAGTGGCTTTCAGTTCAAATTGCTACCTCAAGACATCCCTGATCCTTATTTCCCTTTGCTGTGCCCCTCTAATAGCCCTGGTCTCTGGCTGTTCAAACTCAGCCTCCAAGTGCTAAGCATCTGTGGTCCAGCCCTGAGAGAAGCTTTCAACCTTCCCTTCACAAATATTATGGAGCGCGTACAGCATGTGGCTATAAGCATAGGAATATTGTCATTGGCCAGGTCCAGCTTCCCATAGTGGCAGCACCAGCGGGCTTTTAAACAGCCAAAAGAACACTCAACAGTCATTCTGAATTTGCTCAGTCTCTTTTGTTGAACTACTCCTTGCTGCTGTCAAATTGCCCCGTGTATGGCTTCATAAGCCACAGCATTACGGGGTAGGCAGGCCTTCCCAGGATCACAATGGACATTTCAACTTTCCCTATGGTGATCTTCTGGTCCCAGAAGAAAGTCCCCGCTTGCAGCTTCCTGAACAGACCAGTGTTCCAAAAGATGTGTGCGTTATGCACCTTTCCGGACCAGCCTGCGTTAATGTCTGTGAAACACCCACAGTGATCCACAACTGCCTGGAGAACCACTGAGAAATACCCTTGGTGATTAATGTACTCCGTGGATAGGTGGTCTGGTACCAGAATTGGAATATGCCTGCCATCTATCAGCCCTCCACAGTCAGGGAAGCCCATTTGTGCAAAGCCATCCAGAATGTCACATTCACTGGCCAGTCACAGTCTTTTGGAGCAGGATGCGATTAATGGCCCTGCAGACTTCTGTGAACAGGAGTGGAATGGATCGACTTTCCCACTCCGAACTGATTAGCAACCGATTGGTAGCAGTCTGGAGTAGCCAGCTTCCACAGTGCAATTGTCACATGTTTCTCTCATTCTCTCCTGCCCTTGCGCTGCAGGGCTGAGGAGAGCTCATCACACAGTACCATGAATGGGGCTTTTCTCATCCGAAAGTTCTGCAGGTAGGGGTTTTAGTAGAGAAAATACAATGGTTCAAGGGAGAACACTAGATTTGTTTATGGGTAAACTGATGATTCAAGGGTTTTCTTTAGGCTAGCAGACAATAGGAGCTGATCACTCTTGGCTAGGGGTGGTGTTTTCTTCCAGGGAGCTCACAATGTAACCAGGCTGCTTCAGTATTTTGGATATCAATCAAAGATCTATTACTATAATTGGTCTGATAATTGCTGAGCTGGGTGTGTGCAGGCATAGGTTCATTAGCATCTGGAGCAGGGATTCCGAGAATGCAGTGGTCTCTTCTTTTTTGGGTCCCAGAGTTCAGTGCGGTTCTCTATTCCTCATTCTTCATGCTAATTTAGGATGACCAGACAGCAAGTGTGAAAAATCGGGACAGGAGGTGGGAGGTAATAGGAGCCTATATAAGAAAAAGCCCCAAATATCAGGACTGTCCCTATAAAATTGGGACATCTGGTCACCCTATGCTAATTCCTGTCCATCTTGCATGCAGATGAGGCAAGGGGAGTGATCTCAGTTCTCCATTCCTTATGCTAATCGAGACGTATGAATCTTGTTACCTTGTCAAGAGGAGTCGAGGTGTGTCCCAAAGCCCTTCACTGTTCTCTGGAAGCCTTTTTGGATTGGTTTTGGTTCAGAGATTGGGTGGGTGGGTGTCTTTCATGAGTCAGACAGGCTGGATACTGTGCTCTGGTTCCCCCAAAACACAAAGCTGACAGGTATCACATCCTCTACCTACTACAGTAAGCATTCCTGGCCCTTATACTGCAAGCTTGCATGCTAAGTGTGAAGGAGGCCAGGGTAGATAGAGGACAGAAGTAGTCATGGCACATGAACCTGAACCCAAACCCCTATTACTGAAGGCTATTTCACAAAAAATAGTTACTACTTTCTTTACTGTAGGAATATTTGAAGACATATACATAAGATAGCTGATATTGACCAAGATGGGCATTAGGGCTATTAACAGGTCATAGGTCAATCTTGCTGTTTTTCACCAACCCATCTCCCCCTCTGATTGACACTACTGGTACTTAGGAGCACTTACAGTGGTCCCTTATGTGAGCACAAGACCTTACATTTAACAAATTTACTTTATTTCTACTACAGATGGGAGCAGAAATTAGCAGAGTTGTACAGGGTGATTCTGCATGCCTGTTTGTCGCAGAGCTGGATGCAGAGAGGAATGAGCAGTGAGTTTCATCGGAGATTCTCTGCACTGAAAACCTGCATGGGGAAACCTCAGAAAACAATCCTTACTCTTAATCATTTTAGTAAGTAAGACCCAGCAATATTATTGAGTCTTGTGTAGTGCTAAATAATCTTACAGTGCAAAATACAGCTAAAGTTAGGAAAGATTCCCTAGGAAAACAGACATGATTGTAACTTCATTTTAAAATCATTAGCTCTCCTCTAGTTACATAATGTTGGGATTAAGCATTTGATTGGCTTGAGTTATTATCTGTGGGCCTCCGAAAAAGAAGTGAGTCTTTAGGAGTGCCTAGAATGAGAAAATGAGAGCCTGGTACACTGGCCTAGGGAGGTTGCCCTAAGCAGTCAGAAGGAATATTTTGCCCCTCCTACCACTTGACTTTTTGGTTATTAATGAAAAGCCCTTTAAGAACTAGATATTATTATTCTAGAAATTGTACTTTTCAGAAGGACTGAATGGTACTGTACTTTAGTCATGCTGAAATCATTAAGATTCTTTGTTGCTGTGCTGCTGTTACATAATTTTTCCTTTTGGCGTATACTTAATGCTGAACAGGAGATTAAAAACATCCAGTAGAAGTACTACAGAAGACAAACTAGCTCACAGGATATTTGTACCTGTGTATCCTCAGTGCCAAAGTTTTAAAGGTATTGCTAGGAAACTGGTGAGTGCTATAATGATATTAGTGTACTAGTCTGAAAAACGCCTATCATAAGGAGAATAACGCTCCTGTAGTTAGGGTCCAGTTTGGGAATCAAAACTAGGAGTTCTATTCTTGCCTGTGCCACAGATTTCCTGTATGGGATCTTAGGCTAGTCACCTAGGTCCAAATCCAAGGAAGTGGGTATTAGCCCACAAAAGCTTATGCTTCAAAACTTTATAGTTAGTCTTTAAGGTGCCACAGGACTTTGTTACCTCTGCTATTCCAGACTAACACAGCTACCTCTCTGATTCTCTACTAATTTTTTGTTTCTGTTTTTGAGAGACCCACCTGAATGTCCAAAGTGCTGAGCAATTGAACCTGCCATTGACTTGCAAAATCTAATGTTTATAAAATGCCCATCCCTGTTATATAAACTGTCCTAATTTGCAAGTGACCTATATTTAGCTTCACTCTCACACAGGTATTGTGTCAGATGGCATCCTCATTTCTCAAACGTATGTTGTGATTAGCAAATTAAAAAAAGGAAAACAAAAATGTATTTCAACATGACTATGAGTCTCCAAAGCAGTACAACACCCATGAGTGCCATGACTCAGTGGGACAAAATTAACTGCAGAGAAACTTCAGGTCGATAAATAACATAAAAAGGCAGAATGTGCCTGTGCAGTTCTTTTCTTGGCCTGTCTGTTGAAGAGACTGTTTGCTTTTGCCCTGACCATCCACATTTGAAAGGAGTTAAGGGCCTATTTTTAAGTCTGTCTACATTTTACTTTGTTTCCTTTAGATTTCCCACAACTGCTACCAATGGGCAATAGTTAGTGGTGAACACTGGCACCTACCTCATTTATGCTATAAATTGCATGATTATTACCAACAGGCAAGCTGCCTCAGTGACAGCTATAGGCAAACAACTTTCAGGTCAACTATTGCCAACTCCTAGTGTTCAAACATCACAAGTCAGATCCTCCTCAATTGTGACTTTAAAAAAAATAATAGATGCTGGGGTCTCTTTTTGTTTTCTGTTCAGGCTTTGAGCCTTAAGGTGAACTCAGGTCACATTTTAAACTTTCCCCGCATTTTTTTTAAAGGATGGGGCAAGTCTTCCATAGTCACTTGACTCCAGGAGCTGTGACTTTAAAAACCCCCACCAGAGACAGGAGATAAAAGGGGGAGAGTTGGTCAGGCCCCTAGTGTAGATTAAGACCTAACTCTGTGGCAGCTCAGCCAGTTGTTAACACGGTAGGGCACTCTAGTTCTAGCTGCCCCAAGGCTCTGATTGTAATGAGTGGGGGCAGCACCAGGCCCAGTATGTGGTGTCTATGGACCCAGAGAGACTCCTGCCAGGCTCATTATAGCAGCTGGGGCTGCTAGGAGACCCCCTGGCCCCGAATCCCACCACTGCCCCCTCTTCCCCCCCTTCCCCTGGCCAGCCATGGGCCCTCTCTGCGTTTGCCCCGCCCCTGCTGCGCCGCACTCAGCCAATCAGCGGCAGCCTTTGCCCCAGCGAGCTTTCTCTTCCTGCCTTTCCCTCGCCGCCCCCCCCCCCTTTGCAGCCGGTGACAGCTCGGAGGGAAGTCTCGCGAGAGCTAGGCCGCAGAGCCCCCACCCCCTCGCCCGCCCCCCCGCCGTGCTCCTCCCCGCGTCCCTCCTGCCGCCGCGGCCGGATCTGTCTCAGGGGTGGGGGGGCGCTTGGCCCTGCGCACTGAGCGATGTTTGTCCGCCATCGCGGCGGACGAGGGTGAAGGAAACGCCGCCGCCGCCGCCGCTGGAGACCGGGGCCTGCGCCGCCGCCGCCCAGAACCCCCCGTAGCCGCCTCCCTGCTCCCCGCCCCGCAGCCCCCCGGGGCCGCCGCCCGGAGTGAAGGTCGCCAGGGGCTCCTGCCCGGGGTCTCCCCTCAGCCCCCCCCCCCCCGCCCCGCAGGAGGCTCCGCTCGAGCCGGGTCCGAAGATGTCGAACCTGAGTAAGGGGACGGGCAGCCGGAAGGACACCAAGATGCGGATCCGAGCTTTCCCCGTGAGTCCCCGGCCACCGGCTCCGCGCCAGGCCCCGGCCTCCGCCCGGCCGCAGGCCCCGCAGCCGCCCGGTGTCACCCTGCTCCCCGCGGGGGGCGGGCTGCGGGCCAGGGGGAGAAAGTCCGGGGCAGGGGTGGGGGGGGGAGGGAAGAGGAGCGGGGGGTTGGTTGGGGGGGGGGAGGGTGACACGCTCTGTGCCCCCATCTGTTATCAGCACAATGGAACCTGTCACCGCGGCCGAGCGGGGGAGGAAGGACCGGGACTGGGGGGCGGCGGCAGGGCACTCACTGGGGACCGGGACTGGAGGCAGCGGGGGCAGGGGCACTGACTGGTGGGGGCAGCGGGGGCAGGGGCACTGACTGGTGGGGGCAGCGGGGGCAGGGGCACTGACTGGTGGGGGCAGCGGGGGCAGGGGCACTGACTGGTGGGGGCAGCGGGGGCAGGGGCACTGACTGGGGACCAGGACTGGGGGGTGGCGGGACAGCCACTTGCTGGGTACTGGGACTGGTACCGAGAGGGGCAGTGGCGGCTCAGGTACTGGGACCGGCACTGGGGTGGTGGCAGTGGCACGGGCACTCACTGGGGATGGGGAGTGGTACTGAGGAGTGGGGAGTGAGGTGGCAGCATGGGCATTACTGGAGGGAGGGAGGAGGCGGCATGAGCTCTTACTGGGGGGTATGGAGGTCCAGCATGGGAACTTACTGGGGGCTGGGACCTGAACTGGTGGAAGCAACGTGGCACTGGCACTTACTGGGGACTAGCACCAGGACCGGGGGAAGGGAGGGGCCTGCATGGGCCTTGACTGGGGTTGTGTGCTGCGGTACTGATGCTCAGTGGGCCTGTGGTGGCACAGGGGGCTGGGACTGGGGGAGGGGCAGGCACTCACTGGGCACCGGGGTTGGGGGGGAGGCAGGCACTTTACAGACAGTGGGGATTGGGATTTAGGGGGGCAGCAGCACAGGCATTTACAGGGGATTGGGATTTGGGGAGTGCGCATTACAGACAGTTGCGGGGACCCTCCCATCATAGCAAGAAGCATACAGAGAAACCTGCCCCAGTGGCGGTTCTTCACTCTCCTAACCTATGCAGATATGTTATGAAAATATATTCAATGCAGTGTCCAATGAGAGGCTCTCAGATAAGGAATCAGAAGTTATAGATGTATGTAAACAAACTAAGGAGTCTTATAAATCCATCTCTGGGCTAGCTTTCCTGCATATGGGAGACTTCATGTTGTAGGGATTTTAGGTCAGATGGTAGAATGTCAGGTGACATGAAGAGTTGGTAGCAACATAGCCTCTGTGTAATTTTCATAGGATTGTTTCATATATCCAGCTGTGAGATTGCCAGCCACTTTAGTTACTGAGTGGATGGGCCTAGTTATTAACTTATACTGCCATAAATCTGTGTTGGTGCTTCAACAGTTTCTTCAGTTGAAGGTTAGAGCAAATGAATGTGAAGACTGCTGTTAATGGCTTCTGGCATTACAAGAAATATGAAAACTTCAGTCATTCTTCGTGATTTCCTGCAAGTGTGCACGTGTGTATATGCGCACACATGTTAAAAAGGAGATGCTCTGTTGAGTCATTGGCTTTTAGTGTTTATCGTAACTTTTTGATGTTACACCTGATCCAGGTAGCCAGTAGCAAGTAATTAAAATGGGTTACCTTCACATATAAACTAGACATACCTGTTCACGTCGGTTAACCAGCACATAATATGGCAGAGGACTTGCTTAGCCAAAATTATTGCCAATGAAGTTGAGGATTTTAGGACTTCTTTAAATTGCTGGAAGTTATCCTTAGGACTCTGATTCAACTGGACAGCTTCCCCCTTCAACTCTGCTTTTAATCAACAATAATTCTTTATGTTGAACAGTGAATGTCAAAGGAAGAAGCAGTGTGTACTATGTATTAAAAGACTGGAATGTTTCAAGTGATCTGTGACTAGTAAGCTCCAAAGAAATGATTTATTTTTAATACACTCTTATTCAACGCATAAACCTCATATTATTAGAATTTTTGGAAGCATAGAAAAATAACAGAGGTAACAAAGAATTCTGTGGCACCTTAAAGACTAACTATAGCATCCGACGAAGTGGGTATTAGCCCACGGAAGCTTATGCTTCAATACTATAGTTAGTCTTTAAGGTGCCACAGAACTCTTTGTTACCTCTGCTATTCCAGACTTAACACGGCTACCTCTCTGATTCAGAAAAATAACAGTTGATTGGCTGAAACAGCCTTAGACAACTTGTATACCGTAGCAGAATTATCATGAAAATTACCACTGACAAAAATTTTGCATCTATTTTACAGCAAACTACTCTGGTACAATAAAAGTTTTCTGGCAGTCTTTTAAATTTGACTTATAGGATCCATGCATAAAATCTCTTTACGTATGTAGATGAGGATAAACCAACAAGAGTAAATTCAATTATTAGAATAAACATTGTTTTGTATTTTATTTTTGACAATTCTTGTAACTGCACATATGAAATTCTGTTCGTGGGTGAAGAATGTTCACAAGGAGCCCTGCTTTCATAAATGCTGAGAATGCTTGATATTTTTTTATCCCTCAAACTACTTCTTGTTAGCATTGTTTTAATTTTTCCTTTTGAGTTGTTTAAAGAATGGATTACAGTTATTTCACAAAAGTTAACACATTATTTAAATATACATTGACATCAAGGCTTCCAAACTCCAAAGTAGAAGCTGACATCTGCTGATAGTATTTTTTTAAGTTTTGCTATTTAAAATACATTTCCTTTTTTGCAACCAAACCCAGGCAAAAGTTGACAAAGAATTTCTAACTGAAAAAAGAACATGAAAGTGAATGACAGGTTTTAAGATTTTACTATCATGCGAATAATTATGAGAGAGAAAAGTTTATCACATACTCCAAAAACTATAACCCCAGTTTTCTCAAGTTGTAGGCATGTTTGTAATTTTCTCAGTTGATTTTAGTGGACTCTTCATGTAAAGAAGTTACATGTGTTTGCAAGACCGGGACCTGTATTTAATATTTACGTTCATATCTGGTTATTGTTCTTTTCACCTTCTCCAATTCTGATGCATCATTCTTAATTTTGAATTGTTAATGTTGCCAGTATTGTGCCATTTCTGTGCTTTCTGTTTGTTGTTTAGCTCCAGCAGTATTACATCTCCATTTCCTTCATTTTGTTTCAGTTTTACATGTGGAATAAATATTTACTATTGCATTATCTGGAAAAGGTAACCGTGTTGGACAAGTAAGGTTCCTGAAATCTAGCAATGTCATGGTTACTCCCTAATGATGACCATGGCCCTTCATATTCTGTACTTATCTATAATATTTTCAGCATTTCTTTCCTATAATAAATATGGGTGAATAATAATGGAAAGGTGTACAATAATTTTGCACTTTTCTTTTCAAATGTTTGTTTTTGCTGTTTTTTCATGTATGAATTAAAAATAGCATAAGTGTAAACTGTTGCTCAGTCACAAATGCTCTACCTAAGAATCGTTATTTTATTGCAAAATTATTTTCTTCAGGTTTTTTTTTTTTTTTTTTTTTTTTTTTTTTTTTTTTTTAGTTTCTTATAATTAAGGAGTGTAGAAACACACCTTGGTGGCAAATGCCCCTCCATAGAAATGTCCTTCAGTATTAACCAGGTGCTGGTGTACCGAATCTCACTGACTCCCCTTTTCCTTCCCTCAAGGGCAGTGGCAGAGGGTATGTCTACACTGCAATTAAAAACTTGCAACCAGCCTATGCCAGCTCACTCACACTCATGGGGCTTGGGCTCAGGGGCTGTTTAATTGTGGTGTCGACTTTCGGGCTTGGCTGGAGCCTGGGCTTTAGGAGCCTGTGAAGCGGGAGGGTCCGTCCCAGAGTCCAGGCTGCAAGCTGAAGGGCTACATCACAGTTAAACAGTCCCTATGTTTGCACTGCAGTTAGACAATCATGACTGGCCTGTGCCAGCTGACCGCTCCCAGGGCTTGACTAAAGGGCTGTTGAATTGTAGTGTAGATAGGCTCAGGCTGAAGCCTGAGCTCTGGGTCCCTCCCAACTAGAATACTCTAGAGCAGTGGTCCCCAACCTTTTTTGTGGCACGGACCGGATTTCTTTTTTCTTCGCCGCCGCGGACCGGCTGTATGTCCGCCGAAAAGCCGCCGAATTCACTCCGAAAAGTTAAACTGCGGCTTTTCGGCGGACACTTCCGGGAACGCGTCCGCGGCCCGGTAGCGATCGATCCACGGCCCGGTACCGGTCCGCGGCCCGGGGGTTGGGGACCACTGCTCTAGAGCTCCAGCCCAAGACCAAATGTCTACACCCCAGTTAAAAAAAGCCCCAAGACCCCGAGTCAGCTGGCACAGGCCAGCCAGGGGTGGAGTACTTAGGAGACTGAAGTGGGCTGTTCACTTCACTTGTAGTCAGAAACAGTCAATGACTATAATTCTCTGAGCAGTAAACCACCCTTCTTATTCACAACAGAAAGAAATAAGTTTGTGTGACCAGTTTAACTCTTACATATTTTAAAAGGTGTTTATGCAGCATTGTCTTGTGAAATGCACATTAAAGCATATGGGTGTTTGAGTGTGGCTAGACTGTGGGATTAGGTCATAAAACAAAAAACAAATGGTGTATATTTTTTTAAGCTTTACCTTTTGAAATTACTTAAATTTAGAAAGAGTAATGGAAATAACCTTTTATCATCTTTTTACTAAAGTTCTGTATATTCGCATTAGGCATAAAATGGTTTAAGGCTGTGCAATTAAATAATTTTGTGTATGATCTTTCTGGAGTGCAGAGCCTGTTCAATAATGCCATTTTCAAAAATCTAACAAGATAGTCTTAACACTTACAATATGTACTCATACACACCCCTCTTTCAGCTCAATAATTCAGCTATAAACATTTGAAGATGAAACTTGGCATACAAATCTCTCTCTAATTGGTTGGCTATCTGTTACACAGAAGCCAGAAAAAAGTACTGTGCAATGGATGCTCAAGTCACTTTGATTTGACATGTTGAATGTGGCAAGTGATTAATTAATATTATGTTGTATATTGATAATAGAGAATGTCTGTACATGAGCTATATTTTGTAAACATTGTTCACATTTGAGGAACTAAAACAGTGCCTTTGCAGAGTAATAAGTCTGCTGCACAAAACATGCACTGAAGTTCTAGTTATTTTCCCAAAATATGGGGAAGGAAGTATAGTTTTGCCATCTTTTTTTATCCTCTTGTTAAAGTACTCTAGCATTCTTATGTTGCTTTTCTTTATTCAAGTCACAATGGGCCTGTCGTTGCTGGCTAAAGGACTACTTAAAAAGCTCTCAAACAAAGTTATAACATATAATTTGAACATGATACAGTTGGCCGCAGCTGCATTTGAACTGTTTTGTTATGACTTTTGAGTAGTGAACATGGCCATGAATGCATACTGAAGTGTCAGACTATAGCTTATAAGACAAATTAGCCTTAATATATCCAATTTTACAAATTTATTGTGAAAATACATATTACGTGAGAAATGGGCTAACAAGAAGTGTTTTATAAATTTAAACAAATAACATGACTTTAAGAGCTGTTAGATGGGACTCTCACCAGGATTCTTATTACTTTTATCACAAAAAATTAACTGTGGTCTACAAGAAATTGGTTGGTTAGATCAGTCTGACTTGCAGTGAGTTACTGTGTTTGTTTATGCATCATACGTTAATGCTTTTGACTATCTTAATTTCCTGTAGAGCTCTTTTGTATTTTTAGATAATTCTATAAAATATTTTTCTGCCAGCCCCCAGCTGCAGCGCGTCTCCAGTCAGCATCATAAAACCACCTCCACGAACGGCAGTACCTATGTCAGTGGGACATAGTGCTGTTCACGCTGGCGCTTATGTTGGTGCAACTTTCGTAGCTCAGAGGTGTGATTTATTTGCACCCCAGAGCTACATAAATTATGTTAACATAAGCTGTTGTGTAGACCTAACCTTAGACTCATAGTACGTGTTCTCTGAGGTGTGTGTTTTCGGATGGGGTGTGGGAGAAAAGGAAGATGGTTTGTCACATGTTCTTTCAGCTCCAAATAAATGAAATCCTATAAACATAATGACTAGTACTATTCACTTCAGACTATATGGTTAAATAAACATATCACATAAGTCCCTTTGTGAGTGTATGCTGTATTTCACATACATTCATAAGCCACATTTTTATAAAAGCAAATTAGCCTCTAGCCCATAATAAAATATGTAGTAATAAGTTGGGTATTCATCAGTTAAGTTTCACTGTAACACATTTAGGGCTTTGAAATAAAAAAAAAAGTCAAAGCTGCAACATTTACTCTCTTGAAAGGAAATAGGCATTGTTTTGGAAAATTTCCATTTAACAATGGTATACATTCTTTAATGTGAAAATGCTCTTAAATTTTACCTAATCGTGACACTGAAAGAGCATCACTGGATTTAGTTAATATTTCAGATTACATGGTGGTATGTGTTGAACAGATTGGACTCTGAAAACTAGCCATCTGTTCAGTTTCACCACATCTTAGGTGTTTGAGTTGATAAAGGTGTGCTAATACTGATTTTAGGAGACGTTTTACAATAAATGTGTATAGTTTTTTTCTAATTCTATGACCATACTATGTGTAGCTGTGATGTCATCATATCTTGAAAGATCTATTCTGCCCTTACGTGGAAGAGTTTCCAGGTGATTCCAAAGTCTTACAGGTGTTGATGATTTAGCAGCACTTCTCTCTGAGAGCCTGGTCTTGATAGGTATTGGGTACCCATGATTCTGTCTAAGTTGGTACTGAATTAAATACCTCAGCATGGTGTTAGAAAGCACCTTGCTGCTGGAGATTACTACCATCTTTTAAATGAGACGGAAAAACAAAAGATCGTGGCCATTTGTGATTGGTAAAAATTCCTTAGCAGTCTTTGAAACAGGAGATGGCAACAGTAGTTTTTAGGCCAAACCCTAATTTATGTGATTAAATTCTATCTGCTTTTTTCAGTGGATTTGGTGGTATTTGTTTTCTGCTAAACTGTTGTGTAATTTAACTGCTGTTAAGTATTGATCCCCTTTTGTCCTGTGTGTGTCTGCCTCAATGGTGGGTGAATGAGTTAAATGAAAATTGCTTTACAACTTATGTAGGATGGAAGATATATAATTGTAAGACCTTTTAGATGAAGGTTGCATATATATTTTTTGGGTTCTCTGAAAAAATATTTCATTTTTGTATGGTGTTTCATTTGTTAATTGCTTCCTTCATATGATGTGGCCTGGACATTTGTAATAATGTTCTATAGGGGTGTGAGTGCAGGTTCCTGATTTAAATGTAAAAGAAAATTTTTGCAGCTTTCTAATTAGTGGACTTGTCCATCTGTGCCTCCCTCAAAAGAAAGCAGGTTTTTAGTAGTTTATGGTTGTGGGACATACATTTTTAAATTAAGCTACAGGTAGAGTTAGGACTGTCTTTTACTTTTTTGAGTTTTCAGGATACAGAAAATGAAGAGACCCTTAAAACTGTAATTTGGGCTTCACTTCCAGGTGTTAGCAGATTGTTAGTGACAATCTTGTCTTCCCAATCTTTATTTTTGGAAAAACATGGAAAGAATTTACAAATAGATGCAACTTTGCAACAATCTGAAAATGTCTGGAGGAGGACCAAAATCCTAAGCTATATATATATAAAACCATTAAGGACAATTATTGCAGAATTATATCAGTAGTACCTCACTATATTTAAGTTAAATAGGAGTCATAAGTGCTGGAGAAGTGACAGAGTCCTGTGGCACCTTAAAGACTAACTAAAGTATTGAAGCATAAGCCTTTGTGGGTATTAGCCCACGAAAGCTTATGCTTCAATACTTTAGTCTTTAAGGTGCCACAGGACTCTTTGTTACTTTTGCAATTCCAGACTAACACAGCTACCTCTCTGATTCTTGACAAATGCTGGAGAGAATTTGGAACAATAGTTACCTTCTACACATGTGGCAGGGATGCTTTAAGATAATAGATTTTTGGAGGAAAATAATAAATAGAATTTTCAAAATAGCTAAAGTTAGCCAATCCACGAAACCCATAATGGTTCTAGTTTAGGTTACAGACCAAAGGAAATTATTGATTTGGGGGTTGCTCTTATGGTTATGGGATATTAACTCACTGACTGCTATCAGTGAAGTGTGTTAGCTTCTTTTTGGGAAAGGACTGATCCTCTCAGAATTAGTGGAATGAGGAGAAACAAGGTATGGGGAAGAATTGCGATAGAAAAAAAATCACAACTTTATGGTAAGATTAGTGAAATTTTATAATTTTTAATTACTCTTTTTGAAGTTTAATCAAAATAAATATTCAGGTAATGAAATGAAGATGTACATTCTGGAGAATAAGCAGAAGTGGATCAGGGCAGATGATTTTTGTATATGGTAGCTAGTTATGACATATGCTTTATGGGGTGAGGAGAAATAAGGAAAAAAAAATTCAGTGGACTGTGTGTATAACCATGGGAAGATGGAATTACTTTTTTTTTTAATTAGGACAATGTGTTCTGCAAAATTGATTAGACTCTTTAAATTGGTATTCATGTTGTTGCTGATTACAGGCCTGAAGCCTTTTTGATACTTTGAGGGTAAAATAAGGTCGAATTAGGAGAGGTGAGAGATGTAAATTGTTTATAGTTATGGGTAAGATTTATCATACTTGTGTGAAATATGGATTTATTAGGCTAATGTTAATAACAATAAACACTGGCATAATTTAAATATTATCAATTTATGTATTTAATGATGTGCTTTAATTACGTGAACTTAAGCTTTTCTAAAAAAGATCCCCCAACAACTATAGAGTGGAGAATGAATCTTTACTATTTGTAGTCGTAGTTTAAGAGGTGTGTAATACAAAACTGACAGCCTTCCTTATGTTTCACATTAGTTTGAACCTCTTCACATTCACTCTTCCAATCTAGAGTATTGAAGTGCTAGTGTTCTCCCCTCCACACCACCCCTTCTTTTTGGCTGATTTTTTTACTTGTGGTGGGAGGGATGGGAGAAACTTTGATGCTTGTGAATTTGGGAGAAAATTGGAACTAAGATTAGTGAGGACAGACACCCTGTAAATGTTCTCATACAGCTCTTAATTCATTGCTTTCTTCCTATGTTGTTCTAATGCTACTGTTTTCCAGGCAATGCTTCCTTGTGTGCCAAAAATTATGGTAAATATGTTAAATATATGAGAGAAAAAAGAAAAAAATGTTACCATACCATATACCGTACCGTATGTCACCAATATAGATTACCCACACACTTCTAAATGTATTACAACTCTCTTCAAACAAAGTGGAAAAGTAGGCCTTTTTTGTCCCTTTTAGGCCTCTCTCATAGAACTTCTTGCAGTGTTGTAGGTTATCACTAGAAAAAATAGTTGTCTTCAAGCCCAGAAGGAGTCTAAAGCATTTCTTTCCCCTTATTTTTCTTCTTTTGGAATACGTTCTGGAAATGCTATTATCATCTTTGTAAGTTTCCTGTATACATTGGTGTGTGCTTGGAACACTTCGTTTTGATCTTGATTTAGTCTGTTTAACATCTATATAATAATTTCAAAATATTAAACATTTAACCTATTTGTAAACTTTTTAGGGGTTTAGATTGAAATTAGTATTGGGAGGGTATTGAGTATTGTGGCTCAAGGAAACTTTGAATAAGAGCTGAAAGGCTAATGAACTAACAGATTGTTAAGTTGGGAAGATGGTACCTCTGAGTAGACTTGGTGCCTTTCCATACCCCAGTTTCTCTGGAAGTAATATTTTTCCTTTTACTAGTTCCCAACTAAGACCTGGCAATATAGCATCATCTCTAAAGTGAGTATTTAAATTTCTGAACTTTTGTAGTAATCAATAGACATGAGCGGCAAAAAGGATAAATTAATGATCCCTGCCAACCATGTGTAAAATCAGTAAACTTTTTTTTTCTTGGTGGGTATTGCCTTAAAAAGTCTATTTAAAGAATATTTGTCAGACCAGATCTTGAAATATGCATAATCATTATATTCTAAATCAGGATTCTTGGCTTAGATTTGGGAAGCCCTATATGAGTGGCTTACAACCTCTCCAGACTACTGTACTCCTTTCAGGACTCAGATTGATCTTCCATGCCCCCCTTAAAAGCTTGCTTACAAAATTGCACATAAAAATATGAAAGTGTCACAGCACACTATTACTGAAAAATTCTTATTTTTACTATATTTACATTCCAATTGATTTATTTACAATTATAGCGTATATAGAGCAATATAAACAAGTTGTCTGTATGAAATTTTAGTTTGTACTGACTTCACTAATGCTTTTTATGTAGCCTATTGCAAAACTAGGCAAATATCTAGATGAGTTGCTGTACCCCCTGGAAGACATCTGTGTGCCCCCAGGAGTATGTGTACCCCTGGTTGAGAACCACTGCCTTGCACAACCCTTTTGTATCAGCTAATGTCCCATTATTTAATTACAAATATTTATTACAAACATTGGTTCTAGAACAGTTCTCCATCAGTGGCTCTGACTGACTTAGTATACCACATCTACAAGTCCGACATACTTTGTGTATCACTGTCATAACTTTAATCAGTGTAGTTATAATAGATTTCTAATCTAATATACTCAAGCTGTGATGGCAGGGGTGGGGGAAGAGAGAGAACTGCTGCTCTACATATTTAGCATTAAGTGGTACTAGAAATATTTACCAAAGCTAAGATGGGGGGAGACAAGTTCAGCTCCCTGCCCTGCCTGATTTTCCCCCTTTCTCCTCCACCCTCCCTCCTTTGTTCTGAAGGCTGAAATGTAGTTCCACTTATTTGAACAGGCACACTTTATGGAATGTCAAACATTTTGAATCCTACACCAGTATTTTCAGAGGAGCCTAGGGGAGTTAGGTGCTCAGATTCCATTGAGGTTGATGGATAATTCCAATAAGTAGTTATTTTAGGTAAAATAATTATTTATGCTTAGATTCTGATACTCATATAGTACCTTACTCCATGAGTAGTTCCAGTATCTTCAGCTCTGCATAAGGTGGTATTGAGTGTTAATAAGGGTTTCTGAATCTTATCCTTACAACATATAATGAGTAAAAGGAATTAATAAATATAAATAGTAAAAGAAATCTTCAAAGTAGTTGATAAAATACTGTACCTGTCACTGTTTCATAATCTCTTTAGTGCATGTGGTTGATCCTGCTATAACAGTGGGGCTGATGTACTACCGTGTTTCCCCGAAAATAAGACAGTGTCTTATATTAATTGTTGCTCCCAAAATTACATTACATTATATTACAGCGAGAGGCAAAACTGGAAGTACGTCTTATTTTCGGGGGATGTCTTACTTTCGGGGAAACAGGGTAGTTGCACAATAAAGTTTGTTAATTTGGAGTTAGGGTTGCTGAAGTGACATTTTCATCAACCTGAAGCCTCAATCAGATTAATAAACAGTGAAGCACATACAAACCATATTGCAAGAACATACTCTTATATGCTTAACTAATTCTGTTCCTATTAACTTCAGTGGTGCAGGATCATGCTCTAACTCGGAGATCTATCCACCATCTCTGTCAGAATCACCAGTAAACTGGGCCCACACATCATGCATGTAAACATATTTCAACATGTAGATGAACATATACAGGGAGCCCTATTTGTGATTTCTAATAAAATTAAATGAATCCTCTTTGTTATTAGAACATATTGGAGATGAGTTTCAACATTATAAGGTGTATATATTAAAAATATTTAATGGTTTGTTTAGAAATTTAAGGTTGATAATAGATTTTAAATTTAAACAACTTAAGTTACAGAAACTTTGAAATTCACATTTCTTACACTTTCTAGTAGGAAAACTGTTGGGTTTTTTTTTAAGTTCTTGGTATCTCTGAATTATCAAGATGGTGATTTCCTAATTGAGTGTTTTAGTACATTTCAGACAATATTTTAATGACTTACATTTCTTTGTAATTAGAAACAATTATTTTCTAGTTCTCTTAAGAAACTGTTTTTGAAACTGTTGATGTTTGTGGCATGTGACAAAAGGACTCCTTGCCTGCTTGGTTGCAAGTCTGAACTAGTTTCCTCTTCATAGATCAGTATACTGCAGTTTTTATTGTTTCATGACAGGATTTTGTTTGATTTTAGGTGGAGGATGAGTAAGAGGAGTTAGATATCACTGTATTTGTTCTCCCAGTTCATTCAGGATGGATTCGTTTTTCTTTTACTATGTAATTCTGAACTCCTGGTAAACTATTTCCTGTCATATTTAACAGATCACAAGCAAGGCAATTTACTTGAATTGCGGAGGCCAAGTCGGTGAGATGTGGCTTCCTATGTTAGCTATATCACATTTGTATTGGAGATTGTGAATTGGACCAGACAAAACACACACTGTGTGTGCCTCCCTGCACTTAATTAATCTCATACAACTCTTACTAAGTAAGAATCCAAGGATAGTTTCTGATTGCTCACTCTTCCCCACCCAAATTTCCATGCATATTGATGCACCATGCGCACCAGGCTGACTGGATCAGTCTGCATTGGAGGAGTTTTCTAACCTGTTTTGAAACCAGTTTTATAAAATTGCTCAGGCTATTTTAAACCCCATGAATCTAGGTCTCTGCTTTGGGTCTAACCAAGTTTTAGAATTAGGATTAGAATTAGAATTGAGCTAGCTTTAAAATCAGTTAGAAAAACTCTGCAGAATACACAGCTCTCTCTCTCTCCCCCAAACTGTTGGGTTCAGATATTTTTGAAAATGAGCACTTTCATTATGACCATTCTACAATACATGCTAATCTTTTTCTGACCTGAGACACTATGGAAATGACCACTGTGGAAATGTTGGTTGAAAAATGTATCTATTGAGGTTGCAGAAAAGGAAGATAAGTGTAATTTCTCATTTTAATTAATATGATACTTCAGGATTTGTGTGGAATGAGGCATGGCTCATTTGGAACCCAGGCCCATGAAGTAGTGCCTCATTCTGTGCAATACATAAAAGTGGAAACGAGACAGGGCTACATCATTCACAGTGTGCTGTCCAACTTCAGCCGTTCAAGGATGGGGTCCTTCACCAACTAACTTGTAGGTGTTCTGGGGAAAATAAATAGTAAAATCTAGATTAGAACAAAGCATGCACGCAAGGGGCAGATTTAAGGTTGTCGTAAGGAAACTATGGTGGTAGGCAGTATTTTATGTTTTTATCTGTAACAAAAGGAGTAAATTGTCCACAATAGATATTGTAACTTTGCACCACAAATAATTGAAAATCAAAATTGTTACTTCTGTTGTGATAATGTAATAAGTATTAGGGATGTACATACCATTTAAAAAGTTAACCTTTTAAATGATTAAAAAATAGTATGTTTAAATGATTGATTAATTAAAGGGCTGGACTGCTGGAGCGGCCGGGGCCATTTGTGATGATGACAGCACCTTCTTTGTCAGCCTCTTTGATTATGAATTGTTCCTGAGGCGGCTGTTGGTGTTGTGTTCTGCACGGCTTAGCTTATGGGGCAAGTGATGCTGCTTTTCCACTATTTCAGTCCATGTACATCGATGGAAGCAGTCTATGTACAATTTGTCTCTTGTTTCGACCTTCAAGAGGAGTCCACACAGAATCCTTCTTTTTGTAGTTTTGGTAGGAAGGTTTCTGTGGATTAGTGTACTGTTCAGAGGTATGTTACAGACAGTCCCCCAACCTGAAGCAAATACTCACCAGCAACCACATACCGCACAACAAAAACACTAAGCCAGGAACCTATCCTTGCAACAAAGCCAGTTGCCAACTCTGTATACATATCTATTCAAGTGACGCTATTATAGAACCTAATCACATCAGCCACACACCATGAGAGGCTCGTTCACCTGAACATCTACCAATGTGATATATGCCATCATGTGCGAGCAATGCCCCACTGTGATATACATTGGCCATGCCAGATAGTCTCTGTGCAAAAGAATAAATGGACACAAATCAGACATCAAGAATTATAACAATCAAAAATCAGTGAAAGAACACTTCAGCCTCCCTGGATACTCAATTACAGACCTAAAAGTGGCAATTCATCAACAAAAAAAAACTTCAAAAACAGATTCCAATGAGAAATTCCCAAACTGGAGTTAATTTGCAAACTGAACACCATTAAATTAGGCTTGAATAAAGACCGGGAGTGGATGGGTCATTACACAAACTAAAAACTATTTCCCCATGCTAATTTTTCCCCCTGCTGTTACACCTTAATGTCAACTGTTTGAAATGGGCGGTCCTGATTATCACTACAAACTTTTTTTTTCTCCTGCTGATATTAGCTTACCTTAATTGAATAGTTTCGTTAGAGTTGGTATGGCAATAACCATCTCTTCATGCGCGCTCTCGCTCTCTCGCTCGCTCTCTCTTCCCCCCCCCCCTGTATTTTCCACTCCATACATCTGATGAAGTGGGTTTTACCTCATGAAAGCTTTTCCCAAATAAATTTGTTGGTCTCTAAGGTACCACAAGTACTCCTTGTTCTTTTTGCTGATACAGATGAATACGGCTATCACTCTGAAATAGTTATTTTAAAACATTTACGTCAACAGTTTAAGTAAATCTATCAATGTGAGGCTGGGAATGAGCAAGGAAGAATATTACAGGGCTGGTTCTTCACTCAGAATTGCTAGTGTGGATCAGTGAGCACTCATTTGTTGTCAGCTGAGCTGAGGGAGGGCATATAGGGGCCAAGGTGCTCCTTCTGAACTTTCAGTGTTGTATAGTGGATCAAATTGCAGAATATGGGTTATAATTTTTTAATTATACATATATGCCTGCTCTTATCCAAGGATCTCAATCTAGATCTCAGAAGTACATACATGTTCTTATGACATCACAAACTAATTTTGTATCTCTTGACTACCATATTGGAACATTCAGTATGTTTGTTTTTATGGAGACAGTTTTTGTTACAGCTGTCTTTAGAAAAATATTTTTATTTTATTTAAAATTTTTCATTTGTGACAACCTCACAAGCTAAACAACCCAGAGGTAACCATTCATTGACATTCTTATTTAGTTTTGAGGAAGCAATATTGGCCAGAGTAAGGTCCTACGTATTTTGTGCAAAAGTTTCAACAGAGATTTTTAACAGCAGGGGAAACTGTAAGACTCTTCTTACTAAAACTTACGTACATAACTTACTTACTGCTGCCATATAGTCATTTAAATTCTTGGAAAGCTTTGATTTGCCAGAAAACCATTGCTGCAAAGCAAGTCAATTATTTTTGATATCTGAGTAGGGCATAATATTCGCTTAATTTGTCATGATAAAACCCATGATAAAACCCATTTCCTAAAATTTATTCAAGTGCTGCTGCTACTTGAGAGAAATAATTTATTGAAGGAGAATATGAAGCTACACCGAAAGATGGAGTATTTAATATCAAATATTAAAAGGTAATATATTTCTAATACTCTTTGTGATAGCTTTGTAAAGTTGTCTTTTATAACTTGAAATTTCTTGGAATTTCCCTTCTGCACTTCTCTGAAGTGGTCCTATTATGTGAGTTATGATTAGAGCAGCAGGTTGTTTACTTGTATTTAGTGAATTTGGGGCAGATAAGAATAAAATAGCAAATTCTAATTTTAATCCTAGTCCCACCAAAGAATAGAAAATTAAAGTTGACAGTTATAGGGAAGGGCTTTACTGAAGGTAATTCCTCAGTCTCAAAAAGAATAGAAAGGAGGTAGATACTGAACATCTTTATACAACATTGAAAGTTCAGAATGAGCACCTTGGCCCCTATAGATCCTCCCTCAGCTCAGGTGACCAGTTTACAGGCTTCCATTTGAAGGATGCTTTTTTTCATTTGGACATTGATCCTGCTCACAAAAGGTTCCTGCAGGTCACAGTGGGCCAGGAGCACTTCGAATACAGGGTGCTCCCTTTCAGCATCTCCATGGCCTCAGGTTATTTATGAAAGATGTGGTAATAGCTGCATACCTCTGTAGACAGGGGAGACTGATATAGCCTGACCTGGACAATTGGCTGCTTATTGGTTGGTTGTACCAGGAGGTACAAACAACAGTCACTATCACAATTCAGCTCTTTGATTCCCTACGATTTCAGTCATTTTGGACCAGTCCATATTAACACCTCTACAAATGATAGAATTAATCGGGTGGACCTGAACTTAGACACAGTGGGGGTCTGCTTACCTCTGGATTAATTCCTGCCATGAAGGCTCTCGTGAGCCAGCTTCATCTCAGTCCTCAGACTACAGTCCAATCCTGCCTGGTTCTGGCACTTGGGGGCATGCACTTATGTCACCTCATTGACATGATTGCATCTACAATGTGCATCAGCATGTTCCAGAGCTGATTGTCCCAAAATGAGGGTAGTGTGAAGTACCCCAGTCCATCATCCCTACATCTGGCAGCATAACTTTAGGATGGACAATGAGCATAGACCAAGCCTGCTTCAAGACATTTGAGCCATCCTCCAGAACAGCAGGAGACTCACTATGGAAAAATGCTCTCCATTTCATGCCAACAGTATTACTTCCTATTGAGGTGTCAGGTATCCTCCCCTTCTGGAATATCTTCTTTTGTTAAAGACACCTGGCTTGTCGATCAGCTCCTTATGAGTACATTTGGCAGCTGTTAGCTCTTTCCAGTCCCTGGTGGAAGGCTGCCCTGTTTTTACTCATCCCTCTATCACAGAGTTCTTGAAGAGCATCATAAGGACATTTTCTCTAACTTTGAAACCAGTTCCTGCCTGGGATCTGAACTTCATTCTTTCTGATGTCCTTTTGAACCTTTAGCCCCTTGTTCCCTCCTGCACCTTTCTTGAAGATCACCTTTTGATAGCTTGTATCTCTGCTAGAAGGGTAGAGAAACTTGGAGCTCTTATGGTAGACCCACCTTGCACAGTTTTTCACAAGGGCAAGGTTTCTGTAGGACTAGGTCCTAAGTTCATACCTAAGGTGCCGTTTGAGTTTCATCTTAACCACACTATGCACCCACCAGTGTTTCATGCTAAACCTCCCTGAAGCATGGAGAAGGCAAGACTCCATTCCCTAAACATATAAAGGGTTCTTGCCTTCTCTCTGCAAAGAACAACTCCTTTTCAGAAACCACTAGGGTTGTTTGTTGCCATCACTGAGAAAATTAAAAGGAAAGCTATCTCTTCCCAAAGATTGTCTAAGTGGATAGCCTCTTGTATTTCTCTCTCTGACGTTATGAAAGTCCCTCTCCTAAAATTGTCAGGACCCATTTTATGATTGCTCGAGTGGTACCAGTAGCTTCCTTACAGGGAATTCCCCTCTCTGAGATTTGCAGAGCTGCCACTTGGGGCTCCTTACACCAGGTATTATGCTCTATATTCCAAGCTTTGGCTACAGATACCTCCTTTGACTCAGCAATCTCCACTCTGTGTTATAGCAGTACTTCCTCACACCCTCCTCTTGGGAGTCACTCACAATAAATATCCCAAGGGACCTGCACTATTAAGAAAAAATGAATGTTACTTACCTTATGGTAACTGGAGTTCTTGAAGATGTGTGGTCCCTATGGGTATTCCATGACCTCTCTCCTTACCTTCTTCTTGAGTCAACCTGATTCACAATAGAGTCCAAACTGAGGGCTGGTTGATTTGCTCCATCCTTTATATTCTTGGATGGAAGCATGAGGTGGCACACGTGTGAACTAATGGACCCTGTTGCTGAAGAATTTCTGGTTCAAAACATGTGTGCACCACAGTGAATCTCGATGGTGACCACATATCTCTCTTCCTTTCCCTAGTGTGTGTTAACATAATACTATTTGAAACAGAACTACATTAATGTTCATTTGGTAACCTTTAGTGCACATCAGCAGGATCTGTCCAGGCCAATTAGTGCGCAACACACAAGTGTGCACTGGAATTTACACCCCTCTGGTGCTGACTAATGTGCTGTGTAGACAAGCCCTTAGTTCCAAACTAAGTGCATACATACATTGACCTGCAGTTTAGACTAAGAAGATGTGAATGGCAGCATGCACCAAAGTGCTGTACCGTAATTCCCTGTGTGGACACTGTGGGCACAAACTTAAGTCTTTAGTTTGCACTAATGAAGTCCTCTAAAACAGGACTTCGTTAGCACAAACTAGGCTTCAGAAGAGGGACAGCATCAGACGTACATTTTAAAGATAAACAAGACAATATTGAAAATAGGATCACTTAGTAATACATATTAACATTTTGAAGATGGGAGAGGAAATTCTTTGCAATTAACCTTTTAAGAGGTCAGAGTCCAGATAAGTTGTGTACTATTTAAAAACCTTGGGAACCCAATTTTGAGATTCTTCTAATTTGTTTTCATGCATTTTGTACTGGATATTTTAAAATCCAATTTGGGCCATAGTTAAGAGGAGAAGGTGTATATTTATGCAGAAATTAGTCTTCCTGCTCTAGGGTATTCATATTTCAGAACTTGTCTATGCAGGCCACTTAAGTCCTATGTGGAGTTCTCGTTCAGAAGTAAAATTGTATTTTATCTTCACATTTCTAGTTGGCTCATCTTAACTTTCTTGACTGTCCCGGTATAGACATGCCCTCAGTTACTTTCAGCCTCTTGAATTTTCTTGATTTTTATATCCTATCAAGAGTGGGATGTGGAAGCTTCCACAGCTCCCTTCTCATGGATTCAGATCACTCCTTCTTCTCATGTCAAGACACAGAAGAAACTTCATTTTTTTAAAAAATACTTTCTCCTACTGCCTTTCAGGCTGTATTTAGAAATACTGTTCTCTATTACCAGTAACTCTAGATCATGAAGAATTAATTGAAAATATGCATATGGAGATTAAGGAATCAGTTCAGCTGGAGAGGTCTTCAGGAGCACAACCAGGAGAGGAGGAAAATGCTCCTTCGCAGTGAGGAAAGCTGGCTGCTGGCTCCTTCTGGAAACAGGCAGTGATTCACCCCTACTCCGAACCCAAAAAAGATGTGCTGCCCTGGCAATGAAGAATGAAGATTCTTCCCCCAAGGGTGGAATAGGAGAAGCCATATACCTCCAAGACTGGGAGGATTGTGGTCACCACTCGCAATAGGAAACAAAGGGTGGTGGTGGTCAATGACTCCTTTCGTGGCGGTGGCATAGACATCCATCTGATGGCCTCACCTGGCATCTCAGAGGTGTACTACCTGATGGGCCCATATGACATGTTACGGAAGGATTGCCAAGGATTATCTGACCCACAACCCCATGTTGCTCATCCATCTGGGCCAAACAATCCATGATGGTTGGTTGCTAAAACAGTGTTTCATCTGTTCTAAGTAGTTGTCATTTATTAGATGTGTTTCTTCAACACTCCATAGCCATGTTATAATAAATTAGAAACAAATAATTCACCCATATGAGAGACAGTGATTTTACTGAAGTAATCTATTTGTTACATATGAGACTGGTACCTGTTATGATATATGTCAATTAAAAGCTTGATTAAACAGGTGAGGCTTATATCACGGCCTAAAATTTGTCAGGTTGTGTATTAGTGTGGGTGAAAACTGGAGATTGGTTGTTATATTTAGGGGGAAAAGAAGAATTTTCTCCCTGTGGAATCAAGGTTGAGTCCTGTGAAAACTCTATTTTCGAAGGAAAAAAAGTCTGTTTTTTTTTTTTTTTAAAGACGCCTTTGACTCAACAGAGTTAATCCTTACCAATCTTGTCAACTCTTGTTGATCTAAGGTTCTGATAAATGTCATAAATTTCTAATCAGAAATCTGACAGAAGCCATTGCTGCTGTTTTCAAATTACAGTGGTTTCCTGCTAGTTTTCTGGTAGCCAGAGTTCTTAAAGCTGGAAAATACTAATTTCTTTTCTTCAAAATTGCAGATGACCATGGATGAGAAATATGTAAACAGCATTTGGGATCTCCTGAAAAATGCGATCCAAGAGATCCAGCGTAAGAACAACAGTGGTCTCAGCTTTGAGGAACTGTATAGGAATGCATATACTATGGTGTTACATAAACACGGAGAAAAATTGTACACTGGACTACGAGAAGTCGTTACTGAGCATCTCATAAACAAGGTATCTAACTAAACTAAATTTTAAATCAGTGTTTTTCTTACTGATATGTAAGATGAACACTATATAATTGTGGTTTGTGACAAAAATCCAAATTTTGATACATTAGTTTTAAAACAGTGTTTTTATTCATACATAATATCAGTTTAGGACTAATGTCAAGAATAAGATGATCTCATGTTAGAGATACCATTTATGTTTAAACTACTAATGAATAATGAAATGTGCAAATTTAAATGTATATGAATATCTGAATCAAGAAACCACTTTTAGTTGAATCATTATTGCATGAGCAATGAAAATAGCTATGTCTGCTAATCTGTTCTTTTTTAAAGTTTGTGGCTTTTTGGTAGAATTGCGTGGCTTTCTTGGATGATCTCTGTTTCACTTACTAGTAATAATAAGCCCATTTTTCAATCTGGGAGCTAACTACATCCCAGAATAAGAACTTGCTTGTAATGACCTTTGTTCATGAACTAATGAAATAGTTGTGCTGGAATTACATTATAGAGAGGAAGTAGAGAGGCATTGTTCAATGCATAAAATCAACTTGACAAAAAACATCCTAAACAGGCTGAGCCTTAAAGTTCAGTCTTTTCAAAACATACATAGCTCAAAATTTTAAATTAACAATCCTTTTTGATTCTGAAGATATAAGAGATAAAGACTTTTCATCTCACCTCAAGCCACAGATTGGATCTCTATGGCTTTGTGTTGGTGAAGAAAAGTAGTCATGTTTCGATCTGGCGTAGCTATCTCATGTTAGCTAAACCCAGCCTTGACTTGATCTCTTTTCTGAGTTGAAACAAGGCTGAAAACATATTGCTCTGAAGAGATCCAGCACTTGTGGCTGAATCAAAGATGCGGCCTGGAAAACAGCTGCTTTTTCCACTGTGCCCCTTGTATTTCCTGACCAAGGCACTCAGGTAGAATCACAGCTTATCATGCCCTTACTGCACACTTTAGTAAGTTGAAGTAATGGGTGGACTGCTTCCCATTTTTGGTGGTTCTTTTAGGTGAAGACTCTTAAAGACTTGGCTCCAGACCACGTCAATCTAAAATATGCTTTAAATATATATATTCTTACATTGAATGCAAGAGAGGTTGAGTATAAAGTGATTAAGGGATTTTGCACATATATGTCCTTTATTGTAATATATTAATGCCTCAGATATTAATGAATTTGTCAACACTAGTCATGTAACATGGTAAATGTCTGAGACTTTTATAACTCTATGCCTGTAAACACCTCTGCATTATCATGGGCTTAGTGGTGTTTACAGCCCACACTAGATAGCACACATTAGCACAGTAATCTTTCACCTGGTTAGACATGAGGGAAAAATGAGTGTCTGGTGGTGGTCTGATCTCTTCTGCTCATAACTTATTATTTATGTGTGTGTGTTAAAAAGAAACAAAAAACCCACACGTATAGGAAAGGCCAGTTGTGACAACTGCCAGTGACTCTAAGGCCATGGGTTACACTTACAGGATTATAGCGCTTTTGGTTATAGCTGTACCCATATACAGCAATAGGTATAGCGCTATAACATGTCCTGGTGTGGCCACACTTGCAGCAGCACAGGGAGTGGTGCATTATGGGCAGCTATCCTAGCATTTAGCTGGGTACAACATGCTTTTCAAACGAAGGGTGTAAGGGGGAACGTGTAGTGCAGGGGTTCTCAAAGTGGGGGTCGCGACCCTTGGAGGGGTCGCGGGCCACTTTTGTGGAGGTCACAAGCCCCCACCGCAGCAACTCCCTGCTGCGGGATCCCCGGGGACACTTGAGCCCCGAGGCGGGGGCTGGAGCCCCGAGCCCCAGGGAGCGCGGCGCCTGGATCCCTGGGCGGCGGCTCCAGCCGCGCTCCCTGGGCAGTGGCTGGAGCCCTGGGCGGCGGCTGGAGCCCCGAGCCCCGGCCGCCAGCGGGGACCGGGGCTGGGGCTCAGCCGGCAGCCCACCCGCAGCGTGGACTGGGGGCCAGGGCGCACCCGGCAGCCCGCCCGCGGCGGAGACTGGGGTGCAGGGGGGGGTCCCAGCATGGTTTTTTTTTAAAAAAAAATTCGGCGGCTTTTCGGCGTGGGGTCGCGCCCCCCCGCCGGAGCACAAAAAGGGGTCGCGGTCTCAACAAGTTTGAGAATCGCTGGTGTAGTGTGTATGCAGAGGGAGAGAGCGAGGGGATTTTCTACAGGCTGAGAGTCTTGTCAGTGGTTTCCTTTGAAATTAGAGCCTGCTTTAAGTCACACAGCTCCCTTTGTAAACTTTTGCAGTGCTTATCTGAGGAGTTGAGAGAAACTCTGAAAAGGTACTTTGGCATTCCTCCTGCCGAGTTCAAAACAACGCGAAGAGACATCAATTGCCTTAAATGGTTTGGAGGCATGCCAGAGATCACTTATAGCATAATGACTGTTTACACTTGCTACAGGGAATACACAGTAGCTGTTATTCCTCAAGGAAGGGTGAATTACCAGGAGCGGTATAACTGTGGGTTTATAGCGCAATACATGCCTTGCCAGTGTGGATGGGTAGGGAGTTACAGTGCTCCTGGAGGCTTTATAGCGCTATAAAGTGCCAGTGTAACCAAGGCCTAAATAACAAAAGTTGAGTAGGACAGAGGTATGGTAGTGCAGCTGTGAATGGGACGCTTATTCAGTTTTTGCCTGGAAATTGTTTTTTTCCATGCAATTATAGGTTTTTTAATTTGATGCTTATGAGAGCTTAACTAATACAAACTCACCAATTTCTGGTAAATTCATGTTTCAAATGAGTACTAAAAGGGCCTCTGTATGTACTCATGCTCACAGAAGAGAATAAGTATGTTTCAGACATCATCAAAAATGTGAGTCAATATCTACATTTGAAATAACTTTTTTGTGAAAAGGGAGCTAATTGCAAAATTTTAATCTTTAAATTAGTTGGTTTTAAAATGACTAAACACAGAAAATGTCCATATTACATACAAACTATTTTCCCCAGACATGTAACCATTCACATGGAAAGGTGAAAAATAAAACTTGAATGCAGAGGGTTTTGTAGTTGGTTTTTGTTTATTATTATTTTTTTAAAAACATCTTCGATTTCAAAACCAATTCCTGTTTTCTTTTATCTCTGAGTTCCAGCTTCAGGATGTGATATTAAAGTGTGGCTATGTCCAGAAAATTGGTTGTATAAAATGGTGCTATTTTAATAACAGAAATAAAAAATAGCATTTTAGGAGTATATACACAGGTGGTAGAAGTTGGTTCAGTTCTGAAATTAGACATCTCTTCAGTTTTTGTGTAGTACTTGTTGCAAGGCAGATGAAACAACTAATTACAGTTTAATCTATTTAATTGAGCATTTTTCTTAACTGAAAGTTTAATGGAAAAATCTTTGATAGCTCTTTCCAGCACTACTACTTATGTCCGTATTTGAAACATTAAGTATCAGATTAAATCACTGGAATGCATTCTAGTCACAGGTGTTCACTTATCTATAGCTTCAGAGAACAAATGTTGGATACTAAGGGCTTGTCCTCACTGGGGGGGAGGAGGGGGGGATCGACGGCAGATACGCAACTTCAGCTATGTGAATCATGTAGCTGAAGTTTGCGTATCTGCTGCCGACTTATCGCTCGTCCCCACGGCAGCGGCAGTCGGCGGCGTGCTCCCCCGTCGACTCCAGCTTTCGCCTCCCGGCGAGCTGGAGTTCCGGAGTCAACGGGGGAGCTCCGGGCGATCGATTTATCGCGTCTTAGTGAGATGCGATAAATCGATCGCCAGAAGATCAATCTCCGGCAGCGCTAGTGAAGACCAGCCCTAAGGGTGGTTGGGAAAACTCTGACAAATTTTTGTTGCTAATTTGTCAAAATCAAAACATTTAGTGGGGATGGCTTGATTTGATGAAGTTCTAATAGAATACAAGCAGGTTTAGAAATCTGCCTCGTTTCCTGTCCGCTCATCTCCCAGACTGCATTGGACAGGGCAACTGCAGGGTCTGTGGTTCCAAGGCAGCCCACTAGGACAGCATTAGAACTGGGGCTCCGTTCTTTGTGGATACCCTTGTGAGAACAGGTTATGCTCATGGTGTTAAGTAGTATAAGCAGATATGGTGCTTGCGCTGTGCACGTAATACAGAGGTTTATCTGTGGTTAATAGATTCCAGAGGTTAGTGAGCTGCTACTCTTCTATTTGAAAGCATTTTTCATGGTTAGTGGTGTTCAAGTTAGGAACGTGAAAGTATATTTTTCTTGTTTAGTTAGGAACTCTTGTTAATTGCTTATTGAAAGTTTGTGTTCGGTCAGTCTTTGCTTAAGAAGAGACCAGACCAGGATAGGCAACCTTTTTGTCTTAAGGTCACATCTGGGTATAGAAATTGTATGGTGGATCATGAATGCTCACAAAATTGGGAGTTGGGGTACAGGAGGGGGTGAGGGCTCCCACTGGGGGTGCAGGCTTTGGGGTGGGCCCAGAAATGAGGAGTTCAGAGTGTGGGAGAGAGCTCTGGCCTGGGGCAGAGGATTGGGGTGCGAAGAAGGTGGGGGGTGTGGGCTCTGGGGTGCAGGACGGTGCTCTGTGCTGCGACAGAGGAGTTCAGAGGGCGGGAGGGGTATCTGGGCTTGGGCAGATAATTGAGGAGCGGGAAGGTTGAGGGCTCTGAAGTTGGTCTGGGGATGAGGAGGTTGTGGTGCAGGTGGGAGCTCTGGGCTGGGATTGCGGGGTTTGGAGGGCAGGAGGGGGATCAGAGTGGGGGCTCTGGGTGCAGGCGCTAGGTGGCATGTCCCCCCTCCGGCTCCTATGAAGAGGTGTGCTGTCCCATCCGCAGGCACCTCTCTGATCAATGGGAGCTGCAGGGGGCGGTGATTGGGGTGGGGACAGCATGCAGAGCCTCCGAGCTGCCCCTACGCGTAGGGGCTGGAGCGGGGACATGCTGCTATTTCCGGCAGCCACAGGGAAAGCTGTTTAATATTTGTATGATTAGTCCCAAATGTATGTATGTGTGTGCTTTTTGTTTGTCTTAAAGATTAATCTTTTTCATAAATGAAATCATGCTTTAACTTTAAAGTACATGCAGTGGATGTTGTCAGGACAAAATGATTTTAAATCTCTAAGAATATTCACTTAGTTTTGACACTGCATATTAGGTAAGCTAAATAGCAATACTACTATTTGTAAAGGTTATGTGCTTTATTCATATTTTTGATATTTTGATAATTCAGGCATCACTTTTGAAGGAGATAATTGTCAGTAAGCTTTGTCCTGTTCTCCTCCACCCCATATATGTTCAGCACCTGCAATTTCCATTTAATTTGAATAGGAGCTGGTCGTGCGCAGAACTTAGGAAAATGACCTGGAGCTGGCATTCTTGGAATAGTAGCACAGCAAATACATATGTAGTAGCGGCCTTTAGATTTGACACAGAACTTTCTAGCGTCAAAACTAATTTGGTAGTGTGTCATTATCTTCTTGTTTCATTACAGGTGCGAGAAGATGTGTTAAATTCATTGAATAACAACTTTCTTCAAACACTAAACCAAGCATGGAATGATCATCAGACAGCAATGGTGATGATTAGAGACATTCTCATGTACATGGTGGGTAATAGTGGTATTCCACTTTTCATCATTTACAGCCTGGTCCTCCGAAATATAAGCTGCTTTCTCTTAGACCACCATGGCAGGAGGGGGAGCAGTAAGGTATGCATAGTAATCTGCTTTCCAAGAGAAAGTAGTTTATCTTTGAGATAAATTACAAAAAGCCTACATGAACAAGAAATGGTAAACTGAGCATTTTGTTTCATCATCATGTTATTTGGTAGACAGAGCAGAGGTTCTTGAAAGTATCGTTCCATTCTTTGTTTCTTGCTGTCACTCCTGCTTCAGGGATGGAAAAGGCTTTCAAAAGCCAAGCATAAAGGTAAGGGTAATTGATTCAGAATACATGGTTTATTTTGTTTTCGTTTGGACAGTTGGTTCTGAATTGTTTTTCTCTTCCAATTAAAGGAGCTTTCACTTTTTTCTGACTTGTGCCAGTCTAATATAGTAGTTTTAAGCTGCCTCATGATATTTACATTTACAAGTTCAACATAGTTGTCCCTTGGTGATAATTTACGGATTGCCAGATTTCTGAGACATGTAAAATTTCAATGAGGTTTCATTCTGAACTCCTAGATTAGGGCACCTCTGTCATCACCTCTAAATTTGGTTTGGAGACTTCGAAACATACTATATAAATGCTCAGCAAATCTTGAAGATGATATGGTCAAGTTGCTGTAGAATTACAGAAAGGCAAAAAATTACCCAGATTTGAATGTCTCTTGTCTAATGTTCTTGTTGTCCTGGAACTGAAAACCAGATGGTGACTCTCCCATCAAACTCAGTGTAGTGGAGTCTCCTTGAAACTTTGTGCTAACTGTATTTGAGGAAAGTAAATAAATTTTGCTTAATGGCTCCAAATTATTATTTTTGCTATTGATTTAGTAGGGGTAGAATCGTTCATGATGCATGTGTGGACATGTGGCCTTCAATTGGATGGTTGTAATTGAAAAAGAACATAAAGGTTTTTCAGTGCCTGGTAGCTAGTAGAGGTGTTCTTCCAACTTGGATGGTGGCGTCCTTGGTTTTTGGATCTATAGCACTAGAGTTCTAATGTGGTTTAAATTAGTCACTATGGAGTTTGAGCTCTCCAAAGAGAATTTAATCTCTGGTGAGGAGGTAGAATGGACTCTTGTATGCTCTGAAACCACAATTCATATTCCAGAACCAAAAAACTTGATTGCAAACCCCAGTTAAGGTTGCAAAATGATAGTATTGTACTTAACTACCACATTACTTAAGAGAATAAAAGAATGTGGTGTTGATCACTGTCAGGAGACAGTATTGGACTAGATGGACCTCTGGTTGGAATGACAATTGCTATGTTCCTTAGTATGGACTACTTTTACATTTAGATGACTAAAATAAGACTTAGATTAAAGAAGGGGAACAATCAAGTTGAAAATAAATTTTCCATTGAATCTCTCATTCCATCTTCTTCCATTGTAGGTAGTTTTTTTATTAATCTTTAAGCTTGTCAGGGCAGGAAATCTGACCTCTATAATTCTCAAGTACCAACAGTATTATTCCCTTTCTAAATATCTCTTTTCAGCCTATTACAGCTTCTGAATAAAATTATCTGTGCAAAAGCTTGGTGCAAAAAGCTTGGTGCACACAAGTGTTTTTTTTGTTTGTTTGTTTTTTTTGAGGTATTTTTGAACTTGAATTGAGAAAAATATACACATTAGGGCTATGGATACTTCCTGTGGACCATATCTGCAGTCTTTACAATTAATTCATAATTTCTGTGTGTGTTTAACAGGCATTTTCCTTGTGGTAGGTCTTAATCAAAGAGTTCCTAATTAATACTCATATGATTTGTGATCTTCTGACAACTAAGTCTGTGTAACCATGCATAAATCCAAAATGGCAGAAAGGCTTGCATTTTGTTACCTACATTCAGATATTTCAAGGCAACACAGGAAACAGTTGAGTAGTATTTTTCTGATGTTTGCTTTTACGTATTTTAAAAACGTGCTTTTTACAACAAACAGAACTGCTAAATTATAATTAGGAAAGATAATTTTTTTTTTTTTTTTTTTTTAATTTGTGGTAACACTGCGCGTTAATGTTTCAGTGGAAAGTGCCAGCATGGTGGATCAAGGTCTGGTATCTAGAATTAGTGAGTGATATTGAGGATGACTGCAGATACTTCTGCAAGTGAACACAAGTTGCTAGTAGGTGTGTACACCGATCAGTTGCTGAAACTCAGATCGTATTCTACATATGAAGCCTTAGGCCTTGCCTATACTACAAAGGGTTTGCTGGTTTAGCTAAAGTGACACACACTCCTAATGCAGCTTTTGATATAAAGGAATGTAGAACTTAAATGAATCCTGTGAAACACTTGGTAGTAAGGCATAAGAAGTTGGATTAATACTCCACTTTACCAAAAATCAGGAAGGTGATTAAGGAAGAAAGTGCTCTGTGCCTTGGTTACCAAATGTAGACTGAGGTGATATTTTGTCCTGCAGCATGTCAAAAGTGCAGACGGATCTAATGAAATAACGATGAAGGATCATAGTTTGAATTAGCTAGAACAAAGTCTTAATTGGTCAATACACTATTAAAAATTGAGCAACTTTGAGCTATGGGACTCTGTTCAGAATTGGTACACTCCACAAGTCTCCAAGTTATGGTGAGCTAAAATATTTAGATCATATAGAAAGCCTGATCCCTTTTTGGTTTTATATTATAAAATTTGAGTGAGATTTAATGTTTGTAAAGGTGCAGTTCCCTGGAGACTGAAGTCCTTTACCTACAGAACTTGTGTAGTCCCAGGAAGATCCAGCTTTCTGATACAGACTTGTCAGTATACCTTAATTGTGGTGTGAAGGAATCACCAGGGAAAAATATAATGGTTCAGTCTTCATGCAGAGCATGTATTCCTCTGTGTGAGCCGATCAGGATACGGGTGAGTGCCATTTATGACTAGAAGAAAAAGAATGAGGAGTACCTGTGTCACCTTAGAGACTAGCACATTTATTTGGGCATAAGCTTTCATAGGCTAAAACCACTTCATCAGATGCATAGAGTAGAACATACAGAGGGTATATATAACACACACACACACACACACACACACAACATGAAAAGATGGAGGTTGCCATACCAACTCTAAGAGGCTAATTAATTAAGGTGAGGTACTATCATCAGGAGAAAAAAACTTTTGTAGTGTTAATCGGGATGGCCCTTTTCAAACAGTTAACCAGAAGGTGTGAGTAACAGTAAGAGAAAACTAGCATGGGGAAATAGATTTCAGTTTGTGTAATGACCCAGCCACTCCAGTCTTTATTCAAGCCTAATTTTGGTATCCAGTTTGCAGATTAATTCCAGTTCAGCAGTTTCTCGTTGGAGTCTGTTTTTGAGGGTTTTGTTGTTGAAGAATTGCCACTTTTAGGTCTGTTACTGAGTGACCAGAGAGATTGAAGTGTTCTCCTACTAGTTTTTGAATGTTATGATTCCTGATTTCAGATTTGCATCCATTTATTCTTTTGCACAAGACTGTCCAGTTTGGCCAACGTACATGGCAGGGGGTATATGTCACATTGGTAGATGTGCAGGTGAACAAGCCCCTGATGGCATAGCTGATGTGGTTAGGTCCTATGATGGTGTCATTTGAGAATAGATTTATGGACAGAGTTGGCACTGGGCTTTGTTGCAAGGATAGGTTCCTGGGTTATTGTTTTTGGTGTGTGGTTTAACTGTGTACATTTGATAAAAAACATCACCATATAGTTGGCATCACCATATAGTGGGCTGAGCAGGACTGGCGGCCGGGGCCCCAGGCCAGCAGTGGCGTGCCAACAAAAATCAGCGTGCGTGCTGCAGGTTGCCAAGTCCTGCTTTATAGCTTCTTCCCCAGTACAGAGCTCCTCAGCATGGTGGTTTTACCCACAAAAAGCAGTTCATTCTTGCACGGATGGTGCTATAAATGATTGAAAGCCAAATATACATACCTTTGTTACAGAATGACTTACAAAAAGTGTGCCTAGTTTACTGCACAATGTAATTGTTTTGTAACGGGTTGAATCTATTAGAATCTTCTACCAAGTAAGTTTAACGCCTTCCTAGAGTTTTTTAATGTGAGCTGAAAGCTAAATTTATAGGGCCAAAAGTAGCTTTCTGATCAATCTCTTATTAGCCACCTAAGTGAAGAAAATAAATAAAGATGCCAACTATATGGTGATGTTTTTTATCAAATGTACACAGTTGAACTAAAAACTGGAGCGAAGATACCAATTTATTTCCTATAAGCCATTGAAATAGCAGTGGCTGTTGGTAATTCAGTTTAACTTCACATTTGTTTTTTAAAAATGCCTATGGAGGTTCTAGATCATTTATTATATTGTAACCACTTGAGCAGCCCTTGGAGAATCCTAATGGGTGTTGTTTGTAAATAGTTGTACTTAACTGCATTCTTTCACTTGTTTCTGAAACAGTGCATCCAAAGTCATGATAATCAGGAAAAGGTGGAATTAACTATGTGCAAGTTTTTTGCAAACTGCAGAAATAATTTTTAATGCAGAAATCTAAAATAAAATATAAAATATGAACGTTTCAAACTTGCAAGCTGAGAAAAGGAAGTTATATGTGTGTAATGTTGGTAAACTAATACTGCACCTTTTTCTTTTCTCTTTTTCGTTTAATTTTACCTCCTTTAATGTTAAAATACCATTTTTCAGATAGGTTAGTAATGTCTATATAGATATAGATATAGATATCTATATTATTTTGTGCATTTTTATGCTAATAACCATACCTGGGCCAAGATGTTTGTTGTAATGAGTCACATTTATGGTTTCAGTTGCCTGATATTGTTGATCTGATATTAAAAACCTTCTGTATAGGACTTTGCTAGTTTTGAGTTACAGCTTCTTTAAAGCAGAGTGCATTACATTGTTGTTTTTTCTGAATGTTTCCTGGCATCAATCTGAGTTTTATGTAGGTCCACTATGTAATAGTGCATGGTTCTGTGATCTGTAATTGTGTTTTAAAGGCAGCATTCGCTCACTTGACATCTTTCAGTTTCATAATTGAATTTCAGTTGTTTAGCTATACCATATCTTGTAACGTATGTAAACAAGCTCTGCTTCTTTTGATTTACACACTTAGCCAGTGCCAAATTGTATGTAAGCAAAGATTCTCTATAAATGTGAATGGACAGGCAGAATTCAACAATTAAGGATAGCTTGTGACATTAAGCTACAGCCTAGCTCTACATTGCATGGTGTAGAATGTACTGCCTTGGTGGAGCTCTAGCAAGTAAACCATAATGCCTCCCAGGACTTTCTAGGAATGCATATTCTATGCTACCTTTAAAGAGAGTTCTGTGTGTTTTATTTCCACACTGACAGGTACAGAACAAGAGCCCATGGCCCTCTACATTTCCTTGGTTTAGGTCAGCACTGATGGATAGGCCTGTGAGTTCTGCCCTCTGAATACAAGGGACTCCCATTGTGCATGACTCGTGAGGATAGGGAGATGAGGCTTGTTACTATTTATTTTTTATTATGGTAGCACGGAGGAAGTTCAGTACAGGGCAAGCCTCATTGGGTGTGTGCCTATACTGCATTAAAAAACCCATGGCAGCAAGTCTCAGGGTTTGTATTTACTATGGGCTAAATAGTGCTTCTGTGATCAATGCAGCGGACATCAATTTTAGCACATCTGGTGAAGATGCGATAAGTTGATGGGAGAGTGTCTTCTGTTGTCCGAGCATGATGTAGATGCCATTGTAAGTTACGTAACTTAACTAGTGTAACTTAAATCGACTTGCCTGGTTAGTATAGACACGGCCTCAGAGCCCAGGTCTACAGACACAAGCTTGCATGGCTCATGCTACAGCACGAAAAACAGCTACCGTGTTTCCCCGAAAATAAGACAGTGTCTTATATTAATTTTTGCTCCCAAAATTACATTACATTATATTACAGCGAGAGGCAAAACTGGAAGTACGTCTTATTTTCGGGGGATGTCTTACTTTCGGGGAAACAGGGTATGTAGACGTTCGGTCTCAGGCTGGAGCTTGGGATCTGAAACCTGGGGAGGGAGGTGGGTTTTAGAGCCCATTTTACAGCCCAAGCCCAGACATCTATACAGGTGTTTCTAGCATCCTAGCAGAGTCCAAGTCTGTAGAGCCAGGCTCTGATACTTGCTACCTTGGGTTTTAAAATGCAGTGTGGATATGCTCATTGTGCTAGGCACTATACAAAAAAATGACTGAAGACAGTTCCTGCCCCAGAGAACTCATCTGTACTTCCCTCCTTTGTATACCCATGGAGAGAGACTGGGAAAGTATCTAATTTTAGAGTAGGTAACTTGTTTTAGGTTGCGTCCATAATCACTTCAGCAATACTCTAGCTTGTGAATCATTGCCAACCCCAACGCTGGCTCCTGGGACTTTCTGTTATCCTTTCAAGTGCTTCTTGCAGCTGCTCTTCCTGGGAAGTAAATGCTGCTCCCTGGTCTACAGCCTTTGTGTACTAAACCTAGGCCACATGGGCTTTAGTCCCCCAGTGGTCTCTAGTTTTTGAAAGCATCAAATAAAAAAAATAAAAGTGACTTGCCCGCTTTGGGAAGCAAATCTGCAGCTTCCGGAGCAATAGTAGTGCTAGTCTAACTCTAGCATCACAGATTTACTGGAGCATGAGGTGCTACTGCTGTAATAGCATCATTAGTACTGATACCATGAATACTGTATAGATTAGTCACTTTCTTGGTTTTAATCTTGTCAATTCATACCCTAGTATTTAAACTCCACTCCTAAATTTTCATTGGAGCTAGTATGCCCTTTTTTCTTCAAAGTTGCCTAGAATATTAAGTTATTTTTTAATTGCCTCAACTTTGTTGATCTTTTTACAAAAGTACACTTTGTCTTGGTTTTATTCCAGTATCACAAGACAAGGACTATAATGTTCTTGCATGCAAGTCTATAAACAAGGCAGTGAAATAAATAACAGAATGTCTCAATGTATCAGGAAAATCTGGTTAACAGTTGTATCCTCTAATGACCATCTTCATTGTGTGACATTGTTGGGCCAGTTAGTAACAGTCATCACTTTGAGGCAAAGTTGTTGAATGATTGATATAAGTGTGTGTTTCCCACCTGTTCATGTTTTACTATTTCATTTCTCTTCCTGTAGTATCTGTTAGAGCTTCCTCCCTGTTGAGCGTGAATTTCCTGAAACACATCTTCTCTATTAATTGTGGAGTGTAAAATATTTTTTATTGTTCAGCTGTCATGTAGAGGAAAGTTGGAGTACAGTGACTTTGAGTAACTTTCAAAATGTCTGTATATGTCAAAATTATTCTCCTGAGAGTACGGAACTCTTTCCTGCTCAATTTTTTCTAGTCACCTTTTACTTGCGGGCAAAAAAGAGTGTAGTGAAATAATAATTTTAATCAGTTGTTTCCATAGAATGAAGCATAAATTTATCCATGGTCTTATTTCCTAGGCATTCATGATGCAATACTTCTGCACTTTAACTCCATGTAAAGTGTTTACAATGATAAAACAGAAAATCGAATATGAACACAATTAAGTGTTTATATCTTCAATTCAAATACTGACCTTTTTCCTACAGTGAATTTATATGCACTCTGACATGCATAGCTATAAACATCTCCATAATTTTTTATATTGTACAAGCTGGTATGAATGAACTAGCACATTTTAAAACTGTATTAAAATTAATGAATATCCTGAGACCTTAAAAATGTCAGTGTAGGAATGTTTACAGCAAGTAGCTGACTTGCTGTTTGGAGCTATGGAGCATGCACTTAAAAATAAAGGCAAAAATTATATCATCTCACAACAGTTCTAGTACAAACCACATGAACTTCCGCCTCTTTCGTGATGGTCTTTTAGTGATGTCACATCCATGGTTTCATTCATCACTGTACTGTTAAATGCCAAATAACAATTGTAGTCCCTACCTGACTTATTAACCTCATCCTGTTGACTTTAGGAGAGATGAATAGAGATAAAAGAGAGACATACAAATGAATGGGGAAGGGAAAGTTTATCAGGCACTCTGGGATCCTTGTTTTCCTTTTGGTCTGTGTGTCTGGAGAGTAGGAGCCAAGTTGTTGGTGTCTATCTAGTAATTGGCAGATGAGCTCTAGACTAGAGGAATGGTCTTTTGGTCATATGTAATAGGTGGGAGTACTGTTTTATAAGGGTTTGTGGCCCGTATATTAAATAGTATTGGATATATACGTTTCTTGCCCAGTGCTTCAGATTGAGGCTAAGTAGACAGATGGAGGTGGAATAAGTTTGTGATGACCTTAAAGAAAAATGTCTGTCTTTTAACAATTGTGTGCAGTGTTGTTGTAGCCATGTTGGGCCCAGGATATGAGAGAAACAAAGTAGGGGATGTGATATCTTTTATTAGACCATCTTCTGTTGGTGGAAGGGACAAGCTTTTTTGCTTCCATAACTCTTGTGTAGGTCGCTCGCTAGCAGCCCTTGTTCTCAAAGTAAATCTTCACATCTTCAAAAGTTGATTTATTTGTGGGCATGTGACAGAGGACTTCCGAGATCTCGGCCAGAGTGAAAGGCAGCTCTAGTTGGTCCCGGTCACCTGTGCTGGCCATCAGGAGTCCGTCCCAGAGCACTCTGCAAGCATTGGATTGGTTGGATACAGGGAGAAAAGGCTCGTGTAGAAGGCCCTGGTCCTCCCGCGCATCTTCTTCGGATCCGGGAGGGGGTTGGTGTCCTCTGCCAAAAGGCAGGTGATGTGCTTCTTAGCCCTCCCCTTTTTCTCCAAGGCATAGAAGAAGCGGGAGCCGCGGTCCATCTTCCGTAGGAGGTGGATGTGGGATCAAACAAAGGCACCCCGGACCTGATGGGAACTTAAATGCATAACTCTATGGGGGACTAAAAATCATGGTCTCAACAGATACACTGGTTTTATGACTCATTTCAGCAATTTGGAACTACCAACTTTCCTTTTTCCTTTTCCTTTTTCCTCGCTTCTCGGCTTCATAGCCCAGAAAGCATTATCTATTGTGTTAATTGCCCACTTCATCTTACCTGTTTGTTGCAACAAATGTTTAAGTTAACTCCTCATGCTTAACAAACTGTCTGACCTTGTATTTAGATATGACACTCTGGTTATCATTTCCAGATCTAAAGATGAATTCTGTGAAGTTCCAAAGCTTGTTTCTTCCACCAGCAGTAGTTGGTCCAATAAAAGATCTCACCCACCTTGTCTCTTCCTTAAAACACTATTTGAAAGTGTTTGAAATTAAACTATTTGAAAGTTTAATTTCCAGCAGTGTTTTGAACCAACGTTGAACCAATTGTTATGGAATTAAAATTTAAAATGTTTGTTTTTTTAAAATTGGGAGATAAGCTTCAGATTTGGAATGTGCAAATTTGTGCAGTACGAAGCTTTTTCTCCCCTTAGGGGAAACATAATTAAATTGGTTTATTCCCTTTAAAAATAAAAGGTGGTGAGAGGAGTGACTTCAGTTTATACATGGGCTTTTCCACATATTATGGCGATTTTCTCCTATGAACAGTTGGACAGCGTAAAGGATACAGATTTGTCTTTGACATGTTTTTCTTCATAAGATGTCGCCACAACCAATGTCAGCATTGTGTTGAGTAGTCAAGCCCTTTTTATAATCTGTGTAACTATAAACTCAGTATTTACCTTTCAAAGTCAAAGGATACCAGTCTGGGGGAGGAGGTTGTAATTGTAATTGTTATTCAACTATTTCCCTGCAGTTTAAAACATGAACAATCTCTTGAACAGATTTTGACTTATATAGGTATGTGGGATATAAACTTATATTTACATTTTATGTATTTTTTTTCCTTATAGGACCGTGTATATGTACAACAAAATAATGTGGAGAATGTCTACAACTTGGGGTTAATAATTTTTCGAGATCAAGTTGTACGTTATGGCTGTATAAGAGATCACCTACGACAGACTCTGTTGGATATGATCGCAAGAGAGCGGAAAGGAGAAGTTGTAGATAGGTATGATGGCTCTGATTACTGTTATATTTAATCTTTAAATATAGAGTTGTAAGTAATATTTAGGACGTAAAATATGTGTAGCTTGCTGCTTTCCAAAACACCAGTTAGTCTGTAATTCTGATCACAGGTATGTTGGAAAGTTGTTCTTTAAAAGGCTGTGGGGGGGGAGGCGGGGGAGATTTTTGAGCACTTGTCTTCTGCAAACGTTAACTGCACACATCTGGATAACTTGAAAGGTGTACTGCTAAGAAAACTGTTAAATATTTAGTTTAACTACAAAGGTTCAGTGATCTGTCTATTAAGATTCTTTCATATTTACTCCCTGATTTAATTTTTTAATTTTGTTTCAACTTTTCCCCATTACTTTACTTTCCAGGCTGCTCTAAAGTTTGCAGTTGGGGTAATTCCTCGTGCATTCCTTCTCTTTGGGTATGTCTTCACTACAGGACTAGGTCGATTTCCCTTAATTCGATTTTCTAAACTCGATTTTAGAAAATCGAATCAGTGTGTCCCCACCAGGACAGCAGGTCAACAGTGGTCGACACTGTCTGTCCTAGAACTTTTGCAGGGGTCGACATAGCCCGCATTGCACTTTGGGTAGGTAGCTCGCCCAAGCAGCCCCGCGCCGGACCCCCCGCCCGCCCGAGCAGCCCCGCGGACCCCCCCCCGCCCGCCTGAACAGCCCTCCCGACAGACCCCCTTCTGCCCGAGGGGGGGGGGAGCTGGCGCGGGGCTGCTTGGGCAAGCGGGTCAGCTGCTTGGTCAATTTCAGGTGAAATTGACCAGGCAGCTGACCCGCTCGCCCAAGCAGCCTCGCGCCGGACCCCCCCCCCCCCCTGCCCGGACCCCCCCGCCCGCCTGAACAGCCCCCCCGCCCGAGGGGGGGGGGGGAAGCCAGCGCCGGGCTGCTTGGGCGAGCGGGTCAGCTGCCTGGTCAATTTCATACTGGGTGAAATTGACCAGGCAGCTGACCCACTCGCCCAAGCAGCCCGGCGCCAGACCCCCGCCCGCCCGAGGGGAGGGGGGGAGCCGGCGCGGGGCTGCTTGGGCGAGCGGGGGGGGGTGTCCGCGGGGCTGCTCGGAGGTCAGAGGCTTAACTTCAGATGCCTCTTCACTTACTCACAGTAGACATAGAGAAGTCGATTTTAGCCTTACTTCTCTCGTCAGGCAGGAGTTACAAATTCGATTTTGAGGGCCCTTTAAATCGACTTTAAGGGCATGTATGTGAAGACAGGTACACCTTTAATTCGACCTAACGTCGTTAAGGTCGAATTAAAGTGGTAGTGAAGACATGCCCTTTGTTTCTTCTTTTGCTTGGACACTCCTTGTTTGACCTTTTTGGGGGCAGAGGAAGGTTTATTTTTCTTTCCATTAAACTTTTCCAGAGTTTTAACCTGTCTTTCTCTGTTAATTTGTTCCCTTCTAAATACATTTCTTACTCTCTTACAATTTTAGCAGATGCTGATTGCCATGCCACATCCCTGGTGCTACACCTGAAGTAACTTGCAATTTGCAAGTTTTTTGTACTTCTCTAATTTCAGAGCAGCTGCTGGGTGTGGAGGCATGTAAACTGCATGCTGCTTTAGTTTCAGTAGTGTCATTGGGATTGCCCAACAGGCATTTTATGAAGAGAATAATATTGTCTGTCAACAGCTGTATATTGTCCCCTAGTGCCCCACAGTGGGATTTTTCATAGCCTGACTAATTCTTTGCACTCTTACATTATCTTTACTGACATGTGCTTAACCATGTTTTGACTTGCAGACTCTCTTTTGTCAGTAATAAAAAATACTGTATACTTTCACTGGAATAGACCAGTGCTACAACTTTAATTTTGGGACTCTCCTGAGTGAAATAAATTGCTCAGTTCAGTCTGCGTTAGTAGCTTTCAACCTAGCTACATTTAAAGCAAAAATGCTTTTGGTTGTCCATTGTACTGTGGAATTTACTGTCAATATAAACTGAACTGGATTTCGAAACTGTTTACTGCTCTTGTCAGACTAGTTCCTTTTGAAAGATGTTTTAATTTTTTATATTTAATGAAATAGAAAATGTAAGACCGTTATATTTTAAAATTGCTTATAGTGGATTTGATTTCCCCCTCTCCGAAATTAGTGGTTTGGGACATTAATGAGAGAAACCATCTTTGCAATGTTCTGTAACATTTTATTTACATGTGTTCTTTTTGCTGTATCTTAAAAGCATGTATGAATTTCTAAATTGTTAACATCTTTTGGCAGAGGCGCAATAAGAAATGCTTGCCAGATGTTAATGATTCTAGGTCTTGAAGGAAGATCAGTCTATGAAGAAGACTTTGAGGCTCCATTTTTGGAGATGTCTGCAGAATTCTTTCAGGTACAGCAATGTTGACACTTAAATTTGTACTCTAATTATATATGGACTAGAGCTAGTACATTTATAATTATGGATATGGTTTTGTCATGGTAAAGTTAAACAAAATTCATGAAACAGTCAAGGAGGAAAATATATAAAAATCAAGGTATGGTCACTTTGAGGCTAATGCCAGAACCCTGCTCCCCGGTGCTGAAGCTGAAGCCGAAGAATTCAGAGATTTGTTAGTCATGGAATCCGTGACCAAATCATATCCTTGTTTATAATTTCCTGAATAGTGTCACAATTGGTAAGAATCAAAACGCAGCATTCAGTAATTGTAACTTGATAAATAGGGAAGGTATTTGTGTTTTTGGTTCCAATAAATCAGAGTGCTTTGTAATGTCAGTACAAAAGTGAAATAGTGAAATTATTTGGGAAGCTGCCTTACGAGTGATTAAGCGTATTGCAGAATTTTTAATTTCACAGGCTCTAATTGCATAAAATAAAAGAAGAATGAAATCTTCCTAAATAGCCTTTTGAGGATGGCCCTGAATAACGGATTAAGAAAGTTTAACAAATTTCATAGCTAAAAATTGAGTTGAGGGGAAAATGCCACTTATTAAAGATGGTTGAGATTCTGTCCTGCCCTCATATTCATGGGGATAAATTCCTGTATCCTGCAAAATTACTTGAAATCAGCAAGCGTGTGCAGTGTGATTTTTAAAAAGTTACACAGCAATATGTCCCTGTGTGTGATAAATATTTGTGTTCAAAATAGTCCCGAAAAATTCCCATACCTGGGTTTCCCTAATCTGAGGGAGCTAAGATGAGTTGCTTACAGATGTCAGAATCAAAAATGTTACTTTGTGTGAACTGCAGCATGGTGTACGTGTGCTGACTTTTAAAAAAATAATTACCAGAAATAATTCTGGAAAGGAGACTGGAGAGCCTTAGTTCAATATTAGATAATTTGTTAAAGAAAAATGATCAATGCAGAATTTCTAACTTATCTAATTCTCTCTCTTAAAAAAAAAAAAGAGAGAAAAGAAGAAAGTTAGAGATGGACCAAGAGAAACTGTCCATCTCTAAGTTGTAAGAATTACTCATTTGAAAAATTTGATAAAAAATAGATTTAAAAAGTGAAGAACTTTCTTTCAAAAGGGTTTGGGTAAAATTCCTTACTAGAGGCTATTAAAGAAATTTCTCAGTTGTGAAAAAGAGAAAGTTATGTCTTAATTTTAATATCTTGTTGAAACAGAAATGGGGGGAGGAATAAATAGCTAATTCGAAGTGTGTCTGAGTCGAATAACTAGTGCTTAAGACTCAGTGGTTCTCAATCTATTTATTATTGTGATAAATATACAGTTCTCTGTGTGTTATTTGGGCTGCACCCACACAATATATATACTACCTATATGGCCCTGAGGATGTCACATGGTCCACAGTGTGCGCTGACTGGGCTGTGGGTTAAGAACCACTGGCTAGGGCTGGTGTTCACTGTATTAACTATCTGGAAGTGAGAAAACCAGATAGTAAAATTTTCTGACAGCAATTTAGGTTTAGTCAATTCCAAATAATTGAACTCCAAAAAAGATCAATATTAATAAAATGAAGCAATTTCAGCATCATAATGGCAGACCAAATTTACCATAGGTTCAAGGTAAAGTACATTGGAATAATTGAAATAATCCAGTGGAACAATTCGATTCCAATTCTTGTTTTCTGTGTCCGTTTTAAATACCTCAGAGTAACTGTGCACAACTGATTCAAGATGTTTGTTTCTTGTACGTTTGTGGTTATAGTGATTTAAAGATGTTGGGCTGTATAATAACAGAAACAAAAGTATAATATTGACCAATAGGGATTAAAAACCATTTGATATGAAATAATATACACTTCAGTGAAATTAGCTGGAATAATAAAGGTTGTGAATTCTCACATCTGAAATTTATCACCAGCGGGCATTAAAAAGAAATGTCCATTTTCCGTCTTTTCCCCCATAGTATAGTACTGTACAGCTCAGTACACTGTATTGGAGGTTTTATGCCTTTCTCTGGATCATATGACCATGGTTACTTTTGGAAATTGGACACAGGATTTGTCATGCCAAGAGAAACCGATGTTCTTATTGTGCTCTCAGAGGTGTGAGCTTAACCCTGGGTATGTGAGAAGGCCCTTTGAGCTCACATACTTTGAGTTAAGTATGTTCATAAATCTTTGTAAGATCATAGGTATAGTAAGTTCACATTTTTGTCATTTTTCTGTTTGATATTGGCCTATTTATAAATGATGTGATTAACACAGAATACATTTCATAGTATTTTCTCATTTTAAAAGTATCTTAAGTATTAATTTTTTTTAATCACAGATGGAAAGTCAGAAATTTTTAGCTGAAAATAGTGCTTCAGTGTATATAAAGAAAGTAGAAGCTAGAATTAATGAAGAAATAGAACGGGTGATGCACTGCCTTGATAAGTCAACAGAAGAGCCAATTGTGAAAGTTGTGGAAAGGGAGCTTATATCCAAACACATGAAGACTATAGTGGAAATGGAGAACTCTGGGCTTGTTCATATGCTGAAAAATGGAAAGACAGAAGGTAAGACTAGATTGCAGTGGAAGCAAACATCCCTTGAATGCTGCTGTGATTCTTGTGACACTTGTAACCTTGCTTTTAAGTCTCAGTATGGGTTCTCTTTACAGCTTAATATTGATGTTCCTATGGAAGCCTAAAACATCCACTAGTTCTGTGTTAAACATATCTGGGAAAGTTACTACAACTTTTAATGCATCTTAAGTCAATTAGGTCACAGTCACCACGGGGCAGGGACTGTATCATACACGTCACATATTTCTGCTTAATGCCGAACATTCTGCTTCTCAGTGAAATATAAGAGAGTCATTAGGAAAAGAAGGAATGTTTTATACTGTCATATGTCTCCTACTGTGGCAGGGCTAGGTCAGATGGCTATAAGAAAGTAGTGAGAGACAGATATATTAGCCCCAGGCTAAACAAATCCCTGTTACCAAGGTAAGCAAATGGTAGTTGCTTCAGGTCAGTTAAGACACCTGGGGCCAATTAAGATCCTTCCAAAAAGCAGGGAACACGGCTAGGTTGATTGGGACATCTGAAGGCAACCAAGGACTGGCTGAAACTAGTTGAAAGCCTCACAGTTAGTCAGGTGTGTGTGTGTGTGTGTGTGTGTGTTAGGAGCTGTAGGAGGAAGCCATGCTGCTGGAGAACAGGAGCAGTACAAACCCTATCAGGTTTGCAAGTAGATGGCAAATACTAAGATTTTTTTTTGAGCCTAAGATGAGGAGATAAAGGAGATGGTAGTGAGTGTAGTAGGAAGAGAGTGAGAAAGGCAAGTAGGGTAAGTAAAGATTTTTTTCAAGATAAGAGCATTCTTGAATGCAGAAGATGCTAAAAGTGGGAGAGCCCTTAAAGGTAAGTGGGGTTGATAGGAACAAAATAGGGAGCTGATGGTGGCAGAACAGGCACAAATTCAATGGGATAGGCATGGGTTAGAGGCAAGTAATAGAAAAGACCTCTGACACAGTTACAAAGGAGGAGAAGGATTCTAGAGGAAAGAAGGGGGGGGGAGGAGTGAAGTATTATATAACTTAACCCCCTCCCCTCCATAGACACAAACCTCTGGACCAAAGAAGGGCAGGGATAAAGGGGCTCAAGACAGGAATGGAGGCAAGAGCTGAAAATTGTTACGGCAAATAAGATGAAGTTTTTTATGTTATTGATAAATATCAAATGATAATTTTGGGTCTGTTTTAGCTAAAAATAACTATTTTTTGCTTTGGGAATTTAACCATTTAGCAATTTTAAGTGAAAATTAGAAACTCATTTCATTAGCCCCTTTCTATTTTAATTTTTTTAAGTATTCTCTCATATCTTTAAATAAGGTGTTTGATTTTTGGGATGACGAATTTGGACTATGTTGCTAAACAAAATTTACAGCACGTCCCCACTAATAAATGCCTCGATGTCTAGAGAATTGTGATGCTGTATTGTTTTGTCCTGTGGAAAGACTGTTCTATGTGAATCTTCTGAGACAGAACTTGTCCTCTTCATGCTTATTTTGCTTGTCTAATGAATTAGATGTATGCAGATATTGTACATGTTGGCTGTAGTGCACAATATTTCACTGTTTGTTTTCAGATCTTGCATGCATGTACAAGTTATTTAGCCGTGTGCCGAATGGCCTGAAGACAATGTGTGAGTGTATGAGTTCATACCTGAGGGAGCAAGGTAAAGCTCTAGTATCTGAAGAGGGAGAAGGAAAGAACCCAGTTGACTATATTCAGGTAGATAAAACTTTTCATTGACGTCTTTTTTTTTTCAATTTTTTTATTTGTCTCACAGGATAGCAAAGATGTTTGAGCAATGCCTTATTTGGGAGTTAAACCTCCAAACTGATGCATAAATGGTTAATAAAACTATACCTTATAATTTTAGGTTGCTACAAACCTGTTTATGGTGAACCTTGGGAAATATTTTCAATTACTTTCATATGCATTGTGCTTGGAGAATAATAGCTCGTATGTTTATTTTTATTTGCTTATTTTATTAAATGAAATTTGTTCAGGCTAATTAAATAAATTCCTAGGAAATCTCTGCTTTTCTCCCAATAAGTGACAGGCACTAAAAGTTTCTAGGAGAATTCTTCCTCTTGACCAGAAATCTGTACTTAGCAACTCCAGGTGTAATGATTAGGAGTTGTAAGCGAATGAACAACACACCACATGGATGTATGTACACCTTTTTAGGCCACAATTTTATTAATTTTAACACTAAGGAGAGGAGACAATGCACCCATGCCCTATTCCCACATACTAGAAATGTTGAGTAACAAAATTCCCACCATAAAACCAGTACCTTGAGGTAGACCCCCTCGTAGGCCTACTCCTAGAACTTGTGCCTGAATCCTCTTTGCCTTCCTTCACATGAATGGAGAAGAGATGGCCAAGGGGGTGGCCTTAGTACACAGACTTCAGATCTCCCTTTCTTATATAGATTCAGTTTCCTTACCTTGTTAAAACTTTCCCTTTATTTTTTTTAGTAGTTTACATTGAACACAGTATTGTAATTGCCTTTTTGTTTTGTTTTTGGTCTCTGCGGCTGCCCAATTGTGTACTTCCAGTTCGAAATGTGGGGTGTGGTTGACCTGTCAATTCATAACTCTGCCATGGCTTAACTGCTATTGTTACTCCAGTTTGCTTTGATCTAGTTAGATGGAATCTAGCTCAACTATGTCTACACGTGTTGCATTCAAGCCTCCCGATTGCAGCATAGACATACCCTATGATGATGCAAGGAAGGTGGAAAAAGCCACCAGACAGCTGCCAGTTTGGTCCTGTGGGAAAAATTGCTGCTTGATCCCAAAACAGGTGATCAGTCTGATCTCAGCATCCTAAAAAAACAGCTCCAAAAACAACGTTCAGCTGAGACTAGGTAAGGGTGGGAGGATAGGCAGATCAGAAGAAGAGGTTTTGGGAAGTAATTGTAAATATCTCCTAGCCAGTGGGAAGGGGACAGATCTGAATGGGGACGTTGGCAGCCCCTCACTCTTGCCATGCGTGTGCTCTCACTTCCACTTCCACCCAAAATCCCTCTTCTAAGCAGTGTTGCATGCCCTGTTGAGTGTGGGGGCAAAGGGAGGCACTTGCAGAGGCTCTGAAATGCAGCTTTGTAACTTCTATTTAACTTTAATACTCTACAGTTGTATGGGATGTTTGAAAGAGGGTCCTGAATATTAGTAAAAATAGTAATTTTTATCTTGTGAAGAGTTTTTGGTGGTAGTTTTTAATTGTGCATTACGGGTGAAGCTACTGTAGAGTGCAACAACCAGGTGTCTTCAACAGGTGTCTTCTCAAAAAGCAGGACACATCCTCCTTGTTAAGGGATGAGATTCTTTTAGATCCAAGGGGGGAAGAATAGTAAGTGATGTGTAGCACCTGGTTTATCAAGGTCACACAAGCTGACCTAGGAGCCTATTGTCAGCCTTTCCTCTCTCTGGCCTCTCTCTTCATAGAGGAAAAAAACATAGTTTGAAACCCAAACAAAGAATTCTGGAAATGGTCTTATTAAAATTGATTTCTTTTCTTTTATATGCACTCATGTATCTTTTTAAGGAAAACCTGTAGTTGGGGCAATATTGATTTACTCCTTACCCCATGCTTTCTCTTCAGGTGAAAACTCTTGTTTGTTCTTTAAAGTCTTAAATTTGTGGGTGTATGAAGGAGGATGGTCATTTGCAAATGTCCTGTATCTAAATGCAAACATTTAGTGTAATTTCCAATTATCATTGCTATATTAATAGTAAGGTGTTTTATCTATCCACATGGAATCAAATGATCTTATTACTGGTTACTAGTAAAAGAAGCCAATTGAGTATAAAAATATTAATATTAATTGTGGAATTAATTAGTTATATGTCAATGCTTAAGCAACTTCCTTACCAAACTCAGACAAGAACCACTTCTCAAAGGTTTAAGAAGAAAATGCCTTCTTTGATGACCAGATGAGTTTTAAAACTCTAAGAATCATTTTAAGTTAAAAAGCAAAACCAAACACTTATTTTAAAAAGCTGAAATACTTTAATATAGAAAATAGGAGTTTAAAGACTATTTTGAAACAGAATTTCAACTGTTAAAACCTATGGAACTATAAAGGGATATCTTGAAAAATTAATTGAATAAAAAGAGTTAAGATTGACTTTAATGATATGTTGAGAATTTCTTGCTACAAAGACAAAAGCAATATGACCATAAAGTTGAAAATTTGCAGCCGAGTTGCATATGCATTAGCAGATAGCATCTTCAGCTCAGAAATATGCAATCAAAACCATACTATGAAGATGACGAACCAATAAAAGTGACAGCAGTTCATACTTGTATTCTGCATGCCCCTGAAAGTGGTGATGCTTCCACCTTAAGTGACATTATGGAAGGGGAAGAGTATCTGAATTGAGATACCAACTCAGCACTCTACTCTTGCCTTAGACTTAGGTTACACTTACATGATTATAGCGCTTTTGGTTATAGCGGTACCCATATACCGCAATAGCTATAGCGCTATAAGATGCGATGGTGTGGCCACATTTGCTGCAACTGCCGCGGCACAGGAAGTGGTGCATTATGGGCAGCTATCCCGGCATTCAGCTGGGTGCAACGTGCTTTCCAAAGGAGGGCGGTGAGGGGGAACTGGGAACGTGTACGGAGGGAGAGCACTCCATGGTGTCAGTGATTTTTATCTACAGAAAAGTATCAGGCTCTGAATTTCACTCACACAGCTCCATTGGTAAGCATTTTCACTGCTTTTAATTGCTGAGTTAAGAGCGGAGTTCTGTAAAGAAACTTCCCCATTCCTAATTCCCTTTGCAAAACAACACAAAGACGTCAATTGCCTTAAATGGCTTCTTAATTGCCTTAAATGGCTCGGAGGCGTGCCAGAGATCTCTTATAGCGTAATGACTGATTAAACTTGCCATAACACGCTATAGGGAATACGCAAAAGCTTTTATTCCTTTTGAAAAGGTGGTTTACAAATAGCGCGATAAGATCAGACTTTTAGCGTAAAATGTGCCTTGCCAGTGTGTTCTGGGGCAGCTTTATAGCGCTCCTGGAGGCTTTATAACGCTTTAAAGTGCCAGTCCAACCAAGCCCTTAGTCTAGTAATTTTATCTTTCAAGCAAGCAAACAGCAAAAAGACAGAATCCACAATACAACAGCAAGAAGCAGCGACCTTCCAGTCCAGTACTGCTTCTGCTAAGACTTCGGCATCATTGATGAGCTAATGTTTGCAAAAACAATGCGGAAGGATTAGACTTAAACTGTTCTTGTAGTAATTGTAATGGGATACTGAAATGCTATTGGTAACAAAGTCCTGTGGCACCTTAAAGACTAACTATAAAGTTTTGACGCATGAGCTTTCGTGGGCTAATACCCACTTCGTCGGATGCATTCGACGAAGTGGGTATTAGCCCACGAAAGCTCATGCGTCAAAACTTTATAGTTAGTCTTTAAGGTGCCACAGGACTTTGTTACCTCTGCTATTCCAGACTAACACGGCTACCTCTCTGGTTCTTGAAATGCTATTGTAATTTAAAGTACTGACAACTTCTCCTCTTAACACCAGTGTTGTGTATTCCTGGAAAAGAGACAAAAGTGAAAAGTAAGCAGAGAAATAGCATGATTTATTTTTAATTCAAGACTCTTCATAGTCATTAACTTGCCTGTCTCAAGACCACTCTCTTTAAATTAAATTGATGGATTTATAGAAACGTGCTATTTCATTTAACTCTTGAATGGCTTCTTTTAAGTAACTTAGTTAAATATTTTCTTCAGTTTCCTAAGAGTTAATTTATAATGGGCAAAGGTAAGTTACAGACGAGATTGTAGCTGAAATTTCTTTTTATTTTTGTTTTCCTATATTTTTCTTTATCTTTGTAGTATCTCCTATGGCATGGGAGCAACATCATGTGACTAAAATAGTGGGTGTCACATCTTTGGTTGGCATTAAGAGAAACAATTGAGATTTGTCTTATCATTTCTTTCTGTAGACTATATATTTCCTTTGTAATTGTGATGATAAAATTATTTGGTGCTTGACACTTTATAACACCCTTTCCTGTGTACATTACTGTTCTAAAGTGCTCCTCTTCAAAGAATGAGCCACAAGCAGTAGTATTGAAAAGTTACAGTCCCCTAAAATAATAAAATAAAACAAGCAGTTCAGTTTTTAAAAAGACAGATTAAAGCATGTAGTAATATTTCTTTATTAAACAGCATATTATGATAATCACACCACCATTGATGCGGCTGTTTTAGTCCATTTATTTTCCAGGGTTTCAGTTTAGTCCAACCATAAATTTGAATTACAGCAACTAGAAACATAATTTTAAATTGAAGTAAAGATTCTGAATAATACTGCAAAATATGTAGATAAATGCTAAATTAGCAGAATCTCTGTTTAATTATGATCTTCTGAAATGTAATATTGGAGTGTAATTTTCTTACTAGTGGTATTATATCTGTAAAAACAAAATGTTATGCTTTATTTTTCTTAAGGGTTTACTGGATTTGAAGAGTAGGTTTGATCGGTTTCTTCAAGAATCTTTCAATAATGACCGGCTCTTCAAACAAACTATTGCGGGTGACTTTGAGTATTTCCTCAACCTCAACTCTAGGTCTCCAGAGTACCTCTCATTATTTATTGACGATAAGCTTAAAAAAGGAGTCAAGGGAGTAAGTACAAGTTCAATTATGAGACTATACTAAATCTATGGAAAACAGTAGCAGGTTAAACTAAGGTAGTTGTCTTTTTAGACTTTTATAAAGCATTATGATAATGTGTATGTAATACCTTTTAAAAATGCACTATTATATAGTGCATTTGTGTGCGTAATGCTTTAGAAATGTAAGATACAAGTTGCTTGTCACAAAAGCCTTATAAGCTAAATGGTTAACATTCAGACAAAAGGTGAGGGGAAAAAATTAGATTCAAGCATGTTAAACGATTGCTCAGTTTTTGTTCATTTTTTGTCTTTAAATTGCATTGTGAACCAAATTAAAGTGTTACACTTAGGCATGAAAGTGGAGGGGCAGAGATGGTTAGTGGAGGAAGTCTAGTCAAAAGAATTAACTTTTAAGAGTTAAGTTTTTTTATTTTTGTTGGACTGTGATCAGTATTACTTGAATATGCAATATTTCACAATAAAAATGTATAAGCCAAGAGATTTTTTTTTAGAATAGATGTTACAGCTGACTCAAAAAGACACTGGCCAGTTTTTCTGTTTGACTGTTTCTAATTTGAAAGAAAATAAAGCATGAGTTTGAAAGATCAATCAGAATGGAAAGATGCACTGACTATTTTTAACTATCAGAGAGGTAGCCGTGTTAGTCTGGAATAGCAGAGGTAACAGAGTTCTGTGGCACCTTAAAGACTAACTAAAGTATTGAAGCATAAGCTTTTGTGGGCTAATACCCACTTCGTCGAATGCATTTTTAACTAGAGCTGCATATGCTGAGTGTTGCTGATGGCCTTGATCAGAATTGCTTGCTTTTTATTTTGTAATTGTTTCCTTTAACATGTTCAGATTGCAAAAAAATCTCTGAGATCCTTAAAGTTTATTTTTCTGCTAGTGCTTCAGAAATTAAATTATAAAATCTATTTATAAATTATTTTATCCTATGAAATGTGAAAAGTCATGTTGCAGTCTGAAACTGTCTTTTAACCCACTTCCTGTGCAACAGTCAAACTCAGTAAAATGAGTTGTGAACAACAGGCTGTCAGTCTTAATTTAAAATGACGTGTCATTTCAGCAGCACTTCTGTTCACTTTGTTTACAGCTTTCGTAGATGTTTAAGTAAAATTGTATTTTTCCTGTTGTATATTACAGCTTTGCCCCCTCCTCATTGTCTTTTCTCCATTTTCATACTACTGGGTTTTCTTCTTTGTATGGTATGACTTCCCTGCCCTTTGGCCATTTTGCTACCTCAATCAATGATCCCACTGCTGCCTATCTGCAAGCATACTTCTCACAGGCAGAATGGGATTCTAATTAAAGGAAACAAATTGTGTTGATGGTATGAATCATAAAAAGAGAGTCTTTAATTTGCCACAGTGGTGGTTAGGAAACCCTTAAGGATGCAGCAGCTAAATCCAATTAAATCAGACATTTTAGCATTAGAACTTCCATGCTTTGTCATGGATACAAACTGATCTAAAAGCACTACATATGCCAGTTGGTGGAGTTCTCTTTGGTATAGGTAATCCACCTCCCCGAGAGGTGGAAGAATTCTTCCACCAATCTAGCACTGTCTACACAGAGTCTTAGGTTGTCTTAATTACACCACTCAGGTATGTGCATCTTTTATATCACTGACTGATGTAGTCAAACTGACCTAGTGTTCTAGTGTAGAGCAAGCCTAACTTTGTCCTGGGTTGTTTCACAGTGAAATGTACTCTAGTATTGGTTGATTGTGTGTGCTGGCTGTAGATTAGTTTACTTTTCCATTACTTTTGTTTGTATGAGAAATCTGTACTTAGAATTAATTTGCTATTTTTAGTCTCCTTCTTTATTTTATAGCTAACGGAGCAAGAAGTAGAGACTATATTGGATAAGGCAATGGTTCTATTTAGGTTTATGCAAGAGAAAGATGTTTTTGAACGTTACTATAAACAGCACTTGGCAAGAAGGCTTCTTACAAACAAGAGTGTTTCAGATGACTCTGAGAAAAATATGATATCTAAATTAAAGGTAAGATGGCTACCTCCACACAGCTTATTTCCTTCAAACTGTTCTTAAATTGAGTTTTATTTCTTTATTACTTTTTCTTTTAATAACTATTTAGTTGGCATAAAACTGACTACAGTATACTCATTTAAATATCAAAGTTTTTAATAAATACAGAAACTCTAATCAGCTTTATTTCTATATATTAAAGGTTATCTGTGAGCAAAAGGAAATACTACTACAATATTAGGATTGAATGTCCCACATTGGGTTGGAGGGCATTTTAGAATATTGAACTTTTGGGGGGAGAAGGGTGGCTCTAAGAACAATCTTCTAGCAAGAAAGTGAGTACAGTGAGGCAGTGTGATCTAGTGGTTTGAGACCAGGAGTTTTACCTTGATCTTATTGCTAATTTTTTCACTAACATACTTGTAACTTTACAAAAGATGCTTACCATTTCTGTATCAAAATATCCTCATCTTTTAAATGCCAATAATACTTAAACACCTAAAGCACTTTAAGGTCGTTTGGTGAAAGGTTCTCTGGTAAGTACCAAATACTATTTCTTCTGTATGAATCCTCCTTTCACCCAGATGCATTGTAATAGTGACACCATACTAATATCTGAAAACAAATTTACCTTATAGTTTCCTTCACTTCTCTCACACTCAATACAATGCGGTTTCATCTCACTTCATAACCTTATAGCATCCTTAAAGAAAACTCTACTTGTCTAGGGCAAATGAATTTTTTGGATGAATGAATAAACGATTATGATTTTGTTTATCACTGTCATGGTAAATGACAGGTGAATGTTTATGCCTGTGCTGGTGAATTTTCATGACAGTTTTGCAGAACTGTCTTGTACAATAAGAAATAAGGATGTTCAAAAGGAGTATTTAGAAAAAATGCAATAGTGTAAGGAGAGATGAGAGAAAACAGATTTTACTTTATTTATTTGGGTAGGCTTTAGTTCTCACATGCAAAAGAGAACTGCTCTTCCAAGACCTGAAACTGGGCTAGAGGTAGAACTAAGCTAAAGAAAAGTATAGAGAATGTCCTCTCCTTGTTTGTCTGGGACATTCAGTGACTAACTCCAACGTTTCAGGATTTAAGTGTTTGCAGATCCATTTTATAATTATAATACAGCAAATACATTTTTTTGGTAGACTGAATGTGGATGTCAATTCACATCTAAACTGGAAGGAATGTTCAGGGATATGAGCATCTCAAACACAACAATGGATGAATTCAGGCAACATCTACAGTCTACAGGGGTAAGAATTATTCAGATCTTTTCTTGTTTCTATTTTTACTTATAAACACAAATCTGCAGTAGAGAGATTCTGCATTACTCTTCATTCCTTCACTTCTCTCAACAAAATAAGAACTTTTTAACTTAAATTTTTAACCTTGTAACTTTTTCTTACTCACTTTGACTATATTTTGATCTTGAGATTTGTTAGAATCCTGACTTATTACTTTGAGTGAAACTAGTATTCTTTAAGTCTTGTTGAGTCTTTTATTGTGTCAGTGTTCTTCTAAGTAGGTAGGCAACCAGCACACCGCACACAGCCCGCTGGGGTAATCCAGTTGTGGGCCGCGAGATGGTTTGTTTCTACTGACCATAGGCACGGCTGCCCGCAGCTCCTACTGGCTGCAGTTCGCTGTTTCCGACCAATGGGAGTTGTGGCACGCCAGTGGATTATCCTGATGGGCTGCAGTTTGCCCACCGCTGTTCTAAATAGCTGTATGGACTGTCTTCTATAAATGAGTCACACAATTGCAAAACTCCAGTTTCTGCCAAAACATCATGTAATAATTTAAATACAAGTTAATTCATGAAGTAAAAGTTATACAGTGTATTTGTATAGACTTAGTGCTCAGTAAAAGTAGGAATAATTACAGTGGACATAGTCTTGTCAATACACCAGTATGTGAAAAGCATCATAGCTAAACTTATGAACTGTTAAACTGCTTTACCAGCAGGTGGCGTACACTTACCTGTTGTTGAGGCAAATAGAAGGTAACTGTTTAGTCATCAGTCAGTCTTTGAACTGGTGAGCTGCACTTTAAAGTCACACTTTGTATGTCACTTTTTAAAGAAATGTTTGTGCAACTCTTCATATTGTCAGTTCCATTTTAATTTTTATCGAGAATTTCTTTCCAAGTTTTTTATCAAAGGGTCTTTCTTTTTATCTAATTTGGTCAAGTTTCTTTTTAGACATCCTGATTTTATTTTGTGTTTGGATCTCAATTGGTATGAAATGCCTTGATGTGTTTAAAGGCTACAGAATTTAGTGTCTGACCTTTTGGGAGTCAGTTTTATATGCGATCCACCTACTTAGCATAACATTCAGCAGAATTACTTCTATGGCAGCACTTTGACAGACATGTTTCCAATTTTTATGGAGAGATTTTGATAGTACTAACTCAGTTGGGAGTCACACACAGCACTGTTACAGGTGGTCTTGCTAGTTCTGTTGATCTGAATGTATATGAGTTAGATCTTAGATAGTGTCACCTATGATGCACCATAGACATTGACCATATGACCAGCAAAATTTGTTTCCTTCCTGATACTTTAAAAATAATTTGAGGTGCAGTTTCTTCCTGTATGTTACATCAGTGCAAGCAAACAAAACATTTTATAGTGTTTGAAACATTAAAACAGTGCATCAGTTTATTTTTGTGACAGCAGTGACTTGAAGGTCAGTTTAATCCTTCCATAAAACACACAGCAAGACTTTACTACTTCATTCAATTTTGTCCATTATTAGTACATGGGTCAGTTTCTGGAGCCTGTTATTCCTGATACTGCTAGGAAGAGAATGTGCCTTGTGGTGTAATACCTACAGACTCTGCTAATTTTGTTTTATAGGTGGTTTGGCATTACAGGCTCCATATTTTTATTTCTGCTTATAGCAGTCCAAAGTGCTTTGTGCTGAATATTTATTTAAAATAACTTAAAATTCAGAGTAATTGAAATACAGTAGACATTAATGCTAACAGGCTTCCAAATACTACCAGCTCACAAATAGGCAAAGACTCTTATACACCAAGCAAACCTGGACATTCTTTGTGCCATGCCATTTTAGAAATCTGAATACTGTGAATGAATTTTTTGCCTCATGGATCTAAGCTTCCTTGGGTCCAAGTAGGCTGGACCCTCTTTACTCTTGAACCCTCTTGCATGTTTCCCAGGAGCAAACTTTTTGTTTGTTATCCCTTCTTTGAAATGGGGTCCCACAGTCCAGCTTCCCTACACCCCCAGGATCAGTGCTGACTCCTCAGATTCTCCAGTAGCCTAAGTAAGTCATTTCCCAGAGTTCCATTTTATGGATAATCTGGGTTTATAGTTCACCTCTTCAGGGATACGAAGAGTAGAAAGCAAACACACAGAAGGCTTTGTAAGGATTCCTTAAATACTCTTCACTTAGGCCATGTCTACCCTAGCACATACATTGGCAAACTTTTATCACTCGGTGTGAAAAAAACCAGACCCCCGAGCGACATAAGCTTTGCCACCATAAGTGCTTCTGTGCACAGTGCTATGTTGAGGGGAGACGTTTTCCTGCTGACATAGGTAACGGCGCTTGTTGACGTGGTTTTATGATGTTGACAGAAGAGCTCTCTGCCATCAGCATAGCGCAGCTACGCATGCATTCTTACAGCGGCACAACTGTACTGATACAGCTTTGCCGCTGTAAGCTTGTGTGTGTAGACATGGCCTTAGATAGCACAGAAATATACAGACCCGGACAAAACAATAAAACATCTGCACACCATTACCCTCATTCTAGCTCATCTTTCCTTTGGGAGTATATCATTGTTCAGCATTTCCTTCCTCTCTCCCCTTCCCACCTCATCATGCTCCTGTACAGGCTTGCATTGTGCTTCAAATCATGGAGTCTCTCTTTCCTGTCACTTTGCGTCCTTCTTTCTTGGCTGCTCCGACAATTAAGCAGGACCCTCTGCTATCAGAGCAGGCCCCTTCCTCCTCTAGATCAGAGAGTCCCTTAAGTTTATAAGTCCTATCAAATACTCCCGGTTCACTCCTTGCAGTGTCTAGGATTTTTCCATTTTTTTAACCTAAGTCCCCTGTAGAGGAGTTGGGGAAAACCTGGTGTTACCCTAGAATGCTCTCTTGTTCTCTTCAGGAGATCTATTCAGGTGCAGTGTGTGTGTATGCGTGTCTGCCATGCTGTGTCTCCTCCCTCCATTCCTGCTGCTTTGTAGAGTGCTATATTAACAATGAGTTAACCCTTGAGGGCTCAGCCAATTGCTAATTCATCATTTAACAATAAGGTATTCCCTGGGAAATATCCCAGTCTCTGATTTCAACACCTCCACCAAGCTTCAGAATCATCATTGCTGTGTACCAGTATTAAATTGTTTGTTTTAAAAGTGTGTGTGTGTGTGAGAGAGAGAGAGAGAAATAATAATAATAATAATAATAATAATAATAGACATATATAATGTATAACACATAGTCTTTTGTCTGGTAAAAAAATTTCCCTGGAACCTAACCCCTTTATTTACATTACTTCTTATTGGGAAATTGGATTTCCTTAACATCTGCTCGCTTAAAGTCGCATTTTTCGGGAACATAACTACAGCATTAAGGGAGGAGTTACTGTACTTTGATTTCAAATACATGTGCCACCTGCTGATGAGACCTTTTAATAGGTTAGAACATCAGCTGTAGAGTGTTCCAAGCTTGTGTGAATATCTATGTTAATAACTACTTTCAGAGAACAAGCATTAGAGCCGCATACTTTTCTCAAGTTGAGCACGAAACCAGTCCTTAACATAAAACAATGGGAAAATATATGCAAAGGATTTTTGCTTTAAAACCCCAGTGAGGGGATGACAGGAAAAGCTCCCTATTGCTTAGTGTTGAATGTCAAGCTGTTGCTTATACTTTTCTTCCAGGGGGCAAGTACAAAAACTGTTACTTTGCAATTCATATTGTTAGCACGCAGTATAGACTTTTTTCTCTCAAGTCAGTCATATTGTAAACAGAATAAAAGCAGAAGGCAAAATATGACACATTTTACCCTGTAATGCATCTGACCATGTAATGCTCTGAAAATCAGAATATTCTGAATATCAAAATTACTGTTTATTATCATAACTACTGAGCAGTTGCATAGCATTTTTTACATTGTCATACGCTGTATTGTCCTAAATTGCCATATAGGAACAATGTGAGCTTTTTTGGTCCCACTCCAGCAAGGATGAATTTTAAATTGTGCTGCTCAGAAAGAATGGCAACTACAATTTCTCCTTAGCCTGTGGAAAGTAAAAAACTGAAAGTCTAATTATAACGTAGGAGAAATGGAGAACACTGTCCTGTTATAAAATGGTGGATGTCTTCTTCCAATGTTGCTGCAGGTCTCACTAGGTGGTGTTGATCTCACAGTGCGGGTTCTCACAACAGGCTACTGGCCTACTCAGTCAGCCACACCAAAGTGCAACATCCCTCCAGCCCCCAGACATGCTTTTGAAGTATTTAGAAGGTATGTATTAAATCAAGCTTTGTATTTTTAAAATAGGGGTACAGTAAATATACATTTGTGAGTATTAAAGGCATATTAGAAAGCTGCTTTGTTCTTTTTTGGGCAAACTAGAAAACCAACTACTCACTTCTTGGTTTTTTTGTTCCAGATGAGACCTTAACCTCAGTTTAACTTTTTTATTTTTAGAGTAATGGTTACACATTACACTTAGTACAGTCCATCCTAAAGAGTCAAAATTATCTACATATGCAAAGTGTTTTGGGATCATCTGCATAATATGTGACATATAACTACGTACATTTTCATTTTAATTGTCTTATAGATTTTATTTAGCTAAACACAGTGGTCGACAGCTGACACTCCAGCATCATATGGGTTCGGCAGATCTCAATGCCACTTTCTATGGACCTGTTAAAAAGGTAAATGTCTGTATTTGAAAGTGTTTATGGTTTAATCTCAACATTTTTGTAAATGTAAAGATAAATTTGTAATCAGTTTTGGATTTCTTAGCTATAAATTAAACTGCCAGTATAGGACATAAATATAAGTTTAAAAAAATACATTATCAGTTTTTTTTAATTCAACTCTTACCTTGGCAATAGTTTGGAATATACATACAAGCATACATTTTATAAGCCTGAATCAAATTTGAAACTCTTCAACCTGTTGGTTTAATTAAATCATAGGAAGATAATGGACTCATAGAATTTAAGGTCAGAAGGGACCATCTTGATCATCTAGTCTGACCTGCACATTGCTCATCATGGAACCTCACCCACCGACTCCTGTAATAGATCCCTAACCTCTGGCTGAGTTACTGAAGTCCTCAAATCATGAAGTAAAGAGTTCAATAACAGAAAAATCCTCTATTTATACTACTTTAAACCTGCAAACAACTGAGGAAGGCAAAAAACTCGCAAGGTCTCTGCCAATCTGACCTATTAAATTCCTTCCTAAACCCAAATGTGGCCCTCAGTTAGAACCTGAGCATGTGGGTAAGACCCATCAGACAGACACCTGGGAAAGAATTCTCTGTAGTAACTTTGTAACTACTGTAAACTTTGTTTCATCTGCAATTTTCTGCCAAGGTCAGTAATAAAAATGTTAAATAAGATAGGCCCCAAGACTGATCCCTGAAGAATTTCCTTGTAACTTCCCTCCAGCCTGACAGCTCACTTTCAGTATTACCCGTTGTTGTCTCTCCTTTAACCAGTTCCTTATCCACCTTTTAATTCTCACATTAATCCCCATCCTCTCCAATTTAATTAATTATTTCCCATTTGGAACTGTATCAAATGCATTACTGAAATCCAGGTAGATTAGATCTACTGCATTTCCTTTGTCTAAAAAATCAGGTATCTACTCAAAGGAAGAGATCAGGTCTGACACAATCTACCTTTTGTAAAATCATGTTGTACTATATACCAATTACCATTCACTTCTGTCCTTAACCATTTTCTCTTCCAAAATTTGTTCCAAGACCTTACATACAATTGAAATCAAATGAACAGTCCTGTCATTTTTTTCTCTTTCTTAAAAACAGGAACTATATTAGCAATTCTCGAGTACAGAGTATGACCCCTGAGTTTAAAGATTCATTAAAAATCATTGCTACTGGTCTTGCAATTTCATGTGCCAGTTCCTTTAATATTCTTGGATGGAGATTATCTGGGCTCCCCAAATTAGTCCCATTAAACTGTTTGAGTGTGATTTGTACCTCAGATGTGGTAATTTTTACCTCCATATCTTCATTCCCATTCGCCACCATGCCATTATTTCTAAACTTGTCATTATCCTTATAAAAACTGAGTAAATATTTGTTTGTGTTGGGCTATGCCTAGATTATCTTTAATCTCCATCCCATCCTCCGTGTTTAGCAGTCCCACTTCTTTCTTTTTCTTTTTTATTTATATGGCTATAGACCTTTCCTATTGTTTTTAATTCCCTTTGCGAGGTCCAACTCTGCTTGGCTTTTGACAGTACTTACTTTATCTGTATACTTTCTGACCTCCAGGAGGTAGCTTTCCTTACTAATCCATCCCATCTTCATTACTTGTAGGTTTTCCGCTTTCTCATAATCATTGGTTTGAAATTTGTGCTCATTCATCTTAATCTGCGACCCTTCCCTATGAATTTTCCCCCCTTGTTCGGGGTGCAGGCTTCAGATAAATTTGCAGAAACTAAGTTTAAAGTAAATCCAAGCCTTCTCCACATTCAAATCATTGAGTTCTTCAGCCAGTCCACTTCCCTAATTCCCTTTTAAAAAAAAAAAAAAAGTTAGTCCATTGACATAAAGGACCCTAGCTGCAAATCTGTATTTGTTTATCCTTCCATTTAGTTTCAACTGAATTAGCTCATGATCACGCAAACCAAGATTTTCCCCTATAACCAATTTTTCTATGAAGGCTTCACTTCTTACCAGTACCAAATCTAAAATGGCATCAACTCTTGATTGGTTCAACATCTATTTGGTGAAGAAATCTGTCCTCTGTCACAACCAGGACAACCTGGGCCCTACTAGTATTGGTAGCACTTGTCCTCCAATCTGTATCTGGGAAGTTAGTCTCCCATAATCACACAATTCCCCGTAGTATTTTTTTTCCTTAAAAACATTAGAGGTCTCTGTCCATATCCATCTTAGGGGTCTGTAGCATACCCCAAGCACTAGCCCAGCATTTCTCAAACTGGGGATCCCGACTCAAAAGTGGATTGCAAGCCTATTGTAGGAGGGGTTGCGGTATTGCTGCCCTTACTTCTGTGCTGCCTTCAGCGCTGGTATTTCCAGCCACCCAGCTGTGAAGGCAGAAGTAAAGGTGGCATGGTAGTATGGTATTGCCGCTCTTACTTCTGTGCTTGTGTCATCAGTACTGTCTTCAGAGCTGGGCGCCCGGCCAGAAGATGCTGCTTTCCAACTGCCCAGCTCTGAAAGCAGAGTGGAGAGTTTTGGCTCTGGATTTATACCTACATCTGAAGGCAGCACTTCTGACAGCAACAGTGCAGAAGTAAGTATGGTATGGGAGGGGTGTTGTCACTTTGGGGGGAGGGTCATCACAACCTGAAATATTTTCGGAGGGGATCCCAGTAAAAAAAAAAAAAAAAAAAAAAAGTTTGAGAACCCCTGCACTAGCCAAAGGGAACCTCTAGTAGTTCTCTTCCAAAAAGTGATTTTGGCCCAAACAGATTCTGTCTTATCCATTCCATCGTTTCTGATTTCTTTACAGTCTATTTCATCATTAACATACGATGTTACTCCACCATCTTTGCCTTTATTTCTGTCTTTTCTGAACAGCACATATCCTTCAATACCTGTACTCTAGTCATTACTGCTATTCTACCAGGTTTCTGTTATATCTATCTATATATATAAAAGTCAAGTGGTGTATGTATGTATGTATGTATGTATGTATGTATGTACGTATGACAGCGAACTCCTCCCGCACCGTTTGAGCCAGAGACTTGAAATTTGGTACAGTGAGGGGTCTTGGGGTCTAGATGCTGGTAAGGGTCGAAAAATTTTCGGATCTCACCTCTGACGCCCCCCAGGGGTGAAAGTCTTTCAGGGCCAATCACATCGGCTGGGCGGTTAGGTGGTGGTGATGTCATAATACCCCCCTCCAAAAGACACCTCACTCGCTCAGCTCACCCCTCCCTCCTCCAATGGAACCCCGGAGATCCCTCAGTTCTCTGCCCCTCCCCCCTCCCAACGGAACCCCGGAGAGCCCTCAGTTCTCTGCCCCTCCCCCCTCCCAACGGAACCCCGGAGAGCCCTCAGTTCTCTGCCCCTCCCACCTCAACCCCGGACTCCATCAGCTCTGTGCCCCCCCCCCACCTGCGAAGGTCCCCGGAATCCCTCGGCTCTGGGCCCCCTCCCCGCCTGCGACGGATCTGAGTTGGGTTTGGTGGGACGGTAAGTGAGGTGGGGGTGTCGGGTTCGGTCGGGGGGGTGAGGTGGGGGTGTTGGGGTTGGTCAGGGGGTGTTGCGGTTGGTGGGGGGGTGAGGTGGGGGTGTTGGGTTTGCTTGGGGGGGTGAGGTGGGGGTGTCGGGTTTGGTCGGGGGGTAAGTGAGCCGGGGGGGTGTCGGGGTTGGTCTGGGGGGGTGGGAAGGTGTCGGGGGGTGAGGGGTGTGGTGTGGGTGTTGGGTTTGGTCTGGGGGGGGGAAGGTGTTGGGGTGGGTGCCCAGACCAAACCCGACACCCCCCCCCCCCCCGGCTCACTTACCCCCCGACCAAACCCGACACCGCCACCTCACCCCCCCACCAACCGCAACACCCCCTGACCAACCCCAACACCCACCCCTCACCCCTCACCCACCCCAACACCTTCCCACCCCCCCAGACCAAACCCGACACCCCCTGGCTCACTTACCCCCCGACCGAACCTGACACCCCCACCTCACCCCCCCCACACCAATCGCAACACCCCCAGACCAAACCTGACACCCCCCGGCTCACTTACCCCCCGACCGAACCCGACACTCCCACCTCACCCCCCCAAGCAAACCCGACACCCCCACCTCACCCCCCCACCAACCCCAACACCCCCTGACCAACCCCAACACCCACACCTCACCCCTCACCCACCACGACACCTTCCCACCCCCCCAGACCAAACCCGACACCCCCCCGGCTCACTTACCCCCGACCGAACCCGACACCCCTACCTCATCCCCCCAAGCAAACCTGACACCCCCACCTCAACCCCCTGACCAACCGCAACACCCCCTGACCAACCGCAACACTCACCCCTCACCCACCCCAACACCTTCCCACCCCCCCAGACCAAACCCTACACCCCCCGGCTCACTTACCCCCGACCAAACCCGACAACCCCACCTGACCCCCCCAAGCAAACCCAACATCCCCACCTGACCCCCCGACCAAACCCAACCCCCCCCCCCCCCCCCCGGCTCACGGTGCACTGTGTAGCACACAGATTATTAAATACACTGTTCGGTCAGGGGGTGAGGTGGGGGTGTCAGGTTTGCTCAGGGAGTGAGGTGGGGGTGTCGGGTTTGGTCGGGGGGTGAGGTGGGGGTGTTGGGTTTGTTTTGGGGGGTCAGGTGGGGTTGTCGGGTTTGGTCGGGGGGTAAGTGAGCCGGGGGGTCTTGGGGTTGGTCGGGGGGGTGGGAAGATGTCAGGGTGGGTGAAGGGTGGGTGTTGGGGTTGGTCAGGGGGTGTCAACTGTCTGCCCCCTCCCCACCTCCGACTGACCCAAGCAACGCCGGGCACTTATGCTAGTCTATAATATCTGATTTCACTTCCTGCACCAGTAGTTCTAGTTCCTCCATGTTGTTGCTCCTTGCATTGGTCTACAAACATCCTAATTGTTGCTGCTTGGCTTCACCAACATTTCTCGTCCAATTGGGTACAGTCATTCTACTCCCAGCATTGTCTATCTGACTGTTAGCTTCATTGGTATCTGCACTATATTTGCTCTTAATGTCCATTCTTCTACCCACTGCTTTCCTTTCTCCATTACTGTATCCTTTCTTACTTGATTTTCCTCCCTCTCAATGTTAATCAGGTATGGAGATTACATAATTATGGTCTCTCCCAAATTAATCAGTTGTGGCAGCCTCTATCCCAGAAGTCTACTTTTCTTCCTATTCAGGTGGAGTCTATCCCATGAAAACAGTATTTTGTCCATGAATGCCTCCCAGTGGTCAAACAGAAAAATAGGACTGGAAGGGACCTCGAATGGCAATCTAGTCCAGTCCAGTCCCCTACACTCATGGCAAGACTCAATATTTTGATCATTCCTGACAGGTGTTTATCTAATCTGCTCTTAAAAATCTCCAATGATGAAGATTCCACAACTTCCCTAGGCTTAACCATCCTGACAGTTAAGAAGTTTTTCCTAATGTCCAGCCTAAACCTCCCTTGCTGCAATTTAAACGTATGGCTTCTTGTCCTCTCCTCAGAGGTTAAGAAGAACAGTTTTGCTCCCTCCTCCTTGTAACAACCTTTATGTACTTGAAAACTGTTATCATGTCCGCTTTCAGTTTTCTCCTTTCCAGACTAAACAAACCCAATTTTTTCAATCTTCCCTTATAGATCATGTTTTTTAGACCTTTAATCATTTTTGTTGCAGAACTGGACACAATACTCCAGCTGAGGCCTAATCAGCGCAGAATAGAGCGGAAGAATTACTTCTTGTTTCTTGCTTACAGCACTCCTAATATATCCCAGAAGGATGTTTGCTTTTTTTGCAACAATGTCACACTGTTGACTCATATTTCGCGTGTGGTGCGCTATGACCCCCACATCACTTTCCACAGTACTCCTTCCTAGGCAGTCATTGCCATTATATATGTGTGCAACTGACTGTTCCTTCCTAAATGGAGTAATTTGCATTTGTCCTTATTGAATTTCATCTTATTTATTTCCAATCGTCTCTCCAGTTTGTCCAGATCATTTTGAATTTTAATCCTATCCTCTAAAGCACTTGCAACCTCTCACAGCTTGGTATCGTCTGCAAACTTTTACAAATGTACTCTCTCTGCCATTATCTAAATCACTGATGAAGTTATTGAACAAAACTGAACACAGAACTGATTCCTGTGGGATCCCGCTCGTTATGCCCTTCCAGCACAAGTGTGAACAACTACTCCCTAGAAATGTTTTTTCAATCAGTTTTGCACCCACCTTATAGTAGCTCCATACAGGTTGCATTTCCTAGTTTGTCTATGAGAAGGTGATGTGAGACAGTATCAAAAGTCTAGATATACCAGTCTACCACTTCTCTCCTCCCACCCCCAATCCACAAAGCTTGTTACCCTGTCAAATAAAGGTATCAGGTTGGTTTGACAGGATTTGTTCTTGACAAATGCGGACTGTTACTTATCACCTATTGTCTTCTAGATGTTTGCAAAATGATTGCTTAATTATTTGCTCCATTATCTTCAGTGCCGTTATCATCCATTATCTAACATGCCATTATCTTCCATTATCTAATATCCCAGCAGGCAGCACACCCTTCTGTTCTCCTGATCAGCTCTGGTGACAGGCCTGTCTGTTCTTCTTAGTAGAGAGTCCCCAATCAGATAGATCTGCCTTTCCCTGAGGATGGTGTGGTTCTCTAGCCTTCTTCCTGTTCTTTTTGGATGCAAGTCCTCTTGTCTTTTTTTCTCCCTTGCAATCTTCTCAGTCAACCTGTATCCTCCTGTGGCTCTGAACTCTGGGTGTCTCCATCGATTCTTCCCCTCTTCTTGTAGGGCTAGCTGCTCTTCCTTGCCCTCCCACCTTATTTTGGCTGTGACTCAGACCACAGTGAAATTTCTCTGCAGTTGTTACATTGGAATTAAGGTTAAAAAAAAAAAAAATTCAAAGCAAACCACCTGTGGTTTTACAATGTCCGTATTGTCAATTCACTTTTTAAAGATATAGAAAGCTTAACGTTTAAATTATACAAACAAAACAAGTAAATTTCATTTGTGAGAAATGGGGAGTAGTAAGCAGTGGAAAGATCAGCATTGGAAACCTAAATAAAGGGTAGAAGGAAGGAAGAGATGCTATCATTCATGGGGACAAATGTAACTGCAACATCAAAATACAGAAAAGTGGGATTAGAACACACCCACAACATGGATTACTAAGAGAAATTTTGGAACTGGCCTGATTGGGGAAGAGGGACAAGGATTTTTGCTTCAGCAATTTTGATAAACTGGTGTAAGCAGGAAGACCTGAAGAGTATATTACAGTAGTTAGGCAAAATTAGAACCAAGCACATACACCTCAAAACTTGTGGATTTAAAACAGGGGTGGGCAAATTATGACCAATGGGACTGTCCTCCCCAGCTCCTGAGCTTCTGGCCACAGAAGCTATCCCCGACCCTTCCGCTGTTGTCTCCCCTCCCCCAGAGCCACGCTGCCACATGGGCAGCGCTCTGGGGGTGTGGGGCAGCATGCTCCTGCAGGAGAGCGGGGACAGCGTGTCTGCCTCCGGCCGGGCTGCCAGACACGCCACTCTGAGCAGCGTGGTAAGGGGGCCGGAGGGTTGGATAAGAGTCAGGGAGTCCCAGGGGACAGTAAGAGGATGGAGGAGGGGGGTTAGATAAGGTGGAGGTTCGGGGTGGGGCTGTCGGGACTGGGAACAGGATTGTTGGATAAGGAGCAGGGAGTTCTGGGGGGCAGTCGGGGCAGGGGTATGGATAGGGGTCGGGGCAGTCAGAATGGAGCAGGGGGCATTAAGTAGGGGATGGGGTCCTGGGAGGGTAGTTGGGGGGGGGCTCGGGAGGGGGCAGTCAGGAGACAAGGAGCGGGGGGGGGTCGATGGGGGATGGGACCCTGGGGGTGGTTAGGGGAGGGGTCCTCTGGAGGGGCGGTCAGGGGAGGTTGGAAGGGTCAGGGATTCTGAGGAGGGCAGTCGGGGCAGAAAGTGGGAGAGGGTTGGATGGGAGGGCAGGCTGTTTGGGGAGGCACAACCTTCCCTACCTGTTCCCTCCATACAATTTTGCAACCCCAGTGTGGTCCTCGGGCCAAAAAGTTTGCCCACGCCTGATTTCAAATCTCAAACTTAATATTGCTTAAGCACAGTTATCAATTTATTACATAAAAAGCTTAATTAGGAGATGAAAAATGTTCCTAAAAGTGATTTCATGACTTCTTTTAAATTCAAACAGGAAGATGGCTCAGAGGTTGGTGTAGGAGGTGCCCAAGTAACTGGCTCAAATACAAGGAAGCACATATTGCAAGTCTCCACTTTCCAGATGACGATACTAATGCTCTTTAACAACAGAGAAAAATACACATTTGAGGTATGATTTGTGGCTTTCGAAACTGACTTTAAAAAACTGTTAAAATGTATTCTGCAGATAGATGCAGAGCATATGTGGATCTATGGTACTGAACATCTGCCTGTACTCTTTCAGAAGTTGTGTAGGAAATCTTGACCTATGTACACAGATCTTTTGATGCCAAGAAAATATACCTCATTCGTCCCTAATGCCCCGCCCCCCCTTTTTTACTTGATAGCGAGAGTTCAGAGTCCATAGTAATTTATTTTTATGGTTGGAGAGATTGTTTTTAGCACCATAATCTCGTTTGACATTGTTAATCCCTTAACATGGAATGTGTGTTTCTTACAATCCCAATGGAAATTTCTCTGTGCTGTGAAACCCATAGTAAAAGTATGGGCCGTGTGTAGCTGTAAGTCCTTGGAACACTTATACAAAGGGGCCAGGGCCCTTAACCATTTGTTAACCTGATGGGGCGCTGCCCATTCCTAAAGGCTACGAGCACAAAGGGGGGAGCCACCAAACCCAGGCATCAACTAAATCCAGAGACACAGCTCCTTTAGCGCTGTTTTAGATTGTATTTATAGCTTTCCTCATCAAAATTAAATCTCTATAACATACCAGATAACTGAAAATAGGGGGAAAGCTCTTTAAAATATCTATTTTTAATCTTTTTAAGATATTAAGTGGCTTTAAAAAAGATATGCATTTGTAAAAATACCATGCTGATGACTTAAACTTTCTTACGTTGCAGTAAATTCTACTGTTCATTTTAATAGAAAAAATGTAATTCTTGTGCCCCTCTTCTAGAAACTTTTCTGTGCTACAAATTGCTGAGTACCATCCACCCCCATCAAAGTCAACTAGTGGATGGTGCTCATCATATCACAGCATCAAACCGTTTCTCTGATGCTTACTGAAAGGCAATTTGTGTATTTCCGAAAGACCAGATTTAATGCAGGTGTCAAATATAATGTCATTTTAAGAATGAACTGTAATGTGAATTAAAATACACACAGTATGTAGTTACCGTATTTTTCGTCCCATAGGACGCTCCGGCGTATAAGACGCCCCCGCGTTTTCGGACCAAAAAAAAAAATAAAAAAGCGCCGCTTTTTTCGCGCCGCTCTCCCGTCCCCGCCGCGCGGCGGGCTGCTGGGAGCGCGCCGCTCTCCAGTCCCCGCCGCGCGGGCGGGCTGCTGGGAGAGCGGCGCGAAAAAAGCGGCGCTTTTTTTTTTTTTTTTTTTTGGTCCGGCCGATATTCGGCGTATAAGACGCCCCCCCTAATATTGAAAGTATTTTTGGGGGTTAAAAAGGCGTCTTATACGCCGAAAAATACGGTAATGCCTGTTTAATAAGGGTTTAAAGCATGAGAACTTGTTCTTAATTTTTATTTTATTCTGTATTTCACTTTCATTGGCAGTAGTCAGAATACTTAAGGTGAAAAGTACATCAGTGATTACTGATGGTTTGATTTTAATCCTTTGGCATTAGAAATCAGGATGTTGGACTAAAATCTCATTGGCAGCAGTAGGTTGTGCTGGAATGGCTGGCATTGAGGCATTCAATTTAAATAAATAATTAAAAAAAACTTATTTACTCGTCATTTTAAGCAGTTAATTTATATGATCAAGATCCACTTCCTTCTGGTTTACTGAAGTGATCCTGATTATGCCATTGCAATAAGGTTAATTTTTCAAGACAAAAATGACCTGTAATTTAGTCTTTTAAAATGCTCTTTGGCTGAAATGTGATAAACAAATACAGGATAGAACCAAATTGGTGGTTATATTTAAATGCAACTGGAAATGAGCAAATATTAGCCCTTCATGTCACCTTAGAGGTTGGCTTTTGGGGTATTGACAGGTGTAGTTTGAAGGTGTTCCACTAACACAGTCTGAAAGCACATTGCAGTAGTTCAAAACTTCAGCATCCATGAGAAAGTGGAAAATGAGGATTGATGCCTCGGCTTCTAAATAGCTCTCAGTAGAACTCTCAGGAACACTGACTTTCTATGTGGATTCAACTAATGTTAACATTTTTATGAGGAAGACCACAAAACATGCCGTAGCTTACATTTCTCCCAACAAGGGACTCCGAGAGGCACTTAAACTACAGAAGCCCTTGATGGAAGTTTCAGAGGGTCTTGACAAGATAAGTTGATAACACTGCTTTAGAAGACTGTGTGCAAAGCACTGCTGGGGTATATTGCTCTATAAATTTTTTGCTTTGTATGGGTTCTAACAGTGTTTTAATAATCATCTTTCAAGTGTCATCTGTAGTACTTTTGAGCTGAGGTGAACTAGACTGTCAGTTTTGTTCTCTGCTGAGTGTAAGGTGGAAACAAAACTAATCTTAAGCAGCTCTATACTTTATTAGGAGTGTGCTCTGCAGAGGGATGAGAAAACACGTTTTTGTGAAAAAGCTGGTGCCAGGATGAGACTCTTATTTGATATTTCTTGTAAGGCTGTCAGCTTTTCATGTTAACCAACTGCCTTACTTGGCTTGATAAGATACTTTTGATAGCTTTCTGTCAGAAATGTCCTTGATCGCTATGTATACTTTTTTCATTCAACTGATGATGAAAGTAACATTGGAGAGCATAAACCCTTTTGGCTTTCTCAGGAGATAAATTGAGTGTTAACAGTTGATTTTTAATTTTGTTCCTTTCATCATATTGGCAGCTGTTTACTTTAAACTATAATTGAAGAAATCCACTTTCTCTAAATCAGCACATGTTCATCACAAGCCTTTTTTGCAAGTGCTTATTAGACTATCACTAAATGATTTCTAACTTTTCAAGCATTTGAAGAATCTAAGTATCAGAAATTAGTTTTGAGAGATGAGGATTATCTTTTTGAGCAATCGGGTTATTTTTGCCCTTCTCCCCTCACGCCTCTCGCCCTTCCCCCCAAAATAAGCTACAGAACATGTTCTGACATAAAGTATAAGCTATTGATGATGTCATGATTTTCCTTCAGGAAATTCAACAAGAAACTGATATCCCTGAAAGAGAGCTTGTTAGAGCCCTACAGTCCCTTGCATGTGGCAAACCAACACAACGAGTTCTCACAAAAGAGCCTAAATCAAAAGAAATAGAAAATGGTCATATATTTACAGTGAATGACCAGTTCACATCCAAATTGCACAGAGTCAAGATTCAAACGGGTAAGTCTGTTTTTATATTCATCTCTTGTACTCCAAAAATATCTTAAGTTGTAAAATGTTGGCACCTACATTGAAGGTAAAGGCATCACACTAACAAAAGGAAAATATTAATCTACGAAACTTGTTGTCATTGACTAGTAGCCTGAAAGAGAAAATTTAAATGTTGAGGAAATCCAAAGCACTTACAGAAAGTAATAGTTAAGTGGGGAGGTTTTTTTAAAAAAGTATGTAGTCCTCTCCAACAGGAGAAGAAGGTGGAAGGACTGTAGCTTTTCAATTAAATTACTATATTTTAAAACTTACCAGGCTGATTTAGTTGGTGAGACACATCTGTCTCAGCAGTTTTCAAACTGACTCGTGGTGATGATGCATGTGTGTATTCCACTAAACATCAAGATGATGTTGCATGTGTGTATTCCACTAAACCCTTCCTTCCCTGTGTATTGGGGTCCTATTTTATCAAATTTCTGGAGTAAAGGAGAGGGGGATTGGGATAGTGCTGCCCTTTTATAGACTCAGGAGGGGTCATGAGTATGTGCAGGGTGTATGCAAGGCCCTGACAGGTACTTCTGCAAAAAAACTCTGGCTCCAGCATGCTGGGAATGGAACACCTGTGTGCAACCACATCTTAAGAATAACAGTAGGGGTAAGTAACCATTTTTGCCTAGCTCGCTAAAGTTTTTAAGTTAAATTGTTGGTGAAATGTGTTGAGACGCTTGTATATGTATATGCATTTGTGAGTGCAGTGTGTTAGTACTTCTTAATTCATACATGAAGTGTATAAATAACATATATCTAACCCCCTATATCACAGTACACAGTGGTAGCATTTAAAAAGCATCTTAAAATATTATGTATTTTTGAGAAAGATTCTTTGGATTTGTAATAGAACATATCACTGGAACTGGTAATCTCACAGATACATTTTAAGTGCAATCACTGTACTTCTCTCATGCCAGACATTGCACATATTACAGACATTTTAACCCTTTCCTAACAGTGGATGTGGACAAGGCTGCAAACATCTTAAACCCAACAGTATGCTCTTGCGATTACACTACGTATGTGGTGTTGCATAAACTACAGTGGATTTGGGTGTCTGCAGATACAAGCAAAATACCAAAGTATCCATGATTTAACATGTCTACCTTACATGGAGAATTCTAAGGTGGCAGAGACACAATAACAGGTTACAGAAGTTTTAGAGCACTTTAACTAGGGCCTCACATACTCCGTGGCACAAGGGGACCAAATTCTGTAGCAACACCTAAATTCCAATGGGATACTAAATTTTCTCTTACTGTGCAGGCCTCTTACTCCCATCACCCTTTTCACTATAGAAGTACAATAAGTACACCTTTTGCACTATGAGTACAATTATGACTCTTAATTGAAAATATTCATTGATGCAAAATTTGTACAGTTGTTTTAATCAGAGGTTATATTTGAGTTTTAGCATCTTGTTTTCTAGGCTAGCAGCACAGCAAAACAAATTCTTGATTCCATGAGGGGATGTGTTTTGCAGCATTCTCCAGTGATCAGCTGAAAAATAAGTTTCTTTCTATCCTTAGCCAGAGGGAAGTCTGCCATGATGTTCAGGGTTTTTGAGTAGAGAGAGTAAAATGAGAAAAGAGGATATCTAAAAGCTAGAAGACTTGTATTCAAAAGCAGGAAATATTGAATTTGTGTGTGGGAGAAGAGGTGCCCAGAAATAATAGCTGTAGGGGGAGAGAGACTGGAAGCAAAGACAGAAATAAGAAATTGGAGATGGTCGAAAATACACAAAATCCAAAAGGGGCAAAAAACAAAGTGAATAGGTTGGATAATCCAAAAGGAGGAGCAGAGAAAAAAGTGAATAGGTTGGCTAATTATCTTCAGCAGATTAACTGGTTTGGAAAGTAAACTTGTATATAAGATTCTGTCCCTATCTTTAGTATGTTGCAATTCCCTCTGTAATTGAAACATCATCTTAATTGAAATGTCTCCTGACAAGCAAAGGAAATAAAACCCAACTACACTGTCAGAATTTTTTTTCTAGGACACAAACTCTAAATTATGTGCAATTGAATAAGAAAACAAAACACCATATATAACCCATAGCTCCAAAGTTAATTTGGCAAAATTGGAGTAATTTTAAAGAGAAGAATCTTCAATCTGACAGCAGCCAAAAAAAGTTTTGCGAACAAAGTTCAGTACTGTTTGAAAAGCAGAGAAGTTTACTACATTACATTTTAAATAGTAATAGCAACTGACAATATAGTAACACATACTTACATATGCATTGATTGCTATGTATGTCTGTCTTCTTGTGGCCACGTTTCATTAAAAACCACACTTGAAAATGTCACAAACCAAGAAACTTTATTCCACTGTGAGTGAAATTAAATTTTGTGAATGTTAATTTTATTGAAATTAATAATTTTGACTTTTGCTCAAGGTATTTCGTCTTCTCTTTTAGTTGCTGCCAAACAAGGAGAATCAGACCCAGAAAGAAAAGAAACAAGGCAGAAAGTAGATGACGACAGAAAACATGAGATAGAAGCTGCTATAGTGCGGATAATGAAATCTAGAAAGAAGATGCAACACAATGTGCTAGTAGCAGAGGTAACATCACATATAGTATTGACAGGGTTAAGAGGTTAGGAAGAGGGCACATCTTAGATTTCTCTGTCAATTGTTACTCTTCTGTTAACATAACAAAGTTGCAAGGCCTTATCAGCTGTTAGATTTTTAAACTGATTCTAAGGAGACTTTATATTTTTATCTCATACCCCTGGAAGCATAGATGAGTTTAATTCCTTTAGTTCCTATTATGTCAACAAGTTGCTTATAGTACAGTGGTTATTAAAAAAAAAAAAAAACACAGTAAGTTGAATGCAAAAGATTGATATCCTCTATTGAACTTATTAATTGCTAAACATAGGGTCTAATGAGCTGCCAAGGGGAGTGAGTTTCAAACAGTGAACCTTTTGTAAGGAGAGTCCTGACACTCGTAGTTACTAAATCTGAAGGCTGCACAAACAGCAAATGTCTTCCAGCCAGTTCTAACTGCCATGATGGGTGTAGGTTGAGAGGCTTCATGATGAACACTCAGTTGCACCAAGAAGTGAGAAAATTGACAGTGAGGAAACTTCAGCACAGAGTTCATGCCCACCGTTCTTCTGGGCATAAATTGATTGGCTGCTGGTGTGAGAAAGGATGGTTTTCCCCCATGTGTATAACTTAATTGCCTGCCCTGTCCATTATTAGGTTTTTGTCTTTCTCTGAAATTTCAGCTATTGACAATAATGGAGGTCGAATATTTGATGTGATGAACCAGTGGTACAGAAATAAAAAAACAAATTAACTTTTATATGAATCAATCTAATTTCTATTGCAAACTCAATTTTTTTCACTTTGTACCTGAAGTGTGCAGCTGGCCATATAAACTTTAAAGGTTACATGCAACTTGTTTTAACATGTTTTTATGATTTTTTTTTTTGTATTCATTTGTGTTATGCAGCATAACACATTATCATCTGCACTATAGCATTAATTGTTCTTGTTTTTATGTCATAGGTAACTCAGCAGCTGAAAGCTCGATTCTTACCAAGTCCAGTTGTTATTAAAAAACGTATTGAAGGACTTATTGAGAGAGAATATTTGGCACGAACACCTGAGGATCGCAAAGTTTACACTTACGTAGCATAAAATGCGTTCAGCAAATTTGATTTATTCTTGGACTATACTCTTCGCATGAACTGGGAAGTTTTTAAATCATTAATATTAAAGACGACCATCTCTTCTATTAAATTACAATACATGTTCTAGATGATGCAGATCAAGCCTTTACTCCTTTTGAGAGTTTTCAACATCAATTGATTGAGCTTCAGGCTTTTCAACGTTATCCCTGTAGAGATCATTCTTATAACTCCTCGGGAAAATGTGAACGTGCTGCGTTTGTTTTCAAAACTGTATGAAAACAGAAAAAATAAAAACAAATTTAGAAAATACAGCTCATTAAAAATAAAATTGTTGGAATTTCATTTCCCCAAATCTTCAGTGTTGATGTAAATGTGTTTCTGTAGTGTTGCTTAGCACTTTGCGCATTGTATAAGTTGGGTTTAAAAACAACACAACTGGTAAGACAGAATTCCCGGTTATATTGCTCTGCTTCAGACATTTCTTTAACTAGCCATGTTTAATTTAAATATTTGGGTCTTTATAAATTTACCAAGAATACAATTTTAGCATGCTTCACTCTTCCAGCTGCACTCATTATTGTTCGGCAATATGATCAGAAACCTTTTTGGGGCTCAGTAAAGACCGTAAAAATTTTGGCTTTCCCTTCTGTAATTTGAGTTCTTCCAAATTAAGTTCTATATTGATTAGGTTTGTTCTGGTTTCTTTATAGGAAAAAGGAAAAGGTTTTAGTGTGTATAAACTGTATAATAATTTTTGCTGTTGTACTCACTGCTGATAGTGGATTGTACAGGGCGATGTTTTTATTTCACTTAATGTAGACACAAATTTAAAATAAACGGATTTAGTGTACACAGACCACTAATTCAGTTGTTTTAGAGCACAGGGAGTACAATTTGTTGAACTAAATACTGCCACTTGAAGAAACGTACCAAGACTATACCTTGTTTATTAATGTCATGACCAACCAGAAGGTTTCCCACCTTAAGTACGTATTTTAGGAGATTAAAGTGAAGCCATTGTGCACTATTAATTGTTTTAAAATGCAATCTGAAAATGCAATAAATATTTTTCTTTAATCTTAATGAAATCTTAAGTTTTTACAGCAAAACTTCTTTCACATGTTGTCAATGTGGTTCAAACCATGGATTTCAAAATTGTGATTCATGGGCATTGCTTTTCTTTGATAAATCACTTTTCACTCCCTGCGGATGTGTATTGTGCTAAAGATTCTTATAATTAAGATATAGTTTTGACCTTACAGACAATGTACTCTATTCAGCTTCTCTGCCATAACTCTGGTGTTCTCTATTTTTCATCAAACTACTGTAGTTTTATTCTTAGTTCTCCTTAATTGTGCTATTTCACAAGATATTTTAAAATGTAATTGGGAAAGGCTGCTTATAGTATAGACACCAATTTGGAGTCAAAAACCTGGTTGATGGTCATGAAGCATTAAGGTACTGCTGGTGCATTTGTTAACTGTATCTGACAAAGGTGTCTGTTCAAATATATGCTAAAGTTTATCAACATAATTTCAGTATGGATAAAGATGCCACATAGCTGTTTCCATGGCATTTTGGGTAATGTTTTTACTCTGGTCTGCATATGTGTGTAGATTGATTTTACTTTTGTTTTTCTGTCAGCATTTGGCAGCTAAGAAAATATATTTCTATCTCAAACATTTTACCATGAATATTTTGTAATTTATGCAACATGCTTCAAAGTCCAAATAAAAGTGTGTCTTTCATTGTATCCCCAAAAGTTCCACAAATTTTGACTAGACCAGTTCTAAGTGATCAGAGTGAAAGAAAACTCCCAGGCTTCAACATTTTCTTTGTGTTTCACTAACTTCTGTTTCAACATTGATACTTGCCAAGCAGTTAGGCTGGAAGGTGTCTGTGGTGTCTGTTATTAAATACCTGTGTGTATATGAATAATATATTTTAAGTGATAAAGGTATTTATTTTCAATAATGCTATGGATAGGTAGCAACCTTCCATGATTGTTTTTGGAGTACAGTACACATACTAAATGAGGTAATAGAATTATTTCAGAGTGCCTTTATGGAATGTTGTGTCCTAAGACGTTTAATTTTTTCCCCAAATATGTGCTTTGTCCCATGTTTTCTGATGCTTACCTTTTATAAATTTCCATAAAGAGGTTTCATGTCAAATACCGGGAAAACTTGTTTATTTTGTTAAAAGGCGTTGATGAGGTAAAGTAACAAAAACCTAGACATTCAAGTTCAACACTATATATTCGGTGTTTTTTAAAAGAATGGGGGATGTAAAAGTGAAATTCTAGTTCCACTGAAGTCTATGGGAGTTTCATGATTTATTTCAATGGGGACAGATGTTAATGTCACATATATTCTGGCTCTTGACTGTCACACATTTAATGTTATTTGTAAATAATTGTGATGTCGTCGTATAGCTAATGTTTTTTAACCTTCATTAGCATAATATGTGAAAGGATAGTAGGTAATTTAAACCTCCTTATGTAACAAGGGATGGACTTTCTTTTACAGATTAAAATGACTAGAATTTTAAAGAGACAAGATGGGTGGGATAGTACTTTTTATTGGCCCAACCTGTGTTGGTGACAGAAGCAAGCTTTCGAGTTACATGGAACTCTTCAAATCTGGGAAGCTCTGTGTAGTTCGAAAGATTGTCTCTGTCAGCAACACAAGTTGGTTCAATAAAATACCTTACCCATCTTGTCTCTCTAATGTCCTGGGACCAACATGGCTACAACACTGCAAACAATAGAACTTTAAAGACTTTAATGATTTTGAAATGTGCTTGTGACCCTTCAAAAAATCTTGTCCATAAACATTAAATGTGAGGTAATGAAGCAAAGGATATCTTAATATATCAAGATGAGAATATTCAAACTGAAGTCAGATTTAGAGAACAGCAGAAAATTGCTACAGCTCCTTTTAAAGTGAGTTTGATATTGTGTTTTTAGAATGTATACATGTGAATTTGAAATGTCTTGTGCAAACTGTGCAAATGTCCTGCTGTTCCTTATCTGATTTCACTTCTGATCTTTTTTTAATGAATTATCAGGCTCTTCTGGTGATATTTATTAAAATGGCATATAGAGAGTTTACACAACTGCCTGTATTGATGGAGAATATGAACATCAAGCATTTTTAAATACGGCTGTGTAATTCCTTTTTTAAACTTATTTTTCTATATTAATCTAAGATGGTGAAATGAAAAATTAACAAAAAAAAACCTGCAGTTTTTCTTGTAAGATCTCAGGGCCAAATTTCAAACCAATGGTGCCTAAAATTAGATTCCTAAATCTATATTTGATGATGATGCCTAAAATTAGACTTCTAAATCAATTTTTGGGTCTCTAAATAGACATGGCCAGACTTTAAGATGTGCTGAGCAGCTTTCGTTCCCGTTCCCACGCAAACTGTTAAGTTGTAGTTAAGGCTGCATGACGGTAACTCCAACAACACATGATTAAATGTCATTGCATTGGTAACCCCCCCCATCTACACTTTACTTGTCGCTTCCACTTCTCAACTAACTACCTGCCCCATCTGCATCTCCACTCAAGTTTTCTTTTTTGAGCTTCCTTGTAAATTCAAAATGTATACCCATAGTGTTAGCAGCAGCATGGTTTAGTGCAATGGTCCCCAAACATATCACATGCCCCCCACTTTGTCTGTTAACCTCCCCTCCCCCTGGGCAGGGAGCTGAGCTGCGCCTCCAGGGAGGTATAAGGGGACCACAGCTGGTGCTCCCTGTCCCATGTGGATTGGCCCAGGCCACAGCTGCACCCCTCTCAATGTTCCTTTGCACCTCTTAGAAAGCCATGCCCTACACTTTGTAGACCTCTGGCTCGGTGGTTACAGTACGGGATTGGGAGTTAGGAAGCTTTGGTTTATGACCAGATACGATTCCCATTTGCTGTGTGCCTCAGATAATCCAATCTATAAAATTTTCCCATGCCTAGAAAAGTATGTGAGGAGGTTACGCTTGTGGTCCAAAGTAGCCACAGCTTGGATGTATTTGATGTCCAGTTGTAGTGCATGGCACACGTGAGGACCTGCCACTGTAAGTGACTGGTTCCTGAGAACTTCATCCTGGGATCCAGCAACTATAATGTTCCTGATAAATCAGGTTACAGGAGAGGTTGCCTGTGTTTTGGAAGCCTGCAGAGTGAGGTTAGGAGGGGAGATGGCCCACAGGAGGATCTCTCCTTATACAGTGTTTTGCTGAATGAAAGATTTGGAGGGCCATTGACTTGAAACTTCTGTCCTTCAGTATAATGAACACCTTAATGGACCTAATGCACAAATGTATTTAGTTTTCTGAATCTCTGAAAAGCAAATTCTCTTCTGCCTTGGCCGTGTATCTACTCTGATAGAAATGAAAGTTAGAGAAAACTGGATTATGTAATTTTAGATGAGAGTAGCTGGTGGACACTTAACCAACGCTGAGCTCAGCACTGTAACAAATGACTCTGACAAAACAGCGACATGTCAATTCATGGTAAGTGGAGCATACAGTAGCTGACACATAGCAACATCCATATAGCTGATGTAACCATTTATGTTTGGTAGGTGCATTTAGTTTCTTTAGGAGTTGCAAGTTTGTTAAACCATGTCTCTGTAACCTGTTTTAGATTTTTGGTCTAACCTATTTACATGACAGAACTTGCTACTGCTAAACAACATTGTGTTGACAGCAAGGTGAGCCAAGCTTACAAAGAACCTTCATTTCTTCCCAGGCCTCTCTTACTAGAGTGAGATTTCAGACCCATGTTGATCCCTTGAAGCTAGTAATATTTAATGCCACTAGTGAGATAGAAGTTTGCAGGTCCATTTCTGGTAACAAAGGAGTACCGTATACCTGAACTTGCTGCAGTGGTATTTTTATTGTTGATGCTTTAGTACATATTGGATAACTTGTGTTCATCACAATCATCCACCATGCAAAAAAGCTCTTCATTACAAGCACAGCAAATGTTGAGACATCCCCCGATCCCATTCACAGCATACCCCCCAAACAATCAATTACCTGATTTAATTTACCTATGCATTAATTTACACTCTAGCTTGAAGAGTCCTTAAAAAAAGGTAGCAAAGGGCAAAGCTGAAGAAAATGAAATTAAAATAACGAATAAACTGTAGTCCAGCTAGCTGTCTTGCAGTAAGCTGTACACACTCATATTAGATTGTAGGTATGTGGCATTTAAATGGTATTTACAAGTGACACCATATTTGCAATGGAATAATCATTGTATCAACTGCCCATGGAGAATCCTACAGCAGGGGCAGTAGAAAAGTGCATTTTGGGATACCAAGTAAAATAACAACCAGTATGAAACTGTGATTTAACACAACATTGATTATCCTCTGTGCTTGGTTTTGCTATACCATAATGTATGAATGGTTTTATTTAGGGCTCCCATCCCTTGACAAGTTGATTTACCACTTTGATAGAGCTACCTTGCTCTGCTTTTTCCTGCTGCTCTCTATCCCCTTCCTAATTTGTTCCTTCTGAACTTCACACTGTTCCAAGGGCTACTACAATAAAGCTCATTAGAGACTTCCATTTCTCAGCCCCAGTTCACCACTTGCCACATTTGTCACTTTCCCCTTCTTTCACCTGTTTCCCACTTCTTTTGACTTGTCTCATGAGCTATGTACACAGAAGGGGGAATGTAGTAGTACAAGGGACACAGCCTTGTTCGCTCCCAGTCCAGTACTGATATAGTATCTGGAGTGATGTAGATTAGACATAGACTTTGTCGTATTTTTGAGATACAGAGGCATACTTAATCCACTGGCTTTCAGCACATTTCCTGAATTCCTGTCCTTAGATCTATTCTTGTCTAATTTACTTCACTGACTTTCATTTTATTTCATCAATATTTGGGGTACCACCCTTACTGTAATCCTTTGTCACAACATGGATTTGTTTGTAGTCAATAGCTCCTCCCTTTCCCCCATCTTTTATTTCTATTATGTGTCCTTGCTTTAAGATAAGGCATGTGATTGTATCAAACCTTTTTCTTTGTTTCTTTGTGTTAAGGTCTACCTCCCCACTTTGAACTTTAGGGTAAAGATGTGGGGACCCCGCGTGAAAGAACCCCCCAAGCTTATTTTACCAGCTTAGGTTAAAACTTTTTCCAAGAACCCAAACTTTTTTAGTTTGGACTTGGAATAACGCTGCCACCACCAATTTAAGCCCCCAAAACCATGGGTTAGGGTAAATTTGAACCCCTAATTTAATTACCCCCAATTTTCCCCCCTTTATCTGGGAGAGACTTGAGAACAAAGACCAAACCCCTCACTTTTTGTGAGACGTGCCTGATTTAAACCAGGATCTATTTAATAGAAACAAGCAGACAGAATTTTAAAAGGAAAAGTTTAATTAAAGAAAAAAGAAAAGCATAAACTTTTTTGTACAGAAATTAATAGAAAAAAACCCTTAACATTATACAGCCTCTTGACCCCCTTACTAGGAATTTCTCCCTCTGCTAAAGGCTAACAGAAAAAGAAACACCGTGGATCAATTATCAAGTGATACAGTTCAAGCATACAATTTACTTACTACTGGACTTGGCTTTTTAGAAGATTGTAGAAGAGAGACAGAAGGTTGGTTTCTCCAATAGCCAGGCGAACTTCAGCATGAGCGAGAGGAGGAGGGAAACTGAAACTAAAAACACTCTTTGTTCCTGTACATCATTCCCTCTCTCAGGTTGCTTCAGGTTAACCCTTTGCAGGTAAAACAGTAATTCTAAGCTACTTTATACTTATGACACTTTGAGTGATTGCTCATGTGTATTCCACAATAAGTGTTCACGCTCACCACGTGTACCACTCTCGGAAGTTTTTTTCCCCTAGCAATACCCATAGGAGAGCGCCCCTAGCAACCTCTGGAGTGGCATCTCCATGTTACGGTATCAGGGGTGCTGTGAACTCCTCCCACCCTCAGTTCCTCCATGCTGCCAGTGAAGGTGCTTCGGAACTGTCCTATTCCAGTTTTCCCTCAACTCTTGTTCGTTCAGTGTATGCCATCTGTAGTTAGTAGTTTAGTTTAGTGTGTCTGGGCCAGCGCATGCCCCGCGCCCTGGGTCAGTGACTGATCTGCACCCAGGCGATTTATGCTGTTTGGGAGAAACCCATCTCAGTGATCACTGCAAGATTTGCAACTCGTTTAAACCTCGGACCAAGAGAGAAAGAGAGAGGCTCCGGCCCATCCTGATGGAGTCAGCATTGACCCTGACTCTGGCGCACCACTCTGAGTCGACACAGGGCACCACGGTGTCTGTGTGAGGCGACACCCTCCCCCCCCCCCGGCACCATCTACCAGTCGGCACTGTTCCGCATCTATGGGGCATGCCGAAAAGGCTAAGAAGGAACCGCCTTTGCCATGGCACTGGAGCAAGGCTGGGGGAAAGACTAGACCCATGCTGTGCAGTCCTTGATCCCTCTCAGCTTCCAACTTGGGTCAAGCGGAGTAGCCTGGCCCATTCAGAGCAGGCTTCCCTGAATGTCCAGATGACCTCCACACCAGAGGCTCTGCAAGCAGCTTGGGATGTTACATCCAGGTCAGTACCAGAAGCACCACCAATGTTGGCCCCGTGGTCCAGCGGCAAGCTGCTGCTGTGATCCCCACAGTCTTCCCTGGCTTGGCACCAGTCTTGTTAGAGGGAACGTTCCCGATGCTGTTCACCACTCAGCAATTGTCCTGTGCGTAGTCCACATAGGTCACCTTTAACCTCCACCCCTACCAGATTGTCTGGTTGGGTTCTGTCTGAAAGAGGCTCCAGGCAACGTTCTACCTCAAGAAGCAGATACCAACAGGACTGAGGTAGACGCTGCCACAGGTCCTCGTCTCAGCAGGGCTAATCAGTCACAACATGAACACTAATGCCATTTTAATTCATTGTCTCGCTCCTGGACCCGTAGCCCCGGGCATCGATCGCTGGCACCTCACTGTCACAAGTCCGCCCGCTGGAGCCAATCGCAGAGCAGCTGTTACCGACAGTACCATTCTTCCACGATGGGGTCGCGGTCTCGTGGTTGGTATCACTCCTGGCGTCGCCACTTCTCCCAGACCAGGGACAGCACCAGGTTGTATGACAGCCCAGCCTCCCTTTGTAGTTGTCCATCGATAGGTCAGGCCAAACAGCCTGCTTCGCCAGTGCCGCAGCAGGTGCAGTGGCACTGGGCCTCATGGCTGGCACATTGGCCCCAGTGCTGAGGTAGAATGGATAGGGCTCGGTTTCCCCATCAATTAAAAAAGGGATAATGATATTGACCTCCTTGGCAAAGGACTTTGCGATCTAAAGATTAAAAGTGCTAAATTAGCATTAGGTATTTATTATTAATGGAGTGTCCCATCTCACATACTGTTGGATAACAGCCCTGTAGCAACCACAGCAATTGCATAAGCATTAGAGCTGATCAAAACCCCAAAAGATTTCCCATGAGAAATTACAGCTAAAAAATCTACGTTTGAAATGTTTCAACTGCAAAATTTGTGTTTCCTGTGGGAAGCTTTGAACTGATTTGAAACAATCAGTTGTTTAATTTGACTTAAAATATCATTTAATTTGCTTCTTCAGTTAATTTCGACCATCCCTCACTCCCCCCTTACTTCCTCCCCTGATTTTTGTTTTAAACCAACATTTTAACTTAAAATGTTTCAATTTGGGGGATTTTTTAAACCAAAACATCCAAAGGACATGACATTTTAAATGTACAAGAAATAACATTTTGGTTTGGAAATTTCTGTGAGATAACCAACTGTTTTGTCTGAACTGATACTGTCCAGGGGAAAACTCTGGTTTCCACATGAAATGTTAGCGGGACAAGGTGAGTGAGATAATGTGTTTTGTATTGGACCAGCTTCTGTTAGTTAGAGAGAGAACTGTGGAGCTTAATGGAGACCTAAGTGTGTGGACTGAAAGTTGGTCTCTCTCACCAACAAACGTTGGTCCTGTAAAAGATATGGCGCCAACCACCTCATCTCTCTAATATCCTGGGACTGACAAGGCTACAGCTATGCTGTATCCAAGTGAAGAATGTCAACCGGTTTTATCTAATGTTAGCAAAGATTAAAGGTGTGGGTAGCTGTCTTTAATACAGTGTAATAGCTGGAAAGGAAGAGGAAATTAGCACCACTGGGCCAGGCAGCTTTGCAGATGGTCTGGAGCTCACTGGTAGTCCATATACCAGTTAGGGAGTCTCTGATTTGGAGCCAAGGACGAGATAGTGTAAGGGGAGCGTGCTGGCCCGGTGGTTTCCCTGGCTGCCTCTCTTCCTCCCCAATCTCCCCCCCCCCCCCCCAGTCTCCCCTTCCTATGGCTTATAAATTGACTATAAATTTCCTTGATTTGGCTGCAATGTTTTATTTCCCAAGTTAGCTCCCCCGCCTCTTCCCCATGGGTAAGTCACACAAACACCCTCCCGCCTTTCCTGTTCTCTCCCTGCAGAGATCTGCAGCTGCTGTCCCAGACCAGGATTTATACTCCTCTCGGCTGACCCTTGGACCAAGCTTCTAGCCAGCAGCTGCTGGCAAGGGCAGGGGAGGAGCGAGTGGAGAGGAGGGAGGCGTGTGGTGCAGCCGGCTGAAGTGTGACTGGCAAGTCCGGACAGGGGTAGCGAGGGTCGTGCTGGCTCAGAGCACAGCCCTGAGAGGTCATGGTGCTGTGAAAGAACATCCTCCTGCTGCAGCATGAGTGCCCGGGCCAGGGGCGGATCCTGCAGGGTAAGGGGGGGGGGGGGGCTGCTGCTCTTGTGTGTGGAGAAGCCGGGGGTGTAAGATGGTTGCTAATGGGGTTGTTGTTTGGTATCTAGGTGGCAGCGCTCAGTCACTTCTTTCTCTCGGACACTGGCTGCATCAGAACGGCCACGCTGGGTCAGCCCAATGGTCCATCTAGCCCAGTATCCTTCCGTCTGAGTGTGGCTGGTGTCACGTGCTTCAGAGGGACTGTGCAGAACAGGGCAATTTTCTAGTGATCCAGTCCCAGGTTCTGGCAGGCAGCGGTTTGGAAGTGGGTGGAGCTGTGGGTTGTGTACGCAGGACTGTAGAACAATGATTTCATGCCAGTGTGAGTGTAACTCTCTCTGCACTTGAATTTCTTTCTTTGCAGAGGGGTGGGTCCCGGGGGTGCTTGGTAGAACTAGGAAAGGGGGAACGGATGCAGGACTGGCTGTGGAGTGGAGTCCCTGCAGTAGGGGAACTGACTTCCTAAAGCTTCCCCAGCCTCCTTTATTCCTTTGCTACTAGACGGACAGATCTGGGAGGGGGGGGGGGGTAATAGAGGATTTGAGGCTCGGACAGCAAATTCCTCAGGGCCAGAATCTTGCCTTGTTCTGTAAAGTGCCCCCTTCACTTCTGGCGCTCTGTAAACAATGGCTATCGGGGGAGAATCACGAAAACCGGTCCATTACTAGATCTGACAAGTATTTGGTGACTGAAGCCGGCTCTGGATTGGTCACAAAATATTCACAGACCACGTGCGTGTCCAGCCCATGAATCTTGTGCGGTGGGGACTTGGAAAGCAAAGAGTTTAAAATGTTAGACTCAAAGCAACAGACATGCTATTGTATTCCTCCCAGGCGGGGGGCATTCAAATGGGGAGGTAGATTTGTTGTGGGATTCTGTTTCCTCTTCGCCACTCAGGAAGTTTATTTTAGGGTGTGCGTCTCCCACCCCAACCCGATAGGAGCTACCTGGATGTGATCCCACTGTTGAGAGAAATCTGAGTGCACGGGATCTTTCCCAGCTCCTTCAGGTTTAACTTTTTAATCAATAAGAAATAGTTGTCTTTATTTAAAAACACCTATTTTCTCTGTTTCATCCCCTCTTTAATACTTCAAAATGCAAGGACGTTTTTGGTGTTGGGGATACCTTTGTTCACGTGGGATCAACAAACTGGCTAAGAACCGAAGAGGTTACCATGGTAACTTATGCTTATTCATTTCCTTTCTGGGGTATTTGAAAAATGTGCCCTTTTGACTTGTGTTTAACTTCACTTACTCTAGTGCTTCTCTCCTCTCAATCCTGCCCTGCAATCTGAGGGTAAATGTAAAAACAAGTGATGGACTCTTCATTGATTGTTTTGGCATTGCTCTTGATTGTGAGAATGAGATACATATTGGAAGCCAGTGAAACTAATTAGTTCACCTGTTGCTGCTCTTGTTAATGTCAAATGCATTGTGTAGTTTTGATGAATCCAATAGAAAAAAAAAGTCTATGCTGCTTGAAAGAGAACTAAGCTTTATGGTTAAACAGCAAAACCAGCATGTGAGGAGAGGACTTTATTTAACCATGTGTTAAATTAACAAATTATAAAGCACTGTTTGCTACCTAAGCATGTAGCTGACACTCTATGTACAAATATCATTGTAAAACTAGTGTGATACTTGACTGCTATGCAGTTGTAGAATGGGCTATTTATGGGGATAAACCTGACATGGTCTATAGAATCACAGACCTTCTTATACAGGAGGCATTTATTAAACAAAGCAGCTAAAATTAGAGACCCAAACAGGCTTCCACAAAGCTTGAGTTCCCACTTTGTTTACCACACATGAGAACTCTGTCCAGCACACACAGAGACCTCTAGTGGCTGAATAGTATACTGCAAATAGACATTGCATTTGAAGCCCTCTCCTCCATGAGTGCGGGAAGCCCTGTCTGCAGTAGAATCCCTGTTGAGGAAGAGGGAGAAGAAGGCTTTTAGGAGCTTGTGCAGGGACTGCAGAACCCAGCTCCCTAGGGGCTATCACCGAGGCTGACCATAGCTCCGCAGGGATGAGGCCAGTGTATCCAGTCCTCAAGCTGGAGTAGTGGCTACAGAGACCTTCCGCGTGGGCGGCCAGGTTTATATAACTTTTGGAGGTGCCCAGAACAGGTCCAAGCAGAGCTGTTCAGTCCATAGGACGGACTGGGGCAACTGCCTCAGGCCTGCGTTTTGAGAGGCCCTGTGCCTCACGGGGATGTGGGGTCCATGGTAGTCTGGGGGGTTAGTGGGGAACCTGGTGCTGGCAGGAGTGAGCTACCCAGCCTCACCGGCTCCCGGCATCACTTGGGGAAAGGGACAGAAGCCAGAAAGTGGCAGGGCAGGAGCTGCGGGAAAGGAGCAGGTGTGGGGTGAGTCAAAGTGGAACAGGGCGCGCAGGGCCTGGGCAGGATGGCTGTAAAAACATAAGCCCAAATGTTGGTGGAGCCGAGCCCATGTTCCTGAATATTGGTGAAGCACAGGCACCAAGGGCCCATACAACTTGCCGTCCATGACATTCCATTCTTGCTCTGTGGACTGCTGAGAAGATCTTTAGGCCAGGTGTATGGGCTGGTGTCTGGAAACAAGATTTACCCCTAAAATTAATAATAATAAAAATACCATCCCCTGCTCCTACACCCACATGTATGCCTGGACTTAATGTTGCTCAGAGCAATATGGACTCAGCTGTGAGTCTGAGCCATGTACAGAATAGGACCCTAAACGTCCTAAGAATGGTGCCCATAAAATGTGCTGAGGGAGCCAAGGACACATTTGTTTAACTGATTCCAGAGGAAGCAAGTAATTACTTCTGAGCTACATGTTAACTCTGCAATAATGGGCTCTTCCTCTGAGGAAGGCATTTGTATACTTTGGTGGGGTTATTTCGCAGTGACTGGAAATGTTCCACAGACGGCTTTTATTGAAATGCTCGTGTTCAGCTCATTTCCCGCTCACATAGACCTTGTGTCCTAAGACAAGGATGTCGAGACAAAGTGAACAGGGTGACCACGTGGGCAGCTCTCTTCAGTGGAAAAAAATGTTGCTAATGCTGTGGACATTGCACATGTTATGCTGACTTGTTTCCTTCCCTTAAAGAAAAGGTGCATCTTCCTGTTGGGAGCATATGATTAGCCTTTGTTTCCTCCTGTCCATGCAAGTTTAACAAGTGTTTTTCTTCTTGCTAAAACCCAGTGTAGTGTCCAATCGTATCCATTGTATACCTCTGACACCTTTGGAGGAACCCAACACACTCCACCTAAGTTATCATGATGACAGTATTTCATTATTTGTATTACGGTAGTGCCTAAAGGGCCCATTGTACTAGGCACTGTCCACATATGTAATAAGAAGATCCTGGGCCTATAGAGCTTATAATCTTAGCATATGACAAGACACAAAGAGGCTACAACTAAATGGGAATAAGGACAAGCTAACAGTGAAACGTTCATACTTAATATGACTAGCAGCAGTTGGAGCACACCACCAGCAGGCTCAGATTCATTCACCTGCTCTGATTTACGGGACAAGTGTGCTAGCCGTTGAGCTATACTACATCTGCTTACAGCTAGAATTCAAGAGGGAAACTGAGTTGCTCACATGAATCAGTTGTTTTTCATTAGTTCATGTTATTTCTCTTGAGCCTGTCAATCAGGACAGTGAGTAATCGGACACCTGCTCTTCCGTAATAATTACTGTAAAAGAACTGGCAAGCAGCCAACCTGCGTTCTCTGTGTTTATATCAGGCTTATTAATCACGTCAGCTGAAGCATTTGGTTCCTGTCTAACGACATTCCATGACTGTGCTCCATGCTTCCAGCGTTTCTGTGCTGTCCTGTAATTTGTTGCAGCGCCAGTTCTGCCTTTGGATACATGAGCACAGCTCTTATTTAAATCTAGAGGGAGTAGTGCCCAGGTAGCTTAAGTATGTCAGTCTGAGATGTTAGAATGGGTGAAGAAATTGCCCACCTGCCTGCCTGAAATTCACTTGTGTGAAGAGAAACATGTTTTAGAGGGTGAGTCGGATGACTAGATTAGGGGTAGGCCTCCCCTGAAAAGCTACAGAAGGGGTTTCTTTGTTGGGGGACTGGGCATGTGTCATGCTCAGGGCCGGCGTCAGGGGGGGTACTACGGGTAGAGCTGTACCGGGCCCCGCACTTTAGGGGGGCCCCGGTACAGCTCTACCCGTAGTCATCCGGCACGGCTCTCCTCCGGACGAGTGCGCCTGTCCCCGGCCGGAGCAGTGAGCCCGGCTGGCGGCAGCGGCGCAGTCCAGGGGAGAAAGGGAGGGGAGGAGGGGGGGGCAGCAAGGGCGGCTCACGCCGCTCCCGGGCTCTCGCTCCCGCTGCGGCCAGCTGTCAGCTGGGGGGGAGCGCCGGCTGGGCGGGGGGAGGGGGCGGCTGGGCTTCCTCCCCCAGGCGCTGTCAGCTGGGGGGGGAGCGCCGGCTGGGCTGGGGGGCCCCCAGCCGCTGTCGGCTGGACTGGGGGGGGGCGGCTGGACTGGGGGGGGGGGGCCCAGCCGCTGTCGGCTGGGCTGGGGGGGGCCCGGCTGGGCTGGAGGGGGCCCCCAAACTATCAGAGTAGGGGGCCCCCAAATTTCTGTCACCAGCCCTGGTCATGCTCTGCAAATACATCCCTATCCCTTGGTTCAAAGAAGGGCACCATTATCATGTCCAAGCATTGTTCTTCCCTGCCAACTGGGGGGTCTTTGCTGTCTACAGGGCCCTGGCAACATGACTCCAATGGAGTTGGGCTTTCAGGGTTTCTTTCGTTTACAGCAGCCCATGGTCCCATGCATTTGGGAACATTCCAATGGGAGGAGGAGGGTGGCTGCTGAAAGTTAATACAGCTTGTGGGTGAAGGATGGTTTTGGGTTTAAGGCATTCAACTGAGTCTGGAAATCCATTCCTGTCTCTGCCACAGATTTCCTGTGTGACCTTATGCAAGTCACTTAATTTCTTTCCGTTCGCTAGCTGTAAACAGGGTTATATGTACTTCCCTAGCTCCAAAGAGTGTTGGGAGATTAATGTTTGTGAGGTGCTCAGCTCGCTGTGGGGGACTTATAAGTACTTCATTGGAATATTTTGCAGTGGAGTTCCTACTGGGTGTCATGCTGTGGTCAAGGGAGGGAGGTGCCACTGAGTCATCTGACTCCCTCTCTCCTTATTCTTAAATCCATACGTGGAGGAATGGTTCTAGGAGAATCATCTCTCCAGCAGCAGTTCTGTGGAAGTGCTTTGGGTTAACTGCCAGTCTAAGGTAGTTCCCTTTCTCTGCTTTCAGTCATAAGTTCTGAGACAGAGAGAGAGCGCCTCATGAATGTTGGTGAGGAGAAATGTAGGTGGATATTTCATGTAGTGCCACAAAAACCATAACGTGCATTCTCAAATGCCATCCCCTGGGAATCTGTTTTACTGATCCCACTTGTTTAATATTAAATATTTTAGTATTGGGAAATGAGTCGTATGAGAGGTCAAGTTACTTAAATGTCAGAGAAAGTTGGTGGGAGATTGGAAATAGAACCCGGAGTCCTAAATCTCAGTCCCATGCTCTCACTACAGGACTTGCTGCCATGATTAATTATAATAATGCTATATTCATTCACTGACCTTACTTCGTACCCCTCCATAGCTGGTAATGGGTGAGAAATTTGAAACTCCTTTAAAAGTATTCACACGAGGTGATTTAATTGGTAAAGGTTCTTTGCACCTGCTGTGACCTTTGTCCCTTGACGAAATTGCAGGGGCTTGGTGACTTTTCTGAGACAAAGCATATAACTGTATTGGCAGAACACACGATTTCCAAGGTGCATAATGAACTTGGACCGGGATTAGGGACGTGAAAGCAAGAGGTGACAACCGACATTGAAAATGGAATCAGACCAAAAACAAAGTGTTTCAAGCTCAGTGCATTCCAATAGTTCATCTGCAGCTGTGCGACGAGACTGCAGTTGGGAAGCTTCACACCGTGGAAGGTTTCAGAAGGGAGTATTGGACAGATTTAATTTTCCAAAACTAAATATTGCATGTAAAACCGAAAGCAAGCAAAACCAGTGGTATCTCACGAGTGTATAATGTAAGTGATCTATTTTAATAGTGAAGATAACTATTGACTCATACAGCTGTAATTATAGTTTGTAGAAGCTTTTAATTTCAAACACTGTATTGGGCAAAATAGAATTGATACTTAATTTTGTTTTCACAGATCTCACTGCAGTGGAATGTCATCAACCAGCAGTAAGTAACTCTCCCTCTGGACAATGCACTTGTTTATTAAATAAATCTTAAATGGTGGGAGGGGGCAAGGAGGCTAGTGCTAATTCAGTTCTTCCAAGATGAACTTCCTAAGGGTATGTCTTCACTACAGCAGTAGGTTGATTTCCTTTAAGTCGATTTTTTAAAGCAGACTGTATAGAGTCGATTTTGTGCGTCCCCACAAAGCACAGCAAGTCGGCAGTGTCTGTCCACACAACTGTTGCAAGCGTCGACTTAGCGAGCATTGCACTGTGGGTACCTATCCCACAGTTCCCGGTGTCCCCAGCAGGCACCATTTCGAGTGCTGCACTATGAGGAGGCATTTCATAATTTTGCGCCCTTTTTTCGCGCTGCCGACCCCATTTCAAGCGGTGCACTGTGGGTAGGCATCCCATTATTCACGCTCTTTCTCCGCGCCTCGCTAACGCCATAGCGCGGCAAGCATGGAGCCTGCTGATGCCACCGCTGCAGTACTGGCCGTTGTGAGGACCTCGCGCACTGTTGTGAATTTTATGCTGTACCGTCTGCAGAGGAATGCGATCCAGAGACAACTGCGCTTTCCGGAACCTGACGACAGTGATGTGGAGATGGACCTGGACGTGCACAGCATGCAGAAGGGCACGTTCATGGAACTTTGTGACTTGCTTTCCCCGGCTCTCCGGCACAAGAATACCAAAATGAGAGCGGCCCTCAAAGTTGAGAAGCGAGTGGCGATAGCCCTCTGGAAGCTTGCAACGCCAGACAGCTACCGGTCAGTCGCGAATCAGTTTGGGGTGGGTAAATCTACGGTGGGCTCTGCTGTGATGCAAGTAAGCAGAGCAATCGTCTAGCTGCTGCTACCCAGGGTTATAAACCTTGGAAACCTGCAATCTACAATAGATGGCTTTGCCGCCATGGGATTCCCTAACTGTGGTGGGGCTATAGATGGGACTCATATCCCTATCCTGGCACCGGACAATGAGGCCTCAGAGTACAGAAACCAGAAGGGATATTATTCTATGGTCATGCAAGCAGTGGTTGACCACAAGGGACGTTTCACCGACCTCTACGTGGGGTGGCCGGGAAAGCTTCATGACGTTCATGTGTTCAGGAACTCTAGGATTTTTAGACAGCTGCAGCAAGGGATTTTCTTCCCCGACCAGAAAATTTCCATTGGGGGGGTGGAAATGCCGATCGTTATCATTGGGGATCCTGCCTACCCCCTAATGCCCTGGCTTATGAAGCCCTACACAGGAGCCCTGGACAGGGGTCAGGAGCTGTTCAACTACAGGCTGAGCAAGTGCAGGATGGCAGTAGAGTGTGCATTTGGCTGTCTGAAGGGGTGATGGCGTTCATTACTGATTCGCTCAGACATCAGCGAGAGAAATATCCCCATTGTTATTGCTGCTTGCTCTGTGCTCCACAATCTCTGTGAGAACAAGGGGGAAACGTTTATGGCGGGCTGGGAGGCAGAGGAAAATTTCCTGTCCGCTGCTTACCAGCAGCCAAACAGCAGGGAAAGTAGAAGAGCGCACCATGACGTGCTGCGCCTCAGGGATGCCTTGAAAACCAGTTTTATGAGTGCCCAAGATGGCGTTTGACAACCTGCTCCCTTGCTCTGCTCGGCCCTAAGCCTGCTGTCCTTGCACCCTCTTTCCCTCCCCCCTCCCGATGCTTGCAGAGGAAATAAATTCACTGTTTTAAAAATAATGCTTTCTTTATTGCTTCATCACAAACACAAATACAGGGGATCACTGGCAAGGTAGCCCAGAACGGGGTGGGGGAGGAGGGAAACCAGCAGTTGCAGTGGTGGAGGAGCGGAGAGAGGAGTGGGGGAAAGGGGGAGAGGAGGGGGGCCAAGACACAGCAGCTTTTAAAAGTCTTTTGATAAATTCATCCTGCTGCTGCTTGTGCTGGCTTGTGGGGTAGAGTGGGTCGGTCCCCGGAGCTTCCCCCCTCCCCCAGGTTCTCACCCCGTGTTTGGGTGGGGAAGCTATGGGACTTGGGGAGGGGGGGAGGTGGTTAGACAGAGACTGCAGAGGCGATCTTTGGTCCTGCTTCAGCTCCACCAGACACCTCAGCATGTCTCTTTGGTCTTCCATTATCCGGAGCAAAGCATCCATCCACCTTTCTTCACGTTCCTGTCGTCTTTCTTCACGTTCCTGTTGTCTTTGTTCGCGCTCCAGCCACATTTCTTCCCTCTTTTCTGCTGCGGCTCTTGATTCCTGCCTTGACTGGAGCAATCTTTCCCTCCATTCCATCTGGCGGGTTGCCTCAGCGTGCGAGTTTTCCAGTAGTTCATTGAACATATCATCGCACGTTTTCTTTTTACACTTTTGTATCTGTGATGCAGGGCGTGAGGAGCAGGACAGGGGATTCTGAGATAATTGTGCAGCCGTGGGCAAAGAAAGGTTCAAAGTTATGAGACAGATGCATTCTCGGACGGATCACAATGGGAGTACTATGCAACTGGCAACCTCAGTATTCAGAGGCCTGATATGATTTCTGTACAAGGTCATATTCCACACCTAAAAGTGACTGAATGGCTCACAGAAAAGTCACAGCATCTCACACACATGCGAGCCTCAGCACAACATGGCTTCTGAAATCATCCATGCAGCCAGCCATGGTAAGCTGAAATCCATATTTAAAAGAAGCACTTGGATATTCTAGAGTAACCCCACCCTCTTCCCCCCACCACGTGGATTCCTCCTCCCCCCCACGGCGTGGCTCCCAGTGAACCGCGAACTGCAAAACAAAACCAAAAATCTCTCGCTAAGGGCTGGCTGGGGGTCTTAAGTGGAAGGAACCGCTTGCAGGCTCTTCAAAATCCCTGCTAGCTACCGCTACGGGCTGGCGGGGGGCGGGTGCGCATTCGGGGAGGGGGGGCCCGCGCGTGGTCGGTCTTCAGCAGAAAAGATTACTTTGCAGCTGGGAACCTTTATCTCCCTACTAATTGCAGTCCGTATTTCAAACAGGCAACCATGAAGGACATCACTTTGCTTAGAATTTCTCAGAGAGATAGAGAATGCATGCTGCTTGAGTCACTGCAAAGTCCTGGTCCATTCGCCGCAATGCTAGCCTGCTCAATGATATCAGACTACTTACTACTTTCGTGGCGTGGGATGGTCTCCTATCATGGGGGGCCACATAAGGCGCTCTCCCCAGAAATCTGGTGCGGAAGATTCATCGCTACCTCCTGGATAGCTTCATTGAGATGTCTGTAGAGGACTTCCGGTCAATACCAGAGTATATTGACAAACTCTTTGAGTAGAAACTGACCAGCAATGAAAGCACGCTAAGTCCTTAGGGCAAGTTAATCATTAATAAATGCTTCCTTTAAAAAATCATGCGTCATGTAATCCCTTAAAAAAAAAAAAAAAACACTTACCCCCTTGGGAGGCTTGGGAGGGTGCTGGCTCCAGGGTGATAAACAGCTCCTGGCTGTCTGCTAACAGGGTTTCTCCGCTGGCCTCCTGCTGCTCCGTGATATTTCCCTCCTCATCATCGTCCTCATCATCCGAATCCTCCTCAGGCCTGACGATTATCCCATCGGTGGAGTCCACGCAGCCCGGTGCGATGGTGGTGGGGGCGCCCCCCCATTATCTGATTCAGTTCATTGTAGAACCTGTCCGCAGTGCGCCCCCTGATCGTCCGTTTGCCTCCTTGGCTTTCTGGAACGCTTACCTCAGCTCCTTAATTTTCACGCGGCACTGTTGGGTGTCCCTGTTGTGGCCCCTTTCCAGCATGGTCTTGGAGACCCTGGCAAACGTGTTGGCATTCTGTTTGTTGTTGTTGCGGAGTTCCAACATCACGGATTCCTCTCCCCAGATAGGGATGAGATCCAACACCTCATGATTGGACCATGCTGGAGCTCTTTTCCTCTGGCTGGTCTCTTGTGCTGCTGAGCTCTGCATGGCATCTTGTGATGCTGAGGTCTGCATGGCGGCTTGTGCTGCTGATTTCTCTGAATGGCGACTGAGCTGTGCAGGTGAGCTGGCCACACTGACCAAACAGGAAATGCTATTCAAATGTTCCCGGGTCTTTTCCTGTCTACCTGGCCAGAGCAGCAAGTTGAGAGTGCTGTCCAGAGCGGTCACAGTGGAGCAGTGAGGCAGTCCAGAGCGGTCAGAATGGAGCAATGGGGGACAGCCTCTGGAGGCCAATAACATCCCATGCGTCCTCACTAGTCCACAATCGACCTAGAGAGGTTGATTTCAGCTCTATTCCTCTCGTTAGGGAGGAGTACAGAAGTCAATTTTGAGGGCCCTTTAAATCGACGCAAATGGCGTCCGTGTGAGGACGGGTACAGGTTTATGTTGACTTAACATTGCTAAAGTCGACGTTAAGTCATAGTGGGGACCAGCCCTAAGTAAGTACAGCAAGGTTCTTAGACTTTTTCTGTGCTGAGGACTCCACTTTACCAAAACCTTATACCATTAAAGTCTTCTGATGTGCTTCAATTTATGGGTCCAGTCCTCAACTGTGCAAAACACTATTGGAAACAATGGGAATTCAGTATAAGTCAGAACTGCAGGATTCAGCTGTGGATTCTTTGCAGAGATGTGTGTTAATAATTCCTAGGAGGGAATGTGTTATGAGGGGAGCTGGTAATAACAGTAGTCAGAAAACTGGAAAAACTTCACTAAAAAGTGAATAGAAATAAAACCCTTAAACCGAGGCCAATTTGATCCAAATGAGAGTACGTCTATGCTGGCAGAATTACAGCGCAGCTCAGAGAGCATTGAAGGGAAACCGCTGTTGTGTGTTCACACTGTCAGCTGCCTGCTTAATATTGTGTTCACAGTTGTGGAACTTGCAGAGGAATTCAGAGCAGTGCACTCTGGACAGTTATCCCACAGGGAATCTTTCTCTTCTGCAGTTAAGAGTTGGGAAAGGAGGAGGGGGTTGTGGGGCTTCCTGGGTCCTGTCCCAGTGCTCGGCGATGAAGGAATCAGAGTTGCAGTTTCCTCAGGAGCTGTGGCATGTTGAACGGAGGGCAGGATGTAGCCCTCAGATAACCATGGCTCAAATCTGAAGGAGTCAGAAGCAGGATATGTGAATGGTGCCTCTTTAACTTTAAATTTTATTAATGTAAATATATGTATTAAATTTATTCCAACAGCATGAAATAGATAGCAAGCTCCATGTCCTCCCAGTGTACAAAACTCTCAGGACCACATTGTATTATCCTTTCCAACAGTTTTTTAGTCTGAGAATGGTTCCTCCTGGTCTTGCCCTGACACCAAAATACTTCGGGATTGTGCTAGGATAGACTAAAACAATCAGAAAAGAAGGTCCTTTCCCATCTCCCTGACCACATGGATTCTGTGCTATTCTAGTCCATGAAAGGATAAACGCGTTCAAAATCCTTTAATTTCAGAAAAGCTGACCTGAAGAAGTATCTGCCGCCAATTTAAACTCCCTCTAGGCTCAGATTCACCCCTGTATTTTGACTATAGTTAATCTGGTTCATTTTCTTCTGAAATATATACTTTAGGCTCATTTTATGTTGTATCAAAACAGCTTGGATCTTCATTTACTGAGTTGTATCAAACCAAAGAAACATAAAGATTGTTTCCAATCGCAGATTGTGAATGGGCTAGAGAGCACTAGTCACCATAACTCATATTGTCTGCAGTTGGTCCCTGTCAGTCTCCACCCGAGGAAACCCACATCAGCTCTGTCGTTGTGGCTTTCTTGCCTTCAGATAAATAGCAGCAGAGTATTTAAATAGGAGAAATGAACAGGAAATGTCCATTTCTGCCCGTAATTCTTTGTTCCCCAAGTTGTCTTTTAGAGTTAGCAAAAAGCTGCCTATTATTTTAGCCAGCAAGGGAACACTGTCTGGCCATTGATCTTGTGAGCCGTGAAACTCTATCTTGTCTGTCGATCTCTTAGAATACTGTTTCTTAAGGAAAGAGTCTCAAGTCACTGGGACTCTCTCTGAGAGCTTGTTTTCAAAGGCAGCCTTTTGCTAATTGTTTGAATCTTCATTCTTGATGAAAGTTTGCAGAGGTGACTCAGAGTCAGCAGCCTAAGGCACAGCCTCCTCATCAGCTCCCTCAGGTAAGATAATCAGGGGGATTCATTCTCTTATTGTCTGATATGATCTCATTGTCTTATAAAATCAGACCCTTTTGCATCCTAGCATAGGTCAGCATTTTCTGTACCTCTTCAATCATAGACCATTGTTAGTTTCCTTTGCTGTCATTTATGGTTAAGAAACTGGAAACTACGAAAGAGAAGCCGGTGCTAACGCATTTAATGTTCTAGCAAGAGGGTTTTTTTCTTTCTCCCAGTCATTGTGGTTTTACTTTCCTGGAAAGCAGACATGAGCCCAAGCCACAAAGTTTGGATCCACAGCCAAAATCCTTTAAGTTCGGGCATGTTTAGATCTGAGCCTGACTGCAATGAGTAAATGGAGTGGTTAGTGGCTATTATGAAAATGCTTTTTGTTTGGTCAGATTGTTGAACTGAAAAATCAAGTTAACCAGGATCCAGAAGGGCGGGGATGAGTCAAAAATCAAAATTCTAGGTCAGCAATCAGCATGTAGATTTGTGCTCTGCATGTTTCTTCTTTCTTTATTGGAAAGTGCTGAAAACCTGGCATTTTGGAATGAATTTTATAGTGAAAAGCATCTGAGAAGTATTACTAAAATCACCTATGCATTACAGTCGTCATCGTAGCATGTTGATTATACGAGGCGCTATCCAGAAGTGCTTAGGCCATTCTTACTCAAGCTAAACTCTTTCATTGACTTCAGTGGTAGCTCTGTCTGTGGTCATGGGTGTTCTGAGAGGTATTGTGATTTGGTTCAGAGCCATGGTTCCGTTAGCGCTGAGAATTCATTGACCATCCTAGATAAGAGGGATTTCAAGGACACATCTATGCTGCAGCTGGGTAGGAGCCTCCCAGCCCAGGCAGACATACACGCACTAGCTGTACTCTAACTAGTATGCTAAAAATAGCAATGTGGATGTTATGGTGGGGGATAGCTGCCTGAGTACAAGCCTGCCTAGCCCACTGGCTCCATGTTCAGGTGGCAAGCCCATACAGCTGTCCTCATTGCTCTTTTTAGTGTGCTGTGTCGAGTAGAGCTAGTGCCTGTCTGTCCAACTGGGCTGGAAGGCTGGGTCCCAGCTGCAGTGTGTTCATACCCAAAAAACCCACTTTTTTACCTGATTAAAATCACTTGTCGATTTCCACCTTAGTACCTTATTCTGGATTTGTATAACCTGGCCTGTACTGCGGCATCCTTTGAAACATCAGTAGCTGCTTTTCTTCTTCACCTTATGCTGGGAGAATATATAGGAGCCATGAACACCAGATCAGAAGTGAAGCTGGAGGTTTTGCAAACTTGTTCATTCACATACATTTTTCCCCTTAATTTGCTCTTTGATGTATTAAGTACATCGTATAGCCCCTCTGCTATGAATATATAAAGGCACCAAACACTTGTAGGCCACTTTAGTGAAGCACTGTGCTTTTAGGGCCTAATCCTCTGAGGCAATGAACATCCTCAACCCCCAACTGACTTCAGGGGGCTTGGAGGCCTCTCAGCACCATACAAAGTCAGGCTCATGCTATACATTCCATGTAAAAATGAAACACTAATTACTTCGCAGTTATATTGCCTTTCATCTGAAGATATCAAAGCACATCACAGGCATTACTGTGGCAAACCTCACAATGACCCTGTAGTGGGGTAAGTAATATTATCCCCTGTTGTACAGATGTAGAAACTAAGGTTCTAAGAACTGAAATAACTTTCCCAAGGTCACACAGGAAGCTGGTGGAAGAACTGGGAATAGAACGGAGGTTTCCTGATTCTCATTGTGATTTCCTTTGCCCCCTATTGGAAAATGGATTTCTCATTTCCGTGCTCCAGTTGCATTTATACCTAGTTTGTTACTGTAGGGTTGCTACTGAATTGTTGTTAGGATTGGTTTTCTTTTTATATAAAAGAAATGAAGCATTTGTTGTGGAAATAAAACCCAAAGGTAAAGAATTATACAAACATGCTTGCGATTGATCTAGCTTCTATATACATTTCTAAAGTACATTAATGGCCTGGTTATATATTGTCCGGTGGTTCCAAGACAGTTCCTCTGGTGCATGAATGGTTTAGTCACATGATATTCCTTGAGTGGATTTACTGTTCGCATGGGATTGGACTGCTACTTTTCTAATCTCTTACAGAAATCTTCCTTGGGATGTTCATCTCTAAGTCTTTTCTGTGCAAACGAAACTAAATTCGCCTGCTGAAAAACCCTGTAAAACTTGAATGGGTTAAAATTCCAGCTACTTTAGAATCCAGGCCAGTCTCAGAGAGAGAACCTCATCACACTCAACAGCCTCGTGGCATTATCCTCATGTTGATGCTGACTCCTCTGAAGTCAATGGAAAGACTCTCTCTGAGTTCATTGGAAGTTTGATGAAGGCTTAAAGCCTATATATATATATATTTATATTTAAATTTTAATAACTCCCCTGCCCCCACCCCCAAATGGTAGCTTGTAAAATTTCAGTTTAAAATATTCTATATTTTGTGTTTCGTTCAAGAATGAGTCTCCTCCATGAATATATTTTTACTCAACCGGGATGTCATGTGATCTGAACAGAGGTGGAAAAGCTGTTTGTGTTTGCAGAGGTATTGAAACGAGGTTGATGTGACTCACAACAAGGAAACTAGGACAAACCACTGCTCTCTGTTCACTCCTATGAAAACTAAGGGCTTGCCAACAAACTAGTATATCAGCTCCTTCACTCCTGCGTGTACATGCTGTAGTGGAGGAAGGGAAGGAGATGCTAATTACTTGTAATTGGGATTATTACTGCACTGATCTCTTTTTTGTGGTTGTGTTTTTTCTGCAATGTAGGGGCTTGCTGGGACATAGGAGGGGAATAGGTTTCTTCCAATCCCAAGTGGAGGGGATGCTCTGATGCTCCTTTTTCAGTGCTACTCATGTCCTCGGTCTGTTGAAACTGAACATGACCATGCCACTTTCCCTTTGGTGCTCTTGCTGGGGAAAAGAGCATATTTAGAAGGGGAGCACAGTGGTGATCCTGGGGAGAGCAAGTGGGGACTGAGGAGGGAGAAAGATGCACACACAGATAAACACATACAGTGGGGGTGGAGAGACAGACACACACGATGGAAATGGAGAGGGGCGGAGACACACACACCCAGAGTGGGGATGGCATGGGGTAGAAACCCGCAAACGGGACGGTGGAGTGGAATGACTGCTTAGTATCCAAAGTAGTGGCTGATAATTCAGGTGTTGGTAGAACAGCTGTTTCAATAAACACGTGGTCCTGAATATATTTTATGCTCAGATCAGCTACAGTGGGGTTTGTTTTTGTTTCCTGGCTTATATCATCATCATCGTCATCCTTCATCATCATCTATGTAGAAGGTTTGGTCATAAAACACCCACAATAATGGTTTGCTTTGGGATGCCCCTTCCAAGCTGCTTGTCTCATCTGCAGCCTGCCTAAGAGCAGGGGTGTCATTACACTAGTATTACTGAAGGTCAAACCCTGAAGTTCCTTAGTTCTAATCAGTCTTCACTCAGGCAAACACTCAATTAATCTCAAACACAGAGGAAGCCAGCTGACTTTGCTTCCCCATTCGCTGGTATATGAGATTTGGCATATAGTTAATCAAATATTCCCTTCTCTTTGGGCTGACAAAGGTGCCTCGGAAAAAATGTTATTCAGAATTAATTGACAGTGTTTTATCTGAAGCATTAAACACTTACATTGCTTGAAGTGCTATAATTGGCTTCAGTTTTCTTCATCTAATTCCTGTAACTGTGGCCAGGGTAGTTCTCCCCCACCCTTCCCAGCATTTCACTGCTGTTACTGTCAAGTAGCCAGGGCTGTAAGACAAACAGATTTTTGTATAAACCTTCCCAAGATCATATCTGTCTAATCTAGGATTCTGTATTTTATATTGAGATTACCACCATGGTAAAAACCTAGATTGATTAAAATAAGACTGATTCTTTCTCTATGTATGTATATATTTTAAAGTAAATTAAAATGGTCTTTTATACTGAGACACATATGGCCACAACATTCAGATATGGAACCTTCCAAACTTTGAGGTTGTTCAGACCCGGTGTTTCAGTTCAGTTCTATACATTTTTATGAACATGGCTGCTGTCTGCACTGCTGTTTCAAAGGTATCCACTGCTGGATCAAAGTCTGGATAACACAATCCCCTCAAAACCAGAGGGTTTGATTAATGCCTGGGTTTGGAAACATCATTGTTGGACAGTGCCAGCTGTCATTTTGTGCACTCTACTTGTTCGGAAAGAGGAAAAGCAACGAGAACTGTGGTTCCTAAACATATGTAGTCAGATACATCCCCAGAAATTATAACCCTTGACCTAAATACATGCAGATGTAAAGCAAGTTCTGTCTGAAGAATTGAAGTTAACTTGCTCTGTGTACATTGCTTCTGAATGGGCAACACATGGACAACCCAGGACCAGTATTGTTTAGTTGTCCAGGGTTCCTAGAGAAACGCTGGAAGGAGTAATGTTCTCAGCATTCTTTTTGTAGCTGGGTAGAGACTATAATCATCTTTAAAGGCAAAAAAACAGTGGTCATGATCTGTTTACGTGCACGAATAACATAAACGTAGCAGCCTATCCAATTCAGCATAGCAATAGAAATGCACCCAAAAGGGGCAGGGGAGGGGAACCCGGCACTGGGATTACTTTGGAATAAATGTAAAAAACAGGGCACAGAAATACTTTGATTTGAACCGAAGGGCAGCCTGTTCTCTATGCTGTGTAAAATGACACAATGGGAAACAAGGATTTAAGGCATCTCCCTAAACTCTTTTCTTTCCTTAGATTGATTCACATCTGCACTAATTGTTATCTGCGCAGTTCACATTTGTTTTCCTTTTGTTAGCCTATTTCCCTTTCTCATTTTAAAGAATAGTCTATCTGCACACCCTGGAAGGGTGTTACTCGTAAAGATCACAAGCTTTTAGATCACGCAAAAACACTGGCACGTTGACTAAAAAAACAAAGCATGCGGAGGCTTTAAAACACAAGTGCTGCATTGCATTTGCACTGAGGCAGTAACTGTGTCTCTTGTTGTCCGTTGCCAGGGTTCTGCTAGATCTCCGAGTTTGCATTTGCATGGTCAACTGGCAAGTATATTTTTTTAAAGTAATCTATGCATTTAGGAATAACTACATTAGTATTTCAGTGTTCTTAATCTCCACTCTATTTCTTTATGAAGGACAGAAATGTTAGGGCTGGGGTTTTTTGTTTTTGAGGGGGAATGCCAGATGGTTTCTGTTTGTATTAGTTGGTGGTTAAAGGTCAGGACTGAGAGTCCGAGAATGAGAAATTTATTCCCAGCTCTGTCACTGTTCCTTTGTATGACCTTGGGCAAATCACTTAACCTCTCTGTGCTTCATCTTTTATCCATAAAATATAGATACAGCTACCAGCCTTTACTTCACAGGGATGGTGTGAGGCATGTAAAGTGTGCTGAGATCTTCAGATGGGAAGCAAAATAGAAATCTGAAGTATAATTGTTTATTCAGTGTATACGGAAGCATTCATCTGTCTTTATTTTTTATTCTCAAGGTGATTTTACAATGAACAGAAGAGCAGACTCGTTGGTGATGACTGTGCATCTTCTTGCCACCTCTGGACACTCATTACTCTTGCAGAAAACTCTTGATCGGCTTCTGGGGTGGATCTGCCTGGATGTTCGCCTCTTCCTTGTATCTGAACGTGTTACTCCAGTGAAGTATTATGAGACATTTCGCCGGAAAAGCTCTGGATTTCCTGGGATGTCCATTCTCCTTTTCCTGCATGAGGAGTTTGGGGAAGAACGGATTTTTCAGGTCCATGATTTTTTCCAGCACCCTCCCTGGCAGGATCATCGCATACAACATACTAATGGGAAATTGTACCCATATGCACCTGCTAGTCAGGAATTTTATGGTCTGGATGAGCATATGCCTGTATGGGGTGTACGGCAAGTTCATTATGGAACTGAAATTCTGCGTGTGACCCTCTACTGTAGCTTTGACAACTATGATGATGCAGTCAGACTTTACGAGATGATCCTGCAGAAAGAAGCAACTATGCAGAAGAGTAACTTCTGTGTCTTTGTGCTATATGCAACAAAAACCATTGCTGTTCAGCTCTGCTTGAAGCAGCTGCCCCCTGGGGTCTCTGTTGAACTGAAAGAATCTTCCGTGTTGCAATTCAAGGTGCACGAAATTGGGCAGCTGGTCCCTCTTCTACCTAATCCATGTATTCCTATCAGTAGCACCCGATGGCAAACTCAGGACTACGAAGGAAACAAAATCTTGCTTCAGGTATTGGGGTTTTTACGTATGTTCTCCTTAATTCAATAGGTGACTTGCCAGCAACAAAGAACACAGTGACTGATTGGAAGATATTTATTATTATTTATTTCTTCCTTTAAATTTATAAAATATTTATAGCTGTTTATCCCAAACTCTGGGTGTTTTCCCCATTAATAAAACCACACAAAGTAACATAAAAAGATTGCCAGATATTTTGTAATTTCTTCCCCTGGGCTGATATGACACTGTGCTTAGACTTAATAATTGATAACCTGAACTGCAAGTACTTTGCAGGCTGGTCTTGAGACAAAGTTTCACCCTCTGATCAAATTATTGTAAGTGCCTGAATTATTTCTTTAGGATAAGGGTTTAGAGTAGAAATGCTTTCAGAAACTGGTTTCTAGAAGTGCTATTGGGTACCACCCAAGCAAGGGTATGTTTGGGTGTATGGCATCTGTCAATTTTTGTAAAAATGAGGAGTCCTTGTTGCACCTTAGAGACTAACAAATTTATTTGGGCATAAGCTTTTTGTCTTAAACTGACTTGTGTTTACATGGCGCAATTCTCTTTAGAATAATCTTGTGTCCTTTTTCAAATTAAACAATTCATCTTGAAAGTGGACCTAGTCCATTTCAGGATGAATTATTCTGGAAAATGCTTCAAGTGGACCATCTGTATTTTGAATGAACGTTTCCACCTCTGGCAGTCTACTGCTATACAACACTGCATTGCTTTACCTCTGATTTCACTTGGTTTGGAAGTTGGCAATTTGCATTCACCTCCCCCTCAATATTTCCTGGGAAATCCACTTCAAATGTATTGTCCCAAAAGTCCATTCTTGTTTGGCACTTTGCTCAGTATAGTTCTGTGATCATTCAAGCCTTACATTACATCTCCTCCCTAGAAGTGACATATGATCCCAGCCCATAATAACACATAAACTTTGCATTTAGTACAGTGGACCCTAAAGACCCTTAATTCATTAAGGTTTCTTCAAGGCTATGCAGGCTATCATGCATATCAGATATTGTGCAGATCTATCACAGGTAGCATCCGCATTGGACAGATGGGGAAATGGAGGCAGAAAGATTAACAGCTTGATGTGTTTGAGGGCCTTGTAAGAAGCAGGAAGCACCCAGCAGTAGGTGTTATTGGGCAGTAAATGAGACACCCAGAGCTAGAAATGAAAAGAATACATTCAATGGTTCTGATTCTCCATTCATTTTAAACCAATTTAACTCCCTTGACATTTAATGAACTAACTCCTGATTAGCACCAGTGTGAGGGAAAGAATCAGGCCTAATAGCTTTTAGACCATAAGTTATTTGAGGCAGGAACTCTCATTCACTATATGGATGTAGAACACTGAACACAACAGGGCCTTGATCTGGTGGTAGGCTCCTGGCATTGCTTTATACAATAATAATTACTAAGAGCTAACCTTAAAATGGCTTCATCTTCAAATGGTGGACAGGAGTAAAAGCGATGGGAGGAGGCCCAGTATTCGTAACATGCTTTTGAATCAATCTACCTGAAAATGTTAGAAATGTCAATTTTGGGGTTGAAAATTTTCCACAAAAAATGTTTGTTTTCCAACTAGTTTATAGATTTCATAGATTTTTTTGAAAATTCAAAATTTCAATGAAAACATTGAACTAACTAAGTGCATCTCTGAATAATTATTCCTTTGGATCTAAATTACTCAGCATTTTCCACTTAAGCATTTTTATGTTCTAGTATTTTCATTCATTTTCTCCTACTTCTATGTATAGTATAATTTGGATTATTTCAATAATTTGTTGCAATCCTGTGTAGTTTTAATTTTTCTCTGATTCTTTGGCAGAGTGATTTCTTCTTCATTTTTATTTTTTCTCTTTCTATTCCTTCTAGAGATTACTTGGTACAATTCCTGCTAATCCATCTGCATAGCTAATTTCTTCACTGATCTCTCACTGTTAATGCTTTTATGTGTTTGCACTTTTCATTCTGTCTCTCTGCAAATTAGGTGGCTACTCAGCTGATGCAGTCAAGGGCTTCACTTTGACAAATGCATTTGAATTCCCTGGCAGGAGAGGGTTAGAGTTTATCTCTTAGCTGTGACTCATCCTCCTCCTGTCAAGGGAACTAGGAGCCAGTCTGAACTTGGGGGTTGTGTTTTGTTATGTTGCTTCAAGCAGCACATTGATATGCTGATAGTTTGGCATGAGCAGCCTGATCCTGTGCTCCAGGGACTCTCAGATCCCACTAGAGGTAATGGCGTTGAGGGCTCTCAGCACCTCCCTGGATTGCATCCTTCATGCTGAAGAAACCACACTATCCATGGTTTCTCAATTAAGGAAAGGAACAAATCCTATCTAAGTCACAAAGGTTCAATATGATCCCTTGCTAATGACCAGTTAGCATTAGTTAGGACAGCTCCGTGTCAAATGACTTTTTGGAAACCGATTCAATATTATTTAATCGTTTGTCTCTGTTAAGGGATTACCTTTCTTCTCTTCAGTCTGTCCTCCCTATTGCAGAACATAAGTCAAATGTGGGTTGATCAGTTTCAAGTGTAAAATGTCCTTGGCTTATCCCACTTACTAGTCAGTCTGTCTATTCTTCAGAGAATCATAGGTGAGCATTTTTCTGTTACGGCAGATGTCAACAGGTGGCGCTGTTACACATAACCTTCCAAGTTCTTTTGTGTTATGATTTGTGCACATGACACAGTTGCAGCAAGGTGTGAATGTAAAGTGCTTCACTAGCTTGCCTTGCACTAAGTGAACCCTGCTACCACACACTAAAAGGTCTGTAGTGCATTTTGACACTAACAGCGCTATGACAAAGCGCATACCTGGGTTCCACAGGTTAATTGTGTGTTGCGTGAAAAAGTTACTTCCTCTTCTTTGTATTAAATCTGCTGCCTATTCATTTCATTAGTGGACCCCTTGTTTTTATATTGTGGGAAAAGACAAACAACACTTCTCTATTCACTTTTTCCACATCATTCATGATTTTTAGACCCTATCTTATCCCACCTTGTCTTTTTTTAAAAAACTGAGCAGCCCTAATCTTTTTAGTCTCTCCTCTTATGGAAGCCATTCCATACCCTTTATCATCTGTTGCCCTTCTCTGAACTTTTTCCAGTTCTGCTATATCCTTTTAGAGATGGGGGGACCAGAACTGTGGGTGCACCGTGGATTTGTGAACCAGCATAGTGATTATATTATTTATGGTCTTACAGTCCATGGTTTGGGCACCTTCTTCACATTGGCATATCATGCTATCCATTTGTGTAATAGGAAATTGCGATGTGAGGTTCTGAGGCGTTTCACTGTGATCCTTACCTTGCATGGCCTGGCAAAGTCAGGTAGCTGGTCTGTAGGATCCATAATGATCTCTTGATTCTTGACCTGGCTGTTTTCCCACAGCCTCTGTCATTTGTCTTTTGGCGATGGTTGCAAGCTTTTTAGAACTTTGGCCATTAGCCAGAACAGATTTCAGGACTTAAGGCATCATCTAGGGGGTTTATGGAGGTCTTCACAGAAAAGTTAGCCTGGATTTATCATCACACACTTGTATTCTCATATTATTGAAAACCACTCATTATTAGGAGTATGTTTTTTTAACTAGTTGTGCACCCACCTTATAGTAATTTAATCTGGACCACATTTCTTTAGTTTGCCTATGAGTCTAGCATGTGGGATTATGTCAAAAGCCTTATATCACAGCAACAGCTTTTTCTTTATCCAATAGTCCAGTAACCCTGTCAAAGAAGGAAATTAGGTTGGCTTGGCATGATTTGTTCTTGAAAAATCCATGTTGGTGGTTATTTATCACTCTATTATTCTGTTGGTGCTTACAAATTGATTTTTTTTAAAAAAATTTCCAGCAGCTTTCCATGTATTGAAGGTAGGCTGACTGGTTTATAATTCCCTAGGTTCTCTTTGTTCCCTCTTTTAAAGATAGGTACTATATTTGCCCTTCTCCAGTCCTCTGGAACCTCCTGCGTCATGCATGAGCTCTCAAAGGTAATCACTATTGAGTCCAAGATTTCTTCCTAAAAGAGTGAAATTTGTGAACTCTGATTAGTTTTAAAGTAAAATGATCAATTTTAAATGTAAGGCTACATTGAAACGAATAGATCAGTTCATTCATGAATTCTTTAGCATGGGTTTCCACATCTGAGTTGTGTAACTGCAGAAGATACTAATGGGACCCTTAATCATTAAGTTGTAGATGATTTCAGCATGTTAGCTGTAGGTGAGGACACAGTAGTCACTTAATTGCTGTTTAAATAGTGTTCTCATCAATCTTTCTTTAACAGGTTCAAGGCAACTCAAAACACAATGAAAAAAATGATGGGCTTTCCAATCAGCACACTAATGCAGGTGAAGAAAAGTTCCTACAGAATTCCACTCTAGCCCCTTTTCCCACAAAGTGCGTTAATCCAGAGCAGAAAAGCCGGAAGATCAGAATGATGAAGTGTAAAATCAAATCAGAACACGGAATCATTTCTGGGAGCGCTAGCAGCACCCCACAGAGTAACTCCTGCTCTTCATCCCAGGCCAGCAGTCCAGCAGCTACTTCCCAGTCTGATACCATCTCTTTCAATGTAAGTGCAGGCTCTAAATTGAACATCTCCAGCCAAGAAATCCCGTTTCAAAAGCAAGAAGCAGAGACCAATGTTGACACAGGAGTCACGGTAGTAAATTCTGAATGCAATCCATCTCCCCTTAGCAGGTTTTCAAGGGACTTGCAGTATAGTCTTCCTCAACCACAAGCATCAAACTATTCATTAGCTGCTGCTGGCTTCAGAACCAACTTGTCTTCTGAGGATAGAACCCATCTGTCATCATTTGCTGTCAAAAGAAATAAAGGAGCAGGACAGACAGCTTCAGACTTTCACTTGCGAATATCAAGAGCAAACCATGGAAATGGAAATGAGGAGGAGGAGGAATTCTTTATTTGACTTGAAAGAAATGTGCCTCACAGACTGACTTTAAAACTGATAGCTAAATACTTTATTCTGGAAACAGGGAGAAAGCAATCTGCATGCTGTTTAACTCTGTGTTTTTATAGACACCAAGATACCTGTTATGAAAAAAGACTTCAGAGGAGTTTTATTGCAATAGAGTCACTTTTATGTACAAAAATGCTAATGGGATGGAGAGCAAAATCACAAAAAATAATCACCTGCAGTTACACTGTGAGTTTGATTCTTTTAAATACAGAACACCCAACAGGGTAATTGTACAATGAATGGGAATAAGCCATGTGAGTTCTATTACTGTTTGTAAATGTTAAGCCTGTGTCAGGACTTCCTCCCCACTCTGAACTCTAAGGTACAGATGTGGGGACCCGCATGAAAAGACCCCCTAAGCTTATTTTACCAGCTTAGGTTAAACTTCCCTCAAGACACAAGTTTCTCCTGTGTCTGGAACAGTATGCTGCCACCACCAAGCACTACCCCAAGAACTAGGGTCAGGGCCACTTGGAGCCCCCCCTCTCTTTCCAAAAATCCCCCCAAGCCTATACCTCCCTCCCTGAGAGAGGCTTGAGAAAAACCCCTCGCCAATTCTGCTAGGTGAGCCTGATCCAAAGCCTGAATCTTACACAATGGAAAACAAAGCAGTCAAATTCTTAAGAAAAAGATTTTAATTAAAGGAAAAGGAAACAAAAGCTTTATAGGAATCAGGGGAATAAACACTTTGCAATCACAAAAAGAATCAAAGGAAAACCAACACCACAGAGGTGTATCCCCTTCCCCTCTGCTGAGTTTCAAAGTTACAGAGAAAACACATGGATATTTCTCTAAAAACCTGAGAAATTCACAAGTGAGAAAAACAAATATAAGCTATAGCCTTGCCTGGCTAAACTACTTCCTGTTGCTGTTTAGAAAGGTTATAGATAGATGGAGAGAAGAAAATTGTCTGATTCCCCCGAAAGCCCAGAGCGAATGGGGGAAAAAAAACCAGACAAAGCACTTTCCCTCCCTCCAGGTTTGAAAGCATCTTCGGTCCCCATTGGTTCTTTTGGTCAGGTGCCAACCAGATTTCTTTTAGCTTCTTAACCCCTTACAAGTAATCAGGAATTCTAGGCTACTTTATGCTTATGACAGCCTGTGACACATTCAGTCTTGTGTAGCTGCATTAGAGGGATTTGGCAGTGGGGAGGCAATGGAACATTACGCTGCTAAAAATAGCAATGTGGACACTGGAGGCACTGTGTGAGAGAGAGAGAGAGAGAGAGAGAGAGGAGAGTTGTGTGGAATTCAGGTGTGTAGGGCACTCTACTCACCCAGAACAGCGCCTCACCATCTACTCTGCTACTCATATCTGTGCTAGGAGGCTGTGCAGCGTCTGTACTTTACACACTGCCATAAGTGTATATGTACCTGTAGTGGTGGCATGGTCACAAGGTGTGAGCAGGCTTGCAATGTCGTTCTCCTTGCAGGTGCCCTCTTATTTCTCCCTCTGCCATCATTCAGACTTGAAAACTGTGAATCTGATCATTCATATGCATTTAAATGAGACCAAATCACACTCTGACACACACCCATAATGCTCCTCTTCAAATTTTTGAAGAAAACTGTTTTAAATCAATTGTTTGAACTCTGTTTTCTCCCCACGAAGCACATTCCCCCTGCCCTCCATGGAATAAAGTTAGAAACAATATGCATGATCTTTATTAGACCCCTGTGCAATTATCAACATGGTGAAAATCCCAATTGAATTTTAAATGGCAGGAGACAAACAGGGAACCGTTGGAGCAGAGAGAGCTACTGGAATGGCAAAAACTAAACATTCAGTAAGCCATGTTCGCCAAATGACAAATGAAGCCATTCATTTAAAAGAAACAAATGTTTATGACCAAGGTTGGATTTACAAAGTTTGCCTACTCGAGAGCGCTTACCTAGGCCAGAAAGGAGGAGAGTTAGAGGGGACTTGACTGAGGGGTCAAAAATTACAGAGGGCCTGGCAAAAACCTGATCAGCTCTTTTTCCTCTTCTCCAGAATATGAGAAAACACATGGACTCTCCCTGCCAAAAGAAGCTAACTTTGGAGTTCTGACAAGTAGATGCTACTTTACACTGTGCGCTCCTGAAAGGGGCTGCTCTGTCCTGCCTGATGGAATGTTTCAGAACAGAGGATTAGGGCTTGGCTAGCTTTACATTTGTCATGCTCTTGCCTGCTCTGAGGAGGAGCAGACTAGGGAGTGGATGACCAGTGCTGTGCCCCATTCCTTTCAGATTTAGCCACATCACCATCCCTAGCCAGTGACCGCCTCACCGGAGACTTGTGAACCTATTTTAAGCTTTGCACAGAGTGTACATTATACCGGAGTGATGAGACCCAAGACTCCTGCAGCAGAATTAAGGCCCTGCTTACTGCTGCGTACCAGGCCCATGCATACAAACACTCCTGCTGCTACTGCACAAGAGCACAGCTGAGACACCCACTGCAACTTGCTTATTAGAAAGGGCTGGAAAATGTTATGATCGTTAACAACATTTGCATCTATGCCAGCTATAAGAAGGAGGGTAAACACATCCTGTGCTTCAGTGTGTGACCTCGATTACTCGTGCAGGTCCAAACGGATTATTGTCCCTTTTGTGAACAGCCTAGCTTAATTAGCGAGGGGGGTGCTGTGGTTAGTTGGCATTTTGGCTTGGGGCAGGCTAACTCCCACTTTCGTGCTATCCACTTTCCCTTGAATAAATCTGCAAAAGGCTCCCGCTTATACCTTGAAGTGCGAGTCTTCTCGGAAAATAGCACGTCATCCTCTCACTCGGCAGAGCTGCTCTGCTCCTGTTGTCTCTGAATCCTATCTGTGGTTTTCGTGACACAAAATAAGCTGGGACAGCTGGTATAGTAGCTGTCTTTGCGTGGTTTCAGTAGGAGTCCTTTCTTTATAGGATGAATTTCCTGATTCTGAGCAGTGCGGAGCACCCTCAGTGGTCATTCGAATGAATGGGACCTGTGGGTTTTCAGGATCAGGCCCTAATCCTGCCAAGATGGAATCAAATGAGTGAGAGTTACTGGGGCTGTTGTTCTCCAGCAGCAGCTGTGTGTGTGCTGGGGCGAATGAGTCCTGATGTGTACAATGACACATGTTCCTAACGTTATTTTCACGTGCCACATACTGTCATATGGTGCCAGGCTGTACTGAAAACATGATCTTATTTTCCTGTGTCCTGGACAAAGGAAACCATACTGTGTGGCTTGACAGGCAGAGTTATAGACCTGAGTTAGAATGTTCATTGCCAGCGATAACTGATCTTCCATTTTATACTTATACCACGAGACACCTTTCTAAAAAGGTGTTTCATCCTATAGTCTGTGTAGTGGTTTGAATTGTTTACAATAAAATATAATGTGATGTTTTACTGAATAGAAGCTCATTATTAATAACACAGAGTGGTATAAATTTACCCAGAATGTTAGAAACCAGAGCAAGGTCATTTATCCCCACTGGAGATGTGCTGATATGAAGAAGTCTTGTGTTGTTTTGGCAAGGGACAACAGTTCAGGAAAGGTTTGGTGGTGGTGAATTACTGGAGAGGGGAATGAGGCCGGGGATGGATTCCTGAAATAAGAGGTTTTAAGAAGGAAGTACTCACAATTTCAGCAACACACTATAAAAGAAAAATTCCAGTGCCAAAATCTGAGTAACTGAATCTAATCACATATGAATGTAATCTTCCTCTTGTATTGGGCCTATTTCCATCTATTTGGGGTGAGTGCCCCATGTCTTCCATTCCAGTTTGTCTTGAAGCGGTTCCTCAGAAACTCTGCAGCTAATACAATCCTTTTGTATGATATCCATCTCTCTACTTTTGAGTCTTCCAACCCTTCTTAGACCCTCTGCTTCTAAGTTTAACACCCAGTTTCCTATGTATTCTTCTGATCTTCTTTTCATATACCCAAACCATCTAAGCCTGTATTCCCTCAGCTTTTCCATAATTGGTACCACCTTTGCACTTCCCCTAATTCATTTGTTCCAAACATGATCCATCCTTGTAACTCCAAACATCCATCTTAACATTTTCATTTCTGCTCTATTCAGGATCTGCTCTCGGTTAATCACGTATAAAAGTAAATAAATTGAATGCATTTAAAAGAATAATTGACACTTAACAAGTTTCAAAGGGGCAGCTTGCTATTTATCAGGTTGGATCTACTGCAAGGTATCCTTACAATGATATTTTTCACTGAGACCATTCACAGCTATGGAGATGAGGGAGTGACGATGCTCTAAGAACTGTTCTGAATGATCATATGCAATGGACATAGCAGTAAATAATCATTTCAATAACAAATTACTGTCCTTTTCCTTAGCCTTATTGGTCTGACTTTCTTGGAACTGCAGGTTCACATCCTTTGTCCTTCCAAGACAAACGAACAAGAATAAGCCACCCTCCCTGATTTGAGATAACAAGCTGGTTCAGCCTAATTGGACTAACCTTGTTACCTCCTACCTGGTTCTTGCCTACTTTTCTGTACCTGCCCCTGGACACTTCCACTGCTTGCATCTGACGAAGTGGGTATTAGCCCATGAAAGCTTATGCTTCTATACTTTATAGTATCTTTAAAGTGATGTTTAAAGGGTCCTGACAAGAGACACTCAAGAGAATGGCCCAATCCTATTTCCACTGAAGCCAAAGGCAAATTCTTGTTGACTTCAATGGAAGCAGAATTAGGGCCTTAGACCTTCTGAGAAAATTTAGGTTAATATAAACAAAGTATTTCCATAGTAATCCCACAAGCAGATTAAGGTGAAAGAGAGCAATGTTCAGTTCATAAAGAAAGCCCATGTGCCTGTCTGACTCTGTGCCTACCACAGTGAACTGAAATGGAAACGCGTTGGCTTGTTAGAGAAAACACTGTGACGGTTGGAGGCTGTCCCTGCAAATACACAACACCTGCATCCTCCTGGAGCCTTGTAGCCTGGTTGTTTTGTGGATCCACGCAGGTGGACTCTTGTCTCTACATGGGGCCCTGCCTAAGGGTTCTCACACATTCATCACACTGCAAAACTGGGTCCAGAATCAGGAGATAATACTTCAAAGCAATGAGGGAGTTTTTCTGAGCCGTTCACAGCTGGAGACTTTGCGCAGAGTTTTAGGGTTAAACTGAAGGACACTTGGACCATGGTGGTTCCTTAGTTTGGGTCTTTAAATACCGTACAGCTTAGTATAAGACAAAATCAGTCATATGAGATCTCCCTGCCTTACATTCATATTTAATGGTATTACACTGAATAATTTAAACCTCTGGTTTTCTATCGCAAGTTAAATTCTGTAACTCACTTTAAGTTCCACCTTGCTTGAATGCTGGGCCACTTTGTTTCCAGTGGGCTAGTTTGTGTATCTTGCTGACTTCGGTGGAGTTATCTGAGGGGTGAGTTTGGGCTCCCACATTATATTCTCCCTGCCTCTTTCAGTTCAGAGGCATTAGTTGTTTCCCGTGTGAGTTAGTCAGAGGTGCTAAATGTGAGCTCAGCACTGCACATTGCATGGACCGAAGATGCTTCTTTCCCCAAGGAGCTTCCAAAGGAGATGGGGCAAAACTGTAAGACTAGCAATTTAACTTGTTATTTTGACCCCTTGTGAACATCACAAATGAGTCTTTAGGACGGATTTAAATGTTGGTGGTTGATAATGTGGCAAATTAGAAAGGGGGAGCATTGCATGAATAGGGTGTGTGTTGGGTAAAAAGAGAGAGGCAGGATGGGATTAGATGGGGGTAAACTACCCCTGTAGGTCTTGAAAAGGCCCCAATCATGTTGGCCAGAATCACATAGAGGTAGAACTAAACTCCACAGACATTCCTGTTTTCTCAGCTAGGTCTGCAGAGCTAGGGGAACAGACTGCCAGGATGTGTCTAGAGAGTGGCTCTGTGGCCCGGATGCCAAACAGAAAGGGGAAGCAGAAGTGACTTAGTGGTGAGCTATGCCTGAGCAACCTGGTCAAGCTTGCCAGGGCCTTCTAGAGCCCACACAAGTCATGTATCCCAGGAGGTTTGTGGGTGAAGTTGATAAACAAAGTATCTAGGTTAGCATAGCTGGCTGAAGAGAAGAAAAGCTTTTATCCGTGATCTTTTTAACACAGTATTTGTTCTAAAGTCTTAGTTATAGCAAAACAAGTAATAATACACATGCCTTCATAGACAGCTGAATAATGATGCATGGTATTATGCCCAGAGGTGCTATGGGATTACAACTGAGAATAAAAAGTAGGAGAGAGGAAGAAGTAAGTCACTTACTATGTTCATACAGAGCCTGAAATGATGCCGTTCCAGTCCAGTTGGCCCCTAGATCCTTGCACTGTAGAAATGTTAAATAAGAAGGGTCAGTGAAAGAAAAGTAGGTGAGAAATAGAGCGATAAGGAGAGAATACAGTTCAATAGAGAATTTCTGTAGAAGTAGGACAACTGCTATTATAGGCTTTTCATTTTCAAAACATTAGGCCAAATTCATCCCTGGTGTAATTTATTGGCTTCTTTGCATTCATACCAGAAATGAATTTGGGTCAATGGATATGATTCTAACCTAACTCTGATTTGCGATTGAAATTGGGCCTAATTGCTGTGGAGTTGCTCATCCATAGTACCGTTGATAAGTTATATGTCTATAAATCATGTCTTTATCTAGTGGTGCTGGATGCTCTTCAGTGAGGTGCCATACTTTTTGCTATAGATCAGTAACCAGAATCCTCAGCAAACTATCTAGGCATGCGGAGTGTGGAAGTGAATGATGCTGGTTTACAGAACAGCATGGACTTAGGCGACAGTCTAACTGGCTGAAGGGGATGCAAAGACATGTAATTAATTTCCCAACAATTTTACATTTGATGTGAGGGCTACACTCAGTGTTCAGATGCACTGCCCTTCACACAGTGTTGATGATGGAAACAGGACTGTGACCCACTGACTTATGTGAAATGAATTGGGTTCTCTCAATCCAATTCTTGGTAGGCAACTATCCACATGGCAACTGACAAACTTGTTAGCATTCTCTGCAGAGAGGCCCAGGATTGATTGGGCGTGGGGAATGAAATAACCTTTGACCTGTATGGGTGGTCCGTTTAGATTAAGTCTGAGGAAATACCAGCAGTTTAGTGGTCAGGGCTGGGGGACTAAACAGAAGTTTCCAGTCTATAGAGCTGTCAGTCTGGAACTATTCGTGAGCACTATGTTCACAAACACACTATCAAACATTTCCAAGATGAATCGATCACATTTCAGTTTCACCAGACCAAAAAGAAATCTAATACGAAGGACAAATTCATTCCCAAACCAAGGCCAATAGCAGTATAATCTCTAGGGGGAAAATACTAGGACTCTAGTTTCTTTCTGTTACAGCACATTAATATGCATCTGCTCTCATCCACCCTGCCTACTGAGCAAATCACCCATTGAACTTTTTTAAACGCTCTTCTAATTTTGATGGCTTTTGTAATTACTAACTTTGTAGCACCATTCTTGCCAAGCCACGCTGGAACTAACTCAAAAGATCGCTTTAAATGATGCCTAAATAATTAATTGGCCAGCCCTGCTGAATACAAAAATGCTGCAATAGCTTCATTTAGCAGGAGACTCAACCAAACATTTTTAGCCTAAAATAAAAGGTTATTCTCTCATTTTCTCGAGTCCAATGGTGTCAGTTATAGGGAGGAGGCAATTCTGGAGATGAAAGAGCCTGTCAGTTTGAGAGAGGAGCAAAATGAAGGTGGCAGTTTGGAAAAGAGGGGAGCGCTCCGTGGATTCGAATTAATGCAAGCTCCAGGCACGGTTGATGCTGTTGCTTTCATTCTTCTAGCCCCTGGCTACAGTAACAGCACCTTTTGTCTAGCCTGAAAGTAGCAGAATGGCATTTTCTGACGCTCAGGGGATGAGTTGCCAGGGAGAGAGCGAGCAGCGTTCCGTAGCATCCTAGATACAGAATATAAAAAGCACTGGGCTTAATGCCCAGCACATATTGGCCTTGGGCCCAGGAATAAGGTAGATACCATGGGCTAAATTAACCCCTGGTGTAACTCCACTGAAGTAGATCGCTGTGACCTCTTATATTGAAAAAAACATTGGGACGGAGACTTAGAAGACTTGGATGGAGAAACAAATGCTGGATGTAGTTCCTCTGTAGGGCTCATTTCTCAACATTTTGGGTCAAGATCAACTCTCATTTACACCTCTGTGAATCTGGAGTGACACCAGTGAAGCTAGTCCAGATTTACACTGCTGAGGCTGATACAGGAGTTGGTCTCTCTCCCTTGCCTTAGCATTGGCAGGATAGATGTCATCTGTGTGTGTTTGTTGTTTGCTCACTTCCTCATGTGCTGAGGCCCAAGACCATTAGGACCTGGCAGAAGTCTGTGTGGTGTGCAGCACACGGGAAATCCAGATAAGAGGATTAGCAGAAAGACCAGAAGAAACCTGTCACTTTAGATGAGCTCAAACAAGGAGCACTGGGCACATTTGTACTGTAACCAGCTGCTGTTTTTATCCTAATGATGATCAATAAATTGGCTTATGACATAAGATTGCTGTTGGCATTTTAGCATATGTTGCATTTAGACCCAATGTGTTATGTATTGAACTAGCATCATGAAATGCACTGTTACAATTTCATGTAAATGCATTAAATTGCTGGTAAAGAGTGCAGACTGGAAGACATGAACAATGGAGCTCTGTTTTATCCATAGGCCGGCACAATATGAGCTTCCCCATGTTGCTTTGACTGTGCCCTGACCTACCTCAACAGTGTAACTCAAGCTTTATTCCTATTCAGTGCTTGGGCTTTGCTGAGTCTGGCAGACAATTTTTTATGCTTTTATTACCAGTCTATTGTGACCAGTCCACATGTCAATTCAGTTCACATGGGTCATTGAAGCGCCATAAGCTGGAAAAGACTTTCAGACTCTATTGAACTGGATCAAATTACCACCAGTGACCTAGACGTGAAAGAGTATCTAGGTTAGCGTAGCTGGCTGAAGAGAAGAAAATATCCCCATTACCCATCTTCTGAGCCACCCAGCCTCCTGTTCACTTACAGCTGAATAAGGAAAAAGCCCTTTCCTCTAGAATTTTGGCTGTGTAGAGTATGTAAATCCCTCCAATTCAGAACATAGCACTTGGATCATAGAGCTGAGTTTGCTGGACCTAATGTGGCTCGGACAACAGGAAGACTCTAAAGCAAAGGAGAAAACAAGATCCATGTTTCAGCATAAGTAGAATAGTTTTGCTGTATTATTAACTATTTACCTAGTGCCAACAGGTACACACAGTACTCCTGTGTGTGGACTCTGGACATTAGGCCTTTGGGAAATGAATGGTACGTCTCTGCCTTGAGCACGGGACTGCATGAAACTGAATGAAAAGAGAACGGAATGTCCTCCTTGGCGCTGGGACACTGCACGGAACAGGTGAGTCTTTGCTGGTGGACAGACTTTGGACCAGCTTTCCAGTAGAGAACTGGCTGAAATGATGAAGTGCTAAATTCTGCCATTCTTTTAGTGAAGCAAAACTTCCATTGGCTTTGATTAGGAGCAGCAGAATCCGGCTGACATTCAGTGGATGAAATAGACAAGGTCTTCTATTCCACTGTGGTGCAAAGTAACATCATTTACATTAGGACCAAACTGGAGTGACCAGGAAGAAGCTGTTATGGCATGTCTGATGCTGTCTGGAGTGGCTCATGACTGAGAGTGTTGACCTCTCAGTGGGGGGTGGGAGCAGACACTTCAAACAGGTGGCATGTTCTATAATTAGATTTCATCAAACCAGTAACAAATGTGAACTCCCAAAGTACCAGAGTACTCTTATAATGGAGTCAGAGACCGTCCCGTTAGACATTCCAGTCTTTCTTGCCACCAGGGAAAGTTGGACTATGTGATAAAAGGTCACTTATACCAAAAATCACAAAATATTCAGGTTGCTCCCAGTCCCAAGAGACCCATCACTTACCCCAGATCAAGTTGTACCACAGGTGTCACACCAAAGACAATGCTAGTAACCAATCCTGTAATTCGCTAAAGGTTTATTAATTAGAAAAAAGAAATGCGAGAGTTATTTACAGGTTAAAGCAGGCAATGGGTGCACACAAGTGATTTCAGTCTATGGTTTCAAAAGGTGACAGATATAAGCACTGTATGTTTTTTCAGGGCTAACCCATGCCAAGAAGCATGGGGATCTCTAGGAGTATGTTGCGGACCCCCTGCCCCTCAGAATCCAGACAACGTAAAAGGGAGAGAGTTTCTCCTTGTAAGGGATTTTTATTCCAAAACTGCTAGGATGAATTCACATGCAGGTCTCTTTCCTGGAGGGAGTTAGGAATAAAATCAACAAAGTCTGCTCTCTGATGCTACACAATATGTCATTTGCCTTCAGTGGGTCATCTTGAGTGCCAGACAAGAACTTTACCTCAATCAATGCTGCTTTTCCTGTTTGTGGAGTTACACAATAGAGAGGTTTACAGTGCAAACACTCAATATAACTTTATATCCTAGGCCACAGAAGTTATAAGTGAGATTAATACATGTAGTGTCCTACAAGCATTTTATAAAGTCTAAGCACATTCTTAGAAACTTATCTAACCTCTGCTTTGAAGATGCTAACTCCTTGGTAAGCCAGACTGGTTCCCAGCTATTTAGTAAGGCCTTGGCATGAGCTGGCACCTGGCCTGTCAGCGTCACAGTGTGTGGGAGATGGGGAAATGTAGGTGACACCGTAATTGTGAGGTGCTTTGGAAGTGAAGAGAGCCTTGAATTTAATGTGGAATAAAATGGGAAATGGATGCGGAGAGTCAACAATGAGTGAGACAATGACTCTCTGGAAAGGGAGGAGATACGGTAGCTGTGATTTGAAAGTGAAGGGTGGGAGCAAGCGGGGGAGAAGAACTGGAGGTTGCAGTCATCTGGTCTGAAAATCACCATTGTATGGTTCAAGGTTTTGGCAACGGAGAAGAAGAGAAAGGGATGAATCTGGAAAATGTAGAAGAAGTGCCCCTGCAAGAGCCTGGATGTGTAAAAGAAGGAAAGAGGAGAAGGAAAGGTGACATCTGGTAGTGAGTTTACAAACTGGAAAGCATGGGGCCAAGGATGACAGAATGAGGGGAAAGAAGGAGGTCTCTGGTAAAGAGAAGCTGGATTTAATCCATGTTCAGCGTGAGGCTAAGGTGAGTTATTCAGAAGACTGTTCTGCAGGGGACTGAGACGAAAGGAGATGCAGAAGTGGATGGCAGGAAAGAAACCAGGGGATGAACTGTAGCATTGGGAATCACCATGGGATATCTGAAATTATGGGAGTGGATGAGAGGGTAGGGAAGGGGAGGAGGTGACTAAGGATAGACCTCTGGGGCATGCCCATGAGATGAAAGATAAGAGAACCAGAAAAACACTCATTGGTACCTCACCTTCTAAAACCACTGTATGAAAGTTATATTACATGAGTCCAACCTTACTTTTATTTGTTACTTGGCCTTTAAGATGTTATCTACATTGCAAATGAGCCTTTTATTCATCTCCCCTGCCTTCTTCTGTTCCTGGTCCCAGAGGGAAGAATCCTCTGTTCTCAGTGTTAATCTCCTAAGCAGTTTCCTCTAAGGCAATTTGCTATAGCAACAGGTGGAAGAGGCAGCACTTGCTACTGAAGACAGATTTGCTGGAAGGAGAAGCCCCACAGTGGCAGAGAACAATAATCCACAGCCTTGCAGTGACCTACGAAGCAATTTAGAGGATTGGTAACCAGCACCCAGAGTCCCCCAAAGCTCCAGAACTAATTGAGAATCAAGGATGAGCTCACCTGCTCTACAAGTGCCTGCAGCTGGCTGGATAAATATGTATTTGTACAGCGTGAGCCTGGAAGTCGAGATTCTAAAGCAGAGGCAGCGCAAGAAACAGTCTTGTGTCATTCGGTTAATATATTCTTCTACACCAAGAGCAATGGATAATAGGAGAAAGTATCAACGATACGTGGTATGTGGCCTACACCAGGAATATCTGGTGGAGATTATTAGTGTATTGTTGCTTTATTACTTGTATGATGCTAATGGCTCCAATCGGGGATACAGGCCTCATTGTAGATCCCCAAAGATGGTGCCTGCCCCCAGGAGCTAGCACTCGGTGTAGGCAAAGTTCCTTTGTGTTGCAGAGTTTGCATCCGAGGTGCTTCTGCGATGGGTAAGGAACAGGATGTGTCTCAAAAGAGAAGGGAGAGTTCCTGCACTGCTTGGTACTTGTAACATCACCTAACGTCATTACAGAACAGAATAACACGGGTGGAGACATCAGAGGCCAGTTCAGGTCCCAAGAATATGTTGTGTTGTATGGATGTTTGCTTCTAAATGTTATGTCATTGCTGTGGAGACAATATACTTTCACCGTGCTGGAAAAGTCAGGGATCTGATCTGATCTAACCTATCATAGCCTGGTGTGTGTGTATAGAAAGGGGGAAGGTGTTGGCTATCATTATTAGATCACTGGCTTTTTCAGCACAGTACCTCAACTATTCAGCTTATCGCTAATGCACCAGCTCCATCTTGTGACCAGAAACGGCAGCGTTTTCAGAGCATTTCAAGTCCCTTCTGTGACCTAGTTTTCTCTCATTGGAGGTTGATAATAGCTGCACTTGATGGTTTCTTTTAATCTTGCTTGTGTTTTTCAAAGAACATAACATTCAAGCCCACGGAGAGGAGTGAGAAAGGGATGTGGCAGGAGAGCACTTGGATGCTAATGGTCTAGTTAGAAAGGGCTGTGGTGAAAGGCAGGCAGGGATCCCCTTTCTGTCTCTTCTCTTTGGCCTGTATCTCTACTGGCAAGGGAAATGCTGAGAAAAAAACGAAGCTGTTCTAGAGAGAATGGGGTCAATTCACTTGTGGGTTATGCTAGCAGCATCTGCCAACAAGAACCAGGACTCTACAATGGCAAGTCAGCCTAGAAAGAACTTGTGCCAGTGAAAGATACCTGCAAGCGCCACCCTGCCATAGAGCCTATGACTGGCCAGCACTGCTCCATGGCAGCAAACTGGCATGATACGGAGCACGGCCGAGGTAAACTGGGGACACCTTGATTGTAACTCAAAGCTGCACTCCCATGGCAGAACTTCTGAGACTCTCCGGCATCCCCAAGGGCTGAAAGTCCCCAGGGGGACACAGCAGGCCGTGGGTAGATAGTTAGGGAAGTGTGTTCATTTCTTTAACTATCTTGGGGTGTAACTAGAGAACCCAGAGCTCACCCAGCCAGCTGGATACTGCAGGAAAGGAATCGGGGCTTGGGAGAGTCAAGGCTCTAGCTCCAGCACCCAGGTGGCTGGACTTCCAGTAGGGTGTCAGACACAGACCTGGGGCGTGTGTCTGAGTGAACCAGAGCAAGAACCAGTTATCAGTCCCTACCCAGATCCAAGGAGCTTAGCAGCCTATGGGATTCAGTGGTTGGATCCGTTTACAACAGACTGATGTCCAGCCAGACGGTGGGTCTGAAGGAGGGTATAACTCAGACAAACGCTGAAACAAAGCAATCATTCATGAAGCAAATTAACCCAATTGCTCCGCCCATCAGTGCGCACCCTCTCCACGGCCAGCCATTCCCTTAGCTCCCAGAGGACCTGAGACTGGGACCCTGTTGGTCTCACTAGGACATGTTTGCACGATTAACATTTACTTGAGCTCTGATCCCTTTCAGGGCATTGCTGGCAGACAAACGGCTGGAAGGTGCAGTGAGTAGATGGGAACAGTCTTCTACAATGTTAGGAATTTAATCCCACTGGTAGCAGCAGACTGGGTGCTTCTCCGGAACCCGCAGCCCAGCACAGTATAGAACTGAATGAACTTCTTCAGACTTGAACCTTGGTCTCCTACATGCTAAGTGAGAGCACTAACCATCGGGCTACAGAGCATGTGGGGGCAGGGGAAAGGAGGTCCTGCCACCCCCACCTCTTCCTGTTTGCATCTCATGAAATTGTAGTTAAAAATGCCCCAAATCTAAACAAAACATTTTGTTCAACCCCAAACTTTTTTTTCACGTTTGTTTCACCAAGAAAATCAAAACATGGTTTGGGGTCAACCCAACAGGATTTTTTTGCTTTGGTTTGGTCAGCCAGTGAACTGATAAATCAGGTTTTTTTACACAGCTCCAATCCTATGGTGTAACAGCAAGATCCCATCCTCCACCTAGGTCGTGCTTCTAACAAGGGATCTTTGGCCATAGGGGCCTGATTCAAATGCCCCTGAAGTCAGTGGGATGCTGCACACTGACTTCACAGACTTTGGCTCAAACTGCTTGATCCTGCCCCCACCGAAATCAGTGCCATTTTTGCCATTCACTTCAATGTGTCCAGAATCAGGCCCTGACTAGACCACAACCTGAAGTGCATCATCTATGGTTCCTACAAACTCAGCCACAGTGCAGGTCAGGGGCAATGAGGCTTCAGAAACGGAGGCATGTGAGGAACAGGAGCAGGCTAGTCAGGGCTCAGCAAACAGCTCACTTCAGCTCTTCACGACAGTTAAACTGGGGCCTGCTGCCTGAGCAGTGTCTGTCGGTGGGCCAGGCAAACCTCCATGGCGGGGTGGTCTGGGGAAAGCACAGCAGGCAGTTTGTGCTGTGGAACCCATCCCAGGCTTTTCCTTCACTCCCCTCCCTGTGGGAGAGAGCTCGGCAGCAGGTTCAACAGCATGAGCTGAGGGGCCCAAAGAGCTTGGTCCCCCTGCTCCCCATCTGGCCTGTGACGGGGTGGAGCGGAATGATGAGCTCCTGAACCTGCCACCCCCAGCCTGGTAAGGACAGGTGACCCTGCTGTGTGCCTCCCACCCCATGGTCTGAGAGAGGGAGATAAAGAAACCCCAGAAGAACAGAGATGAGGCTGGGGGCCTGAATTGAGCGGGGGGGGGGGCAGAACTTCAGGGCTGGGTAGAGTGAAGAACAGGATTAATTGCTAGGCAGGGAATGGGCAGATATGGGAGTTCGGAGCCCCTGTAGCAAGGGCCAAAATCCCCTTTTCCAATAAATGTGGGAGAGTGAGTAACACTGACTGTCCCACACATGCTGGGGATGGGCACCGGGAGTCAGAAATCACTGACAGATCCTGTGACACTGGCAAACCAAGGTGTCCGCTCATGCCAAGGCCTTGGCCTGACTGAACACTGACTAATGCATAGCTGGAAACCAGATTAGTGTTAGGAGAATGTGTTTCGTGTTTAGACTTTATGGAATGCTTGCAGGATGCTACTTATAATATCTATGTCCCACGCTATAATATGATACTCAAGTGTTTGCTCCATAACTGAAGCTTGTAAATCACCAAACAGGAAAAAAAAAAACTTCACTGTATGCAAGATTCTGGGTTCCTGCCCACCAGGAAGGACTACTGAATCCAAATGGGTCATTGTAGAACAAAGATTTTGCCAACTCCTGCCCCCTCCCACCCATGATGAGGTAATATGTGGAGGTTCTTGTATCATCAGCTTGGACTCTAGTGAGGTGGGGATAAAAATCCTTGTCCAGGAGGAATTAGGGTCTCTGAACTCTGAGGGGCAAAGACTCATACACACAACCAAGAACTCCCCATGCTGCTTGGCTTGGGTTAGCCCTAAAGGACACACACATCTGCTTATCATAGAAGCTGCTCTTACCTTTTGAACTTAAGACTGTATCTCACTTGTATATGTTTATCTGCTTTAACCTTAAAAATCTCTCTCTTTTCTCTCTCTCTCCTTTTTCTTAGTCAATAAACCTTTAGTTATTACAGGATTGGCTACAAATCTTGTTTTTAGTTTGAGATCTGAATACATATGACCTGGGGTAGGTGACTGGCCCTTTGGAACTGGGAGTAACCTGAATATTACAGTATTGTGACTTTTAGCATAAGGATCCATCTGTCACTAAATCCAGCTTGCCTGGGTAGCAAATAGACTGGAATGCCAAAGGGGACTGTGTATGACTCCATGGTGAGACTGTTAGAGTGCTTTAGGAGTTCATATTTAGGAGTGAAATATAATTATAATACATACAATTAGTTTGGGGGTTTTGTTCTGCTCTTGGCAGTTTGCCAGGAGGTTGGCTTCATGATTGTGAGCCCCTCAAGACAAATAACAGACCCCAAAAGCACAATAGATTTCTTTAAAATATTTTTTTTGTCCCAATCTCATGATTTTTGGGACATCTTATTCATAATTTTTAATCTCTTGAGGTTGTCAGTACTGAGAACTAAAATATGTACGTGCTGTGTGTGTTGACATGAAGACCAATGTCAAGTCACTGCTTTTTAAAAGGGTAGAGGATACTGCATCAAGCTCCAGGATCTCACTAAATACTAAAGATATAATTTAAAAAACACTCATTACTGATTTTCTTGATTATTTTGCCCATTTTTACAGAGATTTCACTAATGCTGTTTTATAAATCTGGGCCCCCAGTTTTCCTCCTGAGCATGGGAAAACCCTGCAAATATAGCACAACTGTATTATGGTGCATGGAAGCTCGGAGTGCTATTAGAGTTTTCTGGTGAATCCTGAGTAACTTTTACAGAATGCCATTCATATAAAGTCTGGATGGCACTAAAATGTTCAGAAGCAATACTCAACAGCACACACAAACAGATTATAACTCAATATGTAGTGTAAGCCATTGGCCACTAGGGGGGAAGCAACTCTATTGTGCCACAGTGAACTCCCACATGTAAATGTGGCTTTTCAGTATTTCAGTTTCATTATCCCTGTTTGCAGGGCCGCCCACAACATGAAGTTTTTCACTTGCTGTGGCCCACACAGTACAAGGAAGCCCCTCAGGCTACTGCTCGAGTGGGTCCACAGTTCTGGATCATCTAAACTTAAGGAACTAAATTCAGCAGCACCCATTTCTGGCGCCTCCATCACACTCTTCTCTGATCTACCCTTTTCTTCAGGAATGTGCATGGTTACATCCATTTGAGATGGAGATATGGATGCTGCAGTAGCTGCCAGTCACCTGCACTCTGACTAACTGGAAGATCAGGCATCTCCTCACCACTCACATCCTCCTTGGGGCCGGAAGGCTGCCCATGAACATTTGTGTCTGTGTCTCAGGAGAGCTCCATCTTGCTTAGATAAAAAAGCTTCCTTTGCTTGTTTTCTTTTTCTGAATGCTGCCCCAGAGGGGCGTTTTCTTCTTTCACTCGTGACTGCTGTTCTGTGCCAGCTATAGTGGCTCTCAAAAACACAGTTGAAGGGGACAAATAAGCAGGCTGGTAGCAGGGCCAGAGGGAGAGAGGGAAGATATCAGTATCTTAAGGGCCTAACTGGCTCCTACTACTTCAGTTGACTGCCTGTTCTCCTCAAGTGGGTTCAGGGAAGCAAAAGGAAACAGGAAGCTCCCTGAGAAGCTGGTGTCAATCAGCCCAGGCTCCTGGGGATGCTAGAGACGTACATAAGAGGCACCTCCTCCTCCACAATTTGAAAATGGGTTTGACAGTTTTCCATCTTCTCTGAAACACTTGAATTAACATTCCAGTTCAGATCTATTCCAGCTCTATTGTTAGTTATGGTACTGGTCTCATTTCTACAAGCTTGTGCTAATGTTCTTTAAGTCTCAAATGCTTCCTTTTCCTTCATCACCCTAGTTCAGGAGCGGACAGTCTGGTTATGCCGGGAGATAATTAGGTCTGTACATTTGCTCTGGCAGACATGGTAGCAGCAGCTTCTTCATCTCAAATGAGTAACTAAAATTGTGGCAGCCTAAGTTTTTTAATCACATCCTAACATCAGTAAATGCCTTGCACGGTGTAGGTTTGACAGGAAGGAAGATGGTTTTTCTAACTACAAGTGTTTATGAAGAATCTATCACTCTGGCATCTGATCAAGGTTTAAAAATATCCTGACAGCTGCGGAGCGGAAGGAAAACACTTCTAGTCCATTGGTTCTCAAACTGGGGGTCGCGACCCCTCGGGGGTTGTGGCCCGCTTTTGTGGGGGTCACAAGTCCCAACCCCCACGGCAGGCTGCCAGTTCCAGCTCTGACCCCGCGGCGGGTGACCTGGCCCCTGCAGCAGGCTGCCGCTCCAGCCCCGATCCCCGGGGCAGAGTGGCGGGGCGGTGAGCCCCGACCCCGGAGTGGGGCGGCGGGGGGGGGGGCGGGGGCGAGCCCCAACCCCAGGCTAGACCAGCAGGGCTGCAAGCTCTGAGCCCCGACCCTGGGGTGGAGCCGCGGGGTGGCGAGCCCCGACCCCGGGGTGGAGCGGCGAGTCCTGACCCCGGGGTGGAGCGGTGGGGCTGTGAGCCCCGACCCTGGGGCAGAGCGGCAAGCCCTGACCCCAGGCTGGAGCAGCAGGGCTGCAAGCCCTGAGCCCCGAACCCAGGGAGGAATGGCAGGCCGGCGAGCCCCGAGGCCCGACCCCACCGTGGCGGAGAGGCTGCGAGCTGCAAGCCCCGACCCCTGACCCCAGGGTGGAGCAGCGGGGCTGTGAGCCCAGGGTGGCGTGGCGAGCCCCGACCCCAGCGTGGCGGAGGAGCTGCAAGCTCCAACCCAGAGTGGAGGGGCTGTGAGCCCCGAGCCCTGATCTCCACGCGGCGGAGCCGCGGGGCTGTGAGCCCCGACCCCAGGGCAGAGCTGCGGTGCTGCGAGCCAGGAGCCCTAACCCTCGACTCCGGTGCTGGCAGGTTGCTGTGAGCCTGAGCCCCAAGCTGAGCCCTGACCCCAAACTCTGTGCTGGGCTGTGAGCCCCAACTCCGATCCCTGCACCAGGCTATGAACCCTGACCCTGGATTGCTTCAGATCATTAATTACTGTCAAGTATTAAAAATAAAAAATAAGTTTTCCACTTATATTGAATTTGATAAATATGTTTCAATCTTAATTTAAAAGCAGTGAGAAAAGCAATGACAAAATTCTTTTAAAGCAATCGGGTTTAAATTTACTATTTAACATAGTGTTAAATATCACAAATGTGTTTTTAATTTCTAATGGGGGGATCGCACTCAGACGCTTGGTGTTCAAAAGGGGTCGCCAATACAAAAAGTTTGAGAACCACTGTCTAATAGTAACCTCAGTCTATTCTACAGATGTGATTGGGCATATTGATATGGAGGGGAGAAATGCTCCCGCTGTCATCCTGCCCCTTTTTTTGTCTGTCTTGCATTCTTTCCTAGCCCATTTTGGATGCTTTGTGGCTTAGAATCTGGCATGCAGGTTGTCTTCACCTGACCAGCAGAGGGGGCCGTGTCCTTGTGGTCCATCGCTAGAATGACGAGGGAATCACCTACCCCATCAGATGTATGACACACGCAGCCCTTGTCATCACATGGGAGCACGCTGCCTATGTTTGCAATGCTTTGCTACCTCACCACTTGTCTGCTGGAGTCCTTTCCAGACAATCAAGTTACTTCTTTCTACACCACACAATAGATCTCTTCAGCCACATTCGCAGTGACATCACTTTAACGACCAATGGTGAATTATGTGTAGTGACTGCTGAGGTGTAAAAGGAATGGAAATTAGGTCCCCCAAGCTGCTACTGAGCTCTCTTGTTCCGGGGGTAGGGAACATCTTATGCCTCTTCTCCTTTCTGGGCTCTGACCTGGCCAAACCACACGCTAGTGTTCAGAGGAGGTTGCATCCAACTATCCTTGCACAAAGGAAATGCATTGAGCAGGTGGGTGAGTATAGAGGTAGGAGTTAGCATGTGAGGCTGGGGAAGTCTAAGGGATCCCATGCATCCTTCTGGAAGATCTGGCATAAAGTAGCTGTAAACAGCCAGGAGCCGTCGTCCGTGTGAGAGACTAGCCCTGGTAGATGCAGAACTGACAATTCCAACTCTATATCCTGCCCCTCCCCACCAGCACAGAGTACATAACAGTGTCCTGGGGCTATTCAGAGAGCGAGTGAGTCAGGGCAGCCTTTGGGGTGCTCTAATCTGCTTCAGTGGTCTAAGTGGTCCCAGCAACCCAGGCTTGGAGAGGCACAAGTTTCCCTGGCTTGGACCTTGTACTGGAACCAAGCTCAGAACCCCCACAGGGCTCAGTTCCTTCCTCTGTCTCCAGTTGGTGCCTCTTCCTCAGGCTGGCCTCACTCTTGTTTTCTCCCAGTGCTTACACTGCACCAAGAGCCTAATCTGGATTGAAGAGGCCAAAGTTCTCTAACCGAGGCTCCACGCAGCTCTGATTCAACCCATTCCCTGAAGTAATTGCACAATGTAAAGTAGCATTTAGTCGTCTTGCCAGAGCTGTGGACCAATCCTATGCCGTAGACTGGAACTTCACCGAACAACACCAAGAGTGGCCTGTTGTTAGTAAGAGCACAAAGGCTTGATATAAGATGATGTCATCTTTAGAGCACATCAAACAAAATGAAGACAAATATTATCAAGTTATCTTACTAGTATCTTAACTTCCTGTTCCAACTTCACCATTCCCCTATTCTGTGTTCTGCTCTCTGCCCCGTCGGTCCATGCATAGTAATAGTAATTGCACATTTTAACATATTAATCATAGAAAAGGAAGCCTAACTTGACAAGCACTAAATGTTAGTGTACAGAGGGGGTGAGTGTGTACATACAATGAAGCCTTTTAATAGCTACCAAAGGGATCTTTTTCTGCCTAGTGTACTGCAATTAGCACTGATGAATGTTCACAGCAACTGAGATTTGACTGACTGTTAGTGAAGGTAACTATCTGTGCTGGTGGCACATCCATGAAAAAAAATGTATCAGCTATGCTTCCTCCTTCCTTTCTCCTCAGATACGGTCACCTCGGTTGCTGTTAGAAATCACAAAGCTGAAAGAGCTATGCTATGAGCATATATCTAATATCCACAGTTCTGCTGGTTGTTAATGGAGCAATTGACTTGGGCTTCAAACCTGTACATGATGGCATGTGGGCAAATCACTGCATGCACAATGACCTGCTGGAACTTCTGAGGGGCTCTCTCCTGCTGCAGCAATCCACCTGCATGCTACATATTTAAGGTCCTTCATTTTTCTTTTTAATTGTGTTTACGATTTCCTGGGAATGTTTAATGTCAGCAGTATTCAGAGCCAGGAAAGCAAAGCAGCTACTGTTTATTATTTCTTTGTGTTTAAGAAGTGCCCAAAGGTCCGCGGGGTCCTCTATGCTAGTTAGTATACAATCACATAGGTTGACGTGGTCTGGCCCAAAGGGCTTAAAATCTAATTTAAAGCAAGATCCATGAAAGTCAACGGATGCACCGCAGACTGGATTAAATCAATAGATCAATTTGTCGGACCTAGCGCTCATACTTCATTCTTGACATCAACATCTATAGCTCAACCTTACCGTTTATACTTCTGCAATTCCACTCGTGCTGCACACAACTTCATTTCCCAACTCTGGCAGCACACTGTGATTCTTTGGCTGAACACACTGAAACTTATAATTAAGCATTTGTCTAGTCTTGTGGGTTGATCTATCATGTAGATGTGAACAAATAGGTTTATTCATCTTGCTAACTGCAGTTGAAAACTCAAATTCAGAAAAAAGTACCAACATTAAAAAAGGAACGAAAGTAACAAGGTATCTCCTGTCTCGTTTTTGGCCGTCTTGTCAGATTGGGAGAGGCATGAGTGGTATAATATTAGACATCCTTCTTCATCTGAAATTTTTTTAGCCTTGCTTAGCAAAAATTTCTAGGCTCTCTAGACATTGATGTTCCTTAGTCTGACATTCTCTTCACTGATATACAAAGGCTAGGCTTGTCAAAGCATCCAAAGGGAGGCAGGCACCCCAAACCCAATGAAGCTGGACATCTAACTCTGACTGCTTTGAAAATTCCAGTTAAGTCAGTTTGGGTTTCCTTGTTACAGGAAGTGAAATTGTAACATTTGTTTATTTTCTGGCTACTTTCAAGTGATCTTAGCTTTAGAACTGCCACATTTTTGACCTGAAAACAAATCTGTGTATTTATTGCTGTTCAAGGATTAGTTTAAATCACCCACTGATGCTGAGTCAAACTGGTGGTATTTATCCAAAAGCAAACAAAAGGTATCATACTCAGTAAAACTTCTAAGACGTTCTTTCCCGGGCACTACTTATACTGTAATGGTTGTTTTAACAATTCTGTCCAAATGAAATAAACTAATCTTCTTGGCCACTCCTCAGATTACAAGTTCTGTTTTACAGCCTGGTACTGAATATAAAAATTAGATATAGTTTTGTTGTATTCCTTTTTCCCACCTCATGTATCGTGTTGCCATTTTAGATTGGAAATGCTTGAAGGCAGAGACTATTTGTTTGAATTGAACCTAACACAACAGGAACCCCGTTCTGAAACCAAGGCCATCAGCCACTACTGTAAGAAAAATCAATCACAATAATTGGGCAAACCCTCAGGAGAGGAGACATGAATTCTAGAGCAGTCAACGAGCATTACAAAACGTACCATACTCAGGTTCTGTTATAGTACCCTGTAAAGTCAGCAGGAGACATGTTATTGACTTTGATCGGCATCGAATCAAGACCTGCATGTAGAATGTATGTACGTTCTATCATCAAACTGGCTATTAAGGATATAAGGTAAAAAAAAATTCCAAATGTGCCAAAAGTGACTTAGGAGCCTAGTACGTCAGTGGGAATTAGGCACCTAATCTGCTTAGATGTTTTTAAAAATCCTATCTGCATCTTTAGGTGCCTAAGTACTTTTAAAAATCTGACCTAAAGTCACTTTGAAAATTGGACTTTGGCTCCAAAGTCACTTAGGTGCTTTTGAAAATGCTACCCATGAGCTCCTTGGGGTAGGGACTCTTTCTTCAGCTTTATACAGTGTTAAGCACACTATCTGGGTGCACTAATGATCATAATGGACTACAAGGATGGCGATTTTCCAGAATGCTTAGCATTAGCCCAGCTCTCCTCCCAGGCAAGCCACAAGGTTTTTTTACTATAGACTTTAATAGGTTTAGTGCTGAATGCTTGTGAAAATTCCATGTTTAGTCTTCTTCCTATGCCCTATTTCTCTTCTTTCCCCAGCTGTTCTCACTGATTTATTTTAAATCCTTTTATTTTAACTCCTACCTTTTCTGGTGTAGCTTTGGGAAAGTCCACTCAAAATTAATAGTTTATAATTATTCATAATCATTAAGTAACTAGCTGCCAAAGCTGAATCAACCAGTCTTGCTTGTATGTGGTAAAAGTCTAAAAGGTCTACAAACGATCTTACTACATGCCTTGTTATGGGAGCCCTAGTGTTTGTATAGAAACTTTGTAGTTTTCCTGACTTTCCAAATCGAATTCTTAGAGGAGGCCTTTTTTGGTCTGAAACTGATAATAAACACTGTTCCACGTGGGCACGTCATTGTTTTGAATGCATAAATAAATCCCTAATGTTCTATTTCCTCCTGTTTTACTGTGTTGCAGTCGCTGATACATTACCCAACACATAGGGTTTTTTCTGTCATGCCCTGTTTCACATGGTGGGTTGGCACTGTCTTGCACTGTTCTTGCATGTGATATATGATGTGTGCATTTTATTAAAGAGGAAATATCTTTTGATAGTCCAAAAGATTAAATTGGCTGTACAAAGTGTCAGAATCACTCACAGTCACATGTGTAGCAGATGATGTTCTCTTTAATGCATCTTTTGTATTTGGTACCATGTTTTGTGGGAGGAGAGACTGCTTGTGCTCAGTACTGTTGATAAACAGCCTCTTTATTTATCTGCCTAACTGTGGACTTAAGAAACAGATCTTTAGGCACCCCTCCCCCTTTTTTGTTGTTGTTGTTGGCAATCTTGGCCTTAACCCTGAGCATCATGGTTCTAACTTTTCTGATGTCAATTTACAGCACTTTAAGAAATACTGCAGGATTATTGTGGGCTGGAAGCGCATCTGAACCTAAACCAAGGCAGAATTGCTATGGATGCTATGAGGTATTGTCTACTCTTTATTACGAAAGATGGACTGTTAGAATCAGAGTTTCCGGGGAGGACTGGGAAAGACGGTGGTGTGAGAATCTAGCAGAAGTTGAGTCAGTATCACCCAAATATGCCTATGAACTACTTACTGTGATTGTGCCAGTAAAGACTCTCCTTTTCCGTCTGTGCGTGATCCTAACAAAGCCCGTCTCTTTAGAATCCGGCTGGGGGAGTACAACATAAACAAAGTAAAGCAAGAGTGAACTGTAACCAACAGGCAGCATATGGTAGCTGTGAAAAATTAGCAGGACCTTGGAATCCTATTTAGGGGTGGGAGCCTTAGTCACTGTAATGACATCAGCTCATTCTGATAAGTGTTGAAAATTTCCAGAAAGCGAGTGGCACTGGAAGGCCTTGTAATTCTGAATATTATTTTAAAGGGCGGGCTACACAGGCATAACTTCCGTGGGCTGTGAATTACACAGAAATCAATGTTGCAATGAAAGTTCCACATGTTTACAAAAAGTCTGACAGATTTTTTTAACATATTGCAGTTGTAAAGTATTGTCCCAGCTGACTGACTGACAGAAATTTTTTCTTTCAATTATTTGATTTATAGTAACTTGTCCAAAACCCACTTTAAATTGCAAGAATTTACATTCCACCCAACTGAGTCATGCACTTACTATTTTGTGGTTAACGAGGTAACATTTAAGAGTCTAACTGAAACCATAAAATCAAGGAAATTCTTTGAGTTAAGCCTGAAACTCTATCCCTGACCCACCCAATCACATCTCGGTATGAAAGCTTGCCTGCTAGAGCTCTGCAGTACCTGGGTATTGTAGGGACCCAATGCTAACGCTTAACATGATTGTATTTGCTGGTTTAATTTAGTCCCTTATTGCTTCAGTGTAACTTTGAGATTTGACTGATTGTTTCAGTTTTTACAGTGGGCCAAATTCTGCTGTGTTATGCAGGGATAAATCTGGAAACATTCCAGCAAATCAATTAAATTTGTGCCTATCAGATTGCGAGGAGAAACTGTTCCCAAGCTATTGATGTAGGAAAGTGGACAGTGGATGAAAATGCTTATTTAGCATGATGTGAAAACCACAGTTACATCACGGGGGGAGGGAGGAGATAGAGGCCTATGTTTCCAGTGCTGGTTATAAGGCTCTATCACCTAAACTAGGGGAGAATGTCCTTTATTTAATGAGTAGCAAGCTATGATGGGGACAGCCACTAGAAGGTGATACTGACACACTTGCTGAGTCAGTGTATTATAACAACATGGGATTTGACTTGCCCTCTGGATGCTTTGTTTGAGCCTTTACTTTGGTTCTAATTAATGGCTGATGAACTGTGTGCACAATTACAAAAGCTGTTACAGTTTAGATTTAATTTGCAATGTGCAATCACTGCACATAATGCACCTATTTTAGAGCTGCTGTAAAATATATTGAATATTTAGCTGTTTAATTTGCTTCACATACAAACACAACAGCAGTTTCATACCCATAATACATTCTTATTAATACACTGTGTATTTTTGTTATTGTGTATTAATAGTACATTGTGTAGTACTGAATGAACAGTGACAACTTGAAAGTAGATACATATGTGCAACATCTACATTTACATTCCTAAATGGCCAGTTTTTAAAGCCAAAGCAAGTAGTCCCCTTTGCAGACTAACCACTTACAGAAAGGAATCTCAAGGTAACTGCTAGTATGGAGTAGTGTTGGGGGGAGCGGCCCCATGTTAAAAGTTGCTCTGAGGGGTAGAATGTTGAGCGTGGAGTGGTGGGAAGAGGCACAGCTGCAGCTTGTGTCAGAGCCAAACACAATGCCAGGCTTGGGCTCCAAGGCGGCCGTATCATATTTCCCATTGGAAAGTGTGTGGGAGGACTCCAGTAAACAGTGAGGGTGTAACCAACACCAGGTGACACTCTCTGTCTACTAGTGGTGGCTGGGCTGAGTATAAAGGCTGATGAACCTGCTACAGCTTTGAGGAACAGTGTCTTTTAGCACAGGCAGTAGGTGCTCATGATTTCAGATCCAGAAGTCCTGGATTCAGAGTCCCAGGTCCAAAAGTCCCAGGCTGTCAATGACCCAACCATAGATGTTGTGTTACACTTGGTGGCCTGTCTTTATGTGGCTCAGCCACCACTAGAGGGGTACAGGGCCCCATGCTGAGTTGGTTTGGGTTACGTAGACTTCCAGAATTGTACATTGTAGGAACATATTTTATTTAATACGAAGAAGATATCCAATCCCTCTGGGCATAATGTGGAGACAGTTTTTTATCTGCAGTGGTGGATCTCCTAGAAATGGACACATGTAAATGGTCCATGTTAATTTTTGTCCGGTATCAGCAATATTATTGATGAGGGTTTGGTGACTCCTACATTGAGATTTGCAGTAGGGAATAGTCCTTCAGTGCGTTCATTGCTTTTTCTGAGAGAAAATGTTAATGGGAACAATTCCTCACTTAGCGCACACTTGAGGGTCCTTCTGGTCATTGCGACTGTGTTATTTTTTGTGAGACATTTTTATTTGCTGGGTCCCCAGTGTGTGTGTGCCACATTTATGTGCTGTGTCACCAAATGCATTTTGGCTCTACACTTCATTTTCATCAGCCCCAGCTGCTGATGGAGGGGACAGAGAGAAGAGCCGGGGGAAGGGAATTTGAAAAGACAGTCTGTCTGAAACACAATTCAGCTAAGATATAAAAGATGCTAACAAACCTGGTACTGGACTGTATTTAGGTAAATAACTAGTGGGGGAGGGTCGTGATGGCTTCTTCTCTTGAGCAATATAATTTACAGTATTGAGTTTTATTGACTCAATCACTGCATCTGGATTCTCAGATAACAACTATGGCCTAGTGTGGGGTTGTTTTTTTTTTTCATTTAATAAGAGATTATGATGCTGTGACCACTCTACTAATGACTGCAGCCCCACGTCATTGACTCATATCTTCATAACTACCATGCTGGATTACCCCAAGAAAGTGTACTAGAGGCCACCCTAGGGAAGGACATTGCAGCTTCCGCTAGTCAAGAACGGAGCAGCAACATTCTTGGGATGAGAGAAGCTTTTACAAGCATGTAACTCATGCTCTGCTCAGGCTGCCTGTTTATTTCTGGGATGAGGTGTTGATTATGCTCTGTAAAGCCCTAGTTGCTCTGGAATCCTGTTATCTAAGATCTCCCTGTATCTCATAAACAGTCTCCACTGGGTCACTTTCAGGACTAGTTCAGCGCTTCACAGCAGGGTATTCTCAGTGAAGGGCCCACATATCAGATAACTGTTCCTGCCAGTCATCCATCAGAGTGGTTGCTTCTTAATTATTTTCTGGGTTGTACCATTTTCCCTTCCTACTTTATGCCAGTTCATAAGAACGGCCATATTGGGTCAGACCAATGGTCTATCTAGCCCATTATTCTGTCTTACAACAGTGGCCAATGCCAGGTACTTCAGAGGGAATGAACAGACAGGTTATCATCAAGTGAGCCATCCCCTGCTGCCCATTCCCAGCTTCTGGCAAACAGATGCTAGCAACACTTCAAAATTCTGAACGTTTGTTTAAGGATTGGGGTTAATTATCCTCCAGCTTTTAGATTTATTGCACAGTGAATTATTATATTCTATTCACTTATTAGTGTGTGTATATATGTGTAATGCCTATATATAAGCATGTCTGTGTAATTACATATATCCACATGCACACACAAGTCAATGACATTACATTAGTTTCAGCCTTTCCTGAAAAAGAGGCTCATTCATTCATTCTTCTAATGTTGAGTTTGAAAGTTGTCTCATCTTGCTGTTAGGCAATGGAACACCCTGACTTAACCCAAAGGGACAATAGTTTTAACCTTTGCTACCTATGTTTGGGAAATAGGGTCAGTTGTGCAAAAGTAATTTAATGCCTTAAAACCCAGTGTGTGTCTGGGTTTGTAGTTTAAAGAAGGATCATCTGATCTTGCAGTATTGCATAGCATATACCAAATCACAGCAACTCTTGGGACACCATACAAACTATACAAAGTTGCTTATAATGTCACAGTAGGAATTGTCTGGTTATGGCTGAGAAGGCACTTTCATTTCAAGCGCATGTCTTCAGAAGCTTCCAACTTTTTGAGAAAATTACTCGGTGGGGTGAAATTTCTCATGCTTATTCTTAGCTTGTTGATGTGTGGTGGGTTTTGTTTTTGGAAGCTGGCTGAAAATCAATTCATTTGAATTAAGAAATTCAGTCAATCTGAAATGATTTAGATGTGTTCTTTGTAACCTCATACTTTATAGACATTTCAGTGGCACACAACAGCATCAGAGCAGACATTAATGAATTAAACCTGAGAACATCCCTATGAAATAGGAAAGTATTACTCCTGTTCTACAGAAAGGGAAACTAAGGTACAGATTATACAGCATGTTCTACATCTCACAGGGAATCTGTGGAAGACCTGTATTAAAAATCTCATCTTCTTTCTCTTAATCTTGTTCCTTAAGTCTAATACCATCTTTCTTTTAGGGTCTTACTAGCTTAGTTCGTAAAGGGTAATAATTGATACCACAGAGGACAGCATTGATCAATGGATCTCTTCACAGGTCTAGTAGATATTGTCATGGAACATTACTTCCTGTGCTAATATAATTTTACATCTGAATGGATTTCCAAAATTCTGAAGCACACATTTAATGTTTTTTAAAAATCTCTCACTAATACCTAGGCACATACTGAATACTCAAGCCATTATATACCTGCAGCATCTACACTTGAGGCCCTCTTCTCACTCACTCCTGTTTTAATCTTCCCTTTGTAAGTCACATCTACATTTTGGTTGTAAGCACTGCAAGGCGATGGCACTCTAATTTTGTAGTGCAAAGTTCCTAGCATGTTTGAGGTGCTGTAGAAAGAAGAGATGATAATGAAGTAGGCCAGAACAGAAAGCAAGCTAGGATGGCATGTCAGAACAATGAGGGGAGAGGATGGGCCAGAGATGTCATGTTACTACCAGTGGAAAGAAGGAGATGAGGGCTACTAATGCTTTGCTGGGATAAGAATAAGGGTTAGTTTAATTCATCCATCTTCCACACAAAGTAGACATGAAGGCATATGAGAATTCTTCTAAAGCATCCTTTGGAGAAATTGCAACGGACACAATCAATAGGGTTGTGTACTTCAGAAGGATGGAAGTAGCGTGGTTGAAAACAATCCATGAACAGCTCACATACTCATTCCTCATGTGTCTACAAATTACTGGGGTAGATGTTCCCTACTGCTCTCCTGTCTTTGCAGGTGCTTGTTATCACTGACTGATAAAGGCTTCTCTGGAGAATGGTTATACTTTGGTAGCGAGATTGGACATGCTTAAAAGCCAAGGCCTCGCACATTCTACATCACAGCTGTGAATTAACTTCATTCAAGAAGTCCTCTAGCCCACAGTCTGTTACACCTGCATATTTCAGTAACTTAAATGTTAGTTGGGTGTATTTTAAAATATCTTCATCTGACCTCTGCTCCCAAATGAGATCACATTAGTAGTACAGTATCGAGAGAGAGAGAGAGAGAGAGAGAGAGACTGATACAAGTTCCAGACTGATAGAGCTGCTGATTATCTGATTCTACAGTCATCCAACACAGTGGAAGCCAGCATGTGGAACGGACCATTCACCTCATTCTACAAGCCAGGAGTTATGATGATCACCAGTCTCTTCTTTGTGAGTGGAAAATAATGCAAGAACAGTGTGTGTGCTTCCAGAAGGTTAAGAAATATTGTGATGGCTTCCAAAACCCATGTGCCCCTGGTGCAGCGCTGTGCTGTACTGCTGATTGTGCAAAGGCTTTTTGTTAGCGAGTTTCATTTGCTTTTGCAATATTATGCACTGGGGAATCCAGATTAGACATCGCTAATTTTTTTTACAGCCATTAACCTCTTTGTTGCTGGTTCTCCATTGCACTTCTTGTGTTGCTCTCATTCCACTACGCACTGAGTTCAGCAGAATATCCGAGTATACCTGATACCTTTGGCAGAAGGAGCAGCTGTTCTATCTGGGAACATGCCAGCTGGTTCCCAACTTCATACAGAAAACATAGGAAGGTGCTCCGGGCTGAATTATATATTTTTATCATGTCAATACCTATTCAAATTTAAAAGGGCATAGTTTTTGCCACCATAATACAAACACAGGGGTACTTCCAGCATACTACTTGCTATAGTAGCTTGTTAGTTGTGCATGTGATTATTTGAATTAAGTCCCCTTCAGTGACAGCTGAAGACTAATCACTGTAATGTATTAGTTAGCTGTAACGTATTTAAGGACTTTCAACCTCACCATACCTATATTGTGTGTTTGCTACACTGTGAACTGAGGCACCCTTGTTTTTCAAGGGTTTCCTCGTATGCCGTATCGCTTTCTCCCACCCTTTATCTGGGTCCTCTGTTTAGATCAGGGTGGGCAACAACAGCCCGGGGGCCACATTGGCCCTCCACAGGTTATAATCTGTCCTTCAAGCTCGTGCCAGGAAGTGGGATCGGGGGCTTGCCCCACTCTGCGCAGCTCCTGGAAGCATATGCATAGGGGAAGCCAGGGGACTCCACATGCTGCTCCCACCTCAGTAGCCATCCCTGCAGCTCCCATTGGCCAGGAACCACAGCCACACCTCTGTGTAGGAACTGGAGTGGGGACATACCAATGCTTCTGGGAGATGCTTGAGGTAAGTGCCCCCTCAGAGCCTGTATCCCTGACCCCTCCCATAGCTCAAGCCCTGATCCCTCCCCACCCTCCAAACCCCTCAATCCCAGCCCGGAACACCCTCCTGCATCCCCAACCCCTTATACCCAGTCCCACCCCCGAGCCTACACCCCCAGTCAGAGCCCTCACCTCCCCTACACCCCAACCCCCAATTTTGTGAGCATTCATGGCCCTCTATACAATTCCCGTACCCGATTTGGCCATCAAGCCAAAAGGTTTGCCCACCCCTGGTTAAGAATATAAGGTCTTTAGGAGAAGAATTGTCTCTAAGCACAGAGCTTGGTGTGGGATCTAGGTGTAATTCTACTCATCATCCAGCTTATGGCAAGGAACTGTGTGGTTTTCTCAACCTTCTTCTTACATGTATAATTTTAAGTGTAATCTAGTTAAAATAGTTTCTGTATCTCTATAATTGTTTTCCATGTTCCTTCCTAGTTTGAAATAATTTTGTCTTGATGGAACAAATTCAGTAACGCCGGAGTTGTAGTTGGCCTAATTTCTTTTTAAAAACCTCCCCTTTGGTCTTTGCTGTAGTGCTGCTTTCCATGGTGTTTGTTCTCAAGTAATGTACCTGGAACAAGGCCATCCATGGAGTCACTAATTGAAAGCATGTGACCACAATTTTAAACCCCTGATGTGATTGCTCCTTTCAAGCCCTGCTGTGAGTCATGTGGAAGGTGAAATGTTTGTGTAAGGTAAATAAATATCCTGTTTCATTAGTCAGCATTTACAGGAGAAAGGTGGCATTGCCCACAGTAGCAAAAAGGGTTGCTCAGAGCTGCCAGCTTCTTGCAACAGCTGCAATGCACAGTTATGATGCTATGTAGCAACCTGGTATTAGGACACTCTAACCATTCAGCATGGGCTAGCCTATGAACCATCCTATGCTTGATAAATATATTCACCATTTATGTTCCTAATATTAATTTGAGGATAGTACATACAGGCAGCTCATTGTTGGTGTTCTCCAAGAACAAGAAATCATGTGGGATTATGCAGAGGATTGGGTGTGTGCCAGAGAGTGGAATGATGTAGACAGTAATGTTTAGAGCCATATGAAGCAATCCCATAATAGCTTCCCATCCAAACACTTTGAGATGTAACTTTGATCTGTGAACAAATTTGAAGAAATAGAAACTAACAGCAGATTGTAAGCTTTTCAGTGTAGGGTTGTCTTTCTTATATGTTTGTACAGTGTCTAGCACAATCGGGACCTGGCCTTTAGGTGCTACTGTAATGCAAATAATAATAATAATAATAGCATAAATTAATATTGAAGTACCAGCTTCTAATCATAAGGAATGGCAAACTGCCAACTACTTGCTCTATCTCATCTAATACATTTATTTTAAAAATATCATTGAGAAAAGCCTGGTTTGGCTGGGCAAAGTCGTCTTATATTGTACAACCTCACTGAATCAGACCTACATGGACCCAATGGTGAGTTTAATGGTTTTTTTTTTAATGAAGTGAGCAAAGTGTGTGTGTGTGTGTGTTTATAACAAAGAGAAATAAGCATGTCCCTTTGTAAAACCCGGAAATGACTCAGCCAATCCCCCACCAAAACAGAAAAGCTATCTGGAATACACACAAATCATTATTCCCAAGCCTCTCTCTGTTTTACTTACTAAGTGGCTTTGTGTGACTGCACACACAGATGAGAGGGAGTCAAGACTAGAGCAGGGACCATGAGTCATGGTGAATAACTTGATGAATTTATCCCTTTTCTGTTCATTAATCATCTGAGATTAGATTTTCATTTATTAACTTGTTTATGGGAACATATTTCAGCCTATGGGATGTTGACTATGGCCCTGGTTCAGGAAAGCACATGTTTTTCCCATTCAGACAAGCACTTATGCGCGTGCTTGATTTTAAGCATGTGTGTAGTTCTATTGTCTATACTGGGGCTGTTCACATACTTACAGTTAACTCGATGAATATGTCTTTGCAGTATCAGGGTTTATCCATTCATTTTTACTATGCCATCAATTACCCATTATTTTGGTGTCTGGTTACTTAAGTCGCATGGTGAGACTTTTAAAATGACAAGCTTTAAAAAACAGAGGATGGAATTGTCTGCATAAACACTTCCGGACTGATAACAATATCACTTTTCATTTGGAGTAACCCCTTTTTCCCAATGATCCCCAAAAAGGTTTCAAGTGCACCTTTAATAGTATTATTTAGAATCATACAGCCTGGATAGTGACTTATAAACTGTTATTATTCATTATTTGTATTTCTGTCATGCTAGCAGCATTAAGTCTCCATTGTGCAAGGCATTGTACAAATACAGAACCCAAATAAAATCCAGGCCACAAAGAGTGAAATTGCAGAAAGCTCCAAAAAAAGAAGAATACTGCTAACACTTTCTCACAGAGATCACTGGCAAGTTATGACAGGTTTGTGGTTCATGTCTTTGACTTTACCTTCCATTAGTCACAGAATTGCTGACATATCACCAGGGTTTTGGCTTGCAGAAATGTGAAACCAAAGTTTTCAAAACTACATGCCTAAAACAAGTCATAGTTAAGAGGAATGGCTGGATTTCAGAGGAGCTGACCAACTCGACAGCCCAATGAAGTCAGATTTGAAAATGCTGGACTAAATTTTTTGTACAAACTTAGGTCCTGTGGGTATGAAAATTACAACCATGATGAGATGTCCAATTGCAACATGATGTTGCATAGTATGTTTTTAACAGGCTTCCACCAAATCATCTTAATTGCCTGGTAGTAAGCAGGGCTGTCGGGAGTGAGAAAGACAAAAGAGGTACTTTGCTCCAGGCTCCCAAAATGATGGAGGGGGCAGCCAAGCCAAATTAGAGTGTGAAGAGTTGAGATGGTGCATGGGGTTTCAATACCACTCAGGTTTGATATGGGGAGTGACTCACCAACCCTGACCTGGCCCAGATCCCACCACCATTGCCACTGGCATTGTCACACCAGTTCTGAGTTGACCCAGCAGGCTAAGAGCCTGGAGGTATGAATGGGGCTGAAACTTAGGGACAGGTGGGAGTGGACTCCAACCCTTCTCCTTTTCTTACACTTTCATCTCCAGGGGATGTGTTTTGGAAGTTCCAGATTTTGTCCTGGGCCTTCGAAAACCTTTGACTCTTTCATAGGATATAACTATAATGCTTCTGTATTACAGATAACAGAACTTTGCATACTTTGGTCACGTCTGGAACCAGCATCATGTAGGCAGTACATTTTTTGGAAAATATCTGTTATATATTATTTATGGCTCTTTTCTTTGTAGGCCACTGGGAAAGAAAACTGGTGGAAACAATAAATGAAGCCAATAAATAGACTTGTGTACAGGGAACTTAAAATTCCCTGTTTTATAAAAAACAACAATTGCACGGGGCCAACATCATTAAAATTAATTTCCATATACTTCTGTTGACACTGACAATGACCAGATGTTCAGTGAAATCCTATTAACCTCTGTTTCACAACTTCCGATGCTTCCTGTGTTCAGGCCAATTCTAAAGCCCGTTGAAGTCAATGGAAGCCTTCCATTGACTTCAGTGGACTTAGATCAGGCCTTTAGACATTTTCAAGAGCACAAAGGTTGTTCAAAATATGGAAATTAAGTCTCAAATAGATTTCACCATGCTATGAGAATTGTACATTGGTGGGCTTTGCAATATGCATCAAATCACACATTCATAGTGATGTGTAGGTGGAATTTAGATAAGTGGACAAATCATCAGAATTAAAATGGTTCAGGAAAAAGCTTGTCTCCTACAACTTACTTTACATCTTGAAAATCCTTTTTCCTCACCCTCTTGAACGAAATGTTAATAGATATCACAGGGGAAGGTCAGTATTCAGCATCAATGACTTTGCATGAAATCAGATAGAAAGTAATGTAGGTCATTCAAATTATTTCCCACATGTTATAACTAAAAAACTTTTTTAATTGATGATGATTTGCTTCAGCTTTTAATCACTAATCTTTGTACCTCCCTTTAGCCAGTTGGTGATGGAACTGCAGTGGCATGTGACAGATATAGCATTAAAAAGCAGCACAGAGTAAAAGAAGACTAGATATTTCAAAGCATTTTGTTGTTCATATTGCATATGCGGTAAATGTTCATAAGCAAGTGTTAAGAAAGGTGACACCCTCACTGAAAATTACTATTTGGGTTAATGTTAACAAGACAATTCTGTTCCCCTTAGTTCCATGAAAAGCAGAGTAGGTACCACAGGGCAGATTCTCTCTTCTTTTTTGCTCCCTTGCTCCCATGACTATGACTGGGTCATTTTTGTTTCTTTTTCTTTTGTTATGTAGATGAGAACCAGCACAAATAAAATTAGTGAGGCCCCTGAGGTAAGCCAAGAAAAGATATAGCAGATGAATAAATAGCTGTCCATCAGAGAAAATTAGGAGGGGAAATGAATCATGAATTTGTCAATGATTCAATATTTTTGTCTAAGAAAATAAGCTGTTTATTGCCAGCCTGAACAAACCACTACTTGTTCAATATGGACTAGTTCCAAGCCAATGATGAGGGCATGTCTGGTACCAAATCCTACGTTCAAGCCCTTTTTTGGACTGCTTACTCATCTTCTGAGAACAGAAATAAAAGTAAATATTTTGTATCTTTTTTGCAAGATTGGACAGAACAGGGGAATGCAGAAAGATTGATGGCTGCACCAATACTTTGGGAATATCTACACTAGCACTTTTGTTGGTGTAAGGTATGTCACTTAGCGACCCCCCTCTGAACGACATACGTTACACCGACAGAAGTGCCGGTGTGGACAGTGCTTTGCTGGTGGGATATGCTCTCCTGTTGGCATAGCTACTGCCACTTGGTGATTGATGGTGGTTTGATTATGTCAACGGGAGAGCTCTCTGCTGTCCGCACCAAGCAGTTACGCAAGCGATCTTACAGCAGCACAGCTGCATTGGTACAGCTAAGCTGATGTAGACGTGGCCTTTATAAATCTGAATTTTAGATGGATTATTAATATGGCTTGCTGTACAATACTGGCAGTGCTTCTGGGGACGGCATTTAACCTGTTAGCAAAGTCTGGGTGATGCTTTGAAGCTTTATTCCTAATTAAGGGCTCAAATCGCTTTTTAGGAGCAGCCTGTTGTAAGGGTAAGTGCCCCTTTAGTACCCCACAGGGAGACCAGTTCCTTATTAATTGTGCTGTGGGGAGTAATTGATCGAATCACAGAACTTAGGCCAGAAGGGACCACCACATCATTTTGTCTCATCTCCTGTATTTCACAGCCCTCAGGATAGTAAACTATTGTTTGCAAAAAACAGGAGGGACCCAAGGAGAACCAATGCCTGAGGGCCCTGCAGTGGCAGGGAATATATGTAGTGAGGTATAGCCAGATGATCCCAGCAAGAGACCTGGAGATGAAGGCCACCCTCCCCTCCCCCCATTTCTCTCCTCTTACCCCTGCACAACTGACTATCTCTGTTGGCTGGTTCAGAAAGGGAGGGATCCCCCGCTCCCCACCACTTTTTGTCAAGTTGCTTCTGGATGGGGGCGTGTTATTATGAGAACATGTTCAGATGGAGTAATTCAGTACCAGCCCCTGTGCAAGGCCTGTGATACTGGGCAGCCTTTGCACAGACTATGTTAAGGGGAGGAAATAGTCCTTATTTTCCTCCAGAATGCACCCCGCTGCCTGGTTGCATAAAACCTGGTAACAATTTAGGACCAAACCTTACAGTGGTTTTCTTCGAAAATTAAGCATCTGCATTGTGACAATAGTTGCAAAAATAGGGAGTTGGTGCTTTATCATCGGACTGATTCCAATGGAGGTTCACGCTGATGGAGCTTTTATACCCCGAAGTTCCTAATGGAGATGCCCTGTGCACCATAAAAGGCCACCGTGTCCTTTGTTCAGCTGTTTAAAAAAGTTGATTTGTACACAGTTATTGGATAAAGGAGACTGTCTGGTGTTTAAAATTTCAGAGTGATTGATCACATCTCAGAAGGAGGCAGATGGTACCATTATGAATTCCAGATCATTTGTTTTCTGCAGCTCCAGGGAGAACTTTTGTTTTATTGATCGGGGGATGGGGCTCTTAATTTTTCTTGTATTTTCTGTTTTATTTTCTTTTTTGAATCCATGTAGGATTTAAAATGAAACCCTTCTGGCACATAAACAGTAACTCTCTAGATTAGCTGTGTTTACAATAAACTGAGTTTGACTCTCTTTAGGGATCTGGGCCAGGATTTAAAAACCCTTATTCAAACACCCCTGACCCCTGGGAAAGCTTGGAGTGAGATCAAATGTTGCGGCTTGGACGCATCCAGTTGGTGTTCCCCCGACAGAGAGTTAAACTGAGGCCGTTCTCCCCACCATCTCCCGTCAAAGGGAATGGGAATGCTATGGAACTGCAAAATTGACAAGTTTTCTAAAGCCTGTACATATCCGGGCCTCGTCTCATTCCTGGGGTCATACGCCAGAAGCTAGGCTGCAGGCCTTTTGTAGCAAAACCCAGTATGAGCTCCCAAAGTGCCCGACAATCTCAATCCACTGAGGTGCCTAGAATTAGCCAAATGAGATGACTATGTATAGAGGGCTTTGTTGTCAAGGCACCGAAAAGTAGGGCTGATCAAAATCCAGAAGTCCTCGTTTGTGGGAAATTTTCAATTTTTTTTTAAAAAAAGTTCATGGTCTAAAATCTTGCCATTTCCAAATTTTCCCCAGAATGGGAATTCTGAAATGTCCTCCCAAAAACACAGAGAGCATATTTTTCTATTGACTTTTCAAAACAAAACTTGATGAGGCCCCTTGAGCATTCTGGAGATCTGGCAGCCCCGTTTCTAGGCCCGCAGCACCAGAACAGGGCCCCCAGTGTATCTCTACATTGCAGAATAGGGGAGCAACCCTCCCAGCCGGGGGTCGATAGACTTGTGCTGGTAGGGGTCCCACCAGTGTGCTAAAAATAGCTGCGTGGTCATTGTAGCAATGGCAGAGGCAATCTGTGGGGCTAGCCTGAGCCTCCACCAGGGTTCTAGGGTTTCCAGGGCTCCCAAGCTACTTTTTGACCAGCTCTACCTAGGAAAGGCACAATTATAGAACCCTGGCCGTGTGTTGTAGTTGTGCTACCATGTTGGAACATGTGGGGATAGTAATGGTGAATCCTATTCCAAGGACTACATGCTAGGGCAACCTACAGTTTGCACCCTCTAGTTTCTGTTCTTCAGTCTCTAGATTATCTCATAGGAACAGTAGCTGTAACTTGTTTTCTGTATTTCTCTAAATATTCCTGTTGTAGTAATGAGCCGTTAGGTCTGTAAGTTCAGTACTGATCAACTTTCACGTTTAACGGCTCTATTAACATCTTTTGGTTGATAAGCACAAGACTACATTTTTCTCTTTTGGAAAATAAAATCATTTGTGGGATTTTTTTAATTTCCAGTTACATTTCTGAAAACCTTATCTAGACTCAGTTCAATCTGAATTCTAAATGGGTTTTAGTGTTAGTACTGCTTGCTCCTCTGAAAATGGACATGTATGTTTTCAATCTGTAATATTGGATCAGAAACAGGAAAAGTCTTCAGTCTCACATTCCCCTTGTGTTTTAATGACAACTTTTGAGAGAGAGGAAGGATAAGAAATATCTCCCCTTTAATGAGTTTGTTTTAGTACATAAACTGCATGTCATGCATACAATGAAGGCATTTTCAGATGCAGTTTCCGGGCTTTTCACAGTGATGTACAGCTTTAACTTATGTCAGTTGGAATCTGTGTCTTTTTGCAAAGGCCCATGCTGTGCCACCCTTACTCAAAGTGTAGTTGTCAAAATATCAGCTTCATGTCTTTCTGTACTGCCTGGCCTGACTTTTGCAATTAGTGAAGGGTTGCTGTAGGTTTAAAATGTTGCTTGCTTTGACAGTATCCAAAATCCCTTACGGCAAAGATGCCTGTTTATTGTTACTGCCCATCTAACCACAATGTGGAAAAAAAGTCCCTGTAGAAATGAGAAGTTTAGCAATGCAGATTTTATTTAAGAAACTCTGTTGCTGCCTCTGAAGCGTCTGAATACAACTGAAACTGTTAAATTAGGTTGTTTTTCTCCATAAAGCCTGCTTTACAATTTTCATGATCCCATTCTCAGTCTTTTCTCTGTCTTATTAGCAACACAAGTAAGAACATGAACAATACGAAGAAAGTACAAATATTGAGTCGAGTAGTAGTCAGGTTGGTGTTACAGACAGTTAGTGAAAGGATTATAATTAATTTGGCTAGAAAATGGGGAGACCTGAGGGAAGTATCTGAAAAGCCTGAATACGGGATTCTGGGCAATAAAATGGAGGAACTGGAACTACTGGTGCAGGAGCCAGGCTGGATATTATAGGGATTACAGAAACCTGGTGGTATAGTACTCATGACTGAGATACAAGTATTGAAGGGTATGTGTGGTTTAGAAGAGATCAGAATATAGGTGATGGGGTAGCATTGTACATCAGCTATAAACCGCCAGGGTCAATCTTGGATATGGATACAGATTTCTTTAATATTATGAGGGAGGGGGAGAGAAGAGAGAAAGAAAGAAAGAAAGAAAGAAAGAGAGATTTTAACTTCCTGGATATGAATTGGAGGACAAATGCCACTAATACTGGTAGGCCCACTTATTCCTAGATGACACTTCTCTTCATCAAATTGTCATGGAGTCAACAAAAGTGATGCATTTTTAGACTTGTTTTTGATAAGTAGTGAGAGCATCATAGAAGATGGATTATAGGAATAACCTTGGCTCACGTGATCTTGAGTTGATTCAGTTTAAATTAAATAGAAGGATAATTAAAACCAAGTAATCAGTTGTTGTTGTTTTATTTCAAAGGTGAAGACTTTGGGAAATAAAAGGATTTCTTTAAACTTCTCCTGGCGCAGGTGGGGGCTCAACCCCCCCAATCCCACCCTGATTCCACCCCTTCCAGAAAGTCCCTGCCCCAACTCCTCCCCCTCCCTGCCCCTATTGGACTCCTTCCCCAAATCCCCACCCCATCCGGACTCCTCCCCTGAGCCTGCCGCGTTCCTGCTCCTCCCTTTCCCTCCCACAACTTGTTACACTGTGAAACAGCTGTTTCGTGGCGACAAGCGGGAGGAGAAGTGGAGTTGCAGTGCGCTCAGGGGAGGAGGAAGAGCAGAGGTGAGCTGAGGTGGGGAGCTTGGCTCTCCGTGGGTGCTCCAGCCCAGAGCACCCATGGAGTTGATACCTATGCAAAAATCACTTTGGGACTGTCAACTGACTACCTCTAAGCCTGTTTTCTCTGGCAGCATGGGACTTCAGTGCCCTGCCTGGTTTGAGCCAGACATGCTTGCCTGGTACAAGCACAGACCCAGGTCTGAACTACATCCCCCAAAAGCTGCAGGCTAAAGTGAAAACAGCTTAAGAAGTGCTCCTGTCTCTAGCAATGGAATCCAAACTCCAAATAAATCCGTTTTACCCTGTACAAAGCTTATACAGGATGAACTCATAAATTGTTCACCTCTAATTGATTGCCATATGTGGGCTTGGGAAATAAATCCCCACCCTCACCCCCCAGGTCAGATTGGCAGGGACCTTGGGGTGGGGGAAAGGTTTGCCTTCCTCTGCAGCATGTGGGTATGGGTCACTTGCCAGGATTATCTGCATATATCTCCCTTCATCAATTCCCTGCCATTGCAGGGGCCATGGGCATTGGTACACCTCAGTCTCTCCTGTCCTCTCCCCATGGCAAATAAGTCTCATCTACTGTGCACAGTAATACCTGGGTCTAATGTTGGTGATTGGGTGTAGTGTGCAGGGCCCAGGGGGGTGGGGTGTTGGTGGCCTGTGTTACATCAGAATTCAGACTAGATGATCTGCTGCTCCTGTCTGGCCTTAAACCCTGTGACTCTATTAATGCTGATAAGCAGATATAATACGATAAATTCTCCTAACTTAGTTCTCTTGGGAGAAATCCTGGCTCTGTTGAAATCAATGGGAGACTGGCCACTGGAATAGTTTAGTTGCTGAAATATTTTGTGGTTGCAGAGGTTCATATGACAATTGAGGTCAGCCACTGGCAATCCAACAACTCAGTTTCTGTGCCACTCCCAATATTGAAACCCCTGCTTATAGCCCAGTGACACTCCCTGGGATGATATTGACTAGGTGCAGTGCATGAAGAGCTGTAGATCTAGTGAGAGCCATACATGTGTTCACCTGGTATGCAGCAATCATTTTCTGTAAATCCAGTGATGAAATTCTGGCTTCACTGAAGTCTATGAGGAAGTTTTTCCACTGGCTTCTCTGGGGCCAAGCTTTCACTCAAAGTCTTTAACAGTAAATTTCCTGCCATTCTGTTTCAGATAAGAGGGCTCCCTCAGGAGTGAAAGGGCTGGTACGGACCAGGATGGCATACCGGTAAGAACCTGTACCGGCCCGTATGCAGCCTACATTAAAGCGTTGCTACGGCAGCACTTTAATGTCCCTGCACCTTCTCCCCCTCCCCCCCCACTCTAAGTCAGCAGCCTTACTAGTAGGGTCCTCATTTCACAGATGGAAGGAGAAACTGTGAATTGTCCATGACCACTGTCATAAGTGTGGAATGTTGTTTTGCCTGTATGGAGTTAACTTTACCTAAGAGAGGGTGACGTAGGAGGGATAGTTAGTTTCAGTTTCCCTCTGTCCCAGCTTGGGGTCAGACCCCCTTTTCTTCATTCTCTAGCTATGGGGAGCAACTCTTGTATTTTTTCCTTCCTATATTCATAAGTAGCTGATTTGTGAGTAACATCTTAATTTTCATAAGCTTTTGTGCCGGGTCTAGGGTGTCACTAGCCTTTCTGAGGGAGGGGTGAGAGAGCTCTATATCTGTAAAGTGGTCTTGTAAGTGTATGCTTTGTTCTCTTTTCTTTATAAAACCTTTTTAGTTATAAAAAGTGTTTGGTCATTCTCATAAAGGAATCCTAGAATTGGATTGGGCAGCTCAGTTAGTGAGCCTGGGTATCTGAGCCTCTCTCCTAGGAGCAGGGAGAAGTGGCTGGTGCTCAGAGTCTGGTTTATCATCTCGGTAACAAAAGGGAAGGGTGAGGGGGAAGGGAAGCAGCATCTGAGTGCCCTGGGCTCTCAGGAGAGAGAAAAGGAGTTTGGGGGAGTCTGGGTGCCCCCCTCCAGGGTCTTGGAGATTCACCCGGATGGTGGCAGCGATATCCCAACTGGTAGAGTGTGGGTTTTGGGGGTGAAAAGACTTAACTTAGGCTGGGGAAGCAGTTTATAGTTAAGGGACCATAGAAGAGTCCCTCCTCTGTACCCCAGAGTTCAAAGAGAGGAAATAGGCACTCTTACAACCACAAAGAAATTCTATGACATAGAAACATAGCCCAGCTCTCTTGGTTCCCTTTGTCAGCTGCCCAGGACCAGGGTAGACTAGCCCAGTTGTGGGAGCAGGCAGCAGTCTGATGCCAAAGCTAAGGGTCAAACCGGAAGTCAGGAACCAGATACCAGAGCTGAGGGTCGACCTGGAATCTGTAATCAGGAGCCAGAGTCAAAGGGCAAAGCAGAGGTCAGGAACTGGAGTGAGGCAAGGGTAGGACGGGGCAAGGCACAAGCAGCAGGACAAGGTAACACAGGAGCAGGCACAATGGTGGGCATGAGTGTTGCGAAGCCAGCTCGCTACTTCCGCTGTTGGCTGAAGACCCAGCCTGCTGGTCCCTGCAGCCAATAAGGTGGCATGGACAATAAAGCAGCCCAGCATGGGCCAGTTGTACTGATGAGGCTGCTTGGAGACTAGCTCTGCCACAGGCTCTGATTTCTGGCAGCTTTTGCCTTAATTACAAGACCAGCCATTCTCCAATTGTGTTAATTTCAGTTAAAAATCCACTTTCCCAAAGTCTTTCCACTTCTTGTCCCTCTCCATCTCTTTCATTTTCCTTCTGTACAGTTTTGGTAAGTTTCTTATGATTATGGCTTTAGCTACCACCCTGAATGAATTATTGTGCAATAGCACAAACTGAATTACCAAAGTCTGGGGGTGTGGGGAAGGGAATTCCCCTCCCCCACTCAAGTAGAGGCAAAACTTCCAATCTGCTTGGCAGTGTTAGAAATCAGTACCTCCAACAAAACAAAAGAGCAGTAAATGCTAATTCCCTGGTCTTTCTCCACTCCAGAGTAAGACAGACACTAAGTGCATTCTGAAAGGTTCATTTATATGAATTTATCTAGGTGGAGAAATAATCTACAAGTGCTAGGCTGAATATTTTCATATTTCTCAAAACTATTGTTTTCAAAAGCTGACTCCCTGTGTTAGCTCTAAAGCCAAAACTTATTTTTTTAGCAAAACATTTTTATCTCTTTTCCTGGAGCTGGAAACTGGAGTAGGGTGGAGTGTAATTGGAAATCTGAACCACCGGCCACAATTAATGTGGTGACGGGCATTTCGTTGTGCATGTTAAGGACTGCTGCAGGCTGGAAAGCTTGCCAAGGCTGAGAGTACTGATTTTACTGCTTAGATGAATGGACATCACGCTGCCTCCTAATTAGAACCTTGTGGTCTGTTTTGTCAAGAAAATACCAAAGTATCAAAAAATCCGCAGGAGCGGATACATCAGAATGTTTCCGACACACTTTTCATTCTAACAGAATTATTATTTTGTAATGAAGACAACTTTCAAACTAGCTTGTGTATTAACGAACACAAACATTCTAGTAGTGATTGCTGTGCAATTGTTAAGATGTAGATTTAGGGGGAGTTGGGAGGATTGATAACCCATATAAAGAGAATGGTGGCACTTCTGCTCTCCTAACTTAGTTGCAAACTAGATACGTCAGTGTTGTGGGCTATTAAGAACATCAAATAATGCAGATTCTTGCTAGTGCAGCTAAACTTAGCGTAATGTCAGTAGGTCCTGAAAAAAACACACTATAATCCATTCACTAAAGCCTCTCTCTTTCTCCCCCTGCTTTAAGGCAATGTGGCTTAGACTCATATTCAAGAGACTTGGGTTCTAGCCAATGCTCCACTGTTCTGCTAGGGGACAGAGGTGCCTCAGTTTCCCCATATATAAATAGGGGATAATGATGCTTAATTCTTACATGAAACACTTTGAGATCTACAAATAAAAAGCATAATCTAAAAGGTAAATGGATTTCTAATTAAGCTACATCATCTGTGTAGGTTCTTAAGGCAACTTGATCCAACACAAACGTACGCAGCAAACTTTGTTATTTGTGTTGTGGTAACTGATATGTGGCAGGAAGTAAGAGACACTAAAGTCACTATCCAAGTGCCGTGAAGTTTCGCCTTGGATCACCATGTGACATATACTCGGCAATATTTCTTCTGATGTTGAGTGCTTTTGGCATGAAATACCTGGTCATAAGATAACAGAAAGATATGCAGGAAATGACTAACCCATTCTGGGATGGGCCAGTGTAAATGGAGGTAACAGAGTTCCCCTTGATCTATTTTTAGTCTTGTCTTCCTTCCTTGGAGAAACTGGCATTTCCAGTTCTGTATAGAAATGCCTGGTGTCCATTGATAGTCTGAAACTTTCATTGCACTTCACTTGGACGCAGATGAGGAGGAAACTTTCATGCAGTTCCGGTTCCTCTGACTTACACACGCATATTCATATTACGATAAGAATTGACAGAATTCTCTGAGGCTACATCCATGCTGCAAGCTATGGGTATGATTCCCCTGCTTCGGTACATAGAGTCTCACCAGCTCTCCGAGAGCTAGTGTGAGTATAAATAGTCATGTGGCAGTGGTATCATGGCTAGAAGCAGCAGAGACATGGTGTAGCCATATTTAATGCATACCCACAGGTCGGAAATCGTACTCATGGGGAAAACCAATAGAATGACTTATCCAGGCTGACTGTCATGTTTGCCAGTTTCTGAATCTAGCTGATTTGGATTAATCTAATCATATTTTTCAAACCATACCACAAGCTTCTGGAATAAACTTTAGAATTTACCATAGATGACACACAGATATCCGTTTGATCCTTTTAAAATGCTGACCAGTGGCAGGCAAGTACAATGAAAATGGTAACTGCCTTATTCTTTGTGGTAACTGTTCTATGCAATGCAAAGTCCTCCTGCATTTTCTGTTGCAGAAGCATATCCAGTGATCTGGTCTGTGAAGTGTTGTAAATGTATCTGATTTTATTCTCCCCTTCTTCTCCGCACGAATAACTAGCAAGAAGAAAAGAGCCAGATCCTCAACAGGTGTAAATTGGTGCAGCTCCATTGAAATAATTATACATCAGTTGAAAATCTGACCCACGCTTCCTGTTACAGGCAGTGATTTGAATGAATCAGTGCTTCTACCAGAGCACTGAATCAAACAAATATAGTCTCTGTTTTCCCCTTGCAGTAATGTCATCATTGCTTATGTTTGACATGAACTTTATCTTAATATATTTCAACTCTCGACTCTGTGCATTTGCCTGTTCAGTTTTTAAATCCTTTCCAGTAAGGAGTAAGTCAATTAAACTGTCTTCCTAAAACTTCACAGGAGTGAAGGCTTAAGAGCAGTGCCCTGGAAAACAGATCACAATAGGAACCCTATTAAAAGATAGATCACTGGTTTGGTTTTGTTCTCCAAAGGCAAAGGAATTCAGGGTTAAATGTGTCTGATCCTAAATTGTAAGTGTTGTGTTTTCATATTGCTGGGGCTATCAAAATATTCTTTCAAAAGAAAGAGGTAATGTGAAATAGCTGCTTGGATTCTGATTGCACTGGTTTGTTTTAGCTTTGTGAAACTCCAACTAGAATAAGATCTTTCCTGGAAGTGGAATATTAATAGCCCCTCATATTGTGATCAATGTTTTCCCCAAAGCATGATAGTGATTTTAAATCATTCAAATAGTTAAACCCAGAGTCGCATGGGGTTACTCAAATTATCTTTATTAAACACAGTGGGATTTCACTTAAACTGGTATAACTCAGACGTTACGCTACTGAAGCCAATGGGGTTATAATGGCGTAAAACTTTTGTAAGCCAGAGAGAAACTAACAGTGAAGTTGCACGACAAAACAATGCAGTGCTGAAACATGGCTATAAAATTACAGTTCATAGGTTAGCCTTTCCAACATTCAAGACAATAGCCATTGTCCTTGCTCTAGCAAAGTCCTTTATAGATATCTTTTTACTTTACTTTACTATGGTAAAAAAAAATCCATTTTATACTGAATATTGTACACTTTTAAATCACAACGGCTGGGCTCTAGCCCCCAAATAAACAGGTTTGTAGTTTACACCTGGTCATAAGGCTAACAAGAGAGTCTTGCGATTTATGGGAGGCACTATTGACCTGTTCTACTAATACAAGAACAAGGGGGCATGCAATAAATACTTTCATTTTCATGAATCATTTTTGTTGCTGTGTTCCAGCCCAGTAAATCTGCCTAACTAGCAAGAGGGCTGCTCTCAGGGGCTGAGGAACTGGGTTCAGAAATGAAGCCTGACAGCGTGTGGCCTGCAAGCTACAAAATGATGATTGCTAGCAGGACTGGTGTCTCCATATGCAGAGTTTTCCATCGTAATCTCCAAAGTTGGGTGTAAGTGTGTGGCGATTCACCCCTGCGCTGCCTCCTGCTGGTCATCCAGGGAATTAGCTTTCCAACCTCCAGAGCGCCCTCTTCAGGCTGATGTCCCACTTGCTGCTGGCCCTATGTCACTTCCTGGACCCCAATGCCCTCTTCCCTGGGGTGCTGCACCCCTGCAGTATCCCCACAGTCTCACTGGGTCTCCCCTACGCGGGGAACCCCCAACCCTCTAAGCCCCACCTTGCCTCAGCCTGTGGGCTACTGCTGGTCACAATCAAGCCCCCGTTCACTGGGGCCGACTGCAGTCTGTATAAGCCAGTCATCACAGGCAAGGAGGGTTTGGCCTGCTGCCTCTGCCTACCCAAGGGCTGCCCCCTTTTGACTGTCTCCTAGGCCAGCAGCCTGGGGGGTTTCCAAGCCAGAGCTCCCCCCTCCTCTAGCCTTCCCCCAGTCTTGCTCCACTCTAGATATCCTACTTAGTCTCCACAGCAGCCAGGCCTGTCTGCCTCTACAGCTAGAGAAGACTCTCTCTGTCAGGCCCCTGCTTCTCAGCCCTTTTATCAGGGCCTGCTGGTCTGTTTGGGGCATGGCCACCCAACTGCGGCTGCTTCCCCAATTAGGAGCTCTCAGCCCCCAGTCTTCTCCCAGGGCTGACTTTAACCCCTTTTCTGCAGGAGTGAGGCAACCGCCCCACTACAAGGGTCAAAGAATGTAGGCTCTTTTATGCTGACTCATCTGTCTCCTTATCTTCCCACCCCATCCTCCAAAATGGTGTGGTGGTGTTCAGAATGTAGTTTCCAAATTCACTCTTAGGGTCAGCATTTTTGGTGGGGAGGCTCCTCCCCTCCACCATGTGGCCTTGCGGGACGACTGAAGAGAGGAGCCAGCCAGAGGCTCCAGCCTCTAGGGACGGAATCAGCAAAGCAGGGACTGCTGCCATGTGTGTGTTTTAAATAAAATGGGGCCCAATCTAAGTCACTTCTCCTACTCCCCGTGCTCTGGGGGCACTAGGATCCACTGCTGCCTCCCCACCTTGTAGCCCTGGGGAAGCGCTGCAGAGAAGAGCCAGCCAGGGACTCCATATTATAGGAGCAGCTGAGCCGGGAGCTTGGCCACCCTTGGCCATCCAGTCATTACTGTAGAATGTTCTCTGACAGTCTCTGCCTGCTCTGATTGGCTGTTTGATCCAACCATCCACCTCCCTCGCAGTCTCTTCATGTCCGCTTCACACCACACCTGTCCCTCCTTCCTTACTTCTCCCTAGTCCTGCCTCCGTCCCCTGCCTTCCCCTTCCCTTTTCATTTAGCCAGCACTCTCCTAAGTAAATCACTCGCCAAAACATAGTAAACCATAGCACTAACATGTAGTTTGCCACCGTCGCATTGTTCACTCTGCTGATGTGTTTTGCCCCTTCCTCCACTCTGTATCTGTCTTATCAGTTGAGACTGTAAGCTCCTTGGGACAGGGACCAGCTACCACTCTGTGTTTGTACAGTGCCTAGCACACTGGAGCCCCATTCTTGATTGGCCCTTGGGCACTACCACAATAAACAGGACTAATAATAGTAATTAGAACTTCAACAATGACACAGAAATGGATGAAAGGTTTTCTTAAAGCCTCATACATGTACTACTCATTTGAACCATAGTCCATTTAAAAGAGACAATTACAAAGTGGTTTCCGACATAATTAATTCATATTAAATAAGGGTACCAGCCATGATAGCCAGCCCTGGGAATTAAGGGTGGGGGGCCAGCAGAGCTGGCCACAACCCCAGATGGCATAGCTGTGATTACATGCTTTATTAGGAGGAGGTTTTCATTTCAATCCATCCCAGTGCTTCTAACATATGCTGGATTTGGCCAGTGGGTTGCACTGGGCAGAAGCTGGCCTTCCCGTGCTCTGTTCTCCTGTCTCTGCAAACATTCACTGCATGTTTTGTAGGAGGCTTGGCAATTGCCCTATGCTATAGCTTGGATGGGGCTACGGGCCTTGATCACTTCATAGTTAACAGGATGCTTCACATGTGAGCATCAGAAGTAGGGGGGTGTCTCATAGACTTATAGACTTTAAGGTCAAAGGGACACCATCCTAGCCACCATGGATGTAGAGGCTCTCTACACAAACATCCCACACAAAGATGGAATACAAGCTGTCCAGAATAGTATCCCCGATGATGCCACAGCACAGGTGGTTGCTGAGCTCTGTGACTTTATCTTCACACACAATTATTTCAAATTTGGTGACAATATGTACCTCCAGACCAGTGGCACTGCTATGGGCACCCGCATGGCCCCACAGTATGCCAACATCTTTATGGCTGACCTGGAACAATGCTTCCTCAACTCTCATCCACTCACACCCCTTCTCTATCTACGCTACATTGATGACATCTTCATCATCTGGACCCATGGGAAAGAAACTCTGGAAGAATTCCACCATGACTTCAACAGCTTCCAGCCCACCATCCACCTCAGTCTGGACCAGTCCACACAGGAAGTCCACTTCCTAGACACCACGGTGCAAATTAATGACGGCCACATCGACACCACCCTATACCGAAAACCTACCGACAGCTATGCCTACCTTCATGCCACCAGCTTCCATCCCGGACATACCACACGATCCATTGTCTACAGCCAAGCACTGAGGTACAATCGGATTTGCTCCAACCCCTCAGACAGAGACCAACACCTACGAGATCTTCACCAAGCTTTCTCAAAACTACAATATCCGCACAAGGAAATAAGGACACAGATCAACAGAGCCAGACGTGTACCCAGAAGCCTGCTGCTGCAAGACAAGCCCAAGAAAGAAAACAACAGAACACCCACTGGCCATCACCAACAGTCCTCAGTTAAAACCTCTGCAACACATCATCAGTGACCTACAGCCCATCCTGGACAATAATCCCTCACTTTCACAGGCCTTGGGAGGAAGGCCAGTCCTGGCACACAGACAACCTGCCAACCTTAAACAGATTCTCACCAGCAACAGCACACTGCACCACAATAACTCCAATTCAGGAACCAATCCATGCAACAAACCTTGATGCCAATTCTGCCCACATATCTACACCAGCAACACCATCACAGGACCTAACCAGATCAACCATACCATCACTGGTTCATTCACCTGCACATCAACCAATGTCATATATGCCATTATGTGCCAGCAATGTCCCTCTGCTATGTACATTGGCCAAACTGGACAGTCCCTACGAAATAGGATAAATGCACACAAATCAGATATCAGGAATGGCAATATACAAAAACCTGTAGGAGAACACTTCAACCTGCCTGGACACACAATTACAGATTTAAAAGTCACCATACTGCAGCAAAAAAACTTCAAGACCAGACTGCAAAGAGAAACTGCAGAGCTACAATTCATTTGCAAATTTGACACAATCAATCTGGGACTGAACAAAGACCTTGAGTGGCTTGCTAATTACAAAAATAGCTTCTCCTCCCTCCGAGTTCACACCTTCAATTCAGCTGCTAGAAGAATACCTCACCTCCCTGATTTGAGATAACAAGCTGGTTCAGCATGATTCGACTAACCTTGTTACCTCCTACCTGATTCTTGACTATTTATCTATACCTGCCCCTGGACACTTCCACTGCTTGCATCCGACGAAGTGGGTATTAGCCCATGAAAGCTTATGCTCCAATACTTTAGTTAGTCTTTAAGGTGCCACAGGACTCTTTGTTACCTCTGCTATTCCAGACTAACACGGCCACCTCTCTGATTCTAGTCTGACCTCCTGCACAAAACAGGCCACAGAATCTCACCCACCCACTGCAATAAACCTCTCACCTATGTCTGAGCTATTGAAGTCCTCAAATCATGGTTTAAAAACTTCAAGCTGCAGAGAATCCTCCAGCAAGTGACCCATGCCCCACGCTGCAGAGGCAGGCGAAAAAACCCCAGGGTCCCTGCCAATCTGTGCCATAGATTAACAAAATACATGGGATGTGAGCATCAGTAGTAGGGGGACATCAGTGGCAGTTCAAAGTGGCTGTTGCCTTTCCTCCCTCACTACTGCTAGGGCAAGTGCTTGTAGGGCTTAAGCTTGCCTGAAGTTAAAGGTTTAATAAAGTTGCAGCCTTTTGGTCATAAGTTTCCAAATTTGCTTCTCCCATCAGCACCCTGCCATTAGCAAGAATTTCCTGATAAATGAATGAAACAGAAGTGGACTTTGCTGCACATAAAATATAATATGGTTCCACACTGAAAATGTTTAGGAGCCAGTGTTTTCTCTTTGCTTTTCTCTTCAGGCATGGGTGGTTCAGAGACACTTCATTTGTCCTTGCAGTACAGAAGGCCAGTGAGAATATAGCAGGAATATTTCTAGCACGGTCTAACAGAATTTTCAGCCATAAAGAATCAAGGGATATCAGTGACGCTCTGCTAGCTGCTTATCCTGAAGGTAATTCTGAAATGCAATCTTTCTGCAATGTTGCTTTTAACTGCCTCAATCTTGGCAGTTTGGAAATGACTTAATTTAACATACATATTACATTCCCCCCCCATCCTCCAATGTCCCCCCGCCTCAATTTTTATTATTTATTAGTATGTTATGCAAATGGAGTAACTGATCATGGTAGAAGGCTGTTATCGTCTGTGTGTACCTGGCATGGAGGAGGATGGAGACACACACTGTCAGTAGGTTTTACAGCTATTTATTTTACAGCAAGTGAATGTTGGTAGTCAGGAAGAGTGAGTTTCAATTCCAGGTTCAGTAGAGGAGTGTGCTCTAGTGATTGCAGGTTCTTCAGCCCTTCTCCCCCAACTTCTCCCTGTTCCTTTCTGTTCCCACCTCCTGTCCACTGCTCCTGCCCCTGTACATCCCTCCGTCCATAGTATTCTCCCCCGCTCCTCTTCTTGCCCCCCCCCTCCTTCCCTTTGATTCCGTCCCTGCTTATGATTTCCCATTGCTGGCTTCTATCCTTCTCCCCTCCTCCCAGCCCCTCATCCTAACCCCCTTCATCTCCTAGTACATATTCTGCCTGTCCCAGACCACCCCCTGCATCTCTGTCCCCTCCATCAACCCTCTGCATTCAAATCAGGCTGCCTCCTTTCTGCCATGCTGCCTGGGAGCCAGCAGCTGGAAAAAGGACAGTACAAGAGAATCTCCCTTCTATCAATTTAGGTGCCTGGTGCCAAAGGAGCAATTTCAAGGAAAGTCCTGCTCAGGCCTTGCAGCCCTGGGCTGGAGCCTGCCTAGTCTCTCTGTAGGGATGGTGCATGTACATTTTGGTTGGCAGGTAGGAGCTGTGAGGGATTTAACATGCTCAGTGCAGATGGAATCTCCAGAGAATTTAGCTGCCAAATTCTTCCACATCTCTACTTGTGTGAACCGACATATTTTAGAGCCTTATCACTTGGCCAAATTGGAGCAAATTTTCACAGGAACAAACCGCAAATTATTACTTATTCCAGGTCAATGCCCTTGCCACATTTTTAGCCCTTGTTCTAAAGCTTAGGGGTCTTACAATTAAATTGTTGGGCAAAGCATTTTAACATCGGCAAAACAATATATTTTCCGCTACCTTGTTCTTGGAAATAACTGAACCATTTTAGCTGAAACTTTCCAGAAAGATTCAGCCAGAGGTGGAGACCTGGAAAGGAAACTTTCAGCCTGAATAGTTTAAGTTCTGCAAAGTTATAAGCAATTGAAAATAGGGTCTTAAAATGGAAAGTGGTGGGCAACCTTAACTACAAGTGTTGCTACCTCTGCTGCCTATTTCACATTAAAATGGTTATGCTAATGAGAACATGTGATGCCAGAATCTGCCTCCCATAGGGCTGCTTTCATACTAAAATACTACCTGATGTGAGCAAAAGGGATAGAATCTGACCCATTGTCAGCAGTACTCTAGTCCAGTGGTCGCCAACCTTTCGGACCTCAGGGACCACTAAACTCACAATTTTGAATCCCGCGGACCACTAACATGAATTTTTTTAAAAAGGCCCGGGGAGGGAGCGGGGGGGGGGGGGGGAGGGGGTTGTTTAACTTTTAAATGACTTTTGTGTTATGCCTTTTCATATAACTTTGTTTTAGAAACTCTGTATTGAACTTTGGTAATCTGTTATAGCCCCCAAGGTAGTATAATTAAGGTAAAAGAAAAATGTCTCTGCTAGAAGTAGAATAAGATCTCCCCCCCCCACTTTATAATCAAGTGCCCTGTTGAATGAATGAGGTGTGAATGAGGAAGGAGAGACAGATCAAGGACAATCAAACTTGTCAAGTGGGCTGACTAAGAGCAGACATAACCCTCAGGGGTTAGCACCAGACCAGAGAGAAGCAGCAAAAAGGAGCAATGGACACAGACCCAGATTTGCAGGAGAGGGAAGCTGCTATAAAATAGCAAACTTGGCAAAATTTTTACCTTGCGCCTCTGCCCCTCCCCCCCCATTCCCTTTTCAAAATCGCTTTAGGTCCTTGTTTGGTGGTTTTCTCTTCCTGGCACACAACTCATCTAAATATCACTTTTATTTATTACAGAAAAAAGTTTTTAAATACCCTGAAAACTATTTAAAATGCAATTTGCTAATTTAAAAATAGAGATGATGGTAGCTATTCCCTGCAAAGTGGTAAAGCACCCTGTTCCCCGGCAGGCATGCGGGGCTCCCGCCACTTACCTCCTCCCCCCCTTCCGGCTTGCCTCCTCTCCTCTCCCAGCTCCGCTCTCGCTCTTCTTCCCCCCCACCCCCTCGCCTCTTCTCTCCCGGCCCCGGCTCCGTCTCCGGCCCCGCTCTTCTCCCCACCCCCTCGCCTCTTCTCTCCCGGCCCCGGCTCCGTCTCCGGCCCCGCTCTTCTCCCCACCCCCTCGCCTCTTCTCTCCCGGCCCCGGCTCCGTCTCCGGCCCCCGCTCTTCTCCCCACCCCCTCGCCTCTTCTCTCCCGGCCCCGTCTCCGTCTCTGGCCCCCGCTCTTCTCCCCACCCCGCTCGCCTCTTCTCTCCCAGCCCCGGCTCCGTCTCCGCTCTTCTCCCCCTCCCCGGCTCGCCTCTCTTACTGACCCCGCCCCTCTCCTCTGGCTGCGGCTCCGCGGACCACCCAAATTTTCTCGCGGACCACTGGTGGTCCGCGGACCACTGGTTGGCGACCGCTGCTCTAGTCTGACTGTCTGGAATTTGAATCAAGGCTAATTTTGCTGGAGACACATTGACTTTACCCTTTCTAATCCTTATTTTTGGGGGCAAATAGACATTTAGCAAGTGGTATGCTGAGTATGTTTAGTCCTTTTGAAAAATATTCTTTCATACCAACCTTGACAGGAATAGAGCAACAGGAAAATTAATAAGCTACACTTGCAAAAATGCATTAAGAGCTGTGGACATGTACAAATGTAACCATCATATATAAGATCTTCCTACACATTTAAAGGTAGAAAATATTTCTGTTTTGTGGGGCGGGGATTAATTAAATGAAGCTTTCCAGTTGTTTACATGTACACTCAGATTGCTACACAGGAATTACTGTTTCATGTAACTTGGAAAACTATGTGAGGAATGTGTGCTATAGCTGAAATAGCCAAAACCTCAAATAGTTTTATGTGCTAACTGCAGGTTGAACCACAGATAGAACATGCTCCTTTTTAGATTAGATCTTTCCAAAGGAGTGAGTTTGTTTCAGTGTTTGTGAAGGGAACCTTTTAAATGAGGATTAATATAGCTAAAATTGACAAATCCTTGTTCAAAGACATTGTATCAGGTACCCCTCAGAAAATCAAAATCTGCAGCTTATATTAATATGGTATTTTTAAAAGTCATCACCATGGTTTCAAAGTTAGAAGCCCACTAAATCCCTAAAACTTCAGTCATTAAAATGTCAGACTCACAAACAGGTCATTCTTTTTCTTTTTCTCTGCTTTTCTAAATAATAGAAATTAAAATTCTCCAAGGCAATAAAATTTCAGTAACAGAAATTTAACATTTTTTTTTAACTTTGAGTATGCAAGTGCTGAAATGTTAGCAAATACTGGATTCTCAAAAAACAACAACAGTCATTGAAGTCTGATCTGGTATTTGAATGTTTAGTGTAGACATCTAAGGATAAGCAAAGAAAAATGGTTTAAGATAAAAATATTGAGGTAGCTGTGATGGTGACATGCTTTTAAAAATTGGTTTTACTCATCAGTTCTTAGTCATAAAGACGCTGAGCTGACAGCTTTCAAATTGTAGATAGCTGAAGACAACTCTTTCAGCTCCTATCTAGTTTGAAAATTCTACTCCTATATTCCAGTGTCACATTCATACTCCATTGTGTTTGCCAGACATTTCCCTCATTTTCCAAACATCTTCAAAATTTCCATGTTTGTCTAAAAATAGAGGTCAGTTATGCCTTGGTATTTGGGTCATAGAATGCTCAGATTCATTGGGTGTTCATAAATATTTTAAGAGATGACAGAGCGAACACTTTAAGTCACTACTGCATTTATAGTCGAGAAAATTACTATGTACAAATGTGCCTTCTTAATGTGCCCACAGATCTGAGTCCTGTGTACATTCAGCCTCATCTGCTTATGTTACTGACAAATATAGTTCAGGTCCTGATTCAGGAAAGCACTCATCCATGTGCTTAAAAGCCATTGAAAACAATGGGATTTAAGCGCATGTTTAAAGTTAAACTCATACTTAACGGTGCCCTTGAATCAGACCTAATTACTAATGTTAGTTCTGCGGCCCCAGAGCAGCTACTAAGGGATGAAGTGAATATTATTCTGACTCATGTAGCAGAACATAATTGTTATCTAAGGCAGTGGTCCCCAACCCCCGGTCCGCGGACCGGTACCGGTCCGTGGAGCATTCGGTACCGGTCCGCGGCCGCGTTCCCCTCCGTCCCGCCCCTTCCGCTTCCGGCCGCTTTCCCTTCCGCTTCCGGCCCCGCCTTCCCTTCCGGTGCGGCAAGAGTTCCGCTTTTTTCTGCTTTTCCGCCGTTTTTCTGCGGCTTTTCGGCGGACATGCAAGATCCCGCCGCGCCGAAAAATAAAAAAATTAAGATGGGCTACTGAATTCTGCGGGTTTTCGGCGGACATATAAGGGTCCGCCGCACCGCAAAGAGCCCCCGGGCCGCAACCATTACTCGGCCGCGTTGACCGGTCCGCGGTGAACAAAAGGTTGGGGACCACTGATCTAAGGGCTTGTCTGCACAGAGCAGCAATACACATTAGCAGTGTTTTACAAATCACACCCTATAATGTGTTGCACATGAATTGATCTGTGTAGTCCCTGCTAGTGGCATTAAAAATTTCCTAGTGCAGTATTAAAGCACACTAGGGAACTTATAATGCACACCAGCAGGGTTTATAGACCAATTCATGTACAACGTTTGAGTTAGCTTCAGAAATCATACTCCCACAGTGCTCAATTCTGCTCCTTGTAGCCAAGCCCTACATTTCTGTCACAGAAAGTTCCCAAGTGGAGGTGATTTGTCAGCCAGAAAAAAAAATGGTACTCAACTTTTGATCCCAGGATGAGTTTCTTTCCATGTGAGAACTGAGCAAATATGATCTGGAATCAATAAGAGGCAAAGATGAAAGCACATGTTGGCACACTGAAGTCCCTTTGCAAAGTGTAACCATGCTTTTAAAACTTTGAGTGGTTTCTTGTCTGTTTCATTCTATTTCATTCTCTTTTCCCAGCTGTTCTCTAGTAAGTTTCTCCTCATTGGATAAATGCCAATGCTTATGCTGTTTGATAGTGACATGACTAAATTCTGCCCTCTCTTCATGGTCAGTCTGTAAACGTTTGGTTGAACTTTGCTTGTAACATCCCACAAGCAGGAGAAAATCTTGGGATGTTTAAACATGTAACTATCTAGGGCAAAGAGATCAAAATTACATTCCTGAAGAAATTGAGTTGCAGACTTCCGGGTGTCTTTGCCAAAATGACACCTCAAGGACCATAAAAATATTGAATCGTGGCATGCTAAATATATCCGTAAGCTGTGGAATGCGATGCTTTGGTCACCTGGTAAAGGTCACAGTTACAAAGATTAATCCCCCTGTCACATGACACAGGTTAGAATCTTTGTAACTCTGCCTCACATCAGGTAGTGGAGGCCAAGGAATAAAGTTCAGTCTGTAATCAGCACACCTGAGCATCATTAACATTATTATTTTTTAATGGTTTTAATTTTTTTTCCTCTTTGGGGATCTTATGTTTTAGATTTCTAAAAAATCTTCTTGTCTGTAAATTTAAGTATGTGCATGAGTATTTGCAGGAGTACCTTTAAGAAAACACCCGTTTGGGTGGGATGGGGACTTCTCACAACTATAAGCACAGAAATCCTTTCCATGTCAGTCATATGGTACCAGACACACTTTTCTCCATTTCCCCCCAACCCTGCCAAGGGAAAAAAAAAACCAAAACGTTTTGGTTATTTTATTATATTGTAGGTTATACAGGAATGGAATTAAACTTGTGGGCAACTTGTTTTTCACGTAACTTTAAGTATGATTGTCTTGCTTTAAAAACTTTCAGATGTGTAAGCAGAGATCCTTTTTATATATTCTGGCATAAAAGTCAAAACAAGTTGTGTATTGTGTATATAATGCACTGTTTATATTTCTGTGTCCAATGCATATTCCTATACAGTCTGACAGTTTGTGGAAAATAATAGATTTTTTTTTGTTTGATTTAAACGTGAATTGCAAAGCAAATAGGGAGTTTGGGACAGAACTCTGCCATAGTATTGGGCTGCTCTTCCACTACCATGGGTTTTGAGCGCACCTCAATAATATAGGCAGTAGCTGGAGATAGGCTTCCTGTAGCATTGCAGTGATAGGAGCAAGAGCTCTCATATTAAGGCGAAGTTAACAGATTTCACCCATTGGCTGGAGCTATTTGGCAGCTGGTGACCTAGATACATAAGATTTGTGTTGCACATTAAAATTTGTGTGCATGACAGCAATGTCTTTAATATCTGCCATAGTTCACACCATTCTTTTTATCTTCTTATTAAAAGAAAATGATGGGGAAAAACACTTAGAACCATATTAACATCAGTGATGATTATGAATTTGTACAATTTAAATTTCTTTTAAAACAAATACTTATATGCAACATGCTTTCTGATGGTGTCTCTCAGAACTGAAGATGAATTAAAATAGGAATTGTATGGAGTTATCTTGTTAGTACGCACGCAGAGAGGAATAAAACGTGCCTGCAGTTTAAAAGCTTCCCATAGGCATACTGCTTTGGAATTTGAATTTTGTGGGCAGCACTACATTTATAAAGATTTTTCCAGTTAGTATGTGACAGAGGTTTGTGCGTGTATGTTCAACAGGTCTTTCAAAATCACTCCTGTGGCGTAATGCCCATAAACATATGATCGCCCTACACGAGGAAATGTCACAAAATGATAGGTCCCTGGTATACAATAAAACAGTACTGTTCTGCAAAGATGTAACTTAAAAATAGCCCAGGCATTTCTAATGAAATGTAACAGTGGCCTTTATCCTGCAACTGAGGGAGGATGGGCAGCCATACTGAAGTCAGTGGGGCACTGCCTGGCTGGAGCTGTGTGCCAGCATGTTCATTGCAGAACAGGGTCCCTATATTGTAAATCCTTGCTAAGCATTTTCAAATACAACTCAGCTGGCCAGGTCCCCCATTGCTGAAAACTGATGTTTCTCCACTGACTTCAGCGGAGCGATAACAATATACTCCATCCATCTGAACATCTGGCCTACTCTATTTGTTCTTATTAGTCAGCAAAAGACATGTAGGTAGTTACTACAAGTCACTTTTCCCATAGAGACACCTGAAGAGACTCTTCAGTTTTCCCTTGAAATAAGTATCTGGGCATATAAACAGATTGCTGTTTCTTGTAACTTTCCTTTTCGTCATGGAACTCCAATTGTTTGGGTTAAGTAGGAACAGTTCAGAGTAGTTCAATCCAATCTCTTTAGAAAATGAGCAGGAGCTTGCATTGGATGGACACTAGCATAATTTTCTCTGTACTTGAATTGTTTAAATTGTGTCTTAAATTACTTGATCAGATAACTATTCAGCAGAATTCATATGCCAAGGCCAAATAAGTTCAGGATAATAAGAAATATCTAAATTCAAATAAAATTTAGGAAACATTTTGCTTCCTTGCAATTTGACACTTTGCTCTAATTTGTAATAAATTGAGCAATTTATTCCAGTTAATTAATCTGTACAATATTGTCAACAGGGACAGAAAATAATTGTGTCCAATGAAGTGATGATCAGCCAAAATATTTAACAATGCATAAGTTTATTTCCAAACTGGTGAATGCAACGTGTCCTTATGACCAATTAAGTAGGTATAATTGTATTAAGAAATACAGTAACTCCTCACTTAAAGTTGTCCTGGTTAACATTGTTTCGTTGTTACATTGCTAATCAATTAGCGAACATGTTTGTTTAAAGTTGTGCAATGCTCCCTTATAACGTTGTTTGGCAGCTGCCTGCTTTGTCCATGCTTGCAGGAAGAGCAGCCCATTGCAGCTAGCTGGTGGGGGCTGGGAACCACAGTGAACCAGCAGCCCCTCCCCCCCCCCCCCCAACAGCTCCCCGCTTGCCAAAGTTCCCTGTGCAGCAGCTGCCCAGCAGGCTATCAGTTGTCGGCAGTTCAGCTGTCACTCCCCCCCCAACCCTGCCATGTGCTGCTCCTCCCCTCTGCCTTGGAACTGCTCCCCAACCCTCCTGCTTGCTGTGCAGGGGGTGGAGGGGGAAAATAGGGGGGCGAATGTCAGGGTGTCCCCCCTCTGCCCCTGCTCCTGCATCCCACTTACCCCATCTTCCATAGAGCAGGGTGGACACATGGCAGGGCTCAGGATGGAGGGAGCTTCCAGGCAGCAGCTGTGATCAGTCTCAGCTTGCTGATCTATTAACAAGGCAGTGTACTTAAGAGTGGGGTCAGTGTACTTAAAGGGGCAATACGTATCTCTCTCTCTCTCTCTCTCTCTCACACACACACACACGGTGTGTGTCTCTGAATCTGTCTGCCATGCTCTCTCCCCTCCCTCCATTCCTACTATCTTGTAGAGTGAGGCTACATTAACAACAATGAGTTAACCCTTGAGGGCTCCGCCAATTGCTAGTTCATCATTTAGCAGTAAGGCATTCTCTGGGAAATATCCCATCCTCTGACTTCACTACCTCAGCCAAGCTTCACAATCATCATCACTGTGTACCAGTATTAAATTGTTTGTTTAAAACTTATACTGTGTGTGTGTGAAAAAATATCCCTGAAACCTAACCCTCTTACATTAATTCTTATGGGGAAAGTGGATTCACTTAACATCATTTCGCTTAAAGTCACATTTTTCAGGAACATAACTACAGCGTTAAATGAGGAGTTACTGTATGACTCTTCAAAGGCACGGTAAAGAATCAGTTGTCCAGTCCATAAGAGGTTACTTTCTGCATAAAATCCTAACTTATTTGAAATTTCACATCCAAACAAATAAATAAAAGGGAAATGCTTACAGAAGCATGTTGTATAAAGAACTGTAATGGGAAGGAGAGAATGTCATTAAATGTTCCCATTTCACCAAGTCATTTGTTTCATTCCCAAAACCCCAAAATACTAAGTTGTCTAAACCAGTTTCTCTCGCCCGCTAAATCAATTCAGTAAGTAGGGCAGAAAAATCATCTTAATGTTAATGTCCTTAAAATAGCGAGCACTGAAGATTTATTTTTCACTGAAAATGATCAAATGTTCAATATGTACTGGGAAACTTCATTTGAAATGTGTAGATGCCACCTGACAGCTGAACATTCACAGATCAATTTCTATAGCAGTTGGAACCTAATTGTATCATATGATACTATGGAACAGTTCTGAGGATATGTCCCTAATTTTACTCCTTTTTTTTTCTGTACCTTCATATTAAATTGTTTTCAGGGGCCCACCATAATGTTGACTGTTGATGCTGTAAAACTTTCCCTAGAATGGGGTATAGCCATGTGTGATGGGGCATACCAACCCCGTACCGGTGAAGCAGGGGTTAAGGCACAGTTCTTGCGCTAGAGGCCACACCCTATCACCCCTGCTGGGCATGCTCTCAATCGAGGGATCATTCAAAAGGGAGCAGCTCAGTTCAGTCTGGGCTGACTGAGGAGAAGAGTGGTTGTGTGTAACAACCGCTTTCCAGGAAGCCGATGGGGTCGAGCCTCCTAGTTACATCACAGGAAGCCAGCTGGCTGTGGGAGCTGTTGACAGCAAAAGAGCTGCCAGAGACGAAGCAAAAAGGACATGAGACACCCCACGTCCAACCCTGGAGACAAGCCCAGAGTGAAAGGGACAAGGGTAGGAAGCGATGCAGGAAACGTGGTTGGGGGTATTGGGACCTGGTACCATGTTTCAAAGGGCCCTTGGTGAGAATCTGGTAGAGTAGGGTGGGCCCTGATTTCCCTACCTTCCCCATTCTTGCCGCTAAGTGACTCTACCTCTGATAATGCCACTAGGCCCCTTTGAACTCTCACCAGCAGGCATTACACCCCAGAGTATTGCCATTAGTTGATACTGCCATCCTGGGACACTCAGAGACCCACCCCCCCCCGACACCACCATGCCATTGGTGACCATATTTCCAGTAATGCACAATGACTTAGTACCTCATCACAAGAAACAGTCATCGTTTCTTCGTGAGTTGGCATTAATCCAAAATAGACCTGGAACACTATCTACTACTGCATTTTGGAATTTAAAAAGCTTGTATGAATAACCATTTGGGGGGGGGAAATACACATCAACAATTTACTCGACCTTTCTCTCTGTGGTTCACATAGCTGGCTGAAGCAGTGTTTTGTGGTCTCTTTAACATTACACACTGGGCATTTCATTGGAGCCAAAGCCAGCTGTTTACAGCAGGGCTTAGTGTTTGAGACATGAAAGAAGGAAAAGTTTATATGTGGGAATTTTGCTATATTCCCCTCTTAATCTGCGTATTGAGGAATTCAGAACACCCTCGATAAATTACTGGAATTTGGTTTGAGTTTTTTTGCAAATCATTTATCAAACTGCTAATAAATATTTGTGATTTTTAAAAATATCTTTAAAAAAGAAATGACACTGTTTATTTACACTGCTGACTGGTAGAAAGGTTGCCTCTGATTCTCCAATGTAGTTCTGAAAATCCTTTTAGATACTTTTTCTGTCAGCCCAGTCTACCTTGCTACTTTCTACATTATTCTCAGCCTGGGTTCCAAGTTTCTTTTTCTTGGAGTTCATGACTCACTATTTATTTAAATGGAAGATAGAGTGGAGACAAAGTGGGTGAGGTAATATCCTTTATTGGACATTCTTCTTGAAGAAGAGATCTATGTAAACTCAAAAACTTATCTCTCTCACCAACAGAAGTTGGTCCAATAAAAGATATTACTTCACCCCCCTTGTCTCTCCCATATCCTGTGACCGACCTGGCTCCAAAAACTCATCAGACAAACAAAAGATCAGTTTTCAGCTAAGCCCTGGTTTTGGGGGTCATGAGGGAATTATTGGGTTGAAATATTGTTTCAGGGACATAGTTTTGCTAAGGAAGCCCTTACTGAATCACTACAATCGAAGAATGCCCATGGGCTCCTTTTTCTACTGGTTTGTTTTCTTCTGGTGCCAGTGTCTTCAGCCAGTGGAGTGAAAGCACTTTAGGCCCTTCAGGCTTGATCCTCTCTCACTTGGTTTTGGGTGATCATCAAAATCCCTCACCCCTTCATATCCATACTGTAGAGATCTCACCACTTTATAGAATGGCTTGGATACCAAAGTCTAGTGACTACCTAAACAACAATCTACACTAGACTAGCCATACATTGCAATTAGAAGAGACCAAATGTGAGATTTTTCAAAGGCTTCAAAAATCTCCATTTGTGCCTTTGGATATCTCACTTGTAGCCTCTTCTGATAGTAATTTAATATTCAAGCTTCTATGTGAACCATGTCTCTCTATTGTCTGACAGCTAGTCACTTGTTCTAGCTGTCAGCTATATTGTTTAATTTTTTCTACAGTGGCCAAATCACTGGATGGGCATTTCATGAACATAACTCAATGAGACTTGGCAGACTTCAATTCCAGTGTTGCAGCGTGACACACTGTGTTAGACAACAGGATTTTCCTCTTGACTGTTCTAAAATATTTGTCCAGATAAAGATCAGGTTTTCTCTTTGTTGTTCATCTTTTGCATTGCGAATGCCCAGTTCTTTGCCTCCTTAAGGATTATGAAATGCCCCTTTAAACAGTTATTTTAAATGAGATACTTTTGCTTGAAGATTGCAGTTAAAAATATGGTGTCAGCATCCCAGTTGGCTACTTGAAACTTGCATATTGTGGTTCCCCCCGCCTCCCCCTCCCCCCAAGTTACAGCCTCTGGCTAAAGGTGACTCTTTAACAGTAGCTTCTGTGAACAGCTTTGGAGAAAAGAACTGCTTACCTATCATTTATTTTTTTGGAAGGTATAAAGTGTGCTTGATCCCGTACCTCTTCACTTTCTGTGAAGAATCAGAGATACATACGCCTGTCCCTTAATGCTGACAAACCCTAGGGGCTGCTACACTCTTTCAGCAGGATCACAATTTACCTCTTTCAGGTGTTTGAAGAAAGAGTGACCATGAGTCCAAATTGTAGAGGTACTTGAGAATTGGTCTGTCATTTGCTGGGAGCATAGGCCTAAGGATGCAGCTCGGTATAAGCTATATGGGCCTGATCCAAAGCCCATAGAAATCAATAGGAAAACTTCCACTGACCTCAGTATGCTTTGGATCAGATACTAAATCCTTATTGAACAATTAAATGTAAGTCATTTTCTCTCTCAGCAGGCAGTGTCTACCTTTACCAAGTTTTTAATATCTTCACCACGCAAAGCTTTATTTTTGTCATCTCTTAAGGTATCACTATCCAAAGACATCTATTACTAAGGCTTCTAGGGTTTTTTTAAAAAAAACCTACAGTTGTCGGAATGGGAGTAGACACAGGGCGTGTGAGCTGGAGCTCAGTAGTAAGGTATTTTATGCTTAATCAGTTTGTTTGCCTTTACATTTTTGTGAGGCTGTCTCTTCATTTTTAAAAGTGGAAAATCTGGGGGTGGTTCTTTCCTTTCCTTCCCCCTTGCAATTCCTAGGTCTAGTTAAATCCACAAAAATGCAGGGAGAAATTGCTTCATACCACTAAATGGTGTCTTATTCACCTAACCATAGCTAAATATGGCTATTCTCTCTGATTTTGGGAAACTGCCTTTTAAAATATTCATTAGAGCGAAAATACACCTCGTTTATTGCAAAATCAGTGTTCTTACAGCGTAATGTTTAAGACCTCAGGCACAGTAAGATCGTGGAATGCTCCAGCTAAGAGAATTCAGTAAGCTCTACATGAGCTATTGCAGTCTGTGCCACAGGAGTACTATTGTATACATCCCCCTCACACCCTGCTTTGTGAAGCTTGAGTGGGAGCTAAATTCTGAATTAAAACAATCCTTTTGCAAGGTGTGTAAAATACACTCCCATGCAGTGGACCAGCATGATGCCAAAGCTTCACTCATTTTGTGTCTCCAGTGCTCATATTTTACTTTGTCCTTGAATTCATTAGCCCCAAATTCAGTTTGTCAAATGCCTGCCATGCATTTTGCAATATCTCCTCGCTTGTTGTAACAGTTACTTCTCTAATTCTGTGCTGTTTCTCTCCACCCTTGCATGGTGCGAAGGAAAAATTGCCTAATACAGTCTAAAAGAAATGCTCTCAAGAAACAGCTTCCTAGGTTCTTTTAAAGCCTAAGCAATTATTATTTTACTTGTAAATGAAAATAATTAAATTATTTCTAACTTATGCAGACAGCTCTGAAAAAATGCAATACGAACCATAAATGTTAGTTTGGAAACTTCTTTTAAGATACACTAATCTGGTGATAACTGTCTTAGAAAAAGCTAAGACAGAATGAATATTAATTCTCATTAACTCATATTTAATTTGTAAATTTGCTATCAGCAAATGCTCATCTAACTTACCCAAACAACTATTCTATGTTTTCACAAATTCAGGTGAGCATCTGCTCAGAAATTGGCAACAATTCCATTCTTTTTCACTTCAATTTCAAACTTCATAGCTTTCTCTGACCTTATTCTTCCATACAAATTCATTCAACCTTTGTAAAGAGTTAATTGTGTTAATTGGTCCTCAGAAGGGTATAATACCATAAACATGCTTGATGTGAAATTCATTCTAGAATTATTCACTCACTGTAAGTTGAATAAAACAAATGTTAAAATTCCATCCTGACTATTAACACCAGAACTCTTGGTTTCTTGTGCACAGGCTGTAAGAGGTTTGTTTAAGAGAAGCTGGCACCTGCCCTTCTTCAAGGAGGCAACCTCAGACTCCATTAGTACTTGGCCCGGTGCTCTCCCATTGGCCTTCATCAGCTAAGAAAGCCTGGGTTCAAAGCACAGGTTCTGGAATGAAACTCCTCCAACTTCAGAGAGGAGCATCGGTGCCTGAAATTCAAGTAGAGATGATGCAGAAGTTCTCTCTTCAGTACAGCTTATTGTTTCCACAGAAGCAGATATTCAATCTGGAATCTGAGTGATTGTCTCTGAAAAATAATCTACAATTTCCTTATAAAGGAGGTGCTTGAATCAGCCACTAAATGGAGGGAGCAAAGTGTATCTAACTTATCCACAACTCAGAATAAAACTGGGGGTTGAGTTTTCATGGATGCTGTGATTGTGGAAAAGAACTGCTATAGCAGAAGTATTCAGAAATCTTCCTTCTCTTTTCATCTGTCACAAATCATTTGTAAACCAAGATACTTGTGTGGTAAGAGCCAGGGAACAGGGCACTTATGGGCCACATCATCGATGACAATGGACAATAAACTGTTATAAAATTCTACTAATCGAGTGGTCTGTCCTGGGAACAGAATTCTCCCCCAGATGACTCTGGAAACATTGTATTAATTTCCCAGGACAAACCATCAAAACAGTTGGTTTGCCTTAACAGAGAGTGTATTTCCCAGTTTCAAATCCAAGGAGGTAATAGTTATCCCGCTTGCAATCACTAGACCAAGAGTGGGGCCAGCAATATGGTTTGAGCCAACAACTAACTAGGATAGCACAAGGACTGTATAGTGACCATGAAATCCTGAGTGGATTCAGAAAGCATATCGTGAATGTTTGTCACCGGGCACAGGTAGCATTGGTAATTCTACCACCACCATGAGAAGGAATTCTTCTAGCTCACAGGAGGACTCCACAGTATAGTGAGACAAATAGAAATGATTGTAGTACACCATCTTATCACTATCCTGGAAAATGCAGGGGCCTTATCTCTTATCAAATTGGGAATTGTTATCGATAACCAATCTCACATTTATAAGTAAGAAACGAAAGCTAGTGTGCTGTTCACATGGCATCCAATCATCTTGAGAGAAACTAGCAGCTGAAAGGATTCATGGTTCCCCAGTGCAGCACAAAATACTTCATATAAACACTGCAATTGCACACCAACTTCATGTTAAGAAGTAAAACAAGCGTACCAAGTGCTTTGGCACATGAGATAATATACAACACTATTAAAAGTAGATAAACGTATAAATTGGCAGAGTGCATTCTCAGTTGATTCCATCCAACTGAACCTACAAAGGTGAAAATCTAACTTTCCTGATGCAATTGGTTGATACTAAACAGGGTTGTATTCAAGGCTACATTTATGCTAACAGAACACTAATAAGTTCTACGGCTTGTGCACAAAAGGTTATTTAAGCAGGAAAAAAAGCTTGCTCATTTGAAATAAAAAAAAAATCCTCAAACTTTAGTTTTGCAGAAGGGATGCAAAATACAGTTGGGCCACTCTGGTGGTGATGTATTATATTCAGTCAAAGGTTTAATCCTGACCACGTATTTGCTGGAGGGTAGGGGGAATAGTTTGACAATCTTCTCTTTTATGCCAGTGAAATAAAACCGATGCCTTCTAGAGTAAAATGAGAGCAAGCCTGACCACCAAAAGAAGCTCTGTTCTGCATCTAGGCCAAAGGAAAATGTATTCATAGTATTACATTTGGTATATAGGTCTTTTTGGTCTCCTTTCATTAGTTTAATTTCTCATATCATCAATCCTATACATTTTTTGTAGACTGTATTTATAAAATGGGTAAAGCTTTCAGTAGTAAAATGTGGGTTCTGCATTTCCCTCAGTTTTTCATATGCAAATGCTTAGTTGATCTAAAGATTCTTGGAAGTTTGTCTAATGAGGTCTTATGTTTTGCACAAAGAAGTGCCCTGTTCAGAAGACTGAAAGCAAGAATTCTTGTCTTAGAGATAATAATGCTAGTGTCAAGGTATGCAATGGAAACTTGCCTCTGTTAGCGCTGATGTACATTTTGAATGTGAGTGTGTAGACTTTTGTATAATCAAAACTGATCTTTTGGTTTGTGGCAGGCATCAGTAGGCCACTGGTGCTTCCGCTCTGGGAATTAACATGATGAGACAGTCTTCTAAACACAACTGTGCAAAGGAAAGTGTTCTCTCCTGGGTTTATGAAAAGGAAATCTTGTAACTAGTGACTATAGCCAACATGGTAAAAGTTTCTTGTTAATAGGGAATTTACTTTCCCTGAGAAACTGTAAAAGGGTGGAACTTGGAATTAGTCTCCTTATGTTTTTTCCAGGATTACTTCTTAGCATGCTTGTAAAAGATGTCCCTTTCAGAAGACAGTCCCAGTACTGCCTTCACGCGGGAACTGTAATTTCTTTGTCCAGTGCCTCATTCAAGAATGAGGCCACTGATCCAAGATGTCACTTCAGTCCACACACTCTTTACATGGCTGCTCTATGAACCCATTCCACCCTGTGCATTAAACAAGATAGTGAGAACGATAAAAGGCTGAGAGGTGAAAATTCTTGAATGGACTATCCCCGGCAGCAGGGGTTGTGTTCAAATAACTTTATGTTGTTTTTAAGCCACTGCAAGTGGCTGTTGGTGCCCTTCAACAGAACTCGGGTACCATGGTGATGACCGTGGTATAAATGTCTAGTTATAGAGCTTGGCAGCTAGTACACTAATAGTACCAAGGAATAATGGTGCATTTTTTGTGTTTCCTTTTACAGTTTTTGCTGTCAGACCACAATGCTTTAGAACTATGAGAACTCGTATCAGTAAATCAGTGTTAAGCCCCCAGCTCCTATTAATTGATCCCCTGAATGTCCTTTGATGTACTGTTCCAAAACTCGCCATTAACAAGTGTAACATTATTCATTCATACACTGATGGTGTGTTCCAAGCTGTATTGAGAGATAAAGACAGAATCCCTGCCCTGAGAACCCTATCATCTAAATAGAAAATATCATGCAAATATTTTTCATAGCTTCTGAGGTTTTTTAAAATTAGTTTATAACAATAAAAAACATGATGGCTCGATACTCTCAAACTTGCATGCCCAAATTTAGGCATCCAATACATGACCAGCACCTCTGGATATTGTGTAGTTGGCTGAGCCACCATGGTATAAGTATGGGGGAAGGGAAGCCTGGTTACCACTCCTTGTGAGTAAAGCATGTTAATGTTGTATCAAGCAGGCACAGTACTAACAAACTTTAACAGACTTTATTTAACAACAGTGAAACCTCTTTACAGAACTGCTGCTGCACCCCTCTGTAGCTCTAACTCAGGCTTCGCTCAACTCCTCCCGCCTCCTTCCTCCTTCCTGTCTTACAGTCCCCCAGTCCTAATAATTACAAGCAGCATCTAAAACACCACAGTTAGTTAACAAATGGAATTGGGGGCCATTTTAAATACAGGTTCCCCTGCGTCTCAGAGCGTATCAAAGAAGACAGCATTGAAGAAGGAGTGATGGTCTCTTGCTGGAGAGTGACACTGGGATGCAGAATCTGTGTGGAGTGAGGTAGGGGGTGTTAGAGGCTTGAACTTTCACTGTTAATGTATTTGAGGGATTCTGAGGATTTATCTCAGGCTGGAGAACTGCTCTGTACGCTAGTCGTTACTTTGTCTCATAGTACAATTAACATGTTGGTTTCAAAAGCATACTCCAGTTCCATCTATACGGGGCTGCCGGGCGGCCCCACATTGTGCTCCTTTTGCCCCTGCAGTTCTCTGCTGATGAATGTGCCCCCTCCAGGCATCTGGGGAGGGATCATGTGACCCACTTTGCCCTTCCCACTTGTTGCCTCTTGTAGGCAGCATTACACTTCCCCTCCCAGGTTTGTTACAGGACTGGGCAGGGGGTGGGCAAGCAGTATTCACCCCTATGTTTGTAACGGTGTGTTTTCTAACTCTAGCAGGCTAGTGCAGAAAAGGCCGTCTGATAATGAGCCTAGCTCTAGCCAGCACACAAGGCAGCTCACTTAGGATCCACAACTTTAAAAAATCATTCATTAAGATATTCTGTTTGTAAATGAATGTAGGTTAAGCAAGCTCAATAACACTAGCTCATAGTATCCCATTGAGACCTATTACATATCAAGCATATCTAAAATTGCTGTAACAATAAATAGTGAATGGCTTGGTGCCATTCTTTCTACCCCATCCTTTTAAACTGATTAATAGGCACATTCATACATTTATTGCTAAGAGGCCAAATTTATTAGTTTCTATGGAAATGTCTAGGGATGTACATTTTTATAATTATTATTATTCTTTCTCAGCTGAATTCTTTTTTTCAGATATTTTTCTTATAGGAATTTAAATACACCGGGAAAGATTTTCTGATGTAGTTCTACACAATATATTTATTTATGAAGATGGTAGGTGATTTAGATTCAGTTCTATGCTATAGTAATAAATGATAGCTCATAATGTTGACAAATGTTGCTTTTGAGACTAACTTTAAGAGATGGGTCCAGGAAATTGATCTTATTACAATACACTAAAAACAAACAGTGGCCAATGAAGAGAAATAACGAAATCAAGTTTTGTGTCTGGGCAGTAGAATTCTTCCAGATGACAGGATCCATATGCCATGACTTTGCCTTAAGAGTAAGCTGAGGTCATAACTGCTACAAACTAGCCAATGATTTTTACCTCTGCATTCCCATACTTTTTTGGTTCATAAGCATGAAAAAAAGTAAAGGGTCACATTTTCTGTAGGTGTGAATGGTCAGAACTCAATGAACTGTGCTAATTCAGAACAGCAGAGAATTTGTCCCTATAGATAGCACTGGCATATGCATTAAAAAGACTGAGAAGTTAAGTCCTTTTTAGCCACAGAACTAGCCCAGCATTGACATCATTGGTACAAACTTCTCTTTACTATCCATGCAGTGGAGTGGTGTCACCTCATTACAATAGGTAGGAAGTACCAAGAGTGTGAATGCATTAGTACTCCAGCCTAAGTGAGGGGCACATGTCCCATCATCCCCCAGATATCCCCCCTCCAGTTTCACAGTTTACTGTTTACTCTGAAACCTAATGACTATAGCCAAAGACCAGATTTTAAAGTAATTTAGCCGTTCAATTTGATGAATGCTTTTCACATGGTTATACCACAATGTGAAAATAAAAGGCCAATAAACTGAGGACAGAAATAACACGGGAAGTAAAATTGCCCTGAGTCATTTTCCCCCTTCCCTCTCCCCCTCCCCCCCAAGTTATGCTGACAGTAACTGTAACTTTAATAATGAAAGTTTATTTATTACATAAAATCAATTTTCTACATTCTTATCCTATCTTTCTTTGGCATAAACTGCTTGGCAGTTTCCCTTTAACTACAAAACCCAAAGGAATAATATTAAACTGGGATGAGAAATTAACATGCAGAAAGAATATCAGCGATTTAAATGGGGTTACTTTAAAAGAACCTAGAGAATGTATTTTCTTCAAGCATGCATAAAGAGAACCAAATGAAACCAGATACACTTTGAAAGAACATGGTTAATTATTGCTATTTTTGCTTTTTTGTTGGCTTAGCCTTTGCCTTTTAGTTTAAAGCTATGTCACATAATCAACAAAATGATTTTCTCACAGCTGTAATGGAAACATTTGCTGCCTTTAGACAAGGATGTGTTAATCAGGGTGAGAAAGAGTACATTCATTCAAGCTCTGCTTGGTTTCTGTAGTCATTGTTAGAGATTGGTGCTGCCAATTTACGAAAATCTACAGCTCAGTAAACATCATTATTTTTAAACTATCAGTGTTTCCATAAATTTGAATGGATAGAAAAAAGTGGCAGACAATGACTAAAGGGATTGTTGATGTATGTGTATCTGTGAAATAATTGCTCATACTAAAAGTGACAAGAAGTGGAACACACATTATGTGCCCAGATACAAAGTTATAGTAGAAGTAGGCCTGCATTATTGGTACCACTGATTTCTGTGAATCTAATTTAGAGGAACATAAAAGATTCAGTATCTGCTCTGCAACATCTACAAATCCAGCCACTTGGTAGTTTGTTGTGTTTTTCTCTCATTATTTATCTGGTATGCTACATAATGCAAGGGCTAAATTCTCTGTGGTGTTCACAGGATCATAGAAATATAAGGCTGGAAGGGACATTGAGAAGTCAGGAAGTCTAGCGCTCTGCAGTGAGGGAGCATCGAATAAGCCTAGACCATCCCTGCCAGGTATTCATCTAACCTGTTCATCAAAAGTCTTCAGTGATAGGGATTCCACAACCTTCCTTGGAAGCCTGTTCCAGAGCTTAAATACACTTCGAATTAGAAAGTGTTTTCCTAATATCTAACCTCAATCTCCCTTGCTGCAGATTAAATCCATTACATTTTAGCCTACCTTTAGTGGACACAGAAAACAAACTGATGACCAATCTCTTTATAACTGCCCTTAACATATTTGAAAACTGTTATCAGGTCCCCCTTAGCCTTCTTTTCTCAAGACTAAGCATGACCAGTTTTTTTTTAAATCTTTCCACAGGTTTTCTAAACCTTTTATTATTTTTGTTGTTCTGTTCTGGAGTCTCCAATTTGTCCACATCTTTCCTGAAGTATGGCACCCAGAATTAGACATAAACCTTCAGGTAAGACCTCCCCTGTATCAAATAGAGTAGGACAGTTACCTTCCATGTTTTACATACAACACTCCTATTAGTAAGCCTAGAATATTAGCCTTTTCTGCAACTGCATCACATTCTTGACTCGTATTCAGTTGGTGAACCACTGTAACCCCCGATCCTTTTCAGCAATACTACCACCTAGTCAGTTATTCTCCATTTTATAGTTTATTTAATTTTTCTTTCCTAAGAGTAATACTTTGTACTTCTCTTTACTGAATTTCATCTTGTTGATTTTAAATCACTGCTCCAATTTGTCAAGGTAATTTTGAACTCTAACTCTGGCCTTCAACGTGCTTGCAACCCCTCCCAGCTTGGTGTCATTTGCAAACTTTATAAGCAAACTTTATCCAAGTTGTTAATGAAAATATTGAATAGCAGTGGACCCAGGACTGACCCTGAGAGACCCCAGTAGATACACCCTCTCAAGTTGAAAGAGAACCATTAATAATTAGTCTTTGAGTATGGTCTTTCAACTAGTAGTGCACCCACCTTATAGTAATTTCATCTAGAACAGATTTCTTTAATTTGCTTATGAGTATATCATGTGGGACAGTATCAAAAGCCTTACTAAAATCAAGATTTGGTAAATGGTGACCAGATACTCATCACATTTAATATTGTGTTCTTTCCCTCTTGTTAATATTGTATGAAGCATCTTTTTAGTGCAGCAAAATAAGCATCGAATATCTCTGCCTTCATGATGTCATCCATTATTAGCTCTCCTTCCTCGTTAAGGAGTGGACTTACACTTTCCTTCTTCTTTACTTGCCCCTAATGTATTTAAAACACTTCTTCTTTTTGGCCTTTGCTAGGTAAAAAAATGACATTTCTAAATATGGCTTTGCAAATTATTTTTTTAATCATAGCATGCACCTAGAAATTCCTTGTTGGAGCTTCTGGGCAGAATCACAGTGAAATAATTAATTTTATTAATGTAAGAAGTAAAAAAAGTATTTTTTTTTCAGTTTTCTTTAAGTGCAAATTAATGACAGGTAAGAGTTTGTGCCTAAAGTGCTGAAATAAATTGGAGCCCAGTGAGGCGGTGAAAGGTTGTGATGTGAAAAATCACACCTGCATCTATTTTTTTGCACCCAATTTGCTTTGTATTTGAGACTTATACAGACTCCTTAGCTCTGTCTCTGCTCCGCCACTTACCAGCTCGGGGGTGATGCATCTTTTGCTAGCTCTATAAAACCCTCATGTTTCAAATGAGGCATTACTATGCTCTGATAACATTCAGCTTCAACTCATTCACTAAACACATCTTGACTGGAGGATAATATACACCTTTGGGGGAGTGACCTTTGGCAGTGGATAGTATGTGTAAGTTCTTGTCTGCCTTTTAGAAAAGGGCTATGTGTACTACAGTAGCATTGCTAAAAATAATTAAGGAGATGTGGGAAGAGAGGATTCACAGGGGGCAGATGCCTCTGCATGTAAGCTCAGAATTTATATATTGTAGGTACCATTTTGGGTAGAAAAATGAATAGCTCTCAGCATCTGTGGCAAGCACGTATCTCCTGTTCATGTGCTTTAAGTGGAAGTGGTCAAACTCCTACTACTCCACTCCAGTCTAGAAATGTGCAGCATTGGCCTAACTCTGCACGCATTGGCTTATGTGGGAGCAAAGTTAGGCAATGCTGAGCACTTCTGAAAATCCTGCCCTAAACAGCTGCATGCTGCACTTTCCCATCTGGAAAATGGGAGTAGTATTCCTTTCTCCTACCCTTTGCTGACTACAAGCTCCTTGGGACAGGTACTATCTTTTATTATGTGTGTGTAGAGTGGACAACACAGTGAAGCCCTGATTTTTAGTTGGGGTCTCTAGACAGTATAATAATAAACGGCATCAGATTAGCCATTAGCATAGTTTACAGGTTAAAAGAGGATAGCAGTTGGTGTTACAGGTGCTCTGCACCTCTCAGGATCTGACCACTGTGGTCCCTTATGAAGTCTACTATCCATTTCAGCAAAGTTAATTTTGCATGAAATTATTTATGCTGAAATATGTAACAAGGGCAAACAAAGACAGCAGTGAAGTGATGAATGCATCTAGCTGGAAGGGGCTCAGGATTCCCTTTGTAGTTTATCTTCAACTTTGACGAGTAAATAGAGCTGTTCTGAAGAAGCATAAACACAGCCTGTCAACCACTGAAATCTAGGTCAGAGTTTCACATCTGTCAAGGGACTTCATTACATATGTCAGGGAGAATATTTGTCGATTTCAAAAACAGGTGAAAAATATCTCAGGAGCTGTATAATGCAATAAAATAAAGTATACAAAATCAATGATATTGCACATTTATGGGCCAACTTTCAGGTTCAATTAGTTTACATATGGAATGTTTTTTTGCCCTAAGATTTAAAAAAAAAACCTATTTGCTAATTAATTGCAGACTGTTAAGATATCCCTTAGTAACTGAGCTGGAAAGCTTAGTCTTGGTTTTCCAGCAGTTTTATTCTAAATTTTTGTTCCAAATGGCAACATTTGGCATCAGTTGCTAAATTGCCTTTCTATATTTACGCTAAATTATTGAACCATCAGACTGATATCGGCATCAGATTAGCCATTAGCATAGTTTACAGGTTAAAAGAGGATAGCAGAGCCATGGTAATTTGAATTGGAATCATATTCTTTAGAGGGGTGTGAACACATTCTATATATGAGTCCCATTTTGAGGCTACACTTTCAAGCTAGAGCAAACGTGTGAAAAGGGAACTTTTAAAGAAAAAACACTTAATTTTCCTTGTAACTTTCTGTAGGTCTTGTTGTTACTAATTACTTGAGATTTCCGTGTAAAGCTTTATTGCCAGCAAATCAGCTTCTTGTGTTGTCTACCCATTGGTTAATAAATCATCATCTCTTGTACTATTTGTTCATTTAACTTTTAAAAGTTGAGTGTTTGTGAAATGTGCCAAATTGAAAGCCCAAGCAACAGGTCTTCTGTGTATTCACAGATCAAATACAGCATAGGCTGTAGTCATTCAAGTATTCCCACTGTCCTGAAAATGTGTCCCCTATAATGTGGAGGGTGAGTTTAGTTCAGCCTTCATGCCTATTGAATATTTACTAGATGTATCCTCCAAGGCTGCCAATAAGCATGCCATTTTAGTGGCATTTTTGTGATGTGGAGGTTGGTCCTCTGTGAATTGGAGTGAGGCCAAAAGCTCACTCATAGGCTACTGAACAGCTGCCAGATGGTAATTATGTGCAGTCACTACCAAATGGGCTGGATTCAAATTGGCAGGAGCAGATGAAGAGTAAATGGGGCATGGATGCACAAAAGTGTGCAGTCCCAAACCCAATCATACAAATCCCATCAGGGTGTGCAAAACCAGAATAAAATAATTCTCTAGCACCAACAATATATAGACACATTATATTACTATGCAACCTATCTCTTTTCCTCTATTAATGGGTCAGCCCAACTGTGCATAGTAATATGGGGCTCTTGTAAGTTTGGTCACCCCAGTTACTTAAATATGTCCCCTGGTTTGACATAAAATCAAACTGTTGTATATTGCACAACGTACAGTGAGAGCAGAATTCTGATTTCTTAGTGTTTTACACCCCCTTTGCACAAAAGTCAAAGACTACACATGGTGCAAGGCAGTGGAGAATCAAGTTCTCAGTGATAATATTATCCCCATTTTACAGATGGGAACTGAGGCATAGCGAGATTAGGGTTTAAAGTATGCACGACTTTTGAGTGCCCAATTTGAGATACCTAGGATCTGATTTTTCAGAGAAGTTAGGACTTTATATGTTCAAAGCACAACTCCCATTAACTCCAGTTACTACTCTGTGTGCTGAGCAGTTCTGCAAATCAGACCCCTTGGTCTGAAATCAGGCACCTAGAAAATGCGGAGCATGATACTATTCAAAATAAACTTTCAAAATAATAACAAATGAATGACATTTCAAAGACTAAATGGAAGACTAAACAAAAATGGCTGATGCATTTATCTATCAACGCTCGATCTACACATCCTGCAGCAATGTAACTAATAATATATGTTACATTGGTAAATACCTGTGCTCTGAGATAGCTGTGGTACAAGTCTGAGACTAAAGAAAGTGATGAGCCAAACTGACTTCTGTGGAGTTACACCAGGAATTAATTTGACCCCCCGAGTGAGGAAAAAACCCCTGGAGTGGGGAAGAGACACTTCAAAAAAATCTGTGTTTTTTCTGAGATCCCTTTTTCTTTCGCTGAAAGACATCGTTTTCTCCTTCCAAATAGAGAGTGTCACTCCTCCTCCCAATCTTGCTGGGGTTTTTTCAGTGTATTTTTTTCTTTCCCCCTTTTGGTGTTACTTTTCTCTGATTTTCTTCTATCTGATGCCCCTTTTTTAGTCTCCCTCACACTCCTCTCCTCCCTAGTTGCCAGAGCAGAAGATTGGAATAAGAACACCTGGATTTTAGTTCTAACACAGTCAGGGCTTTCAGTTGGACAGTGAGAGTCATGAAACCATTCTGATTTTTTCCCCCAGTTTCCTCATCTGTAAAATTGGTATTTACATCACATGGGTGTTATGCAGTCTTTGGGCCAAAATCTCAGCTGTACTGTGGACCCTGTCAGTGCCAAATGGCCATATAAACCCAACAGTTGTGACCAATACAAGATGCCTCCTTCTTAAGGGAATCCTCTGGTAGCACTGGGGTACCCTAGGGATTCCTGGACTCACTCCTTCCATGATGGCCAATGGCTTAGGTGTTGCAGCTGTGGAGGAAGCACCCCTATTGTATGCCTTGGCTGCTGGAATTACCTTTAGGGGAAGGGAATATTATCATCTGCTATCCGTTTCCTTTTCTTCTGTGTGGTCCCCATGGTGAAGGAGGGATCATGTGGGGTATATTCTTTTGAGGACTGTGATGAATGGGGAAAGGCCCTGGTTGTGAGTCAGTAGTAGAGGCATCCAGTCCTGTTCTACCAAACACAGCTATCTTTAAAAGAGAAACACCCCCAGATTACCTGGTGCTCAATGAAGAAATTTCAGCTGCACCTTGAGGAATGGAGCATGGGCTAGTTAGGTGAAGTTGGTGGACTTGGAAGACAGTCTGAGTCCTATGATATCCAGGTATCCTTGAAAGTCTTATCAGGAAAACATAATCTAGCCCACAGGGCCAACCCTTCCTTTGAAAGAGCTCTTAAGGACTCTGAATAACGAGAGTCAAAGGATTGGCTCATCATTTGCTACTAAAAACCAATTGCCTATATGTTGTGACTTGATATCCCATTCCCATTTCCTTGAGCTACCCAGGCTTTCTCATAGATTTATGTTTATGATAGAACAATCTATTTCTATGGAAATGACATGATGTGACATATCAGATTCATATTGACCTCACTGCAGGATTAATTAGAAGAAACTAGGCTGTGAGGGAGAAATCCCTCACTTACTTATACATGGTAATTAGCTGAAGTAAGAAGGCAAACTATGAAAAACACATGAAAAGTAAGTGAATTTCCTTGGGCTGGCTCCAGGTCACAGAACTAAGGGCAGGATCTTTTCAGTACATAACATTAGCAAGAGTGTTGTAAGCAAGACACGAGAAATAATTCTTCTGCTCTACTCTGTGCTGATTAGGCCTCAGCTGGAGTAGTGTGTCCAGTTCTGGGTGCAACATTTCAGGAAGGTTGTGGACAAATTGGAGAGAGTCCAAAGAGGAACAACAAAAATGATGAAAGGTTTAGAAAACATGACCTACGATGGAAGATTGAAAAAATTGGGTTTGTTTAGTCTGGAAAAGAGAAGACTGAGAAGGGACTTGATAACAGTTTTCAAGTACATAAAAGGTTGTTACAAGGAGGAGGGAGCAAAACTGTTCTTCTTAACCTCTAAGAATAGGACAAGAAGCAATGGGCTTAAATTGCAGCGAGGCGGTTTAGATTGGACATTGGGAAAAACTTCTTAACTGTCAGGGTGGAGGTTAAGCACTGGAATAAATTGCTACGGAGGTTGTGAAATCTCCACCAGAGGAAATTTTTAAGAGCAGGTTAGACAAAAACTGTCAGGAATGATCTAGATCAGTGGTCTCCAACCTCTTTATACCCAAGATCACTTTTTGAATTTAAGGGCCACCCCTTCCTGGAGGCCCCACCACACTCACTCCACCCTCCTTCCCCCATCACTCATTCTCTCCCCACCCTCACTCACTTTCACTGGCCAGGGTAGGAGGTGGGGGTGCGGGCTCTGGGCTTGGGCTGAGGGGTTTGTAGTGTGGGAAGGAGCTCTGGGCTGGGGCAGGGGGTTGGCATGCAGGAGGGGGGAATGGGAATGGGGGATTAGATAGGTGTGGGAGTCCTGGAGGGCCTGTCCAGGGGCAGAGGTGTGGATAGGGGCTGAAGGGGCAGTCAGGAGACAGGGAGCAGGGGGGGTTGGATGGGGAGGTCCCGGGGGGCAGTTTGGGGCAGAGGTTCCTGGGAGGGGGTGGTCAGGGGACAGGGAGCAGGTAGGGTTGGATGGGTCAGGGTTTCTGAGAAGGGCAGTCAAGGGTGGGAAGTGGGAGGGGTCAGGGGTCAGGCTGTTTGGAGAGGCACAGCCTTCCCTACCCAGCCCTCCATACAATGTTTCACCCCAATGTGGCCCTCAGGCCAAAAAGTTTGCCCACCCATACTCTAGTAAGTGTTATAAGTGTGAAGGGTGCCTTGCCTGGGTGGGACTATGTTATCTAACACAGTGTGCCTTGCCTGGGTGGGGCTTGTTATCTGAGACAGGTAATGTAGGAGTTTCCCTGCCATGGGGAGGGAGGAGCCTTGAGCCCATGAAGAAGGGAGGAGCAAAACAGTCAGTTCCATCTTGGCTGGTCTCCAGGGAGGAGGCAAAAGCCAGAGAGCTCCATCTTGGCTGGTCTCCAGGGAGGAGGCCAGGGCCAGGAGTGTTCCATCTTGGTTGTCCATGAGGCAGGGAGCTTGCCAGGCAACATGGGCAAGGGTCCAGGAGTGTGTCTCTAGCTATGGATATAACTCAGCTTTTCTTGTCTTATACTTCTACTTAGCTAATGTGAGTATTACCATTTGATTCTTCTAATAAGCCGTGCCTTTTGGGGTGTTCTTTCCTTTTCAGAACAAAGTGGGGAACCCCAAATGTAAAGTGTCTGTATCTCTGCTTTAACCTTTTTCTTTATTACATTTTCTAGTCATAAAAACATCTGGTTTATTTCCCTTAGGGTTTTTCTCTGCTTCCAGTTGGGAAGGGAAGGGAATAGGAACCAGGGCAGCTAGGGGCCTAGCTGGAGTGTGAAGACTGTCTCTCCTTACCGTCAGGTTAGACGGGGGAGGGAGGAAGCAGTCTGCAGGTGTCTGCCTCTCAGGTACAGAGAGACAGGGGTGGGGGAAGTCTGCCTTCAGCCGGGGAGGGTAAAGGACAGAAAGCAGCCTCCAGGTATCTGACTTTGAATCCCAGGAAGGGGTACAAGGTTAGGGTCTGGCTCTCAGGTTGAGAGAGACAGGGTTAAGGGAAGTCTGCCTTCAGCTGGTCAGGGTGAAGGGAAGCAGTCTTCAGGTGTCTGACTTTAAAACCCAGGGAGGGGGTACAAAGTCAGGGTTAGGGAAAGATCGGGGGCCCCTCCAAGGTTTTGGAAGTATACCCGATTGGTGGCAGCGATTGGTGACCCCAAGAACCCCAACTGGCAAGGTGTGGGTGTGGGGGGAAAAGGACTTGTTGGTTTGGCATAGAAGAGGCCCAGCCTTTGTACTCAGGAGCATAGAGGCTGGGGGGTAACCCCTCTTACACTACCAGTCGATCGTGATTGACCGGTTGGTGACCACTGGTCTAGATAATTAGTCCTGTCACGAGTGCAGGGGACTGGACTAGATGACCTCTCGAGGTCCCTTCCAGTTCTGTTATTCTATGATTACACTTTGTCCAGTGTCTAAAAATGTGCTTTCCTCCCTTGAGGACTGTACATAATTCAGTTCATTATGGCATTCAAAAAAGTATTTCATTCTACTAAATGATCTGCGAACTTGCTTGTAAGAAACAATTCTATGTTCCGTTTATATGTACTTACTGAAGATACGTCCCTGGACTTCAGGAAATAAGAGGTGTGACCATGGTCAGATTTTGATTTTAGTTACATTAAAATAACTCCATTGAAGAGAAAAGAGTTACACCACAGTCGCTGAATCTGGCTCAGTGTCTTCAGTTACGCATCATTTTGGGTCATGTTCTACCCACGACATATGTCCAAATTCTCAGTGCTATCTTTCAATAATAATCTTCAAGATGCTGGAAGAGGAGTTCTGAGGAGTGATGGCTGGGATGACTAGCAGAGATTAAAGTCTGGGTTTGGATAACAAATAAGTTATCCAAACCCAGAAATAAATAGAAATAAATGGAAAGAAATAAAGGGTTGTTTTCTTTCTTCTCTCAGTTTAAGTTCTGTGGTTGAGGCCTAGATTAAGTTCTGTAAGTAGGCGCATTGATTTTTGGGTTTTGTTTTTGTTTTTTTAATTCTCTTAGAGTTCACATATGCTCAGTAGATATATTTAAATAAGTAAATAGAAAATCTGCATGCAAAATGAGAATAGCATAAGCCCAATGTGTTGGAGGCCACACTAGCAGGCTCATCGTTGCTTATCTCTGATAGGTGCCTTAAACTGCTAGCTGGACTACCAAGCACATTGATCTAATGCCTAGTAAAATTAATGTTGCTGATATCAAATTGGTTATGAATAATTAATAATAATCGTATTGATTACAGAAACATCCATTCTTCTCCCTATCCTTCCAAAATAACTAAAACTGACAAAAATCAAACCAGACTACTAGGGAGATATTCTGACTCCTGTGGAAATAGTTTTTCATTGTATCTGGCATTTCATTAATACTGACTGCATAATCAGGTTGAAAACTTAGACATCTTTGAGGAATATAGAAATCATGTGAAATGTCTGACCCACCCCACACCATGTACTCATCCTTGTTTGAATCAATCAATTGAGCTTGTATTTTTGAAGAGCAGTTAGAGCCTGAGCTATAAAATAAAACTCTCTGCCTGCTACATGTTTTTTTTTTCATTTTTATGGGCCAAATTCTAGCCAGCTATAGAGGTACCTATAAATAAATGAATGAGGGAGGGGGAGAGTAGCTCCCTTTTTTGGACAACCAGCCAACCAGTTAGCTATAAAATTCCTCTTAATAGCTGTTCTCTACTTGTTTTACTTGTAAAAGGTTAACAAGCCCACAGGTAAAAGAAAGGAGTGGGCACCTAACCAAAAGAGCCAATGGGAGGGCTAGAACTTTTTAAAATTGGGGCGAAAAAACCCTTCCCTTTGTTGTCTGTTGTTCTCTCTGGGCTGCAGGGCTATGGACCAGCAATGCTATATGCAGGAATGCTGTGTAAGGTTTGAACCAGGTATGAAAAATTATCTTCATTACCTGGAAGGAATCATTGGGACAGGGAATGTTTAGATAGACGTGATCAGGTTTATTTCTTTATTTTGGCTTGTGGATCTCCTCTGTGTTAACCCGAGATGCTTTTGTTTGCTTGTAACCTTTAAGATGAACCCCCAAGAAAGCTATTTTGGGTGCTTACTTTTTGGAATTGCTCCTTAAAAATCTAGCAAAAACAGATGTAGTTTCTTCCTTTTTGTTTTTAATAAAATGTACCTTTTTTAAGAACAGAATTGTTGGTGTCCTAAGAGACTTGTGCATATGTTGTTTAATTAGCTGATAGCAACAGCTAATTTCCTTTGTTTTATTTCTTAGTTCTTCCCCATGGGGGTAAAAGGGATTGAGGGTACCCCACAGACAGGAATTCCCAAGTGCTCCTTCCTGGGTTGAAGAGGGTGTGTGTGTGTGTGTGTGTGCATTTGAGTGATGGTAGCATTTACCAGGCCAAGGTCAAAGAAAAGCTGTAACTTTGGGAATGTAATACAAGCCTGGAGTGTCAAGCATTAATTTTTAAAATCTTTGCGGGCCCCCACCTTCTGCACTCGAAGTGCCAGAGTGGGGATTCAGCCTTGACAGCACCTAACGAAGAATCTGAAAGTGTGGGTCTTCTCTTGCCAAAGCCCAGTAAGAGGCCTCTCCACAGACCCTTGATGGTGGGATCCAAGGGCACAATCTACAGGATCAGGAGGCATTTGATGTGCCTTTTTTTGTATGTGCACCCTTTTGAGATGGTAATGGCACCCAGGCCTACACTAGCATGCAGATTAATAATGTTCCTGTCTGCAATAATCTGTACATGGGGTTTCTGCAGCTCAGGATCCAGGCTATATTGCTGCTACTTTAGCAATGGAGGTGTGCACCTGTTTGGAGGCCTCTTGTGCTTTTGGCCAAAATCTGTGACCATGTTTCATCAAGTAAAGGTTTGGTCTGTATATGAATATTTTACAACTTGCTAATTCATTTATTTCTTTATTTAGAAAGCTATTATGAAGAATTGACTCCAGCATTATTTGTGACCAGAATTAAATTGATGGTGATTAGTTTCTTGCTTTCTTTTGAATTACCTACTCTTCTCTTTCCTAAATTTACCTGCCTGGCAAGCATTTTAATGGTTATAAAACTTAGCATATAAAATGATGCTGTTCTTTATATACCGATTTAATTTTTACTTCACTTTCAGAATACTATCAGTATTGACTCTCAAGTATGTTCTCGTGTAGGGAGAGACATAGTTCAAGCTACTTTGTATTAACTGAAGCTTCCTAGAATATTATCATCCACATCGCATGCATTAGCCAATCTGCTGTTATTATCATAATTACAAAATAGGAAGAATTATAAATGCTATGCTGAATATTCTTACTGGATCTAATATGGATATGCAATGAAAATACCTGGTCCTGTCCTAAGTCTAAGGCTAGGTATATTAGACTTCAGTTCAGTGATACAATACTGGATCACCCAGGACCCAATTTTGATACCTATATTCATATTGAGTATTCCCTGATTCTGCAATTAGTCCCAGAGAAGTCAATAGGACTCCTCACATAATAAATGAGTGTGTGGCAGACCTAGACCCTTGGCAAATCTACAGGGTGAATTTTGTAAGCATTCATTATACAATGTTACCTCCTAAATGTAAGGATTCTAGTTGCTGGAGAAATAACCAGATTTTATATGTCCCTGTCTTAATTATTCCTTTATAACTTTTTTTTATATATCCATGCTGATCTAAAACTATGCCAGTTTCACCCACTTTTATGCTCCAATGCATTTGTTTCCATTAAGCAGTCCCATGATGGGGGGGGGGGGAAGGAAATCAGGCTATCGTATAACAACATGCATAAAACTAAAGTATGAAACTTGTTCAAAGTCTACAGTTCATACATTAAACAGAACTGTCGTTGCTGATAATCTAGTATTGACTGCTGATTTTATAAAAATATAATCTGTCACCTAAAAAACCAAAATAATTCCTTAAGCTCTTTTTGGTCAGTAAGCCAAAAAATAAATAAAAATCAATGTTACTTGGAAACTTTGTCACTTACTCATTTCAACTGTAGTTTATTAAATTATGTATTTTATAGCTCTACTAATTTACACAAATGGAAGCAATATAAAATGTTTTATTACGTCCCTTCATGCTGTGGCACTAATATACACAAGTCTATCTTATCCTGGCAAAATATACAAAGCAATTTAGTTTTGTATTTACTGGATTTCACTAATTTATTTTCCAAGACTCCAAGAAATCTTTCAAGCTTACTGTTTCTTTATACAAAAACATCTGCTTTCTTTTGCTAGTATTAAATTGTAAGCCTTTATTTTTTGGAAATGCTTTTTTAGAATTAAACAATAAAAACCTAAAACTTTAGAATTTCATTTTTCAGATCTAGGGAAGAAATTACAGTAGGAAGGGTTTCTGTACAAAAATGTCTTCCGTTATAGAAGTTTTAGTTCTCATTTGAGTTCTGTTATTCGGGAAAAGAGGGGGAGCAGAACCTCTTATTATACAAATGCAGAGAGAGGCTAACTCTATGGCTACTTTTCAGAAACTCTCATGTGGGCCCTGATTAAGCAAAGCACTTTGATTGGAGGTGGTTTTCAGATCTGCTTAAAATTAAGCACATGCTTAAGTGTTTTCCTAAATCAGTATCACAGTGGTACAGAGTGCCTGTTTCATAAATTAGTAGATGGTGAGTGTAGAATATGTATCTTTTTTAAAAAAAAAATCATTAACCTATGTCCCTTAATTTCAATCTATTCTATTCTGCTTTATTTGACCATATGATGCTATTAAGCAGTGGACATAGGTCACTGTTTAACCAGCCATTACCTTTTCAATATCCTGTGGTATTTTTACTTTATTTAATCAAAGGTCTTGTGTCACTTTACAAAGCGGTGTCATATTTGATCAAATGTGGAGCAAAGCAAATCCTGCTCTGCATTATGGCATTATGGCAGCTAGATGTGATTAAACTGGCCGCCCAGGGATTCATCACATTTAGCTGATGGAATGCTAAACACAAATTATCCTGGTAAGAGGCTGACCACTAAGGCACAGTCAGCACCATGTCACCAAATTTGATTGTTCACAGTCATTTTGAAACATAACTAAAATTCTGTGACATGGATAAATCCATAGACAGCTCTTTGTGTAACTATGCCGTATTCATAAATACAGGTCTCCCACTTGTGGTATATGTGTAAATTCCAGCTGGCATAGACCCAGAGTTGTTGGCTCAATGAAGCACTCTACCATCCATAAGAATGGCAATACTGGGTCAGACCAATGATCTGTCTAGCCCAGTATCCTGTTTTCCGACGGTGACAAATGCCAGATGCTTCAGAGGGAATGAGCAGAACAGGGCAATCATCAAGTGATCCATCCTCTGTCATCCAGTCCCAGCATCCGGCAGGCAGCAGCCTGGGAACACCCATAACAAGGTGTTGCATCCCTGACCATCTCAGCTAATAGCCATTGATGGACCTATCCTCCATGAACTTATTTAATTCTTTTTTGAACCCAGTTATAGTTTTGACATTCACAATATCCCCTGGCAAAGAATTCCACAGGTTGACTGTGTGTTGTGAAGAAGTACTTCCTTTAGTTTTTTTTAAACCTACTGCCTATTAATTTTATTGAGTGACCCCTTGTGTTATGTGAAGGGGTAAACAACTCTTTCTTATTTACTTTCTCCACACCAGTCATGATTTTATAGACCTCTTGCATCTCCACTCTTACGGTTCTCTTTTCCAAACTGAATAGTCCCAGTCTTTTTAACCTCTCCTCATATGGAAGCTGTTCCAAACCCTTAATGATTTTGCTGCCCTTCTCTGTGCCTTTTCAATTTCTAAGATATCTTTTTTGAGACGGGGTGATCAGAATTACATGCAATATTCCAGGTGTGGGCATATAATGAATTTATATAGTGGTATTATAATATTTACTCTTAATATCTATCTCTTTCCTAATGGTTCCTAACATTGTTACCTTTTTTGACTGCGACTGCACATTGAGTGGATGTTTTCAGAGAACTAGCCACAATGAGTCCAAAATCTTTTTTGAATGGTAACCCCTAATTTAGACCCCATCATTTTGTATGTATAGTTGGGATTGTTTCTCAGTATGCATTACTTTGCATTTATAAACATTGTTTATGTCTCAAATGTAAAGGGTATACTCAGGGAGGAGAGGATGTGGCTAGATCACGCTATGTTCCAATGATAGCCAGTTTCTATGTTCCTCAGGGGACATTGCAACCTAGCATAACTCAGAGCAGCCATAACCCAGCATAACTAAGAGGAGTCCTGAGACAGCTCTTAATTACACCAGGGGCCAGACTGACATTTGGCCACCTTGTTGGATCAGAGAAACATTAAGTTGATGTAAAGCCACCTTTACTGCCTCATACTTCTCAACCTTGGGCCTTGCACTAAGCACAGCTCAGCCAGATCTGAGGACTGGAGCTTTTATGAATAATTTTATTTGTAAGCAGTCAACCAACCAATGATGGTTTGTGTGGAATACTTGATTTTATTTATTTAAGAAATCTCGCTGGTTTGGAGCAGCCATTTGTGCATCTATGGAACTAAGTGATTTTATTTTCTTTGCCATTGTTCTCCCTCCCCCTTCACTTCTGATGTTGTCACATGTGCTTGTTGTTTCTCATTTCAAATTAGACTTCAAACTTTTCCAGGACAGGGACTATGCGTTTGGACAGTGCCTAGCATAATGTCACTCTGATTCTGATGATGTCTTTAATGGCACTGCAATGCAAATAATAATACAACAGTACAGTACTTTCCCACTGGCAAAATAAGTGGCTTTAAGTCATCTTACCTTTTTGTGTATTTGTGTGTTAAACAAGACCTGTGCAGTTCAGAAATTGTAATCTGTGCAAGGTGTTTGATCAAGGAGCTAACATATCAGCAGAAAGGAACAGCCGGGCCTAGGTCATTTCCACTCGCTCTGTGCAGAAAAAAAATATTTCAATCAGCATGTGACAGCTATTTGTCACATGAATGTTGCAAATGTACTGTATATGTTTTGTGTGTGGAGGGTAGGGAGGGGGTTGGGTGGTGCTAAAATAGGGTGACCAACTTTCTAATCTCACAAAACCAAACACCTCTGCCAGGACCCTGTCACATCCTTTCTCTGAGGCCCAGCCCCCACTCGCTCCATCCCACCTCCCTCTGTCGCTCCTGGGCTGAGGCAGGGGTGTGTGAAGTGGGATGAGGGTTCCGGCTGGGGGTGGGGCCAGGGATGCGGGGTTTGGGATGCAGGAGGGGGCTCCAGGCTGGGTCAGGGGTTGGTGTGCAGGGGGAGTGCGAGGTCCCAGTGGCGCTTACCATGGCTCTGAAGAAGCAGCCACCATGTCCCTGTGGTGTCTAGGTGCATGGGCAGCCAGACAGCACTGCACGGTGTGCGCTGCCTTCACGCCTGCAAACACTGTCCCCCGCAGTTCCCACTGGTCGCAGTTCCCAGCCAGTGGGAGCTGTGGAGCCGGTATTCGGGGCTGGGGCAGCACACAGAGCCTCCTAGTCTCTGGCCACCCCAGCGCCTAAGAACTGAAGGGACCCGGTGACCGCTTTCAGGAACAGCACAGAGCCAGGGCAGGTAGGGAGCTAGCCTTAGCTGTGCCGACCGGAGCCAGCAGGGTCCCTTTTTGACCAGGTGTTTTGGTCGAAAACTGGATTCCTGGCAACCCAATGGTAAGATGTGAGTTCTGGAAGGAGTGGGGGTGGGTGTACCAGGGTGGGTAGCACAAACTGTAGTGTGCTGTTTTTAGGGGGCTGATATTTGGTAGGGAAGAAGGGATTGAGTTGGCTAGGTTCTGTTGCTGGTGTAGAATGTACTGAAAAGGAGATTTTGCATTCTAAAAGAATTGTGGTGTTTTTATGTTCCGACATACAATATTTGTTACGGGTTACAGGGTGAACAATTATTTTTCTGTGAAATGAGGCTTTTCCAAGACCCCTCCTGACTGCCCCATGCTCAATTACAGCTAGATTGTAGCTTTACCTAAAGCCCTAAGCAAGGGGAAGCACGTAACTCCTCCCCAGAAAGAGTCACAATCTGTTCCCTAGTTCTCCCTTGCTCCTCTCTTGCTTCTGAGAGATAGTAATCTGATACCGATATAACCTAATTCATGACATCAGTAGATGACTTTCCTTTCCAGCTATAGTGGCTGGTGCTAAGGTTCTGCCTCTTCCCTGACCTTATCTCCTATTCCCCACCTGCACATCTAAAGCTGCTTTTCTTTCCTTTGTGCACAGGCTGGTGACACAGGAAGGCTGTTCAGGATTGGTCAAATCTTGCCCTTCTTCATTATTTACATAGCACAATAAGTGTATAGAATGCTGTACAATAGCTGAACTCCTTCAAACAGAATTCCAGGCCCTGAAGAGTTTCCATACAGTGTACATAGAATTCCGTATGGTCATTATAGGTCAGGGGTCAGGAACCTTTTTGACTCCGAGAGCCATAAAAGCAAAATATTTGGAAATTTATTTCAGTAAGAGCCGTATAATATATTTTAAGACTGAATTCAAGTAAATGTGAGTATAATAAGCCTCTGAATTTATTCTTTTAAATCAGGGGAAGGGAACCTTTTTGACTCAGAGTTATTTAAAATTTAAATAATGTTGTTATAATTATTTACCATTAATGCGACTTCTGGTGCTGCATGGATTTGCTGATGGCTTTGCAAACGGCTTATCTCTGCTCCCAGCCCAGGCTCCCCTCCATGCTCCCTGGCAAACGGCTTATCTCTGCTCCCAGCCCAGCCTCCCCTCCATGCTCCCTGGCAAACGGTTTATCTCTGCTCCCAGCCCTGCCTCCCCTCCATGCTCCCTGGCAAACGGCTTATCTCTGCTCCCAGCCCAGCCTCCCCTCCATGCTCCCTGGCAAACGGTTTATCTCTGCTCCCAGCCCAGCCTCCTCTCCATGCTCCCTTGCAAACGGTTTATCTCTGCTCCCAGCCCTGCCTCCCCTCCATGCTCCCTGGCAAACGGCTTATCTCTGCTCCCAGCCCAGCCTCCTCTCCATGCTCCCTGGCAAACGGCTTATCTCTGTTCCCAGCCCAGCCTCCTCTCCATGCTCCCTTGCAAACGGCTTATCTCAGCTCCCAGCCCAGCCTCCTCTCCATGCTCCCTGGCAAACGGCTTATCTCAGCTCCCAGCCCTGCCTCCTCTCCATGCTCGCTGGCAAACGGCTTATCTCTGCTCCCATCCCTGCCTCCTCTCCATGCTCCCTGGCAAACGGCTTATCTCTGCTCCCAGCCCAGCCTCCTCTCCATGCTCCCTGGCAAACGGCTTATCTCTGCTCCCAGCCCAGCCTCCTCTCCATGCTCCCTGGCAAACGGCTTATCTCTGCTCCCAGCCCAGCCTCCTCTCCATGCTCCCTGGCAAACGGCTTATCTCTGCTCCCAGCCCTGCCTCCCCTCCATGCTCCCTGGCAAACGGCTTATCTCTGCTCCCAGCCCAGCCTCCTCTCCATGCTCCCTGGCAAACGGTTTATCTCTGCTCCCAGCCCAGCCTCCTCTCCATGCTCCCTGGCAAACGGCTTATCTCTGCTCCCAGCCCAGCCTCCTCTCCATGCTCCCTTGCAAACGGCTTATCTCTGCTCCCAGCCCTGCCTCCCCTCCATGCTCCCTGGCAAACGGCTTATCTCTGCTCCCAGCCCAGCCTCCTCTCCATGCTCCCTTGCAAACGGCTTATCTCTGCTCCCAGCCCTGCCTCCCCTCCATGCTCCCTTGCAAACGGTTTATCTCTGCTCCCAGCCCAGCCTCCTCTCCATGCTCCCTGGCAAACGGCTTATCTCTGCTCCCAGCCCTGCCTCCTCTCCATGCTCCCTGGCAAACGGCTTATCTCTGCTCCCAGCCCAGCCTCCTCTCCATGCTCCCTGGCAAACGGCTTATCTCTGCTCCCAGCCCAGCCTCCTCTCCATGCTCCCTGGCAAACGGCTTATCTCAGCTCCCAGCCCAGCCTCCTCTCCATGCTCCCTTGCAAACGGCTTATCTCTGCTCCCAGCCCTGCCTCCCCTCCATGCTCCCTGGCAAACGGCTTATCTCTGCTCCCAGCCCTGCCTCCCCTCCATGCTCCCTGGCAAACGGCTTATCTCTGCTCCCAGCCCTGCCTCCCCTCCATGCTCCCTTGCAAACGGTTTATCTCTGCTCCCAGCCCAGCCTCCTCTCCATGCTCCCTGGCAAACGGCTTATCTCTGCTCCCAGCCCAGCCTCCTCTCCATGCTCCCTGGCAAACGGCTTATCTCAGCTCCCAGCCCTGCCTCCTCTCCATGCTCCCTTGCAAACGGCTTATCTCTGCTCCCAGCCCTGCCTCCCCTCCATGCTCCCTTGCAAACGGCTTCCCCCCCCCCCCCCCCCCCGCTTACTTGTTCGCTGGGTCACGCTGCTGTGACCGAACTCCAGCGAGGGAAGGAGAGGAGTGACACGCCCCCCAGCCTCGCTTTCAGAGCCGCGCCACACCGCCCCGCCCCCCAGCCTCGCTTCCAGAGCCGTGCCACACCGCCTCCCCCGCCCCCAGCCTCGCTTTCAGAGCCGGGCCACACAGCCTCCCCCGCCCCCCAGCTTTGCTTTCAGAGCCGCACCACACCGCCTCCCCCGCCCCCCAGCCGTCACAGCAGCGCCGCGAGCCAGATGACAGGCTCAAAAGAGCCACATCTGGCTCGCGAGCCATAGGTTCCCGACCCCTGTTATAGGTGGAACGCTGCATGGAATAATACTCATGCATTTACTCTCACTGCAACGATGTAGTACTGCTCCTTCTACTATAATCACTGATATCTATTTCTTTCAAATGCAGCACAGTCCTAGAAATGCAGCTTTATTTACCAATGTCATGGAAAGTACCTGAGGACCAAAGATCACATAACAGCCACATATTTTCTTTCTAATCTTTCTGCTCCTCTCTTTAGAGTTACTGTTAGTTAGTAGATTCTTACTTGCATATCCTTTTCTTGGTTTTGATCAGACCTCGTTTTTTCTTTTTTTTCTGTTTCCATTGTAGTACATCTCTGCCCACAGTGCTGTTTCCTTCCTTCACAAGCAATTAACTCTGAAAAACGAAACTGCTCCACAGTCGGCCAGGAGTCATCAGATGCCCCTAGATCACAACTGAGGAGGATGTTTACAGTAGCTAACAATGAAAAGATTTTTTATATTAATGATAATGGTGTATCAAGCAGTGAAAGATAAACCTTAAAGAAAGAGTACGTTTAACGTTTTTAAAGAGCCTTTTTAAAAATAGTGACATCAAAGAATGCCATTAGAGAGGGAACTTCAAAGTTTTGCAGAACAATCAGATCTCTGGTACATGCATTTTGCTGTCTGCATTTACAGTTACTAATAAAAGCAGAACAATCAGGATAGTCAAAAGCCCTATTAAGTAGCTAAAACTGGAATAAAGATTTTTCTTAGAAGCAAAAAACCTAAGCAAACATTAAGGCTGCAGTGGAAAATCAAGGGGGTGATGGGGTGGGATGGAATTTGACTTCTAAGAGACTGAGAAGCATAGATACCCTGCCTCTTTAAGCTAATTTCTGATCTCAACAAGGATGAGAACGGGAGTCAAGTGCTGTTGTGAAAGCTCACTGCTGGGTCTCCTACAGTACTTGCATTAATTAAATACTTATTTAAATTACTAGGAGCTCAGTAATGAACCTATCCTATAGCACTATTGTGTATTGTACTCCAGGGCTATAGAAACACCACTGAGAGAAACCCCTGTCCCATAAAATCACATATTCTAGGTAGAGACAGACACAGCAAAGACCTCCTTTGTGACTCTCCCATTACAGATTTGTTTGAACTACTTTCTAAAGTCTCTGATGATTGACTGTGAAACAAGGCCCCAGTTGATTAAGGGATCAGAGGAGCTTGGCAGTAGAATGGAGAGCTTCAGTTTAAATTCAAGCTAGTTTCCGTTTTCCTAGCCCTTTCCATGTTCTGCTGCAAAATCCTTCATGGTTTTAACCCATGGCTTTGCTTCGCTAAGTGATTGAGAAGATTTGGGTTTTTATCAATGATTGTGTGTTTTATTTCTTAGAAAATTCTCATTATAATACAATTGATATTGTGGCGGTGCTATTCCATGGTTCCCCATTCATGGCACTGAAATACACAGGTGTGCCTGTACTGCAGTTGTAAAACTTTTTGGCAACAGTTACTATAGTTCCCCTCCCCACATGGAAGAATACAATAAATATACCAGTAGAACCTAATAACAGTTAAATCAGATTTCACTATTAGAATAGGAAAAAGGGTGAAATCTGAGATTCTACCCTGAGATTCTACCCTACTGGCAAAGACTAACATTTTTACAGTAGCCACTGCATACAAGAACACGGCTCAAGTAAAAGTGTAGCTAATGTGTAACTGAGTAAGGGCAACCAACACTTTCTATAAACATAATTAAAGAGACATGAGTTGACCTCTAGCAGACTTTCCTGCTGTTCTCAGGCAAAATTCCCATTGACAAAAATGTCCATGTTTCATAGCTCCTCTTAATGCAGGAAAGTAAAATTGTTATTTTACCTTCTGGGGGAACAAGGCTGAGAGGTCTGCATCACTCTGAAGATCACTTCTGGGTGGAGTTCTGGGGGCGCAGTTAGGAGGGAGTGGTCAGGGGACAAGGAGGAGGGGGCGTAGATGGGAGGTGTGGTCCCAGGGGGTGGTTAGGGATGGGGGGGGGGTCTCAGGAGGGAGCATCATGGGATAGGGAGCAGGGGAGGTTGGATGGGTTCAGTGTTCTGAGGGAGGTGGGAAGTGGAAGGGGGTTGGATGGAGGGAGGGGGCAGGCTTCCCTATCCTACCCGTCCCTCCATACAATTTTTAACTTTGATGTGGCCCTCGGGCCAAAAAGTTTGCCCACGCCTGAAGTAGAGGATATGGGGCACTAGGACCCTGTGGCGACAGTTGCTGCAGGGAGGCAGCATGGAGCTGTACAGGAGAGACAGGGACACTCTGCTCTGGGGCCCAGGGGGATGCATGGAGAAGGGGGGAGGGGGATACCCTGACATTAGCACACACCCCCCCCCCCCGCTCCTCCTCTGCACAGCAAGCTGGAGGCTCCCAGGAGCATCTCCAAGGCAGAGGGCAGGAACAGCACATGACAGTGGGGGAGGGACAGCTGAACTGCCGGCAATAGATTGCCTGCTGGGCAGCTCCTCCACAGGGAACTTAGGGAAGTGGGGAACTGATAGGGGAGCTACTGGTCCACCCTGGTTCCAAGGCCCCATCAGCTAGCTGCAATGGGCTTCTCTTCCTGCAAGCAGTGGGGTGCAGCAGGCGGCTGCCAAACAACATTAGACGGGAGCATTGCCCAACTTTAAACGAGCATGTTCCCTAATTGATCAGCAACGAAACAACGTTAACCAGGACAACTTTAAGTGAGGAGTTCCTGAACATAAGGAGCTTGAAAGTCAGCAGAGCAGAAATATCATAACACCTGTAAGACCAGCACAACCTGGGTAAGCAGCATGGTGGTGGTAAAGAAGCCATCAGGCAAATTACGTATCTGCCTAATTCCAAACCAACTAAACTGGGCATTGACAAGATGCTGCTATCCACTGCCCATAAGTGATGACCTCAAGGCAGAACTTTCCAAAACCAAAATCTTTATGGTCTGTGATCTGAGGAATGGCTTGTGGCACATAAGCCTAGATAAGGAATCCAATATGCTGATAGCCTGTGCAACACTATTTGGTTGCTACAGATGGCTACATGTACCGATGGGCACAAGCCCAACATGGGAGGCATTTCAGAGAAGACTCACCCAAGTGCTGGAAGGACTGCCTGGGATGAAAATACGTGCAGATGATAATGGCATTGTAGGTTAAGAGAACCGTGATACAGAAACTGAATTATAGCATTACAGAAAACAGCAAGCTTTTCTACAGTGATGAAGGGACAAGAACATAAAACCCAACCTATAAAAATGTGACTTTGGATGTTTGCTCACAGCAGATGGGCTGAAAGCAGATCTTAGCAAGATGAAGGGAGTCAGACTATGCCAGTTCCAGTGTCTGGTGAAAGGGATTCAGCACTTCATGGGCATGATACATTTTCTGTCCAAGTCCTGTCCACAGCTGGCTGTAGCAGTGGAACCCATATGTGAGCTCACAAGGTAGGATGCTAAGTGGAACTGGATAGGTCCACAACAGCAAGCATTTGGCATGCTGAAACAACTGATAATGGATGCTCCTGTCCTGAAGTATGGCCAGCCAGGAGAGCCACTGACACTCCAGTGTGCTGCATTGGAAAAAAAGACTGGATTTTGCAGGAACAGCCAGTTGTTTGTGCCAGTAGAGCTCTGTTAGAGACTGAGCACCAGTACTGTGATATTTGGAATGGAGCAATTCTATCAGGACACCTAGGGCTACCCTGTACTAGTGCAATCAGACCACAGGCCCCTTCTTAGTGCGCCAAAGAGTGCATGTTGATGCACCTCCAGCACTACTAGGGGAAGCTAGATATTGTCCGGGAAGATTATTGGTATTAGTTGACACCCTGAATGGCGCTTATATTTCTGCATGAGCAAGTTAAGGGAAGAAGATCAGGACATAGCGCAGCATGTTAATGAATTACGTTTCAACAGTGAAGCTGTTGGAAATCCAAGAGGCTATGGAAAAGGACATCCAACTACAGGCAGACAAGACAGTCATACTAGCAGTGGAGCCAAGTGAAAAGCCAAGCATCAGTAGGAGCAGAACCATATTTTCAAATTAATGATGAGGTGAATGTGGAGGATGGAATCGTATTCCAAGGAGAGAGATGTTGTCACACAAAAATACTTGCTTCAAACTGGGCATTGGCAGCTGTCTTAAATGAATTTGTGTGTGTGGGCATGTCTGTTGGCAATTGATTTATTGCGTCTAGTCAAGATGCTATAAATCGATAGCCAAAGGTGCTCCCCGTCGACTCCAGAACTCCAGCTCGCCAAAAGACACAAGGCAGAGTCGACAGGGGAGCCCGCTGCTGACCGCTGCCACCGTGAGGATGGCAGGTAAGTCGGCCTAAAATGCAGCGACTTCAGCTACGTTAGTCACGTAGCTGAATTTGCATATCTTAGGTTGACCCCTCCCCCTAGTGTAGACCAAGCTTGTGTGTTTACTGGCCAGGAACAAATACACAATTCCACTCCTTGGTAGAAGGCTGTAACACTTGCAGGTCATGTGATAACCATCAGCAGAAAGAGACTCTGTTACCATGTGAGCTGCCCCCCCCCAACTTTGGAAAAAGGTGGGAGTGAACTTGTTTACCCTCAAGGAAAAGCAGTACTTGATTACAGTGGATTACTATACACATTTTTGAGAAGTATTCCATGTCTGATACAAGAAGCAAGTCAGTGATTGGCAAACTGAGGGCCCACTTTACATGATATGGCATTCCAGATACTGTGTTCACCAACAATACACCCTAATTTGCCTAGGAAGAATTCAAGGAATTTGCACACAACTGGGACTTAGACCACCACATCTTCTCTCCAGCATACCCACAGAGTAATAGGAAGGTAGAATCAGCTGTGAAAACAGCTAAGAGACTTTTAAACAAGGATATTTCATCTGATTCAAACCCCCCACCCCCCAGCCTCAGTGCAGTTTTGCCACATAGGAATATCCCATCACAGGGACGCCAAAATTATCCAGCACAGACACTGGTGGGACAAGGACCAAAAATGTGTTATGAATGAGAGAAGACCTGTTACAGCCAGAAGAATGGAGACACTGAGAGGAGATGGCCAATAATCAGAGAAAGCAGGCAGTAGAGTATGACAGGTCAGCCAAGGACCTATTGGCCCTGGAAACTCCTGTAAGGATCTAGCCATTAGAGGGACACCAGAGAAGTGGACTAAAGGAGTTGCAAGGGGTACAGTAGCACCTTGGTCATACAAGAGAGACAAGTGATCCAAGGAACAGGAGGGATTACAAGACAGCAGAAAAAACCCAGAGAAATAAGATTTATCTATGTATAAATTAAATCTACCATTAAACTGGTACAGAAATAAGTGGGGAAAGTGTATAGACAAAAGCTGTTACACATATCACAAAATAATTCCATAAGAGCATTCCACTTTTGGACAACACTGTTGGAATTGTGTAAGATACTATTTCACTAAAATGTGCAGTGGCTCCAAGAAAAGGAATCTAAAAAAGCTGTCTTTGGAAATAAAAAAACTACAGGGATTCAGAGTAGCTAAGCTTTGACACTTCAAAGAATGTTGATCTACATATGTGACAATGATACGGTGAACTTACTATTAAATCAGTACAGGCAATTGTCATCATTCCTAATTGTATAAAGACTTGAAAGCAGGGCCCCTTACCGACTCTGACATTAGAGCTAATAATTTATTCAAGACAGTAAGTGCAAGTGGGTGGCAAATGCAGCTTTAATTGTATCTATAGATAAAAGAGAACATTCAGACTTTCAAGTTGTAGTGTCTGAGTCACCCATGATTCTACCTGGGTTTGCCAACAGTAACAAAACATACACTTAGTGCAGAAAGTCCATATTATGTATGAGAAAGAATTGACACTGATAGTACACTTACTGCCATTATAGCCTTGGGCCTTCTTGCCCATCTCCAGATGACTGGGGTCAGACAGGAAAGTCCACCGTTATAATGATATTAAGTATAATACCATCATGCATCTAGTGGCATTGCAAGACTAAATGAAAATAGAAATAACAAAAGGGCAGAAACCTACGAACTGGGAAAGCTCTTGGCTCATATCTTCCAGGCTGATCAAGACTTTATCTGGACCTCAGTCAAAGCAAAGCAATTAGTATTTTCATTTGTCTACTGGTAGGTTGGAGTGGTAAAACTACTGGTCCAAATTCAACTGCGACTTCAGTGGAGATCCACTAGAGATTAATTAGACCCACTGCATTTGCTTTTCTCAGTGGAAAAAAGAAAGGTCAAAATATTTTTAATTAAGCTTTCAATCCACCTGACAATCTCAGGTTGAGAAAATCAAAGTAAAACTATACCCCAATGTTGAAAGCTTAGAAAGCATAGTATATAATACTACATTTGTGATATTTTTGGGTGGGGAGCTAGCAAACAAATACATGATGCTAGGTTCAGGAGAATAATAAAGAGGGGTTGGAACAGAAACCAGAAATTAAATAGAAATAAAATTATCATAGAAAAGACCTAGCTCACAGATTTGCAAGAAGAAGGCTTGATGCTAAATTATAATGATATGACAGCTATGATTGAATGAACAGCATATTGGCAGAGGTTGCAGGGAATGGCAAAATATTGAAGAAGATCTGCATGGAATCTCTTGGTTCCAACTGCATTACTGAAATAGCTGTGAAGCTGGGAGACCTGGTTATCATGATGCCAGTGCATGGAAAAGACATAAAATACTGAGAGCTAATCACACAAGTTTCATTTCATCAATACTTAAGTGCACCAGGGAGAATAAAAATAACTTGCTGGTGGCTGCAAATGATACAGGAAGAGGTGCTTCAAAATGGGTCTCCTTTTATATTCATCAAAGGTATCAACAGATACCCAGTAAATGGGACATTCTCAAATATCTAAGGTATTTGTATGTCCCCCGACCATTACAACAGTATCTGAGCGCCTCACACTCTTTAATATATTTTTCCTCAGAACACCCTTCTGAGATAGGGGAGTGCTATTTTCCTCATTTTATGGATGGGGAACTAAATGGTAAAGACAGTGACTTGCCCAAGGTCATACTGGAATGGAACCTGCATCTCTGAATCCTATGTTAGCAATTTAACTACTAGGCCATCCTTCCTCTTGTGAATTATAAAGGCCATGTTGGTAATTTTAATAGTCTGCAGGATTCGTGATTTTGCTTTTGTAGGATCTTTAAAGATTTTAAGCTATAACAGGGATGGGCAAACTTTTTGGCCCAATCACCGCATCGGGGTTACAAAATTGTATGGAGGGCCAGGTAGGGAAATCTGTGCCTCCCCAAACAGCCTGGCCCAACCCCCTATCTGCCCCCCTCAGAGCCTCCAATCTATCCAACCCCCACCCTGCTCCTTGTCCCTGACTGCCCCCTCCCAAGACTACCCACCCTAACTGCTCTGCCTCCAGGACCCCACCCCCTACCCACTCCCTCACCCCCTCTGACAGATTCCTGGGACTCCCGCACCCTATCCAACCTCCCCCCCTCCCCCGTCCCCTGATTGCCCCCTCAGAACCTCCACTCCATCCAACCACCCCCTGCTCCCGTCCCCTAACTGCTCCCCGAGACTCCCTGCCCCTTATTCAACCCCTGGTCCTCTTACCCTACAAATATATAGCACAGATGTTTCCTGCCCCGCAGAGCTTACTGTGACAGATATTGCAACCCCATGCGGTATCTTTGGGGCCATTGCATTACATTTATGAATAGTTTATGTCTGTTTTCTACCTCATGGGGGAGGGTTACCACAACTCCTCCAAGATCTAAAAAGAGGGGCGGTAGGGGCGATTAACGCAAGTCACTGAGACTGAACAACCCTGGAGAGATACCACCCACTGGAAAGGTTTGGATATACTAGTTCTAACTAGGTTTGCCAGAAACTCAAAGAAAGGACTTGGGGTATAAAAAGGCTGGGTTTAACCTAACACAGGGCCTTCTTTTGATTCAGCCAACAGACGGGGACCCTGACCCTTGTGGAAGTGTTGGAAAGACTTTGTCTTACTAGGAGCACTAGGATTGATGGATGACCTCTGGTAAGCTTTTAGCATGCATAGAGGAATTTATATATATATACACTCTGTAATGCTAAGAATAAATGATTGTACTTTGTGAAGGCTGTTTGGTAACTAGTATATATAAGGCAAAGCCCCAAATATCGGATTGTCCCTATAAAATCAGGACATCTGACCACCCTATGGTGATGTATGGCAGTTACTGAATCTAAAAAAAATGGAATTGTCCCCTCCTTAGCTGTCACCACAGATTGCAAATCAATCTTCAGAAGTTAAGATGCTGTGGCAGCTCAGAAAATAAGGACAGTAAACCACAGTTTAGCTTGATATTATTAAATAATTTCCTTCAAGAATGGAATTTAGCTCATAAACCATTTAGTACATTATTCCCTCAATTCAATGGATTCAAAAGCAGTCCAACCATGATTAAAAAAATTAAAAATTAAAAAAAAACAAAAAACCCTTATTTGGTCTTTTACACTTAGAGCAATACAACTAATCACTTGCTTAACCCTTGAAGGGCAGAACACTAAGAACCAAATTATCCACATCATTTTAGCTGTTTTAGCTGTGCACAGAGATGTCCAACTTAACTGCAAGAGAAATCAAGCTAAAAGCTTTTTATGAAACAGAAGAAAAGCATGTCCCATGCCTGAAAAAAGCTGAGTAACAGAATGCAGGAGAGAATGGAAACCTGTAATGGTATTGTAGCTTCATAAAGCACTCAGATCACATCATGTGGAGAATGTAGAAGGCAAAATATATCAGAGCAATAGAAAAAGAACACAAATACTCCTAAGGTCTAGAGAAGTCACACACAACATGATTGAAGAGGTGGATGCAGAAGAATGTAGCTTGGCATTTAGTCCCACAATAAAAGGTTTTTTTTTAGTGAAAAATCCTGTTGAGTAGCAACCAAAGAAAACAGGTTAGATATGGGAACAACCTGTGTGCTGTAACAATTATGAAGGACAGCATGATAGGCACAGTCTCTTAAAATACAGAAAGGAAAATAAAATGCCATTGTCACAAAATATAACATAAAAGACTTTGAAGAAACAGTGAACAATAATGAAAGGAGATAGAATAATATGAATTTTACTGTAAAAACTAAAGTTAGCTAATTAGTAGGCAGGGAGGAACTGTTTAGTATGGACACTAGAGAGGATGAAAAAGCATGTGATCTGCTATCATTATCTGTAGCACTGTGGCAAAGTAAGAAACTGAATGTTTTTATAACTGCCATAGAGAAGATGGAGCACCAATAGAAACAGACAGTAGATAGCAATCCTTCATATTGAGTGATCAATTAAACTCTCACCTATGAAAAGTAGTCAAGGCTAGGTCAGAGTTAGCTAACCTATGTAGGGGTAACATCTGCTGGAGTAAAGATGAAATAGCCGTCTTCAGTGCCAGCTATCGCTCCTACCCTGGCAAAAGGAGTGTGTGGGGGTGGGTAGGTAGGGGCAGACTAGGGGTATGGAAGGACAAGAGGGGGCATGGTGGAGAGGAGCTCCTTTACACCTGAGCCACCAGTTAGTGGCATAACACCAGTAGAGGACATTAGAGCATCAGGGGTTTGGGGGACAGTAGCTAGCTTCCTACAGCCATCACTGTTCACTACATCTGACAGCAGCTTGGATATAGTGGAGAGTCAAGATAGTGTTATTAGTAAATTTGTACTTCAAGGATATTTGATACTGGCTGAGTAACTTCTGTGGTACTTGGCGAGACAGACTATTTGCCCCAAAGAATAAACTATTTTAGCAACATAAATGGTTTGGTATCAGAAACACCAACATTTGGTACTCTCTGCATGCCTCTGAAAGGGCAAATTTATTTTGATGGATTGAATTTTCTTGGACTGAATATTATTGTGTCTTTAGATCTGATCCTCACAGGATACATAATTCTTGAGAGCTTCAGAAGTCACTCAAACACAAAGAGAACACTTCTCATGGCATAACTATCTAGAGACAGAGCAGCCCAACTCTGAGAGAAATATTAACTTTTGACTTTTTTCATACCAGAAAAATGCAGAAAATATACCAAACTGCTCCACCTCTGCAACTTCCCAGTAGTCATCATGAGAAAGGCCCATGTAAGGCTTCTTAGTTCACGCTAAAGAAAAGAGGTGGTTGGGATATGTACACTGTACAAAAGATGGGAGACGTGCTAAGCAAGCATTGAATTGGTTACCTGAGATAGAAAAGAAAGCCAAGGAAGAACTGACAGAAGACAATAACAGAGGATATTGAATGCACTAGCATTACCTGGGAAATATCACAACTAGCAAAATGTACTCAATGAAGGAACTGGACTACCCAATGTCTGGCACAGGAGAAGCTAAGGCCTAAGATAGGGTAAACAAGAGATAATCCAAATATATCACAACAATTAAAAATATGAGTACAAAATATAGGCAACTCTGTCCATCCATGTAAAGCTAATTCTGATGGTAAGATAACTACCATTTGAAAAGACAACGAGGTGCAACATGGTACATGTTGGTCATATGTGAACATGCAGGTGAATCTGGAAGGATGGCTAATAAGAATGTACTAACTAGCACCGGTCAAAAAAGTATGTTTTGTACACACACAAAAAAAAAGATACAAAAATGAGATTTTGAAGCTGAACATTTTCAGGTTTTCCTTGCTCCACTTTTTTCCTTTTTCCATTTGTCTCTAACTAACTATAACTAAAAATAGAGCAGCTCAGGCAGAACAAGGAACCAAGCCTGAGTTTCTCAAAGGATGTTTTGTATAAGTAAGTGAACAATCAGTGGCAAAAAGAGTTTGACATTTTTATCAATAGCTCATCTTGAATAAATTAGTTTAAATGTTGTGCACTTCCCTCTTTAAGGACCTAATCAGAAGTCCTTCAAATGACTTCCCTTGATCCGTTCAGTGGGATCAGGTCCCAAATGATTCACTGGCATTTTATTTTGCTACATTATCTGATCCAAATCCAGAGTCCTTGCTCACTGTTTTACTCATTCCTTACTCAGATAAAACTCTCATTGAATTCAAAGGGTTTTTTCCCATGGTGTTTCATTTTTCATGTCTTGGAGCACTGTAACATTCAGGAAGATAAATTCCCAGAACAGCACTGTTTTCATTTGTGTGGCTCAGTTTTAATATTCAGTAACATTTTTCCTTTATTGCAGACGTCTTGTATGTTTTTAGGGCAGTGAGTCATTTTAGTTGTGGTACAGAACTAGATGTATTTATTTTAAATGGCAAAAAAATAGTTTCCCAATATGAAAATATCACTGAGAAGAATTAAGGCACAATTGTCTTCAACTGGATGGCTGCCCTAACTTAAATCTCATGTGAAAAAGCTTTGTTAAACAATTTTGTTCTGCTTCTCTTCATCAGCTAGTTTCTTTGGTTCTTTTCCTTTTTCTGTCTCTGTGTTCGATAGAAGGATGGTCTTGCATTTAAGGCTCTTCTCTGGGACTCAAAAGATCTGGAGTCTGTTCCACCTCTGCTACAGCGTTACTATGCAACCTTGGGCAAGTCATTTAACCTCTCTGTAGTTCAGTTCCTCAAGGTAAAAAGGGAATAATATTGCTCTGCCTCATGAGGGTGCTGTAAAAATATATCTACTAATGTTTGTGATGTACACAACTATTAAGGTGATGGGGGTCATATAAATAGAGAGAGTTTCTGTTAAGACATATTAGTATTCATGTAAAATACCATAAATTGCATATATTTTTTCAGATTTCACCCTGTAAGTGTAACCCAGAGCATGCGCTACAGGTGTTTCCTTAAATGTGATGCAAAGTGACCAATCGAGCATGCTGTCTTCATGCTGTTCCATTGTTGCTTTCAGTGTAGTTGTAGCCATGTTGGTCCTATGATATTAGAGAGACAAGGTGGGTGAGGGGACCAACTTCTGCTAGTAAAAGAGACAAGCCTTTGAGTTACCCAGAGCTCTTCTTTAGGTCTCTTTTTCATGCTGTTCAGGCCGCTCAGTGCCTAATTTTTCAGCTCCTAAATCACAGTGGAGTGTGTTGTCACTAGGCTGCCTAGCTTGGGCAGCTTTTCTTCATTTCACCTTCTGGACTGCTCAGAATTACTCTTTCAGCAGTGAAGTTCATGCCTGGTAAGACATAGCTCCCCAATGGATTTGCCATCTCCAGATTCACCAGAAAGTCAGACCCTTTCTATTTAGCATGATTTATCTTTTTTGCCACCTCTAGGCTAAACTATTGCAATTCACTTCTAATTGGATTCCCTTGTAAATGATCATAAAGGGTGGAACAAGTGCAGCATGTGGCTGTTTGCTATTTAGCATGGAGATGAGAAATTCATAAATGCTCAGTTTCTGTGGCCTCCACTGGCTGACAGTAAGCCAAAGGATTCAACTCAAGAATGTACAGATCTATGTATAACCCTTAATATAATCTAGGCCTAATGTACTGTAATGAATATTTTGCCCTATATAATAACACTTAATTTGGTGCTATTATAATACTCCTGTGATATAGGAAAGGAAAAATTAGCTCTGTTGTACACTTGGGGAAACTGAAGCATAAAGAGACTCAGTGGTTTGCTTGTGGTCAGCTAGGAATTCTGTGGCAGAGCTGGGGGTATAATTCAGGTGCTCTTGATTCCGAATCCTGTGCTCAACTGATTAGGTCACTCTGTCTCTTCCCCTATGTCTATACAAAGCAGTTGAGGTTGGCCAGGCTCCCTTCCTCTCCATCATGTGGTCTGTCTGAAGTGAGCCAGGGGCTGTCTTCTGGCTGTCAGGACTCAAAATCCAGCTTTTTAAAGCTTATTTAGGCATTGCTCCACCCAGCATTGCGAGGCCTAGGGCCCAGAGTTTTGAAGATATTTAGCTGCATAACTCCCATTGATTTTATGAGTGGCAGGCACCTAAATACTTTTGAGGATCTGGCCTCATGATGTAGATGGCTAAGTTCCATTTTCAGAAGTAACTTAGGCATTTAGAAACCCAAATCTTATTTGTAAATGGGATTTAGACTCCTATAGTCCATAGGCCACCAAAGGTATTTAGGCACCTAACTCCCACAGTTAGACATCTAAATACCATTGGAGGATTTGGGCCTAAGTTATGTTTTTATCAGGGGGTAGCTGTGCTAGTCTGTATCCACAGAAACAACAAGGAGTCCCATGGCACTTTAAAGATTAACAGATTTATTTGGACATAAACTTTCATGGGTAAACCCTCCCCCTGCCCCCACTTCTTCAGATGCAAGACCTCTTTTTTGTTTTTTAGTTACTTTTGATAATGGAACTTAGCAATCTAAGTGCAATGCTGAGCTGCAGTAGCAAATTCACATGGCTATGCATAGTGGTGCATAGAATGGATTTCCATCTTGAATGGTCCCTTGTAAGTCTTTTTCCTTTGGCAAGAGTCAATGTGGGAGGTTTTAGGCTTCTTAGGGTATGTCTACACTACCAAATCAAGTCGATTTTATAGAAGTCGATTTTTAGGAAGCGATTTTATATAGTTGATTGTGTGTGTCCCGACTAAGGACATTGAGTCAGCAGAGTATGTCCTCAATACTATGTGTAAGGGAACTGTTATCCCCTTACTAACACGTGGGGGGGGGGGTTTGATTATTAGCTCCCAGGACCTAAAGGGGGAGGGTCAATGGGCAATCAGAACCCTTAGACTGGCGGTCCCCATGGGCAATGGGGAGAGGCCAGCACTCCAGGTCAGCCTGACTGACAAGGTCGGGGGACTAATCAAGGAGTCAGGAGGACAGGATGGGTCCCGTCCTCCGTGTGTGAGCTGGAATTGCCTAGGCCAGACGGAGAGAGGCCAGAGCTGAGCTGGAGAATAGAGCTGGGCCAGATCCGGAGGGGCCAGGGAAGCAGCCCAGAGAAACAGACCCTGTGCTGTGAGCAGAGCTGCAGCCCCAAAGCCAGAGCTCAGCCCAGAGAGACAGACCTGCCCTGGGAGCAGCTGCAGGAATCAGAGGCTGAGAGGTCAGTGCTGGGGGCAGAGACCTAGGGGCTGCCTGCAAAGAAGCCGTGTGCTGGGAGCAGAGCTGTAACAGCCAGAGGGACCAGAGGGGCTGTTCTGGAGGCAGAGCAGCAGCAGTCGTCGTGCTGAGGCAGCGTGGAGCTGACACAGAGGGTGGAACTGGGCTGGAGCCATCCAGAGGCTGGGAGCGTGTGGACCCCACCAGAGGAAGCATCCAAGTCACAGCAACCCTGCAGCACAGCTAAGAAGGAGGCCTGGGCCCTACAAGGAACAGACTGAAAACTGTCCTGACACTACAGAGACATTGTGTGTGATGCTCCCTGCCACGGAGCAGGGTGATGTGTTTTCCCTAACCATTCTATTTCTTCCTTGTTCATTTTTAAGATAAATTGTTCATTAAATAATTTGCATTTGCTTTAAGTTTTATGTGGGCCAGTGAAGGGCCCAGTGCAGAGGGAGCACCCCGGAGTGGGGACACCCTACCCTCTAACCTGGGTAACCACAGCATGGTTTGGGGTTGAGCCCCCCAGAAATCCTGGGCCCAGCCTTGTTGGGGTTATGAGGACTCCACCAGACAGGAGAGTGGAAGAGGAGCCACCAAGGTCAGGGAGGCCTCTGGGTAAGGGAACTGGGAGTGAGGACTCAGATCCTTCCGCTAGCCCATTTCACCAGGGTAGTGCAAAAGCCAGGAGAATTCCCCACAACAGTGGGACTATTCCCCCGCTTACATATGGCTAGCATTGACTTGTGGAGCACTGCACTGTGAGTAGCTATCCCACAGTCCCCTTAGACTCTGCTGCTCATTGGAATTCTTAGTTAAGCTCCCAATGCCCGATGGGGCAAAAACATTGTCATGGGTGGTTTTGGGTAATGTCATCAGTCTCCCCTTCCTTCCTCCCTCTCTCCATGAAAGCAATGGCAGACAATCGTTTTGCTCCTTTTCTCCTGGGTTACCTGTGCAGATGCCATAGCATGGCAAAGACTGACACCAGCCAGACACTAGAGCAATTAGAAGAGCACAGTTGAGCACACTGCACCTCAGAGAAGCTTTGAAAACTTTGAAGCCAGTTTCAAAACTGGTTAGGCTACGGTCCGACAGTTGTGTGTATTTCTCCTTGATGCAAACCCACCCCCTTTATTGACACTTCCCTGTAAGCCAACCGTCCTCCCCCCTTCGCTCACAGTTTGCAAAGGAAATAGTCACTATTGTTTTAAAACCATACATTCTTTATTAATTGATGGGGGGGAGGAGGAGGGAGATCACTCACAAGGTAGCCGGGGTGGGGTGGGGGAGGAGGGAAGGACAAGGCCACATTGCTTACTGTAGCTACACTACAAACCAATTTTAAGAGGCAACAGCCTTGGTGTGGTAATTTCCAACTTTTTATGCTTCCTGTGTATATAAATGCATCTTACTTCTGTGTGTTCCATTCTATGCATCCGATGAAGTGGGCTATAGCCCACGAAAGCTTATGCTGAAATAAATTAGTCTCTAAGGTGCCACAAGTATTCCTTGTTTTCCTTACAGATACAGACTAACATGGCTGCTAATCTTAAATCTGTCATTGATTCTGCAGTTTTTTCGCAGCTCTTCCAGCATTAGCTGTAGTTAGTCAGTAAGGCTATATCATCCATTCAGGATCCTCTAAATCAGGGGTCTCCAAACTACGGCCCGCGGGCCAGATGCGGCCCGCGAGGCCCTCTCATCCGGCCCGTGGAGATCTTTCGGCAGGGGTCGGGAACCAGCCACGGGGCCGGGACGCGCCGCGTGCTCCGCAGCTGCCGCCGCCGGCCAGGACGCGCCGCGTGCTCCGCAGCTGCCGCCGCCGGCCGGGACGCACCGCGTGCTCCGCTGCCGCCGCCGGCCAGGGACGGCTCAGAGCTGGGGCCGGGACGCGCCGCACCGCCACCCAGTTACAGGCGGCGAAACAAGGAGCCACCCACTGCCAGGCGGCGAAACGGTCTGTGGGGAGAGACCGGGTTGAGCGGGTCAGTTGGGGGGGGGGAAGAGACCGGGTTGAGCGGGTCAGTTGGGGGGGGGAAGAGACCGGGTTGAGCGGGTCAGTGGGGGGGGGGGGGGGAAGAGACCGGGTTGAGCGGGTCAGTGGGGGGGGGGGGGAAGAGACCGGGTTGAGCGGGTCAGTGGGGGGGGGGGGGAAGAGACCGGGTTGAGCGGGTCAGTGGGGGGGGGGGGGGAAGAGACCGGGTTGAGCGGGTCAGTTGGGGGGGGGAAGAGACCGGGTTGAGCGGGTCAGTTGGGGGGGGGGGAAGAGACCGGGTTGAGCGGGTCAGTTGGGGGGGGGGGAAGAGACCGGGTTGAGCGGGTCAGTGGGGGGGGGGGGGGGAAGAGACCGGGTTGAGCGGGTCAGTGGGGGGGGGGGGGAAGAGACCGGGTTGAGCGGGTCAGTGGGGGGGGGGGGGAAGAGACCGGGTTGAGCGGGTCAGTGGGGGGGGGGGGGGAAGAGACCGGGTTGAGCGGGTCAGTTGGGGGGGGGGAAGAGACCGGGTTGAGCGGGTCAGTTGGGGGGGGGGGAAGAGACCGGGTTGAGCGGGTCAGTTGGGGGGGGGGGAAGAGACCGGGTTGAGCGGGTCAGTTGGGGGGGGGGGAAGAGACCGGGTTGAGCGGGTCAGTTGGGGGGGGGGTTGGAGGAAAGGAGGTTTTGGGGGGAGAGACCTGGCTGGGTGGGTCAGTTGGGGGTTGGAGGAAAGGAGGTTTTGGGGGGAGAGACCTGGCTGGGTGGGTCAGTTGGGGGTTGGAGGAAAGGAGGTTTTGGGGGGAGAGACCTGGCTGGGTGGGTCAGTTGGGGGGTTGATGTGTAGTGTTCATGTGTAGTGAACAGGTGTTCATGTGTAGTGTTCATGTGTAGTGAACAGGTGTTCATGTGTAGTGTATCAATGTGTTATTAAATAATAACTGAATAAAATAATATTAAATAAATAATTAAAAACAACATCCATGTTTTGATTCTTTTTTATTTGGACCTTGAGTGTGTTGTCGGCCCCCGAACTGCTATTTGATAGTTAATGCGGCCCTCGGGCTGAAAAGTTTGGAGACCCCTGCTCTAAATCAGGGGTGAAAGTAACTAAAACTTCTTACCGGTACAGGGGCTGGGCCAGCTCTGACGCCTGGAAGAGGCGGCACCTCTGCCGGAAGGGGCAGGATTGGGAGCAGAGCCAGCCCGCCCCTGTACCAGTAAGGGGCTTCCCTCCAGAGCCCCCCACGCCCCTCCTCAGCCCAACCCTTCCCCCCCACCTCTGGTGGAATTTTAAAGGGCCTGGGCCGGTAGCGGTGTCCCAGCCCTGGGCTATTTAAATAGCTACCAGAGCCCCGCTGCCACTTCCCCAGGGCTCCGGCAGCGGGGCTCCCATCCCCACGGAGCCCTGGGGAGGCTGCAGTGGGGCTTTGGTAGCTATTTAAAGAGCCTGGGGCTGGGACACCGCTACCGCCCTGGGCCCTTTAAAATTCCGCTGGAACCCCCGCTGCAGGAGCCCGGAGGAGGCTGCTGGGAGCCCCAGGTTCTTTCAGTTGCGCCTGGGGAAGCCGATCCGCCCCAGTACGGTGCACCGACTCTTGCCGGTACACCATACTGGGGCATACCGGCTTACTTTCACCTCTGCTCTAAAGTTAAATCTTTAACTTTCACGCCTTCTACTTTGGCCTCAATCAGCTTTGTTTTCAGATAGTCTATTAAAACATTAAATAGCACAGGTGAGAAAATGCATCCCTAGTATATTCTAGGATCTTCTGCAACCCAGTCAAATACAACAAGGTTGGTCCTCACACAGCTAAATGTACCATGGCACAGTTCCTTTACTAGTGGCACCCTAAATCCTCCGGCACCTTATACTGGGTAGCAGTATCCACATTACTGAGTCAAAAGCATATACACAGTCTATAAACGCAATGTTAATTTTTTTTTGTCGGTTTACATTAACGTTCTGCACAGCATATATAACATGGATTGTAGATCGACCTGTACAGACACCACACTGGTTGTTTCTCATTTCTGGGTTGAGATAGTATTTCAGTTGGTTCAGTAATATGATCATAAACACCTTTCATGAGCCTGACAGCAGTATTATTCCCCTATAATTTGAGCAAACTGATTCCTCCCCTTTTTTTGAAAAAAGGGATGATGCAGCCCCTTGTCCAACCTTCTGGAATGTGACTGGTTTCCCAAACCAGACAACTCAGTGAAGCCAGTGAACTAAACCTGGGCCTCCGCTCTTCAGCAGTTTTGATGAAATGTTGTCAAGACCATTTAGCATTTTGTAACTGTTTGACTGCAAGCATCATTTACTCTTCTGTCACTGGCCAGTTTTCTGCTAGGTTCATTTCTGGATTAAACTGTAGTTTACAGCTTGGTGGGGAGTCAGTTCTATTACTCCATAAAAATGCTCATGCCAGTGCTTAAATTGTGTTTCAATATCCTGACAGTATTTTCCATTTTTGTTCTTAACTGGAGGAAGCTGTGAGAATGGATTATAGAATCATAGAACTGGAAGAGACCTCGAGAGGTCATCTAGTCCAATCCCCTGCACTCATGGCAGGACTAGGTGTTATCTACACCATTCCTGACAGGAGTTGTCTAACCCAGTGGTTTTCAACCTGTGGGTCGTGACCTAGTACTGGGTGGAGGAATATAAGGCACTGGGTTGGGGTGGCTCTGCTCAGCTCTGCCAACTGGAACATTAAAACTCCTGTCAGCAGTGCTGCCCGGCTAAGGCAGACTAGTCCCCACCTGTTCTGTGCCCCGAAAGTGGCCAGCAGCAGGTCCAGCTCCTAGGCAGTGGGGGGGGGGGGACGACATGGCTCTGCTTGCTGCCCGAGTACAGGCTCTGCACTCCTATTTGTGGGGGGCAATGTCTGTGGGTGAGAGCTGTGTGGAAACACTTGTGTGCCTCCACCTAGAAGCCTGACCTGATGCTGGCTGCTTCCAGGGTGCAACCTGCCTGCCTTAGCACCCCTGCTGCGCCATTAACCGGGAGCCACCTGTGGCAAGCCCATGCCCCAACTCTGCGCCCCAATCTCCTACCCCAGCCCTGAGCCCCCCCCCAAACCCAGAGCCCCTTGCTGCACACCAAACCCCTCATCACCATCTCCACCCCAGAGCCTGCATCCCCAGTCCAGAGCCCTGACCCCCTCCACACCTCAACTCCCTGCCCCATCCCAGAGCCCCTCAAACCCAAAGCCCCTACCTGGAGCCACTTCCTGCACACCAAACCCCTCATCACCATCTCCACCCCAGAGCCATGACTCCCTCTAACATCCCAACTTCCTGCCCCATCCCAGAGTCCCTCAAACTGCACCCCAAACCCTCATCCCCAGCTCCACCCCAGAGTCTGCACCTCCACCCCAACCCCCTGCTCCAGCCCAGAGCCACCTCCCACACCCTGAACCCCTCATTCCTGGCCCCACCCCACAGCCCTAACCCCTATACCGCAACCCTCTGCCCCAGCCCTGAGCCTCTCCCACATCTCAAACCCTTCATCCCCAGCTCCATTGGGTTGAGGACATCAACAGTTTTCTTCAACTGGGTCACCAGAAAAAAAGTTTGAAAATCATTGGTCTAACCTGTTCTTAAAAATCTCCAAGCATGGAGATTCCACAGCCTCCCTAGGCAATTTATTCCAGTGCTTAACCCCTCTGACAGTGAGGAAGTTTTTCCTAATGTTCCTAATGTTCGACCTAAACCTCCCTTGCTGCAGTTTAAGCCCATTGCTTCTTATCCTATCCTCAGAGGTTAAGAAAAGCAGTTTTTCTTCCTCCTCCTTGTAACAGACTTTTACATACTTGAAAACTGTTATCATGTCTCCTCTCAGTCTTCTCTTTTCTAGACTAAACAAACCCAGTTTTTTCTATCTTCTCTCATAGATCATGTTTTCTAGACCTTTAATCATTTTTGTGGCTCTTCTCTGGACCCTCTCCAATTTGTCAACTTCCTTCCTGAAATGTGGTGCCCAGAACTAGACACAATACTCCAATTGAGGCCTAATCAGCACAGATTAGAGCAGAAGAATTACTTCTCGTGTCTTGCTTACCACACTCCAGAAGGGTGTTCACTTTTTTTGCAGCAGCACTATACTGTTGACTCATATTTAGCTTGTGGTCCACTATGACCCCCGGAACCTTTTCTGCAGTACTCTTGACTGGACAGTCATTTCCAATTTAGTATGTGTGCAACTGATTGTTCTTCCTAAATGGAGTACTTTGCATTTCTCCTTATTGAATTTCATACTGTTGTAGTGACCGGAAGGTTATTGTGACGGCAACCAGTAGGGGGCGTAGTTACGCTTCTGAGTCAACTCCAGGAGAGGGCATCATGGTGTTATCAGCTATGAGAATGGCCTTGCATTGTTGTTATCTAGTGTGTGTCTGAGAACAAGTTCCCAGCTGTGTGAGTGTTTACCCCGTCTGTGTGAGAATGAATGCGTGGGAAACTAGATGGGGAAACTGAGGCAGGACAGCGTCATCAACAAGTGCTAAACAGCATGTAATCAACCAATTTGCTAGCTGCTTGCTATTCATGAGATATGAGTATGTATGAGATGCAAATGAGCATGGGTATATCTATGCTGACACACCTTCATGGGTTGGGCTTCTTCTCTGGACATTGCTTGGGTGTGTCAGATCTCCTGTATTGTGGCAGTGCTGACCGGGGCCCCCAGCACGGTAATGCCGCTCCCTCCAATAAATTCACCACTTTCCATCTAGCCACCTGTGTGTAAGCCTCATTTCTCCAGGCTACGAGATAACCATCCGCAACAACTGTTTATTCAGATCATTTCTCCAGTTTGTCCAGATCCTTTTGAATTTTAATCCTATCCTCTAAAGCACTTGCAACCCCTCCCAGCTTGGTATTGTCTGCAAACTTTATGAGTGTACTCTGAATGCCATTATCTAAATCATTGATGAAGATATTGAACAGAACCAGAACTGATCTCGTCCGGACCCCACTTGTTATGCCCTTCCAGCATGACTGTGAACCACTAATAACTACTCTCTGGCAACAGTTTTCCAACCAGTTTTGTACCCACCTTATAGTAGCTTCATCTAGATTGCATTTTCCTAGTTTGTTTACAACAAGACAGTATCAAAAGCTTTACTAAAGTCAAGATATACCATGTCTACCACTTTCCCCCTATCCACAAGGCTTGTTACCCTGTCAAAGAAAGCTATCAGGTTGGTTTGACATAATTTGTTTTTGACAAATCCATGCTGACTGTTACTCAACACTTTATTAACTTCTAGATGTTTGCAAATTGATTGCTTAATTATTTGTTCCAATATCTTTCTGGGTACAGAAGGTAAGCTGACTGGTGTGATGGGGTCAGGCCAGATGGCTACAGGAGAGTGCTATTAAACTGATAAGAACAGATTTTAATATTTTATTAAAGATAATGTTAAAAAGATAATGGGAAAAAGAATGTCTGCTTAGATTATCCACAAATTAAAGTTAGTTTTTAAAAGTCACATGATACATAGAGAACATAATCCACAATTACCCAAATTTAGGTGACTAGATTTAATACAGTTTAGATATTAGATTCCGAATACTCGGGTACATCACTCGTGAAAAGTTATAAGGAGATTTGATTGTGGAAAGGGAAATATATCAATGAGAAGAGATTGTGCCTTATTAATTGAGAATTAAGTTGCTTGTCCATTTAGAAAATACAATCTATGATGAAAGTATTTCAGTTACTTTCCTGATTGCACTTCTTATTGGCTCTCCAGCTCATCTCTCCGGGTATTGCCGATATCCAATGATGTGTTCTATTTAGATATCCCTTGACAACCTGATGGCATCTGTGACGGGGCGGACCGGCCCCGCACGGGCCAGGGCTGCCCCTGGCCGGAAGTGCTAGCAGCGGAAGTCCCGCCCCCGCTGCACTGGGCATGCTCCAAATGCTCAGGCAGTATAAAGCAAGGGAGCACAGCTCAGTCTGGGCGGACTGCCGGAGGGGGAGGACGTGCCGGGAGAGCTCCCACTGAGGACCAGCCCCAGCCACACCAGGAGCCGGAATCGGAGCCGTGGCCGGACCCTGCCTTCGAGCCTGAAGCTGACCACAGCCTGCCAGATGCCCTAGACCACTACCTGACTGAGGGGGCGACGGACCCAGCCCTATACGGGGGATCAGCAACCAGCCAGGGGACCCCGTCGCTGGATCAGGTAGGAACTGGCCCCAGGATAGTGAGGGAGTGGTATAGCCCACCCGAAGACACTCAGCGTGTTGCGGTTGGATCTCCCCGCTGAGTGGGGTCAGGTGCAGGGCCACTAGGCCACACTACCCCAGTGAAGGGGGGGCTGTTAGAGACACTGGCCGCTAGGCCACACTGCCCCAGGGAAGGGGGATTGATATAGACTCTGGCCCTTGGGCCCCACTGCCCCAGCCAAGGGGGCTGATACTGACTCTGGCCATTGGGCCACACTGCCCCAGCCAAGGGGGCTGGTACTGACTCTGGCCATTGGGCCACACTGCCCCAGAGAAGGGGGGTTCTGATAGACTCTGGCCATTGGGCCACACTGCCCCAGCCGAGGGGGCTGATATTGACTCTGGCCATTGGGCCACACTGCCCCAGAGAAGGGGGGTTCTGATAGACTCTGGCCATTGGGCCACACTGCCCCAGCCGAGGGGGCTGATATTGACTCTGGCCATTGGGCCACACTGCCCCAGAGAAGGGGGGTTCTGATAGACTCTGGCCATTGGGCCACACTGCCCCAGCCGAGGGGGCTGATATTGACTCTGGCCATTGGGCCATACTGCCCCAGCTGAGGGGGCTGATACTGACTCTGGCCATTGGGCCATACTGCCCCAGCCGAGGGGGCTGATATTGACTCTGGCCATTGGGCCATACTGTCCCAGCCGACGGGACTCGTCAGGGACTCCGGCCACTAGGCCTCATTGCCCCGCCTGGGGGGCGTGAACCCTGACACGTGGTGGAGAATGCGGGCAGCGATCCGGGCCTGCTGAGAGGCCCGATCGAAGCCCAGTGAGCTAACGATACCCCATTGAGCGGGCCTGCCGAGAGGCCCAGTCACAGACCAGTGAGGGACGGGGACTCCATCGCCGAGCACGATGGATCCCGAGAAACTGCTAAAATGGATGGCGGAGAGGCAGCAAGAGCAGGCGGCCCAGCAGCAGCAGCAGCAGACTCAGCTGATGCAGCAGATGGCCACCCAGCAGCAGCGGTTGATGGCCCAACAACAGGAGCAGCAGCAGCAACTCCTACGGGACTTAGCAGCCCAGCAGCACGCGCAGCAAGAGCACCTGGTGCAGCAGATGGCCACACTGATACGCCCCGCCGGTGCCACTGGCCCCATACCCGCAGCAGCAGGACGCGGATGGACGGCTGGCGAGCTGCCGGTGCGTCTTACCAAGATGGGCCCCGACGATGACCCAGAGGCCTTCCTGGTCACCTTTGAGCGGGTGGCGACGGCGGCCCGGTGGCCCCAAGAACATTGGGCCACCCTACTAGCCCCGTATCTGACGGGGCAGGCACAGGCCGCCTATCGCAGCCTTGAACCCCAGGAGGCCCTTGAATACCTAAAGGTCAAGGCGGCTATTTTGGACCACACTGGCATCAACCCTGAAACCTACCGCCAACGCCTCCGCCAGGAACCATATCCGGCGGGGGCCCGTCCACGGGCGGTGGCCCAGCGGGTGCGAGATCTCTGTTGGCGGTGGCTGAATCCCGACGGACTGACAGGGCCTCAGGTAGCAGAGAAAGTGGCCTTGGAACAGTTCACACTCATCCTCCCAGCGGGGGGGAGAGCCTGGGTACGACGGCACCGACCTACGACGCTGTCGGATGCCGTGGGCTTGATGGAGGACTATATGGCCGCCGAGGGAAGTGAGGCACCGCCCAAGGCAGACTGGAACCCTCCCAGGAAGGCCGGACCCGATAAAGGTAAATCCCAAGGAAGGGGGACTCGAGCTCCACCGCCCCTAGTCCGGCCCCCGACCCCACGACCGGCTACCCCGGAACATCGACCCCGGACCAGCCGAGCCCCGGGCCGGGGGGAACCATACCCGCGAGAGGGAGGAAGCCCGCGACAGGAGAGGCCAAGGGCCAGAGAGAATCGAGAGCGCTGCTGGGAGTGTGGACAAGAGGGACACTTCCGGCGAGAGTGCCCCTTTATGGACTGCAGCTACGCGCAAGTCTGCGTGGCGGGCCAAAGGGCTCGGGGCCCAGCTGCGGGGAAGATAGTGATCCCCGTGCGGATCCAGGGGCTCATCACGCAGGCCCTTGTGGATTCAGGGTGTAGTCAGACCCTCGTACGGGAGGGGCTGATCCCCGGCCTTAGGTCCACAGGCCCACTGATGCACTTGCAGTGCGTGCACGGGGACATCCGGCCGTACCCCACGACATGGGTGGAGGTGGCCCGCCGCTTCTTCTGGCCAGGCATTCACCGGGAAGTCCGGGACTATTGTGCATCCTGCCCGGAATGTCAACGGGCCGGACACAAGGGAGTCGCCAGGGCCCCTCTGGTACCCATGCCAGTAATCGGGGTCCCCTTCGAACGAATCGGAATGGACCTGGTGGGCCCTTTGGAGAGGAGCAAGACGGGGAACCGCTTCATTCTGGTGGTCGTGGACTACGCTACTCGGTATCCCGAGGCCGTCCCCCTGCGATCAGCCACAGCGCCCATGATCGCAGCCGAGCTCGTTAAGATCTTCGCCAGGGTGGGAATCCCCGCGGAGATATTGACAGACCAGGGCACGAACGTTTCCTCTAAATTAATAGCGGAACTATGCCGCCTCCTCAACATCCGGACCCTCCGCACGTCCGTGTACCATCCACAGACGGATGGACTAGTGGAGCGCTTTAATGGTACACTGAAGACCATGCTACGGAAGTTTGTGGAGGAAGACCCCTCGCATTGGGATACCCTGCTACCGGCCCTCCTGTTTGCTGTAAGGGAGGTGCCACAGGCTTCAACCGGATACTCACCCTTTGAACTTCTGTACGGAAGACAGCCGAGGGGGATTCTAGACCTCCTTAAGGAGGAGTGGGAGACCCAGGAGACGAGAGTCCTAGGGACCACCCACTACGTTCTACGGCTACGGGAACGACTCCGGGCACTGAGCGACTTCGCCAGGGAGAATCTGGAACAGGCCCAGAAAACGCAAGAGCGGATCTACAACAGGGGGGCTAAGACACGGAGCTTCAAACCCGGAGATCGGGTGTTACTCCTGTTGCCGTCCACCGAATCGAAGCTCTTGGCCAAGTGGCAGGGGCCTTTCGAGATTACCCGACGAGTGGGCCAGGTGGACTACGAGGTCCGACTACCAGGGCGGCGAAAGGAGACCCGCGTATACCACGTGAACCTCCTGAAAGCGTGGAAATCCCGGGAGGCAATGCTCATTAGCCCGTCCCCCCCGGAACCTGAATTGGGGCCCCTAGCCGGGGGGCCCCCGGACCCAAAACCGGTGACGCTGGGCGTGGGTCTCACCCCGGCTCAGCAGACGCAAGTACAAAGGCTTGTCCAGGACTTTCCGGACGTTTTGTCCGCCCGGCCGGGGCGCACCGACCGGACAAGCCATCATGTAGCGACCACACCAGGCCAGAAGGTGAGGAACCCTCACCGGCCGTTACCCCGAAAGATGTGGGAGGCCGTGAAGAGAGAGCTCGATACCATGCTGGAGATGGGGGTAGTTGAGGAGTCAAAGAGTGAATGGCGTAGCCCGATCGTCCTGGTTCCCAAGCCGGACGGGACCTCCCGATTTTGTATTGATTTCCGGAAGGTCAACGCCATTTCCAGGTTCGACGCCTACCCGATGCCCCGGATAGACGAGCTCTTAGAACGACTGGGAGGTGCAAAGTACCTGTCAACGCTGGACCTCACCAAAGGGTACTGGCAGATCCCGTTGACGCCAAACTCCCGGGAGAAAACAGCGTTCTCGACGCCGTTCGGCCTCTTCCAATTTATAACGATGCCATTTGGGCTACATGGCGCAGCCGCGACCTTCCAACGGCTGATGAACCAGGTCCTGCTGCCCCACGACCGGTACGCCGCAGCCTATATTGACGACATCGTTATCTATAGTAGCAACTGGGAAGACCACCTGCGACACCTGAGGGAAGTGCTACAGGCCCTCCGGGCGGCCGGCCTGACGGCCAACCCAGCAAAGTGCCACTTGGGACAGGAAGAGGTGAGGTACCTGGGGTATGTGGTAGGCGGGGGGAAATTGAGTCCCCTCGTCGACAAGGTCCAGGCCCTTAGAGATATGGCCACGCCAAGGACGAAGAAACAGGTCCGCCAGTTCCTGGGCCTGGCGGGCTATTACAGAAGGTTCGTGCCCGACTTCGCCTCCATCGCTGCTCCCCTCTCGGACCTGACAAGGAACTCCCAGCCACAGAAGGTACGGTGGTCGGCCCAGTGCGAAGAGGCCTTTAAGATCCTGAAAGAACGCCTTGCACGGGAACCAGTCCTACGGCACCCCGACTTCACAAAGGAGTTCATATTACAGACGGATGCCTCAGACGGAGGCTTGGGGGCCGTGCTCTCCCAGGAACATGACGGAGAAGAACACCCGGTGCTATATTTGAGCCGTAAGTTGTTCTCCCGAGAGCGACACTATGCCACTGTAGAGAAAGAAGCCCTGGCAGTGAAATGGGCTATTGATGCCCTACGGTATTATTTGCTGGGGAACCCCTTCAAGTTGGTCACGGACCACGCCCCCCTTCGGTGGCTAGATAGCATGAAGGACACGAACCCCCGAATTATGCGCTGGTACCTCTCGCTCCAGCCCTACGACTTCTGCGTCTACCACCGCCCGGGTAAGGCCCACGCTAACGCAGATTTCTTCTCCAGGCAGGGAGGGGCAGAGGCCGACGAGGTGGACCAGCCCACGGGGCCTGTCCTAAGGGGGGGGGTGTGTGACGGGGCGGACCGGCCCCGCACGGGCCAGGGCTGCCCCTGGCCGGAAGTGCTAGCAGCGGAAGTCCCGCCCCCGCTGCACTGGGCATGCTCCAAATGCGCAGGCAGTATAAAGCAAGGGAGCACAGCTCAGTCTGGGCGGACTGCCGGAGGGGGAGGACGTGCCGGGAGAGCTCCCACTGAGGACCAGCCCCAGCCACACCAGGAGCCGGAATCGGAGCCGTGGCCGGACCCTGCCTTCGAGCCTGAAGCTGACCACAGCCTGCCAGATGCCCTAGACCACTACCTGACTGAGGGGGCGACGGACCCAGCCCTATACGGGGGATCAGCAACCAGCCAGGGGACCCCGTCGCTGGATCAGGTAGGAACTGGCCCCAGGATAGTGAGGGAGTGGTATAGCCCACCCGAAGACACTCAGCGTGTTGCGGTTGGATCTCCCCGCTGAGTGGGGTCAGGTGCAGGGCCACTAGGCCACACTACCCCAGTGAAGGGGGGGCTGTTAGAGACACTGGCCGCTAGGCCACACTGCCCCAGGGAAGGGGGATTGATATAGACTCTGGCCCTTGGGCCCCACTGCCCCAGCCAAGGGGGCTGATACTGACTCTGGCCATTGGGCCACACTGCCCCAGCCAAGGGGGCTGGTACTGACTCTGGCCATTGGGCCACACTGCCCCAGAGAAGGGGGGTTCTGATAGACTCTGGCCATTGGGCCACACTGCCCCAGCCGAGGGGGCTGATATTGACTCTGGCCATTGGGCCACACTGCCCCAGAGAAGGGGGGTTCTGATAGACTCTGGCCATTGGGCCACACTGCCCCAGCCGAGGGGGCTGATATTGACTCTGGCCATTGGGCCACACTGCCCCAGAGAAGGGGGGTTCTGATAGACTCTGGCCATTGGGCCACACTGCCCCAGCCGAGGGGGCTGATATTGACTCTGGCCATTGGGCCATACTGCCCCAGCTGAGGGGGCTGATACTGACTCTGGCCATTGGGCCATACTGCCCCAGCCGAGGGGGCTGATATTGACTCTGGCCATTGGGCCATACTGTCCCAGCCGACGGGACTCGTCAGGGACTCCGGCCACTAGGCCTCATTGCCCCGCCTGGGGGGCGTGAACCCTGACAGCATCCAACACTATGAGTTGCTGCATCAGCTGAGCGTAGCATTGACTGGTTCCGCATTCTCTCAGCACTCGCTCATTACAGGGGTCCCTTGCACCCATGGTTCCAACAATCAGTGCATGCGTCTGGACCTGGTAACCCTTAGCTCTCAAGGTTTTGGTCACTTTAAAGTGTAAGTTTGGTCGCGCGCGAGCGCTGGGAGACAGCTCTCCCAGTGCTCCTGGTAATCCACCTCCACACTAGCTCTTTAAAGTGCTCAGACGTGCTGCACTAGGAGGGGTGATTTTTCACACCCCTGAGCCGGCAAGTTAGCACACTATAAAACATAAGTGTAGAAAAGCCCTAAATTGTCTGGATATGGAGATGCCTTATATAAGCTGTGAGGGAGTGCCAATCCTACTCTTGGCAGGATCCAGTTTTGACACAGAAGTCACCCAAAACAATCTATTTGATGACTTCATTGTGCCTCCAGAAAGAAATTCTACGCAGCCACGGATTCTGAGGTGCAATCAGGCAACTCATTCTAATTCCATCCTGAGACTCTCACACAAGATTAACTCTATCAGTTCTAGGTTTGATGAGCCAATTAGCCTTCAAAAACCTAGCTCACTCCAGCTTTTTATTGAGTATGAACTCTAAAAAAGCAAAGAGTCTTATCTCTGTTAACATAATTCATATTGCTGTATTCAGGTGTCCCACATTAGTGTTTTCATTTACAGGCCTATGATAACCCATGTCACTAATACTAATAGTTAGATTGCTTCAGATTAAAAAAAAGTAGCTGATAAGTGATGTTATCTGATTCCTGTCAATGAGTGAAAGCATAGCAGCTAACAGTCCACTGTGCTTATAGATTTAGGGACAGCGTGAAAAACGTTTTAATTTTATTCTCACCCAAAACTCAGCCAAATGGTCTGGGGTCAAATTTTTGTCTCATGTACACCAGCGTAAATCAGAGAAATGCCATTCAAGTTAATGTACCCCATGAGTGGTGGATTTGGCCTCAGATGGGATTACTTGTTGTTGGGTTTTATTTATGTTTAGTAAATAGCTGCTGTGTGTATATCTATATAATGTCCGTAATCTGGTGTATATTAGTTCATGTCTCTGTGAGTCAGATAGGCAACTAGGGGGTTGTGAGGTACTGAAATTTTTTTACAGTCTAAAGGAAAGAAAATCTCACTCCCCCACTCCCTGCACACATACTCTTCAAATTCAAGTATTCTTTCTCAATGTCTCAAAATGCACATAAGTAAATTATATAGGCTTCTCATAATCACTGATACTTTTCTACTTTTACTTTTATAGAAAATGCAAGGGGATTGAAACATTTTTGACTTTGAGGAAACAGTTGCCACCTGAAAAGGTTCAGCAACCCTGATCTAAACCTTTTAACCTCAGCAGATGGCAGCATTCGTAGGTACTAAAAAGTAGGCATTCTCCAAAATTAGGTAGTGGATAGACACTGTCTGTCAAAACTACACCCTATCTTGTCAGTTTTAGACTTACTTGTATTTGAATAAGTTTTCCCATATTACTTTGATTTTTTTTCCCTTTTGAATTTGATAACATCAAATGTTTCCATCATGACGAGATATTTTGCTAGAACTGAAATAGAAATTACTAACATTTTCTGTAGCCTTATTACTAGCTGTATGTGACTTTAACCCTGTCCCTTCAAAATGATTAGGTCTCATCTGACAGTGATACCAGATTCTAAATATAGCCTTGTAACGCATTAGATATAAGTATGAAATTTTCTTATATACGTATGTTTATATTAAATTCTGATGCATATAAGTACCTTCATACAAAAGAATTCAAATAGTAACAAGACATATATTCAATTCAGACCTATGTACAAATTCAGGGTGAAATCCTGTCATCCTTACTAAGGCAAAACTTCTGTGGAAGGCACTGGAGTTTTTGCCCAAGCAAGGACCTCAGGATTTGGCTCATTAATTTTACATACAGAATCAGTCGGTGCTAATACAAAATAACTAACAGGAGTGATGCATGATGTTTTATTTACATACCTGCACAAGTGTTAATAATTTACTTTATCATAGGTACAAGTACAATTGTAAGACCATTAATTTATTAGAAAAATAGTGATTACTTATCTGGGCGGGAGATGCCCTCTTCTACATGATCTTATACTGACAGAGCACCATGGCAACCAGAAAGTGGAAGGAAGAAGGCTGCTTTCTGGCAGCATAATTCGAAGGCTTTGCTTACAGTGAACTGGGAACTATGGTACCCAAACTGGGGTTTGAATACAACTGAAAACCATTTCAAGCTTGTTTGGTTGAAACACTCTTGGTCTTGTCAATATCTGTGTTAAACTAGAAACAGACCAAGAGTGAAAAATTTGGATTCAGACCCAAACTTTGCCAATGTTTGAGGAAATTAAAACTGGGGTTTTGGTTTGTCTTCAGAGAGTAAGGGGTACTTGCTAGTAATCCACACAGCTGGCCAGTAGCTTGGCTCCCCCTCCTTCTTATTCCTAGAAGCTAAATTGCATTAAAATGTTGCTAAAAATACATTCCTAATATCAGGTTTCCACATAGTTTTCACAGGAATGTTCTGCAATCATGAAAGGAAGGTGAAAGAGTCTGCATGAACACTCATAGAAGGAGAAGAATGCATCCATAAGACTATCTCTATATGAATATTTGGTCCACATGAAGAAAGAGTTTGAGAATCAGTGTGTGTGACAAATGTCAAACTACTTGAAAGGGTTTTTGCATTTTCCTCTAAATGGGTCCATTTTTGCAGAAAATGTCGTTAAAGTGTGCACATCTTTGAGGGGGAAAGAGCATTTCTGAGTGAAAATAAGCAAAAATGGGTCATGTGTTGAACAGTGGTGGCATTTGTATTGAAAATGTGCAAAAAATACTCATTTTGGTTGATACTGCTAATAAAGCAAAACATTATGGAACACTGTCTGTCCCCAAATCCCAGTCCTTACTGTCTCTCCACTGGCTGTCCCTCCGTTGTTCTGAGCCGGGGGGCATTTCAGAGGTGCAAGAGGAGATTCTCCACAGTGCACACTAGATTCTAAGCTGCTCCAGACTGTGGAACAGTCCATAAGCAGCCCTGAGGAGGCTGCCATAAATAAAGCATCCTCTGGCTTCTCTAGTGTATTCTGGGTTGTATATTAGCTCCCATAAACCCAAGGTCATAAAGATGGTTTAAAGCACCTTTGTCCCTCTCTTGCTGGGCTACATCTCCTTTGCTGTGCCTGTAAAATGAAAAAAAAGTGTAACTTGCAAACAGCTCTAATGTGTAACCATGACTCCTGCACTCCACCAGGCTCATAGGATGCCTATTTGTTTAGTTTGCAAATGACCCAAGTGGTATTAACAGGGCTGTCATGATCCTCAGGGCTGTCAGCCAATGTTAAGATTAATGTGCATTTCCCAGTATAATACTTCTTCCTCATCACAGTGCCATAGATGGCATCAACATGTATGTGAAGTGCCAAAACCCCCACAAACCAGGAAATCAGCCAGCTCCAGGCAATAACAGTAGCACCTGTGACAGGGAACACTTGAGACTGAACACGCACACCCACGGTGAGTGTTGTAGCCTGACAAAGTGTATGTATGAGACAAGGTGCCTGAGGTTATATCTTTTATTGGACCAACTTCTGTTGGTGAGAGAGACAAGCTTTGGAGCTTACATAGAGCTCTTCTTCAAGTCTATTTTCAAACTCTGTACAAACTCGAAAGCTCGTCTCTCCAACTGAAGTTGGTCCAATAAAAATATTACCTCTCTCCCTATGTCTCTCTAATAACCTGGGACTGGCATGACTACAGCAACTCTGCATACAAAGTGCATATATGCGTGTATGCTTTATTCACTTCTGGACTAAAGGATTTGGGAGAGGGTTAATAAGGCAAGAGGAGAAGAGTTAGGGACAAGCCAGGAGTGAGGAGAATTCTCTGAAGCTAGAGATGGGGGAATTTAGGACAGGAGTGGAGTGATTTCACACACGGGCATGAGGGGAAGAAGTCTATGGGAAGGGTTTCTCACCCAGGCAAAAGGGGAGAATGTTTTGGGTTGGGGTTCTCCCAGGCAGGTGGAGTGGTGAGTCAGAGATAAAGCTGGGCAACCTCTCACACACTCAAGGTGGAGAATATAGTGCAGGGAATGGAGAGGAAAGGTGGGTGGTTACTTTGTCTAGTAAGGGTGGGGTATAGCAATGTCACGGGTAGGGGAGAACAGATTGGGGGTCTAATAAACATTTTTACCTCCTTAAGTTTCTTCATTTTATTGGAGTCTATTTTCAAACTTTTCCTAGCAACTATACTATAAGGGATTTGTTTTGAGATTTAGATTGCAGAGCTCCCATATCGTCCACATGCTGAAATCCCTCTGCTCCTTCTTGCCCTACTAGTGAACTACACGGGGAAAGGGTAGAGTTTGAAGAAGGGGTGGGCAAGGATATAGGTTTTTATATTCTGAAACCTGCTGCTGGGGGAGGGGAAGCTTGCTGCTGACTTCACATCATGTTTTTATTTGGGAGATGTGAGCAGAGACCTTCACACTGGGTGTATGGATACCAAGTGCTTCCTCAAGGACAGATTGCAGCCTAGGAGCAGTGTTTGGGTGAGGGATGAGATCCCAGCCTCCCCAGACCAGAAGTGGTGGTCTGTGCTTCAGCTGCCTCAAACAAGGTTGAAGGTAGGATGACCAGATGTCCCAATTTTACAGGGACAGTCCCGATTTTGGGTGCTTTTTCTTACATAGGCTCCTATTACCCCCCATCCCTGTCCTGATTTTTTATACTTGCTCTCTGGTCACCCTAGTTGAAGGTGATGGGGTGGGAGTGGGGATGATATGACAATGGGGGAGGGGGGAGTTTGGGTAAGGCACAGGGGGAAGGCTGTTTCTGGGTGGTGATGAAGGGTGGAGGAGTGAGTGGAATATGTTTATGGGAAGGGCTGGAGGGGGGGTCTCAAAAGAAATGCCTGGGGCGCGAGCAGGAGTCAGGACGGGCCTGACTCAGAAGGGCTGAGGGTAGACAGCGGAGGCTTAGGGTACGTTTTCCTTCAGAAGGGGCGTGGCTTAGTAGGCGGAAGCGTTTTGATTGGGGCAGGGGGGTGGATTGTTCGGGAGAGGGGCGGGGTCTCAGTGGGGGTGGGGTCTCGCCGAGGGGGCAGGATTGGGGCGGGGCTCTGCTCGCGCCGCCCGCTCCCGCCGGGCGGGGATAAATCCCGAGCGCGGCAGCCGCGCTGCTCAGTTGCTGAGGGGATTTAAAGGGGCCGGAGCCGTCGCGCCGGAGTCTGGGCTGCGCACACCGGGCACTCGCAGGGAGGAGAGTAAGTGAGCGTCCCGCTCGGGGAGCCCCGGCCCGGCCCTGGGGAAGCCGGGCTTCCCCCCCCCCCCCCCCCCGTGTGAGTGCGCGGGCTCCGGTCAGTGCCCGCTGCTAGCCCCGGGGCGGGCGCGGTCCTGCCCAGAGAAGCGGCTTTCTCGGTGCCCTGGGGTCGCGTTACCCGCCTCCTGGCAGCCAGCCCGCCCCCCACCCCGATTCTTGGGGTCCTGCGTCCCCTGAGCCCGGTCCTGTTCTCCCCTGCGGATCCCCATGGCCCCGGGAATAAGGGGTCCGGCCCCTGCGGCTGCCCATCGCCTGCCACCGGTGAGGGAACCGCTCACCCCCCACTTCCTATCCACCCGTTACCGCCCCCTGCTGGCGCTAGAGAGAGCGGCCAGTGCTCGGTCGAGAGTCTGGATCCTGCGTCCTCCCACCCGTACCCTGCCCCTTCCGGGCCAGAGACTTTCCTGGGGCAGCCCTGCCCGAGGCCTCCTCTACCCTCCGCTCTGCCCGACGGGTGCTTGGGCTGGGTCAGCCCCACTCCGGGAGTGCCAGCGGGAGCCCTGGCGTAGACAACAGGTCATCTCGGTGCTCTCAGAGGTGCTGGAACAGGTTTTATAGTGGGGTTGCTGAGAGCCATTGACCCAAACTGTAAACCCTGTTATTGATGGACCCATTTCAGCCCAGGGGGTGCTGCTGCATCCCCAGCACCCCTAGTTCCAGCACCTATGGCCTCACAGTGACATAAGTGTAAAAGCACCAGCAGCCGCATGGGAGCTTTGTCTACATTACACCCATTGTGGCTACTTGCGGTGTTGAAAACAGTGGTAAATTGCTTGTAGGGAACCTTGGGTAGACACTGCTGAACATCTGTGTTGGTGCTAATATCCGAATAGTGACAGTAAGGAGATCCATGAAAGACTATGGGCTTGATTCTGCTCTCACTGACTCCCAGTGTAACCCCACTAAAGCCAATGCGGTTTCATTGGTCTTAAACAGATGTAAGGATGAAGAGAATAGGACCTCTTTAGGAAGGGCAAGAGAGGGAGCTATTGTATAAACACTTGGTACAAATCTTACAATGTAGCTTTGTATCCTGGCTTATACTATATCTTCAGGACACTATCACTGCCATTAAAGAAGAATTATAAAGTTAAAATTGAAAAATGAGAGCAGAGGTGTACCCTGAAGTACAAGCAGGAGAGAAACATTTTTTTCTGATTATACTTGGAAATAGATGAGAATCTGAACTGGGGATATGTGGGAAACTGTTCTAGTCTAGCAGGATAACACCCTAATAAAATGACGTTTCTGTGAACCTATGGGAATACTGTTTATGCCAAATGATAGACTGGATAAAATCTGAATGCTCCCAAAGTGTGATTATTCTTTGGTACACTTTTAAACATAATTTTTGTCTAAAATATGTATCTGCATCTTCAATAATAATAATTAAAAAGCTTTTTTCACTAAAAAGAATTTAAAATTGAATGCATGCAGCTGACGTGTCGGGCAGTCACCTATCTGGCCGGGACAATAATCAACTCGTGCCGGGGAAAATCTTGGGCCAATAACACAGGGACAAATCTGTAATCTTATGAAAAATGCCATGTGATCTTTATCCATGCAACAGACAGGACCTTTTATGTGTGTGGTTTTTGTTTGTAAAGATTTATGGCCACCTCTTCTGTATAGAGCTGTCCAAATTCTCCAGAGAAATTTTGTTCAGTGAATGTTTTGGGGAATAGGTGGAACATCTTGTACATGTCAAAAATATTTATATTTGTCAATAAATATTCCAACTCCGACCTACACCAACTAACTAAGTTATATAGGAACAAATATTAACAAATGGGCTTTTAACAAAAAAAAATGAAGTTTGACTTGCACTTTGAAAATATAAAAGCACTATGCAAGTTCTAAATTTTATGTAATTCAATTGAATAGAGTATTTTGATCTCTGGAGTCTTTTCTAGTGTTTTTAGTGCTACCCACTTGCATAAATTTTTGCATAAACAATAGTAATATAAGGAAACTGTATCATGACTGGGGTACTTCTTAATGCTTTATTTTTTAAAAAGTAGATGGTGTTTGCTTCGTTTTTGAGCCAAACTTCCAGGAATCAAATGCCCTAAAATTAAATCACAAGGCCTAATGCTCTATACTTTTATGTGGATTTAGTGCCAGATCTCACTCTCTGAACCAGAAAAGGCTACTGATACAACCCTGTGATGGATGGATAGGTCAGAATGGACAGGGATGGTGTCCCTAGTCTCTGTTTACCAGAAGCTGGGAATGAGCAACAGGGAATGGATCACTTGTTAATTACCTGTTCTGTTCCTTCCCTCTGGCATTAGCAATTATCAGAAGACATGATACTGGGCTAGATGGACCTTTGGTCAGACCCAGAATGGCCGTTCTTATGGGCTGACTTGCTCAGTAGTAACTCCTTCGGCCAATTAAAGAACAGTGTGTATACTAGCAGTGAAGGAAGTCCCTTTCAGACCTAAAGATTTAATCATAATCTCAGACGTGGGCTGAGGTGTTTTGTTTTTGTGTTGTTTATTTCCCCAATGAATGTTTTGTCAGATAGTGTTTCTTTAGTTTTAGTATCCTAGAGCAGTCTTTCAATCACTGACTGTCTTCTTCTGTGAGAAATTGAACACTGGTGGGAGAAACTGCAGTACAAGTTTGAAGGTCAACCATGAAAGTTACTCTTCTCAAGTAACTTTTCTTTTTCCAAAGGTGGCAATATTTATGTAAAAAGTTAACTTAAGCAGGTGATGAGCTGGTGGGGGAGAAATACAGGAAGGATTTATCTTGGCTGGAATTGGGTAAATGATGCTTAAAAAAAAAAAAGTACAAAGGAAAGACCCTGAGTGCATATCAGAATAGCAAATTGTAGTTAACCGATACCTTTGTTTTGCATCTTTAGAGTCTTGCAAATTTGTGGTTGTCCACGGACAATGTTTGTGAATTGCAGATTGGATGCAGATACAAATTTTTTATCTGCACAGGGCTCTACATATGGATTATCCTCAACACTGTCATTTTGGTGGAAGTTGTGGATGCTCAGTATATTTCAGGATCAGACCCTTTGGCTTTTGTTCACAGTAGCCAGTAATGTCTTGAGTAGTAAGTGTGCAAATACAGAAGGAGCTGTTCTACATAACTGAATAAGTTAGCAAGCCTAATGGCATCTCTGACATAGTTTTGAAAATAATTTGAGGAGATATTCTTGTTAAAATGGGCCACTTTCAAGTTTGAGGCCCCAAATTTTAATCTCCCCATAACCGTATGTTTACTGTCATACTGTTCTGTTACCCCTTAAAAACACTTTGTATTCCTGGGCTGCTCTTACAAAATAAATCCAAGCAATTAATTGTAATCTTGGCGAAAGTAGGTTGATAGTAAAGAGAAAAAATGTTCTTCCGAGTATTCCTCTGACCCCCTCCAAAAAGCAGGTTTCCTGTGAATTTCAGTGTAAGCAATAAGCAGATGTATATAGCACTTGTTGGATTTGGGGAATGGGAGAATCTGGTGTATATACTGGTGATCAAAATACAGCTGCATACCTGTGGAACTACCAAATGTACTTTGAAGACACAGAAAATGAGGAACAGCTCAAACCAGAGAGCAAGATTAAATAAATGAATTCTTGTGTGTATAAAATTTGCAAGTTGCAAGATTTAGTAAACTTGGGTGTAAAAAGAGCATCTGCTAGTAATAACAGTTGAGAGTTGCACAATGGACAGGTCAAACCTGGCCATTTTAAGATGTTACGAAAAGCTGCCCTCACCAAAATCTATTTTGTTTTTTTTCCTTTTCATCCATCACTAAGGTATTCAAGTGCTATAAAAATACGACTTTTCTCACTTAGATTGCTAGAGATTATAGTAATGGGTATGGGTGGTTGCTTATATGTTACACCACATAATTCAGTTAGGTGATGAGGTAAATTAATGTCAGTACAATAAAAGAATTACATAAGGCTTCAAAATAATAGTCAATCTCACATAAGGGTATATACAGAAATATTGCTGTTCCTACTGTTTATCAGTGACAACAGGTAAACTAGGTAATGTCTCAATAATCTACAGAGTTTTTAGCGTATATCTAAACTCTTGAAATTTGGTCATGGTCAGCAGTTCAACAACTGTTGTAGAACAGGTATATCATGCTTTGCAACTGGTATGTGTATTTGTGGAGTGGGGGAGCCATGTAGAACATAGTCAAACATAATGCAGACCAACTAGAATGTGGAAAAGAAATTTATTTGATAAGCCTACCTTATCCTTGGCCAGTTTATACATATGAACCGGATGTCTTGCGTAGTAAGAGACAAGGTTCACAAGGTAATATCTTTTATTGGACCAACTTCTGAACAGTCCCGTGAAGGTATTACTTCACCCTCCTTGTGTCTCTGATATCCTGGGACCAACATGGCTACAACAACATATACATTGATATCAGATGCTTGCGGATGTGGGCTGCCCTGGGTTTGATTTGCACTTGTGGGACTAGAGGTGGAAAACTCAGTATCTTAACAGTTCCATGAGCCATCCAGTCTTTTTAACACTGATAAAATAGTATAAAGCAATTGGATAAAAAGAGAGTCCCAGCAGAGACTTTTTCTTCTTGGGAATCTTGTTTCGGGTTGTCTAGACACTTTTGATTGCTTAATCACAAACATGCATAACATAGGTCCTTTTAATATTCATTGGGGAAAAACCAAAGGCAACCATCAAAGAATTTTCTGTTAATTTGGTATACTAAACTGAGCAAATAATAGTAGAATTCCATATCAAAGGTCACATATCCCGGGAAAGAAGAGGATAAAACAGCTTAATCATCTCTGTAAGTAGTCTTTAAAGGGTTGCTGTTTTTTGCATTGCATTTAACGTGCCTCTCCACAGTCATAAAACTTTAATTTGAACTAACTTTATAGCAGACATTGCAAGGATACCTACTTTAAAATGATATGTAGATTAGACAGCTTGCGTGGATGATGAACCAATTCTGAACTAACAAATTGAAAAATCTGTTAAAAGCAAAATGTAGAATACGTTTTTATTTTGACTTTGAGGTGGAATGCAGCATGGAAGAGTCAACCCCTTTTTATGTATTTGTTTATTGAAAGCTCTAATGTTACAAGATGAGGAGATAATCTTATTACAGAAATAACTTTCTTGATATTTCCATAAGATAAGTCTAAATGTTTTCAGTGTATGAATCTCCTGGCTGGATATATTCAGGTTCCCTTGCATGTTCAAGCACACCCTCTACTGGTTGACACTGTTACAAAAATTTAAAAAATCAACTACTAACTTGATCACACACTGAGATCTATTGAAAGGCTAACTTTTTGGGAGGGGGTGGGTGGAGAAGGTAAAGCTGTAAATCTCCTGGGTTCTTGAGCACAATCTTTGTAGATTATTTAGATAAATTGAAAATATCTTGCTGGACACACATGGGAAATCTTCTAATCTTAGTTTGTATATTCTGATTTCTTCTGTTTTTGTGAAAATTATATAGAATAATGCTTATCCCATTTTACATATTGCACATAAAAAACTGTTAACAGAACACTATAATTTCAAAATCAAGACCTCAAAAGTTAGGAAGTGCCAGAGGTAAGATTGCCCATGCATATGCTTCTGCATTTATATGCATTATGACACAATCTTTAATTACCTGATCACATTATTTTTTTTTTCTACAGAGGAGTAGGAACTTTAAATTTTTGGCCCTGAGGGTGTGGGGGAAGGGAGGAGAGCCCCTGCTACCAAGCATGGGGGAGCCAGAGTATTTAAAAGAAAAGGTCTCAATTTTTTTTTTAAATAACATGGGCAAAACAATGTATTTTTGCCTAGCCTCATTCTTGGAAGTGGCTGAAAATAATAAATAAATAAATAAATCATCTTCAGGCAGACTCCGACATGGATAATTTTAGCTCCAACTATTAAATTAGTCAAAGTTTATAAGCAACTGAAAACAGGGGCCTTACAGTGGGCAACCTTAATCATTCTGGAAAGAATTTGTACTACATGAATTGCAGTGCAGTATAAAGAAAGAAATGTGCTTTTTGTTGTGAATGAAGTTAGTAGCCTTTTAACCAAGGCAGTAATGTCATAATACAAACGAGTGCTGTGCTAGTTTTCTCTATTAAAGCATGCCTGTCCTGCCCTGTTCTTCAGCTATGGATATTTCAGATGACATTTTCACATAATAGCAAAGCAGATTTTTACTTTACAAAGCAGAGGTATAAAAAGTCTCTTAGGAGTGTTTTCTGTGTACACTAAGTAAAAAAATGGTTTTTGTTATGCTTGTAAGTACCTACAACAGAAGGTCTAAGACGCAGCATTGATTCATCTGATATGGATTAGGAACCTGTTTATGAATATGAACAAGACAAAGTTTAATGCTTATACTTCAGGACCTTTCAGAAGCCTTTCACGCAGTTGGCCAAATAGTGCTGCTGATACCGTGCTTCTCTCACAACTGCAGCTCAAAATTGGTTTTAATTATTGCTTATAGACCGTTTACAATGTTGTGATGAGTAGTTCCTTGCCAAAAGACTTTCAGTGAAGTCTCACAAGACTTATACCCATCTTATGCATTTTTGATTGTTTAGAGCAGTTGAGATATCATGTATTCCAGTGCCACCAATATACTGGAGAAGCCTAGCTTTTCAGACACCATGTGTTCCTGAGCGTTTGTACAGTCCTTGGCACAACTGGGTGAACAATACTGATTGGTCCTTTATACCGTAATATTTGAATCTACTACACAGCACAGAGCTTGCCTTTTCTTTTCAGCAGCAACAATCAGGGCTGTGGCCCAGCTCTCTGTCAGTGGGGGGTGGGAGGAAGTCAGCTAGGAGGAAACTACAGTAAAACCTCCATTTAACGGACTAATTCGGGCGAGGGGGTGTCCGTTAAATCAAAAAGTCCGTTATTTAATAATAAAAAAAAATGAGCTGTCGGAGCAGCAGCCTGCCCACCACAGGGTCGGGGCGACAGCTCCACAGCCCGCCTGCTGCTGGGACCCGGGCGGCAGCCGGGAACCGTCAGCCAGCCCGCCCGGGTCCCGGCTGGTGGGACCCGGGCGGGAGCCGGCAGCCAGCCCGCCAGAAATGGATCAGGAATGCATCAGACTTGCTCAGAAATTTTGTCCGTTGCATCCGAAGTCCGTTAAATCGAGGTCCGTTAAATCGAGGGTTTACTGTATTGACCTTTCTGTAACCAGTTTAGTTCATATGTCTCAAAGGTTTTAGACTCAGAGCAAAATAGCTGCCTCAAACCTGAACTCCTGCCTTGAGGACCTAGAAGGAACATCAGCCTTGTCCCCTGAGGGAAGTGTATAGTTTGGGGGTCTGATTGGTCTTGTTACTTTTCCTGTATATGCACAATGGTACCATGAGAGATTTAACTAGAAGACTGTTCTAATTACTGTCAGAGGAGAACCTAGCCACTATGGTCATGCTATCACCACATTAGATTCATCATCATCATCAATCCTCTTCACTCCCGCTGGAGTATAAGGCACCAACAAATCTCCTCCATGCCTCTCGATCTTGGGCAAGCCAGCTGATTTCATTCCACGTTTTGTTCATCATCTTCAGTTCCTCTTCCACAGTTCTTCTCCAGGTACCCATTGGTCTGCCTCGCTTACGCTTTACTGCATTTTAATCTAGGGGTTGAAGACAAATATGTGGAAACTTGAATAATAACTTGGTACTTTCTGAGCAAAAGAGTTTTTTGTTTTTTTTCCCAAGAGTTCACATAAATCCTGTGCCAATACTGGGGGTTCCCTATTTTATTGTGGGTGTACTTGGCTCCCTTGCTTTAAATACTCCAGCAGTTCTCAAATTTCATTACAGTGGGCCCTCTTCTGACAACAAAAATTACTACATGATCCCAAGATGGGGAATCAAAGCCTGAGCTCGCCTAAACCCTGCTGCCTTAGGCGGGGAGGCCAAAACTGAAGGAAGCCCAAGGGCTTCAGCCATGGGCAAGGCCTGTAATAAAGAAGCCATGGGCAAGGCCTGCTCTAATCCCTCAGGGATAAGTGAGAAGGAATCTCCAGTAGTACCTGAATTGAGGAATGGAGGAGAGAACTGGTCTTAAGAAAAAAATCAATACATTCTTAATCTTGTGTCTTCTACCTAGAAATTATAGTAGTGGTTTCCCAAGAGTGGACTCTTTTTGGTACATTTAATATTCTTCCTGCTCACAACTTACTTGTGTCAAGTTATTTTACTTTTTTATTTTCATGTGCAAGTAAGGTACCACTCAGTTTTTGTCACTGGAAAGATGGGTGAGTGTTATTGTACCTGGGTTAATACATTTTTGTGCTGATTTTTTTGCAAGACTGTAGAATTTCAGCAACAGGGTTGGTGGTGACAGCCCACTATTGGATGTCTTATTTTTTATCAGTTAAAAAGCAGACTAGTCAGGATTGAACATTGTGGTACAATGGAGTGAAAATAAACTCTCCAAAAGGAGAGGCATGCAGTAAAGATAATCAAATCATGACTCCAAAGTTAACCTTGTATGACCACTTTCATTTATAAACCTGATCATCTATTGAATATTCTGTGTGTTTAAAAAAAAAAAAAAACAAGAAATTTTTCCCCTCCCAGACCCTCTTTTCTGTGTGACAATCACTGCGTGTAGTCTGTGTCCAGAGGGAGCCTTATTAAGGAAAGTTTTCATGTAACCAGAAAAGGTAGTTTCCAAAGTTTGTTCCACTTTTTAAAATTTGCTGTGTGTGTGTGTGTGTGTGTGTTCGTTCGTTCGTTCATAATTCAGGTTAGTAATAACTTGTTTCTACATGAGACAAGGTGGGCGAGGTAATATCTTTCATTGGACCGGCTTCTGTTGATGAGAGACATACCAGGATCCAATAAAAGATATCACCTCATCCACCTTATCACGGTAATAGCCGGGGACCAACGTGGCTACAACAACACTTGTTTCTGAATGCACATTCTCTAAAAACTAGTCACAAGATGATTTAGCATGTTGGCAAGTAACATGATTTAACGTGTTGATAGTAGTTACGAGAAGCCATTTATGCTTGTATTATAACTTTTGAATGGTTTAAATGTTACAAGCTCCAGTTAGATTAAGCTTAATTTATTTAACTGCAAGAATAATAAGCTTAATTTATTTAACTGCAAGGATCTCCACAATATTGCTAAGTCAACCAGCAATCTTAGGAAAGAAAGATACCAGCATTTCTTAGTTTTTACATGCCAACATATTTTCATCCTATTTATTCCACTATTGGAAGGACAGGTGACTGGAGTAATCTTCACTCCTGAATTTATCTTTTTTGGTTTGTTTTAATATAGAGTAAGGGCAAGTCTACACAACAATCTTAAGTAAACCTATGTTAGGTTGACTTACAGCCACCTCAGTAATTACTGTGGTGGCTCATGTCCACACTACCCTCCTTCTGTCAGTGGTGCACGTCCTCACCAGGAGCGCTTCCAACTGACTGAAAGGAGCAGTGGGGGGCGAAGGGGGGAGGCTGAGAACAAGGGCTTGCGGCTCCCTGTCAGGAGCCCAGCTCCAGCCATCAGCCAATGTAAGGAACGCAGTATTTACACCAGCACTGTGTCAGCTGAACTACACGGACATAAACCATAGGCTCTCATGGAGGTGGAATTATTATGTTGGTATGTAGGGCACTTACATTGGTGGGAGTAAGGCTGTAGTCTAGATACTGACATAGGTCAATATAAACTGCCTTATGTTGTCCTAATTCTCTAGTGTAAACCAAACCTCGTCCATCATCAAGACTGAAACCCCAACCTGGCTCCACTTGCTCTCAGCATCTGCATCTTGGAATCCCGTCAGAGGCAACAGACTGGATAGTTGTGAATTTCTTCCTCACTAGCGGAATATCTCCCCCCCCCCCCCCCTCCACACACACCTTAATGTGGGTGTGGAGTGCGGTAAAGAGAGGTTAGATAAGATTATCCCAAAAATCTTTATTGCTGGCTGTGATACTTACATGAACTCTGTGTGTCTTCTCCCACCCACTCCCCCAAAAATGTCTTGGAGATTGGGGGGGGGGGGAGATGGAAAATAAGTTTGATTTTTGTGATCAATGTGTCAGACTTCCTGACCAAATGAGGTTATGGTGCTTTAGTAGTTTGTTCTGTCATGTATATAGTAGGGCTCCATTGACTTTCAAGGGAATGGTGTGGTTGCCAGATTTTTTTATCCTTAATTTTTCATCAAATCACAAGGATTTCCTGGTGAGCATTAATTAATGTGGTTGCTTCTAGGGTAGGTTAGCCTGACATACCAATTTATTCGGAGTCTTTGTTAGGTGGGTGCAGAATTTAAATTGGAGTCTTCATTACTGCCTGGATTTTGAAGCAAGTAACACCTTTTTTGGGTCTAATTAAAGGGAATCTGCAGAGAAGTGAGGCGAGGTGAGAAAAGACTTCTCTGTTTTTTTATGATGCATGAAGTCTTGCAAGATGTGAGGTTTTCGTTTACACTGGAAATTCAGGTCTTGCCTTTCCTAGAGGTTATAGAAAACTAGTAGGATTAAGTAATCAGTGATAACATACAAGATAGCCAGCTTAATTAAAATGGGGCCGTTTACAAGTGCTTTGTGTGGTGCTTTTAAAAAATTTTGTTAACATAAATATCTTGGAAACATTTGTAAAAAGAGGTGTTCACCCTAATCTTTGAAGCAATCCGTAACTGCTGGAGACTGGACACTAGATGGGGAGGGCTCTGAGTTACTACAGAAAATTCCTTTCCAGGTATTTGCCTGGTGGGTCTTGCCCACATGCTCAAGGTCTAACTGATCACCATTGGGGGGGGGGGGGGGAATCAAATTTTCCCCTCAGGTCAGATTGGCTAAAATCCTAGGGGGTGGGGGGTTGGTCTTCCTCTGTAGCCTGGGGCATGTGCACATTTAAACTAGTGTCAGTCGTGAATGCTCTGTAACTTGAAGTCTTTAAACCATGATTTGAAGACTTCAATAACTCAGCCAGAGGTTGGTCTATTTCAGGAATGGGTGAGGTTCTGTGGCCTTCAATATGAAGGAGGTCAGACTATATGATCGTAATGGCCCCTTTTGACCTTAAAATCTATGGGTCTGTGAATGTGTTTATTCAAATAAGGGCTCATAAGCAACATCACACATCTGAGTAGTTTCAGCAAAACAAGCAAAGACTGGATTTGACTTCCTGGTCCTTCATTTATCTAATGGAGGTTTAAGGAAATATTTCAGGCTGCCTTTGTACATTATAAAAAAAACAAAAAGAACACAAACACAATTTTTTTTTCTTTGGCATGTCATCTTAAAACACTGAACTCTCTAGAAACTAGTTAGTTAATCCCAGTGCATATCATGCCAGCAGTGTTTGAAATAGTTGTAAGTCCCGTACGGTTGTTCTGGTGAAGTTGATTACGTTAGTGAAGATGGCAATATAGTTCAGTTGCTGCTATCATCCCACTAGAGTCCAATGTTGGAGGCTTCTCTGAGTGTAAACGTCCTGCTAGCAGTGAAGTTAGTCTGCATTTATTCTGTTGTTACTGACAGCAGAATTTGACACATGAATTGTCTGTCAAGTCAGTATTACAGGAAGTTTTACAGAACACTAATCTGCTAGCCTTTGATCTCTGAAGATAAATATTTGAATCCTGGGTTACATCTCAAACGAAGATGGATTATGTTCTCAACTCTCAGATAAGAGCTTTAAAAATCCACCAGTGATTTTCTGTTTTATACATTGGGAAATTAATATAGCGCTTAAGTGACATCACAAGGGGGAGACAAAGATGACGCTAGAATCCAAGTTTCTATATCACAAGAACAAAAGGTATCTCAGAACCCTAAGGTGTAGAATCGTGGAAATAAACACCTAACACAGGGGTCGGCAGTCTTTCAAAAGTGGTGTGCTGAGTCTTCATTTATTCATTTTAATTTAAGGTTTCGCATGCCAGTAATACATTTTAACATTTTTCAGAAGGTCTCTCTCTATAAGTCTATATATTATATAACTAAACTATGTGTCATATGTGAAGTAAACAAGGTTTTCAAAATGTTTAAGAAGCTTCATTTAAAATTAAATTAAAATGTTGATCTTATGCTGCCGGCCCGCTCAGCCTGGGGTTCTGTTCACCTACGCCAGCAGCGGGCTGAGTGGGCCTGTAGCCAGGATCCTGGCTGGCAAGTGGCCGGCAGCCAGAACCCCAGACTGGCAGCCAGAACCCCAGACTGGCAGCGGGCTGAGCGGGGTCAGCAGCCAGGACCCCAGTTTCTCTATGTGGAGAAACTGACCTGGATGCACAAAGCTTTGTCTCCCCCAGACTGCTGCTCCTCTGCCTCGCACACTCCTAGGAGGCTGTGGGGGGTGGCGAGCGAAGAGAGACACCTGGGCTCCCAGTATCCAGGTCACTTTCCCTGCCTGTGCTACATAAGGAGAGGGCACAAGAGCAGCAGCTCCTGATGTCACACAGCACAGGTGGGGAAAGTGACCTGGATGCAGGGAGTCTGGTGTGTGTATTGGGAGGGGGTGGGGGAAGAACTGAGGGAGACTGTATGTGAGTGTGTATGTTTGGGTATAAACAAAAGCCAAAGCTGGCCAAAACACCAGTCATGTGCTGCTCCCACTAAAAGGGAACAATCCCTTTAATTTATTTAATAGCCTCTGATTGGAGTTATTTATTTAATTGCCTCAGATTGGAGTTATTGCCTAGTCCTGAAAAGGGTAAAATCCGATGTCCTGTTAATATTGTTTAAATGTGTTATGGAAATGTTTTGGTTTAGGGTTTTGGCAATACTATTCAGTGACAATGTATTGTTCAGACCCTTGATCTTGTTCCATTTACCTCACTGTTTCACCTATTCACCGAGTGCATTTACTGAGTTCCTGTTCTTGTCATGTGCTTATTCAACACAGTCAAAAAAATGCACGTTGGCCAGGAGGCAACATTAAGCTGGGCATTACCAGTATAGTTTCATTGTCATAACTTGACTTGCCTACAAATGGCAGGGCATAGTGACTTACCTCAAAGAATCTACACCTTCATCACCACTCCTCCTGTCTCTTGCCCAGGACAAACTTTGAAAAGGAGGAAATCTATTGCTTCCTCATCTACCCAAAACAAAATTTGACACTTAAGGTTGTTTACAAATATATTAATACAAATAAACTCTACTAGTAAGAATGTTCATAAACAAAACTTATAGTCAACATGATGGATTGAAATTCAGCTTCTAGTTCATCTATAATTTTTCCTATATTTGGTCCAGTTCTAGCCTTTATCATGGTTCTAGGGGGAGAAGGGCAAGGGGGAAAAAGTCTTACCTGTACAGATCAAGGAAACTGTACTAGATTTTTGCTATCAACTGTGTTGTAACTAACATGGCTGTATTGTGATGTGGATGGACAGGATCTCAGTTACCTCTGTAGTTCCCTTTAAAGACTCTATCAGATGTTACTGTTCAAATCCAGTTTAGTCTGCAGTATGCTCAGAGAGCTCCAACTCACCTTTTTGAAAACTAATAGTTGCTTATACATCAATCCTTTTTAAGAATGGTTATAAAAATTGTCAAAAAAAAGTTAAGTTAAAGTTAAAAGGACCACCACTTTGGGTTGATAGGCAAGAAGTTTAAAATGAACATAGGCAAACAGTTCTCCAAATTCTAAAATAAAAAGCTATCTCCTCTCCAAATTAATGACTGTAACATGCATCCATACATTATATACTGAATCTGAATTCCTCTTCTAGATAACTCCATAAACCAAGACCCATGAAGTTCTCTCTGGATACATCTACGCTACAAATACAATTGTGCTGGGGGACTAAGTTGGGTCATGGCTATTCTTGGGTGCATTTAAATTGTGCCTTGGTTCCGTCTATGGTACAGGAGCAAACCATGATTGAATTATATCCCCTGAACTATGATATAGTCTTGACAAATACATCATTTCGGTTTTTCCATTTCCAAGGTTTTAGCAGAGTTCAAGTACACTGATAATTCATTGTTCATTGTTGCTTTGCATCTTATGGAATCATTTCATGAGAGATGGGTTCAAACTGTTACCATTCTGACCTGGTAGAGTTTTACACCCAGTTTATAATCCCTTTGCCCTAACGTAAATGACTATACAAATTTCATTACAGTGCCGATTTGGGACATTGCCAGAATTGCAATGAAAGTCTGTGTATATCTGAATGACTTGTACAATTAGTGCTCTCCAGAAACTGCAAATGCAGCAGAGGTCAGGATCTTCAAAGGGAGAAGGAGTGAAACCATTCGTAGAGTTTGTGCGTATACTATACAAATTAGCTGAGTTTTATTGACTGTATATAAAGACTTATTAGATAATGATTTTTGCAACTTGTCTTCAGTAAACCTGGTAACTAATGACTTTTGTATGTTCAAGGGCTACTTCTTTGGAGCCTTCTAAGTAGTTTTTTGGAATACACACTAGTCCATATTAGTGCAAATAATAAACAAGTGAGGGGAAAGAAAGTTTTACAGTTGGAACAACTAAGACCTCAAAAGACAGTAAGGGTGATGTACTAGTGCTTTATTAACATTCAAAATCCGAGCCCTTCAAATATGTAAAAAGGATAATGCATTTCAAATATGCAAGAGGAAAAAAGGTGATCAGTTACTCCATAAATTTTATGCTGGACCCAGTTATCACTATCAAATGTATTCAATGATGCACCTCTTTTATAACCTCTGTTCTCCTACAAATAAAGCTTCATAGGAAGGCAATGTCATCTCATGGATAGAACTCTGGGTTGGAACTCAGATCTGGTTTTTATTCCAGGCTTGCTATTGGCCTGCTTGGTGACCTTGCCCTCTCTGTGCCTCATTTTCTCCATCTGTAAAATGGGATTGATGATACTGACATCCTTTTGTAAAGCACTTTGAGATCTACAGATGAAAACTGCTATATAAAAGCTAGGTAGTATTTATAATACAGAACAATTCAAATGCAGTTATGCTTTACTAAGCTGTAACTAGGTGACTCTTGGTAAAAAATCATATTTGGAAAAACCAAAAACCCAATTCCAGCTTTTAAGAAATTAACAAATATTAGTAATCTTTCTTCTCTGTGAGAAATGCCAACTATGCCTAAAGTAGGCCAATGAAAATTTAAAGCAACTTGGACTACTGTATTTCAGAGTTAACTGCATTTGACAAATCTGTTTTCAAATCACTTGTCCTCCTTCTCATGTGGGCATACATGCATCTCTGCTTTTGATGGACAATTGGCTATTGTGTGTACAAGTGCAACAACTATCCTTGTGAAGATATTATGGTGTACTTGTCTTAATCAGAAGTACTGCATTCTAAATCCAATTGTTTAAGTGTTGTTATGGTTTGATATCTTAAAACCGGTATCCGAATCCATTACGACACAGGTAACTGAACTTGGACTTAGTTTGTTTTAGTGGAGTTTTACCTACATCATAAAATAACCATATAACTCAGCACAATAGTCATTCTCTCTGCTTCTGGAGGGCTCTGGACTTGGAATAGTAGGGGTACTGAACTTGAGGTTTGAGGCTTATTGGCAAAGCTATGTGAAGTTTTCACAAAACATCTACTATATATACCTGACTTTCTTTAATGTTGGAGAGACAGCTACAACTATACTGCATTTAGCTAATGTTAACATGCAAGTGTAGCAGAGAATTTTTATGCTCATGAAAGAGGTCTTTAACTTTCTTTTTGTCTCCTTTAGGTTATTTTTGTTTAGAAATCATGAACTGGCACTTCCTTCTCCTTTTCACCGCCGTCACTTTAACGTCTGTGTGGTCCCAGTTCAATCCTTTATCTCTTGAGGAACTTGGCTCTGACATTGGAATCCAAGTTTTCAATCAGATAGTCAAAGCCAAACCTCAGGAGAATATTGTGGTTTCTCCACATGGGATTGCATCTGTACTGGGAATACTTCAACTGGGTGCTGATGGCAAGACAAAGAAACAGCTGACAACTGTGATGAGATACAGCGTAAATGGTCAGTTTTTATATGTTATGCAGATCTATATATATAAAAGTCAAATGGTATGTTCCCTTACTCCTTCCACACCGTTTGAGCTAGAGACTTGAAATTTGGTACAGTTATAGGCTTTAGGGTCCTAATCAGAGTAAGAATCGAAAATTTTTCAAATCTCACCTCTTACACCCCCTAGGGATGAAATTCTTTACAGCCCATTAACATCAGCTGGGCAGCAGGTTAACACCTGCTGTTCTCTGTGACATAGTTATGATGTAATAATAACCCCCTCCGACGGCCCCCGCACTCGCTCAGCTCTCTCCTCCCTCCCCTCCACTCCAACGCGCCCCCACCCCCACTCGCTCAGCTCTCTTCCCCCTCAGGTAAGAGTAAAAAATTTTTAAAATCTCACCCCCCTCCAACGGCCCCCGCACTCGCTCAGCTCTCTCCCCCACTCCAACAGCCCCCGCACTCGCTCAGCTCTCTCCCCTCTCCCCCCCCCATCTAAATGCAAGAGAATGAAATTAATTAGACAAAATGAGACTTCTGAACAAAATTTGTATTAATAAAAAACATTGTAGTCTTTTTACATCCCAGTTTCCAATTACAAATACCCCGAGCAACGCCGGGTATTTTTGCTAGTTTTTTATAAAGTGATTCATAAACTTTTAAGGCTGTAAGAACAATATATTTTAATGGGAGATTCTTCAAATTGTGCTACATTGTTTATTAAAACTGGCTTGTGATGCAAAGAATGGTCATCACTAAGAGAAGACTATGCCTCATAAAATGTCCCCTACAGTATTGGCTACCAGATAAACATGGACCCAGTTTAGCTAGAAAATTCAAATTTCATCCTTCTCACTGACGTTGTACCATGCTTTGAGATGACCTATAGACTATTATGTGGAGGGCATGGAAAGATATTGGGATAATTTGGGTCTCTTGATCTCAGAAAATCAGTTTGTCACCATTCCAAGCAGTCCTCCAACAATACAATCTACTTGGTCCGGCAACATGGCATTACTTGCAGCTTAAGCATCTCTTGAAGGACACATTTGATCTGGATGTGCTTGGGAGCACCAGAGACTCCAGAATTGGTGATGTGTAGAGGGCTCTCTAGGTTCACCCGAATATCTGTGTCCTGTTATGACTTCCTGATCCAAAAGATCCTCCCAAATTTAGTTTGCCTGTACCATGACTAGAACGAAGATTGGTGTGTATTATTGACCCCTAGCCTGTGGGAAAGTGCCTTGCAAACCATTAAAAAATTCTACTATTGATCTACGATTAAGACTGATCCAGCAGAAAATTATTTCTTCTTAGAGTGCTTGCTCATGTCAATTCAATTCTAGGTGTGTGCGTGCCCATGTGCACAGTTGTTGGAGACTTGCCTTAGCAGTATCCATAGGGTCAGCTGTGGCGCCTCCTTCAGTGCTGCGCCCATGCATTGGTATATTAGGCACCACTGAACCTATGCCCTCTTAGCTCATTCTTGCCGCCCATGAGGTTGGAGTGCCTCATCTTGTTATTCTCAAAAGCATTAGTGGTTCTTCCTAGACCTTTGTTCTACCTAATCTGTACATCAGTGGTCACCAACTGGTCAATCGTGATCGATTGGTCAATCCTAGGGGATCTCCCAGGTGGCCAGATTCCTCAAGGGCCTTGAGCACCTCTATCAACATGGCAAGGACCCTGTTCCTCCTTGGTACTTAAACCTGGTGCTATCACGGGTCTCCTTTCGAGCCTTTATCTTCCTGTTCTCTCCTTCTCTTGACCTGAAAGGTTGCGTTCCTGGTCCCAGTGATTTCAGCCCACTGAGTCTCGGAGATTCAAGTGTTTATCTCGAAACCACCCTAAATGGGGTCTTCTAGAAGGACAAGATCAGTTGAGTTCACACCTGGCTTTCATGTACAAGGTGGTCTCTGTTTCATTTAAGCCAGGACATTTACTTACTTTTACTTTCCAAAGCTGTATAAGTCAGAAAAGGAGCGTAGGCTGCATGCTTTGGACATTAGGAGATTTCTAGCCTTCTACATCAACAGCATCAAGCCATTCCATAAGTCTACACAGTTGTTTGTCGCAGTGGTTGACAGAATGAAAGTATCCGCTCAAAGAATTTCTTCTTGGATCACTGCCTGCGTCTGCTATGAAGTTGAAGGTGCTGCCCCTGCAATTGTCATCGCCCACTTGACCAGGGCGCAGGCCTCTTTGGTGGCTTTCCTGGCCCAGGTGCCTATCCAGGACATCTGCAGGGCAGCCACCTGGGCGTCTGTCCATATGTTTACGTCCCTTACCTGCGCACTTACCCAGCAGGCCTGGGATGATGCTGGATTCAGTAGGGCAGTACTCAAGCCGTGAAACTGAACTCGATCTCGCCTCCCTAGATACTGCTTTTGAGAGAATCTATATGAGTAAGCATGCGAAGGAAAAACAAACAAACAGTTACCTACCTTTCGTAACTATTTTTCTTTTCAAGGTGTGTTACTCATGTCCATTCCATTACTCGCCCACCTACCTCTCCATCGGAGTTACTGGCAAGAAGGAACTGAGAAGTGTGTAGGGTTGCTGGTGCCTAATATACTGATGCATGAGTATAGCATTCAAAGGAGCGCCACAGCCGACCCTATGGATACTGTTAAGGCAAAAGTCTCCGACAACTGTGGGCGCGCACACACCTAGAATGGAAGGACATGAGCAACATATCTGAAGAACAACAGTTACAAAAGATAGGTGATCATTGTTTTATTATTGTTCATACTGGTTCCTGTGTAGGTTACAGTGTGTGGCCTTGCCAAAATATATTTCTGCTGTAGATTTGAGTCTCCCAGAGCTACTGACTCGTATGTTTTGGGACTGTCCCAGGATACAGACCTTGTTGGCAGTTTCAGCCGAGGGGCCAAGAAATGAATGAAACTAAGCAGTCCTTTTAGCGTTACAGATAATCTCTGCCGCACAAAGTTGAAGTCCAGTGCCAGCATACTATGGGTTGTACTAAAACAGTCTTTAATTCAAGATTTCAGAAATAATTGGGCAATAAAATACTTTTAATTTTAGTTTCTTATAGGCCTCTGAGCCCATTTAGTTGGAAGGCTCTTTTAGATCTTTTGATGCTTTTTTGGCTTTGCTTCCATTTCTTCTGTCAAGATCCCAGACTCTCTAGCCTTTCCTGGGTCTTTTTTCTATTCAAACACCCCTTTCTTTCAGTCTGTGTTCCTGACATTGGCATGAATCCCTGTTATTCCTCTACCAGTGCCTTTCCTCTAGGGAGTAGGGTGAGAATACTTGCTGCTTCTTAGCATGCCAGTGAGGCTTAACAACAGCACAGAATCTTAAAGGAGCTGTGTTTATAAAATGTGAAATCTTTCAAAAGGTGAGCACATTTTCAGACCTATAAAGATGAGTAATGCTGATGTTTCCTGTAACACACTGTCCTATCCTTAGTTGCTTTGCTGTGCAGTTTTCTGTTTAGGAGGCAACTAAATGATTTATTGTTGCTTAGTAAAATATCCAGATGTTAAAGATTCAAATCCTTTTATGGGATAATCTCGAATTTAAAAGTATTTGAGTTTTCTAAACATAGCTATCTGAGAGTTTCAATGCTTCAAAATTACTGAATTTATTTGGTTTGAACTAGTCAGTCTAACAATTCTAGACATGAGAGGTTCTCAAACTTTTCTCTAGTGTGACCCATATCTTAATATAAAAATTCTCATGGGCCACTATCATTTTTATGTTTGCATGGACCTCCTCTTGTTCATGATTGCCTAATAACCTATGGACAGTTACCTTTCCAAGTAAGTAACTTTTGTAACTCTAAAGTATTTAAAGCATGTTTTAGCTATCTTTTAATGCAATTTAGCAGCTGGAAGCAAGGAGGAGAGCCAGTACCATGTGAGCAGCCAGCTCTCCTAGACCACCAGAAAATGTGAATGACTTGTGGGCCACAGACTAGCTTGAAAACATCTGTTACTGTATGCTCACCAAAAGAATATGCCCATAATATTGAAGACCGTGAACACACGGACATCGTGTGATCTAGTTTACTAAAGGGTTCACAGTAATATAATCAGCAGGACCAGCTGTTGAGGACTTATCCTACATGGAACTGAAATGGTGGTTGTTGAAACCTTTGCTTTCTTTTTTCCCTCCTCAGCTCCTTTTTTGTTTGTCTTGTATAGAAGTATTAATGTCAGAATTGAGGTGTGACCGATGCAATAGTTTTCCTGTGCTGCTCTAAGGACATGGTCTACACTTACTGGGGTCATAACATCTTCCTCGGAAGACCACGTTTTCAGATACTAGAGACTTTTATGGAGCAGATTGCAACCTATTAATAGTTGATATCCTTGGACAAATACTCCAGATTAGATGTTGGAGTCTAATACTGAATTTCCTTACTAGTGTAGCCTAGTCTTCAGATTTAATTTTAGTTTGTTCCAGAAATTCTCCAAAGGTCGGTCTCTGTTTTGGTTAGCACATTTTCCAGAATACTTTTTATATCTCCCCTATTCCTCACTGAATGGAATGGAAGGTTCAAAAATGACCACCTTAGTTTTTCAGTTTATGATCTTCGTCCATCCTTTCCCCATGACTTCTGCCTCTTGGGAACTACCCTTATTCCTGTGCCTATTGTCCTTCTGCTCTGAGTGTTCAGAATGAAAACCTTATTTAGTTGTAGCTGCTGGGAATATGAGAGGACTTACACCCACAAAATAACATTGTACTATCATGTTAAGTAAACATGTCAATATAGGGTCAGGATGTTGCAGCTTAATTTATGTTGTGGCTCTCTAGTGTAATTGATGATAGTTTAACATTGTTTGTACCTATTCAGAACTAAACATTTTAACTATATTGTTCATGCCAAAAAGTTATTAATATATTACACCAGGACTTGGATGTACAGTACAAGGATTAGACAAAGAGCCAAATTCTTTACTGTGAATTAGTGTTCATCAGATGAGTCAAAGATCCTGTTTGAGTTTTTAAGAATGTCTATCAATGGCATTGGTATTCTTTCTTTACCCCATCACAGTAATGTGTGTGTTTGGATGTTAGTAATTACTGATACAAGTTAACTCCTTTAAAACTTCTCTTTGATTTTCCTTTCTAAATAAAACTTGCTGTTATTTCTAACTAGGAGTTGGTAAAGTATTAAAGAAGATAAACAAGGCCATAGTCTCAAAGAAGAATAAAGACATTGTGACAGTTGCTAATGCAGTGTTTGCAAAGAGTGGCTTTAAAATGGAAGTGCCTTTTGTTACAAGAAACAAAGAGGTGTTTCAGTGCAGTGTCAAGACTGTGGATTTCGAGGACCAAAATGCAGCATGTGGTTCCATAAACCAGTGGGTGAAAAATGAAACCAGGGGTAGGTATTTTTGAATTTTTTGTGTAACTATGTTAAATGCTTATTTTATAGATACACTAAACTTGAGAGAGGTAAAAAGTTTTTAAAAAGTGGTGAGAAGACACTGCAGCATCTCATCTTAAAAAAAATAAAATGCAAGGGATAAATTAATTTGGGTGTACCTTATCTAACTATTTGGAGATGCATGGTATCTATTGTCCTTTGAGTCACTTCCATGAAGCTAATTCCTGTGATGTTTTTTTAATAAACAAAGTGAAACTGCAAAACCTAACATTCCCACTATTCAAAATTATCCACATATTGCTGAGGCCAGATGTCAGGTTTTGCATTACAGCATAATTAGCTTGTATTTCATCTTGGTATCTGTTGGGAGATAAAAGTGACGTCATGGATGCTTGCAGTGCGTCGATTGTGGTGAAGGCAATGCATGGGTGGCAACAAGTGCTGGAGTTTTTTCCTATTAACTTTTCATGTCCGCGCTGTGGCTGATTCAGCCTTAATTGTTTACTAAACTAAGCACACCACAAATGTTGCTAAATAAGGTGCTGCCTGAGCACAACTCTTAGATAGGTGCTAGAGTGTTCCATTGTTAATGAAGACCAAGGTCCTAATACAGCTGCTACTATACTCAGTAAAATGACTCCACTGATGTAGTGGGCCCTGAAATGAGCAGAGCCATAATTCTTCAGGATAGAGTTAGCAGCCATCTTTGCTCCAATTCAGAATGAATGTTACCTAGTGAATTGTCTCAAGTGTATTGTCTCTTCTGGTTCCTCATGGCCAACTGGCTTACATTGTGACAGAAAATGCTCAATTTCCCCCCTTCCTTTATTTTATTTTCAGGCATGATTGATAATCTCTTATCTCCAGACATTATTGATGGTGCTTTGACCAGGCTGGTGCTGGTAAATGCGGTGTATTTCAAAGGTTTATGGAAATCCCGTTTTCAACCTGAAAATACAAAGAAACGCACATTTAATGGAGCTGATGGGAAGACTTACCAAGTACCCATGCTGGCCCAGTTGTCTCTGTTCCGCTGTGGTAAGCTCAGGAGCTAGTTTCTTGTAAATGAAATGCAAAACTTCTTGCACTGTACTCCTTTCAAAATGTAGGCAAAGAAGGTTAATGCGTGTGTGTTGGGGGAGAGGGAGATGCATAGCATTCCTGTTTGAGTAGATATTTGTGTTGAAAGATACTTTTAGTTATGTGGGATGGCTTTTCATCTAATCTGGATGAAACATTGAGAACTGTGAATAGTTAGCACCTCTGGAAATTGGGTGACTTTTATTTTGGTGCATTGTTTTAGATGCTCCTGTTCAAAACCTTTGGCCAAATAGATAAGAAGAAATAAAATGTGTCCTGTCCTTAATCAAAAACCTATCTAAAGTAGAAAAACTTGGAATTATATTTTCATATTGCATTTTACCTTGTATTGTGGGAAGAAATATGCTTTAAAAATCAGCAAATAAAAATTAAAATACAGAGTTCTTGATTGAATAGCAAGCCGTAATAAGTGTACACAAAGCATACTTAAATTCACTTTAGATTCTGAAGTAGTAGACAGCTGGAAACAGTTTTGCAGACAATAGTCATTGAACCAAGGGACTGAGTAGCCCAGGGTTAGTATACTAGTTCACCTCTGGAGGCCAGCATTTAGATTCTAAATTGGGTTGCAAGTGAAAAGGAGTTTACATGGTTCAGCCTAATTTCTATTTGTGCCTGTCACAAAACCAGAACAGAAGCCCCCATGACTGGCAGCCTCTACTCAAGAGTTCCTGACCAGCAAGAAACAGGTCTTGCTGGTCAAGCTCGTAGTGCATTGGCAGCATTTTTATAAGTGTGTGGGCATATTTTCTGCCTATATTCTAAGATTAGACGAGTGTTATTTGTAACTTGCTTTCAGATGCACTAAACACCATTACAAGGAATACATTTAGAAATGTATCTGAAAAAATGTTACTGGTAAAGAATGTACCACCAGCTACCCAAGGCGGAAAGCATAAATTTATTGCCTCAATTTTTTCTGTTATAAGTGATCAGTATTAAAAATGTGCTTGTTTAGCCAACATAGGAGCTTACAAATAGATCACTCTCTGGTTTAAAAATTATGAAACTATTTTGTATCTTATCCATGTTCTGAAAATCTTTACACATTAAAGCAAAAATTAAATGCTTTAGACAGATAAAACTTGAGAGGTGTGAATGAAAATCACACATTGAAATATTTAGGATCTATACTTCAGCAAATGACCACACCTCCTGGTCAGGTTTTGCTTACAATTCTTGTATTATCCTAAAATTCATAGGGCCTGAATCTGGTGTAAATAGAGAGTAACTCTTTTATTATATTGACACAGCTATGATTAGAATCAAGGCTATTATTTTCAAGGCCTTTAGATGGAAAGTATTAAGCTTCCTGCTGCAGAATTGAAACTCCTATTTCAAGTTAGGTATCTGAATACAGTTGAATGCAGAGGTCCTCCAGTTTTTTAGTAGTGTGAGAAGCATCTGAGGAGCAAAAACGTCTTTTAGATACCTCCACTTCCATTTGCAGCTCTGAAGATCACAGCATCCTATGGCCACTAAAGCAATTGTTTGCATGAAACGTAGTATGGGAAAGTAAAGTGTTTTGCTGTTTTTAAATGTAATTTAGCTATTGTGAATGAGGGAAACTGGCAGCATGTAATCACCAGGCTGTCTGCGGACCACTAGTTTGAGAACTGCAAGCATAATGTCAAGGAGATAATGAGACAAAACATTTTCTTTAGTTGAGCTGGAAAAGAAGGTGAGCTCGAAAAAGAAGTAAGCTAAGTGCTCCCTTCTACCATCTCTATAATGAGCTGATTTCAGGCTGCAAGGCTCTGCTAACAAGGTTAATTTTCTGGTACAAAAATCCCTCATCAGTTTAAATTGTCAGATGGGGATTTTGATGCAGAGTGGGAAGTGTAGTACACTGCTGTGTAGTGACTGTACCAAATATCAATCTCTAGTACATTGTAGTCCAGGGGTCTCAAACTCAAATGATCATGAGGGCTACATGAGGACTAGTGCACTGGCCTGCATCACTGACACGACCCCCCCCCCCCCCTCGATGCCCCTGGCTCCTCTCCACCCCTTCCATGAGGTCCCGCTTCTGCCCCACCTCCTCTGAGCACCCAGCTCCCTCTTGGAAAGCACTAGTCACCACCAACAGCTCTTCGGCAAACAAAGCAAGAGCAATATAGGAAGTCCAGAGCTGGAAACACAAGCAAACAAATCTAATTTAACAAGAAATTACCAGCTTCAGATGATTCAAGCTTTTTTCAAATATAATATGCTGATAAATCTGACAGAAATTTCAGTCCATCTCAGCCTAATATCAATTTTATAAAGTCTCTCTCTCCCAAACTGATCCTCATAACACCGTTCCCCATCCCCACTTACCCCCGTAACCCAGGTCCCTGTTCCCCAAATCTCCCCCCACTCATGCCTGTAGCCAGCTCCCTGTGTTCAATCCCCAAATCTCCCCCACTCACCCTCATAACCCTGATCCCCGTCCCTATATCTCCACCCACTCACCCCGTAACTCAGTTCCTTATACCCCATCCCTAAATCTCACCCCACTCACCTCCCATAACCCTGTTCTCCATCTCCAAATGTCCCCCCCACTCATCCTTGTAACCAGAGGTGAAAGTAAGCCGGTATGGCCCGGTACTCCGTACTGGTAAAAAAAGGTGCAGCAGTGTACGGGCAAATAAGTGGAGCATTCAGTTACTTTCACTTTCAGCTGCATAACAATCACTTTAAACTCAAAGCTCATGGTCACATTTGTTGATTCTTTTCCTCTCCTCCTCCAGCCAGGCTGCCCACGTGGCTAGGCTCTGCATTTCCCTGACCCTTCCACTCAGCAGGGGGTGCAGCGGCTCCCATCTAGCTTGTAGCAGGAAGAGGAGACTGGCTGAGAGAGAAGCCTATGCAAGCAGCAGGCTACCTGGGGAGGAACAGTTTAAACTTAGCTGTTCACCAGGGGTCTGATCAGGGGCTATGTCTGGCATCTCCCTTAATTTCACTCACAGTTGGGGGGGGGAGGGGGGTTAGACCAAGGCAGCGGCAGAATAAAATAGGCATTTGCACAGCTTAAATGCAGAGCAAATAAAAGCCAGTGGAAGGGGAAAAGTCACTGTCACATTGGTTTTTCTCCTCCCTCCTCCTCTAGTGAGACGCCTGCCGACAGGGCTAGGCTTTGTGCTTTCCACAACCCCAGCACTCAGCAGGGGCTGTAACACCTCCCCTCTAGCTTGTAACAGGGAGCTGGGGACTGGCCACTGGTGTGTCCTCTGCACACCTGTGGATTAATCTCTGTTCCAGGCACTTAAAAGTGTGCAGGGTGGCTATTAGTAGGGGAAGGCAGGGGTGAAAGAAGGACAACTAGAATAGCCTGCATGAAATATACACAATGCTTAGAGAAAGTTTTGTCAATTTCAGTCTCTGCACTCTGCAGGACACTGACACAAGAAGAAGAGACCTGAGCCCCTATGTCCTAAGGACATTTCAGGTGTTTAATTTTATATATAAAGAGAGTGGAATGAAAACTATTATTTGTTTTTCCAAGGAGGCACAATAATTTGCCTGAATATCCAGTTTTCCCCTCCAATGCCTTTGTAGTTTTGTCTATCGGGCTATTTGCTTTCCTTGTGAATCTTTAGTTGTTTTAGAAAAACCGCGTTGCCCAAAATAAAGCCTAATCATCAGGACACATCTTCCCACCATGTTCTTCATGTTTTTGGTTTTGTTTTGTTTTTTAAAAAACCAGTAACATTTTAAACAGGATCTGCAAGCAGTTTGGGCATCACAACCATGATCCTCTGCTGGGGAGGGAATGGGATAGATTTGAACTTGGAAATGGTTCCTGATTTTGATTGTATTTTTTGTGTATTATACTATTGGAGATTGCCTCATCCGGGGGCAGAAAAGAACTTCCCCTGCTTTGGTCACTCCCCACCCCTAACAACTGTGAGTGAAATTAACAAAGGATGCCAGAAATGGCCCTGAATCCCAGTCTGAACCACGGAGGGAGCAGCTAGTTTAAACTGTTCCTATACAAGCATCAGGGAAGACATCTCCCTCAGCCAGTCCCCCGCTCCCTGTTGCAAGCTTGGGGGGGGGGGGGTGTTACAGCCCCTTCTGAGTGCGGGGGTTGGGGAAAGCATGGAGCCTATCCCTGTCAGCAGGTGTCTAACTAGAGGAGGGAGAGGAGAGAAACCAATGTGACAGTGACTTTTCCCCTTCCACTGGCTTTTATTTGCTCTGCATTTAAGCTGTGCAAATGCCTATTCTATTCTGCCGCTGCCTTGGTCTAACCCCCCCTCCCCCCCCCCCCCAACTGTGAGTGAAATTAAGGGAGATGCCAGACATCGCCCCTGATCTGACCCCTGGTTAACAGCTAAGTTTAAATTGTTCCTATGCAAGCAGCAGGCTACCTGGGGGGCTTCTCTCTCAGCCAGTCCCCTCTTCCTGCTACAAGCTAGAGGGGAGCCGCTGCACCCCCTGCTGAGTGGAAGGGTCAGGGAAATGCAGAGCCTAGCCACGTGGGCAGCCTGGCTGGAGGAGGAGAGGAAGAGAATCAACAAATGTGACCGTGAGCTTTCACTTTTTTTAAGGCTTATTCCAATGGTAAAGTTTTATTAGACAGTCCTGGTAGTAGTAATAGTAGGTTTATTTTTTATATCTAAGTCATGAAATGGGAAGGATATAAGAGAGGTGGGTTGCTTGTGCTTGGACTGTACAGGTAAGACATGTAACTTGCTTCCACTTGAGGCCCCGCCCCTTCTGGGGAGGAGGGGGAAGTGGCCCAGTACCGGTAAGAACTGTAGTTTACTTTCACCCCTGCTTGTAACCCAGCGCCTTGTCCCCAAATCTCCCTCCTCCCCTCCCCCCCCATGCCTGCAGCTTCAATACCCTTCCACCTCTAAGCTGTCCCTCCCTGTCTTCTCTCTCTGCCTCCTATCAGCCTTCCCGGACTCTCCTCCCCGCCACCCCTTGCCCAGGCCCGTCACCGTCTGCAGGCATGGCAGGCAGGGGGTGGTGCAGGCAGCTGCAGCCAGTCAGAGAGCTCCTGGGAAGCGCCGCCCCATCTCATTCATTGAAGCCACAGCAGCAGTGCCTGGTAGCTGGGGATCGGCAGTGGCCCAGCCAGGCAGCAGAGAAGTTTCTGCTTCTGTCCTCTCCCTCCTGGAAACTGCTATGGGGGGGAGGGAACGCCAGGGAGCTTTGCGGGCTGCAGGGAAGGGCTTTGCGGGCCACATGTGGCCCACGGGCCGCATATTTGAGACCCCTGTTGTAGTCTGTGCAGATAGACCAGCTCTTCTCATCTGAGAGACTCTTTTAAGTTGGCTCTAATGAAACTTGTTGCTTTGACACTTGTCTAAAAAGCCTTGATATTAACTGAAAAAAATGGTGGAGCAGGAAGAGGGACCCTATTCAACTAGGGTAGCCAGCTGCCTGGCTTCTGACTGGAAAGTCCGGTTGAAAAAGGGACTTGACTGGGTGTCTAGTCAGCAGTACTGCCCGGATACCCAAAGTCCGGTTACAGCTGGCAGGGGAGGCACTGGGTCATCATTGTGTCAACCCCTAGTCAGCTGGGACTGCCTCCTACCTGTATTGGATGGCTGAAGTTCCCAGCTCTGGCTCTGTAACCTAGGGAGAAGGGAGCAGGAGGTAAGAGGGAAAAGCAGCAAATGATGAGGAAGAGGTCAGAAGAGGAATGAAAGTGGGGCAGGGGAGTCTTGGGGGAGGGGGAAGAGGTGGGGGGGAGATTCTGGCACTCCTATTGGGGTGTCTCGTTTTTAAATATTATTACAAAGTTGGTAACCTATAAAGTTGGTAACCACTCAAGACATTACAATAGAATCTAAATGCCTGGAGCATAACACTGAGGGAAGAGTTTCCTTCATAGTCTTACAAAAAAAAGTGCTTTTCAGCTAGACATGTTGACAACATGCTGTCCACCCAGCTGATGATAGTAAGAATTCTAGTTGATAAGAGATTCCCTGTCACAAAAAAGAATCTTTCATTAGGAAACAAACCTATTAGAGTCAATCAGCATCCACTGTGTCTCCGGAAAAGTAAAGAAAATAATTAGCTTTCAAAATAAAATGCTAGTAATTAGAGATAGGAAAGAGACTCAGATTGCTAATGGATCATCAAGTTGCAATGCAGTCCTCTGATATGGGACATTTGTAGCTAAACTGCTAGCTGTAATCCTCCATGACTAACACCTGTGATGTTTGTTAGAATGCCAATTAGTGTCTTGAGAGTTAAAGGGGCTTTTGAGAATTTTAGCATGAGCTGAACTGACTGGAGGCCTATTATGGTGTGTAATGCTTGGCCAGCAATAGAAGCTACTTGTGCAAATCTCTTCACTCTTGAATAAATTTCAGGATGTCTTTCTATTGCTCCTTTTTGGGAGAAGAGATGTTCTTGTCAAACAAGCTTGTGATTAACTTAATTTGTTAACTTCTTCCTTTTTTCTGTTAACAATAAAATAAGGAGAACTTTAGTCCATTTCCCAGAGAAATTGTGTCCTGGAACATATAAAATGGCTTCCAGCTCCCTTAGCCTTTTTGACCACTTATTTTCTTGTAACTCTGTCTCCATATATAATCTTTGCTGATCAAGATCCATTCAACTAGCTAGATATTTTTTTTCTACTTTATTTTCTAATTGGTAAACAAACCTGTCCTGCTTTTCATTAGCCCTGTTAGTCTTTTTGCATAGTACTTTCAGTTTCGTGGCCTACTATCTTTTAACAGAACAAGCAAGAAGATTAGTCTGGGTTTATCCGTTTCCAAGTGATATATGGAAATGCTACCTGATATAATTATGGTCTTTAACTAGGGTAGTTATGGTCCTTGGTTGATTACCAGCAGCAGTTTGAATACGAGCATAATTTGGATGTACCTAGGTGTTTATGCTGGAAAGTTTTATTCAGTATATTGGCTGAAATTTATTTCATAGGATGCACTATGATCACTTGTAGCATCAGTTTGCGCCATTGGATTTATGTCTAGCCACAATAAACTGCTGCTAAAGTAGCATCACATGGGACAAAAAAAAATTCCAATAATCTTTTGAATGTTCCCATACTGAAAGCTGCCTTTTAAAATGCTAATAGGATTTTGCATCTTTTAAAAATAATGGTGAGACCCCTAGTGGCCTTTGGACAAGACCCCATATTTCTTGACCCACTGAATATGGTCCTGCACATTACAGAAAACCAATGACATGCTACAATCTGTTGTGCATCATGTGCTTACAAACTTCCGGCAGTCCTTTCCAGGCCAATATCTGTGGTCCTAAGCTCTTCTCTTTTTCTGCCTTCTGTTCTTATTGTTACTTGTCTCCTTTACTTGCCTACCTTACTGTTTCAAGAGGAATCTCCTTGGTGAACTGTAGCAGTAGGCTCTTTTACTTGCAGTTCAGAAGTAGCACGGGATTTAAATGCAGATGGGGTGGCAATGGGCAGGGACTGTTAAAGACCATTTCTGATCCCCAGTGTACCATAGTCCTTAGAGGAAAAGAGAACCTCCTTTTACAAAAGGAATGTCTTGCTCTCTTTTGGATGGTCTTTTGTTATTTCCGCCATGTCTCCCACCCCCTACTGTTTCAGAAGATGCTTGTGAGACTCTGAAGTAGTCTGCAGCATGGCTATTTTATATTTTCAAATGAACTCCAACAACCCACCAAATAATATTCATGTATCTTGTAGAAATTAATCTGAGATGCCAGAGAGTAGATTTTTTGCTCTATCTGCATTGCATTATCAAAATGTAACATTTTTATATAGACCCCACGTTCGTTATGTAAGTGACATCTACTGGAAGATGGTAACCCAGCTGTGATCTGAAGACTTTAGTTACAATAGTATTAAAGCTTTGCCAGTAGGTTTAACATTTTTACTCCCTACTGCTTTTGAATATCAGAGGTTGAAGGCTTTTAACTGTTTGAGAATTGACTTACTCTCTCTTCCTCTCCTTAGGTACAACAAGTACCCCAAATGACTTGTGGTATAACATAATTGAATTGCCTTACCATGGTGAAAGCATCAGTATGTTGATTGCTCTGCCTACAGAAAGCACTACCCCACTCTCTGCCATCATTCCTCACATCAGCACAAAAACAATACAGAGCTGGATGACAACCATGATACAAAAGAGAGTGCAAGTTATTTTACCCAAGTGAGTATGAATATCTTCCAATCTCTTCTCCCCCTTATCCCTCAAAATAAGGAATTCTTCTATAGTCCTTTTCAGCACTTAAGGTAACTTTTAGTTATAATTCTGATCTCTTTCCTATTTTGTATGCTTCAATCAGGTTCACAGCAGTAGCAGAAACAGATTTAAAGGAGCCTCTGAAAGTACTTGGCATTACAGATATGTTTGAGCAGTCAAAGGCAAACTTTGCAAAAATAACAAGTAGGTTATCTTGTTTAAATTCTTCTTCTTCTAGTTTTTGTTCACATTTTCTAGAACTACTGTTTTACAATTGCAGTTATTAAAACAACCTGCTGCTTTGAAACTTTGCCACCAAAAGGCAAACTTCTAAATTAACCACAAAAAGTTAACCATATAGTATGACTTGCAAGAAGCCAATAAGATGTCATAAGGCATTTGCACAGTAAGAGTCTTACATTTTCTTCAATATTTTTCCGTTTTGGCTTACCAAAAAAAAAAAAAGGAAGTTGGATGAGACCATAATGGAAGATGTAGTTGGGGCACTTTTTCTTTTACAATTTGTTTTATAAACTTTGCATCAATGGATTTGAAAGAAAGGCAAGATGTCTGCCAAATTGATGGCAATGTTGAGTAAAAATGGAAGTCATTGATCTGCATAATTTATCCATAAACTCGTTTCTCTTTCTGACAAGGGAGCACTGATTTCTAAAAGAAAACTGGATGTCTTGTGTCTATGAATGTTCTGTCCCCGTCAGACTTCTGATTAGTTACTCTAAATAAAACCCCATCCAAAACAAAAAGACCTTGCTTGTTAACACAACTCATTTATATCTCGTATACACTTTTCCACTTGAAATAAGAGATTAAGTTCCTTTTAGGGCTATCAAACGATTAAGAAATAAATTGCAGTTAATTGTAGTTTTAATCGCACTGTTAAACATTAACAGAATATCAATTTAAATTTATTATAAATATTTTTGGATGTTTTTCTACATTTTCAAAAATATTGATTTCTATTGCAATGCAGAATACAAAGTTTGGAGTGCTCATTTTACATTATTTTTATTACAGATATTTGCACTGTAATAAAAGTGTGATCTACAAGTCAATGCATGAAGGGGCATATGTATGTGTAGCATATCTGACACATAAATACCCTGTAATGCTGGCAACAACAGTGCCATGCAAACACCTGGTCTCATTTTGAGGTGACATTGTAAATGAGTAGCAGGCAGCAGTACCTCCCATAAATGTAAACAAACTTTTTGTCTTAGTGATTGATTGAACAAGAAATAGGACTGAATGGACTTATAGGCTCTAAGGTTTCACATTTTGTTTGAGTGCAGTTACAAATGTAGTTTTTTGGGTTTTTTTTTAAGTTACACTTTCATGATAAAGAGATTGCACTACAGTATTTGTGTGAACTGAAAAATACTATTTCTTTTGTTTATCCTTTTTGCAGTACAAATATATGTAATAAAAAGCACTGCACACTTCGTATTCTCTTGTAACTGAAGTCAATATATTTAAAAACAGAAAAACAAATTAATAAATTTATATTGGTATTATTGTTTAGCAGTGCAAGTAAAAGTGACTAATTGCAATTAATTATTTTAATCAAGTTAATTTGTTTTGAGTTAATCACGTGCGTTTACTGTGATTAATCGTCAGCCCTTGGTCCTTTCTTTTATTGAAAGCAAGGTGTTCTACTTTAACAGTTTTTAAGATACTCGGGATGAATTTAATTTGCATTCCTGGTTCCCTGTTGCTCCAATTTTTATATTTAAGAAAAAATTACATTCTCAGGTTACAAATTTTCAGTTTTACTTTTAAAATCACCAAATAAGCACAGAATCTAAGGTTGTACTAGTAGGTTTTTTTCAAATGTTTTGTATTGCATCTTCTTTGGGATAAAATATGTCCCCTAATCACCTTATCTGTTTTCTATCCCATTTATTTTATTACTATCATCATAAACATAATGTACTTAGGCAGTAAGTGAATTTTGCCACTGATTCCTGCATCACTAAATAAAGCCAGGGCAAGAGATTCTGATTTTGGTCAGTGTCCATCACCATGTATTTGTTTTAATATATATGCATGCATGTGCAAACACTGCCATGGCATGTATACAAAAATGCTGTAGCAGACTTGTTTAGTGCGTTAAATTTCATATTAGCACCTTTTCTGTGCTTTGGCTAATGATGTGTTAACTAATAGCAACATTGTGCCTGTGTTAATACGTCTCAATTCATCAACTGATGCACTATGGTTATATAAGAAACAGTCATGCAGAAGTCCCACTAATCCAGTCCTTTACATGCAGCATATTGTTTTCTTTCTCTGCTTGATGTCATCAGATTGGCTGCTTCTGTAGTGGTCAGATCCAGCAACTGCATCTTAACAGCAATAGAACAAAGTCCCTTTGCCTCCACCGTGACTTCACTCTTTGCTAGCATCGCCAGGTGTCTGGTTTTCGACCAGAACACCCAGTCAAAAAGGGTCCCTAGCTGCTCTGGTCAGCACTGCTGACCGGGCTGTTAAAAGCTCCCTGCCTGCCATGGGTCCGCGCAGCTCCTGAAAGCAGTGGCATGTCCCTGCTCCTGCTCCAGCTCCTATACATAAGGGCAGCCAGGGGGTTCAGCATGCTATCCACACCCCAAGCGTCAGCTCTGCAGCTCCCATTGGCCGGGAACCATGGCCAGTGGGAGCTGGAGGGGCAATGCCTGTGGACAGGGCAGTGCACAGAGTTGCCTGGCCATACCTCTGCGTAGTAGCCAGATGCCACTGCTTCCAGGAGCTGATTGAAGTAAGTGCTGCTGGGAACCTGCACCCTGACCCTCCTCATGCCCCTGCCCTGATCCCCCTCCCATCCTCCGAACCCTTCATCTCCAGCCTGGAGCACCCTCCGGCATCCCAAACTCCTCATCCCCCACCCCAGAGCCCACACCCACAGCTGGAACCCTTACCCCACTGAACCCCTGGGTCCCAGCCTGGAGCAGCCTCCTACACCCGATATCCATCATCCCTGGCCCCACACCAGAGCCCGCACCCTCAGCTGGAGCCATCATGCCCTGCACTCCAATCCCCTGTCCCAGCCCAGTGAAAATGAGCGAGTGAGGGTGGGGAAAGCGAGTGACAGAGGGAAGGTGGGGATGAGTGAGAGGGGGGCAGGACTTCTGAGATGGGTGTGGCAGGGGTGAGACAAGGGTTTTCAGTTTTTTGCAACTAGACAGTTGGCAACCCTAGTCTTTGCTAGAATTGTAGCAGCCTTCTCGTGCTCTGCTACAGTTGGTCTACCAGCTACAAGAAACTTAGTACTTTGGAAATCTTTTTACATACAGTATAACAAAGGTATAACTGCATGTTACACAAGAGCTGTTCTTATTTTGGTCACACAGGAACGGAAAGCCTTCATGTATCTCATATTTTGCAAAAAGCAAAAATTGAAGTTAGTGAAGATGGAACCAAAGCTTCTGCAGCAACAAGTAAGTAGTTCTCTCTCTGGTTTAATTTGTTTTAGTATAGTTACTTTTCATTAAGGATTAAATTCATTAGATTTTTTTCAGAAATAGGTAATCTTTTGTGAACGCTTAAATTGATATCACTTCAGCAGAAGCGCGTACTAAGAAAGGAGAGTAAAAATCAAGTGAATTTTACCATTGAGAGAGTTTTTTGTTTTGTTTTTTAAAGTGAACTTTGGGTCTGTACCAAGTTAGTTAAACAAAGCCTTCCAGAAATTGTAAACACGTCTCTTTACCCCACTGGCTACCAATAGATCAGTATCAAGTTTAAAATCTAGTGGCCAAATCCTTGGCTCCTAATATGCCTCCTTGTGGTGTTCCAGAGGCATGCATTTATGCAACACTGCTCTAAGCAGCTGGGTTTTCCTGTAGGAAACAATCTTGAATTTTGATGTTAATTATTAGTTCTTCCCTTGTGTGGGTCTGGGGAGCAATAGAAGAAGGCTCATTTGCAGTGGATAGCACTGTATGAAATGGCCTCATATGGCTGACCCATGCTGCCACGGGTGATATAAAACAATTGATAAAACGATGTGTGATAGTGAAATGGAATGTCTAAAGGAGCAAACAAGTATCTAATGCAAATCATAAACCTGTTTGATGCTTCATATTTGCACTGTTTATGGTGTGGCTTATTTAATTTTCCATCCCATTTTTCTCTCTCTCCACTTTCTTTGGAAGCTGCAATTTTAATAGCCAGGTCCTCCCCTCCTTGGTTTATAGTAGACAGACCATTTGTATTTTTCATCCGGCACAATCCTACAGGTAAGCAATGTTTGTATCATTTTGCTTGGAAGTTGAGTTCATACAGTATAATGGCTAGGTGAGAAAGCTTGAAGCTGTCCAGTAGGTGTTGCTAAAACAAATACAAAATATGTTTCTGTGTTATGTTTTTAACTCTGTTTAAAATAAACCAGAAGAACTGGGAAACCTACTCCACAGGAGGTCAGACTAGATGATCATGATGGTCTCTTCTGACCATAAAGTGTATGAAAGAGTTCTTGGGAGAATCTATATTCGTATACACTCCAAACTTATCTAAAAACAAATAGCTTGTTAATCGACAATTACCCCCAACCAAAACAGAGTATGGAGTATGAAACAGCCTTCTTACCTAGATTTTATTTGAACATTTCAGTAAATGTTGTATTTTTCAGTGAATGCTCTACGATACTTACAAATTGGATATATGTAGTAATATTGGTCTTTATTTTATCCCTCAGGTGCAGTCTTGTTTATGGGACAAATAAACAAACCTTGAGTATGGAAAAGGTTTTCCTTAAGATGCAAAGTAGAGACTCATTTGATACATCCTTGCTATAGTTCCGTTAAATATTTTTGTACACTACTCTTTCACTTCACTCAAGAACTAGTTTTTAGCCAAATGTGACTAGATTTTGAAAAAGGAGTCAATGTAGTTCTGGTTTTATGGGAAAATACAAATTGAAAACTACGATACCTTTTCAAAATGTCTAAAAGATTCTTTAAACTACTGAATGGTTGCCTATGCTAACAAACTTACTGAGCTTTTTCTGTCCTAAGAATTTTATGCATAGCTTTTGTGGGCGGGTTTTAACAAGAGCATGACTAAACAAACCATTTGTATTAGCATTGATTTTTCTGTGGAAAATGTCTTTGGGTTTGTAGATGTCCCTTCAATACTATATTTGCCCTTGAATGGCTTGATTGGGTATCTTTTGTGAAACTAGATGAAAAGCTCTAGCAGTTTATTTTATATAATGCATGTACCACTGAGGTAAAGTTTTAAAGAACTAATGTCTTGATAGATGTCCTATTTACTGTAATGTAAACTTGTCATTGCTAGTATTCACTTTGTATTGGATTTAAATTTTATATTTGTTTTTGTACAAAGGAAAAAATAAAGTGCATTATGGAACAGTCAGAGAAACCAAGGTATCACAGCAATGTGCTGGTGAATATTTCTGGGCAGGACTCTTGGGAGCCACTTGTTAAAATTCTACCACCAACTGGAAGGACGGTTTTCTTGATTTCCCTAGCCTGATGGAGCTAAGCCTCTCTGCAATCTGCTAAACCAGTCCTGCTGTGGATGATTTATCCCTAAGGCTTCAAAAATATGTTTGAAGAGGAAATATTTTGTCTTTGCAGTGCCCCAAATTGCACCTAATGGCAGGTGTTCTCAAAAATGTACCTGAGGAGATTTCAGCTCCCCCCTACAAGGTCCTTTCCCATACTTCAAAGGATGCAAGTTAAACAGTATTATCATCAACACCCAGAGGATATGGTTTAGGAACAGAGAGCACTTGATGGGTTTGCTTATCACTGAGTTGCCTTTCTACCTGTTTGAGAGCATTTTTGTGTAATTAGTTGGGGGTGGGGCTGTAGGTATGGAAAGAGCAGATTCTTGAGGCCCTCATATCACCTCTCTGACAGCAAATGTATCCCTGTGACCTGGGGTCTGCTCTAGTGCAAGGTAACAGAGACTCGGTGTGGATAAAATGCTCCCATTCTGTTTCAGTAGAGTCCTACACACATTGGGCATTGGCGTAACTGTCTGCATAAGATGCAGAGTAATGGAGAATCGGGCCCATTGTGTTTATCACAAGCCTAAGAGCATTTGAAACTTATATGAACTAGTATGTTAACTTAGCAATAGAAGAAAATGACAGTTCCACATAACAAGCACATCTGCATCTGTCCAGGATTTAAATTATCACCAGTATGAGATAATCAGGACTGGGTCTCATTAAAATAAGCTGTCAACATTGATATCTGCTTTTTTGCAATAGCAGGAATAAAGGAAATATCTGATAATTTATGTCTAGAAAATGATGGTGATTTTCAGGAGATCTTATGTGGAGGACTGGTACCTATGTAGGGAAGTAGCACTACGTGCTCTGGTGCTACCTGGCAGACAGTGGGTAATAAAGCTTGTAACTTCTGAGAGTCTCCTTAAAGAAGAACACAAGACATTTAAGAAAGCACTGCTGGCATAGTCAGTAGCATTTGTAACCCTTCTGCCAACCTGCACCAAGATATGCTCAGAACAGGAGGTAGGAGGGGCCATCAGAGAGCTGTTGTAGTTCCCTGACTCTGAAGCTGTTACTAGTCTCACTCTTTGGCAGGGCCCTGGGTTTCTGGAGTGGGGAGAGGGTGCAAGGAAATTTTAGCCCCTATATACTGCAGTGAGGCAGACCTGTTTTCAAACCTGTATGTCAGTACAGCTCTCAAAGTAGCTAACAAGGCTCAGCCCCAAGTGCCACTGAACCTTGACTCCCATGTGGTTCTCTTTTTGTGTACATTAAGGGCAGTAAACCAGAGGGTCTCAATGAAGCTGCTTATTAAGAGAGTGTCCCTTCCCTTGCTCACCTCTTAATTCACTTCACAGATATTGGGAGGAAGAGGATCTATCATCACAGGGTAAGCAGTGGTAAGATAGCTCTTGGACGAAGCCAGATCTCCTTGCTTACAATCCCCAAAGAAGTTGAGGGGGAAGTCAGTAGGAACGAGATCCTCTTCCCTATTTCTGTCCATGATGCACTGAATTACAGGAACTGGGTATAGCTACTCCAGATGCCTAGTTTAACTGGTCCTAATTTGTTGTTGTATTGGTGAACCTTTCTGGCCAGCAAGCCTCACCTCCATTTGACTCCGTCTAAAGGTAAGGATGGAGATAGGGAGCCTGGGCACAAAGAGAAGCCAGATGAGGCTCATGTTTGTTAGCTGCTTAAATGGAAAAATTGAATTTTAAGCCTTTTTAACAGCCACAAATGTAAGTTAGCTCTGCTCTTACCTGTGGGAATTTTCATTTTTTCCAGGCACCTGACTTAGAAGTTCAAGGGCTGGTCAAATTTCCATCAAAACAGTTTTTCAGCAATAAATTGGGTTTGAGATAAACAATTTTATTTTTATTTTTTGCAAATGTCTGCTTATCGCAGATTTAAATTTTTTGGTCAAAAAACTAGAAGCCTGAAAACCAAAATATTTCAGTTTAGATATGTACCATATGTCCTATGGACTGGGCTCCCTGGCTGGACTGCATCTTCCATATAGACTGCTTTCCCTTCCCATAAAGGATCATGATGCACCGTGAGAGAGAGAGAGTCCAGCCTGGGAATTGGCCTATAAAGGAAAATGGAATCACGAGACATGCATTCTAAACTTCCCGTAGCCATTGCAGCAGCACTTCTGAATTGAAATATTTGCATTTTAGATAATTTGTGAAAAGGGCAAATTTTTTCCGCCTGCCAGGACTTCAGGATCTTCTAGAACTTTCATTTCTATTCCTATTTCTCATTGACCCTGAAATGCAGAGTCACCAAATCTAAGACTACTATCTACCAAAAGAGTGTTTATTCAATAGGATGAGACATCAGGGTTTTTTTTATGAAGCACTTAACACATTTTGGGGTTCATCAAGAGGAAATAATGAGCCAGATTATTTCCTGTGCGAAGATCCATTTGGTTGTAGAGAGGAGGTGCCCACTGAGAAGCTGGTTTTCGTATCTTGATTTTCAAGCCATATGTGTGTCAGCACTGCACCCTCTGGCTATGAACCCTAATGTATCATGCATTAGCCAAGGGTTGCTGAAATGCAGCTCTGTTCTATATCTGGCATGCTGCACTAACATTATGCCACCTGAACTCCCCTTGTTTCAGGAGAATTCTTAGCTAGAAAGTTAGTTTGTGGCATCTGAGAAACACAAAGGTCACCAGAATGAAGTGAAAGAGTCTGGCCCCATGAAATGTAAAAGTGGTGTGAGCAGAGCGACCAAGTTGTCCCCAATACATTCCAGATGTGTGTTGAGATTCCATGCGAGACCTCTTTTCACTTTGCTTCTCAAGAACTCAGTTCAACTCCAGCCTTCATCCCTCAGGTATCTTTATTCAGCAATGCTATCATAGGATATCAGGGTTAGAAGGGACCTCAGGAGGTCATCTAGTCCAACCCCCTGCTCATAGCAGGACCAGTCCGCAACTCCGCTATGCTGAGTTGATCAGACTCAAGTGCTGCGGGGATGGATGCAGAGTACATCACAGCTCCAAAGTTATGCAGAAATCTCTCTTTATATACATTACCTATCTCATTGCATTTACTATACATTGCATCACACGTTTTTGGATTGGCTTGGTTACTTGGCAGGAACTAATCCCTGAGTAGCATGCCCTGTCCAGGCATTGACCATGAATCAACTTGCTCTTTACCTCCTCTCTACATTCCTAACTTTCCTTTTTATCTAGTTCATCATAAATAGTTCCCTGCATGTTCTCCCTCTTATCTTAGTTGGCTCAGACATTCTGTCTTCTTAGCATGCTGACCTATTTACTTCTCTTATTTAACACCAACATTGTTTTAATAATGTATTTCGTTCCCTAATCCCTATCTTCCAAAAAATGAGGCCTCCCTTGATGTGTTAATCACCCATGTCAGGCCAGGCCTCACTACGATATCCCTGTTCCAACCAGGGCCGGCGATGGGGGGACAAGGGGGACAACTGTACCGGGCCCCGGACTTAAGGGGGGCCCCCGATGCTCGGACCTCTGCAGAGGGGTGGCGCCTGCGCCGCGTGGCTGCGGCTGACCGCGTGCAATCCCGGGAGGGTGCCACCGGCCACCCCAGCACTGCGCTGTAGGCAAGCGCGGCAAGCACCCGCACTGCACGGCTGACGGGCCGGCAGGCTCCAACCACAGCGGGGGCCTGGGGAAGCGCGCCCGGCTGCGCCGCCTTGGTGGTGTGCGGCGCTGACGGTGGCGGAGCGGAGGTGCCGAAAAGGGGTCAAGGGGAGCTGGCCTTGCCAAGGTAAGGGGGCAGGTGGCCCAGCCCCACTCGGGGGGCAGTGGCTCCGGAGGGGCCTTTGGGCAGGCGGGTGGGCTCTGCGGTGAGTTCACCCCTTCCTCAGGAGGTTCATTCATCGGCGTGGCTGGGGGGCAGGCAAGGGGGCGGTGGGGGGGAAGCGCCGGCTGGGCTGGGCCTCCCCCCCCCCCCCCTGCCGCTGTCAGCTGGGAGGGGGAACTGGGAAGCGCCGCCTTGGCTGGGGGGGAGGGGGGACCCAGCGGCTGTCAGCTGGGGGGGGGAGCGCTGGCTGAGCTGGGGGGGCCCCCAAACGATCACAGTAGGGGGCCCCAAAATTTCTGTCGCCGGCCCTGGTTCCAACCCTACCTGGCTGTAAGAGTCAGGAATGATCCAAATTCTGTCAGACAACCACTTGTAGAGGGCTTTACGGTAACAGAACTGCTTCCAATCCCAGATTTCCACTCTGCCTGTATATCTGAAGTGCTGCTGCTCTTTCACTTGTCTGATTTTGGTCTTTTCCTTTCAGTTATTAACTTGACAATGAATAGCGTACACATTTTGTCATCTTTGGTCCCCACCACCATAAGATGGGATCATCCTCCTAGGGGCTGAGCTTTGTTAAAATCAAATATAATTATGTACTGTCCTTTAGGCATGTGCTTAAGGGCTCTGCTGGATCAGGATTATCATGTTTAGTTCCTTATATACAGTAATTCATTCCTATCTGAGCAGCATCTTTCATAGCAAAGTGTCTACTCATGTCTAGCATACATAAGGAGCTAGGGAAGTTGAAGAATTGCTCTATTTTCAGTGACATTTCATTTTTTTTCTTTTTAAAAGGAAACTTTTCTTTTTAAATCATCCTCCAAGAACTAGGTTCAATGAGCCACTAATGTTGGTGAATTTCCTGGCCTTTGATGGCTTTGTCACATGTGGTAGTATTTAAACATCCACTTCTGTATTTTAACATTATCTTCTTTCTTTTATTAACATCTCTTAAGGTAGCTAATGCAATTTGCCATCTGTAAAGTATATTGAGACATACTCCTTATCTCTCTCTCTGCCCGTCAGACTTGGTAATTATAATGAACAAGGAATGATTATAGTACCCTCTTGTGGCCAGAGCATGAACTTTTCTTTGTATTTAACTATCCCAAAGGAAGCTTTTACTTACAATTAAATGGTTGGATCCTATAGAGCCCTAACCACAAATTAAAGCTGCTCTGCACTAAAAATGAGTGCAGAAGGGGAAAGGTCTGAAAAATTAAACCACAATGATTTCTGGATGTCTCTTTGAGGTTAGTACCAGGACTGAGACGGGACAAGGTCAAAAACAATGGTGACAATTTTTCACATATTCTATTTTTTGACAAAATCCTATTTTTATTAGCATTGTAATTTCTAGAATGGCTCAGACTACTGGTGCAGCTAGTCTAGTATCCTGTCTCTGACAGAATGGACAGTCCCTGAGGAAGAAGCTCTGCAGCAGGTAGTTCTGGGGTAATCTATCCCCAGGAAAAGGTTCCCCCAATAGCTTGTAGCTAACTTGTACCCAAAAGAATATCACTTTCAAAGCTCTTATCATGAGGCCATAGGATCTGTGCTATGCCCCCAGCTTTGGGGAATAGTCTCTAGGAGGAATCTCTTCAGGGAGCCAGTGAGGCCATGCAGCCTCACTGCCTCCTTAAACTAGCATGACCAGATGTCCCGATTTTATAGGGACAGTCCTGATTTTGGGGTCTTTCTTATATAGGCTCCTATTACCTCCAACTCTCCCATCCCAATTTTTCACATTTGCTGTCTGGTCACCCTAGGTGGCAAATGTGAAAAATTGAGACGGGGGGGGGGGGAGGGGGGGGGAATCTGTGCCTATATAAGAAAAAGCCCCAAATATCGTGACTGTCCCGATAAAATCAGGATATCTGGTCACCCTACCTTAAATTGATCCTCGGGGGCTCTAGCTCTCTGGTTTCACACTGTGAGTTGTGTTCAGTAAGGCCAACTGAGATAGACTCCTGGTAGAGACTTGTACACTCTTTGAGGATTAATGCACCTCACCAAGCATTTGCCGCAACACTCAGTGTTGTCAAAACCAGTAGTGCTTATTAATCAGAGTACAGGATAGAAAGTCCTTAGGTTGGCATAGAGAAAGGAAGGTTAGAGTATAGTCCGAGTCCTTTCCAGTCAGCCCAGAGCCCAGCTGAGCTCTGCCTTTCTCTGTTTTACCTCCTTACTCAGATCCCAGGAAAGAGCCCAGCCTCCTTTCAATAACCAATTCTTATTTATACCCCAACGTCACCCCTGTGCAGCTGGGGGATATTGCTCCACTTTCTCTCCGAGAAGTGGGAAAATCCATATCCCTTTAGGTCATTGGTCACTAGGCAGCTATAACCTGGAGGTTGGATTTGCTTTCTCCCAGAAGACTGACCAGTGTATTGCTCACATTTACAAGTTACCATTCAGCTCCTTCTAAGCAAGCACGTTTATTCTTAGGACAAAAGCATTACAGAGAAAATGTGTGTTTGTGTGTGTATGTATATATGTGAATAAACTTATATTTGTGCTGTTGATAATTGCCGTTAACTCACGTGATTAACTCAAAAAAAAATCATGATTTTAAAAATTGTGATTAATCACATTACCAATTGAAATTAAATATTTTGGATGTTTTTCTACATTTTCAAATATATCCATTTTTATTACAATGCAGAATACAAAGTGTACAGTGCTCACTTGATATCTTAAATTACAAATAGTTGCACTGTAAAAATTATAAACAAATGAAATAGTATTTTTCAATTAACCTCTTACAAGTAGTGTAGTGCAATCTCTTTACATTTGTAAGTTGCACATTCATAGTTTTGTATTACATAACCGCACTCAAAAACAAAACGATGTAAAACTTTATAGCCTACATGTCCCCTCAGTCCTACTTCTTGTTTAGCCAATTGCTAAGAGAAACTGGTTTGTTTACACTTATTAACTACAATGTCACCTGAAAGTGAGAACAGGTGTGCACATGGAAGTGGTGTAGCCGGCATCACAAAATATTTACATGCCAGATACACTAAAGATTCATATGCCTCTTCATGCTTCGACCATTGTTCCAGAGGACATGCTTGCATGCTGATGACACTCATTTAAAAAAATGTGTTAATTAAATTTGTAACAACTCCTTGGGGGAGAATTGTGTGTCTCCTGCTCTGTTTTACCTGCATTCTGCCATATATTTCATGTTTTAGCAGTCTGGGATGATGACCCAGCACATGTTCATTTTAAGAACACTTTGACTGTAAATTTGACAAAATACAAAGAAGATACCAATGTGAAATTTCTAAAGAGAGCTGCAGCACTTGAACCAAGATTTAAGAATCTGAAGTACCTTCCAAAATTTGAGAGGATGAGGTGTGGAGAATGCTTTCAGGAGTCTTAAGAGCAGCACACTGAAGCAGGAACTACAGAACCCAAACCATCAAAAAGGAAAGTCAACCTTCTGCTGGTGACATCTGATCCAGATGATGAAAATGAACAAGTATCGGTCTTCACTGCTTTGGATCGTTATTGAGCAGAAACCGTCGTCGACATGGATGCATGTCCTCTGGAATGGTGGCTGAATCATGAAAGGACATATGAATCTTATTTACATGTCAGAGGCACTAATCTTGCAATGCTGACTACACCAATACCTGTTCTCACTTTCAGGTGACATTGTAAACAAGAAGCAGGCATCATTGTTTACATTTGCAGAAGATAAACTTGTTTGAGTGATTGGCTGAACAAGAAGTAGGACTGATTGGATTTGTAAGCTCTAAAGTTTTACATTGTTTTATTTTTAAATGCAGGGGTTTTCGTACATAATTTTACACTTGTAAGTTCAACTGTCACGATAGAGATTGCACTACAGTACTTGTATTAGATGAATTGAAAAACATTTCTTTTGTTTACAGTGAAAATATTTGTAATAAAAAATACAAAATGTACAGTGCTCATTTTATATCCTGTGTTGTAATTGAAATCAATATATTTGAAAATGTAGAAAACATCCAAAATATTTAAATGATATTCTATTAACAGTACAGTTAATTTTTAAGAGCACAATTAATCATGTGATTGATTTTAAGTGCTGATAGCCCTTATTGCTCATTTATTCATTCACATATGCCAAAAAGTTTACTAGAGGTCACCCACAGCTCCAGCTTAGGGCTTTGATAGATTTTAGTCCTTCAAACCCCACAGCTGTTTTTTCCCCTGTGGTTACAAGTTCATATCCATCTTAGAACCACAACTGACGTGGGGCACATCAGCTATTTTCTTGATCTTTTGATCTGGGTTCAGTAAGTAGCACAACATGCATTCCTGTCCATGCTCCACTGGGATAAAGGCCAACAATTTGCCCTAGCAACTCCTGGGAAAGTTCAGAACCATATTAGAAATTGGCCATCATAGTTCTTTTACAAATACATTTATGTGCAGTCATCACTCCTGTAATACACTAGGCTAAGCTATTAGTTCTGGTACAGGAACGCCTCATTTAACATTGTAGTTATGTTCCTGAAAAATGTGACTTTAAGCAAAACAATGTTAAGCAAATCCAATATCTCCATAAAAATTAATGTAAATGAAGGAGTTAGGTTCTAGGGAAAAAAAATTCACCAGACCAAAGGGCGGTGTGTGTGTGTGTAGATATATATAATACACCCACACACATGCAGTAATATACACACAGTATAAGTTTTAAACAATTTAATATTGGTACACAGTGATGATGATTGTGAAGCTTGGTTGAGGGGGAGGAGTAAGAGGGTGGGATAGTTCCCAGGGAATGCCTTACTGCTAAATAGCAATTGGCTGAGCTCTCAAGGGTTAATGCTCATGCTCTACAAGGCAGCAGGAAAGGAGGGAGGGGAGACAGAGACGCACACCAAGATGTGCATGTACACTGCCTTGTTAATTAGATCAGCAAGCTGAGCTGCAGCTGCTGCCTGGGCAAGCTCCCTCCCCCTGCTGTATGAAAGATGGGGTAAGTGGGATGCAGGAGCAGGAGGGAGAGGGACACCCTGACAGCCCCCCTCTTCTTCTCCCTCACCCCCACAGCAAGCAGGAGTTTTGAGGAGCAGCTTCAAGGCACAAGGCAGGAGAAGCACATGGCAGTGGGGGAAGGGACAGCGGAACTGCGGACAATTGATAGCCTGCTGGGCAGCTGCTCTACAGGGAACTTAGGAGAGCAGGGAGCTAATGCGGGGCTGCCAGTCCACCCTAGTTCCAAGCACCCACCAGCTTGCTGCAATGGGTTGCTCTTCCTGCAAGCACTGGACAAAACAGGTGGCTGCCAAATGAGGGTAGAACTTCAAAGGAGCATGTCCCCTAGTTAATCAGCAATGAAATAACCTCAACCTGGATGACTTTAAGTGAGGAGTTCCTGTATTTGGTTAATTAATCAGCTTCCAAAACAGATATTTAGTTGCTAAATCAGGGGTGAGCAAACTATGGCCCGTGGGTCACTTGTGGGCCACAAGCTGTTTTTATCTGGCCCGTGAGCTCCTGCTGGGGGAGTGGGACCAGTGGTCCCGCTCTCCTAGGTGGGGCACTCTGAGAGCACCCCTGAGAGCAGGGCTGGCTGCTGGCCGGGCGCGCTGTGCCACCCGGGACAGCAGGCCTGTGGCAAGCTGTGCGGCCCCGAGCTCCTGGCCCAGGGTGCTGGGCCAACCACGGCAAGCCGCAGGGCCCCTGAGCCAGGGACGGGGTCGAGCTCAGCAGGTAAGCAAGTTGGGGGGGCTTAGGTGGTGGGGTCCTGGGGGGTGATGGTTAGGGTAGGGGGTGTCTCAGGAAGGTGTAGTCAGGGAACAGAAAGCAGGGGGGCTAGATATGGGATGGGGCCCTGGGGGAGCAGAGTGGGGGGGCTCCAGAGGGAGTGATCAGGAGATAAGGAAGGGGGGTTTGGATGGGTCAGGGGTTCTGAGGGGGGCAGTCTGGGAGTGGGAAGTGGGTGGGGGTCAGGTGGGGGTGGGACCTTCTCTACCTGGCCCTCTGCACAATTTTGAACCCCAGTGTGGCCCTAAGGCCAGAAAAGTTTGCCCACCCCTATGCTAAAGTATTGAAGTTTCCTGTAAAGTGCAGCATAAGAACATAAGAACGGCCATACTGGGTCAGACCAAAGGTCCATCTAGCCCAGCATCCTGTCTACCGACAGTGGCCAATGCCAGGTGCCCCAGAGTGAGTGAACCTAACAGGTATGATCGAGCGATCTCTCTCCTGCCATCCATCACCCCCCCTCTGACAGACAGAGGCTAGAGACACCATTCATTACCCATCCCGGCTAATAGCCATTTATGGACTTAGCCTCCATGAATTTATCCAGCTCTCTTTTAAACCCTGTTATAGTCCTAGCCTTCACAGCCTCCTCAGGTAAGGAGTTCCACAGGTTGACTGTGCGCTGTGTGAAGAAGAACTTCCTTTTATTTGTTTTAAACCTGCTGCACGCCAATTTCATTGAGTGGCCCCTAGTTCTTCTATTTTGGGAACAAGTAAATAACTTTTCCTTATTTACTTCCTCCACACCACTCATAATTTTATATACCTCTATCATATCCCCCCTTAGTCTCCTCTTTTCCAAGCTAAAACGTCCTAGCCTCTTTAATCTCTCTTCATATGGGACCCATTCCAAACCCCTAATCATTTTAGTTGCCCTTCTCTGAACCTTTTCTAGTGCCAGTATATCCTTTTTGAGATGAGGGGACCACATTTGTACGCAGTATTCAAGATGTGGGCGCACCATGGATTTGTATAAGGGCAATAAGATATTCTCCGACTTATTCTCTATCCCTTTTTTAATGATTCCTAACATCCTGTTTGCTTTTTTGACTGCCGCTGCACACTGCGTGGATGCCTTCAGAGAACTATCCACAATGACTCCCAGGTCTTTTTCCTGATTGGTTGTAGCTAAATTAGCCCCCATCATATTGTATGTATAGTTGGGGTTATTTTTTCCAATGTGCATTACTTTACATTTATCCACATTAAATTTCATTTGCCATTTTGTTGCCCAATCACTTAGTTTAGTGAGATCTTTTTGAAGTTCTTCACAGTCTGCTTTGGTCCTTACTACTTTGAGCAGTTTAGTATCATCTGCAAACTTTGCCACATCACTGTTTACCCCTTCCTCCAAATCATTTATAAATAAGTTGAATAGGATCGGTCCCAGGACTGACCCTTGGGGAACACCACTAGTTACCCCTCTCCATTCTGAAAAAGTTCAATTTATTCCTACCCTTTGTTCCCTGTCTTTTAACCAGTTTTCAATCCATGAGAAGATCTTCCCTCTTATCCCATGGCAGCTTAATTTACGTAAGAGCCTTTGGTGAGGGACCTTGTCAAAGGCTTTCTGGAAATCAGCCAAAGGGCTCTGCATGCTTAAGGTATATACAGGGCTTTTATGATTGAATTAAGATTCTAGTTAGGTGAATAGCTCAGCTCACCTCACTGAAGATAATTTCATGAATGTTTGTAAAGCACTGAAGTAATATGATGAAAGCACCATAGAAAAGCCTCTGGGGAAATGAATAATTCTGAATTCAGGATGGCATGTACTAAATAATGCATGGGGGGTGGCCGTGGCTCTCAGAGAGGTACTGCCCTGTGCACAACAAACCCTGCTGGGAAACCCTGCCCTGGAGAGGTCCCAGCCCTATGGGGAAAGCACAAAGTTGGGCTGGGCTGGCTAGTCCCGGTTAGGGTTGCCAGCTTTGGCAGGATGAATTCCTGGAGCTTTCATTCATCTGATTCATCACTGAAAATTCCCTGCTTTTCTATGAAATACGACTCCCAATCTGCCCAGAACAGGTGCGGAGCTATTTGTAGGAAAAGCTCCATCACACTGTGTGCTGCCCGGAGTCTTTTAGTGGCCCGGCTTTTCCGCACAATACGCAGCCCAGCCTTGCGTCAGGACCTTTCAGAGGCTCCTCTACGTCAGAGTATACGGGAGCCATTGCCCGGCACTCGGGTGGCTCCGGCCTGCGCTGCTAGTCTGATACTAGCCCCGCTCTACTCCTTCCTGAGTGGCGTCACTACTCGTGATATTACGGGATCCTCCGGCGCCCAATCCTTCCGGTGGCGCCGCTACATTTGATATTACGGGCGCCCGTCGCGTCTTAACCCCCTCCCCCTTCGCCGAGCGGCGCCCTCACCTCTGCCCGTCACTCAGCGAAGGGGCCGCCCCGGCGGAGGCTGCGCACCGAGATGGCGGCCGAGATCCACGCCAGGCCGCAGAGCAGCCGGCCCGTCCTGCTCAGCAAGGTCGAGGGGCACCAGGACGCGGTGAGCGCCGCGCTCCTCATCCCCAAGGAGGACGGGCTCATCACCGCCAGCGAGGACAGGTGGGCGCCGGGCCTCCCCCGGGGGACCCCTCAGCCCCTGCTTCTCTCCGGGGAAGCCCCCGCGGCTCCCTGCCCGGGGCTGGCAGGTCTCCGCCCCCGAGGGATGGGGGAGGGAAGCTCCGCCCCCGAGGGATGGGGGGGAGCTCCCCCCCCCCCCGGGTTAACCCAGCAGCCCGCCCGTCGCGGTGCCCCCGGGTGGACCCTGCTCTTGGGGGCTCCCTGCCGGCCGCGCTCCAGCCTCCGACCCCTGCCCGGCTCCAGCAGCGCCGTGCCCGGGAGCAGCCGGGACGCGGGGGCCGTTGTGTGGACCGGGGCTGCCCTTCGTGCTGTTCCGGGGGGAGGGGGGCGGCCGGGGCCGGAGAGGGATCGGTAGGAAAAGCGCGGAGGGAAGTGCTGGGTGTGGGCTTAGGTCAGCTGGAGGAGGAGAAGGCGGCTCGTGGGTCAGTGAGCGCTTCTAGGGCGCAGGGCAGAAGCCCAGTGGGCGCAGGGGAGCGTCGGTAGGACCTGGCCTGCTTCAGTCTGTGCTACGGGATCGGAGGCAGGTTGCTGGCAAAATCCGTTAGATCCCCTCAGTCCCCAGAAGTGCCTTTGTCAAGGGCTGAATCCTGTTCTGGAGAAACTCAGCAGGCCTCTTACTACTTACTCTTACTACTTACTCAGCAGGCCTCTTACCAGCTAAAAGGTCCGATTCTGTTCGCGGATACACTAGTGATCATGAGAAATCAGAGTAACACTCTAGCACTGATTTAAGATTAGTAGCCCTGTTAGTCTATCCTAAAGAAAACGAACACTACTTGTGTCACCTTAGAGACTAACCAGTTTATTTCAGCATAAGCTTTCGTGTGCTATAGCTCGCTTCATCGATGCATAGACTGGAACACACTCTAGCATTGAGAGTAATGTGTAAACAGGAGTAGAACTTGGCTCTGATTATTTTAAACTCTGTCCTGGGATTGAGAGAGGAGCAGGTTTGTGAGAGTCCAGCTGGGTGTCAGATGCCAGATTGAGGGGCACAGTGTAAAAAGCCACAGTCTCTTTAAGGCATGAATTTTGCCAGAAGGCACAAAAATAGAGACTCTTGCCACTAGCCATAAAGAAACGGTGGATTGCAACACTGATTGGGGAAAATGAGCCACTTGTTACACTGGGAGTGGTGAATTGTGAAATTGAGCACGAGTTGGCTAGCATAGTACCAGTTGGGGTTGGTTACTTCTAAATACTAGAACTAACAAATACTTCCTACAACCTGTTTTGAGGATCTTGATGCACTTTGTGAACATAAATTAGGCTTCCCAATTCTCTTCTGAGATAGGTAGGTAGGCAGATATAATTACCCCTTTTACAGATGGGTAAATGGAAGCATGTGGAAAGATGAGATGGCTTCCCTGAATTAATGCAGAGCTAGGATTAGATCAGGTTTTCTGTTTAATCACTAGATCCCTTTGTTTCTATGATTATTGGGAGGAAAAGCAGCAAATATGGAAAAATCAGTGACTTCTGTTGTGAAAGATACCTATTGAGTGAAAGATAGCCACTGGGGATTGTTGGGTTGGAAGGGAGGTACAGCTATCAAAGTTGTCTGCAGGATGCTGTTATGAAGAAGTGGTAGCTGGAAAATTTTCCAGCAGGTGGGAATGAAGCAGAAAAAATGGGAGGTATATTGTAACAGGTGATAGGAATTGGTTTAGTAACTTAACATTAAGGGCTTGTCTTCACTGGGGGGGGGGGGTAAGGGGGGGATCGACTGAAGATGTGCACGTAGCTGAAGTCGGCGTATCTTCAGCCGACTTACCTGCTGTCCTCATGGCAGCGGCAGTCGGCGGCCGGAGCTACCCCGTCGACTCCAGCTTGCGCCTTGCGTCAAGCTGGAGTTACAGGAGTCGACGGGGGTGCCATGGGCGATCGATTTCTCGTGTCTTAACGAGACGCGAGAGATCGATCCCTAAAAGAGCGATCGCTACCCGCTGATGTGGTGGGTAGTGAAGACCTACCCTAAGTGGGTTTAGTAACAAACACTAGTAAAGGATTGATGAACATTTCTCGGGAGAACACCGAAAATGCTAATTCATATTTACTCTTTCTGTTCTGAGGAAAGATAGCATGAACGTGGGTTTTTTTGCTTAGTCTATTAAGAACTTCTTTAAATTCTGGAAAGAACTCCGATTCTAACATGTGTTCTGTAGTGAGGAAGAAATTGAAGACTGCATAAGGGAATCCTGTAAACAAGTAGTCTCTGCTTATTGTTTGGTATAACATTCAGAGAAGAGACAGAATTGTCTTTTGGAAGGTAGTTGGGGAAACCCACTTCCATCTGCGTAAGTAGATTAGAACCTCTAGATTTTTAGAGTAATGTTTTAATTTTAGGCACGTTTAGTCTTTAGCCCAGCCCTTGTGATCATGGAGAGAGTTCAAAAATGTGAACCTTGAAAGCTCAAATCAGAAAGCAAATGCAAAGTATCCAAAGCTGTTATTTCAAAATCATGATTTGCAGGATCGGACTCTAATTTTTGAATATTTAGGATTGGCATTGCCGGATTTAGGAGCTGATCAGTGCTTCTAAGTTACTTGGGTTGTTTTGAAAATACCACACTTAGACAGCCAAATGTGGATTTAGGAGCTCTAGGGATGAGGGATTTGGGGTGCAGGAGGTGTGCCAGGATCGGACCAAGGGCTTCTGAGGCCAGCAGGGGAATCTGGGCTTGGGCAAGGGATGGAATGTAGAGCAGGAGGGCAGAAGGGGTATATGGCTCCATGCAGCGCTTACCGGAAGCAGCAGCATGTCCCAGCTCTTATATGGAGGCGTAGCCAGGCAGCTCTGCCATGCCCCAACAGCTCCCATCTACCATGGTTCCTGGCCAATGGGAGCTGTGGAGTCAGTGCTCAGGGAGCAGGGATGGAGGCAGTGTGCCTGCAGAGGTGCCTGGCTGCGCAGGTGCCAGCAACTGCGGGGACAGAGCTACCCAAGGTGAGCGCCCACATGGAGTTCAGTTTTTACCAGGGACACACAGCCGACCACAGCACTAAGTGCTGGGTTTGGCATGTGATCAGAGCAAGCCTGGGCCAGTTTTCTTAGCCCTGTTCCATGGAGATGGGGAACTCTTGTGTCCCATGAGATACCTGTGGGAGAAATTGGCGCTGGAGCCATATTCTGGATCTGTGGTGAAGCCTGACCAGCTCAATTTCCCATTTCCCTCTTTTTCACCCCTCTTTCCCCCTGCGCACAGCTGCTCTGACACGTGTCTCTTCTGCTGCTCCTTTGGTGGCGGTGGGGAGCCAGCATTAGCATGGTGTTTATTTATTTCAATATGCTTCCATGCAAAGGACATAAGGGGAACAATGATTTTTCTACATGTTCTCTGCCGACACTGAACAGCATTTTATGGCACTCTATCTCTAGCCCCAGAGCTATCAACGGCCTGTGGCAAACAGTGGTGGTGGTGGAATTTCACACAAAGGTTGCAACTACTTTTTGTGATGGTGTTAGTATAAATACTGGGATTGCTGCTTGCTCTCCCTATAATAATATCCTTCATCTATAAATCTCCTATACTAAAGCTCGTTCAGACGGATACTGTATCCCCAATTCATACTAAAACATTCCACCTTTTTTTAATGTCCAAAATCTATCTATCTATCTATATAAAAGTCAAGTGGTGTATGTATGTATGTATGACTGCAAACTCCTCCGGCACTGTTTGAGCCAGAGACTTGAAATTTGGTACAGTTAGGGGTCTTGGGGTCTAGATGGTCGTAAGGGTCGAAAAATTTTCGGATCTCACCTCTGACGCCCCCCAGGGGTGAAAGTCTTTCAGGGCCAATCACATCAGCTGGGCGGTTAGGTGGTGATGATGTCATAATACCCCCTCCAACAGACACCGCACTCGCTCAGCTCACTGCCCCTCCCTCCTCCAACGGAACCCCGGAGATCCCTCAGTTCTCTGCCCCTCCCAACGGAACCCCGGAATCCATCAGCTCTGTGCCCCCCCCCCCCCCACCTGCGAAGGTCCCCGGAGTCCCTCGGCTCTGGGCCCCCTCCTCGCCTGCGACGGATCCGAGTTGGGTTTGGTGGGATGGTAAGTGAGGTGGGGGTGTCTGGTTCGGTCGGGGGGGGTGAGGTGGGGGTGTTGGGTTTGCTTGGCGGGGTGAGGTGGGGGTGTCGGGTTTGGTCGGGGGGTAAGTGAGCCGGGGGGTGTCGGGGTTGGTCTGGGGGAGTGGGAAGGTGTCGGGGTGGGTGCCCAGACCAAACACGACCCCCCCCCCCCCCCCGGCTCACTTACCCCCCCGAGCAAACCCGACACCGCCACCTCACCCCCCCACTAACCGCAAAACCCCCTGACCAACCCCAACACCCACACCTCACCCCTCACCCACCCCGACAACTTCCCACCCCCTCAGACCAAACCCGACACCCCCCCCCCCCCCCCCCGGCTCACGGTGCACTGTGTAGCACACAGATTATTAAATACACTGTTCAGTCGGGGGGTCAGGTGGGGGTGTCGGGTTTGCTCGGGGGGGTCAGGTGGGGGTGTCGGGTTTGCTCGGGGGGTAAGTGAGCCGGGGGGTGTTGTGGTTGGTCAGGGGGGGTGGGAAGGTGTCTGGGTGGGTGAGGGGTGAGGTGTGGGTGTTGGGGTTGGTCAGGGGGTGTCAGCTGTCTGCCCCCTCCCCACCTCCGACTGACCCGAGCAACGCCGGGCACTTATGCTAGTGTCTTTTAAAAAGTGACACCCCAAATGAGGTAAGGAACTGTAGCTCAAGACTGAGAGTCTATAAACCGTCCTATAATCTGTTTCATTAGTCTAGGGAGCTATTGTTGTTTTGGTTCTTGGATTCTCAGACTTCAGCATTTGTTGCATTAGATTATATGTAAGAGATTGCTTGCTCCCTTAAGAGTAGGGGGAATATAAGATTGTCATGCATTTCTGAGCCACAGCTTAATATGATATCAAACTGTTTATTTGACCTCAAACTTCATGCTCTTCAGCTTTTGCTTCAGAACAATGCTTGAACTGTGGGACATAGGAGTAGTACGGCTAGGCGTTCTGTTCCATATAGTAACTTCTTACATCTGAGCAGCAAAGAACGAAGGGATAACAATTGGAGCATTCTAGCCCTCTATCCCTCCTAGTTTAAGGAACATACCTCTTGAGTAGATTGTGATGTAGTGGATAGTAAAACAAGGCAGTGCAGTGCTTTCAGTAAAGTTTGAAGTTTGTTGGACTAACGTGTGACTTTCCTGTCTTAGCTCATGCATAACATGCAACAACAGACCTTGTGTGGGTGGTGAAATCTTGCTATTGAAAATGTTCTAAGAGGGAGGTAGGGATCCTAGAACACTCAGCATGTGATCATTGTTCTATTATTGCTCCTATTAGGATTTTGCTAATTGCTTGGAGTTTTTGTGTTGTCTTGAAATGAAAACCCCAAATGAGAATACTGGCACTTATGGTGTACAGCACCATTAACAGGAAACGTCCTTCCCCAAAACAAAAAAGACTCTTATTGTGGAATTTCCACAAAGTCACAGTGAGTCAGTGACAGAACCAGAACTCAGTAGTCCTCATGCTCCCATGCTCTGAATGCTTATCATGCTGACTCTCCAGCCTTTCACAAAGCCGAGAAAAGGCATAAGCTAGTACAGAAGTGGGCAAAGTACGGCCCGCGGGCCAGATCCGGCCCGCGGGCTCCTCCAAACCGGCCCCCGAGGTCTGGCTGGGGAGGCTGCTCTTGCCCCTCCCCCGCGGCCTCAGCTGCTGCACTGGGGAAGTTGTTCCCCCGTTGGCCCCCTCCCGCGTGGCCTCGGCAGGACACGGTAGGGAAACTGCTCCAGCCCCTCTTGCCCTGTCTCCCTCCCCCGCGGCCCCAGAGGGCCGCGTGAGCAGCGCTGTTGGGCGGGGCTGCGCGACAGCGTGTCCAGCTCCCGGCCAGACACGTTGCGCGCTCTGGGAGATCAGCGCAGCCGTGTGTCTGGCTTTGGGCCAGACACACTATTCTAGGCAGCGGCGAGGTAAGAGGACCGGGGCCAGGCAGGTTACCTAAAGGGGCAGAAGGTGGGGGGGGGGGGAGGGAGGAGGTTGGATGGCACATGGGAGTCCCAGGGGGCCTGTTGGGGGTGGAGGTATAGATAGGTGTCAGGGAAAAGGAAGCTTGGATAAGTGGATAGGGTCCTGGGGGGGGTGAGTAAGGAAAAGGAGACCTGTGGAGGGGGTGGTCAGGGGCGAAGGAGCAGGGGGGCTTGAGGTGGGGTCTTGGGGCGGTGGCTAAGGGCAGGGGGTCTCTGGAGGGGGCAGTCAGAGGACAGGGAGCAGGGGGGGCTTAGATAGGGGGTGGGGCTCTGGGGGGCCATTAGAGTAAGGGATCTCCAGATAGGGCGATGGGTTGGGGGTTCTGAGAGGGGGTAGTCAGGGGGCCAGAAGTGAGTGGGAGTTGATAGGGGGCGGGGCCAGGCTGTTTGGGAGGGCACCGCCTTCCCTACCCGGCCCTCCACACAATTTTGAACTCCGATGTGGCCCTCAGGCCAAAAAGTTTGCCCACCCCTGAGCTAGTAACTCTAGAGTAGCTGAAATATTTAAATCCTGGAAGTTTTTAAAGAGAGTCAACTAAGGATGTAATATGTATCAGTATTATCTTGTTGCGCAGTGGTTATGTATTTTCCTTGTGTTATGGAGGGTGTTCGTGGAGGCAATGGCCTTGTTAGAACTAGCTTTTCAAGTAATGGTCTAAATGCAACAGCCTGAAGAAAGCTGCTTGGGATGAAACTTTGGCTTGGCTTATGGCTGAAATTATTAAATACACTTTGATTTTTATGCAAAGTGCAACTTCCCAATGGTCTCTTGAATGTGATGCTATCTATATTCTCTGTGCTAAAACTTTTTGTTTCAGCTGCAGTATTTATTTGGTAATTCTCTTCAGAAAACTTGCCACAGGCTTTTCAGTAGCGGCTGTGCGGAGTGAGTCAAACACATCAGTATATTGACTCACTATCTTTTTTTACATCACAGATCCACCTCCGTAAACTTACGGTTTCAGCTTGCACTTCCTAAATAACTTTATTTTATTTCTTAAACTTTCTTTGTGGCTTTTATTTTTATAAGCCCTGGCTGGGAATTTACAGGACATCATTTCTCAATGTTGTAAATGGTTGTGGAGGTAGTCAAAAGGCCCTCAATTCAGCTCTCACTAATGTGGGTTAATTGCATCCATATGGCACTATAGTACAACCTTTGAGTTACTGCTATGCAGGTGGCACTTGGGTGCAGAAAGAGAACAGTTTCCTAGTATTCTATTCCTGTGGGGATATTTGTTAAGATAATTCAGTTTCAAATCTGTGTTTCAGCAGATGCAGGAAGTTGAGTGCTACTCTTGGTAATGCTGTTTGTAGGTCATAGCATAACACTGAATTTGTGTCGTTGCAAATGAGAGCAGAATCCAACCCTGAAACTAAAAGTACAGTTGGATCACCTTTATCTTTTTATCCAAACAAGTGTAACCTCTACCACAAGACTAATAAATCTTGAGCAAAGAAAACTATTTGTAATATGAAAGTTTCCCAGGGAATTGGAAAATACTCAACAATCTCTTGCTAGTTCTTGTTTCTGTAAGAGTTTGTCTGAGCTTTTGTATTTACACTAGATGCATTTGAACTAAACTAATTTGCAAAGTAGTCTTACATTTTTTTTTATAGTTCATATATAAATACAAGGGGACAACTTTGGGACCATTAGAATTCATTGGCATACTTTCAGTGGCTTGGCTGGGGCCAGGATTTGGCCCTGCGGTAATAGTTTAGACAGTAGAGGAAGTGTTGCTTCTGTAGCCTATGTAAATGCAGCTCTAAATTAAGGTTGCATATATAATGATGTATCCATAACTTCTGAAGGTAGTGAGTGGTGGCTGAAGGCTTCTGTCTTCCAAGATTAACTTGGAAAGAAACAATATTGATTGTAAGGTTTTGAAATAGGGACTGCATCTATGTACAGAGGAAAGAAAGACTGGTCCACTTGTTGGATGCTAGCCTGTGACTTGGGAGATCAGAGTTCAGTTTTGTGCCTTGCCTCAGCCTTCCTGTGTGAGCTTCAGCAAGTCACTTAATCTCTCTGCCTCAGTTCTGCATCTGTAAAATGGGTATAATGTTTCTATCTCATGGGACGTAGAGGATAAATAAATACATAAACTGAGGTGCTCAGACTCCATTGCGATAGTAGCTATGTAAGTACTATCGATTCAGTTTACAGAACACCTAGCACAATTCGGTCCCAATATTTATTCTGTCTTCTCAAGTCTAACTCAAATATTTAAAAAATCACATTTTAATATCTAATGTGAACTTCAGTTCAGACATGCTGATACTGACCAGTTATTAACATTCCCTGATAAATAGTTTATTGCATCTTTTCATTTCAAGTTTAGGCTGCAAACTCTGCTGTGCAAGCTCAAGGACACTGGTTGAATTAAATCTTTTTACTGCTCTCTTTTGGGAACATGTTGATAGGAGTGTTCCATTCAGTTTGCTGGAGATTTCAGTTGTTCAGTCTACCAGCAAATTGTCTGCCTTGAAATGTTTGTTAGCCTATCAGAATTATTTAATGTTTGAATACTAGTGCCACTTCTTTTAAAGCAGAGGATGGTGTTTGTGATTGTACCAATAATTGCACGCTCAGATTTGATAGTGGCACATGCAGATTTATAGTCACTTTTTATTTTCCAGACTCTGGCATAATTATTTAAAGAGGAGTCTAGAAAATAAGTTGGAGTTTAGCTGAATTGCATGCATTGGAGTTCTGCAGCATTCCAGAACTTTTTGTCTTAATGTCTTCAGAAAGCTATCTCAAGTGACAAAATGTTCAACCAATGAAATGGCAAGTGAGAAACTCCCTTTGGTCAATCTCGAGGACACAATAAATGTGGTTGGTAACAGCTTCTGAAAAATAATTTAAAGTAACATTTTATGCATGCCATATACCAAACCAGTACAACCTGAAATTCACATTTGGGCATAGCTGTGATTTGTAATATCTCTAGAAATCAGTTTGTCATCCTGGAGGGACTACTACTTTAGCTTAGCCACTTTTCACTTTACATTATATCCCAGAAGAGTATCATTTTAATGATTGTTTATTTCAAACAATGTAACTGACTCTTACACTTCTATAGTATACACATTAATGGATCCCTAAGGTTAGCCTCACAACATCCATCTAAAATATTGCCTGTGTGTTTCATAAAGGAATCTGAGGTACAGAGAGGTTGAGTGGTGCTATCTGCAGTCACAGAATTCTATGGAAGGATAAGCAAGACCCAAATTCCCCAGAGTTCTGGTTCTCTGTATTAACCACTGGACCATTTGTTAAATAAAATTGGAATGAGAATGGATTGATAATGAAAGAGCTGGAGTCCATGAGTGATTTTTGGCTCTAATGTTGTGAAATTCCTGAAGTGAATACAGTAAACCCTCCATTTAACGGACTAATTCGGGCGAGGGGGTGTCCGTTAAATCAAAAAGTCCGTTATTTAATAAAAAAAAAGAGCTGTCAGAGCAGCAGCCCGCCCGCCACAGGGTCAGCCAGCCTGCCCCGGTCCCGGCTGCTGGGACCCGGGCGGCAGGCGGGAGCGCTGGCAGCCAGCCCGCCAGAAATGGATTTCGGATGCATCAGACTTGCTCAGAAATTTTGTCCGTTGCATCCGAAGTCCGTTAAATCGAGGTCCGTTAAATCGAGGGTTTACTGTAGTGTACATAAGAGGGGTATGTGGAAAGATCATTATTTGCTATAGGAGCACTTCATTCTAGTCTCTTCCTGTATTAGAATTGGCATCCCCTACCAATAGGGTGACCAGATAGCAACTGTGAAGAAACGGGACGGGGTGGGGGTTATAGATGCCTGTATAAGAAAAAGTCCCCAAAACAGCACTGTCCCTTTAAAAATGGAACATCTGGTCACCCTACCTACTGAGAAGTTCACACTACTGTTCAGGAAGAGGAAGAGCACTGCAGATGCAGACATCTAAGAGGCAAAGAAAAGAGAAGTGGAGAAATCAGTGTTCGGTGTATAATTAGCCATTCCTGACAGGGGTCTCTTCAGATTTTGCTATACTTCATGGCATTATACATTTACGGTACTAGCAGAGGGACTGGAGGAATAATAGTCTCATCAGTCTTGAATGACTGCAAAATGCAAACCCAACATTGGTGGTTTAATTCTTATCTGGGTTTTCTTTTAAATCAAAATAAAAAGAAACTGTCTAAGATTTGTTTGGCTGACCTTTGCAATTTGTCTCCAGCTATGTGGCCTTCAATCAGCGGGACTATATCTTTGTAAAACAGATACTGTATGCACCACATTCTCAAGAAATTATCTGACTAGAAACAAGCTGGCAATGTTATGCCTTCATGGTACTGTCTTCAAGAACAGTGAAATGTACAAGAGACCTAAGAGGGAACAAAGGCTATATGCTTTCAAAATCTGTAATGAATTTTCTCAACTGCTGTGGCTACTACAGTTCATTCTTCTGTCAGTTGAGAACAAAGATAATTGAAAGGCTTTGGTCAAAAGTGAAAGAGGCTTGAATTAGTGCAGCTGAAAGCTGCACTTGGAAATTCTTCAAACCATTTTGATGAGTATGATGAGGACGCATAAAAAGCAGGCGGAAGATGATCCAAACTTTCTAAAAGCTGTGGAAACAGTAACTGTGAATATTGATTTTTAATAGCAGTGCCCAAATGGAAGGCACATGTGAACCATTCATAACATCGTTCACAAAAAGTCCACATCTGTTAAATGAGGGAAAACAACCCCTGCATCTGTAAAGCATAACTTCTGGATCTTGCCGCAGGCTGTGGATGGTGATGGGGGAACCATGCCACTTTCTCCAAATAAGACACATTTGTGAGAGATAACATATATCTGAGTGGTTTGGGTGGAGTGCAGTGTGGGGCATGGGATGACGTGTTGAATAAAAATTGAACAGCAGCTTGATATTATGCCTTCCTGGGGGAAATTGGGTATGTGATTACATATGATATAACTTTTTATTTGCAAGGTCGCCTGAGTTAGGGGATGCGTTGTCAATTCTAACTTTGCCATGTCAAAACGTTGACATTCATATCAGTATGAACTGCAAACTGAATGGCCTTGTTTATGTAAAATTTTTGGTTGGAATTCTAATATAATACACTGTAGTCCAACCTTGAAAATACACCAATCCAAATACCATGTCTTTGCCCTCTTTCCTTCTTTTATTATAGTTAAAATTAAATTAGTTGTCTAACAGTATTGTGTGAGTGAGTAGAAAATGTAAGCTTGCTGTAATTTGTGACCGGACATAACTCTTCCTAAAAGCAATAAAATTGCCAATCTCTTGCCACCCAAAACAATAAACCAACTCCATCCAACACTTGTGAAAACAGTGCCTGTCTTTTTTTTTATTATTTGAATATCACATTTCAGTGGTAGTCTCTTGTAAATGTGATTTCCTCATTCCCTTCAGGGTATAATCTGTAACTACCTTCAAGATAACGATATAAATGGAGGCCTAAATTACTCTCAGCCCCCACTAGCTAGCAAAGTGGAAGTTATAACTAGACAGGGAGGAAAAAAATCTTAGTAACACTGTCTACTTGAATCTTTTAAAAAAAATTTATCTTCTCCTGAAGCCTTTTTTAAATGTCATGTCTCAAATATTTTTAAATATATATCAAATAAAAATATGGGTTTTCTGCTTATAGCTGTTCTTCCTCCTCTTCTTCCCACCCACTCCCACCCCCAAAAAACATTCAGGGCAAGCACAGGAGCAACAGTATTAAATTTTTTGAAAATCACTTTTTCAGTCCTTTCCCTTCTTTTAAGGACCTGATCCTGAACCACTGGATTCAACGGGAGCAGGCCTTATGAGCAAAAACCTGCATATTGTCTCCATTTCTGTTTTCTAATTTAAACGGATCAACAGTTTATTTGCATTTTATGTATAAGAGAGCTCCCCTCAGCAGTAAGTGATCCCATGCTAGTGCATGAGGCCAAGGGCAACTAACAACAAAATAGGGAAATTGGTCATACACAAAGTAATCCTAAACATATGCATGGAGGAGGAAGGGAAATAAACTACAAAAGGAGGGGGTTGAGTCACCATCACTGCTACCGTTTGATACCAGGGTAGATAACAGGGGAGCAGCCCTGACAAATGCAAAGAACCAGATGGGGTGACCCAACTGATCTTTGACCTACTGTCTATTAGCTTGAATGTAATTGTCATATAAACATAAATTTGATGTTTATGTATAAATTGTGGTCCGCATCAGGCTTAAATCTCGTCTTTGATTCTGACTGACAAAGAATATATAATCGATGTAATGAACTATTCTCTGACAGAAGGGTTGAAATAGTCTTCTGCAAAGCCTCCCGTATCTACTCAGATAACATTACAACTGTTGTGGAGGAAGCTGTTCAGAGTCCTCTCTGAAGGCATTATCCTGTACCATATTAAAATGGGGTAGTAGAAAAGCAGAGGGGTTACTGGCGTCTTTAAAAAATAAAAATAATAATAATGCAAAGAACCCACCAGTATAGGTGTGTAATGATTGATGCACAAACTTACAACTTTTCTCTTTCTTCCTCCTTTCCCCTACATCCCACAGAACAATTCGAGTATGGCTGAAAAGGGACAGTGGCCAGTACTGGCCGAGCATTTACCACACAATGTCATGTAAGTAACACTATATGTGAATATTATGATGTATTGATTACTAGGTTCAGTCAAACATAAAATCCATTCTAGGGATCTGTTAAATTGTTAATGTTTAAAGAAAAGTAATAGTAATTCTGTTTATGATTAGGCTATGGGAAACCCCTTTTGAATTAGAATAATTTAACAATAATTGTAGATAAGCTCAAACAAATATTTGCTGGGGTTTTAACTTTTCAGCATAAATGCACAATTTTTTTGTCAAAATAGTTCTTTAGTATTGTTTGAAAGGATATTGTGCCAATGCCTATAATGGGGAGCATATTTAATAATGTCTCATATTTTGGCAACATTACACTTGCACACACTTTTTAAAGGAACACTCTCAAATTCTTTAGATCTGAATTTGACTTCGTTTCTAGGGTGTGCGTGTGTGTGTTCTGGATTCTGAATGTTTGGCCTTAAAACTCTTGTTGAGAAATTAAGAACTGAAAGAGCGTCTTGTTTATCTATGTAATATTATTGGAATCAGAAGTTGCTATTGCACATGGTCTGCTAGTGTATATAAATACTTAAAAGTTGATCACAGGGGGAAATTCTTATTGTTAGTTGTGATGCATCACTTCTTACAACCTGAACGTATTGCCCATAAAATCTCTTCTGCTTTAATCTTTCTGCCTAAGGAATCATTACTTAAATGTAGAGCTGCTGTCTAGAAGTTTACATAAATGGTATTAAACCATGACAGTGTAGGATATACACAAACATAGGACCAAGTCGTGCAGTATAATGAAAGCTACCATTGAAGACAGTGTGAGCTTTGCCTGAGGACTGCAGGATTTGGCCCTTAATGTTGTTTCTGGTACAGGACATGCCAACTAACATATCTTAATTGTAGACTGAACTGAACTAACCACTCAACTTGTGCATCCGCATCACTTTTTTCTCAACCATTAACTTTTTTAAAACAAAAAAATTGGGGGGGGCAGTCATGAAGGTCAAGAGGACTGGGAAAAGCTAATGCTCTTTCTACACCATAGGAGAAGCTACTACAGTAAAACCTCAATTTAACGGACCTCCATTTAACGGACTTCGGATGCAACGGATAAAATTTTTAAGAAAGTCCGATGCATCCGAAATCCGTTTGTCGAGGTCCGGCTGCGGGCTCCCTGCTGTAGCCAGAGTTAGAGCTGCGCGCGGGCTGCCTGCTGGCTCCCCGCTGCCGCCCGGGTCCAGGCAGTGGGCCGGCTCTCCGCCGGGGTCCCGTCTGCCGCCCGGGTCCTGGCAGCCAGCTGGAGCCCCTAGCCCCGGGGAGCGCGGCTGCAGTCGCGCTCCCCGGGGCTAGGGGCTCCAGCTGGCTCCCCGGGCGGCGGCTGCAGTCGCGCTCCCCGGGCGGCGGCTGCAGTCGCGCTCCCCGGGCGGCGGCTGCAGTCGCGCTCCCCGGGCGGCGGCTGCAGTCGCGCTCCCCGGGCGGCGGCTGCAGTCGCGCTCCCCGGGCGGCGGCTGCAGTCGCGCTCCCCGGGCGGCTCCGCGCCTGGAGCCCCGAGCCCCGGGGAGTGAGCCCCAGGGAGCGCCGATCAAGCCGCGAGCCCCGGGGAGCACGGCGCCTGGAGCCCCGAGCCCCGGGGAGCGAGCCCCGGGGGAGCGCGGATCAAGCTGCGCTCCCCGGGCGGCGGCTGCAGCCGCGCTCCCCGGGCGGCGGCACGCCTGGAGCCCCGAGCCCCGGGGAGTGAGCCCCAGGGAGCGCCGATCAAGCCGCGCTCCCCGGGCGGCGGCTGGAGCCGCGAGCCCCGGGCGGCGCCGCGCATGGAGCCCCGAGCCCCGGGGCGCGCCGATCAAGCCGCGCTCCCCGGGCGGCGGCTGGAGCCGCGAGCCCCGGGCGGCGCCGCGCATGGAGCCCCGAGCCCCGGGGAGCGCCGATCAAGCCGCGCTCCCCGGGCGGCGGCTGGAGCCGCGAGCCCCGGGGAGCGCCGATCAAGCCGCGCTCCCCGGGCGGCGGCTGGAGCCGCGAGCCCCGGGGAGCGCCGATCAAGCCGCGCTCCCCGGGCGGCGGCTGGAGCCGCGAGCCCCGGGGAGCGCCGATCAAGCCGCGCTCCCCGGGCGGCGGCTGGAGCCGCGAGCCCCGGGGAGCGCCGATCAAGCCGCGCTCCCCGGGCGGCGGCTGCAGTCGCGCTCCTGGGGTGGCGGCTGGAGCCCCGAGCCCCGGCCGCCAGCAGGGACTGGGGCCGGGGCGCATGGGGGTCCAGGGCACATGTTTGTTTTTTTTGTTGTTGTTTTTTTTTGTTTGTTTGTTTTTTTTAAAAAAAAAAAAATTGGTGGCTTTTTGGCGGAGGGGAAGTACAGTAAAACCTCGAATTAAGGACTAATTGGGCAGGCTGGGGTTGTTTTTTTTTTTTTAATTTTTAAATAACGGACTTTTGGGTTTAATGGACACCCAGTCGCCCGAATTAGTCCGTTAAATCAAGGTTTTACTGTACTGTTAAAAGTGAGATTATCACTTGAACAGTCAGAGTCCAAGTGTTTGTGACCTGTACCAGTTCAATGTTTCTTTAAAATATCACATTTCTTGAATGATTCTTATTCACAAACTGGGTTTCTTTTATGGCCTGCTGCTATTATAGGTTTTCCCTTCTAATGAGAGAATAGTATGGTAGCTCTCAAATCAATGAAGGCTACACTCAGAAAGCTACACTCAAGACTTCTGGAATATGCTGCTCAAACAGTTTCACTTTTGTTTCTTCAGCCTGTCCCTCCCTTCTCACATTTATCTACTTCTCCTTGTCCAGATCTATTCTGCCCCCAACAATCTTCTATTCATTGAACTTTTTGAAACTTTGCACCTCTAGAGAGGTAAGGGATTGACTCTGTGTACACATTTTCAGAGATACAATAGAGTTGAGGTTTATGTCTCGCTTCAGTATATTATTTGTTTAAAATCATTTTTGTAGTTAACAAGCATGTTCTTTGGAATTACAAATCACAGTTTGAAAACTGCAAAACTAAGCATCTGATAGTATCTTCTAGACTGAGCACTGAGTCCCATTGAGTGGATTGAAAGATTAACCTCAATAATTTATACAGAAGCTCCTTGAACACCATAAAATCAGATCCCTAATCCATGATTTATTGGGACTCATTTACAAAACATTTCTTAAACATTCCATGAATATATTGTCATACTATAGAACTAGAATTTATAGTCCCTATTCTATGGTGAGATATCTTTGAGCTATAATGTATCTTAATTAAAACTATCTTTAGATAGGGTTTTTCCTCAAAAAGCATTTTATCAAAAAAAATTCTTTTTTTTTCTTAAATCCATTTTTATCCACCCTAGATTTGGGGTCTGGAAAACACACATTCTAATGAGATGCTAAAAAGCTCTATTTAGTTTATCCAAGTTTAAGGAGTGATGTGATCACAGTCTACAAGTGCTTATGTGGGAAAGAGAGATTTTTTTTTTCCTGCTAGATTAAAAACTATCATGACATGAGATCCAATGGGTTGGAAGCTGAAGCTAAACAAATTCAGAGTAGAAATAGGCTCCTAATTTCATAGTGAGGGTAACTAGCCAATGGAACAATTTGCTTAGCAATGATGTGGATTCCTTGTCTCTTGAAATCAAGACTAGATATTCTAGAAGACCTACAGTAGCTCAAACAGAAGTAATAAGCTTGAAACAGAAATTAATGGGTGAGGTTTTTTGTCCTGTGTTATGCAGGAGATCAGATTAGATTATTGGAATGGATTTGTCTAGCATTATGTATCAAAAGAATCGTTAACTTTAAGTTGTATTAGATGTGCAAAGAAATATCTGCCAAGATATTAGAGGAAAAACAGTAAATCAGAGCCTCTCCCCACAGAAAGATGTGGCTAGTGTTGCAGAAGATTTATCATTATGATGATGTAGAAATTGTGGTGAAATAGATTCACTCTTATATATTTCTGCATTAATTTTTTTTTAATTCCTCGTTCATTGCCTGTTTTGTTCGGTTCACCACATTCTCACAGAGTACCTCTAAAGGCATTATTCCCTTTTTGAGTTTATTCTGAGAGCCCGTTACAAAAACAGAAGTGTGAATATAATCAGATGAGACCATCTTTTGCATGGCTGCTGACAGAAGCACAAAATGATTGTTTTACCACAACAGATGTGCAAGGTTTGAAATGCATGATCAGAATGTGTTCAGATATTTCTGCCCTGAAATCTGCCTCCTCCAGTTGTAGCTTATGCCAACTCAAGAAAGGTGGTAGAGGTCCTGGGTAGTTGCTCTGTCATGCAGTCAAAGACTTTGAACTTGAGATAACATTGCAAGCCTCACTTCGATAAGTTAGCTTCTGGGTATGAACTCTTCAAGCTAGATTTTCCGCACTGGTCAAATTCCATTTGTTCATGCCATCTTGTGGCTGAAACTAATGGGGTGTGTTTCCTTTACAGCACTACTATACCTTGCTGTAGTCTAGCAACAGGGAATTAAATCTTTGCTTTGAAAGAGACACACAATAAAATAAAACCATCTCTTCTTCAGTTGGAGCCTGACAGTCAATCTGCTTATCAAAAACTGGAATCTTTCTTCCTATAGGCAAAAAACATTCAGTTTTAATTGTGATATGATCTGTACTTTTAACAATTCTAATGTGATGGTCTTCTTGGCAGCTCCTTGTTCAGCTATGGCTTATCATCATGACAGCAGAAGAATATTTATAGGCCAGGATAATGGTGCCATTATGGTAAGTTGTTGCTGTTGCAGTTCATTTTAAGAACATAAGTTAATTGTGAAGCCACTTTGATAGTGGCTGGATAATTGTAGATTTGCCTGAATTGTCCATGAGCAGTGTATATAGTCAGCCTATATCCAACCTTTCATTTTATACTTAAAATCAAACTACAGAATAACTGAAAAATGTTTTCATGTGTTAGAGGAAGTAACCTCAGTTTCCTTGCTGTAGGGCTTCAAGTCCTTGTGTTTTGATTCTAGTCCATATGGCAGGTGTGCGCAACTCAAAGTAGCGAGGGCCATATTACTGCAAAAAAACAACTGTGAGCCGAAAAGCCCTGCCCTTGCCCCGCCCTCATCTGCTTTCCTACCCCTGCTTGTCTTGTCCCCCCCTACTCCTCCCCCCCCCCAACGCGCGCTGCACAGTGAGCCTGTGTGGGCCGCATGTGGCCCCCGGGCCGCATGTTGTGCAGGCCTGCTCTATGGCATTAGTGTCCAGCCTTTTCTCTCTCCCTTGTGTGGGGTCACCCAGTCATGCATTCCCCACCTTATTCCTTGGTGCAGACGCTACATCATTCCTGCTTTGTCCTTATCTCTCCTGTTTTCTTGTGTTTTTACACTCTTGTTTTTCCCCCTTTTTTACCACATGTACTTTCTCTCACAAAAAATGTTGCAGAGAACAGTCCTCTGTTGCAAACAAGGGGTTAAAAGGGTGGGGGGAACATGAATCTAACCTCAGAGAAGGGATGAAAACTTGTGACTGCCAAAAGCTTCACTTCCATAAGAGACCCTTAAAAATACAAAGTGATGCAGGGTAGGATAACTGCTAATACGTGATGACATTTCCCATTTTTTTTCTTCCAACACATTCTTTGGTCGATTTGATTCCGAATGCAAATCCTCTACTGAAAAGATGAGTGATCCATCTCCATGAGCTGATAAGAATAAATCTGCACTTTAATCTGTGGTCAGCGTGATATTGAGTGTAGTATCTGCCAGCTTGTGGCTTCTAAGGGCTGGTCTCCACTAGAAAATTAGTTTGACCCAGCTGTGGTGTTCAGGGATGTGAAAAATCCACATCCCTGATGACATGGCTTAGCCAACCTAAGTCCCTGTGCATAGAGCACTAGGTTGATGGTAGAATTCTTCCACCACTATAGCTATTGCCTCTTGGGGAAGTGAATTAACTACTGCGATGGGAGAATCTTTCTTTGCTATAGCAAGTATCTATACTGAAGTGCTTCAGTATTGCAGCTCTAGCGTTTCAAGTGTAGACAAGCCCTGAGAACAAACCTAGCTTTTTGTAGCATGACAGGTTGCCAGCTTAAGTCTGTTGCTTATACGAGGTTATTGCTTTATTCTTGGTGCCAAAGATTTTCCTCAGACCGTCTGATTCCCATTTCAGCCTGAGAGGATGTGCTGTTTTACTTTGTCTAACTGTGTGTTTCCTTGGTATTAGGAATTCCATATATCAGAAGACTTTAATAAGATGAACTTTGTCAAGAGGTACCCAGGTAATGCAGCATGGGGTCTTCACTAATCTGTTTACTTCACAGATGAGATTTTTAAAACATTCAACGCATTGGGAGGCACCTTCATAATTAAGCCTAGGTCAAATACGGACATTAACTCTAATAGAAATATATTTGTAAATTACTGGTAGTTACCTTTTAATCAAAATAGGATCCATTTGTGTACCCAAGTGTAGGATTTTAGAATGTGTTTAAAATCTAAAATTATTTTTTGACCATAGTCTTACTGCAAAGCTGCTGGCTTTGTTGTCATGTAGTTGGCTATGGAGAATATTTCTTCTGAAAAGCTTTACGTTCAGAGCTGAAGAAAACAAAACCCTCTTACACAGTCTGGCTCAAATTTTTTAGAAGTTTGTGAGTGAGAGAGAGTTGCTACGACGTTTGTGGTGTGAAGGTCATCACAGGTGGGAGCCAGGAATCTCCAAAGGATTGAGAGTAGGAGCTGTATTAAAACCTCGTATAACTTTAAGCTAATGTGCTGAATGTCTCAAACTGTGGTTATATTGTTCAGTACGGAATAGAGGTAATACATTTGTGGATGCTTCAATCTTCAGATTACTTTGATTTCTAAAGGGGGTGAAACTGATGGAGTACTGGTATCTAATATAAGGAGAAGGGGAAATTCTGCTCTTTAAATACAGTTTGGTGGTTTGGTCTAATAGAGGATAGTACTTCATCAGTGCAATAATTAGGCCAAAATGCCTGTTACTAAACACTGGGGCTCTTAGGTCTTAGTTAAAGTAGTAAGAACTGAGTAGTGCTGTAAAAATGATATCATACAAGATCCCCATTCATCAGGTATTTCTGGCAGTAGAAGGGACTACTCTGTTAAAACTAATGTTGATGAAAGATACGAGGTTCTTTCCAAGCATTATTTAGTATTCATTCCTTTTTAAAGAATGCAAAGCCTAATTCAGTCACTACTATTCCACAGTTACTAATTAATAACTTGATGATGTATAGAAGACTTTGTACTGACGGCCAAAAATATAGGGAAACAACATCCAGCTTGTCTTATGACTTCCTATCATCCTCTAATAGAAAAGGATGTTCTTGTTTAAAAGAGAGACCTTGTTTTTAAAAGCTACAAAAGCCTCTTTATCCTAAAAAGCAGATGACTGTACATTTCAGTCCAAAAGAAGCATCTCTATTGCACCCTCCCCCTATATTCTTTCTTCCACTTCTGTCTCATCTACATCTTGTTACTTAATGAAATGATCTCAGCACTGTACAGAGTGCTCTCACTGGAGCTTAGTTGCCAACATGCCCGCAAAGGAGGGGGGACCTTCACACTTCTATGTGAGGGAAATCACTAAATGAAAGAGAGATTCAAATGAGCTGACTTCTTTTTCTGACATGCCCGATCCATTAAAGGCCAATTACTGAGATGGAAAATGCAAAATAAATTGAGAACTCTGCTAACCTTATCAAACTTTGGGGCTGCAGTAAGTGTGACAGAGAAGGTAAAATTATTTCTTCCTGCAATTATTACTTTTTTTTCCCTTTAAAACGTTTAACCTCTGTTTCTAACTGTATAACTGAAGATTTGATGGAAGTATTTCTATCTGAAGTGTTCAGATCCTTTGCTTTATTTCCACAGCTCATCTGAATCGGGTGTCGGCTGTCATTTTCTGCCTGGGAGCAGAGTGGGTTATCAGTACTGGCCACGACAAGTGTGTCAGTTGGATGTGCACCAGGAGTGGGAATATGGTGGGAAGACATTACTTCACCTCTTGGGCTTCATGTTTACAGTATCCATCAAAAATGATCACATTACTAAAAAAAACAAGACAAAATTTTATTACAAAATCCACTGCAGTATAGTTAGCATAGAAAGTGTTAAATTACACTGGGCAGAATCCAGTTGCATCTTGTGATGCTGTATCTTTTTTATTTTTCAGTGTGTATTTTCACTTATTTGAATTCTTAGAGTTCACAATCTACAGTGGCTCCCCTTGGTTAATAGTATGAATTAGCATGGTTCTACTGTTCAGACTCTTTAAAAAGCATCACTTGTGGCTTACAAAATTGTAGGAATACATCTTAAAGATACTGAAACGTCTATTCTTTGGTTTCTCTCCACAGCATGTATATAACTTGTTATGCTGTTTATCCAGGTCATTCTTTTCTTCAAAGAATTTTTTTAAATTATAGACAATCTACAAATGCTCATGATTGTTGGCCTCCTATACACATTGAGATTAGGCTGAACTCTTCGTAATTGAACAGAAACAAGTATCTTGTATGGTATTCAGATTAGATTTTAAAAGATGGAAATAGCATGGCCTTAAGTGCATAACTCAAGTATCTTATCCAGAAATTTAATGCACGAACTATGAGTGTCAGTGTAACTGTGTTCTATTCATCTGCATCTAAGGGGTGTGTGTGTGTGTGTGTGTATATATATATATATGTGTGTGTGTATACACACCCACCATCTCTCTCGTGTATGTGTGTATATCTATATGTATCTCTCTCTCTCTGTAGCTCTCTAATATTTTATTTATAAAATAGCTTTTTATATATATATTTTGTCAGGTCTCTTCGAGCTGAGGCATAGGGTATATCTACACTAGAAATGTAAGCTGGCCTGTTTTAGGTTGATTTATGGCCACTGCAGTAATTACTGGAGGGATGCATGTCTAGACTACCCTCCTTGTGTTAGTGGTGTGTGTCCTCGCTGGGAGTGTCCACTGACCTAAGAAGGGGAATGTGGGGCGCTGAGAGACTGGACTCTCATCTCCTTTGACAACTCTGTCTCAGGACCCCAGCTGCCCCCTTGGCCTTTCTCCCCCCCCCCCCCCCATATAGACACTATGCTGACATAAGCCTTCACCTCTTGTGGAGGTGGAGTAGTCGATATAGTAGTGCACTTACATCGACAAGAGGAAGACAGTAGTGTAGACACTGATATAATTAGGTTGACATTTTGTTAACCTAGCTGTGTAGTGTAGACCAGCCCCTCAATCTGTGTCCCAGAATAAGTTTCACAAGATGTATATTGTATGGGGTGTAGTTAGTTCTCTACCCATCAGCCCTAACCCAGCTCCTTTCATTAGGGCTATTTCATGGCCAATTAGTGTGCCATATTTTCCACAATCAATTCAGATTTAGTGAGTCAAAGCATAGAGAGAGATCAACTGGTTCCTTCTTTTCTTATGGGTTTTTTCTTCCTTTTCCTCCTCCTCCTTGTCCTGCAGTAGGATTGTTCCCTGCTGTGTATTATCTAGTCTTCTGTCCAACACAGCTTTTAAATTCCAAACTGATGAGGCTCATTGCTTCCCTTGGAAGCCTTTTCCTCTGCTTAGTGGAGCTTGTTGTTGGAAAGCTTTTTGTGATGTTAAGCCTTAAGGTTTCCTCTCATTATGCCTGATAGGCCATTGTGCTGTATTTGGTGATTCTTCTCTCCATGATTGCACATTGATGTGCCAGTTTCCTTTGCCAAACTACATATCTTTTTATCCTACCAAATCTGTCAATTCCTCCAGCTTCCTGATCATATTTGTTTGAACTCTTCTAGACTCACTCCATTTTGTCTACCACCAGGTTCTGGGAATGAAATGCTTAAGTGGGAACATAATGAATGAATCTGGGGGTACAGATAATTAGTCATCTTGAAGAAAGTGAATATCTAGAACAGATTACTCCTAGGAAAGGGGGAAATTTTAAAATACTTTTTGTTTTTAACAGAATGTTTTATTTAGCTTTCCATGGCATGGCCTTTATTTTCTTTAAGGGAAATTGCTTCCTGTCAACACATTGTGTGGTTGAATCGTTAACAGTGGGGAGCAAATGACCAGCTCGTCAGTATGTACACTCGAATATTCAGCACAATTGTTAAAAGCGTCTGATGCATGAATTAATAATCTTTTGTAAAAGTTCATACAAATATAAAATATTACGGAATGGATGTTCCTTAGTGTCTGATTAAACAATATTATATAATGGATGCATAGGATGAAATAATGCTGATAAGTCTGAGATTGCAATTGGCAGCCTGTCTATATAGACTTCTCAGGTGCAGTATTGTTTATCTTCAGACGCTCATTCTTTTAAACCCCCCATGCTTGTTAAGAAGACATTGGAAGCACTGCTTTCTCACCGTTGTGTTGACAATTTTTTAGTTATACTGCACTTTTTTCTACACCTTTTAGTCTTTCGGTGGTGGTGTCAGCAGAGAGCAAACGATAAGTCTGTCTCAGTGACTAGGGAAGTCCCTTCTAGGAATAGGTAGTGCCAGCTGTTTTCTGGATGGAGCAATACTAGCTGCTCTTCAGGTACTACTTCCTATGTCAATAGTGAAACTTTTGAAAAGGAACTTGTACGTTTGCCATATAACTTTTTGATCATTCAGCTTACGTAACAAAACAGAGGGAGGGAAAGGATTTATCCACTTACGTTGTAAACTCTCTGGAACAGAGTCTCCAGTTTTGTACAGTGCCACACAAAGGGCCTTCAGTCCTGATAAGGGGGATATAAAGTATCACTGGAATAAAAATAATGCAAGTAGGAGGTCAATAGATTAGAATTTCCAGGTACTCCTGAAATAGTTTTGGCTTCCCTCGGGGCCCTTCTGTAGCAACAAGACTCTCCTATTTTCTCCCCTTTCCTTGACTGAAGTAAACAAGAGTAATTTCTGATCCTGTTTGTCATTAAATCTGAATATAAGGTGCCTTAAGTATGCAAGACTCTATTCCATGAATTCTCCTGTACTTTCAGGTAATTAAAAGTAGATTATTGATCTGTTTGCCTCCTGTCTAGTTAATAAAATATTTGGCTCCTCTTGAATTCCAGAAGCCTTCCTAATTGAAGGTTCAATTATTCTTGCACTCTAATCTTCTGGTGAAAACAAAGCTGAACCTTTTTTTTTATTATTTTTATTTTTATTTTTAGGTGTCTTTTGTGTAAACCCTTTTTTGTTTACAGCTTTGTAGTACATCAGCATTCTAGTACTTATTTATGGGCCACTGCATATCTTTCCAGTAGGGTTTCTGTTTGTTTGTTGCTTTAGCCTGTTTGATTTTTAGTCATGCTGGCAGAATATGCTTGCTGTAAAGAGAAGCAAGTGAGACACAGAACAGTTGGTGTTCCTTGACTTGTGTTCAGATATGACATTGAAACCCAGCATGCCTTTGTTGGGGACTATTCTGGACAGATCACACTGCTGAAGCTTGAACAGAACACGTGTACGGTTATCACAACGCTCAAAGGGCATGAAGGTAAACTAACTTCCCCCTTCCCACGTCTCTGGCTAATTCAGTCTCTGGTAATACAACTTTCAGTCTGCAAAAGATGGGAAATATAATCAAGAGCAGGTTCTTACCTAAGCTCTCGAGTTCATTGCCTGTCACCACTTGTTGAACAAAGTTCTTCCTCCGTATTGAGAAGTTACCAACAAAACTTGTATGTCTTAAATTAGCAGGATATTTAAGTAGCTAAGAACTCTGCTTGTTTCATAGGGAACTCTGGGCTATGGCCTTCTATGGATGACATTGCCATCATCCTAGGCACCAATTATAGAGCATGAGCTTCAAAGTAACTTCCTTAAATGGTGCATATATATATGCCTCTCCCACCTTACAAGATGGCCCACCTGACAAAATCAGCCTATAATCACGAACATGTAAAGGGAATGGCTCCATCTTCGTGTCTAGAATGTTACCATTTTAAGGCAGTGTGTCTTGTATTTGTTTGTACAGTGTTCAGTATTGCTATCACTGCATGCTTTTATCAAATGTAAGAGAACTTTGCAAAGCTATCTAGAGGAATTTGTAAATTATGGGATAAATTTCCCAAGTTCATGCATTGGACTTCGCTTCATATCTTAAGGTGTTGGTAGAATCCCATAGGGCAGGGGTGGGCAAACTTTTTGGCCCAAGGTCCACGTTTGGGTTTGAAATTGTGCGGGGGGCTGGGTAGGGAAGACTGTGCCTCCCCAAGCAGCCTGGCGCCGCCCCCTATCTGGCTCCCACTCACTTCCCGCCCCTGACTTCCCTCCTCAGAACCACCAACCCATCCCCCCCTTCAGAGACTCCCACTCTAACTGCCCCCACCCCCTATCTAAGCCCCCCTGCTCTTTGTTCCCTTACTGCCCCCTCCCGAGACTATTTAATCAACAATGAGCCTTTTAGAAATATGCATTAGTCCTAGCAAACCAAATTATCCCATTGCTCACTATCCCTTGTCCTTTAAAGTTTGATTTTTCCAACCAGTGATAGTTCAATTACTTCAAAGTGTTAGGCTGAGTTTCTTTACTAACTATGCTCTTAGGAGAGTCACAAGGTGACTACCACTTTTGATCTAACCGAACCATGAATAAAGAGCTGTGAATGCGCTCCAAAGCTTCTGTCTCCTAGTCCAATAAAAGAGATTACCTCACCCGATTTTTGTTGGTTTTTTTTTTTTTCTTTTTTTTTTTTTTAAAGGAAGTGTTGCTTCCCTATGGTGGGATCCTGTTCAACGGCTACTCTTCTCTGGAGCATCCGATCACAGCATTATCCTATGGGATATTGGTGGAAGGAAAGGCCGAACACTGCTGCTTCAGGGCCATCAGTATGTAGCAATGACTTCTTGTTTTGTGTGTTTTCCAAATTCTTAACTAGTTTGGGGGGGTTTCAGAAAGACTAAATGTGACAAGCTCTCAAGTATTGTGAATAATAACTAGACAAGATAGCCCATCTCAAAGCAGCATCACTGTCATAAGAGGCATTTTTGTTCTCTTGGCTGTGGCTTAAATGTGGGAAGTGATTTGATCAGAGAATAGTTCACAATAAAAAGATGGGTGAAAATACCGTGACCTCCCTTGTTTGCAGTGTTGTAGTTGTGTTCCATCTAATATTGGAAGGTTTTGCTGCATTGAGTTTAAGTCTCATTGCTATGATGTACCCTTTATGAAGATGCTTGTGCAGGAAAGGGATGGAAATGTACAATGACATCTGCATAGTAGTGTGAATATGTAGAATCCTTTGTTCTAGTGCTTCATCTTCATCTTAGACACTAGTAACAAAATCACAATTATTTTACTGGCATAGTTAGTATTTTTAAAGTATCTATGCTGACTTCCTGTGCTTCTCACAAGTGTACATGAATTCCCACTCTTCAGTGCATTGACACGCAACTGTTCATTCTTACGTATTGGCTCCAGTAGTGTAATTTGACACCTATGACTGGAGGACCTTCCATTGCTGCTTTCACTGCTCCATGATGTATCCTTTGGGGAAGATTGTGTGTAGCAGCTATTAGTTTTTCCTGTCTAATCTCAAATTGGTGGTGGAATTTTTACAAAGTGTGGGAAAAATCATTCCATTTCAAAAGCGGTGTCTTTTTTTTTTCTTTGCAAAATGGTAAAAATTCCGTTTTCAGTTCAGAATGTGAGACTAAAAGCGGGGAGTTACAGAACAGATTTTTCATTCTGGGCAACTTATTAAATAGATCCTTGTTTTTCTGGAAGTCAGTTTTCCTCTTTGAAGAAAGCCGATATTCACACAGCGATATTCACCATGCTTAAAGGAAACAGGAATTTGTGGGTGTGGAAGAGATTTAAAAAATTGAATCACAATAGCTAGGCTTGACAGGATTAGATTTTTATTGGTAAATGTCCGCAAACGCCAAATTCCACTGCATATGCATAAACCAAGGAAAAAATTATTCCATCAATAATAATCAAAATATACAAGGAAGTAGCATTTTTTTGTACTTTGCCTGAAAAACTTTAGTTTGATTTAAAGATATTTACCTCATTTGACATATGATGACAGTTTGTTTTAACCGTTAAAACTTCATAACTTTTTGAATCAACATCTACTGTTAAATTATTATTCTGACCAACCTGTGGTCTGATTCCTACATAATTTCTTGGAACTGAAAAAACGTAGATGAAAATAAATATTAATCTTTTAAAATTGAATTCTGCCAACCCTAAAACTCATAGAGCAGCAAAAAGGTTTCCAGTTGCATTTTCAAGGGCATAATTTCTTGATGGTTTTCTCACAATTGTCTCCTAATAATTTCGTGTTCTATTGACTTTCGAGTGTGGATGAAGAAGGGCGTATTTGCAGTTCTCAGTTCAGACACCTGTCACCTGAGCTGTAGTCCACTTGTTGTTAGGCTTTGCTAGCAAAACACTGACATGATGCTGTATCTCCAGCTTACATGTCAAACACGCTGCTTCCTATGCTAACACTTTCTGTTGCAGCTACTTCGGTGCTGCAAGAACACGTGGCACTGAGGGTACCAAGTCCAGCTTCTACACTTTGAATCTCCATTTCAAGCACTTTAGGTTACTACTTAATGGTCTTGCTTTAAAATATTTCTACAGCTGACAGCGCCTGGCTACTGACACTATTTTCAGCTTTCCAGATGACTTAAAAATTCAAATACAGGCTTGTTAGGGATGTTACTTTTGCTTAAGTGCTTGAAAGAATTAATAGTGGCCACTTTGTTTACAGTGACATGGTGCAGGCCCTTTGTTACATCCAGCTCACGCGGCAACTGATCTCATGTTCAGCTGATGGTGGAATTGCCGTTTGGAATATGGATATCAGCAGAGAAGAGGTAAGCGCATGTGTGAGGTCAAAAGATCTGGTACTGCCACTTTGAACTCTGCAATGGCTATGCTTTCCACCTAATTCTATCGCCCTAGATCAGGGCACCCCAAATTAACCAAGCATTGCTAACTGGTCAGGAATCAGACCTCCATGCCTCAGCTTCCATGAAAAGTATTAGATTACCATAAAGATAAGGGCAGTGACAAAGACCCTAGAGGGTTGTTCAGTGCAAGCCTGGCCATGTGGACGAAGCTGAAGCTTTGCATGTTGAAACCTCAAGTCCTCACAGGCAACACTTCCATATTAGACAAGGATGGACGACATAATAGATCTCTGACATGCTTGACCTAAAGGTACATCCTCTCCACATCTGTTCTCATTAATATAGTTGGAAGGAATTCTGTAGGGTACTACAGCTGGCAACACCCTAATGCAGACTATTGAATTCCCTGTAGGGTTATGCAGACTTCACAAAATATTTGCTCTTGATTGTCTCCGTTTAGCCCTTCCCATCTCTACTCAAAAAGGATATAAAAAGTATAGAAATAATTCAGTGAATAGCCAGATTTTAAAGAGCCCTTGTTTATTAAATATAAGTGACAAATGAAATATTATGCATGGCTTGAGACCTGTTCAGTGTTAAATGTTCCTTAGTGTATTGTGAAATAAAGTGCTATAGAAAAATTTAGGTAGCCTGTGAAGCTGTCGTTTCTTGCAACCAGTACACTAATGCTGTCAGGCCAACCAAAAAATGGCTTGGTGAATGAGTGCTGTTATTGCTTTTTCTCAATTCTGTGTCTGCACACCCTGCTTTCTTTGTAAGGGATCTTCAAAGCCAAGAGTACTGTTGTCTTCACTATACATATTGTGGTAGCACCTAGGAGCCCGTGTTGGACCAGAACCCCACGGTGCTAGGTGCCATACAGAGGGAACAAATAAGTGACTGCTGCTGACTGCTAAACAAAGGGCTTGCCTACATGATGTGATGTAGTGCAGTGGTGTAGTTCTGTTGACATCTGCATGCATGAGAGAACTGCTGAGGTCCACACAGGCCAGTTAATTTCCAGCATGCTGGTGCACAGTAGAATCTACATTCTGCTGGTGTGCACTAACGCACAGCACGGACAAGCCCATAGATTCCTTTGCCTCCTCCAGATTCTGTTAACCAGTTCAGGATCAGTGTAGGGCCATGTTTACACTACCACTTTTGTTGGTATAACTTCTTCATGGGTGTGAACAAAACACACCCCGAGCAATATGTTACACTGATAGAAGAGCACTGTCCACACCGGTGGTGTTAGCGGAAGAGCTTCTCCTGCCATCATAGCTACTGCTGCTTGTGGAGGTGGGTTTTTTGTCAGCAGGAGAGCTCCCTTGCATCGGCATAGAGCAGCTATGCAAGCAATCTTGCAGTGGCGCAACTGCATCAGTACAGTGGTGCTGCTGTAAGCTTGCTAATGTAGATGTGGTCTTAGTCACTCCATGGTGCTGTAATAGAGCTGAAAACACTGTCTGAAGCTTCCTCTAGAGTGCTGAGATGAAGATTTTATGGAGCTTACATTTTTTTTGTTTACCAACTTAAAGGACAAAGTATAGACTAGAGCTTTATAGACTTTTGTTTATAGCATGGTGAGGAAATTCCCAAAACTAGTGGCATAGATTTTTAGTGGGAGTTTGGATTAAACTGTGGTAGTATTTAATAATATATTATCCATTGGTTTGTACAATACTTCTGTAATGGCTTGTCATTAAATGGAGATTGAGAAATGAGAAATAGAAGCCAATGAACCAATAGTGGAAACCAGTAGTGGGAACGATGGGCAAGAGATGAAAACAATGGCCAATGAAATCCATCATATCCTAATTGAAATGGAGACAGTCTTTCATTTTGACTGGCTCAGTACACAAACTTAATTGATTTGTCAAGAATCTGGGTAATCAAGAATTTGCTACTCTTCTTTTATTGATGCAACTATTGCAAGAAGGTCCACCGATGTGATGGAAAAAGGAATACAAATGGATGTCACTTATTAATTAGCCTATTGGGGAGATAGAGCTTTATGGGATGTGGAGAGACTGATTCAGCAGTCAGTGTGGGTAGTCACAGTTATTCTGAAATTTGAGATGGGAAGTGATTCACCACTGAACAATAATATGCCCAAGAGACTAGAAAAAGACATCCGTGCAGTACTGCAGTGATGTGAAATTAAGGGAGTTAAACTAACCTTGAAATGGCTTCTAGGGTATATGGTCCTTTTCAGATGCATGGGAATATTTACCCAGCGCATAAGGAGATGCCCTAGAACTATTGTCATCCCACAAGTGTACCTTACTAAAAAGTGCAAGTATTAACTTCAGAGTTATGCTATAGGACAGTACTATTGGAAAATGTTCGTACTCTTTGGCATATATACAGCTCACACCATCCAGAAAGTCCAATATAGTCACGTATCTTTTCCAGATAGGGAAGCAGAGGCATGTACTTGGAGTGAGGGCAAGAGGGTAGGAGTTTTGCAGTTTTTTCTTAATTGCTTCAAATGCTGCAGCCCCAGGAAAAGGATATGATGAGAATGAGAGCTTCTGAGGGAGTAATTGACTCACTGTAGAGTTTCTGTATCTTGGATTACTCTGTAGCCATTCAGAATCATCCTGGAAGCAAGACCCAGGGGTCCACAATCCCCGCAGCAATGTAATAATTCAGATGCATCTAAGCAGGTTTTCTCATTAGGGCAGTAACAAGAAATGCTGTTGGGTAAAAACTGTGTGTGAGAAGAGCACAAAACTTGATAACAGATAACTATAATTATTGACTGCCTTCTGCACAAAGCTTGGCACTGAATTCTCAAATTGCTTTGAGTGTGGCTAACTTTTGCACTGAATGTAAAGCAATTCAGGTTTTGTTTAATGTCCTTAGTTGATAGAGGGAACTTGAAATTTATTTTAATTTTACTGTACATCTGTCTTCATTTAAAAACAAAAATGAAAACCCGAGCTGTTCATTATCTTGTTTATTTGATATGTGCTAAGAGTGGTTTTTCTCCCTCCCCCACTAGGCTCCTCAGTGGTTAGAAAGTGATTCTTGTCAGAAATGTGAACAGCCTTTCTTCTGGAATATAAAGCAGATGTGGGACACAAAGACACTAGGGTTGAGACAGGTGAGGATGATGTTGTAAATCACTCATGGTGCTGTTCTATCTTTGTACCCAATCTCTTTTTCAGCACTTAACTTCAACGACAGTCCATTCTTGAAAAGGAAAAAACGAGTAGAAAGAGGTAATATAAAGTGGCACAGATCATTGCTGTCGTCTTTGCCAGCAAAGTGGTGTGAATCAGGAAATCTTATCTTGGTGCTGAGAAGCTACCAAGTACAGTGAAGAAAAGCATTACATTAGGTTGTCCTGTGTGGGAATAATGGGGTTAAAAGAAAGTAAAACCTATTTTGAGCACAAGTGTGCGTGTGAGAGAGAGCTACAGTTAGTAAACACTGAATGCACAAAATTGCCTAAGACCTTTATACTGGTATTTTACTATCAAAATGTCATCCTTAAATTGAGCAGCTTCGTGTGCTGAAGCACTAATGGCCTTGCCCCCCTTCAGTTACACCAGCGCATGAATCTCTTGTAAATGTTGACAGGAACTTTCACCTCCTAAATGTTTCTAGGAGAAATCCACTCATGCCCCCCATATGGGTCCTTTGATAATAGTGAAGGCGAGTATAATGAAGATCTTTCATTTTGTAAGGCACTTGCCCTCAGATCTGTTGGAGAAAAGGGATGTAGAGCAGGGGTTCTTAAACTGGAAGTCAGGACCACTCGGGGTCGTGAAGTAATTACATAGGAGAGTCGCGATTTGCCAGCCTCCACCCCAAATCCCGCTTTACCTCCAGCATTTATAATGGTGTTAAATATACATGTGTGGGGAGGGGTTAAATTTGAGGGGGGTCGCACTCAGGTTTGCTGTGTGAAAGGGATCACAATACAAAAATTTGAGAACCACTGTGTAGACTATATGGGTAAAATCCTGGCCCTATTGGAAGTCAATGGCAACATTCCCTGGGGCTGGCATATATATATCAGGGATTCTTGGTCCTTGGTTACAACTGGTTCTGAAAGGTAACTATCGTAGGAAGTTTATATAATTTCTTTGGTCATTCCTCCTGTTGATTTAGAAGTTCTCAAGTAACACTTCATGTCCTGAAATGTCCTATCTTGTTTTGTTCTCCTGTGAAGCATCACTGCAGGAAATGTGGTCAAGCAGTGTGTGGCAAGTGCAGCACTAAGCGGTCCAGCTACCCAATCATGGGCTTTGAGTTCCAGGTCCGTGTCTGTGACTCTTGTTTTGAGTCAATCAAAGATGAAGAGTGAGTATGCTTAAAGATCTGATGATGTTCCATTACTGACTTTAGTGTGGGAAGGCTGAAACTTCTGGAGGAACCTAACTGGTAGCTTTAAGTTCTCTGCATATGATTGGTTACAACTCGGGCAATTGATGCTCATCCGTTTGTAATCCGCCTTTTATTAAATGTCAGAAACTACATACCATGTTTATAATAAATATGTAAATAAGTATACTTATGTATCTGATACCTTCAAATTCTAATGTGCAGCCTTCTCACAGGAAAGAATATATATGTTACCAGCAGGGGAATATTCACCTCTGTCTTCCACAACGCAACAAAGAACATGGATGCCTCAGTCAAGTTGACTTGCTTGTATTACATTGGTGGTTCTTTTGTGGCTGCTTTGCACATGTTTTGAAGGGGGGAGGGGCAGAGAGAAGTGGGGCAGCAGCCAGTCACTTAATTTAGTAATCAATATAGCTGGAAGAAAAGTTGTGAAGCTTGTTGGAAAGCAGCCTTTACAGCTGTTAAATGTTAGAAGTAAAGACCTGTATTCTTCTCTACCATGTTCCTATTTTCCTTTGTGCTGTCTTGAGGGACTTCCACAAATCAAGTGGGGACCCAAGTAAGCACGTGTCACACCTATAATTAGTGTACTTTGGGCAGAGCTTACTGGTTTTCATTGTCCTATAGGTAGGTGGTGGTGGTGTCAGGTTTGACTTACTAGCTTTTCCCTGTAAATGCTTTATTTTATTTTGATGTCTAATAGAGTTTTTATTTAAACTCTTTTCTTTTACTAGTCGTACTTCCTTGGCAACCTTTCATGAAGGAAAACACAACATTTCCCACATGTCTATGGATATTTCTAGGGGACTCATGGTGACCTGTGGGAGTGATCGGATTGTGAAGGTAGGAATTCTTTTCTCTATAGATTACATAACTTGCTCTTTTACTTTGGGCTTTACAATATTAAATAGTTTATGCACTCATTCAGTTAAGTTGACTTTCTTTTGCCTTTCCTAGAGGTTGCAAACGCTTAAAGCAGCTGGCAATTCAATGCTTTGTGGACAGCAAGAGTTAAGCTCGAGTCCAAAATTTGGTAGTACTTAATTTATTGTATTATTATTCTAATAATCGATCCCATTAGTACTGTTATTCAGCCTATATGGTGAATATGCAGGAAATCCCCATAATTAAAAGGACTGTTTGTATAGTTTGAGTAGCAGTGTCTGGAAAGCGCCATACATTAAGGAGAGAGATGGTCCCTTCTCCCAAGGAGTCTAAAATCAAAGTGTTCAGTGATGCAAAACAATCCTAATATGAGTCTTATTAAAGCTCAGTGGTGAACTACTCAGGTTATTGAGGTTTAAAGGACTTTCCCTAAATTATATGATAGTTCATTTGTTTAGCACATGGTCAAAGCATGAAGTTTCTACCGGTAACTGGGCTCTTCACAGACCCCATGAGGGATGGATGTGCCTTATTCAGAGTTCTCTGTAATCAGTGATTTCCTAGAGATTCATTCAATCTTAGTGAAACTGTTTTCAGACTTGTACTAATCTGATTAAGACATGAAATTAACTGCAATTTAGAGTCTGAGGCTTCCAAATGAGGAATTTAATCTCAGCTATCGCTTGCTGATGGTGTACATTCAGCAATGGGGTTTGTCAGCACATGCCCAAGGACTTCCATTTTAAAATGTTTTGCCTTAATACCCCTAGTGTCATTCTATTTGAGATGACTGTAAAGGAAATTAAGTATGTCTGAATGCTGTTTTTGGATTCAACTGTGGAACAGTGACCGCTTCAGGCTCACAAATATCAGATACAATCTTTACTTCTCAAATAGAGTATTTCAGCACTGCATCTTGAGGAATCTATATGTGTACAATTGCCATGATGCAAACATCATATTAGTGTTGTCTACTTGGTATTCGGTCTTCCATCTCATACTACCAACTTCCTACCATCTGATACCTATCTGCATGTCCTCCTGTTCCAGTGTCTTACTATGCTTTGTCTCATCACTACTGTGGCTGGCTGGTCCGATGACAGAGGATCTTGACAGTGCCAGTATGTTTGCCTAGTGCCTGCAGGTGTATCCTGGAGTGTTGGAAATCATGGAACACTTCTGTAACACACATGATTAGACAAAGAAAGTGAAGTGCCACAAGCAGCAGTTCAGAGGCTGCTCATATAATAACCCTTGAGCAACATGGCCTCTCTCTGGCTCTAAATGCAATGATACTCAATTTCCTTAAGTCCTAATATCTTTGGATAATATGCTATACTGTGGTTATACTTCCTGCAGATACTAATAATGAAACAGCTCAGTAACTTTTATGTTCTGTTTCATAAGCCTGACTGGGGGGCGGGGGAGGCGGGAACAATTCTGGCTTTGGAAATCCTCTTCAGTAATGTTCTATAGCTCTGTAAAAATGTGCTGTGCAAGCTAGAATCCTTTCTTCAAACAACGTTTGGCTATGTTGTTGTTTCGCAAAGCCAATATAATTTTTAGAAGGTGACCAAGCTGAAAATAAACTGCGCTATTTCAAATTCCTGTTGAATGCTGATTTTTTTTTAGGGCATATTGTTATCTAATATTCTTTTGGCTACATTTGTAGGTCTTATACTCTTGATTTTAATACTAGATGATATGCTGACTAGTTCCCCACATCTTGTTTTTCTTATAGATATGGGACATGACGCCAGTAGTTGGTTGCAGCCTTGCAACTGGCTTCTCTTCACGCTGACCTAGGACCTGACAGGTTCATGCACCTTATGTACAGCAACATGCACCGAATGAATGACATCCCTCCTAAGAATATCGTCACAAAAGCACTGATTGCTGGATCCTTTTTCTCTTCCTCTTCCAGGATGGACAGTTGCCTTTGTGGAGCAAAACTCTTCTATAGGCTTCAGCGGGAATCACCTTGATGCAAAAATGCAATTTCCCATCCTGCTGATGTAGCATAAAATGGCTTACCTGCAACATGACACTGCGATAAAAGGATCTGTCATAACTTGGTTTACATGTAGTGTTAACAATGTGCTTTCTATGCTGAAATATCTTGTACAGTAGCTAAAGGATTAGCAGAGTAAAATGAGCTTAGTTTTTTCAGATTTGTGCAAATAGTAAATAACTTACTGTCCCTTCCAGTAAGCAAGTGGTCCCCCCCCATTGAACTCTGTCTAGTGTGCAGCTGTTTAGGCTGCATTGAAAAGGAGTATCGGTTATAACTTTGGAAGAAGGAAAGAGTTATTTTTTTAAGTAATATCTGAATAAAGGGGCAGGTGTTCCCTCTCTGTTGGCGTGGCAGTAAGAGTAAAGGCTTGACATAAGAGATCCTGATCTACTGGCTTTCTTGGAGTGTTGTCTGCAAGTTCAGTTTTTGGTAAAACTACTTTAAAAGAATCTGTTCTGTTCAGATAGCTTACAAGTGTCTGTAAATAATCCCAAGCTCTTAGACATGCTGAAGCTATATTTATTCCCTATTCTTGGCTAACGTATAACTAGTGAACTTTTGTAGCTGTTATTTAGTAGATAAGCTGCACATTCTCAATAGTGAAGGCAGCCCACGAGTGTCAAATTACACATGCTCATACAGTATGTTTACAGTGCTGTTAAAATGGGGGGCTATGCAAGCCTGTTGTTTTAGCTGTAATCACTAAAATACAAAGCCCATCCTACATAACCTTAATGAACTACATTTTTATGTGGAAAAGCCTAGTTCCCAATTTATCATGAAGAAACTATATGTAGCTAAAGCATTAATTTAATTACCACCTCATCTTTGGTTTGAAAAAAAAATTGTTAAACATTTCTAAAATTCCCTTCTGAAGCAATAACTGTGAAGATGCAGAATATTTCTTTGGAACAGTTGCATTGAGTGCAGATAAGGGCGGTTAATCTTAAATGCTATGTGCAGTGGTGGTTCTGGCTGTTATAAGCTGAGTAAGGCGGTATGACATTTTCATGGATTGCACAATTCCAGAAGGCATTTACAAAGAACTTGGGGGAAATATTACCATGTACGTTGGTCTGTCAAGTGCATGAATTACCTGCGTTCCATAAATATTAGGATCTATGTAATGCCGTAAGGTTGTCTTACAAAAGCTTATTAAACAGTTGGAAAATGTAGTTCATACATTTTATCATGTACCATGGAGTCGCAAAGGAGATGGGAGTTCATTGGATTTTCATAAAAACTGGTGTTCGTGTATTATGTAGTGAGGAAGTAGTAGGTGCAGGTCAGTTTTTTCTGCCACTGTTGGAGGTGACATGTTCATTCTTGCAGAAAAATTGCTGAGGTATTGGGGGAAAAAAACCCGCAATGTTAGTCTTGTAGCAACAACTACGGGGTGCTGTTGACACTACTGAATTAAAATCATTGTCATAAATTTTTGTATCAAAAGTATTGCATTTATAGCCTGCTATAGCTAGTGTATGCGAATATAATGGAATAATGTGTCATGATCTTACTCAGTTTGCATTTCAAAAACAATAGGATGGTAGATTCCATGCCACTAAATGCTATTTCTGGTATATTCTTGTTTCACATATTTTGGAACTGGCTTTGAGTGACCACGTTATGGGCCCTCTCCAGAAATATTTTGCTAAAGGAGATATATATAATATTGTTTAACTTCCTAATTCTTCACACTTCTCATAGCTTCCCTCGGAAACTGGCATCAGGCTAGTGTTTGATTGTATTATCCTCTCAAATTTAAAATCTGAATGAGTACATGCTAATTTAGAGCTTTTGGCAAGTCTGTGTTAGGAAGAGAGGTACGTTTGGGGACCTGATTTCAGTGATCTGAAACTGTATTGAAAGGAATATGTTGAATGTTTTACATTGGAAGAGTTACATTGATTCGTTCTGTTCCTTGCTACCTGATGGAAGGTTTTAGTTTTGGAAAGACTTCTGTTTTCATGATATCATATGAAATATCATTTGTGCCTGAAGGACCTGAAGTTAGGTAATAAGTAAGCTAATGTAAACTAGGGAGGGAACTGACATTTAGGGGAGAGGAATGAAAATACAGTCGGACCCCAGAATACACCGAGATAGCGCAAATTCATTTATAGCGCGGTGCGTGGCTAGCTCCCGATGGCGGCAGGTGCTGTTTTGATGCAGCGGAACCCCGCAATACCGCAACCCCGCACTTATCGCAATCGGTTTTTTTATCCCGATTGTCACGGTATTGCGGGGTCCAACTGTACTGGAATAGAAAATGAGAAGGTTTTTTCCCCACTCGTTGGATCAAATTCTTTTGTTCCAATCACCTGGTTTAATGGTAAAGATTAACAATAAGAGACCTGTGAAAACATTCTTCTTGGTTCTCTCTACCCCAAAAAAACCCAGATGAGTGTTATACTTACAATTCTTTTAATACCTTATTTAGATTACATTGCAGCAAAAGTAAAACTTGAGGAGGTTTGGAGCCACATTGTACATTATGTGCCTCAAAGATTTGGAGGTGGGGAGACACACCTCCTATTAACATGAACAGGAGCTCTGTGCCTGCCTTCGGAAATTAAACTATGTAGATTTGATAATGAATTGTAGGATTAAATGCTAGATGATTTAATTTCATTCCGTCCGCTATGGCAGTCTGTACTACTGGGATAACCACTTTCCAGGAAATAGAGCTAGCACCCACTAGTATCTGCTTCTTTGGATGTTCTCTTGCAAAACAAATTGGCAGTTTGGCTATCCAGTACCTCTCCCATATTTAGCATTTAACTTTCCCCTTCCCTGTGAATAATTCCACCATCCATGGCAATCACATTAAGGTTTTACCACTAGATAATCTAGAATCTGCTACATAGCTTTTAAATTTAACAAATATATTTTCTATAATAAATATATATGAAATTAATATAGTTATAGCATCACTTAGAAATAGAAAGGTGATTATGGCTGACAAAACACCAGTTGGTCACAAAAATAAACCTTGAGATTTAACAAATCAGTAATGCACTGAAGGATACATTGCTTGTGTAAAAAATAAAATAAAAAAAACCCAAACCTATTTTGGAAGAAACATACTGTTTTGTGCAATTTAAAATACAATAACTCTTCCAGCAGGTTGAAATGTGCAATTTACTTTGAAGCATTACCAATTTATTTTGTATGATTTTGTTTTGTTGGAGGAGCAAAGGGTACCATTAATGTATTTTAAGTCCTTTACCAGCTGTTTCTACAAAATACTGTACTCCACATAGTTTAGAGATGCTAGATAAATCTTGCTCCCTCTGCTGATTTTTAACTTTGAATACACGTATAATAAAATTTCTTGATAGTCACTTAGTTTATTCTGATGACCCATCTTCAATTGGTCTTTATTGTTACCAGAAATATTGGTAAATAAACTATTCAGTGTTCTTGTGCTTGTGAACTGGGATGGATTAAAGTAGGATCCAGGCCTTTGGCTGGAAGGTGTCCTTTAGACCCACAGTTAGAATCAGAAGATTTGTAAAGGAGCCCCATAACCAGAGACTAGCACACACTGGCAGGATGGAGCCTGTAGCACCACTGAGCAGCTGATGATTAGCAGCCGCATGGTAGAGTGAAGTGTTTTGAGGAGAACAGATTTCTGCCTCCCTACCTACTCACTTCTATTGTCAATTTTTATGCCATAGGAGAACACCTTCTCCTTATCCCTAATGGAGTTGCTTCTCCCCCATCATTCCATGCTGGGAGATCTTGCCTATTGATTAGATTTCTGTCAAAAAAAAAAAGCCTTTCCAAAGGCTGGAGGGAAGGCTCAAATCGTGTGCATCCCTCTTGTATCAAGTGTATGGGGGAGGGGAACCTACTGCACTTCCATTATCCTGTATAAATAATTTGAAATATAGTAGTTTTGACACCACATACAATGTCAGTTTTTAAACTCTGATTTGAAATGCACAAAACAATGGTCAATCTCTTCCATAGCAGGATTCCCCTTCCTTTTAGCAATATGGGTCACAATCCCCCTGACACTTGTTCATGACCCCCAGATTGAGAATTCTCTCCCAGAAGCTTCGTGTATGAAAGCACTTGCCAGAATGGGTAGTGTTAAGGCTTGAGGGTTCTTTTCTATGTAAAATGTAGCAGAGCTCTCTACTCTGGTATTCAGTGCATAAGATGCAATCAGATGTTGAGGACCCTCCATTTTTATTTTGTACTGTATTCTTCCTGTGCTGAGAAGAATATTGTTAACCATGCAATATAGTATCTCTAATGTATCATCATCAAGACTATTAAATGCCCAGTTTAGTTTATGATTTCTAATACTTTCTCCCCACCCCTTCTAAGTACAATATTGATAGGTCCTGCAGCAGTTCTGAGCTGTATGCAAAAATGTCTTTGCTCTTTTTCAGTTCAATAGGAGGGAAAATTGCCTGAGAACATAAGGTCAGCTCCCACCTCAGCCTTCCTGTAAATTAAATTTTAGCTAATGTGAGCTTATTTAATGAGATCTGTGGTAACCTCTGCTGGGCATGACATAAGGTAAGTCTGTGTCTTGTTTGTAAATGTGATCATAATTTTTTTTATAGTATCTTGATCTGGCATTTGAGTGCTAGGCTTTCAGGTTCCACCCTCACCATACATTATTGCAAAACATAGTACTTTAGTGTGTGAAATAGCACATCGGCCATAGTTTTTAAAAAGTGAACAGACTTAGAATACCAACACTCACCTCAAACAGGTAAATTACAGCCACTTGAAGTGAACTCTTCATAGGACCTATGCTGAAGGAGGCTTTATAGCTGCACATATACTAGCATTTCAACTGATTGGCAGGGGGAAGGCCCACAAGTGGTTTGGCATGGGCTGAACCCTACCAGGACTTGTGTGTGCAAACTCATGTTTTCATTCAAGCACGGCTGGAAGTACCTGCTTGAAAAGTGTGTACAGTAAAACCTCCATTTAATGGACTAATTCGGGCGAGGGGGTGTCCGTTAAATCAAAAAGTCCGTTATTTAATAAAAAACAAACAAACAAGCTGTCGGAGCAGCAGCCCACCTGCCACAGGGTCGGGGCGGCAGCTCCGCTGCCTGGACCCAGGCGGCAGCCGAGAGCCGGCAACCAGCCCGCCAGAAATGGATCAGGAATGCATCAGACTTGCTCAGAAATTTTGTCCGTTGCATCCGAAGTCCGTTAAATCGAGGTCCGTTAAATCGAGGTTTTACTGTACACAGATATCTACACACAATCTCAAGGAAAGAGGTGGAGTTGAAATCCCTCTGACAATCTGGCCCCAAATCTCATTTTATGGAGGATATTGAACAATAAGGTGACACATTTTTAGGAAACCACCTATATTGCCCTGAATATTTTTGTTTTGAATATCTCCACTGATTTTGTGCTTCTCCCAGCACATCGCTGGATATAGTTTGCAGCAGCTAAGAGATGAAACTGAAGCCACTTCTTCTCTATTTCCACCCCCCTCCCAAAAATCTCCTACACTAGAGTTGGAGGTTCTATTTTATAGTCCTTTTGCCTTTTTCATGATGCTGTGTATTGAACCTTTGTTTAAGGAAGAGAGGGCCAGGAATGGAACCTAGATCTCTTAAATCTGGCTGGTGCCCTATTTCCTGTACCACATACCTCATTAAATGACCTCCTCAAGGGTATGTGTATACTGCAGTAAAACAGCCTGAGCCCAAACATCTACAGTGCAGTTTTATAGCCCTGCAGCCCAAGCCCCAGTCCATTGATGCAGGCCAGCTACAAGTGTTTTATTACAGGGCAGACCTATCCAAAGTGACTCTCAAATCTGTATTTCTCTTGAAAAGGCACTATACTAAGCAGAAGCTGCGCTCTCCCTCTGAATTTCCTTTAGTCTTTAATACATGTCTGCATGGGCTTCCTATATTTCTCCACCCCCACATTTTTACCAGCTTTTATCACATTTTGTGTTCCCACAGACAAGCAGCACCAGGCTGATTTACGCTCCATGTGGTTGTACGACTTCAGTGGGATTGTACGGTTTGTAAATGGACAATCTAATCCATTGAATCATTCACTGAACAGATAGCATGTGTTTCCTGTAAGTAGCTGTTGCAACTTTCTCATTCAGTTGTCAGTCAATTTTTGTTTTGCAACTGGCCAGTACTCAAGGATGGTCAATCATGCTCTCTGGAAAAGAGAGAGCAGTTTCACTGCATCTGTATGTACCCAATGCAGAAAATTAAAATCACATTGATTGCAAAATTTCCTTAATCTCATGTACATTTATTCCATCCTTCCTCTGAAGTGCCTTATACTAGAGCTCTTGAATAAATTTGTCACTAGCATTAACAGCTCTTAAGATATCACATAGTGTAGTAAGCTGATGTCTGCTCTCAAAATGAAGGGAAGGACATGGAAGTGGATAAAATGTGTTTTGACTTTGCCACTACATTTTCACTGACATACGGAAGATCCCATGGCACCTAATTTAATAAGAACACGTAGCACTTGTATGTATGGCCCTTGCTGTAGGAGAGGACATTAGCTTAGCATCCTAAGACCTAGGAAAATCCGTCTTTAAGATTAAAATGTGCTATGGCTAGTACCCTGTGCATGTAGCATTAAAGGAAACTCTTGAATGTGGGTATGGTGGTGGTACCAGCTTTGCCTGCTACTTTGGGGTATGATCATTTATTAGGGTGTGTCTGTAATTCTATCAGTGTACTGCTTGACTTCTCCCGGCCGCAAGTTCCTTCCCAGTTCCTACACACACCCATACACCAAAGAGTGTCTGAGAGGACAGGGTTAATCAGTATGCTGATATGTCCCTGGTCTCAGTAGGCTGGGTCCAGCATCACTGCAGCTTTCTTCACTCTTTGCTATTCAGCTCTTCTCTGTCATCCCACGATAGAAAACAATACAGCAAAGGCATCTGCCTCCAACTGCATTGACCTTAAATCTTTAGTTAGGTTATGGCCCCCAGTCCTTGAAATCTCACTATCTGCTATTGGCAGGGAAGACATATGGCCACTATACTGCCCCCCTAACTGGAAAGGCAGCCTCAACCCCCCACTTACCACTGAAATGACTCTTCTGTGAAGGTGCATTTACATCTTATGTATGGCATTAAGGCCTAATGTGAGTAATCCCCATTGCCTGTCTAAAGTACCTCCTGTTTCCTATGAGTAACTGGTAGTTTCCAAACCAATGTCCATGCCACTGGTGGAGACTGTCTGTTAAGGGTCTATTTGTCACTTAAGGAAAACTAAATTTTAAAATATTCTAGACCTGATCTAGTAAAGTGAAGCATGGTGGCTCTAGCACATTCACTCCAAACCTATTTTGTGAAGGGTACTGGTGGATAAAGATGTGCCTATACTTACACTGCAGTTCAAAGTGTAATGGCAGCTGCTAGCTTTGATCTAGCAGGCCTGCTAAAATTAGCTGTGAAAAGGAGGCAGCATAACTAGGCTGACTAGATAGCAAGTGTGAAAAATCAGGACTGGGTGGGGAATAATAGGAGCCTATATTAGAAAAAGTCCCAAATATCGGGACTGTCCCTATAAGACTGGGATATCTGGTCACCCAAGGCATAACAGAAGTTCTCTGTGGTCCACAGAAGCCTGCCTAGACCCTTTTGAGTATGTATTCATATTATTAGTACACCCCTTGTGTTTTCCCTGGGTATTTTTGCTATGTAGCTAGATTAAAACTAGCGAGGGTATGTCTAACCAAACTGCAAATCATATAGTGTAGATGTAGCCTATACATAATAAGATATTGTAATCCTCTAAATAGCCAAAACTGACTTTGCTTACCTAGGGCTGAATGCTTCACAAGTTGCAAAGAGCATAATTCAAATCCATTATTCTCCCATTACATACAGTTAGCAAGCAAGCACAGAACACAACAGAGGAGTGAAAGGGATCAGTGAAGAAAAGTGTGTATGAAGGGGAGGTGGGGACAACACCAGTGAGAAGGGGCTGTGTAAAGAAGAGCAAGGGTTCCGGTTGAGCAAACAAACTGCTAAGGGCGGATTGCTCTGATTGTGGGAAGGCAATGGACAGATATTGTTATTACTCAAAGTGAACACAAGAGGGCTCCAATAACACATTTTGACTGAGGAAAATGGAGCTCAGTCTGAAACTTTTCTGAATGTCCCATCAGCACTCTCTTCTGCTCCTGGCATTTTATTCTGTTCTCTAGCTGTAGAGAACTATTTGATGTACTTGGAATACCTACCACTATCATTAAGCTCAGTATAGATCATAATTACTGCAAATTTGATTACATTTTATCTAGGATGTTAGAGCTACTTCATGTGCATCCCAGCAGTGGCAGTACTTGTACCAAAACCTATGTCACCACGGCCAGTGTATGATGCTATATGTCAGGGGTCAGTAACCTTTCAGAAGTGGTGTGCCAAGTCTTCATTTATTCACTCTAATTTAAGGTTTTGCATGCCAGTAATACATTTTAACAATTTTAGAAAGTCTGTTTCTATGTCTATAATATGGAACTTAACCATTGTTGTCTATTGTTGTGTGTGTGTATATAAAATAAATAAGGTTTTTTAAATGTTTAAGAAGCTTCATTTAAAATTAAATTAAAATGCAAAGCCCCCCAGACCGGTGGCCAGGACCCGGGCAGTGTGAGTGCCACTGAAAATCAGCCTTTGGTTGCCTACCCCTGCTATATGTGATCTCTTCTAGCTTTGATCTGTGAAGAAATAAAATCTTGCCTGAAAATGATTTAAAAAGGAGCAAGCAAAATACAGGGAGAAATTGGGATGCGGAAGTACAGATACCTGTCTTATAACTAGGGTACCCAAATAGCAAATGTGAAAAATTAGGATAGGAGATGGGGGTAATAGGCAACTATAAAAGACAAAGCTCCAAATATCAGGATTGTCCCTATAAAATCGGGACATCTAGTTACCAAGAGGAAAAAAGTGATCCCTATAGGAACAAAATGTAATTAGTGAGTAGCTCCTTCTGTTGAATTTAGATTATATGAAACCTCATTTTAAAAAATCAAAGTAGACTCTCCCTCTCCTTCACCCCCCCCCCCCAAAAAAAAAGAACCTGCACAGACCTCCTACAAAAGCATGTGGGTTGTGATTCATCAGCCTGAAGTCCTTAGTCTATGTGCTATTTATCTGAGCTATTTCATGGTTGTGTACCTTTGAGAGACTCTGACTGTAGATGGTATGAGTCAGCTTACAGCTATCATTGGCTAGAATTAATATAAAAGGTGAATGTTCCGTTGCAGTTGTTGCAATAGAAATAGATTTATCCAGGGCCTTTGCTCACCAGGGCTTGCTGCTTCTCAAAAGGAAATAAGAATGTTCTATTTTGTTCAATTATTTCCTGCTATCTTTGTACATAACAGCTGCTCTTCATTTCCCTTCAGCTGTGACCTGGCATGGAGTTGTCTATTATGTTGGAAATATGCGGAAATATAGTTTCCCAGCTAATTATCAAATATGTATCTCTTTGCTTACAATGGCCCTGATTATGCCATGAGCTCTGAATCCATGTGAAACCTCCTAAAATGAATAGGCCCCTGTATGAAGCTTGTAAGGAATGGGATCCCATGTGTCCAGAACTTCTGACCTTCCACCATGACAAAATCAGTGCCTTATGACCGCACATAGGCGGTCAGTAATAAACCATGGAATCCTGGTAGCATTATCAAACTCCTTAGAATCCCAGCCCTGGACACCAGAGGCCCTCTTATACCATCAGCTGTGTATGCACAGCTCCCACTAAAATTGTTGCAGTTGCCAAGCAAGACAGTGACTTCCATTGTGAATATGACCATTGACATGTGCAAAGGTGAAATGATGGGGGTTTCCCCCCTATGTAATGCTGATAACCATCAGTAGTTTCTTTAGGAAGCTTGTAGGTGACATTCAGCTACATGATTTATTGCACACCTACAAATAAACATTTATCTCCAGCTTCTCATGAGCTGTTAGCTAGAGGTTAACACTTGTTTGATTTTTAATATCATTTACTTAAAGGGATACATATCTTGGCATGGTTACTGTATCTGCAACTACAGCTGAACCTCTATTGCCAAATTATTAGCTCCATCAACCTGCTAGATCAGTCCTCAGGAATAAATAATTAGGAAAGCTGGTACCAGGTACTGAATGTGTGATAAGTACCTGTTGGTTGTGTTTGCCTTTTCTCCCTGCTCCCTTTCTTTTTCTTATACAATATTTGCATAAACTCAAATGCTGTAAATCAATGTACCTGAGCTCTGTGCCTAAACTAATATAGGTCTTTGTTTTTAAAATTACAATTATTGATACATGATTGTCACACAAAAATAGATATTATGGTGACGGACAGCAGTAGAAAACACTAAGGTAGATTAGATGTGAATACATGAGAGTATGTTTTTTGTGACCACAGCTTAGAATGTTCAATTTTTAATATCTAATCCATTAAAGAAACAGGGAGACTAATTTCTGATGGTTAGATTTACCTTTGCTAGACAGCTATAGAGCTCTTTATTTTTATTTGCAGTAGTATTTTCTTTGACTCATTCATAGCTACATTAAAATAAAGAAGTGTGGGGATGGTCGTTTTTTATTTCTGAATTTTTTTTAAATTTCAAACTTAGAATATTTTCTATTAAATTTTAGCAAAATTATTTTCCTGTTTGACTAACTTCAGAATGTCAAATTAAAATGGGAAGAAAAATTTCTAAAATTACTTTTGTAAGATTTATTTATTTTATTTATTTATGAACAGCTCTTGTAAACAGGAACTTAATCTACAAATGAATATCAAGGGCAGGCTCCACGTACCCTGAGCCAAACTGTCTCCTCAGTTACAATGAGGACCCTCCCTAGGCATATGCCGCTGTGTAGGGTACCTGAAAATTTGGGGCACCATTCCTCTCACTGGTCATGGCTGGAATCCTCTCTTCTCCAGCCCCTCCCCTGCGCTGGTGGACTTCTCCCGGACACCAAGACTGCCCCCTCCCTCCTCATTCCTCAGCCGGCCAGCTGAGGGTTCCAGCCTCTGGCTCTGCTATCTCAGCCCTGCGGAACCCAGAGTAGCACAGCCAGGCACTGGCAGTGTGGCGGACTGGTCCGCTGCCACCCAGAATGGAGTCCCTCCCTGGATCCACCTGCCTGCCTGTGCTGCTCGGTCTCCAGTGGGGGACCAGGCGAGGCCCAGGACAGGAGAAGCAAAACTTCCACATGAATCAGATGGGGAAGGAAGGGAGAGGGGGAAGCCAGGCCAAGCAGGGAAGGGAGTGCACACACTTAAAATGACACTGCCGCACTGTCTCACATGTCCCTAACACACACATTCTCTCACAGACTGGCTCTCACACCCACATACACTCTGCCTCTCATGAGTCACAGTCCCCCAATACAGATTGTCACACGCACACACAGTATCACACTCCCCAACATGCAGTCACACACACACAGGCTCTCTCTGTGTGTCTCTCACACACATACACATACACACACACATATTATTGTTATTACTGCTTGGTACTTCCTGTCAAAATGCTCCTGGAGAGCCAGGAGTGGCTAGGGGCTGCAGGCATAGGCGCTACCCCTTAGGTACTCCGGGGCTGGAGCACCCATCGGGAAAAAATTGGTGGGTGCTCTTCACCCACTGGCAGCCAAGCTCCCTGCCACCCTTCACCACCTCCTCCTCCACTTCCTCCTCTGAGTGTGCTGCATCCCCACTTCTCCCAGCGCTTGCCACCACAAAACAGCTGTTTCGTGGCATAACAAGCTCAGGGAGAGAAGGGGGAGGAGCGGGAATGCAGCACACTCAGAAGAGGAGGTGGGGCTGGAGAGGGGATTGGGGGAAGGAATTGGAATAAAGGCAAGGAGGGGACGGAGTTGGGGTGGGACTTTGGGGAAGGGGTTGGAATGGGGGTAGGCCTGGGGTGGTGTTGGGGGGGTCAGGGGCAAAGAGGGGACGAGCACCCACTGGCACCAGCAGAAGTCAGCTCCTATGCTGCAGGAGGGCTGTGGGCTCTGGGAAGATGTAGCCCCCATGTGACAGCAGGAAGTCTGCCTTGAGCCACCGCCGCAGCATCTGCTGCCTACAAAGCTTGGTGTGTGTCAGTGAAGGGGGAGTTCTGGGGGTCTGCGGGTGGCTGTGCCCCCTCAATGCACTAGGGTCAGCGGTGCCAGCTGGGGACTGCCTTAAGTAGAGCATAGGGGCACCAGTTTAATAATACTGCGTAGGGCCCCATAAATCCTAAAGACAGCCTCCCTGGATACACCTGTGCAACAGCCCAATGAGCTTGGTGGGAATTGCATGCTTTTATTGGAGAGAATTTGCCCATTGCTAAGCATAATTAAGAATAACTAACGCCTTTGCCTTCTCAAAGACCGAAGAAGGGAATTCATTCAGTGAGAGCTGTGGCTGATATGGAATATCAACAGGTAACTTTCTACACTGCTCCATATTTATTCTTCTCAATTACAATTCACATGCAATTAGAGTCGGGGGTTGAACAAGACCTGGGATTTGGACACACAAGCCTTAAAACATCTCTGTAGAACGGGCCTGAGCCAGACACTGAATAGGAGTCCCCAAGGCATGGGAAGGCTGCAGTTTGTGGGATGGGACCCATCTTTGTGATGACACATGGAATAAACGACTGGCGTGTCAGGGCTACCTTAAATCTCCCCCCAAAATCAATAAATACGGAAGTTAGGCTTCCTGTTTCCAACCTTACACTACTATGATTAGGAATTTCAGCATATGCAAGATCCCCCTATATGAGGCCCATGGCAATTGAGTGAGAAGCCTTAAGCCTAGATTCTGGGACTTTGATTCAGCCCGTTAACAATTTTAAAGAGCCACCATCCAGGCCTCAAATGTAAGTTGCTTCTGTTTTGAAAGAACATAAAAGGTAGGTATAGAAATACTGCCAGGATTTTTTTCTATAAAAGATACTGAAAATAGTTGATCTGGAATTTTTTGTTTGGATTTATCTCTTTCCCAAACATTGCGCCTTTGTGCAAATACCTGAGAACCAGAAATCAAAAGTAGCTACCAGAGAGTTCCAAGAGCAAGCAAACAAAGGGTACATTGGATTAAAAATCTCTAACTTTTAATAATTAACCTGCTTTTAGTACAGATGTAAAAAAAAAGTGGTTTGTTTGGGTTTTTAACTTGGCATTAACACTTTAAGGTCAAACTGGTTTTCTTTTCAAATATCTCTCATTCTTACTGTCACTGCATTATCAGGTCTTTTGAACTTGGTATCACTTCAGTAAGTCACTATGATCTTTCTACTGAGACTGTAAAAGCTCCATTTAAGCCATTATGTTCTCAGTGGAACTACAGGAGACAGTGCCTTAGGTTACTCAATATGCTGGACGTTCAACAAGCCTCCGTGTAGCTTGATAAATCCTGAACCTAGAGCTTGCAGCATGAGTTTAATGCTAGATCAGTATTGCCCTGCTGCTAGCATGCTCACCTCTGGACTAGATGTCTATGAGTTCAAGTTGCAAATCAGCACTCTTCCTCAATCTTCATGTTGAGGTTACAGTATTAGAGTAAGGGCATCACCATCCTTCTCATTAGACACTACATTGAGATCACTTCTGCCCACCTCTGGTAACTAAATGGAAATGAAAGATCCAAACCAACTAAAAGGATGTAAGCTCCCTGGCTTTACCAGCCAACCATCTCTCACTCTAAAACAGGTTCTAGGTCCTGAGTCAGGAAAGTTCTTCAGGGTGTGCTTAACTTTAAGCATGAGTAGTCCCGACAGAATCTTCTCCAAGAGCTCTGTGAGGGGTAGAGATGGAAACAACACATTGGATCTTGACTCCCCCGCCCTCCTCCTTATGAATCTGTCCTGCTGCGCCCAGTGATTGCTGGGAAGGCCAAGCAGTGGAAAACTCAGCTGCGTAAAATATGCTAATAATATTTCCAGCCTAGCCTGCCTTCCTGCCTAGCCTGCCTTCCTGCCTGGGTTTGTGCGCTGGGGTAGCGTGTAAATGTAATTGGCCGCGCCGTCTGTGAATTTCACCCGGGCGCTTCTCTAGAGTCACAGGACAAGGCGCTGTGCTGCACGCTGGGGCAGCTGCCAGCCTGGTGGGGCAACTTGTACGTGGGAAATCGCCTGAGCCTGGAGGCTGGTTGGTGCCCCCCGGCGCCCACAGGTTAAAAACCCACTTTCGCAGCTCGATGCCACTTGCTGTCTTCGCCTCCCCGGCGGGATCCGCACCTTGCCCGAGCTCGGGGCTGGCAGCGGGGCCTCCAGGGAGAGCAGCGCTCTGGCAACCCCCCGACCCGGCGCGGGGGAGGAGGCGGGGCTGGCTCGGCAGGGTCCCGCCGCCGGGCCCCGGGCAGGCGCTGGCCCCTCCCCCCTCTGGGGCGGGGCTGTTCCGGCGCCAGGTGCCCGGCCCCTCCCGAGCGCTCCTGGCGCAGGTGAAGGCGGGGCGGGGCCGCTCTCCGTGCCGGGCATTGTGGGAAGCGGGATGGGCGGCGGGGCGCGCACCTGGCACTGAGGGCGGGAGCTGGGGCCAGCCGCCCGGAGCGGGGACCATGGTGAGTGCCCCGGGGGCGCGGACTCCGGGCCGGTGCGAGGGGCCCGAGGACCCGCCGGACAACGAGCCGCGGCGGACACTGGGGGCCAGGAATTCCCCCCCCCCCCCCCGGGGACCAGCCGGGCTGGCGCCAGCCCGGCGCCTCCCCGTGGGGCCCGGGCCGGGGCCCGGGCCAGACCCCTTCCCCCGCTCAGCCTGGCACGGCCCGCCCCGGGAGAGCCGGCTGCGGCGGGGCTCGGCCCTGGGAGCCTCCTGTCCCTGTTCAGGTCGGGAAGCTGGGAGCAAAATCTGAGCCCGAGCCCGAGCCCGCCCCTCCCAGAGGGGGGGGGGGCTGGCGAGACCCCGCCTGGGGCGCTCACCCCGGTGGGCAGTGCTGGGCCCCGCTGATGGCACGTCCAGCAGGCCTCTAGGCCGACTGTGCTGCTGGAGTTTGGCCCCCTGGGTCACGGCACCGCGCCTTGAAACATGGGCCTGAGTGGCACAGTCCCCCTGCACACCGGCTCGCAACGCTGCTCTGGGGGCCTCGCAAATGGGCCCTGGGCGAATGACCCCTTTTGTGCCCCGACCCATAGATGGGTGATGTGTCCCTTTCCCTCTTGTACTCTGCCCCAGTGAGCAGAGCCGAAATCACTTCATCCACCTATGCAGCACAATCCCCGCAGAGGGTGACTTCTAACGTGGGAGAGAATATCCTATATCTGTGACATCTACTTCTGTTTCCTTGAAGAAAACCAGGAATACTTGTAGCACCTTAGGGCTTGTCTCCACTGGGGGGGGGGGAGAATCGACTGGGTGAATCACGTAGCTGAAGTTTGCGTATCTGCAGCCGACTTACCTCTCGTCCCCACGGCGGCGGCAGGCGGCGGCGTGCTCCCCTGTCTAGTCCAGCTTGCGCCTCCCGGCGAGCTGGAGTTACGCAGTCGACGGGGGAGCCACGAGCGATCGATTTCTCGTGTCCTCATCAGACGCGAGAAATCGATCGCCAGAAGATCGATCCTGCGCCGTGCGAGTGAAGACCAGCCCTTAGAGACTAACCGGTTTATTTCAGCATAAGCTTTCGTGGGCTATAGCTCACTTCATGGGATGCATAGAATGGAACAAACAGAAGTAAGATGCATTTATACACCCAGAAAGCAAAAAAAAGTTGTAAATTACCATACCAATTGTAAGAGGCTATGTACTCTATGGATCATGTGCTTTCAAGGAAACAGGCAGTGGGTTACTGTCTTTGCCTTTCAGTTTTGTGACTACATATGCTTTTGCATGTTAGGCTTGCAAAAGCTACAACTTCCCTTCCAAGGGCTGCTCTTCAGGCAAAGTTCCACTGATTTCACATTAGGGCTCATTTTAAACTGACTTGGTTCAATTGGTGCAAAAGGCTATATGGACACACTTACTTTGTTTTAAATTAGGCTTATAGTTTATCTTAAATTGATTAGGAACCAGTTTAAACTAAATTGAAGTAAGTGTGTCCATGCAGGGGTTTAAACTGGTTTAACTAAACCAGAGCAGGTTTGTGTGTAGGCCAAACCTAAGACCTCAGTTTTCTAAGATGTTCCGTGCCCATGAATAGATTAATTGAAGCAAAATGTTGTTGTGAAGTCAGGACCTAAGACCCTCAGTTCAAATTTGACCAGATAAATATTGTGAAAACCTAAGGCAAACAGAAATGTTTGCATGGCACTTAAACTAAAAAAACAGTCCAGTGGAAACAGGTTTTTTAAACAATCATTCGCTAAGTTTCCACAGTGCAAACATTCAGCATAGGTACTAATTAGCATATAAGGCCCTGAAAGTGAGCCAGATACTGAACAAAAGTGAAATTGACTATCTTAGGCCTAGTCTACCCAGAAAATCAAATTGGTGTAGCTATATCGCTCAGGGCTGTGAAAAATCCACAGTGCTGAGCAGTGTAATTAAGCTAACTTAACCCCCAGTATAGATAGCTCTAGATCAGTGGTTCTCAAACTTTTTCTGTTGGTGACCCCTTTCGGACACCAGGCCTCTAAGCGCGACCCCCCTTAGGGGTCGGGCTAAGGGGTGGGGCATGGGCCGGCCTGGGGAGGGGTGCCAGCACCCCCCCCCCGGGGCAGGGGCTGAGCTGGAGGGTTGTGGATGTAGGGGCGCCAGCCCCCTGGGGCAGGGGCCGGGCTCAGGGGAGGGTGCCAGCAACCCCCCAGGACAGGGCCCGGGGTGCCGCCAGCAGCCCGCCGTGGCAGGGCCTGGGGCTTGGGTCGCTGCCGGCAGTCCGCTGTGGCAGGGGCTGGGGCCGGGGCTTGAGGTGCCACCGGCAGCCCACTGCGGCAGGGGCCGGGGCTTGGGTAGGGTGACCAGATTGCAAGAGCAAAATATCAGGACACATTGGGTGAGGGGGAGGGGGGAGCAATCGGGGGGTGCAAGGATATTTTGGCAGCCTAGGCAAAAATTTTACCTTGCACCCCCCCCCCTTCCCCTGTTCCCAGAGCATTGCTTATTATAAATTTTTTTAATGAATATTGGATAATGTAATGTAGCATGGTGCAGAGGGTTGGGGTATGGAGGGGGCTCTGGCTGGGACTGGGGATAAAGTGGTTGGGGTGTTGGAGGTGCTCAGGGCTAGGGCAGAGGATTGGGATGGGGGGAGGGCTCTGGCTGGGGCTGGATATGAGGGGTTTGGGGTGCTGGAGTGGCTCAGGGCCTGAGTAGAGGATTGGAGTGTGGTGGGGGGGTAAAGATCTTGCTGGGGTGTGGGCTCTGGGGTGGGGCAGGGCTGGGGATGAGTTTGGGATGGGTGCAGGCAGGCTGCTCTGGGACTGGGGCCAGAGAGGAGGATTCCCCCCATCTCTTTCCCTGCCAGCAGCAGCAAGCTCTGGGGCAGCCCCCCCCCCTTTCCTGCTCCCCCAGCAGCAAACTTACTCACCCCGTCACTGAGTAACGTGGAAGTGGGCGGGCACTAGGACCCAGCGGCGGCAGTTGCTGCAGGGAGGCAACATGTTGCTGCAGGGAAGAGAAGGGAGGCTTCTGACTGCCCCTGGCCACGGAAGGTCTAAGGGGGCAGCAAGGGGAGGCCGGGGGACCCATGGTGGAGGCGCGGGGGGAGGGGGCAGCCGGAGCCAGGTTGCAAGGGAGGGCTCTCTGCCCTTGGTGCATGGTGGGCCCCCACCCCTGCAGCATGCCCCGGGCGGCAGAGAGCTCTCCGGCCGGGGGGACACAGTCCACCTTCCCTGACTCTGACTCTGCCAGAGGGGAGGGAGGGGAGAGGGCTCTCTGCTACCCCGCCTTCTTCTGACAGTGCAGCAGTTCCGGGGCTTGGGGCGCCGCTGGCAGCCCACTGTGGCAGGAGCCGGGTCGGGCTTGAGGCTCTGCTGGCAGGGGTTAGGGCCGGGGCCATCTGCCGGCAGCAGGGGCTCGTTATCCCCAAATAATCGGGGCGCAACCCCTCAAGGGGTCCCGACCCCCAGTTTGAGAACCAATGCTCTAGATCAGGGTTTCTCAAACTGGGGGTCGCCGAGCGCTCCCCGGGGGGTTGCGAGCTCCTGCCGCTGCAACTCGCAGCGGGGAGGGGGGGCCTGGGTGCAGCCGGCCACGGCAGGGAGGGGGGGCCGGGGCGCAGCCGGCAGCCCGCCCCCAACGGGGACTGGAGGGGTCGCGCCGCGCCGACCCAGCCGGAAAAGGGGTCGCGGTCTCAAAAAGTTTGAGAACCGCTGCTCTAGATCGATGGAAGAATTCTTCCCTTGACCTAACTACTGCCTCTTGGGGAGGTGGATTACATACGCCATGGGAAGAACCCCTGCTGGTATCGCTAATGTCTACACACCATAGTGTAGTTGTGCTGCTGTAGTATTTAAGTGTAGCCGTATCCTTATTTTCAGTCTCCACACAGAGAAAATGGGGGGAAAAAGCTAATTCAAATGTTCAAAATTCCAGTTTTAATAATCTGAGCTGTTTTTAGACACAGGAAAAATGTGCATTTAATGAAATCCAATTTTTACATCAACAGTGTTCAGTATTGCTACCTCCAAGTGTTTTAACAGAATAAATCACCCCCCACACCCTCCCAAAAAAATCATGAGATTTTTAAAAGATAATACATTTTGTGTTCTTTTTATTTGCCTCTGGGTTTTGAGCCTCTAGACTGTCCACATTTCCAAGCTTTGTCATACAACCAGGAAGGTAGACTCCTCAGATTTTCATATAATTGTGACAGGTTCAAGAATAGCAGCCGTGTTAGTCTGTATCCGTAAAGAAAGCGAGGAATACTTGTAGCACCTTAGAGACTAACCGGTTTATTTCAGCATAAGCTTTCGTGAGCATCCGACGAAGTGAGCTATAGCTCACGCAAGCTTATGCTGAAATAAACTAGTTAGTCTCTAAGGTGCTACAAGTATTCCTCGCTTCATATAATTGTGTAAGCTGGAGTTGTAAGAAGAACACCAATTGTGAGACTCACAACAAAGTGACAAGAATTGGAAACACCCAGTGTCCCCTTAGAACAAGTGGCACTAGTGCAGAATGAGCCACATAGGTTCTGGCTCTGGTTCGCTCGTGTTCTGCGAGACATTCATTTGATGAATCCACAAGTTTTCCATTTTCTCTGCAAAATATGGGCTAGTTTCAGGATACTCCCTTCTCAGGATCTTCAGGTGAAGCTAGGGGCTGCGATCTCTCTTTTAGCTTAGAAGGGCACTGGGTAGAGGCAGCAGCCATCCATTCTGAAGGGTTATGACAGGGATTGGCAACTTTTGGGACTGGCCTACCAGGGTAAGCCCCCTGATGAGCCAGGCTGGTTTGTTTACTGCAGGTTTGGCCAGTCATGGCTGCACCTGGCCATGGTTTGCCACTCCAGGCGAATGGGGGCTCCAGGAAGCGGCAGCCAGCACATCCCTCGGCCCGTGCTGCTTTCCGCAGCCCCCATTGGCCTGGAGCGGCAAACTGGCCAGTGGGAGCTGCAATTGTCCGAACCTGCGGACACGGCAGGTAAACAAACTATCCCGGCCTGCCAATGGCTTACCCTGGTGGGCTGCATGCCAAAGCTTGCTGGTCCCTGGGTTACAAAATAGTATGAGAAATAAGTACTCTCACTGCAGCTGGTCTCTACGCTAACTGTAAGAGCATCGCATGGAGGCCTGTGACCGTGTGCTTTCTAAGGGTTTTTTTCTTCATGAAGGATAGTGAGTGATATCCTTATCCTTGCACTAATGGGCAGATTTTTCCCACTGGAAGTGTAGGTTCTCAGGCGAGAACTTGTCTATGGTGCCTAAAACTTGGTTAGTACTACTTGGCAAACCAACCTGTTGACTAGTTGTTCAGTTGTTATGCTGGGCTTCTTTCTGGGTGTTCCCTGAACTTCTGTCTTGCACAGTTTGCCTATTGTGTGAATTTGTAATATGAGTTGCCCACTGGAACTGAACAGAAACTTCAAAACCATCTTTCATTGGAGGCTGGTGTTTGGATTTTGACTGTGGTCTGACAGGTAAAGTACAGTATACACACTGACCCAATCAGAACCAAATTAACAAATGTCTGTCTCATTGAGTGCCTTTATAAAGATGTGACCAGCATCACAGTGCTGGGTGTGTGTAGAGTATAAACAATACTATGTATATGTCAATGGAAATAATTCCCTTCCTTCCCTTCCCACCCATCCACACAAGGATAAGGATATCACCTTTCTGATCGCTGCCTGAGTTCATCTGACTCAGTCATTCTCTAAGTGTAAGTAGAACTCAAGTAAATAAATAGAGCTTGTACTTTACATTGAAGGTCAACAAACGTGGGCTTTGCCTGACCAACATGGAACGCTGATTTCAGTCTCCCTGATCTATGCACTTCAAAGATGCTTTCTGTAGAACACATTTATTGTGGCCTATTGGGCATGGGATAAAGAAACATTGCCTATAGTGGTGGTGATTATAGACATTTTGGAGACTGTCCATCATATCAGTTTTTCTCAGGCTTAAACTTGTAAAGCAAATGTGTGTGTTTATTTATACCCCCTTCCTCAGATAGCATGACATAGTGGATCTGGCACTGGATTAGAAGTCAAGTAACTAGAGTTCTCTTTAAAGCTCTCACTAGCTCACTATAATCTTGGGCAAGTCATTTAAACTCTCTATGCCTCAGCCTCTCCCTGTTTCAAATGGGGATAATATTCGTTATCCACCTTTGTTACATGCTTTGACGTTTGATGAAAGTACTGTGTAAACAATAGAACTTATTTTAGTCACAAGCTGTTCTTATGCACTTAAATATAGTACGTTCTCAATTTGTAGATCACATCTTAGTAAGAAAATTGTTACTCTATTGGAAATGCTCTGTAGACATTGTGTGCAGCATAACTTCAATTCATGCCATGAAGGTCACAGTTTTCTGTCCAACTATTACTTCTCATCAAGGGAAAGGCTTTTTAAAAGGAGTACATTTAACTCTCTAAATTGTTTCAGATATTATTATTTATTTGTATTATGCTCCCAGCTGAGACTGTGCAGACACAAAAAATTAATCAGTTCATCTTTTCAGGATGGGGAAATCATTTCTATCAAACAAAAAGTCTGATAAGATGATAGGGGAAATCTGGATCCAGGATACCATAATCTACTTCTAAGGCCTGGAGACAAGAAACAATTAACTTATCAGACGTGGAACTGTAGCTACACCAGTAGGTTGGGTCATATTTAAGGCCCACATAGCTTTGAGTGAAAATCCAGCTGGCATGTTTTGTGCAGCTCCAGGAGTCACATTTCTGGAGTGCAGCTCCATGAGTGACATTTCTGTACGTCCGCCAAAAAGCCATCGAATTTGGAAGTGATTAATTCGGTGGATTTTAAGTGGCACAGGAGCTCATGGCCCCCCTTATTTGAGAACCCCCGGCCTAAAAGGTACTGTGGGTAGGCAGGGGCAACTGGCCCCAAATGCCTGTGATGACTGGCTCTTACACCGCTGTCTGTCCCAGGGAGCGGGGGCTTACGGATGACTGGTAGTAGCCCAGACTGAGGCAAGGTGGAGCTCAGAGGGTTGAGGGTTCTCCAGAGTGGGAAGACCCACAGACAGAGTGAGGGGGAACTGTCAGGGGGCAGCACCCCAGGTAGGAGGACACCGGGGTCCGGGAGGGACATGGGGCCAGCAGACAGTGAGACACTGGCCTGCAGAGGGCGCGCCGTGCTGAGAAAGAGCTAATTCCCTGATGACCAGCAGGAAGCGCCGCAGGGGTGAGTTGTCGCACCTTGACTCCATAACAAACATTTCAAGGAAAATATCCTAAGCATTTAACTAGTGTTCAGTTGTCCATTCTAAGTTCTGGAAAGGCATTTTCCTTTTGTATTATATTTCAGCCATTGTAACTCTCAGAACTACTAATTGGAGCTGTTGTGGAGTGTGAATGAGACTCTAGCTTATGGAAGTAACATCCCTACTCTGTCTACTTTCTTTCTCAACCCACCCACTTCCCAAAAGCACTGCCCAAGAGATAAGCCTTGTGGTTTGCCTAAAATTAACTCTTCCAGGTCCTGACAGATCAGGAGGGTATGCATGGGATAAGGAACCAAACTCTGAAGTGGAGGAAGGGTAGTCTAGTTCAGTGGTCCACAAACTTTAAAAACCTGTAAACCCCTTTCACTAAAATGTCAAATCTCACAAACCCCCTCCTAAAAATGAATATTTCCAAGGATTTTCTCCTTTACCTGAGTATAAATTATAAAAGCAGTGATCTTGGAAATATAAAATTAGGTTTTATGACATTACACACTATTATTAAATATTATTTATCATTACATTATTTTTTACATTATGCAAATGGAACACTCTTCTAAGATCTCACTTTCATAGCTGGTATTACTTTGAATTGTTATCAGACAAGGCTCCTATGTTGCATCAAGGAGTATCAGATGTGAAACAGCATGAAGGTATTTAGGAAGCCAACTCAGAGTTCCTCCTACACAAGCATTCAGGTCTTGAGCAGTCCAGGCAAATAACACATGTTACAATGGTGGTTCTCAAACTTGTGTGCTCCGGGACCCCTTTTTGGTATGCGGGGGTATGTCTGCCGAAATGCCGCCGAATTGAACTCACATTTTGGCGGCATTTTGGTGGACACGTAGCATTCGTCTCTGTGTCCGCCAAAATGCCGCCGTCAGCGGAGGCTTTCAATTTGGCGGCTTTTTGGCAGACACACTTTCATGTTCGGAGCTTCCGCCGAAATGCCGCTGAAGGCGTCAGTAGCTTGCGACCCTCCTAGAATCAGCCAGTTTAAGAACCACTGCGTTACAACTTGTTCTTCATAATAATTTTAAAAACAATGCTAGTTGCTTATTTAATTTTAAAAACAACAAAAAATATCCACCTCCCTTTCCATTTCTCATAAGAAGTCTTGAAGTGTAAATCTCCTCAGTGTGATATGCTTGCTTTTATCTGCTTAGCCCTTGGAAGTCCAGGTGCTCTGGGTTGCTGACCCCGTGCTGCCCTGGGTCCCTAGGGACAGCTCTGTCTGTCATTAGGGATTTTTTTCCTGAGAACCCTCTTAACATTTTAGCGAATCACTAGGGGTTCACGTACCCCAGTTTGAGAACCACAGGTCTAGTAGTTTTGGTGCTAGCCTAGAGGGCCAGGTTTAATTCTCTGATCTACCACACATTTCGTGTCACTAGTCTTTCTCTGCCTCAGTTTCCCATCTGTAAAATGCAGCTAAACAATAAAGTGGGAGTCAGATTAGTGTGTGCTGCAGATGGAAGGTGAGTTAGGCTGCTTGATTTAGTTCATTCTGAATCTATATCTCTGCCTTTTAATGATGTGACAAAGATGTACCGGTAAATTGAAAATATCTCCTTTCACATGAAGAACTTTGAAACTTGTGTCAGGACAGAGGGTGAGCTGGAGAAGGGAACAAAGGCACACCCTTCCCTGTTAGTCTCATGTCATGACTCATGAGGCTGCTGGATGGCTCAGAACATTCTTGTTCCACCAGACACTGATTTCCTCAGGCTGAAATATTATGCTATCAGCTGGGTGAGAAGTCATTGAAACTTGATAGCTTTTAAGTGCCTAACATCCCCAGAACGGCAAAGACCATTGCTTGGTTCCCTGCAAAGTCAGAGGAGGGTGCTGCGATTAAATTCCCAGATAGCAGGGATTTCCTTGATGGTTCTGCTGATGCAGATAATCTTGGATATGCTAAAAGTTATGAGGACATTTAAATGTGCTGTGACATAGTGTAGCAGGGGTTCTCAAACTGTGGGTCGTGACCCCTTGGGGGGGTCGCCGGCCGCCTCCTGAGGGGTCGCGAGCTGCTCGCACCACCAAAAAGCTGCCACTGCGATCACTTCTGCATCCGGCGGCTATTTTCAGCGGACATGCCGAGCGCTCCCGAAAGCGTTCGGTATGTCTGCCGAAAAGCCGCCGAATAAATTAACTACGCATTCAGCGGCTATTTTCGGCGGACATGCCGAACGCTTTCGGGAGCACTCAGCATGTCCGCTGAAAATAGCCGCCGAATGAGGAGTTAATTTATTCAGCGGCTTTTTGGCAGACATACAAGGGTCCGCCGTGCCGAGGGAGAGAGGAAAAAGGGGCCACGGTTCTCAATAGTTTGAGAACCCCTGGTGTAGGGGCACTATCTGCCGCCATGAACATGGGCTTAATTTCAGATCAGTTTCCCTCGCTACTTGCATATGTGTTCAGAGAAACAGCTATAAGAATAGCTGCCAGTGAGGTTGGGAGTATAGAAGGCCTTGGAATTTAAGATTCTGCACTGAAGGTTGTAGGACTGGGTTAAACCTATAGATATGGAATTTTCTGCTCAATTTACTTTGTTTTTAGTATAAACATAATTTCTTAAGGGAAAAGCCTGGCTGACCAAGAGTTTTGTTTTTTTTTTTTTCTTTTTCTGATGAGTAATTTCTTAGTCATCTGTGGCCCTTTCAGGTTGTTATTCCACCACTCACCCTTAGCTTGTCTCCTTGTACCTATGGTAACGGCAGTGGCTGTTTTCAGAAGTGTACGGATAGTTACAAAAGCAAACCTCAGAGACCAGGAAGGCAGAGAGAGATGCCATTTTGTGCTGACAGTGAGCTTCTTTGTGAAAGATTCCATCTTGGATCAGACTGCCATTAAAACTAGTTGAATGGAAAAGAAGGGCATGATTGCATAGTTAATTGTTCTGAATGTTGTAAATTCTGTTGCTTCATGTAACTTATGACAATCAATTTTGTCACCAGACCCATCTAGTTTCTCAGTGCTGAAGTTAAAATTTATCACCCTTAAATGTCAGCTCAGATGTACAGTAAATATCTCTCTTGTTTTAGCTAATTGGATTTGAACCCTTGTAATTCAGTCACAATACATTCTACTATCGCTAGTCCAGGCCAGTGTTCAGGGAGATTTAGCCCCAATTCTCCTCTTACCTGCACAAGTGTAACTCAGTTGGGAGTAACTATTAAAGTCAGTGGAATTAGACCAATATAAGTGACAGGAGAAGAATAAGGCAATAATCTTGTGATACCTGGCAGAGCAGGCTGGGTTTAGTTAGTCTTTGAGCCTGAGAGACCTTCCAAGGACTGTCTTTGCCCAGCTATTGAAAAATAAAATCCCTTTTATATTAATTACAACCACATTCTATCTCTTTATTGAAATTCTAAGAATCCAAGTGTCCCTCTGGAGAGAGGAAACTAGCCTTGTTGCTGTAGAAAGGACCATTGCAAACCTGCCTGTAAGTTCAGGAGAAGGTAATTGAGAGAATGTTGTCAACCTATGAGGTGTGGGATTCGGTCAAGAGGACTGGGCCCATCTAACCTGTCCTGATACAGCTTTGGTGGCTGAAGAAGGGCATAGGCAACAGTGATGATAGTATGTCAGTCCTTGAATAGGGAGTGAGTTTAAAAACCCTGAAGAATAGTTCTAGTCCAAGTTGTGGGCTCTGTAAAGTAGCTTAGAATTTGTAATGGTTTTCTTTAAACTTATCTGAGGCTATTGTGGTCAGAATATTTGCTGAGCTGGTTCAGTGTTAAATGGCATCAACATCCTGAAGCCTCATCTAATAAATGGGGTTGACATCTGCATCAGAGACAATAATATAATTTAAAATGATAATTCTGCATTATACTATCCTCCTGTGGTGTTAAACTTCTTGACATACATTTCTGGGTTGGTATAGGAACTAGGGAGTTTGACCGTGGGAGCAATAGGAAAAAATCACATCGATGAGAGAAAAAATGTAGTGAAATTTGCACTGTTTGTGTGTTTCTTGCTATTTTTCTGTGTATTTGTGTTTGAATAAAAGCAGATTATCCCTACTGACAGAAATATTAATGAGAAGGGGGAAAAACCCTTTTCATGTTACCCCCTCCTGCACTCCAACCCCTCCCCTAACCCTGAGTCCCCTTCCACACCCAAACTCCTTTCAAGAGCCTGCACCCTATCCAGCACCCCAATCCCACACTCCAACCTCAGTGCCCCCTCCAACACTCAAACTCCCTCCCAGAGCTTGGACCCACACTCCCTCCTGCACCCCAGCCCGGAGTTCCCTTGTCTTCACCCCAGAGCCTGCACCCCCAGCCAAAGCCCTCATGCCTCTTGCACTCCAACCCCCACCGTCCTGGTGAGGGTGGGGGAGCGTAAGGGATGGGGGATGGAATGAGTGGGACAAGGCCTTGGAGAAGAGATGGGGCAGGGGACAGGGCAAGGGGGTTTGGGTTAGACAGTAGGCAATCCTACCAGAGTTTCAGGTGTGACCCATCAATCTAAACAAAACTGAAGTTGGAGTGGATGCTGCTCCTGACAAAGTTGTGGGAAGAAACAATTAAGGTAATGAGGTCACGTGAGTCGGAGCCATCAGATTATGCCAAAGCCCCACAACCAAAATGAGGTAAGTGAGATGTGGTTTTTGTATCTTTAGAAAGCAGTAAAGGACCCCCACACTACTTATATAATCTGTAAACTGAGCAAGTTCAAAAAATGAAAAGTTTTGATCTTTTCCAATGTACCATGAAAATGTTTGGATTGTCAAACTCTGGGCCATTCCGGTTTTAACCATTCAATAGTTTCAAAATTACTGGTATGACTTTCTTACTCCAGGACTGGGTTTGTAGATTTCATTGAAACCTCTGTGAACTGTAACTGCCTGCAAGACAGGTTATATAAGAAATTCTGGTTTGTACTTAATTATATGTTGTATTGAGTGGCAACAGATACATTATAAAGATATATGGAAAGACCATATATAAAAGCATCATGAGAGCAAAGTTAAACCTTAACTTTCAATCTTTTGTTCTGTATTTTTGGGTTTAGAGAGCTTAATTTTAAACCATAAAATTACAGAAATTCTAGGTTGCTTTGGACTAGAGTGAGTGTGTGTGTGTGTGTGTGTGTAATATATATAATGTGTGTGTGTGTGTGTGTGTATAAAATCATGTCACCCCTATTTTAAAGACCAAAATGCAATTTATATATATATAATATATCACTGTTTACAAATGTAATACAAAGTGTGACCTTTTAGTATTTTTACTAATGTTTAGAGTGACCATCCAAATGCAGGTTATCTATTACTACATGTGATAAAATGTATCTGATTGACAAATGGCCATGTCCATAATTAATTTATTATTAAAGTGATAAAGCAAATATGTTTTCACTCTCAAAGAATATTGCATAGATCGGATATTAGTGTTTTGTCTACACACTTCAGTACTTCCAAGTCCTTCAGTATAAGCAGTATAATTTTGTTTCATGCTTTCATGAACACATTTGAGAGGGTGAGCAACATGCTATACTGTGTCAATATTTTTGAGAAGAGCAACACTGAAGTAAAGGCAGCAGTGTCTATCCAACAGTGAAGCAATAAATGTCAGCTTCAGTTTTGGGGCCTGGTTGGGGGAAGTAGATCTGAGCTCTTGTGGATGTAATATTGCTGCTTGTTTTCCCAGAGGATGCTGAAGATTGAGTAAAATTTGGAGACTAGGAAAAGGGAGGAGAGGGAATAGAACGAGAAAAGACAAATGGTTTCTCCCCTAAGTATAATTGTCTGCTGCTTTCTCAGAAATTGCTGTTATAGTGGCCAAAGCTTTGCAACAAGCTTGATCTTAATGTGTACTGTTTTACTGCAAACTGTAATGTAGGAGGGGGACAGATGTAGAGACACTCACCTATCCTCTCACTGTAAATATTTTGAAAGTAATCATAAAGTTAGTTTAGTGTAAACACTTACATGCTGCACACACACACACACACACACACACACAATAATAGAAATGTAGGGCTGGAAGGGACCTCAATAGGCCATCTAATCCAGCCCCTTGCACTGAAAAACCATTCTTGACAGGTGCTTGTCTAACCTGCTCTTAACAATGATAGAGATTCCACTGCCTCCCTAGATAATTTATTCCAGTGCTTAATTACCCTTACATTAGGAAGAACCGCCTTTCACTGTTCTGCCATGCTAAATTGCTCTTTCAGGCAACCAAGTTACTCTCCTCCAGATATAAGAAACTATATCATTGGAAATGAGTCCATCATGAACATCAAGCATTAGGGCAGGGCAAGCACAGTAGTAAAGCTCCTTTGTTAAATGCTCAGAATGAAAGCCCTGTCGTACAAGAAAATATTTTATTTTGCTTCTGTTTCTTTGAGGCACAGATGTGAAGGGGGCTGATCAGGGACATGGGAACACTTAATGTGAAATTTGTTTGCCAGGATGTGTTATTGAAAACTGCTGCTAAATAACTTGGCCCCTAATGAGGTTTGCTTATGAGGGGGACTGTCCTGGGTTTCTAATGTAAACTGTTACTTTTTGAAAGGTCCAAAAAAAAAAAAAATGGTGAGCTCAAGCTGCTGCCTGTGCAGCAGGAAAACTGCTCTCAGAGCTGTGAAAACATCAGTGGGCAAGTGCAACCCACCAAAGAGAGGTTCCCTTCCATTTCTGTCACACATTTTCCCTACCCTTTGAGTGAGTGAGCATGTGAGTGAAGTGTGTGTGTGAAATGAGTGAACTGTCTTGTGGGTTTACCATTCCAATGGGATTGAGAAAGCAGTTCAAACTCAACTATTGAATGTGGGTATATTTAAAGGGTTGTTTAACACTTCCTGTCTGATCTACGCAAGTCCTCACTGAAGAACAGGTGCTTCGCAATGTATGGAAAAGATGATACAGACTAGCTAATTCTATAGTGAACATTCACCACGTTGATTTGGTTGCTCAGTAGTGTAGTGTGCAAGGCCACTTCTGGTAGGTATGCTCAGAAGCTGCCTATTGGATTGGGTCCCATTCAAAATTGGGCTTGTGTGGGAGGAAAAAGTGATGCTGGTGTCCACTTTATAACTTTTAGCCCAGTGGTTAGAGCACTCACCTGGAATCAGGGTTCAATTTCCCTGAAGAGCGTGGAGAGCTTTTAAACAGAGGTCTCTTACCTCTGGGGGGAGGGCTCCAGCTAGAAAGCTGTGGAATTCTTTTGTCGTGGGACTACTTCTGTTGAAGCTATTCACCTGCTGACCCAGTGCACCGATTGCCTTCATCTTCTAAGAGTTAACGCTGTGCTTTTGAATATAAAATCTTCTCAACAAAGGCCATGGAGACAACTTGCTGTGCAGATAGCAAAATAACCCTTAGCCCACCCAACCCCCAGGGCAGCAGATAATTTTATGTACAGTAAGCATTGTGCCTGAATCTCTGTGGGGGTGGCTTTTATAACTCTAGAACTATTATAACCACATTATGTCAAAAAAAGGTTGATAGCACAGACAGAGCCATGCTGGGACATAGTCCTTTGATCTTAATTGGGCCATTCCCACTGAGCTGCCAGACACTTATTTTTTTACTTTGGTAACTCATTGGGACACCATTAAAACTATTAGACTTTCAGGAACTACAAAATCCTGTTAATTTTTTTCAAGAGAACTAGTCCAATAATAGCAATGGCCATTTCCTGGAGCTTTACTAATCCTTCCACAGGGAGAATAGAATACTACCTTTCACCTTCCCCAAAATGATCACATTTTTGAAACCTTCCTGATTAACACTCAACTCTAAGTCTCCAGATAAGTTATTTGCCTACCAATATGACAGACACATCAAGGTCAGAGCATGTATGGATAGGCCTTTGTGTGAATGTGGTACAGTACTTTCAGAAGGCAGGAGGGGTCTAGAACCCGACACAGAGTATTTGAGGCCATTGGTTTCTCATACAAAACAACTAAAAACCAAACTAGTTGTAGTTCAGATCCATTGGAAATATGGATGCCGCAAATAAGATAGTGTTTTCTTCTGTTGCCAACAGAAAAGTCTGTAAATGCCCTTAGAAAAGGGTTTTTCATTCCATGTGTGGGGACATACATTGTATGTGTGACTTGTGCACAGTAAGCCAATTTTATCACTATTCTCAAAAGATGAACAGCTAGAAAAAGCAATTTGTTATATATCCTGAATAATCTTAAACAATTATTTCTCTCTGCTGGCGCTAATTTAAATATTTAAACAAATCATTCTGAAATTAAGAAAACATAATCAAAGTTTTTTTTCCTTCCTACTGAGTGTTTTTCGATGTGTAATATATAAATGTGGGCTATTATTAGCCATCAGGTAGTTCAGAATTATGAATAAATATTTTGTTTAAAAACCCAGCTGCAGAGAGATTAGAAGCAGGGTAGTTGTGTGTGTGTCTGTGTTTTGTTTTTTTAAGAAGCTTTATTGGTGCACTTCTGTTTGTGGGATGTATTTATAATTTGCTGTGGTGCAAGGTTCCTTTGCAGAATCCATAATTCCAATCCCAAATCTTCACTGTAACCTGAAATTTAATCCTTTAATGTGTTTTAAATTGTCCATAGATAAGACATGGGTCCATGCCACATCCTATTAGATCTTCAGATGATGTCAGAGTAGCCCCATTGACTTTAGTGGAGCTCCATGGATTTATACCAGCAGAGGGCGTGGCTCAGCATTTAGATCTGGAGTCCAAGCATCTCATATCTGAGACATGCTGTTTAGAGTCTAAGGGTATGTCTTCACTACAGGACTAGGTCGATTTCCCTTAATTCGATTTTCTAAACTCGATTTTAGAAAATCGAATCAGTGTGTCCCCACCAGGACAGCAGGTCGACAGTGGTCGACACTGTCTGTCCTAGAACTTTTGCAGGGGTCGACATAGCCTGCATTGCACTTTCGGTAGGTAGCCCACAGTGCAATGCGTGCCGCACCCTTCCCCCCTGCCCAAGCAGCCCCGCGGACCCTCCCCCCCCCAAGCAGATCCGCGAACCCCCCCCGCCCGAGCAGCCCCGCGCCGGACCCCCCGCCCCCGCCCTCCCGGGGGAGGGGGGGGGAGCCGGCGCCGGGCTGCTTGGGCGAGCGGGTCAGCTGCCTGGTCAATTTCATACTGGGTGAAATTGACCAGGCAGCTGACCCGCTCGCCCAAGCAGCCCCGCGCCGGACCCCCCGCCCGCCCGAGGGGGGGGGGAGCCGGCGCGGGGCTGCTCGGGTGAGCGGGGGGTCCGCGGGGCTGCTCGGGTGGGCAGGGGGGTTCGCGGAGCTGTTTGGGCAGGGGGGGGTCCGGCACGGGGCTGCTTGGGCGAGCGGGAGTCCGGCGCGGGGCTGCTCCGGTGGGGGGGGTCCGCGGGGATGCTTGGGCGGGCGGTTGTCCGGCGCGGGGCTGCTCGGGCAGGCGGGGGGTTCGTGGAGCTGTTTGGGCTGGCGGGGGGTCCGGCACGGGGCTACTTGGGCGGGCGGGGGGGTCTGTGGGGCTGCTCGGAGGTCGGAGGCTTAACTTCAGATGCCTCTTCACTTACTCACAGTAGATGTAGAGAAGTCGATTTTAGCCTTACTTCTCTCGTCAAGCAGGAGTTTCAAAGTCGATTTTGAGGGCCCTTTAAATCGACTTTAAGGGCATGCAGGTGAAGACAGGTACACCTTTAGTTCGACTTAACGTCGTTAAAGTCGATGTTAAGTCCTAGTGAAGACATGCCCTAACTCTTGCATCCACTCCTAAAGTGTAAAGGCATCAGAAACCCAGCACATTCAGCCTCTTTGTGATTCTCCCTATATAGGAGGAGTCCCCAGGTAGTGTAACACCACCATGGCAACTCTCTCACATTTCCCTTCCCAGCATGTGGGAATTCTTGTGAGGGGAAAAACTGGGGGACTGTGCACTGTTCTGACTCATCAATCCTCAGTTGACAATATAGCCTCTTGGGGCTGAGGGCAGCTGGCCCAAAAATGCTGTTGACCTGTGCTAGGCCCAGGTTGGTTCTGGGCTTGGTCTGTTGTCAGGGGGAATGCAGAGGTGGTGTAAAGCTGCCTTCTCCCTCCAGCTACTGAGTTCTGCCCCAGAGAATCTGAGTTCTGTCCCAGCAAATCTGAACCCATTTGACTCATAGTAAAGATGGGACCGTTTATGGAATTCAGATATAGGGCCAGAGAGTCCAATGGTGTTTGGATCCATGAATTTGGTTCTGGTGTATCTTTTTTTTCTTCTTCTTTTTTAATGTGGAAATGAAGCTTTATCAGGGCAGCCGGGGGAGGGAGAAGGGGGGAAATGATGATTCTTAATTTGAACCAATGTGCCATAGTCAAGTTTTTGCACATATGCTTTTTTTAAAAACTAATAGTTTAGATTAGGGCTGTCAAGCAATTAAGCAAATTAATTGTGTGATTAAACAATAATAGAATACCATTTATTTATATATTTTTGGATGTTTTCTACATTTTTCAAATATATTGATTTCAGTTACAACACAGAATACAAAGCACACAGTGCTCACTTTATTTTTATTACAAATATTTACAGTGCAAAAAATGAAAGAAATAGTATACAGACAGGTCACGTTTTACACACATTTAACTTGCGCGATTTCTGCTTTACGCTGTGGACCAAAAAAAACCAAAACAGAAAACTAAAAATATAAACAGTTTCGTTATGGCGGGCGTTATCGCCCGCCATTGACTTCAGTGGGGTTTCATCTCTCTGCCATTTTCTGCTTTACGCAGAAACCGTGGAACGGAGCCCCACCTAAGATGCGACATGCCTGTATTTCCATTCACCTAATACAATGAGACTGTTTACACAGTAAGGTACTACTCAGCGTAAGGGTGGCAGAATTGTGTGTGTGCGCATTATAGGTGGAGCTGACGGTGCCACCTGTTAAGGTTTCCCAACACTTCCCATTATGAGACCTAATTTTCTGTTGTGTTTATAACTTTGTCAAATTTACCATTTGAGCTGAAATTATCTATGCGGTTTGCCTGCCTCAGGCTCTGGGTTTTCTGGTAAATTTTAACCAAAACCAATTCAGCTGTTTCTGAAAATAAGGGTAGGAGAAAATTGATTGTTTTGCATAGGTTAAAAATAAAATAAATCTGGCAGCCTTTCTTTGAACAACACGGCCATTCCCATGCGTCAGGGTAGGCACTTGAAAATTGGCAGGTGGTGACCTTAGAATGAGGAATGTATCCTGGATGGCAAAGGCCTAGGGTTCCAAGAAATGCTGGGCATGGCAGCCACGATGGTGAAGCTTGTGCCAATAGCCTCCATCAGCTTTTCCATCTTTCTTCCATACTTTTTACAGCTGAGCTCAGAATGAGGGTAAATTTGTAGACCCAGCTATCAGAACACTCCTTCCCTCTAACTAGGAGAGGGGTGGGACTGTACTAGTAGTGCCTTGGCATATCTGAAATATTCTAATATATATCCAGGTATATTTCATTATATTTATATAATCACAAAACTCTCAGAGATATTTAGATTAGCCCTTTAAATCTCTGGAAAAAATAAAAAGCATGCATTTGATTGCATCTTCATTTCTTTATATGCTTAAGTGAGGAATCTGTTTTACTGGGGCAGACAGATGTCTACAGTAATAGTGAAATTCTTGAGAGCTTAGTTGCTAGAGGCATTATATTAGCCCTCTGCACATGGGTGAATTGTTCTTTGCCAGTTGCCATGTTCCTTTGTAATAAAATAAAGAATGGCAGTTGAATTGCTGCTTCCTGGAAAAACAATTGCATGTGACCTGGTATTATCATGTTGCTTTGTTTACTCTAGATACGCTTTATACTGCTGTTCAGCCGACAAGGGAAATTAAGACTTCAGAAGTGGTACATAACGTTACCTGACAAAGAGAGGAAAAAGATCACACGGGAAATTGTTCAGATTATTCTGGCTCGCAGTCAAAAGATGAGCAGTTTTGTCGACTGGAAAGACCTAAAACTAGTTTACAAAAGGTGTGAGTAGTTTTATAAGAATAAAGATATACATATGTAGGGAGAGAGAGAGACACACACACACTCCTCTTAATCTTAAATGCTACTAGGATGAAGCACATGAGGAACAATGAGTGCCATGAGGGTTTGAAAATGCTGTGTGTAAGAGCCTGAAACTAGGAACAATGCAGGCTGATTTTAAACAAAATCAGCTTGCCTCTCCCCATTCCATAAACTGACACAGTGAATTGCCATTAGAAAAATACCAGTATTGCTTACCACTGAAGAAAAATGAGAGCAAGGATTGATTGACAGTTTAAATTACAGAAGATGCTACGCCTAGCTAATCTTGCTAATTTAAAGGTATTGTGCTGAAAAGCATGTGGTGCATTGTCAGTGTATTGCAAGGTTACACACACTGTATTGAGGAGCCTTCTGCTAAATCATACCTTTGAGGTGTTTACCATTCTGGAACTTGTATCTTCCCCAAGTATATGAGCCTTAGTGATAACAGGTTATCCCTGCCTTTATAGTTACAGATGAGAAATTAAGGCCCTAAACCAGAAGTCCACTCTTATTTAGCAAATCACTAAAATTAAGCATGTTCTTAAGTGCTTTGTTGAAAAGAGATGTTTTGCTAAAATGGTGCTTCAGCTGCTGCCCTGAGAAGAATGGTCAGGTGGATATTCCTCCTTCCTCTTCATGAAACTGGATTAACTAAATATAAAAGTAGAAAGAATTGATCAGCATGAGTAGTTAGTTACATGTAATCTGTTTCTTGAAATATGCATAAATTACCCTGTTAACCATTTGATAGTCTGAATAGTGGCCCAAATGTTTGTTCTTTCTATCCATATTTTTAAAGCACAGAATTAATCTAGAATCTAAAACAATACACTTACAGTAGGGGCTACTGCAGCATTTGGAGAGATTTTTGTCTCTTATCAGTTGTTGTTTTTAAGTGTAGTCCTGAAATTTAAACATTGAGGAGGTATTCAACAAAGCTACTCAGCTTTTTTACAAAAAGAGTAATTTACTGTTAATATATTCCTTTTAAAATAAAGGTGCTGAAAGAGGAAAATCAATTCAACTATTAACCTAACAGCTACACTAGAACTTTCACAGCAGCAGAGTTGCATCGATGCAGCTGCGCCGCTATAAGCTCTCTAATATAATTGCTCTAAGCCAGCGGAAAGAGCTCTTCCATCATCTTAACTACTCCAGCCCCATGAGCAGCGGTGGCTGTGTCGGCAGGGAGGTTCTCACGTTGACCTAGTGCTGTCTACATCAGTGCTTAGGTCAGTATAACTTATGATGCTAAGGAGAGATGGCTTTGCTAGAGCAACGTAAATTATACCACAGTAAATGCTAGTGTAGACATAGCCTTATTGTAGAGAACAGACCTGCATAGGCAAGAAGATGAACCAAATTATCTCTGTGATTGGTAAAACCTGAAGTAATAACTCAAGCACTTACCTATTTTCATTTTTATGTTTGTAGGTATGCTAGTTTATATTTTTGCTGTGCAATAGAGGACCAGGATAATGAGCTGCTGACGCTAGAAGTTGTTCATCGTTATGTAGAACTATTGGACAGGTATTTTGGAAATGTAAGTTTCCTTTTTTTCCTTAAGTTGTAATAATTTTTGCCCTTTAGTTGTTTGTCACAAAGTCAGGTGGGAAAATCTTTGTAGCTGCTCTTACTCATCCTTTCGCTCTGCCTTGCTTCACCATTAGGTGGATATGACAGTAAAATAGTGCCCAGGCTATTATAAGGAGTTAACATTCCATCATATGCCTGACCCCAAAGAGAAGCCAATCCTGACATTTCACATGCCACATCTCTTCCCAGGAGAGATGATGTCTAGAAAATTTGGGAAAAATCAGAAAAAGAATTTTAAAATGGGTGTGGGTGGTTGTTTTCCCCCCGTGTTTTAAATTTTCAGAAATGACCTGTCTTTTTAGCTCATATCAAGCAACAGGAAGCACCATATGAAGTCAAGAGATCATCAGGGTGGTGGAGGTTGTGGGGGACATAATGAGGGTGATATGGGCCAGGGGACATGGAGATGGTCCATGGGAGGCATTAGGTGCTACAGGAGACCCCCTTTATTAACGTTTTCTACCATGTTCTCTTGAGCAGTTGATTTATCTGACTCCTCCTTAACATAATCATTGTTCTGTGTCTTCCATTGTCTTTTTGGGTTTGGTCTGTCAGAGACTGTAAGATGTTTAGGGCAGGGAATATGTCTTACTCCATGAAATGACTTTTTATAAGTATTCTATAAGAGTGTTTAAACAAATCTGTTTGTACTTAGTCTCTGTGCAGAGACGAATATGATTTTACTAATGCCGAAGTTGTGATATCGCTTAATATTCGGTATTTCTATTTCCTACTTTACTGTTTGCCACAAGAGTGCATATGTTGAAGAGGTTTGGCAATCTATAAGCTCTAGGAATGCTAATACACATAATGCTATAATATTGTGCCTAAATGTGTATTTTGCTTCATCAGGTGTGCGAGCTGGATATTATCTTCAATTTTGAAAAGGCTTATTTTATTCTTGATGAGTTCATAATGGGTGGAGAAATCCAAGAAACATCAAAAAAATCAGCAGTGAAAGCCATAGAAGATTCTGATATGTTACAAGAGGTAAGGCAGAGGCAGACAGCAGAGGCACACATCTCACTACAGGTTTTTTTGTTTGTTTGACAGGAGTAGGGTTTGATATCCCAACATGTCTGAAGTTTAGTACTATGAGGTTCAACTGTATAATCACAAAAGGTGGCAACATCTTATACCCTTAGTTCAACCCTCTGGCATCCTGTGATAGGGTATTAAGTTATTCATATGCTATTGCTGGCTACTTTGCAAGTAGAATGGTTGATAATCAGTCATCTCAGTTGCTAGACATTAGACACTGCATTAAGAATTTGTTTTATATAACTTTTAAATTGTTTAACATGTCAAAGTAGAGGGCCTGAATGTTTGGGGGTTTTTAGTTGTTTTTTGTTTCACTAATAAATTGACCAATGACCTACATGGTAATATCAAAATCAGCACAAGTATGTGCTGGTAATCTGCAGTTTTTCCATAAGTAGACCATGTAATGTTTCCTATAATAATAGGTGCGAGACATTTATTAAAAAACCTGCAGAAATGAGCATTGTACATTGTAAATTACCTTAGTGAGTGGAGAATGGTAAGAACTGACACACACTGTGGATGATTCCATTTTCAGGATGATCATTAGCGTGGAGGAAAATGAGAGGCTGGTAGAACTAGTTGGGAAAACACTATGTGAATAGGCCCTTTTCAGTTTTTTTCCAGCCAGCTTTTTCAGTACAAGCTGATATTTGCAAATGCTCATAGTGTAACAGGGTAAAACAGCAGGAGAGGTTTAAGAGCAGCCTGTGCATAACTCAGCATGAATTTAAAGGGGGTGGGGTGAGAGGCAAGGGGAAAGGCTTCTGCTGTCTGCTTTGGTCAAAGGAAAAGCCTTGTTTTGAATAATACTCTCTTCCTTTGAGCAAGGGCCTGAGGCATGGGCAAGGCACTGGTTCTTTCCTGAGCTGTTGAGGGAGCCCTCCAGCTTGCAGTAGTGGCATATAGTGGCATGTACAAAAGGCCAGCTATATATGGCAACTACATGTAGGGTGACCAGATGTCCCAATTTTATAGGGACAGTCCTTATATAGGCTCCTATTACCCTCCACCCCATCCCGATTTTTCACATTTGCTGTCTGGTCACTGTAACTACATGTGCAAGTTAGAAGTTCAGTCTAATAGGGTTTAAAAATATTATTGTAGTTATTTAATTGATTAGTGTTTGTCCATAGGGCCTGGATCTGATGGAAATCAATCAAAAATTCCAACCCTGTTCAATGGGAACAGGTCAGGTCCTTATTGTATTTGGTAGTATTTTACAATCTGTAATACCTCACTTGCTATTTTTTTTTTTCAGACAATGGAGGAATATATGAACAAACCTGCATTTTAACTTTAAAACCTTCTGGAGGGACAGAGATGCTGCTTACTACCTGTAAAATTCAGTTGTTGAAATTGCTTTTCTATGTGCCAGATTCTCTGAGAAATACCAAAAACCAATAACTAAAGGGATTTGTATAGTAGTCAAATGAAGGTCAGCTCCAGTAGTGTATATTGTTCTATATAGGAGTTTCTTAAAACTGTTATTACACTTAATCTGGCACTATCCTCCTCCTAGACTTAAACTAGTTTTATACAATGTCTTTTAGCTATGAACTTTTTCAGTCGAAGAAAATATTTGCAAAAGGTATTTATACTAGTTTTGGTCCATCACTGATTACCTCAGTATACTTTTGTAATAGTATATTTTTTGAATGTAATGATTATTCTGGTCTAATAATAATAATTTTTCTTAAAAGCTGAGTTTTTTTCTGGAGTCTGCTTTGAAGATGTGTTAACACTTAAAATGCACATGCATCTCTTCAGCTCACCCTCTCCTGCCACTTCCTAGTAGAAGTACTATCTTCCTTCTACTACTGGCTCTTCCAGCCAATAAAAGGAGAGCTCTTCCACCCCCTAATCACACCGCCTCCATTTAGTACTAGAAGGCCACATTCCTAATCTAAGTAGGATTCTGTGCTTTTTCTATGCCCTTCATGTTTCTATGTGGCTGTTAGAGCCCTCTCTGCTGTTTATGTTCTGAAAGCTTATTTCCATGTTTTTTCCCATCCCAACCTGGCCTTCCTGTATAACCTTCCCTCTTGTTAGATCCTGGGACCAAAGAAGAGATTGACTGATAGACCCCACTGAGAGGGCAGCTCTTGAGAGGGAGAGATTAGTCCTGACAAGGAGGACTGCTGGTGTCTGGTGGAATTTACTCCTCCCTTGAGTCCCAACTTACTGTACCCTTTAGTGTCCAGAAATGACTACTTTTTTCCAGCAAGGTCCCCTGAAAACTATCCAGTCCAAAATTGACATATGCCTAGAGATTAGCCTGTTTCTTAAAAGTTGCAAGTGGCCTAATCTTGATAAGAACGGACACTATAATAAATCCCACTGTAATTTTGCAGACTACAAAAAGATGGATGAGACCAAGAATGAGGAAAATGAGAAGAATCAAATATTTGGACTAACTTTATAATAATGTTTTGATAAAGCAATTCAGAAGAGTGGGGAGAAAAGCATGCTACCTTGTCTAATTTCCTTCCGATGATGTATATTTTTCCCTTTGGGTTGACCTTGAGTGCTTTGACTTGTCTGTAGTTTGACTGAACTCTCATTACTTGAGTGATTATTTCATTCTAATAGCCTTCTAAGTTAAAAGACTTTTTCCTAGATTATCAAGTTTCCTTTTCTCTATTCCATCATATTATTCCTCTCTAGACCCTTTCCCAATCATTAAATTGTCTTCTATATAATTTAGGAAATGCTTTAATCTCTGTGCATTTGTCACCCAAAAGTACAGATTTGATTTCCCCAATAATGTATGTTTTTTCTCTCACTCCCAATCTTCTTAGCACTATGGTAAAAGCCATATTTCCGTTCCTTTTTCATCATTAAACTTCTTGAATTATTATTCTGCATATCTCACTGCTACCCCCTTCAGAGTCTATTTATATTTTACCGGTTTTCTAAATACTTTGACATACAGCATCAACTTTGTTAATTATCAACCCACTTCTTTTCTGTCTGTGTTATCTAATTTGTTAGTCAAACTTGTGAGTAGTCAGTTGGTAGTATCATACTGCTCACTTGTTCATTACTCTAGCCATCTGTTTTCTCCATATTGATGTCAGTGATACTTCCAATACCATGGAAAAAGCGAAAACACTGAACGCTTTAAATAGCGTCAGAACATTGGTTTTAACATTCAATTACGTGAAACTGGATGACTGCATATAATTTAATCATGGTTTGAAATGCAGTAATTTAATAATTGCAGTATTTTAAAATCCATTCATACCGTATACAGATGATCTTTTAAAATACTGGATATTCAGATTATTATGTGACTAACATTTAAATAATTATTAGTTTCCTTTCTTCTCACTTTCATGCCAATTTGCGATACTCTTACTCACATTGCTTGAGGATTAAAGTACTAATCAGTCTCAAGTGCGATCAAATGGAGCAGCTAAAGGGCTAAGATATTGCTCAATGTGTATAAGAGTATCAGAATCTGGCCCTTCGTGGTTGTTCTAACAAGGAACATAAGACTTCATCTACTGCTTTACTTTATCCCGTTTAGCAATAATATATAAAACCTGGCAGGATGTTTATGAAGAAGTATTGATCTCACTAGTAGAGAGCGAGGTGCTTGTATAGCCCACACCAGCATCATATCAGAGTTAAATAACGGGGCCCAACTTCTCTGCCATGCCTCGTTTGGGGGACTGCAAGGAGGCTGCATGTGGCTCCCTTCCTGTCGGGTTGCATCTACCCTAGACATGCTATAAATACTGCATAAATTAGCACTTCATGAGGTGCTATGGTTTACGCTAGCTGTTGCTGAAGTGCAATGTGCTCCAGCCTCAGTCCCTTCCCACCTATAATGCCCTGTATGCGAGGGCTACAGAGTGGGAACGAAAGAGGCTGGAAATGCCTAGCTCTCTGGTCTGCTGTGAATGCATCAGTAGATGGAAACCAGCTATTTTCCACTTGTGCTAGGAGCCGAGCTTTAGCCACGTGGCGGGGCTAAGTAATGGTTAAAGGGGAGATACAAGTCTACAATTATTAGCATATGAAGGTTTTAAACAATGGAGAGGAAGAAACCCTATTTATGCTACTGGTGGGTTACAACTGGATGGAATGGGAACAAGTTATTGTTCAGGAGGATTATGGAACATTAGATTTATTTGTTAAATCACTTTTAGGCCCTATCCTGCAATGCTTTGTGGGTAGGGGTGTCCCTCTTCCTACAGAGAACCCCACTTCAAAGGGAACCTATACAGATGCAGGGACTGGGCTGCACTCTGTATATTGCAGGGTTGGAGCCTTAATATCTCGTTACATTTGATCTCAGTTATTCTTAAAATAGCCAAGGTACAAAATTACAATTGTCTTAATGTTGCCCAATTTAACAGTATTGGAAGTTACTTTGCTAAATTTCAATCTCTCTGTACGTTCCATCCAATAGGAAATGTCTGATTTAAACTTACCTAAGTCTGTGAGAGAGAGAGAGAGAGTGGTTCATTACTGACTGATTATCAGTTATCAGTAAAGCAGGAAATAAGTAATACTAATGCTGCTTGTAATAACTAGCCTAAATAGCAAGATAAAATCCAAGATAAAATGCAGTTATCTAAATTCTCCTTACTGAAGAACTTAGAGAGCACAAAGCCTCATTTTCTCAAAATAACTATTCAACACAGGCATGTTTTGGCCTAGATTTCTTTTTTTGCTCTTGCCGGCTGTGTTGACTATAAGCTTTTCCATTTTCTTATTAGAATTCTCTGCCTGTGGGATTCTTCCTTTGATCTTGTCACCTACCAGAGGTGACAGGGCTGGTTCTTTGCTATGCAGCTAATTGTGACTGGTGGGTTGGGGGCATCAATGAGTGTATCAGGGCAATTAGAGTTGGGTATCTATAACATGTGCCATATTAAAAACTGACAAATGTGATTGGGTGGGGTGGGGGGAGGGAGATGCCCAAATATTGCAAGACCTCATTAAGTCTCATGGATTCTTCTTCGTTGTTACTGAATTTGTGGTTGGTATTTTGTTCCTCTTTGACTGTTTACAAATATCTGTTTACAAATATCTGGGTGGGAATCACCTTGGTAGGCTACTTCCTACAAAGTGTGTGTTTAACAAAGGCCCTTTCAAATGGACCTATCCAAAAAAGAAAAAGCCACGTGACACAAAGTCTATGAAATGTGTGCGCTTTCAAAAACAACCAACAACAAGGAGGGAAAATATCTAATGTTTGGGTTCAGTGTTGGCTTTTGAAAATATTTGTTGGACAGCTTAGCATGAATAACATGCAGCAGTAAGAGAGCTGAATTAAGGTATAGCCCCTTCATTTATTTTAAGGTCCTTCCAACAGGAAATGTATGGTTGAGCACTATCTTGGACAGAAGTAATACAGCACATTAAGGAGATCAGGTGGTGGGGAGAGATGATTTATGAAGAAAGAATAAAAGCTGAATACTGCAGCTGAGATTTTCAAAGCTGCCCTAAGGGGTTCAGATGCACCACTTAAGGAGGACAGTCCCCTACCTATGCTGGTCAATACAATTCAACTACTCTTCAACAAGTATGTTTTGATATATTTAAAGCACAGCTTCAGATGCTAGGGGAGATTTGGGGTGCTCTGCATGAGCACAGGGATCAACCCAACTGGACCTCATTGCAGAGACAGGGCCTAACATGGTGGAGTGGGGGTGTTAACTGCTGCTAGAAATCTGTGAGGTAGAACCAGGGAGAAAGCATCTTTCTGGGGAGAAAATCTGGAGAATTCAGAAACCTTTACTTAATTCAATAGTGTGTATTCTTTGACAACATCATGGTATAAATAAAACCAGTTATTGTATTAAATGACTTTTGAAAGGAAATTTTTATAAGGTCGAGATTGAAATATATCAATGGAAGCTTAGAGTGAAATAAAGAATGAATTGCTGCATTGCACAGAAACTTGCTGTCATGGAAACCTATTGACTAAGACTATGACTAATGGGATCCAGGCTAAAAGAAATGATGTAGCTATTCAGCAAACCCTAAAAAAGACCAATGTATATGATAATACCATGAAGTTATATTTATTCTAAATTCCACTGGCTTATCTATTAAAAGAAAGAAGGATAAAAGCCTTCATAACAGGATATTTTAATATAGAAAAAAATAAAGAAAAAGTTAGAAAACAAGAATTTCCACCCAAATCTTTTCTGTGTTGGATGTTTATAAAAGACACATGTTCAGACACATAGGACAGTTCATCAGCTGGTATAAATTGTTACATTGAAATTAACAGAAGGATGACAATCTACACCAGCTGGAGATATGCTCCTTATTAGAGCTAACAGCATAGGTGGCCACTTTAATACAGCTGATGTCTTTCTAGTAACAAGCTCCATCTCTACTACTTAACCCCAAACATTTCAACATACATCAGCTCATACTGAGTACTCCGTTACACCTGTATCAATCCAGCAAGAGTTGCTTTCCTCTAGTGCTGGAAAAATAAGAGCTATTGAGTTAACGCAGGTGAAATACATTAACAGGTGAGTCAAAGTTTATAATCCCAAATGGTGGCAGTGATGTAAATTTTTAGGGTTCCCAAATTGTCTCTAGCGAGCTCCACTTTGCATCTGGTACATTTCCCCATAAGAAGCCAACCAGTCCCAAGATGAAGGCTCTCTGAATCCATTCTTTGAGCTTCTCACAGAAAATACACTGATACTGTTACTATCTGGGCGGGTTTTTCCTTTGACAGGGTGAGGAGGAATGCTTTTTGACTCTTTGACCTCCAGTCATCACACACAAAGATCAAATGTTTTGAAATTAGCACTCTTTTGTTAAAGTTCTTCATTTGAATTCCACAAGACTTCTTTCTCCTTTGATGGGTTATATAACTACAGGAGTAAACACAACGTAAATTTTTACTACTTTGCTATATTATAACAGGATACAGATAAGTAAAAACTGCAAATAACATCCCACTAGTTTTCATGACGTTTAAACACCCAATATACTCTAATGCATGTAACAATCACTTTGATCTATATTATACACCAGTGAATTGGCTTGGGATGAACTGGCATCTTGTCTGCCACACTCACACTTACTACTTTGGGGAGGCTGGAAAAAGCCCCGGGAGAACAGTGTGCTAGGAAGTAGCACTGAAGGAAATAAAAGATCTCAGTTAAGGAACTTGCCAGGTGAGGCTGTAAAAAAATCACTGATTATAGAATCAACACAGAATATTTCAAGGAAATATTGTCCATGACAAAGGGATAACAGGGATTCTGGTCTTTGGAGGAGGGCTCTCTCAATCCATTTCCTGCTGGCTTTAGTGGCTGCCGTTCCCTCCCATCACATCTCTTACAATTGATGGGAAAAACTTAAACTTGTGGACCTGATATTTTGGCCTTATCCAAAACACTAGGTAAAGAATGGCTTGTAAATCTACTGCCATCAGAAAAGTGTGTGGGCGCAGAGGACTGAATGAAACAAGAGAAAGCAGCTTTAAAAGGTAACAAACACAAGAGCAAGTCATTTTAATGGCTTTCCAATGGATTACTCTGGGGATAATATGAAAAGTTTAGGATAACAGTACTGTCCCAATATGGCCAAAAAATAATCAAAGCAAACCTAATAGGGTTGAACTCTGGAACAGTGTTCTAAAGATAAGTGTGGGATTCTGTGCTTAATGTCTGATTTCCATGTAATATGCACAGTGTTGAAGTATAAAGAGATTTCTGCTGCCCTTCCCTAACCCTCCCCCCCCCGCAACCCTGCAAACTTACCCTAGGGGTGTTATTCAAGGCATGTTTGCTGTTGGCTGGCTAACAGCGCTGGTTAGACAAGGGAGGTGAAGAAGAAATTGTTAGAAAACCAGAAATGCAATTCTAGAAAAATTCTTAATCCCCCTCCATTTTCTAGCTATATCTCACCGCTAATAACAATTTGGCAGTAAGGCCCTGATTCAGCCACTCTCTTCAGTATAGGCTTACCTTTAAACCTCTGAGTAGCCAGGCTGACTTTGATGGGGCTAGATGCAGTTTTGAAGTTAAATGTGATTATGTGCTTGGTTGAATGGGGGCTTAGGTCCATCATTTGATGTGTGAGGCAGCAGAGTTCCGTTCACTCTCGCATAAGTGTTGATTTTAGAGTGATAGGAGTAAACGTTTACTTAAAATTAAGCAGGTAAAATAGTGAATAGAAGACCTAGATTTGTTCAGACAGTTCCATAGTCCTTTTTCCCCTGAACATAAGGCAGGTGAACTGTTTGCAGCAGCAATAGATTGGGGAGTTGATTGTGGGGAGGGGAAGAAAGCTAAAGCTTTAAAAGTGGCTGTATTTTTGAGTGATACAGTAGGTAAAGTGAGACATGGTCAAGGCAAGGATAAGCAACCCATAGTTAGTCAAAGGCAGAAGCTTCCTAAAGCTTGGGCACAATAGGGCAATGCTGAAGCTCTTTCCATAGCCAGGTGTGTTAAATGAAATCAAGGCTTTGTGCAGCCAAAGTGAAAACATCTCATCCACTTCCGATAACCTCTTTTTAGAAAACATAACAGGAAATCTATGGTATTTTCTGCTGAACTTTTCCCTTCTGCACAACGGCTGGTCTGGCTCCTGTGACTAGAGAGGCTATTAAAAGATTCTCTAGAGCACAACTCTTCTGGGAATTCAGTAAAGCACTCCAGTTGAGCTCAGTCACGTTTTCTTTGCCCTGGGACCCGGCGATTCCTGCACCGAGGCAAGCAGTGGCGACAATTTCTGTGCTTGAAGATCAGGGAGAGATGCAACCCTCTCTCCACCCCCACTCCTTGCAGCAGATATTTGTTCCTTTCTGCTATGGGGTATGGGGCAGGGAGCTTGCACACCGAAGTCAAAGCAGGAGAAACGTCTCTGAATCACAGTCCTCGTGGAGAAGTGGGGTTCAGCACCAGGACAGCTCCCTCTGAGTGGTGCTCACTTCATTTTCCTATGCTAAATACCTCAGTTCAAGGAAGATGATGTCCTTGCCACTGAGAGCTTGCCAGCTTATGTCAGCCATGCCTCCAACAAAGTGTGTGTGTGTGAACAAGAGAGCTGTGATGTGTCAAGGGAGGAGAGACAGGGCCCAGATTGTGACTGCTCAGTGAAGACTAATTACAGAATGAAAGAGTGAAGGTTGTTCTTGATTTAATAATCAAATGTCTTAAATGCTAATGTCTTGGCAGCTCTACAGAAGAAATAGACTCACTAGAAGGAGGTATTTGAGTGAAGAGAGGCCCTGCAGCTCTGGAGGGGTGGTTCATGAGTAGAAATTTAACTCTTGCTCCCTTTGCTTTGCAAAGGGATATCCAATCAGTCACACGACAAGCAAAGCTGAGATATCACCAAACAGAAAAAACAATACAGTACCCCTTCTGCATAGGGGAGGAGTTGGAGCTAATTCTGTGGTGCACCAGCACTCCCCTCTTCCCTGGTCACATGACATGAAGAAAGCAAAGCCTGATCTCCTGGAGCTGGTGCTAATCCCCCAAAGCAGCAAGTTTTTCCTTAGCTACAGGCCTCTGGAGGCAGCCTCGGGATTCAACAAGTTTCCCCACCACCTGGGATGGGGGAAGCAGAAGAGAGCCTGTCCTAGGAACAGCAGTGATGGGGTGAAGGGAGAGGTCCCATCCAGGGACACCAACCTTCTCAGCCCTTGGAGGCGAGTGAGCTCAACAGACTTATTCACAACATGAACTAAGGATGACTTTTATTTGTTAGCAGATTTTCTCCAATCTCCTCCTGCTTCCCGCACTCTAAGTCCTTCCTTGGCAGGTCTCCCTCTCTGCCCTCCATGTTCCTTTCTATCCTGCCTCTTCCTCTCCAGTCATTCTCCCCATCCCCACCCCCAGTCTTTCTTACTCCCTCCCTCTCCTCATTTCCTCCTTGGTCTACTCCCTCACCAGAAAAAAAGAAGAACTGGAACCAGGTATGTGTGTACCCTTCCTCCCTCTGATTGCTCTGTTTGTATACTTACCCCTTTCTTTTCCTTTCCTAGAGATTAACATTTTGTCTCTTTAGCTTGTAATTTTTTCTTGGCAGTGGCCTGCCTTTCTGAGTTTTCACACTTCCTAGTATGGTTCCCAACCTCTGACACTGTATTCAGAGTAATCATGGAATCCATGGGCATGCGATGAAATCATTAACCCTTTAGTTACCAGATTAGAACTTCATGCAAAGCATATATTAGACAGGTGAGCTCAGTGATGGTTTCATGATTTGATGCTTAATCACATGTTTTAAGTACCAAATACGTCGTTAAAATTAAGCACATGCTGATCTGGGACCAAGTGAGTGACCCATTTGGTTTTTATTTTCCTTTGGGAATTGCCAGTGCTGAAACACTAGTGGAGACTCGAGTGTCCATGGTTATGACAGAAACCTCAAGGGAAAAGCCTCATGTCCTTTCGGGGAGAGAAAACAGCACAGCTACCTCTCAGGATGCCAATGCTCCAAATGCTCCTAGGAAAATAGCATTGTAGAGAACCTATGAGAGGATGGAACTAAATGAAGTTAGTGCTTAAAAGGTCAGATTGTAAAAGCGTCTCTGCTGACAAAAAAATTGGAGGAGGGATGCATTAGTTTTGTTAAGCAACAACTCTTGGTTCTGATACCATGTTTTCTGCACTGAATATTAAACGCATCCTGATATTGCCATGTGGTGGGTCAATTATGCTTGGTTCTTGCATTTAAATACTAATACAATTAACTTGAGCAAGAAACACTGGCAATGAACTAATGCAGGAAGAAGCAAATGTCTATGTATCAGGCCATCTGGGGTTTCATCCCAGCTCTGTTACAGAATGTGATCGTTGACGTTCTACTTAATGTCTTTTCAGACCTTCTCTGATCTTTCCAAACCGATTTGATCCCCTCTGAAGAGTCTGAGCCAGTAATTCCAGTAGGCCTGCTTCTAGCATAACTGTTCGGTGAATTGCTGTTTATAGGCAATACTATCCTCAAGGCAGCCCTGAAATCCAGCTAACTTTCTTTTTCAAACAGAAGATCTCTCTTGCCTCCCACCCCGCATTTCAGTGACCTGTCTGAAGAAAAGGAGAACACTTTCTAGTTACGAAGCACTGTCTAAGGGAGCTAGGGCTCAAATTATCTTAGTCAGACTGAGACTCAAATGTGGTGGATAGATGCCCTGTTTTCAGATCATCTGAAGTCAGACAACACAGAATCCCATATAAAGGCTGAATCTCAGTTTACTGCATTTGTTTCTCTTTCCACTGCTTTATCATCTTTGTATGTAAAACACCCCCACTCTTATTCAGGAAAGCAAGTCCTTCTGGCATAGATGTCTGCATTTTACTTATGCTGGGTCTTTGCAGCCTACCAGTTTTGCTTCTGACTTTGATGGAAACAGGATCAAAACCTAATGTTTGCACAAGAGGATGAAGTAATGGTTGTGCATTCAACTAACTCACATTTTTTGAGTTAATATTGCACTAGTGCAGGGTGGATGTTTGTATTTATTATGAAGCATTTGTTGATCTTTCATAATATTCTTCTAAGGGCTCCCTCCCCGTGTGTATTTTGATCCTGTAGAACTACTTATTTGAAATCTGTGATAGCTGGTATCATGCAAACATCTTATGAAAACTCTTTATAAACACACAGTGGTCACCGTGTTCTGCCGTCAGTCTTCCTTGTATCAGTTTCTTCTGTTTGAGTTATTCACCTTTGGAAGACACTGAACACTGCTTAGAGATGAAGCATACACATGGAAAATATGGCTGTGGGTTTTAGCAAGGGAAATAATGCTATTTTGTAACATCTGCTATATAATTAGCCAGTTTTTGTGAGGAAAGATGTTTTAACAACTGACACTTTTGAGGGGGAGACTGCTTTTTTATTAAAGACCAAACTAGAGGTGTGTAGTTTAAATCTTCTTTTGCTGGATATTTTTTTTCATGGCCACTCGGATGATGTGTGACCAAAGCAGTGATTGTTTGGGAGGAAGTTCAGCCTGTTTTTTTTTTTTTCAGGTGCCCTTTCTCCCCTTTCTTAATTATACTTTTTTTTTTTTTTTTGCCATTTCAGAAGAGTGGAGAGTTTGACGTCATGTATTGATGAGTCACTTCTTTTAATGGAGAAGCCAGCGGAGATGGTGTGCTCTGTGTGCACCAGCTGCTCTTAGTCATTCACAAAAAGATCAGAGAAAGCTCTAGGGACATGCCTGTGAATAATTACATTTCTATTTTCATTATGAGGACGTGGTTGATTTATGGGAAGGATCTGTGGGAAGCCAGGTATTGACAAAGAGAATTTTCAGATAGCTCTCTGTTGATTCTTTGATAAATAGCTTCTGGGTTGTCATCTATGCCAATCAAGTGTTCACGTGAGTTACCGGATTCATACAAAACAGGTTATGCAACTTGGCTTTTATCAGCAGTTGTCTTGCTGTAGTGAGCACTTTATTCATACGCATACTTGCTAAGAAAGAGCCACAGGATGAAGGTGTTGGGGGAAGCCAGTAATTGTACTCTGTATGAAAAGAGATCAAAGGGTTTCTTTTAGCTGACAAATTGGGCTGGCTTGGACTAGAAAGTTAGGTTGACGTAGTTATGTTGCTTGGGGGTATGGACAAACTCACACACATGAGAAATATAGTGAAGCTGACTTAAGCCTCAAAATAGACAGGGCTACGTCAATGGAATAATTCTTCTATTAACCTAGCTACTGCCTCTTGGGGACGCAGCGACAGAAGAACCCCTTCCCTTGCTGGAGTAAATGTCTATGTGACAGTGACACAACTTCAGTGCTGCCTCTGTAGCGTTTCTAATGTAGAGACGCTCTGACTGGTATTTATAGCTTGCAGCCATAGAACCTTAAACTTGCAAACTAAGCAAGGTTGGCAGGATTTTTGTTGGAGGGCTCCCATCCTATAGCACCCAAAGGTGCTCCATGAAGGGATGTTGCTCTCTGAGTTAACACTGAACCAATGCCCCAATATGGTTTTAGGGGGCACTATACCGCTTTTTGCTGGATGAGAAAGAAAGAGGTGTTGACCACTTGTGATCATTAGAGCCCATCATAAGGGGCTGCTTGGAAGAGTAGGCAGAACTTTTACTCCAACCTGGTAAGAACATCCTGCATATCTAAATTCCACTGAGGATCCAACCATACATACCATTATCCGTCTGGTGCTGGTGCATTACAATGGTAAGTAAAGTGATTCCTACACACTAACCTTACTGACTTTTGGGGGATGGTAGGCGTTGTATTGAAACTGAAACCAGTCAAAACTCACTTTATTCTGAAGAGAGAGCAAAGGTCACTGAAGCTGAAAAGCAGGCTGGATTAATTTAAATAAAAAAAATCATTCAAATAACATTATTTTAAATAAAAAAAAACCTTGATTTAAATAATCGGTTTTAAGCTTTTTTGGTGGTTTTGATTTTTACAATGGTGAGATTGATTCTCATTGGTAAGTATTACATGATGTTTAATTGCAACTAAATATGACATTTATGCTCTGTATTACTACTTTTTGCTAATTAGGAGGCTACACTGTATCTATATACTTATTTAAGCAATTTATATAGCTTAAAAACTTATTTGCTTTTTTATTTTTATGTTAGAAAATTATGGAGTGATGCATTTCTTACTAAATTAACATTTTACTTGTGATTTGGGTCAAGCTTTATTTGCATTAAAATTGAAACGGATTAAAATGCATGCTTTAAAATTACCTTTAAATGTACTGGATAAACTTCTGTATGAAAACATGTTTAGCACTAAAACTAACTGATTTTATTAAAAGAGGCAGTATCTGTATTTAGTGAATTGACCTGGTTTTGGTCCCCATATCTTTCAAGATTTTAGAACTGGTAGATCCTATCCTCTCACATCTCATTTTTATTCACAAGTTGAAAGAAGGAAAACAAGCTTTCCTGCCTCTTCAACTCCTAATCAGTTTGCTAACCTCTGAATGAATTAGTCCTTGAACTGAACAAGAACAATATTTTCTTCATTTCAGTTTATTCTCTCTGCAGTTGCAGAAGAGACTACTGCTGTCAAAAGTTTTTTCCAGGTGGTTAGCCAGTGGTTTCCACCAATTCAGTAGTTTGACTTTCTTTAAAACTCTGCCGCAAGCATGTACTGATTAACTGAAAGGACTTTTAAATTAAGAATTTTGTTTAAAAAAATCTACCTTAGTTTATGAAGTTATAGAAATCTACGGTAAGGCCTAAACTTACTATGCTCTATTAAATCATTTACATTACATAAAGATATTAAGCCATCAATTGTTATCGACTAGACAGTCTCAAAGAATGTCACTTTCCTTCTGCCATTGGATATCACTGCTAAAATATAGCAGTTTCCAACTATGGGCCGGTCTTCACTACCCGCCAGATCGGCGGGTAGCAATCGATCTGTTAGCGATTGATATCTCACGTCTGGTGAAGATGCAAGAAATCGATCACCCGCGGCACCCCCCGTTGACTCCGGAACTCCAGCTTGCTGGGAGGCGCAAGCTGGAGTCGACGAGGGAGCGCGCCGCCGACTGCCGCCGCCGTGAGGACGGCAGGTAAGTTGGCTGCAGGAACGCAAACTTCAGCTATGTGATTCACGTAGTGAAGACCAGCCCTATAGAAAAGGAGATAAAGGCTGTTGGGACACAGCCACAGAAAGAGTAAACTAATGAGGCTTTGTGAAAGAAAGGGATAGAATTTACTTCCTTCAGCATGGTGGGCCAATTACTGTAGATTTACCACTTCTAATTGCCTAGTACATCAGTTTAGTTGGCCAGTCTAGCATTTTAAGTGATAGAACTGAAACGTGTGGCATTCTTTGGAACTGATGTTGAACAAAAAGACCTACTCCCGGCCCTAAAAACCATCTAAAAAATGTCATTCTACCTGAAAAACATGTGGGAATGGCCCTGTGGTATTCCATATTCTTGATTTGCTGATTTCCATAGCAAATTTTCCTCAATTTGCAAGTACAAAGATACTCTTTTCTAACTGCCAGGCCTGCAAACTCACCCTGGGCTCCGATATTGTTTAAAACTGTTTCTCCCACTGCCCCCCTGCCAATCATACATAGCAGTAAGGAGTCTTCAGGCTGAATATAACCCTCTAGAGGTATGTCTCAATGCAAAAAAAAAAAAAAAAAAACCTGCAGGAGCCTGAAACCCAAGTCAACTGACTATTTTTAGCCGTGTAGCGCTAACTCTGAATGTCTGTCATTTGACCTGAGCTGTGAGATTCACTGCCAAGGGTTTTTTGCAGTGTAGACACACTCCAAGATACCAGTGCTATCTCCCTTCAGATTGTGCCTTTAATGACATCTGTGCAAACCTACTTGGGGCATAATCTGGAGACAATGGGATTTCATAGGTGGTATGTCACCAAAAGGCTGATGCTGATATACTAAAACCTTTATTATTAATGACATCTGTATTGCCAAGCCCAAGTCTTCAAAAATCATGAGCCAGCCCTACCACCAAGCCACAATATTTAAAAAAAATAAGACATTTTGGTGAAATAACTGAAGTCAAATTTCACTCTTGGTGTTTATTTGCCTTCTGGCTTCTGAGCCTTTGGGTGTGTATTTTCAAGTGGTTTTTTTTCCCCATGCAACCATGGAACTTTAATTTAAATGAAAACTGAGATTTTGGTGTAATTGCATGATGCCAAACTTCACAAACACCAAATATTGTGCGACTTGCTATAAAATGAGCAGGGTTGGCAAATCTGTGACATGTCAGATAGAAAGAGTCCAGCGTGACTGTCAGAGCCCAGGCTGAGTTGGTTGGACTGGCAGGGGAATGTAAATAAGCTAACTTTTTTTACTTGCAAATAGGACAAATTTTATATAGAATCCAATAACATAATTTTGCAAAGTGACTTTTCAGGGTAAATTGAAGTTAAATCATTAAAAAGAATGGAAAAGGGGGAACTAAAGACCAAGTAAGAAACATATTAGATATAAAAATGAACAGTATCAATAATGGGAAAAGGTTTTAAAACATAAAAAGCACAATCTGAGTGAGCTGTGGTTGTATGTAGCATTGGGTGAGGACATAGGGTAGTGACCGAATGGCTGTAGCCCTGTTTTAAAGTTAGAGAAGGCTAGATATGTAAGAGAGAAACTCATGAGCACAGAGAAATCTGCTTTTCCCTTCATCCCATACTGCACCATATCTGTGAATTTTATCATCTCTTAAAGGATAATTAAAGTACAACCTCTTATTGAGTGAAATATTCTAAATTCTTTGCTCACCTTTGGCCCTTTATTTTAAATCTAGTCCTACTTATCTAGGAGGTGCTGCCTGGATTTATTGTCTACATGGCCTCTTTTATAAAGCAGTTGATATCTACCCACACAGCAAGACGCAGGGGACTTCTTCTTATGCCACAGATGTCAGCTTTAATATGTCATTATTAATTATTTACAGAATACTTAAAGGCTAGATCATACCGTTTTTATTGCTTGTATTTTTTTATGTAACTATGAATAGCACCTGCAGTTATACTAGCGAGGTTTTAGTTACAAATGACACTTATTCTTGTGCTCCTGGGAATGTGTGTGTTCTCCTCATAGGGTAAGTAAGGAATTTTCCTCTTTGCATCCAGATTTGGTGTAACATCACACACTGTGTAGGTTCCCTATTCTGATGCTTCCTCTGTAGGCTATTGCTAGAGGCAGGATCTGAGACCCAACAGACTAGTGGTCTCTTGTGGAATGGCAGTTGTTGTAATCCCAATTTTTTCAGTATGATTGTAGCTCTGAGGTGCCCTCTGGGTCTGTGGTAACTCAGGTGATAATTTCATATATAAACAGGTGCAAATGTTTTGTAGCGGAGAGTGAGCTGAGGCTAGGAAATGGTCAGGGCTGACTGGCATCTCAGGGTGTTTCCCACACAGCGTAGCTAAAATAAGGAGTGGAGGGAGATTCTCTTCCAAGCCAAGGCCTGCTGGGACAGATATGCAGGAGGGCAGCAGAAAATTAGAAGGCCATCGTCTGAGAGGAGTTTGAAATGGAATGTGATGCACCACATTATGCTGAAAGGAGATCGTTATTCATGCTGTTGGGATTCCAGGGAATGCTATTGTGAGTTCATAGAAACCTAGATTGGTTATTGATGTAACAAATTGGCTATCATGTGTATCTAACTGTAGGCTAGAGTGAGCATAAATGAATAAATAGGGCATGTGAACAGCACAATTCCTGTACCCTTGAATAACTATGCATTGCTGTTACTTTTACACTATTGATATATCAATCTATGATGAACTTAATAGACTGACATGCAATATAATTATATAGCTATTCCTGATCTCCCTTTGCTGGAATTTTAAATATCTATGGGCTTAGAGATCAAAAATAAATAAATGTGCCATATCCAGAGGACTGTCAGTTTTTAATATTTTCAGTCCATGTGTGTACACCATATGCAGATGTTGGAAATGCTACAGACAAAAATAGAAGACTATTTTCCCTGTGGAATAAAAGATAAGTCAGAGAGCCACAGTACTGTATAATGAAACACTGCTTTTTAAAGCTGAAATGTATAGTTATTAAGTTCCAAGCTTATTTAGTTAGCTCTCTTCAGCAAATAAAATATAAATACTATCTAATCACTTAGGTTTTCACACAAACTGGCTAAAAGCGTCAGACACTCACACTTTTTTACTAAGCACACTTTTTTCATGACTCATTTCCTTTAGTTACTCTCAGAGTCAGAACTAATGTTTGTTTATGCTTAAAAACTGTGTGGAAAAGTCTCAGAATGAACTCCTGGGCACTTCATGTTCTTTATGGCGAAGAAGGCATTTTAAATATGCCTTTGTTTCTTTCAGCTGCACTGAGAGAGATAAATCAGAGCTGTTATATTTGGCCATTCGTTTAAAGGCATTACGCACTTGCCTTTCACCTCTGGCTTACAGGTATAGATGAGTCCTGCATTAAAATCCCATACTTTGAATTAGATCTAAATTCTACATTTATACGTAGTAGACCTGACCTAAAATCCCAATTGCCAACTCCAGCAGCCTGTGAGGAAAGTTAGGCAAATTTCAAGGCTGGGGCCTATCTCCTGTTAGGATTAGTTCTCAGCAAAATGTGTTTATACTACAAAAGCCAATCACTGAAGGAAGATAACCCTTTAGAATCCTCCCTGCCTAGTTCTAAAGTGTTTCATTGTTCCTCTTCCCCTGGCCCTTTCTTCCCAGGGCCTGCTCTATAGATGCTGACACTTAGCACTTCATCAGTTTCTCTCTCACCTTGTTAGGGTGCATGAGCTTCAAGTGAAAGCAGCTCCTGGCCTGGTTTCTGAGGGGACTGGCCAACCAGATGAGGCCTCATAATTGGCTGAGCTTGTGAAGGCTTTACATTCAACTAGGGATGTTTGTCTGTATGTACTGCATTGCATTTGAATGTCACGGCCATTCCATTCCAAAATGTCAGGGACTGTTCTAGGCATAATGATCAAAACCCTATTGACTTGGGGGAAAGGAGTGTGTGCTTGTGCGTGTGTGTGTGCATGCGTGCATGTGGAAATTCTCACCAGGTCTTTAGTGGAGCCAAAACTTAAGACACCCATTAATACCTTCCAACATAACACCCCTGTCTAGTACTCCTGCCTCGTATTCCAACAGAGCTGAAAGTGCTGACACCTAATAACACGTCTCCCAGATGGAAAGAATAATGTGGGGAAGGGGCATGCACAAAGCTCCTGGCATGGAGGGGTAGGGGAAATGGGGGATACTGGTATGGGGGAGGGAAGAGGCGGGGCAGAGAAAGCCCCTAGGAGGGGGGAAAGTGAATAATTGGGTTCATAGAGCATCTGCCATGGGGCGGGGGGAGGGAGGATACAGAACCATAGAACGGGTAATGGGAGGTGAGTACACAGAACTCTTGATGGGGGAACCTGGTATAGGGGTAGAGAGTATTCAAAGCCCCAACATGGAAGGGGGAAGGGAATAGAGGACATGGGGGAGGGGCTAGGAATGGGGATATACACAGAGCTAGTGGCATGGGGGACCCTGGCATGTAGTGGAGGGGGAAGGGAGGATGCAAGGGAGGGAAACGCTGAAGTTGCAGGGAGTCCCTGAAATAGGGGTGAAAGTGTGGCACATGGGTAGTGTGTGGGATGGAATGTTGGAATGCAAGAGAGCCGCGGTGTGCGCCGAAGCTGGGAAGTGTGAGATCCCCTAGTTAAGAGCTGCGTCTTTCTTCTTGATGATCTGAATGTTGGGGCTCACTATGCCTTGTTCCACAAATGCTGCCATCTCCTCACAGCTTCTCTCTCATCTCTGGTGTGTTTCATGACCCTTCCAGGGCTGCTTTGATCCATTTTGTAGCCCAAGAAATTAAACTGACTGTAGATTGAAAGCTGCTTCTGCCTCTCTTCAAGGGCCAAAGGGTCCTATTTCCTTCATGGCACCCTGCGTAAACAATCCCAACAATAGCTGGAGATCCAACTGTTTTAAACCAAACCAGGTTTGTTTTGAAAATCAAGAAAAGGCCACTTAGAAAATTATTTTGTACATTTATTTTAATAGAACTTAATCTCTCCTTTATTGGTGCTGTTCTCTTGACCTTTTATCAGTACAACCACTGTCTCCTCTTGAAAGATTTTAATTTTCTCTTTTGAGAGCAACCAATTTGTGAGAACTGTAAATCCCAGTACTGTTGCCAAAATGGTTCGCTCATTTGTTGTTATCATAAACTCCAGAGGGAAAAGACCAGTCCAGTAAAGGGTAAGCATTAACAGGCTGAAAGAAAGCCAAATGAATTATCTACCCCTTTATGAAAAGCAGGGGTGTGAACTCCAAGAAGTTGAGATGAATCACAAGAAACGAATGAAAAGACTTGTCTCAGGGCAGTCATGTTACTTCACTCAAGCTTAGTCCCCGTAAGTTCAAGGCAATGCTTCCAGCCTGCTTTAGGATTCTTTGCTGGAGGAAGATCTCTTGATAGCCAAAAATGATCTTCCTTAAGTAGATGCCATCTTTGCTTGGAAATAACTGCAAACTAATTAGGAGAGTTATTGAGTCAAGGGTACTGTGAGTGCTCAGCATCTTTCTAGATCTAGCCAGCATTGGTCAGTATAGTTATTGTGGAATTCTCCAGCTGAGGACACTCGCATTCAGGGGTGCTGGGACAATTTGTATATCGGGGGTGCTGAGAGCTATCGAACCAAACTGTAAACCTGTACACGATGGAAACTACTTCAAGCGGGGGGGGGGGGGGGGCGTGCTGCAGCATCCCCAGTACCCCTAGTTCTAGTCCTTATTGGTTGGTGCTCTCTGTCATTTTTTTAAATATGACAATATGCCTTAAATAGATTCTGGTCATTTTTTAGTAGAATGTTCAACAGTCAAAAGGCAATTAAAAAATAATGGCTTTTAGTAGCTAAACTTAACTACATGAGCAGGCTGGAAATCTAATTCCATTGCAGAATGAGTTGTTTCATAAAACTCCCCCCCCCCCCCCCCCCCCCCCCCCCCGTAAGCTATAGAACATTACATCACCAGAACAGTCTCCCATTGGCAGAATGTACCACATGAGCAGGCCTCCATTGCCTAGCAACCACCAAGAGCTGATTAACCCTTTCCCAGATGTCACAGAGTAATTGTATAGAACACATCTCGACACCTTTATGCATACAAGTAATAATTAAAAATGAAGGAGCTACTATTAGTATATTAAAAATGGTTACTAGATCTGATTTTTTATACATGCTCAACTTTAGGAATAATAGGGTGTTATTTTAAGTAATTAAAATAGAGGATGGACTCAGGAATGATTTTTAACTATTTTAGCTTTTTCTCCTACATAATTACTTTGAGTTAAAATTTAGAGAAATAAACCAGTTCATAGTAACTCTTACATCTTTATTAAAAGATTTAAGCAAGGAGTTATATAAAAAGTTTAAAGTGAAACATCATTAGGTAAATTCAAGTCTAGTTTTCCTAATTTAAATTACAATACAACGGTCAAAGTGAGGTTATATTGAGGCAGTCAGTAAGTCCAATGATTCGATTTATTGTGTTTGCCAATTACTGTAATTAATAATGGAATCAAACAATGAGTAAATTACACAAAACTATTATTTTAACAGTTTACAATAAGAAGGGGAAAATCTGTTTCTTTTCATGTATGCTGTTTAGCTCAGTGTTTGTTAGCAGCCAAGGCTGTTACTTGCTTTAGTTTTAAGTACATCACTCAAAATAATTTCTTGGTATCTTCCTCTTTGGCTGTTCTTCCCCTGTCAAGCTTCACTGTTCACAAAGATTACATTAAGCTTGATTTGTTTCATATATTTCCCTCCCCACTTTAACACAATGCCAGTATCCTTCTGGCAGATTGGCACAGACACAGAATGATTTTTAAAATTTCAGACTTCTAGCAGCTCTATAGCAACCGTGCTGCAGAGATCTTTTACTGTTTTAACAACAGATTTAGGGGTTAATGTCTACATTGTGTTGTGGAACAGTAAGACAGACACACACACTCACACATTTTGGGCTTTGGCATGATTCAAGCAACCTTGAGTTATCCTACAGGATATTCAAACTGTCTAAAAATCTGTAGCTCACGTGATTGGTCTTGACTCTTAGAACAAGTAAATATTTACCAGTATCTTCATCGATTAGAAGATGTAGCTTGTGCTTTTGCATGCAGTGAGCTTGATCTGTCCTCTCTCTTTGACCATCAGCCAAGACAAGCCTGAAATGCAGCTAAGTCCTTCAACGCTCTTCTTGTGGGTTGTCCGTTCAAGAAAGAGGAGAGCAGGATACAACTTCAGGTATTTGGTGTGAGAGAAAGACCCATTCTTCTACTCTGCCTGGTTGGCATCTTTTGTAGGAATGAGGGACTCCTCTACTGAGCCCCAGTTAGGAGTTCCAGCATGTTGGCGATAGCTCATCATGGATTAATGACCTCACATGTTGGTCTGAGAGTCACATTGAAGATTCCAGGTTGATCCATACATGGCAGAAACTGATTCCTTGCTATTAAAACAGATATGTCTCAAAAACCAGATGCAAAAAGGTGACAAAAGGACCTGGTAGGCAAACTTCTGCTTAGATCCCAGACATGAGTCTTGATTGTTTCAATATAATTGCCCAATCAGAATCAACACTCATTCACTTTTACACATTCTCATGGCAATGAATTAATTATGACATTGGGAAAGAAGTCTAAGAAATGGGGGCAGAGTCAAAGGCAAGTGAGTGACTGTTCTAATCATCCTTTCCCTACACTGCTTACTAAAAGCTGCTTCAAACCTCTCTTAGCAATGCTGACTTTCATTAAACATTGGGCCAACTAAAGTCACTCAGGCTCAAAGCTAAATATGGCAAATTCCTGACATAGCAAATGACTGTCTTAGCTGCCTGCCAAGTATGAGGCAGAAGGAGACACTTAAAATACCACTTTCTCAACTAACAATAATAATAATAACAACATTCTCACGGGTGGGATATAGACATTCCAGAGACTATTCCAGCCTGCAGAAAAAGGAAACAATCCCTTAAACCTGGGACTAATCTTGAGAGTTGGTGGGCTAGAGAACTCCAGTTGGTGTTGTTTCCAGTTGCTAGATGCCCAGTGACTCCTGGGGTGGGGGGAGGTTCTGCGTGGTGTTGTGTGCATTTAAAAATTCATGCTGTCACTCTTCTGTCTGACATTTTGCTATTTAGTATTGCTGGAATTTCAAGCTATTAGGAGAAAACAGTTCAGTTCTTTATCTTTCAAGTTTGGTTACTCTGTGACTTCACCAGGAGGTAATGTTTGTTTCATTCGAGTCAGTTTCCTCTGTGTGATTCTGTAGCACAGTGATGGTGAAAGGAAAAAAAATGTTTTCTAAACAGGGGGTGGTAGTGGTAAAACCTCAAAAACTAATAGGAGAATTCAGGGGCAGACACAACACTGGATGCAACAGTTTGAACTTGACTAGATTTCAAATTGTGAGTGTTCCTTTAATGTACAAGAGAGCTTCTGCATGTTCTAGCTCTCCTAGGCATCAATTAATTCCTCCAAATGTCTGTCTCAGTGCTATAACTCACTACACAAGCACAGCCGCGTGACCACAGGGAAACCCGACTGACACCCCATGTGCGTGCAGCAAACTGCAAGATGCAGAATGAAATGCACACACTTCTTCCCACTTCAGTATCTTGGGGATGTTGAGTTGCTCACAAGCAGGGGAGCACTGCCACATAGATATGAATGTGGACGGCTTCTCTGTTTGCATGTTTGATTGTTAAAGGCATCAGAGAATAGACAATAGCCTCTTGCTCTGCACTAGTATTGTTTGGAATTGTTGTTTAAGAGAACTCCTTGCTTGCATGAGTGACCGTCAACACCTTAATAATTAAACCCCAGTAGCTCATTAGCATCAATCTAGTATAAAATTGCTGCGGGCACAATCTTTTTTTAATCTGTCCTTCAATGTTTTTAATAGAAACATAGATGTTCCCTGCAGACAAATACAAAATCACAGAAACATCTTGTTTCACATGGACTAAAACTGCCCTCCAGCGCTGTTTGACTAGCTTCTTGCAGCAATTATTGTTAATATAATTTTGCAGATCAAAATGTTTTGGTATTTTAGTTAAAATGGAAAGATCTATTCAGCTGGGGTTCAAATGTGACTCCAATAAAAGCAAATTCTGAAGAACTGCACATCTACTTAACTTTATATTTGCACACTGTTTAATCTAACATATATTTAGGGTCAATTGTACAGCTCGCCTCCTGGTGGTGATTGCACAGGTAAAATGACTATATGGTTATGAGTATTTATTTGACAAATGTACCCATGTTTTTGCATGCAGATTGGTAGCGGTTCATGAAACATACCAGTTTATGGGTGACTTGATACGAAAAAGCAAAATTGGATGTCCGAGCTTAAAAAATGTGGCCCTTATGATTAAATTGGGGCACGGGAGAGGAAAGGAAGAGAAGAATTGAAATGATAATATCAAGAATCTCAACTAAACCTACAAATACAATGAAAAGATAAATAGCCTGCCTCTCAATCCTCATTTTATCCAGCTCTGCCCACACATTGCTGCCTGTGTAAGACAGATCACCAGCTGTTCTCAATATTTATATGCACCACAAAGGCGGCAGTAACATCTAGACTCTAATTTCCTCACGTTAATGATCTGACATCTCAATTTCTATGTTTATTAACATCCGTTTTTAAGAGAGGTCTTGGTAGCATAACTCTGCTGCTGTTGAAATTACTGGTAAAGCCTTAATTCGACAGGAGCAGAGTTAGGTCAGTGCTGAATGTGTTTGAAATTTCCCCCTCTTTAAATTGGTCTCCATTAGTATTTTGTGTGTGTGGGGGGGTGGGGAGTGCAGAAGTTCTGAATGAATCTGGCAGCCAATGAAGAATGGGCAGCTTACTTTTTACTGCCTTTCTTTCCTGAAGAGGATGTAAGTAGTGAAGGGCCTCATGATTTTGGAGAGTAGAGTAGCTCTCTGGTCCCTGTGGGAGAGTCTAAAAACTGGAAAATCTGTAACACAAAAAAATTATGTAAAGTTTTGCATTAAATTTACCATTCTAATTAGTGTGTGTTTATACTTTGTGAGGAATCGAGTTCTCTGGATCAGAGAGGAACTACCACCCAGTGGTTAGAGCTCTAGTCTGGGCTGTGAGAGCTGAGAGCTAAATTTCTGCTCCGCCATAAACATCCATGTGTGACTCTGGCCAAATCACTTAGCCTCTTTGTGTTTCAGGTTTTTATTCTGTAAAATGGGCAAAATAGCACTGCATTTTACTTCACAGGAATGTTATGAGGATAAATACATTAAAATTAGATTGTGATGCTCTCAGATACTGTGGTAATGGGGAGTCAGATAAGTATCATAGATAGAAAAAAGGTGCTGGAAAAATTCGGAAAATAGGTCATGTGCAACTAGTCTTTTGAACTAGCTGTGTGTTAGTCAGCTGACAATATGTATAAATTAGGAACATACCAAAGAGTTGATAGTGGATGTGATGTAAGACTGCCTGAGGAATTAATAGTAGCTACATTTTAAAAACTGTTGATCCTTGATATTTTGCTATCAGCATTGCCGTGTATCAGAGTCGCAGTTGGGGCCTTGAAATGTGAAAGTGGCATTAAGGAATGGCTGATTTCATTCCTGTTTTGTTTAATAAATGGCATGTCATCCAAAGCTGAAGCAGAGTTTCCAGTCCAAATTGTTCACCAAGATTTAAGAATTAAAACGTGATTCCAGGTGAAGCTATTTCTTTCAATTATGTCAACAGTGAGCCCTGGGGAGCCTGTCCTTTCAATACAGATGACAGCTAGTGACAGATTTCTCAATATTTATGTTACACCCTTAATGTCTTTAACTGTACCGCACATCAATGGAAAGTGCTCTGAATAGACGAACCTGGACTCTTTCATCTCATATTTTGTTTAGAGAGAAGCTTTGAAAATGTAAAACCTATGATGTGAGGTTATCATCATTTCTAATTAGGTAAAATCTGTCACATTCAAATTCATTATGCTTCAGAGCTAGAATGATCTGAAGGCAATAACCTTATAAAACATGGGATTGTTGTCAGAGAACCATGCAACTCTAGATAATTCTGAAGTGCAAGAGTGAACATTGCACCACAAAGTTTCCCTTAAATATTTGCTGTTTAGTTTTTGGGCAATCTTATGCCCCACAAACTTAATTTTCCTGCAAAGTGTATGTGCAGGTGGATGGGGGCTTGTGGGGTGTGTGTGTGTGAGAGAGAATTTTTTATGGTGATGATGATGAAGGTACTCTTAGGTAACAAGTGCATTACAAGTACCTTACCATAACATCTGAGCACCTCACAATCTTTAATGCATCCACCCTCACAACACCCAAATCCTAGGTTCCACCCAACTCACTAGATCATCTTTCTTCTCAAAAACGCTGACTGATTCGTTCTGACTTGAATTCCTAAGCCGTTGACTGTTGAGAAATTGATTATTTTTAATGAAAAAAGAGGTCAGTGCCCAAATAAATGCATTCTTGAAACATGACAAACTTTGGGGTGAAATCGGAGGAAATACAAACCCAACATTTTGGTCCATGTGCCTTTTCACTGTAAACAAGATCTGGTGACCCACCTGCCACTTGGTGTCTGAACAGCTGTTGAATCCCCACTGCTTGTGCTAGACTGGGACTTGGCAGGTGGGGGTTACATGATGTGCTCCCCTGTCTCTTCTCCATACAGCATAATGGAACCCAAACATGGTAACCCAAAATCTCATTTCAGAAAACTGTAAACATGTTTGCTGTGTCTGGAAAGTCTCAGTGTTTATTTCAAATGACAAGTGAATTTATGGCTCAGTTTTCTGTTATAACCAAGAACCTGCTGTGTCTTGATACTGTGTGAGCTGCCAAGCACTAGAAGGAACCAAGCAGATGGTACTGTCTCTTTGCAAAAAGTTGTTTGCATTGAGGTGTGGAAAGTTACTGAAGACTGTTGTAATATGTACATGCCATAGTCAGTTCCTTCTCTGGCTACTAAGCACTATGCACAGGCTTGAACATTGAAAGCTGCTGCTTAGTTTTTTAAAAGAAATGTCACCAGAAATGACCTCCGTCAAGGTCAAGAAGTCAGGGAATATGGAGTCAGAGGGTGGAAGAGGAGGAGGTGAAGGTGATGATGAAGTGTGTGTTTTACATGCTTTGTCTCAAACTTTTAAGTAACTGTTTCACTCTTCTAAAAGCATTTCACAAAGTCATTGTCTCACATCCTTGTATACTATTCACCACACAAAGGTCAATGGTAGACAGTTTTTCAATGGAATTACTCAAGTCCAAATTCTGCAATCTTTATTCAGACTGAGGAGTAATTACTCATCTGAATAGTCCCATTTTAAGTCAGTTCAACTTAGGCAAGAGCTACAAAATCTGGCACGAAGAAGTTAATAAGAATAGGCTAGAAATAGTAGTTGGATGATCTGAGTCTAAATTTCTAAACTAATTTTGATAGTTAAAAGAACATGTTAAAGAGGTATTGCACAGATTCAGGAAACTAACAAATCAATCTAAAACTTACATAGGAAGATAACTGTATCTGATGATAAGGAATAGAGCAAATCTTTTACATGGAGAAGGGTCAGGAGTAAATCACAGAAGCACACTCCTGAAAAGTTGCATTGTGTTGGACATAGAAACCAATAAAAATAGGAGGCTGTGTCAATATAAAACCTGAGGTGAGTGCTACATCTGGTCTCCCACTTGCTAACTTGAAGTAACCCCCTCATACCTTTAGTGTTGGCTTTCTTGAAGGCTTACTGACCCATTCTTCCTGCAGGAACCCACTTCTAACCTTGACTGTGAACCATTGATTACTACTCTCTGAGAATTGTTTTCCAGCCACTTGTGCAACCATCTATAGTAGATTCATCTAGGCCAGGGGTTGGCAACCTTTCAGAAGTGGTTTGCTGAGTCTTCATTTATTCACCCTAATTTAAGGTTTCGCATGGAAGTAATACGTTTTAACGTTTTTAGAAGGTCTCTTTCTGTAAGTCTATATAGAGAGAGCTAAACTATTGTTGTATGTAAAGTAAATAAGGTTTTCAAACTGTTTAAGAAGCTTCATTTAAAATTAAATTAAAATGAGGAGCCCCCCCAGACCGGTGGCCAGGACCCGGGCAGCGTGAGTGCCACTGAAAATCAGCTTGTGTGCTGCCATTGGCATGTGTGCCATAGGTTGCCTACCCCTGGTCTAGGCTGTATTTCTCCAGTTTTTCTGAGACGGTTACCTTAGACAGCATTAAAAGTCTTACTAGAGTTGAGAGATATCGCATAGATGAGAGATATTGCCTAGATTGCTTTCCACATTCCACAATGGCTTGTTACCCTGTCAAAGAAGGATATTAAGTCATTTTTGTCATTATTTGTTCTTGGCCAATCCATGTTGATGGTTACTTATTCGTTTATCTTCTAGGTGCTTACAAATTGATTATTTGCTTCATTATCATTCTGGGTACCAAAGTTAAGCTGACTGGTCTGTAATTCCCTGCGGTGTCCTTATTTTCTTTTTACAGATTGGTACTACAATCTCTTCAGTCAGTTCCTTAAGTAACCTAAGATGTATTTCATCAGGCCCTCCCAACTTGAAGATATTTAGCTTGTCTAAGTAATTTTCTTAACTTGTTTTCCTATTTTAGCTTCAGATCCTACCTCATTTACGCTGATGAACACTATGTAAATTGTATACTGACTGCTAACCTTTTCCGGTGACAACTGAAACAAAAATGGCATTTAACACTTCAACCATTGCTGTGTTTGCTGTTATTGTCTTTCCTTCCTTATTGAGTAATGGGCCTAGCCTGTCCATAGTCTTCCTCTTGCTTCTCATGTATTTGTAAAATGTTTTCTTTTTACCCTTTATATTCCTAGCTAATTTAATCTCATTTTGTGCATTGGCCTTTCTAATTTTGTCCCTACATGCTTGTGTTGTGTTTTTTGAAATATTCATCCTTTGTAATTTAACCTAGTTTCCACTTTTTGTATTTTTTTTTTTTAAGTTTCAGGTAATTGAAGATCTCCTGTTTAAGTCAGGGTGCCCTCTTACCATATTTCATATCTTTCCTATTCACTGGAATAATTTGCTCTTGTACCCTTAATAATGTTTCTTTAAAAAATTACGGGCTGTCCTGAACTCTCTTCTCTTAGGGCTTGTCCTCACTAGCTGGGGGGATCAATGGCAGATACACAACTTCAGCTACGTGAGTCACGTAGCTGAAGTTTGCGTATCTGCCACCAACTTACTGCCTGTCCCCACGATGGCGCAGTCGGCGGCATGCTCCCCCGTCAACTCCAGCTTGCACCTCCCAGCAAGCTGGACTTCCGGAGTCGATGGGGGAGCCACGGGTGATCGATTTATCGCGTCTTAACGAGATGCGATAAATCGATCACCAGAAGATCGGTCCCGGACCGCGGTAGTGAAGACGAGCCCTTAGACTAGCTTCCATGAAATCATACTTATCAATTCGCTGGGTTTACTAAATGTCTTGAAGTACATTGCCTTGATTCTGCTGTTTTTTCCTCCTATCGTTTCATGATCACTTTCACCCACTCTGCCTTCAGATTCTCAGTTCCATCCTATTTGTCAGAATCAAATTCAAAATAGCCTCTCCCCTAGTCACTTTCTCCACCTTCTGTAATAAAAAGCTGTGTTCAATGCATTTGGAGAATTTGCTGGTCTCAGATGGATTATATTCCCAGCAGATGTCTCGTTAGTCAAAATCTCCCATCACCACCAAGTCCTGTGGGTTTTTTTTAATGATCTTGTTAGTTGTTTAATAAAACACCTCATTCACCTCTTCCTGGTTACGTGTTCTATAGTAGTCACTTACCATGACTTCACCCTTTATTTTAACCCCTTCTATCTTTGCCCTGGGACTTTTAACAGGTCTTCCCTCTGCTTCTATCTCAACCTCAGTGCACTTGTGTACATTTGATGTACAGGGCAAGATCTTCTCCCTTTTTTCCCCCCATTGTACCAGATAGTTCCAAGCCCTGCTTCTAAGTCTCCAAAAATTGGGAGTGAAGGTTAAGTGTTTAAAATCCCTTTGGTGGCTGTCATCTAGATGACACAATTGCAAACATCTTAAATAAAGTTCTGATAGTCAATGACTAGAGCACATGAATTGCACAGAGTGCATGAATTTGCATAGAAAAGGAAACTGAGGCATTGCCAGCCTTCACAATATCATTAAAAAGAGAAGGGAAGGGAAATTGTTCCATGGTCTTTGTTAGCAAAGAGAATCACCTCTGTTCAAAATATTATGCCAACTTATAAGTCATGGCAGCAGAGTAGAGAGGGGGTGAGAGAGAGGGCGAGTTTGATTAGCTGCTGTAGCCCTTAATTTAAAATGAAAAAAGTTGGCTAATTATAATGCAATAAGGAGGTTTGTTTATAGCACAACACAAAGTCCCCTGCACAATTTATGGTTGTGATTTCCTAATTAAAAATAAGCAATCTCCACTTTGTTGGGGTGTTTATCGCATGATATCTTGAAGCAGTTAAATAAAATTAAGCAACTCATCAATATTATATCTGCAACAGATGGAGAAAATCTCCATGCATGGATGAGTAATTCCTTTAGTCCTCAAAACAAGATCTTGGAGTGCTATAACTGTAAGACATAGCAATAGGAAACTACAGGCCACTCCCTATTCACTACTCATCTATGCAGGTACATATGAAAAGCTTATTCCAAGTAAGGCTGGCTGTGACTTGCTACCCAATCTATTTTTAGACAGTAGATTTTTGTCTTGGCTAAAAACGCACATTATTGGATGAACAATGTTCCTTTAAAGTGATTCCTCATTGTACAAGTGGAGAAGATAAAGATGCAGACTTGCCCAATTTGGAGGATGGCAGAATACCAATACTACTTGTGTGGTCAAGCCTCACAAATGCAGGCATAACTATGCTTTTTAGAGGTGTATGCAGGCAGATCTGATTACAGACATATCTAATATTAATTAATGGAGCAGGTGTGAGGGATTGCAGTATTTGTTTGAGAACAGTCGAAGGAGTTTAAGGGGGAGCCAAGAGAAGATGATGGTCTAGCACTGTATCATATTTGGTCAGCCTCTGCTACCCTTTCTCACTTTGAATATTACTTACACCATAGATGGCTTCATTGAAGTCAGTGGAACTCTTTGTGAATTAAAGCACTATTCACCATGAGTAAGGGACCCTTTGAATTAGTTTAGTTAAATTAAATAAAGAATCTAGCTGAATCCTATTGAAAACTTGTTTACTTTCACCAAAACCCAATGGTGGATTCTGGGTCCTGGAATCTAGGTACCTATTACCTGTGAAGTTTTCTGCTTGTTGAGTCTGAGGCTCATTTTTGAACGGGTCTTGGGGGAAATCACAGAAGTAGGAACACTGCAGATTTGGAGATGGAGATTCAACTGTGTGTCTGTTTGCTTTAAGAATTCATACCCTCTTGAAAATGAATCATCAGACCAACACTTTGGCAGATAGTTGTATGACAAACCTTCTGTTGCCTCTGAGGATCCCTTGACATAAACAGTTTGTTTGAGTACATTTTATTAGACTGGAAAAATAGCATATGTTTAACATTTTCTAAACCACGTTGTATATTTCTTCTGTGTTACTGCGGAAATAACCATTTCTAAAATCTTCCAAAGTTTCATGACATTGTCTTGTTTGAGAGCAAAACCATATATTGCCCTCTTCCCTTTCCTTTGGCTCTATGCTTAGCCTGAGGGAGGCTAACATGCTCACCTACTGCTGCAGTGGTGAGCAACTAGCCAGTCAAGAATCCATCCCTTATGATCTCTGATGCCCATCCCCCAGTTATATAATTAGGCAAAAAGTTTAATCCTTTCCAAATTCTAAGGAAGATGGAAACTCCCTTTTCCTTCCTTTAGCCCTTCCCTTTCTCCTTCATCCCCTTGTATGGGAGAAACTGTTGTTTCAGGGGAAAGCTTTTGCTGAATCTCCTCATGATTACTGTATCAACAGCAGAACTAGCAAAGATCACTCCGTCTGTCCACCCTGACAATCTTCCCTTCTGTCTTCAACACTGTGTGTCTACAGTCAAAGTGTATGCTTCCGACTTCCCCAGGAGGGCAGGGAAGAGCTCAGCAATGCCGGTGAAAGAACACAACGCTCTATCCTCCCACTGGTTGCCTTTTCCCAATGGGAGGGTGTTCAGTCCAGTCAGTATAGACTGGTAAGATTCAATTTCTTCAACTATTATCTCAACTTCTATCCAGTGCATGCTCCTAGAGATTAACTGGTAGTCTAAGGGGTGATTCCAAATTGCTCCTGCTTGAGCATTCCAAAGCAGAATCCTTGTAACTAAGGCGGGCACTATAATATTGGTGGGTACTGGGTGTGATCTTCAGGTGAGAGAGCAGGCTCTAGAGCAATGTATTACTGTAATGTAATGGAAAATCAAGTACTTTCCCCTAATTATATGTACTATATCTGCCAATCAAGACCCTTTCACCAGAGAGAGAAGCAAAGTAGGGATTTTTGAAGACTTCTAGCTAAAGCAGAGCTGTGTATCATTCATTAACACTCTACTTCTCATCCATCAGGAACTATCTGGAGTACAGTTTAGAGGTCTAAGGCAATTTCTCTCTTCAACCTGCAGATATATTACTAGTTTTCAGTTATCTTGCAGCTAGTTTGGGGGAATAATATTGATTGATTGCATTTTGACTTTTGATGGATAACGTGTAGAGCAACCTGTCTGTTTCGTCTAGCCCAAATGAGCTTTTCTAGATTGAGTGATATTAAACAACACAGTCTAATCATTAACTGAGTTGTCAAAATGATAAAACATCATAGAAATAATTTCTGGTTGTTCACAGCCTCCGAGAACTGTCACACTTTTGTATTTCCCTGATTTTAAATGACTTTTGTTTAAAGCAGCCAGTCAGTCATTTTCAAAGGCAGCCAAAATCATTTGCAGCCCAAAACAGTATGGAGAAATGTCAGTGATAAATGGTAGAGAGCTGTAGCCTCTGTCAGCTCCACTGTGATCTCAAATAATTCTCCCTTCTGTTCCCAATTCTATGTTAGGTTTATGGATTTCATATTTCTGTCAGAAAAGTTAAAGGTACTGAACATGCTCACATATGATCTATGAAGTTTGATGTAGAACAGGGGTGTCCAAACTTTTTGGAAAGAGGGCCAGATTTGGTAAGGCGAAGATGTGTGAGGGCCGAGCCCCCCCCCCCCCCCGGCCGCGCTCTCCTTCCCTCCCCTCCCCTCCCCCCCCCGCTCCAGCCATGCTCTCGCTCTTCTTCCCTCCCCCCACCCCGCTCCGGCCGTGCTCTCGCTCTTCTTCCCTCCCCCTCCCCTCCAGCCGTGCTTTCGCTCTTCTTCCCTCCCCCCACCCCGCTCCGGCCGTGCTCTCGCTCTTCTTCCCTCCCCCTCCCCTCCAGCCGTGCTCTCGCTCTTCTTCCCTCCCTCCCTCCCTCCCTCCCCCCCCGCCCGCTCCGGCCGTGCTCTCACTCCCCCCCTCCCCCGGCTTGCCTTGCCTTGCCTCGCCTCGCGCCCCGGCCCCAGCTCCGACTCCGCTCTTCTCCGCCGGCTCTGCCTCGCTTCGCCTCGTGCCCCGGCCCCGGCTCTGACTCCGCTCTTCTCCCCCCCCCCCCGCTCGCCTCATGCTCTGGCCCCGGCTCCGACTCCGCTCTTCTCCGCCGGCTCCGCCTCGCCTCGTGACCCGGCCCCGGCTCCGCCTCCGCTCTTCTCCCCCCCCCGCTCGCCTCTTACTGACCCCGCCCCTCTCCTTCGGCTGCGGCTCCGCGCACTGGTTGGCGACAGTGCTGGCGGGCCGCATAGTATTGATTTTAGAAAAGAGTCTGCGGGCCGGTTAAAATTAGAACATGGGCCTCAATTGGCCCCCGGGCCGGACTTTGGACATGCCTGATGTAGAACATCTTGCAATATTGGTGAACAAGTATTTTAAGTATCAGTTGGTTCCTGCTTGCCTAAAGGTAGCTTATTAACCTAGGTCTCTTCTATTCCCTTTGCATAGTTGCTTGAGAGTTGTGGCTGCAGTTGTCCTGATTTTACCTTCAGTAGGATTTTTGAGTGAGTAATGAAGTCTTATGACCTTCTTGGTGACTTATATGTCTCAAATTATATTTTTAATGGATATTTATGACCAAATTTACTAAATTGACCACCTTCACCAGCATTTTGATACGTATTGCACTAATGAAAACTATGGGGTGCATTGGGCAAATCAATATGTACCCTAAGGATCCCATAGACACAGACCTGGTGCTAGTAGAGGGAGAGGAGAAAGGCAAAGGAGACTTTTGCCTCCCCTCCCAGATAATCTTCAAGGGGCTCCAAATTATTGTCTGAAATACCAAAATACATACAAAGCTATCCAATGTTAAGCAGTGGAACAGCAGCAGACTTGTAGTCTTCGTCCTTTATATAAATTATAAAGTGCAGCAAAAATTTTAAACTCTTAGATAGTAGAAAATCTTGGATTTGAACTAGGCCTTGGAGTCCTGGAGAATTGTTTGCTTCTTAAATAGTGATATCCAGGGCCCCCAAAATACCCACTTCCCTCTGAATATGGGATCCTAGAACTGGCCCTGCAGAGAAAAAGTGGAGCCAATTTTCAGCATCCTGTGATGCAGTTTTCCACAATCGAGATGTTGGGCATGAAATTTGAATGTGTGTACATGTTTGGGATAGAAGATGGTTAACTCCCTAGGCCTTGGTTAGAGCTGATTGAGAAACATACTTTCTATTTTGTGGGAAATTTTGACATATAAAAACTTGTTTTCCTGCTGATTCATAATGAAAACGTATATTTGAGACATCCCATAAAACAAAAAATCCAAATTTTCCATTTAGAAATGTTTTTGAAATTTCATTTAAAAATGAAATTATTTTTGAAATGAATTTTTATCTTTGTTTTATTTTACATTATTATACTTCACAATGGCATATATTATGACATGGCAAGGCATATTATGTGCTACTAACATGTTACAATATGCGATAAGAGTAAAAGTATTCTATTTTATTTTTAAAATCATTAAGGGCAGCTATTTAGTGAAGCTTAAAACGTCTTCTTACTTTGAGCAAGAAGAGATGTCTCCTGTTTTTTGTTGTAATGAAATAATTTGACACTTTGACTTGATGAACAGGAAAAGAAGAATGAACACTCAGCATTCTGATTAGAGGAGCAGCTATTTTCAGGACCCTGATAATATGATTCAAGGCTACCACAAGGACACTGATAATAAAGTTAAAAACATAAAATAAAATATTATTGTAAAATGAAATTTCAAAATCTTTCCAAAATGAAAACTCTGGAAATAACAAAAATAAATTGGATTTTGTCACTAGATATTGATGAAATCAATATACAGTAAACCCTCGATTTTGCGGACCTTGATTTAACGGACTTCGGATTTAAGGGACAAAATTTCCCGTCCGTATGTCATATGTGAAAATTAACACCCTGTTAATTTTAAAATGCTTTTAACCAAGATTTGCTTATAATTAAATTAACAGGTTATTTTTTGTTATTAATTCACTGTTACAGTAGACTCCCGATTATCTGGGTGCGGGTTAACCGGGCTGCGGATTAACCGGGATGTCTAAACGGGTCGGTAGGGGAAGCCCCAAAGCGGCGGCGGGCTCAGCCTTAGCCTGCCGCTGCTTTGGGGCTTCTCCCACTGGCCCCTTATGAGCTGGGGTCTCAGCCTGCTTCCAGACTGGGTATAGGAAACCCAGGCTGGTAGCAGGCTGAGACCTGGGCTGGCAGGAGCCTGGGGGGGAAGCCCAAAGTGGCAGCAGGCTGAGTGCTGAGCCCGCCGCCGCTTTGGGCTCTCTCCCCAGGCTCCTGCCACCTGCCCCACTCAGCTCCCGCTGACAGCCTGGGTGCAGGGAACCCAGGCTGACAGCGGGAGCAGATTGGGGCAGGAGGCAGGACCCCGGCTGGCAAGGGGCCAGCGGGGGGAACCCCAAAGTGGCGGCGGGTTGAGCGCTCAGCCTGCCGCTGCTTTGGGGTTTCCTCCGCTGGCCCCTTGCCAGCTGGGGTCTCAGCCTGCAGCCAGCCTGGGTGCAGGAAGCCCAGGCTGGCAGCGGGAGCTGAGACCCCAGGTAGCAGGAGCCTGCGGGGAAACTCTAAAGCAGCAGCGGGTTGAGAGCTCAGCCGCTGCCGCCGCTTCTCAGCTCTCTGCCGCTTTAGACTTTCCCCGCAGGCTCCTGTCAGTGGGGGTCTCAGCTCCCGCTGCCAGCCTGGGCTTCCTACACCCAGGCTGGCAGCAGGAGCTGACTGGGGCAGGCAGCAGGACCCTGGCTGGCAGGAGCCTGGGGAGAGAGCCCAAAGCGGAGGCGGGTTGAGCAGTCAGCCTGCCGCCGCTTTGGGGCTTCCCCCGGTGGATCCTTGCCAGCCGGGGTCTCAACTTGCTTCCAGCCTGGGTGTAGGAAGCCCAGGCTGGCAGCGGGCTGAGACCCCAGCTGGCAGGAGCCTGGGGAGAAAGCCCAAAGCGGTGGCAGGTTGAGTGCTCAGCCCGCCGCCTCTTTGGGCTCTCTCCCCAGGCTCCTGCCACCTGCCCCAGTCAGCTCCCGTTGCCAGCCAGGGCTTCCTACACCTTCCACGTGGACATGTCTAAGCCCATGTTATGTGATCAATCCCAACACTACTGGTGGATGTGAGGCACCTCACTATCACCTGCCTTTAGCATGATTTTCCACAGCCCAGAGAGATGTAGTTACACAGCCCTAATATATTTTTCAGGTTTGTGAGTGACTAATGCACAACTTCATGAGGTTTTAGTATAATTAAGGGTTACAAATGGCTTAGCCCCGAAGTCCTTTATCAGAATAAGAATTAATTTGTAAATAATCCTTGTCCATAAGCATTCACACAATTGTATCCACTTGTTTGAAATGTAGCAAGCTCAAACCAGTGATTACAGTGGCGGAGTCTAATGTATACACCCTTGCTGAGCTAATTTGAATCCACATTCCCACACTGTGTATTTGTTCGTTCATGACATCCTCATTCCCGGTAAATTGTTGATGGCATACACTATGAAAGTGTACATTTTACATCCTAAAAGCACAATCAAATGTAAAAGAAGTTCATTAATTCCACCTGAGCTTGCCAATGCGTCTTGAAAGCTAGGGAGACGGTCTATCATCTCCAGTGCCAGCCTTGACATACCTTTGCCAGGACTCTGAACCATTTTGCCACGTATTTCCCACCCAATCATCCTCAAAATTACTGATGCCTAATCCACTTGCCACACCCCCAAACTAACCTTTGTCCACGATGATCACACGCCATGCTACCAATCGCCATGGTTATAAAGAAATAAGCTAAGAATGTGTCCCTAGAAACCAGGTAGGTCCCCGAGTAGTGCCCATTCCTTTTTCAGCAAACAGAGCTGCTGGTTTTTGTTAAACTCATTCATAGTAGCTACCTCACAGAGCAGCCTGCTGAGTTGGTGGAATTGACTGTGGGTGGGAGGGTGGAAGAGAGCACTTCAGGGACTACCCCATCAGTAATGCCATCACCTTACTCTCCATGAAGTTCCCAGAGAACAGCCCTCTCAAGCCAGCCTTCCCCCACATAGTGTCTGAGCCACGTTGCAACAGCTGTCGGTGGAGAGCCAGGAAGCAGCTCAGCTTGTTCTACAATCATGTGCAGGTGGCTACAGTCTGAAGCAAGGGCCAGCATCCATGCTCTTGCTCACCTCTCCCTCACCACAAATGCACAGAAAGTTGTGATAGAGTAGGAGGAAACATAAAGGAATATGACCAAGAATGAATAAGGATGGCAGAGAGAGACTAACAAATGGGGAGGAATGAGAGACGCAAAGAGCCATATAATAATTCCATTGCCTTTAATGGTGCTGCACTGCTTTATACCAGATGAGGAGCTAGACCATGGTCTTTATCATTCCAGCAAGATTTTTGTAGTGGGTATGTCTGGGGGAATTTGTCAAAGGCAGAATGGGTCTTTTCTCCATTCGTATTTCTGTGGCGCTCAACACAGGTGCCAAACTTGCGTTCTTGGGTGGGCTTGCAAATCAGGTTTTTTTTAATTGCTCCCTGCTCTAAAGGATTTAAATACAACAAGCTCACTGAGGAGTTAGGGGTAGGTTAGCGTGCTAATTCTTTGGCATAGTCCCCACATGGACTCATTTTATGTGGAGGGCAACCCCAGCTGCCTGCTGTGGGAGAAATGGAATTCAGTACCTTGGGCTGGGAGCTCTGCTTAGCTGAAAACTTTGAGGAAAGTTTTGCAACTGTCTAAATAAGGTGGAGCTCTGAGGCCGCAAGGGAGGTTGAATGCACTGAGGTTAATTCAAGGTCTGACACAAACTTGCTCAGTGGCCTTGGTCTAAAGTCACAAATGGCAGGCCATATTTTTCTAATTAACCGTAAGCACCTAAATTCAGTGGGAATTCCAAATTGGAAATAACACCACTGACGTCAATGAATCACCAGAATCAGGCCACCTAGTCTGTTGCCTTTATTCTGAAAAGCAGAAATAATGGCGTGTCAATAGCCGATGTTGCCCTCTGTGACTACCACTGTCGTGAAGAGAACAGAGGTTTGGTTCATGTCAACACTTGCAGTAGGTGGTTCTCCAGTGACCCAGCATGTGAGGATGGACACAGTCTTATTTTCTTGAAATTATTTTATTTTTCAATTTTGGCTGAACTTTTGGTCTGTCTGCAACTTGTTTTCCCGTCCGGCTGAATGGATGGGACAGGACTATATCCTGCTGCACCCTAATGACATTGAATGCTCCGATAAGAGCAATTTGTACTAAAGCTGATGGATGAAGAAATATCATTAAGGGTTCATAGCAAGCAGCTGACCTCTTCTGACTCCACAGAGCCACATTCTGATTGGTGCAAATGACATCAGAGTCTGCAATTAAGCAATTAAAATCTTTTCTAAACTCCCTTTGGCAAGGTGCAAAGAAATCCTCTTCATTCCGGATGACTAAAAATAAATCCTATTTTGAGTTTGAAGTGGCAGCATGACTGAAATGAGACATTCACTTTCATTCATGTTTGCTGTCTATTAATCTGTTCTCTTCACCTTCAGTAGAGCATGAGTCAGAGTTGCTCATTGTCTTATTCCCTGAAACTGTGTGTTTTGACTTTAAATTCAGCTGTCTGACGCAAAGCAGTGCTGAAATCATGACAGTTTGATCCAGCAAGCTCCCAGAAGACTCTTGATCTTTGCCGGCTGGTAAATGTAACTCGCTCATAGCAGTTATGCAAAACAGATATTGATATTTTTACACCAAACGTTGGGAAGCCGATGTCATATGCCTCTGAAGGCGTCTAAACTACTGGGGGGGCGAGAGGGCGGAGGAGACAGGAAGGGAATAAAAATACTTTGCTAATTAAAAAAAGGCACATTTAAATTTGTTAGAATGTTTTCTTGCCTTAGTACACATTACCCACCTCGGGGGCTGAACTGGGAAAGAATAGTGGAACTCTAGTCATGCTGGCTTTGCTCTCTCCTTTACATTCTCCTTCCTATGGTGGGCTCTGTCCCCTTCTCTCTTCTGTGGTGGCTGCTGACCTCATTTTGGCTTCTCTGTTCAAGACAAGGGGTATAACTAAGAGGCAAGGCATAAAATCCTGAATTACTTCCAGGCACTTTTCACAGTGTGGAAAAGTAACCCAAAAGAATTAGTGGAAGACCCATAATTGAAATGGACGAAACATTGGAGGTAATAATGTAAGAGACAAACCTCCACTGGCAGTGAGTAAATTAAGGGTCTAATTTTGCATAATTTAAGGCAAAAGTAGCTTTGTCACTTACTGGTATGGGCACAAATAGACCAAAGAGTTCTAATCCATCTCTATGTTCTGTGATCTTTAACCACATTGAACAATAATGAAATAATTAATCGTTAGCTCATGAACTGAAAAAATTGCCATCAGATTTCACCTCCTGCTAAGATGAAGGGAATAGTTAATATCTCTCCGACCCTGTCCTCAGATATGGCCCATTTGCAATACTGTGATGACTCATTGGCTGTTGGGAGTTAGGGATTATTACCACCGGATGTAAATCAATTCTAACCTATGCCAGAGGCTGAGGCAGTTTAGTTGGATCCAAGGAATGGGCTTATTGTTTCTGGGTGTCTACAGACTTGGGAAGACACTGCTGACCTGGTCTCTATTAAAAGTCCTGCAAGAACTGATAGGTAGCAGAGGAGGACTGGAATAGTTCCCAACACATTCTGCCTCACCATTATGTCTGATTTGAATTGAATGTACTGCTGTAAAAATATGGACTGACTCTTGGGAAGATGTGGTGAGTATTTATTTATTCTTTGGGGTTACACAAGATTCCAAGTAGATGTAGTTTTGGGGGTGAGGGTGCTGTGAGATCAACAGGCAAGTTTGCTCTGAGCCCTGGTCTCTGATTAGAGTTAATTCCTGAGGCAGACCTTCTCTCTAGGAATTGGAGAAGGGATTGCTATGCATGCTGTTTGACCATCTGATTTCAGGAATGATGTATAGGTATAATCGAATCAAGTACACTCAGCGTAAAGGAAGCCGACTTGCATAGCTTCAGGTGTTGGCTTCACGCAGCAGAGGGTTGGTGTCAGAGAAAAGATCAACACTAAAATCATGATCGATGCTTCACACACACACTCAATAACAAGTTGCTTTAATTGACAAATGCTTAGGTTTTTTGATACATTTGAATCTGATGGGGATTTGACATGGTTGGCTAAATTAATTCATTAATTTATTAATGTATTAATAAATTAATATATTAATTTTTTTGCCTTCAAAGGAGTTACCATCCTGAACGTGACACGTTGATTTGACTTCAGTGGAGCGGGGCAGATTTACACTACCTGAGGATCTCGCCCACTGTCTTTAGCATTTGCACCTTCAGTTATCACGGAAAGCCCTGTCTGTATAGCTAGACAAATTGAGATGTTTTGGCACTGCCCCCAGGATGGGTGTTCCCAATTATGAATACAAGAGAAGCAGGAGAGTCTCAAAGTGCTAAAGGTGGAGGAAATCTCGGGGGGGGGGGGGGGTCCAGATTCTGATCCATTATGGTAGCGAAAACCATCATCAAATTCAATGGGATTACTCTTGGCACACACTGCAATTACTGAGATTAGTATCTGTTCAGAGCCCTTTGGCAAACAGATCCCTTTTCAAACACACGGGGTTGAACACATGGTTTCTGAAGTTCAAACGGATACAAAGGAACCATAAGGCAACAACCACTTGGGCCCCAAGAGGCAGTATTGTCTAGTGGCTCTAGCTCTGGACTGAAACTCAGGAATATTGGGGTCCAGTTCCAGCTCTGCTACTGGCTTTGGGCCAGTCCCTGTGCCTGATCTCTATTTGAGTCCCTAAGTGGTAATGTAATAGTGCTCTAACTACATAATAATAGTCTTACCCTGATTGTCATCTGGGGTGGGAAGGTGCTGAGGTTTCATTGTGACAGTCCCTAACATATGAAACATGTCTCCTAGAACTCTACCTTGCCTGAATCCTCTCCAATGTGTAAAATCAAAATAATCAGGGTCATTCATTCATTGGTCATGGTGTTGGATCTGTCTTTCCTTTGGGTTTGAATATGTTATTCTCTTGTGTTTGATTTTCTGCTCAACTCCCCAGGCAAGCTGGTGCCACAGGACAGGGTTGTGGGAGTAGGAGCAGGTGCCATGAAACTATTGTTATAATATGCCAATGCTCCATCTTGGCTAGTCTGTTATGGTTTTTGTAGATTCCTGTTGTGGGGTGATCTTGGTTCCTAAGCAACTTATGCAAGGAAGTGTTGAAGAAACAAGCTCTTTGAGCCAACCTCTGAACTAAACCATTGTGAAGACTGAGCAAGAGAGCTGTATTGTTTTGTATGACTATTATATGTACTCAATTTCTCTGCCTGATATTCTGTCTGACCACACAGAATTAAATCAAAGGATGCTAGGAAATGAGCAGGAAATGAAACGGTGAGATAAGATAGCACCAGAGAAAATACCAAAGGGCATTAAGAGAATAATGGAGGAGATATGAATTCAGGAATGCCCAGCTGCCTGAGCTGAAGATTAAAAGCAAAACAAAACAATCCCTCCTAAACAAACTGGTTAGACCCCTTCCTAGGAAGGAAGGGTGGGGGTGATTGGCTAGCAGCTGCTCAGGATTGAGGCTGAGAGAGATGCAACGTATACTATAGTGGCAGCCCATGAGTAGGGGTGTCTGAACTGAGTGGAACTTGCCAAAACTTCCAAGGAAGGGATATGTTTAGGTAAGACTCACATCTGTAGGCCTTTCACTGTTTTAACTCACTTCTCCGAAGGTATGTGCCTTTGGGTGACTCAATTATACTGTGTTTTGAAGAAGCTGGTTTGAGTCCCTTTAATCGGCTACTGATCCTAGGATCCCAAAAGGAAAGTTCTTTCAGATGCCAAATATAATTGAGCTTGTAGTTTTTCTCATACAGGGCTGCCACGTAGAACCTCAGTCTAAGAGTGGACTTCCACCCACAGCCCAAAACCCCAGAGATGCGCTTGCAAGGGACTAAAAGGGGTCTACAGCACAATTTGGCCTGTAACAGTCACAACCAGACAAGGGGAGAGCCCACCGCTGGTAGTGAAGTTGCTTATGTGTATATATGAGGACAGACTTTTCCCATTGCCTTTGGGACATGAGAGCTTGCACTTCACACAGGGCTTGATTTTCTGAGCTTGCTTACCCCAGTTTACCTGATGTAATTCCACGTAACTGGACTTGCTTGTGATTTACACCAGAAGAACAAAACAGAATTGGGTGCTCAGGAGACTATCCTAGTGGAAAGGACTATGAGGTCAGTGTAGTTGCTGTAGCTACTCACCCATGTGTCAGAAGTCAGTTAGGCTTCTTTTTTAAATTCAAGCAGAGTAAGACCCTTAACTTGTAAATGTTGGATGCAAATAGACTTTGCTCTTCCCAAAATTCTGTGTTCTAGAATAGGGGTCTCCAAACTTTGAGACCAGGGCCATATTAGATTTTTGAAGGGGCTTTGCGGGTCAAAGCGACTGTGGAAAAAAATTAAATATATGCAAATCATAAAAACACTACTGTGTCAGTGTTGCATTAAATTCTAAATCAGGTTGGGGGACCGGAAAAATCGAAGCCGCAGGCTGGATCCAGCCCTCGGGCCATAGTTTGGAGACCGGTTCTAGAAGCGTCCCTGTGGAATGAGCACTTTGAACCTATTTAATCCTGTGAAATTTCTCCCATTGGACTATAGTAGTGCTGAGCTAAAAACAATGATGAGATGCCTGCTCTTTTATTAAGGGCTGGTCTTCGCTAGCAGGGGAGATCGGCTGTAGATATGCAATTTCAGCTACGTTATTAACGTAGCTGAAATCCACGTATCTAGAGCTGACTTACCTGCTGTCCTCACGGCAGAGGCGGTCGGCGGCGCACTCCCCCCGTCGACTCCAGCTTGCGCCTTTTGGCGAGCTGGAGTTCCGGAGTCGACGGGGACACCACTGGCGATCGATTTATCGCGTCTTGATTGAGACATGATAAATCGATCGCCAAAAGATCGATCCCTCCCCAGCATAGTGAAGACCAGCACCAAGTCTGTCCTCTGAGGCTTTCTCCTAGATGTGTTAGGGATGTATCAGGTGCAACACAGTGAGCCCTTCATAGGACCTATACTGAAGATGGCTTTATATATGTGCACAAGCTGTATATGTGTTTGTATATACAAAGCAGAGCAAGCATTCAACACCATGCTTGCCCTACTCTGCCTCTTTGGTCCTTCAGGATTGCCTTACAAACCAGCAAAGCCCTAACTTTTTCCTTAACTTGTTCTGTATTGTTGTTTTGTTTGAATCAGACAATGAAATATGAGCCTTTTATTCTGAACTAAGTTCATTGAGGTCTGAGAGATTTGCATACAAATACAGCTGATCTTTTGAGCACCGACCATGTGCAAGAAATGAATGGTCCAATATAAGACTGTATGTATCAAATGTATGTATTAAGTAAAATATCCATAGCTGCAATTATTGGACCAACTTCTGTCTACAATGACAGTCATTTTCTAAGTTTCTAAGATCCATTTCCCCCCTCCCCAGGAGGAAAGATGTTATGGATATTGATGTCAGCTAAGAAAGCAATTTCAAAATGTGGCTGCATATAAACTATGCATTTTCAGTAAATTATTTTTAGTTGCCAGCGGGAGAAAGTGACAAAAAAATCCAATTTACTTCAGTATTGACATAATCCCATTTTATTTTTAAGCAGCACTGACCTTCGTTGACGCCAATTATATGAACTAGGAAATAGACTGAGATTAACTCTTCACAAACTGTAAATCACTTTGGTGTTGGCAAATATGGTTATATCAACAAATAAACATGCTGTCAGTTGTTGTTTATTACTTATACCACCCCAGACCAGGGCCCCATTGTGCTACAGGTTGTCATACACATTGTGAGAGACAGATCTTGTCACTAAGAGCTTAGTCTGAATAGACAAAATAGAGAAAGGGTGGGAAAAGTAACATGAGCACAGAGAGAGAGAAGAGCCTTGACCAATGTCAACTGTCAAGTCAGGGGCTGAGATGGTAATAGAACCCATATGTTCTGACTCCCAATCCTCTAGACCATGCTGTCTCTCACTTGTTTTCCAGCAGCAGCTCTTCCAAATTTTGATTCTCTCCCCGCTCTCCATTATTACTACCTGGATGCTGCTATACAGGACACTCACAATCTGAAGTCATTTTGGTTTTGTTTAAAAAAAGAGAGGAGATTTTTTCCTAACACGTGACATAAATCTCTTTTTAAAGTTTACTCTCAAACTAATACATAAGGTTCTGAGTCTCTTAGGTTTTACTTCATGCAGAGCCAGGTAGACTTTACTTACTATATTAATGCCTAAGCGGAAAAAGTCTTGTAGCACCTTGTAAACTAACAGGTGATACAAGACTCTTTGTCGCTTTTGCAGATCCAGACTAACACGGCTACCCCTCTGATACTGTATTCATGGATCTACATCTTGGGCTCTCGCTTAAATTCTATCTAAAGTACAAAACACCATATAGAATTTTTAAGATTGGATTTGACTATTGTAGTTTTTGACCCAAGTGTAGTGGAAAACATATGGATAAAATGCTTTTGAAAGCCACTGTCAAGACATGGTAACAAAGTCCTGTGGCACCTTAAAGACTAACTATAAAGTTTTGAAGCATAAGCTTTCGTGGGCTAATACCCACTTCGTCGGATGGGGGCTTCAGGCTGGTACAATGTATGTTTATCCTACCCATGTTCAAGGAATGGAATGGTAGTCCTGTAACCCTTGTTCATGCATGTAGTGCCATTGTCTTCAATAGAAGTGCAGACTTCACAGTATCTCTGTATAGACACTCAGCATCCTAAAACACTGGGGCCTCTGGCCGAGATTCACAAAGATTTTTAGATGCCTACCATCCATTGATTTCAACTGAGGGTAAGTGACATAAGGTGAGCCATGCTTTAGGGGCCCTGAATGACTGACATCATGAGGAAGGAAAGAGCTGGATGGCAGCCGATCTATTTCCAAAACCAGTGAAGGATGCTGGCCCCATTGCTAGAGGTTCAAGAGAGCAGGTTAAAGTTATCCATGCAACTTATAACACAGGGAACAAGCACTATAATTGTGTAAGTGAAAAGAACAAAGATTATGTTGGTCTCATAGGGCTTCAGTGCCACTGTAGATTGTGGCAATACAGAGTGGCTTTGCTGCATTGAAAAATGTCTTTGAGAAAGCTAATGCCTCAAAGTATTCATCAGGATGTTGCAGGAGCATACCTGTAACTGTAGTCTTTTGAAAGTGTGGAGTCCATGCTGAGTGAGACAGGGTGTATTGTATTCGGCAATCCATTCCACAGTTGCTTAATCCAGGCCAGGATTTAGCTGGACTGTGTGTGTGTGTGGGGGGGGGGGGGGGGAAACAGGCCTCACAACACTGTGCGCAGCAGTCTGTAAACCAGAGAACCAACAACCGCAAACGTCTCAAATGAGGAAAATCACTTTTGTGTACATTGCAACTGAATCATTGTCACTCTCCTGTCAGCCGGGATGGATGCTGCAAAGGGCCATGGTTTGAGGTCCTAACAGAAAGTGCTGGATTTTGACCAGATCCTGAATGGAGAACGCAGTGGGGGGGGGGGGGGGAAGGCTCTCTCTTGTATATCCATGCAGGGGCCAGACACAGCATGGCCTGTTTTTAACCATTGTATTAGGTTAGGTGTCAAGGAAGAGCAGCCTGTTACACCTTTCTTAGAGATCCATGTCAGGTACACTTGAGTCTTAATGGAATGAGTTGGGTGGGTAGGTTCAGGGTAGAGTTTTTCTCTACCTTACTGTTCCTTACGATAATTTAATTTGGTAATATTTATTGCTTTGGAAGGGGCATTCATCCTCGTTTTTTCATTTTGTGCTGTAAAAGGTCAGAATTGTCAAGAAAGATTTATTTAGGGGAAAGGGAATAGCTGAAGTAAACTGACCGTTATGGAATAAAAAGGAAGCAGAAGGAATTCACTAACATTCAGAACTGCTGGTGAAGGAATGGCTTTTACTCGTGCATTCTATTTTGTGCTTTCTGATTTATAGCCAAGCAGTATTTTTGTCCTGTTGCCTACATGTACAAGCTTCGTATGCTGATAACTGAGTGTAGAGTTTACTAAAATGACACATCATTGTTTACATGCCCATAAGTTAATACTTGGGCGCGAGAAGTGTGAGCCTTTCTTACCCGCTTCTGCACCCAGAAGGAAAGCTAGTTCCAGACCTTCGTTCCACCCTGAAGCCAAGAGCCATTCTACTGTCATGATGGGATGCAGTAGAAACTGCAGTGTACTCTGCACTTCTATACAGCAGCGTTGGCCAGTGAATTAGTGTAGTGGAATGACACCACCACCTCCCCCACAGTGCACACAATATGTGGAGTGGAAATGTTCTTTCATGCCTGTGTTCTCACCACTGCTTTTGTGTGTGTGTGTGGGGGGGGGGGCTTCTATGCCAGCTCAGGGGGAGGTGGGAATAGCAGGATTGACCCTTATGGGAGTTTCATAAATGTTCCATGATTGCCTGTTCAAGTACTGTGGAAAATCCCACTCAAACTGTGGAGGGCCAGCTCCTGAGAGGCATAGTGGCCCCACGGGAAAGGCATTTTCAAGCCTGACCCTGTGTATCATGTGAGCCCTTCCATACGTCCTAATCATTGGCCCGCAGTGCACACGTTTTATAAAACTCACATGGTTCTACTTTGCTATCCAGTCTTTGCACACATAGTCCAGTCACCTGTGTCGGCCTATTGAAGTCAAATTGGAAACCATTGTGTGGTCTCTTTTCAGTGCACACATGGCAGGGGCTGTCCACAAGTTAAACGCTGGGGTAGGTGTATGTTGACTTTATAAACTGAAAGTATTAGTATTATATTAAATTAGAAAAATAATTTCTAGCCATTTTGATTGGTATTCTCCAAGGGAGTGCAGGGAGATGAAAGTCACGCGGCCCTAGTCTAGTAATGAATGCAGATCACCGAAGGTTTACTGCCGTTTTAAACGTTGTTGAAGAATTTCCCCCAGTGTTCTTGTCTCTGTTATTCAGAGAGTCTCTTTGGCCCTGAGTCTTTTTGATTCTATGAGACCTGCAGTGTCCTCTACAGGCAGACAGAGGGCGTAATGGGACAGAAGAATTATCTCAAAAATAGCCCAAACTTATTTTTCTCCAGCGTTCTTTCAGCAGCTCTGCCGCGCTTGTGGTTTGTGCCTGGGTGAGGTGACGTCAATGTGGCAGTGCAGAGTCAGGTGATGTACGGTATAAGCAGAGGGAGCTGTCCTAGTGCTGAAAACAGTCCACAACTCGCAGCCAAAAGACAAGGCAGATCACGCTTTGGGTTCGTTCTGCTATCCAAGTCACACAGGTAAGGGAGCTTTTTTCGTCCTACTTTCAAAGACTGAATGTAAAGTTGTTTGTTCAGAGCGTTTCCCTTCCACTTGGAAACCAGCACAATTTGGGACCATAACAACCTGATGCACTTCATTTAGCATAGAAATAGTATTTTCTAGATGGGTGAATCTTTCCCCTTTTTTATTTCTTTCTTATGATTTAGATATGGATTTAAAAATAATTAAAAGGGCATAATTAAAATATTGAATAAGTGGGAAAAGTTAATGGTTCTTCAGTTAGTGATTACAATTTGACATCAGCTTCAGTTGTTCTCTGAAGCTATCAAACGTCATTTAATATTTCTCTTTGTGATTCCATTCACTCTCAATGGTTCACTGACATTTAAAATAATTGTGTAAAATAAGAGGTTGCTTTGGATACATGTACAGTTCAATTAGTCTTTCACCCATCTAAACAATCAAGTATGCCAGTTCAGAAACCACTTGATTTACAAATACTAAAATTAATCTTAATATGATCCCTAATTTCTCTATTAGCAATAAGACAAACTTTTAAGAAAGCTAACTGGCTGCAACCAATTTTAGTTGCTCAAAAAGCAAACAAATGATGAAGAGGGTGTGTTGCATTTTCACATTTTCCTAATGGACAGCTCCCATAGGGATTTCTGCTGTTGTTCACAGAGCATTATGAATTCTGTGCAAGTTCCATAGGAAAGCTTATGAGTTTTCATGCAAAATTTTAATTGGAAATATTATATTCCCATCAGAGCACCATGTGAATCTACAGGAAAGGGCTCAAGGGGAAATATTACTGCTGCCATGGAAACACCACAGAAAGGGAAATTTGTTTTTGGTTGTTTGCCTCTTCTCAGAAGACCCCCTGTCACTCTGCATTTCCTTTGCTAGTACACATTACACTGAGAACTTAATCCCCTCATTTTACAAATGGTGACTACTTAATTTGGTGGATAAGGGTCTGGGTAAGAGATGACTTCTCTCTTTGTTAGGTGCTAACTGAACAGATTGCACAATACAGACTAGCACCACAATTCTACAGCTGTTGGGAGAACAGCTGTTTTATTGTAATGTGCTTTAAAGGGAATAATAGAAAATGTTGTTTTTTATAGATTTGACATCATGAAAAATATGATCCAGTTTTCACATATTTATAAATTAGGATTGAGGAGGAGCCTGTTTTCCCTAAATAAGGTATTACATTTAATGAACTGATTTTTGTAATCTAGTTTCATAGATTTTAAAACAAATGATATCTAACTGTTATTTTCAAATATAGTATTTCAAATATCATCTACCAATAAATTGGAAGTTAAACTGATCCAGACAGAAGTGCCTATGAAATACTTAGAAAGGAATTCATAAGAGATCATCTCTCAAAATGAAATTTTTAAAAAAATGCTAGTAAAATGCCAGCCTAAACTTTGCCCGTGTTTATCTCTTTCATGATTTTCCTTAGATTTTCCTGAGTTTTACAGAGTACCTAATACTATATAAATAGCATGTACTGTCAGAGACTGAATTCATCATCTTCATCAGAGGGAGGATTTTAGTGGACTGTTTTACCTGGAAAATCTAGATCTATTATTATGAAATAATTTTTCAGCAACTGAAAATGCACAGTATTGTATTTATTAACAAACTAAAGCAATAACCAACTTCTCCACTGAAAAATATTAGCTTAATTCTATGCAACTATAGGTTCTAATCAACATAAAAATTGTAACTGGGCAGGGTTTTGTGTTGGGTTTTTGGACTGATTTTATCCCTTTCAAAGCTAAAGCCTTTTCCATAACAGAAGGTACAGGGTTCTCTTGCTTTTGTTTAAGGATAAAGAGATATGGTGTTCATTGATGACTGAATTTACCATTCTGGAGTATTAATACTTCATTGGATAAAATATTTGATATTCACAATGATAATTTGCTGCAGGTATGGAGGGGAAAAATGCAATTGTGGGTAACTGAGGCTGATTTCATTTGCTTTATTTTGTCAAATTATTTCATGTTAAACTACAATAAAGAATCATGTGAATGGAAACCCAATGTGTAAGCTGAAGTGAATATATTGTTACAGCCATGGGTAAATTATAGTCTATGTAGGTCCTTCTACTAGTGTGAATCACTAATGTCTTACGAGGATATTTACCAAAGGCTCATGGGAAAAGTGAATGAAACAAAATAAGTCAATTAAGTTCAGTGTGTTTTTCTATCCTCACCATTTTTCTCATTCGCTGTACTTATACATGATTGAGGAATAATATAATTGAATTGGGTACAATAGGCTAGTATTTGTTACAGCCAAGTCCTCTGAGGTGCTAAGCATCTCCTGGGAGTGGGGTCTTTAACCTCAGTTGGTACTGAGAATGCCCAGCACCTTGTAGGATTGGGCCTTTTATAGAAATATTTTCATATGTTGCATTGACATGATTATGTTACTCCTATACGATGGGTATAATATTTTCACTTATTTTACTTTTTTTTTATAGAGAAAAATTCTCTGATGTCGTGCATCTCCACTAACTTATGGGGCTTTCACCCATCAGAGAATTTTGCCCATAATACCAAGATTCTACATGTGTAGCCAACCTACTCGCTTGAAGTGAATGACAAAACACCCGTTTTCATTTCAAAGCAAAAATGAAAGACTGTTTAGCCACCACAGAAGAAATTGCCACTCAGTCTCTGCCTGACCAAGTTTTTTTTTAAACAGTGATTTAGGAAGACATCTGCATATGATACCCTTAAGAGACAGAATAGATTAATCCACAAAGGATCTTAGCTTTCCTCACTGCCTATGGAAAAATTAACAAAATTGTGTATTAATAATATTTTTGAAAAGCAGCATAAGGGAATATTTTAATATTTTTAAAATATTCATACAAGTAAACATAAATCACCTCATGATTTTATTGACCAGATTCTCCACCCTGTCACATTGGCATTTGCCCTGAATAAAACCATTCAGTGGAGTCAGTGTAGCAGATTGGACAACTGGGCAATAGGAGTCTATGTACAGTTTATCACTAAGTTTGTATTAATATTTTAGGCCCTATTTTCAAATGCTGATGCTCAAATCAGAATCTAGATGCAGAAGTGGGTATTTTATGAACTATGTAGGATTTAGTTTTTCTGTTTAGATTGGAAAATCAAGCTCCTTTATATATAAATTAACTATATTAAATGTTTTTTACCTGCCAAAGTATGAAGATGAAATGGTTTTATCATTTCAAACCAATAGATTCCAATAACCTTATCAAAGGAATGACCCAAAAGACTTCCAGATAAACTCAGAATAAATCTAGGGGTGCCATGAAGGGATCATATGGGAATTCTTTTGGCTTTCTGTAATTAAGAAAAACATAAATACCATGAGTTCCAGTTTAAAGTAGCAATTTTCTTTTTCTTCGCATTTACTATCTCTGAGTGTTAACTGTCCTTTTTCTTTACTTTAAGGAAAGATTTCAAACATGGCAGATGCTAAAACCTGCTGGCTTGGAACAGCCTCTTCTTTCACCTTTTTCTTTGTCCTAATCTGTTGTGTTGATGCAGCTTCAATCGAACCTTATCAGCTGCTTCAGAAAAACCCAGACTACTTAGTGAAAAATTTACAAAGGCTCCCAAGCCCAGATATGATCAAAGCTTTGGAATATATAGAAAATCTCCACAAACAAGCTAACAAGGGAGAAAATGGCCAAGATTACAATTTCTATCAAGGCTCCCCATTTCTTCTGCAGCAGAAAGAAAGCAAAGATCAGAGCCACCTATCAGATAATATAAGAGATTCTTTGACTGAAGATGAGTCACAGTGGGTTAGGTCCATGTTGGAAGCCTTGAGGCAAACAGAAAAAGAGTCAAAAGCTGGATCAAAAGAAAATAAACCATATAGTATGAGTTCAGATAACTTCCCTGCTGGAGTGAGTGATGATTATGAGGCTTATAAGTGGCCTGAGAGACGACACAAACATGTCAAAATGCCATATGTACATGATGAAGAAAATTCAAGAGACAGTCCTTTCAAGCGCACCAATGAAATAGTAGAAGAACAATATACACCCCAAAGCCTGGCTACTTTGGAGTCCGTCTTTCAGGAGCTAGGGAAGATGACAGGGCCAAATAATCACAAAAAAGAGAGGCTGGATGAGGATCAGAAATTGTACACAGAAGATGAAGATGATGTATATAAAGTGAATAATATTGCTTATGAAGATGTAGTGGGAGGAGAAGACTGGAATCCCATAGAGGAAAAAGTGGAAAGCCAAACGCAAGAAGAGATAAAAGATCATAAAGAGGAAATTGATAAAAATGAAGAAGAGATTGATGATGAAATGAAGAGATCAGGAAAGCAAGGTTTCCTGGGGGATGAAATGAGAGACAGTAAAGGTCAAATGTCAGATGACATTACAAAGCTAATGAATTATTATCTGAAGAAGCTGCTGAGCAATATTGGAAATGGCAGGTTAAGGACTGGACATGAAGAAAAAAGAGCAGGTACATTTTTGGAAAAACTTGATCCTCAGTCTCTCTCTCAACTAATAGAAATCTCAAGGAATTTACAAATCCCTCCAGAGGATTTACTAGACATGTTGAAAACTGGAGAAAAGCAGCAGCAGAGTGAAAGGATGGAAACAGAGGAAGAACCAGAGCTCCCAGAAGATCTTGAGGATGACATCCCTGAAACTAATCTAGACCACACAGATATATTTAAAAATAAAATAAGCCCTAAAAATGGTTACATGAAGCAGCCAATTAATGTTATGCCACATAATCTACCTGAAGAACTTAATATTGAAGATATTGTCAGTCTTTTAGGGACTGATAATTTAGCTAATCAGAAAACCTCCTACTTTGTAAATCAGTTTAATGAAGAGAACAGTTTGCCAAGACTTTCCTACATTCCCAGAAGATCCAAAGGACATCAACTTCCTAAAGCTGCTTGGATTAATGATTTGGAAAGACGACAAATGGAATATGAAAAACAAAATGAAAAAGATGAAGAACTAGCAGATTACTTGGCAACGATGTTGGCAAAATACCCTGAAGTTATCAATACGAACCAGCTGAAACGCATTCCAGTCCCAGTTTCATCTGAAAATGATCTACAGGAAGATGACCAGCTTGAGCAAGCAATCAAAGAACATCTAAATCAGTTGGGACCACAAGAATCTGATAAACTAGCCTCACTCAGCAAAAGGCTGTCCATGGCCCGGGAGAATGACGACACACAAAACAAGCAGTATCTGGATGAAGATATGCTAGTGAAGGTGCTGGAGTACCTAAACCAGGAGCAATCAGACAATGGAAGAGATCACATTACTAAAAGGGCAATGGAAAATATGTAATTGTTACCCAAATATCATTTTTCTGCCATGTTTTGATTTTTACCCCAATTCATTTGTGATATTTTCCCCCCAAACAACTTGCAGTTACCATTGAACAGTCTGCATAACTTTCTCAGAGCTGTTATTGTTTATGGATATATATATATGTGTGTTATCAATCTTGGATCAAGTAACAAATTGGTTCAATTGTTTTAAGGAGCAGGGTTATGAATTTAAGTAAAATTGTAATATGTAAACAAATGACCATTGCATTGTTGATAGAACATGATAAATGAACAGTGCTATCATATTTGAAGTTTTTTTAATTAATTCAATTATTTTGTTACTGTCTGTAGTGTTTTTTTGTGGAGTACTGAATAAAAATACAGCATATATATAGTTTTATTTATAAGGCTTTTTCTATTCTGTGTTTTATTGTTGATGAATAAATATTATTTCTGGACAATAGACTGTGTTTATTTATGACAGTTGGTAGAATGTGATTTTTTAGGAGCAAACATTTTTTACTTTGCTATCCAATCTTCTTAGTTTTAACTGATTTTTTGAAATTATTCAGCAGAAAATATTTCTGGCCTTTTGGGCTACACAGTCATGTACTGGCCTGATGAGTGAAGGTGCTGAGCAATTGAAGTTCTCCTAGTATCATTTGCAGCTGAGGCTGCATGGAGTCTTTTGAAAATCTGGCCACAAAAGATGATTGGTTATGGATCTAGGGGAGGCTGGTCTATTCAACAGAAAAGACAAACTGCGCTGGAAGCCTATAAAATATATGAAATCAAGTGAAACCCAAACTTTTCATGACAGTTCTACATCCAATCAGGAAAGGGAAAGCTCTGGCAAGTAGGTTCTTCAAAATAACATATATTTTCCATATATTGCTGTGTAGCAATCAGACGTTAACCACAGCTATGTGCTAAGACAACTTATTTTTGTGACTATGGTAGCACAATGGATGGGGGACTCCTTCCTTATATAGTTGTTGTGTTTATAAAAATGATGACTCCTTCCCTTACCATTTCAAAAAGTTTTGGCTCCTACTCTGCATGGAAGTTTGTTCCATTAATTAGGCTCCTGGTAGAGGCAAATGACTGCCATAAATGTCTTTCCTGAGTTATGTATGTCAAGGAAGGATTTAATAGTGATATATAGCCCTTTAAAATTCTTCTCCAGATCTTAAGACCTTTTAGAGGACTCCCTGAAAATTGTAAGGGTCTGTTCCTCCAAATGCTTATGCATATGAGATGTTCACTGATTTTCAGGGGGACCATGCATGGGTGTAGTTAACATATGTCCAGGACTGAGGCCAAAGTAGGGTTCCTCTCATATTCTTGAGCATTTGATCACTACTTATGGTTAATGGGTGTGCGAGGATATGGTTTTAGCGGGAGTGGGTTACAAAATAGCTAATAAAGATACTACATAAATGCAGCAGAGAGAAACGGGTATTTTATTTTAGGTCTCATCATTATCCTGTTCAACTGCAGTTTATCAGGGTTCCACTACAGGTTCCACTATCAGGGTTCCTTTCTTTGGGCTAGATTTTTTTTGTTAAAAAATATTCTGTTAGTTGCATGAGTAAAAGTGTATTCACAAAAATGAAAAAATACTACATCGGGTCAAATTTCCTACTGGCATAAAATGGCATAACGTCATTACTATTGATGGCGATACACTTCATCATGGCAGTGGTGACTTTACGTTCTTAAAACAGTTCATGTTACAGGATTATTTTAGATGTTGTTTTTAATAATCTGATTAGCTAATGTATTAATTCTGTACTGCTATTGATTCAGCTGGAAGAAACTATGACACTATTAGAAGGCTTAAAAAAAATTAGGAACTAGCTTACTGCTTGTAGTTTTCTATAAGTAGTAACCATCAGGTTGCATCTAAAGGACATATATTCCACAGGTAGCAAATATTGATCTTCTGTTTTGTATAATAGGATGTAAATCCTAAACCACAGAATGACTGGAATGAATCCTGCCACTTTCATGTTAAAGTTCAATTTAAATTTGCCAGAAGACGTGATCTCATTAGACAATACTATGTGATTCCATATTTTGCCTGTGCTCTAAAACTTATTTTCCTCATAAAAGAAAAGATTTGTAGCACATAAATGTTTCACTGGAAATAAGCCATAGCCAGAGAACCGTGCTCAGCCCAAATAGAGTGACAGTAAAAGAAAGTGTTCTCCATCATTAAATAGGTGCAGAATGGAATCTCCAGTCCAGGCTGGGATACCAGGCAGGTGGCCAGTTCAGACGCAGGATATAATGGGAATAGCAGAAGCAGCCCTTGCCCCTCCCCACTTCCTCCAAACAATGTCTCACATGGATCCAAAGTGGCAACACTTACCCACGTTCCCTTCTATACTCTAAAGCACAGAGCTCCCATGGCACTGTACTGCATAGTGTGCCATCTCTAGCAGAGGTTTTCTAGGGCTTGGCCCATTGCTCTGGCAGTAATATTCTTTTCAGTGGATTTGTGCTTCTAAGTCATTGGTGGGCAACCCATGGCCCATCAGCGTAATCTGCTGGCAGGCTGCCAGACAGTTTGTTTACATTTGCATGGTGGCCTACAGCTCCCAGTGGCTACAGTTCACCATTCTTGGCGACTGTGGCAATGTAAACAAACTGCCTGGAGGCCTGCCAGCAGATTACCCTGACAGGCCGTGTATGGCCTGCAGGCTGCAGGTTTCCCAGCACTGCTGTAAGTGACCATACTAGGCCAACTGGGACTTACCGTCAGGACCTAGTCCTATGTCTCTGCCATTGAGCTCAGCCTGTATGTTTGGTTGCTTTTCCTGAGTGTAGCTGAGCCTGGGAGCGCCATGAAAGGCATTGGGTTGAAATCAAACCTATGGAGATGAGGTGGGCAGGTTGGTGAAAATATTTTGAAAGCATGGAGAGTATTGCTTGCTAGGATTACTAAAACTATGTGCCCACACTTCGTCACAATTGGGGAATGCTTATTTGGCCCCCTGTGGCCCACCCCCCTTTGTGGCTAAGCAAATGAAACTGCATTTCTGTTGAATCTAGAGCCTACCAGTTATCCCCACCATTATGACTTCAAGGGTAAACTGGTCAAAGTCCAGTTTTCAGAAAGGACTTAGGAGTCCAATTCCCACTGAGTGTTAATGCGCCATAAGGGCTGAGCCTACAAAGGGGACTTAGACTCAGCTTTGCAATGGCTAACATTTAGGCACCCTGCCCCTTCCTCCCAGTGGAATCCACAGCCCTGAGTTATGTGCTCAAGCTCCCTGTACAATACACTGGGGAGAATTGGGCACCGAGAAATGGGTTTCACCAAAGTCAGCAGTGCCTAAACTAGCTAGCAGAAAGGGTGAGGAGAGGGGTGGGCTCTAAGCCCCTCCTTCACCCTACAGTGCAGGGGTTAGAGCACTCACCCAGGATATGGAAGACCCGGCTTCAAATTCCTACTCTACCTTATTTGGAGTACGGTTTTAAACCCAGATCTCCAACTCGTGTGTGTGTGTGTGTGTGTGTGTGTGTGTGTGTGTGTGCTGCCCCCCCCCCCCCCAGGCTATGGGATCGTCTGGGATGGGTCTGCCTCTCTTGCTGTTGAAACAGTGTCACTTTGTATTAAAAAAAAAATGAACCATTCATTGGCACAGGGAGTGGAACCTGCTAGGTGAGTGCTCTAACCCCATGGTTATAGTGTCTTTCTCTGACATCAGGATTAAGGCAGCTTTATGCACATCTTCCAGCAACAATTTAGGCACCTGCAGGGTAAGGCAGCAGCTGAGTGAGTGGTCTAGGTACCTAAACATTAGATTGCCATGCTTAAAGCGGCAGTTAGGCACCTACAGCTCTTTGTGCACTGGGCACTAAAGCTCTTTTGAAAACTAATCTTGACCTCCACCAACCACTTGGGCACATTTAAAAATGTTACCTCTAGATTAAATTCCACAATGTGCACTACATTGGACGACCTTTCCCACTCCCGAACAAAGATGTTTAACCAGCTATGTGGGACTCACCCCTGAATGGGTCCCAGCTAGCGCAGAGTGAACACAGTTGTTGCACCATTCTATCTGCAGTTCTCAGCATCAGGCTGCAGGGCCAGAGACAGAAATTTTGGGGCCCCCTACTCTGATCGTTTGGGGCCCCCTAGTCTGATCATTGGGGGCCCCCTACTCTGATCGTTTGGGCCCCCCCCAGTCCCTCCCCCCATTCTCCTTCCCGCCCTGCCTGACCCGGGCCACCCAACCAAATCTCCTCCCCCAGCCTAACCTCCTCCCCTCCCCGTCCGCCCAGCCTGGCCTCCCCGCCGGCTACCAGACATACCTGGGGTGGGGGTGCGACCCAGCGGCGGCCGCAGCGTCGCTCCCGGCTGCTGGGTCCGGTGGGCTCGGCGCTCCGCGGCTGCCCCGCCTCCCCCCACTGGGCTGCCATTCGCTCCCGGCCCCGGGTCTCCTCAGCCCACTCACTGGCCCCCCACCCCTGCGGAGCGCTCTCCAATCGCTCTCCCCGCGCTGTCCTGAGCTGCACCCTACCCCGGCGGCTAAGGGAAAAGGGGCCCGCGGGACGTTACTTTCCGCCTCCACCCCGCACAACTCCCCGGCGGGGAGCGTGTCCTGTGCCCGGCCTCGCCTTTCCACCCCTTGAGGTGCCTATTATTTGGCGCTGCGCCGCGGCGAGCCCCGAGGGGCAGGCGATCTCTGCCCGTGGGGGGCTCGTGGCTGTTCCAGCCTGGGGCACTCCACGGGGAGGAGGCGGCGGCGGGCAGGGCGCGCCTCTTCCCTCCGCAAAGGCCTGGCGTGGCGGGGGTGGGAAAGGGGAGCAGCCGCTGCCGCCTCTCGCATTGGAAATCGCATTTCCTCCACGGGCTTGGCTCGCACCGCCCTGGCACTTCGCTGCTAAGTAACGTCCCACAAGCCCCTTTTCCCTTAGCCGCCAGGGTAGGGCGCAGCTCGGGACAGCGCGGGGAAGTTGCCACCTGGGCATCATTCAGGCCCCGCGACAAGGGGGGACGATTACAGGTTGTACCGGGCCCTGGACTTAAGGGCCCCCCCTTAAGTCTGGGGCCCGGTACAGCTGTAACCGTAGTACCCCCCTGTCGCCGGCCCTGTCAGGCTGTAGTCTCAAGGCTGAATTAAGGCAATCGGGGGGTCCTAGGCCTGCCTAGCTCAGGGCCCTGTTCCCCCCTAATTGGAGTGGCCAAGGGGCCTTTCTCCCTTACCATGGAGGCAGGGACAGTAGCATAGGGCCCCTTTCACCTCCCAGAAGTGGCAGCAGGAGTCCACTCTCCCCTGAGGAGCAGCAGGACTGTCAGCAGGGGTTTCCTCCCACCCTGAGAATGGCAGGGATTGCAACAGAGCCCCTCCAGCCCCCACCACCCAAGCCTTGATGGGGAAATGTTTGTCTGTTTGGGCAGGGCTCCTGCATCTTGGTCCTGCCACACAGAGTCTGCTGCTGTTGTGATGTTAATGGAGAGCTATTCACAGAAGCAGGTCTTACAGTTAGCCCCCTCTAGTGAGGAACAGAGCAGTTCCCAGCTCTCAGAAGCAGTATGTCTACCTGCTGCAGACTCAGGCAGACATTGCTGCATCAGTTACGTTCATGTCACAGTTTCAGGCTTGTCGTCTTAACGGCAATAGCTAGACTTCCTCAGATTTCATTGAAAAAAAGTCTTTGTTTTGTAATCCCACATCTCCAGGAACCTACCATAAGTCTTACAAAGACAATAGACTTTTTGGTTTTAAGCCTGGGACACAAAGGCCCAGTTGTGGTTCACTATTCTGTATCAGCCGTCCTTGTTAGGTCTGACATACTTACTACTCCTAATTCACTTTTGTCATCACCTGTATCTAAATGGTGTCATATAAGTGGAAAACTAACAACTCAGTGATCATAAATATTTTTGTGTGTGTATGTAAAGGGTGTTTACAAAGAGTTAAGTAGATGCTAGAATTATGTTCTGAAGATGTGTTTGGCAAGCAATGCATAAGACTAGTCTTCCCTAAACAATGGAATGTGTATTTGCTTGGCATCAGGGAGAGACAATGAAGGTGCATTTACCTAAAAGACAAACTAAGTCATTAAGTTAACATGGGGAGGAGGTAACGGCAGCTGTCACCAACAGGGAAGGAAGTCTTCAGATGACTGTATGGGGTTTTTCTCTTCCCAGAAGAAGAAAAGGAACTTTATCTGAGAGTATGTTTCAATGGTTTACTGGGCTACAAAGACAAGTGGGTCTGAACCTCAAATGATAAGTAATCGAATCAACTGATTGTATACAATATTGCTGTATTATAAAAGTGAATCAAGTAAGTCTTCTGCGAAAGCTAATGACACACTGATGATTAATATCACTATAAAATGTATCTACTATTATATGAAGAATTATGAATACTCACTTCTATTATTCTTTAAAGTTTATGACCAAAGGGAGAAACAGGTTTTGTCCCAGACAGCAGGGAAGGCAGCTACTTACCTGTCTCCAATGAAATTAAACAAAGTGTGACCAAAACCAGTGGAAGCCTCATTTTGTATGAATCACCAGAGCGAACAGAAGTGAGCAGGAAGGAAAATAACAGCATGAGGTCATCTTGAGTCTAGGACTGAACAGAGAGTTTGGGAAGATGTAAGGAGACAGAAGAAGCCATTTTGGCATCGATCATGTGACAGACACAAGGAGCCAGAGCTCCTGTAAGCTAAGAAAGATGGGTCCTACAGCCCAGGGAGTTGAAGTCCCTAGGAGCTGACTATAGGTGAGAAACCTGCTTAGGCAAAGATCTTTCACACAGCTAGACAAGGGAAACCAGCACCTTGTACTTCTGCAGAAGGTCCTGACTGAGAGAATGTCAGTCATGGCTGGAAAGAAGATAACTGGTAAGAAATCTACCTCAAACTAGGGCTGTAGCTTGTTGTATTAGCTACTGGAAAGTGTATTTTACTTTTATTCACTTGTAACTACTTTGGCTTTACCCCTTGTACTTGAGCTGACTTGAAACAATTTTACCAGTGCTTAGAGCATAAACCTCCATTAAAATAGCAAGTGGTGTGTACACCCTGTTCTCCTACACCACTGTAACATTCTAGGGTGCAGGTTAGACCAGTGAGAGGTTGTGTCACCAGCTGCCTTAAATGCTGGGTACCTTAAGTGCTTTGCTGCTGTGGCTCACAGCCCAGACCCCAACATCCAGCAGACAAGCATCCAATCCCCCAAGGGTCTGTGAGCTGTACAGCCAGCTTCAGCACTCTGACACCAGAAGCTTACCTCCAACACAACAGACCCACCCTGGTCTCCCCCCAGCCTTGGTTACCACCTTGCAGGGTGACCCCAAAAACATGACAGATATGTCTATATTAGACTCAATAAAAATAGTAAAGATTTCCAAGGGAGCTAATGGTATCCAGGGAGGTATGCTGTTTGCCAGGGGCCCATATCCAAGATGTTACAGAGGGATTGTTGAGGATCATCTGGCCCTCTGAGAACTACCCCATGCAACTCATCCATGTGGGCACTAATGATACTGAGAGGCATGATCCTCAACAGATCCGAAGGGACTACAGGACTTCGGGAGTAAGGGTGAGGGAGTTGGGCATGCAGGTGGTGTTCTCTTCAAGCCTTCAAGTCCAGGGTAGGGACCTCGGCAGAGGCAGCTGCATCCTGGAGGTGAATGCTTTGGACAAACTGGAGAAATGGGTTGAGGTATATAGGATGAAATTCAATAAGGACAAATGCAAAATACTCCATTAGGAAGAAACAATCAGCTGCAAGTGTTAAGGGTTAAACTTATTCACAGTTTTGTTTATGATTGCTAAGCAAAAGGTTTCTCTGTTATGTGCTTGATAGCTAAAAGTGCCTGTGTCACTGTCTCTTATTCTGACCTACATTAGACTATGTATGTTGATTAGAACAATGAAGTCTTGTAAAAACTGTTCTGGCCTGTTTTTGCTTTTCCTCAAGGTTATACTTGATACTTTGAGTTAGAGACTCGAGACCAGGGACCCCTGGTTTATGTAATTGTTGATAGTACGCATGCTCCTGGCAAATGTATTAACTTAGACCATGCCTCTTCTGCAAACCACTCCTCTTCTGTCTGTATTCTATAAATCTCTCATGATGTCTTAAAATAAAACTGAGCCTTCTCCTTCCTCCGAGACGAGGAAGCATGAATGGTCCGCCTTGATCAATGGCTGTTTGTTTAACTCTTCATTGGTCTCTGACAGCTTTTGAGCTTTTTACCTTCTAACTCCGTCCTACCCGGAGTTTCAGGCAGGGCCGGCGACAGAAATTTGGGGGGCCCCTACTCTGATCGTTTGAGGCCCCCACCAGCCCAGCTGGCACTTCCCCCCCCCAGCTGATAGTGGCTGGGGGGCCCCCCAGCCCAGCCGGCGCTCCCCCCCAGCTGACAGCGGCTGGCAGCAGTGTGGGGTCCTGCGGCGCGAGCCGCCCTTGCTGCTCCCCCCCCACCCCCGCACTTTCTCCCCCGGACTGCGCTGCTGCCGCCGGCCGGGCTCACTGCTCCTGCCGGGGACATGCGTGCTCGTCCGCTCCGGAGGAGAGCCGCGCCGCCTCCCCGCCCCTTCCCCGCTCTCCAGGCCCGGCGACAAGGGGGGATGACTACGGGTACTGCTGTGTACCGGGGCCCCCCTAAAGTCCGGGGCCTGGTACAGCTTTACTCGTAGTACCCCCCTGTCGCTGGCCCTGGTTTCAGGTAAGGGGGTGACATGGTCTTTGATTTTCCCCCTAACACACGCATGCAAAATGGTAAATGACTGCCTAGGATGAAGTACTGGGGGTCATAGTGGATCACAAGCCAAATATGAGTCAACAGTGTAATGCTGTTGCAAAAAAAAATCTAGGATGTATTAGCAGGAGTATTGTAGCAAGACACAAGAAGTAATTCTTCTGCTCTTACTCTGCACTGATTTAGGCCTCAACTGGAGTATTGTGTCCAGTTCTGAGCACCACATTTCAGGAAAGATGTGGGCAAATTGGAGAAAGTCCAGAGAAGGCCAACAAAAATCATTAAAGGTCTAGAAAACATGACCTATGAAGGAAAATTTAAAAACCTCTGCCGAGGCCCCTACCCTGGACTTGAAGGACTGAAGAGAACACCACCTGCGTGCCCAACTTCTCTTCTCTTTATTGGAGAAGAGACGACTGAGAGGGGACATGATAACAGTTTCCAAGTACATAAAAGGTTGTTATAAGGAGGAGGGAGAAAAAATGTTCTTCTTAACCTCTGAGGATAGGACAAGAAACAGTGGGCTTAAATTGCATCAAGGGCAGGTTTGGCTGGACACTAGGAAGAACTTTCTGTCAGGGTGGTTGAGCCCTGGAATAAATTGCCTAGGAAGGTTGTGAAATCTCCATCGTTGGGGATTTTTAAGAGCACGTTGGACAAACACCTAGCAGAGATGGTCTAGATAATACTTAGTCCTGCCTTGAGTGCAGGGCATTGGACTAGATGATCTCTCAAGGACCCTTCCAGTTCTATGAGTCTATAACAGTATTCTTTGTTGTTTAGAGACCTGATGCAAACCCACTGAAGTCACTGTGAGACTTTCTATTGACTTCAATGGGCTTTGGATAAGGCTCCAGGATAATACATTTATCAATTGTGACGCTGTCCCATACATTATTAGATGCTCATAGAGAGAATTTAAGCTCACGTTCTTATATTAGATTACCGTGCCTGTGGTTTTTAACTCTATACACAGAGTGGTTGTGGATAAATATTAAGATTACACATCAGAGCTAACATCATGTCACTTCTTGTACCTCAAAGGTACTATATAAGGATTTTTCTCCATGCCTTCAAGAAAGATGATAAAATAACAAACAAATCACCCTTTTTACTTGGCACTTGGAAATTAAAGTTTGATTTTTTGCTTCATTTTCTAAATGATGACATGCAGTGGCTTATAAAAATAATGTCTATTCTGTTTTTCCATTGATGTTTGCTGAACAGAATGCCTCAGAGCTGCAGTCTCCCTTCTAACCATGATCCCAGCATTCAATTCTGAACCAACAGGTTGCTATGGAAGCAGGAACAAGATCAGCACAGTGAGGGGTTCATTGCTCGACCACTCTGTTAGGTAGTAATTGAACGATGCATCCTGGTCATAAAGAACTTGCAAATTAAAATTGCTTTGAAGTTTCAAGCTTGGTTTCTACTTTGTATTAAAAATTATATAGGCATAGCCTCTCACCCAGACCTTTAAGCCTTAACCTTGCATTTAGATTTGCTCAATGAATTATTTTTAATTTTCTTTTTCATTGACTCAGTATAGACAAGCATTGTTAAGCACTGTTTATTCTACTAATTTCATTGAAACCAGATAGATTCTAGTGATTTTGGAAGGGAATAGAGTAGTAGGTCTCAACCTATGGCCTACTTGCATGGTCCTGAGTATGTTACAGCCCATGTAACATCCTCGGGGCCATGCAGGTAGTATGTATATCGTGTGGATGCAGCCCACATAACATACAGCAAGCTGCATATGCGGCTCACAATGGGAAATATGTTGAGAACCACTGGAGCAGAGGTTACTCAGCAAGCATGCAATAAGTAGTACTCAATATCTTCTTCAGAGACAACTCTTCATAATGCATTTTTTACCCACAATATTTTTAATTCATAGAAACACAAAGGTTATTTAAAAATAAGAAGGGTATGTAACTCAGTTTATTATTATGTCTTTAAGGCATTACATTTCTCTTGAGAGAACATTTTTGCCTGCAGGGAATCTGAGTTTCAGAGGTTTCCTCCTCAGCCATTAGTTGACTGGTTTACCAGAAGATAATATACTTTTGTTTACACATCAAGTCAAATGATTTGTGCTGCAGCCAAGGCAACATATTATTTTTTTAATTTGTTGGATTTATGTTCTCCCTAAGCTTGTGAAATTCTCTGTCAGAGGAAAGCTCTTTAATGTTGTTTATCGTACACAGGACCCCAAGGGATTATGTACAAGAGAATCTAAATTCTGGAAAAAAAGAATAATAATCACGAGTCTAGTTGATACAATGGAGTTTTAGTTTCTTAAACATGTACATATGCACACATCCTTGTAGGCACTTTGCTCCCACCAGAGAAAACATATCCAGAAGCAGAAACAAAGGGGGAAATTGCCACCCCTCTTCTGCCTTTCTCCATCATTTCTGAAGATGGTGCGTTGGAGATCCTTGACAAAGGGAGCCATGGAGAGTCATGGCCTTGTTTCCTTTTCTCATCTCCTCACCCCATTGAACTTGTACTCATGGTAACTGAGGAACAGCAGTTGAGTCTGGCTCCTGCATAGGGGACCTTGTGTGAGAAGACTCCTTCCACTCTCCCTCAACCCCTTACAAATCCAATGAAGTCCAATGACAATCTGGCCCTCAGAGTTTCATTGAATAGCACAACCATTGTTTAAGGGTTATGCTAGAACACAGAGCTTAGGAAAATTCAGGTATAAACTTTGTTTGCTACATTATAGAAGGCATTCTTACTTACAGCATTTAAGTAAATCCCTTTAGGAATTTTTTCTTTTTTGTGTTTTTATCTTTGCAAATAAAACAAATCTTGAGAATTACATAAGAGGTCTGTCTGTATAACTGAGCATCTTTGAAGGTTTTAAATAGATTTAACATTTAAAAGATTCACTAAAGTTTTCTACTCTTCCATTCTCAGAAAGCAAATACAATAAATGTTTCATTTACTTGGGAAATACAGTGTAAATCATTTGTCAATAAAAACAAATTAAAAAGTACATAAAAAATGGTAGCACTTTACCAAAAAAGGAAATAAAATATGAAATTATTAAATAAAATAATCTAACCCAGATATGATATACATGATTATAAAAACAAGACTTCAAGCAGAACAGTGCTTAAGAACATCTTGGTAAAGCAACTGTAATCCCATGGTATTTAACCCAGGATCTTGTAAAGCAGTAGTTGTTGATAATTGAGTTCACAAGCTATAGTTACCAAAATGCACAAGAGAATGTCACATGGTTCATCATATCTGCTTGGCTGAGCCACTCCAAAATAATTCACCAGATCTCATAACATATATATTAATACAGGAGTGGGAAAACTACGGCCCGCGGGTCCATCCTGTCCGGTCCCTGAGCTCTCAGCTGGGGAGGCTACCGCCACCCCTCCCCCACCTTCCCTGCTCCCCTGGAGCCAGACATGCTACTCTGAGCAGCGTGGTAAGGGGGGTGGGACCATGGGGGTGGGATAAGGGGCAGAGGGGCCTGGGGAGAAGGAAGGGGGGATTGGCTAAGCATTGGAGCCCTGGGGAGAGACCTGCCAGGGCTTGGGTGTGAATAGGGGGCAGGAAAGTCAGGGGACAGGGAACAGAGGGGTTCAGGTCCTGTGGGGGTCATTAGGGTCGGGAGGGAGTCTTGGGAGGAGGCGGTCAGGGGACAAGGAGCAGGTCGGGGGTTGGATGGGGCAGGGATTCTGAAGGAGGCAGTCAGGGGATGGGGGGCTTGAATAGGGGGTGGAGTCCCGGGGAAGTGGTTAGGGTGGGAGGTCTCAGGAGGGGGTGGTCAGGGGACAAGCAGCCAGGGGTTGGATGGGTTTTGAGTTCTGAGGGGGGCAGTCAGGGAGGGGTCAGGATATTTGGGAAGGCCTCCATACCTGGTCCTCCACACAGTTTTGCAAGCCCAATGTGACCCTCAGGCCAAAACGTTTGCCCACCCCTGTATTAGTGCTTCAGTGTTTCTAATACTCAACATGGTGCCTGCTCTAATTTTACCTTTTTTATATTTCCTTATGCATGTTTGTTATGGGATAGCCATGCTGCTAATAATGCAAATAGAATGTATAATACCTTATACTGAATCTTGCACTTATTATTTTACATGAAATAAGATGCCTATGCTTACACTTACTATCTTTACTCAGGCAAAACTCCCATTGGCTTTAATGAGTAAATTTGGCAGACTCAGACCTTACTCCCAGAAGCATGGAGTTTAAAACTCTGCTGCTGGGATACAAGACTCTACAATGAGCTTTCGATTGTACATTCTAGATAACTTAATGGGTAGGCAGGCAAAAGAATAGGCTACACACGAATCTTCTCACCCTGCAGGTTATGAAGGGCCTGAATTGTCTCATATTTGTAATTCAGTACTATCAGCCTCAGCCAAAATGGGCAGAAATTCCACTTCCAATAAACTGGCGACTGATTGCCTTTCAGTATAATCTAGAAAGAATGGTGTATGGGGCCTTCTTTATGAAGAGCTGACAAGAGCTGCACATACTGCAGTTAAGGCAAGACAATTTTTTGTTTTTGCATTTGTTTATATGCGGCTTCAACTAGTGTATATACTTTGCATGTTGGCTTAATTTTTGTGGTTGTTGGGGATATTTACTGGGGACTTTTGTTCACCTTGGCCATGTTTCCTTTTTTAAAGGAGTCAAGATTTGTTGTAGGTACTTATTGCTAGACACCCCCAGGTCCTCAGGAACAAAAATACTACCACTAAGGCTGTGTAAAAGTTGCTATGCTGCTGTTATTGCAGAGTGAGATCTTCATTACAAAGACCTGGTTCTGCTTTAGGTGTTGCAGGAAAAGTAGTTTAATTGAAGCAGGATTGTAATTTAATGCCCTGCTCCCTTCCCAGAAGAGAAGGCCAAGCATACAGACTCCCATCACCTGCGGGCCATCTGTGAGAGGTGGTGGTTGAAAGCCTCTGAATACCCATCCCCCACATGGGCAAACATGGTGCCTGTGAGGAGGGCAGAGGGAATGATGGGGAGGGAGAAGTACAAATATTTCTGCCTTTTACAGGTACTCATTAGCTGGTTTGGAAGAGATGGGCTACTGATTGGCTCCTTCTAGCCCCTCCCACTGTGATTAATGTGTCATCAGGCTTGTGGTCACTCTCTTAGGTACCTGGAGGAAGAAAAGGAACAAATTCCAATTCATTTGTACATACATACTATGGCTATATTATTAATTTAAAACCATCCGTAAGCAGTTTTATTATTTAGACACTACAGACCCAATGTCTGTACAGAGCTTTAGACACTACAGAGCTTTTGTATACCCTTCTCAGATTGTCTCTACTGGAAAAAAATACAGGCAATGAGCTATGAAAGTTCCAGTTTTATGGCTATTTAAACAAACAAACAAACAAACAAACAATCTCAGACTCGCTGTCAGCAAACCTAAATATGCCACTCAGTGATCTTCATCCCAGAATCTACCCTGTGTCTGTCCAAAAATAAAATGTTTTGATTTATTATGATTCAGAAGGACAGTGCTGGCCCACAAAATTTTGGCACCCCTGAAGGGGAGCTCAAACGACACCCCCATCCCTCTCACTTGGGCCAAAACTTTGAGAGGTCTCAATTCAGCTTTCTTCCTGTTCTGCTCCTCTCATGCTACTGCTCTGCTGCCTACCCCAATAAAGGAGAACTTACAACTTAAAATGCCTTGTTCAAAAATGTTAAGTAACACTAAACTTTCAAACGCCTGAACAGCAAATGTAACTCTTCTTGTCTGCATAGTAAACACTGGCATTTTTATCTGTTTGAATAATCAAAGTGGTGCTTTCCATGCCTTCTTGGTTGCAAATGTTTGAACTGCCTCCTGAAGGTCCACAGTCTGAGATAGTTCATGCTGTATTGAGATGGGTGCAAGGCCAGCCAGCCTCTTCTGTGTCATTGTGGAGCATAGATGTGTTTTTTATTAACTACAGCTTGGAGAAACTGCGTTCTCCATTGGCAACTGTTACAGGAAGTGTTAGAAGTATGCGCTGAGCAACAAAGGCATTTGGAAAGAGAGTGGTCATCTTACTTGTGCACATATATTCTAGAATAACCTTTGGAGTTGATCCTGCTGAAATGTATCTTGAAAGGGCTGTCAGTTCATCACCTAAATCATTCACATTAATATCGCGCATGTCATCATGTGTCAACACTGTCTCTAGTGCCCTGCATTGCTGGTTTAGGTCTTCTTTGGGTATAGTGAGGAGTTTTGGAATATCATACAACATCCCAAATATACTGCTGTGTTCTTTGAGCGGCATGAAATGTTCTTCAACTGACTGTATTGCACAATCTAGCCTGGTTAAAGAATTCAACTTTGAATTGTTGTTTGTGGTCTCCTATGGGATTATCCCGTGCTTCGTAATCAAAATGTCTTCTTCTTTGGTGTCAAGAATCAGAGAGGTAGCCGTGTTAGTCTGGAATAGCAGAGGTAACAAAGTCCTGTGGCACCTTAAAGACTAACTATAAAGTTTTGAAGCATAAGCTTTCGTGGGCTAATATCCACTTCGTCGGATGCAAGCAGTGGATGAAGTGGGTATTAGCACACGAAAGCTTATGCTTCAAAACTTTATAGTTAGTCTTCTTCTTTGGTGACTCTTGTATACTTGAATGGGAGGTGAAATGGCAGAGGAAGTTCACACTGAGGCTAACTTCTGTGCACTCTTCAAAACATTTTGAAATTCCCTCATCTGACTGTAAGTATGACTTTCCTTTGTCCAATTATTCCTTTGCTCCAGATATATCAAGGTCTACACCATGGAGTCTCTTGCGTACAACATATATTTCAAACAGTATGTCATGCCACAACACTAAGCCACACAGAAATTTGAAGTTATGTATGTTTCTGATGATTCCATTTCCCTCTGCCACTGTTCTCACACTAACAGTTCCTATCATAGCATTATCCTCCATAATGGCAACTATGACATCATCTATCTTCCCAATTTGGTGTTTGATAGGCTTTATTGCCTCCACTTGATTTTCCCATCGTGTTGCACTCAGTGGTTTCAGTGTCAGAGAGGATGTTCCCAGATGTTGCTTCAAAATTTGCCATTGATGAGTTGATGCAGAGAAGAATACATAGATGCTTCGAATTATATTTAAAAATTCAGCACTCACTAGAAGCTAAAGCTGCATCACTGACCACCAAGTTCAATGAATGGGAACTGCATGGGACAAAAAAAGCTCGAGGGTTTAACTCTCGGATCTGTGTTTCCACTCCTCTGTTCTTTCCTCTCATGTTGTCACCATTATGGTAGCCCTGACCTCTCATATCAGCTATCACAATTCCCGTATCTTCCAGCTTTTTAAGCAGCACATTTGTCATACCAGCTCCTGTAGCATCATCAATGTCAGTAAATTCTAGAAAATGCTCTGACAGTCACCATTGCAGGGACATTTTTACTAGGTTCTGTTGTTGATGCAAAATGCACCATTAAGTCATTTGTTCCGTATGATGTCAGGTGGGCAGTCCAGAATAACAGAGTATTATCTTGATGACTTCAGATCTGCACAATTTTCTGTTTGACTTTTGTTGCCAGTAACTGTGTTGCCATATAACATCCCCAAAATAATTCCTAGAGGACATCTTTTAGAAAAACATCAATCTTGATTTTAAAATGTCAATGATGGAGAATTCACCACAACCCTTGATAAGTTAGTCCAATGGTTAATTACTCTCACCGTTAAAAATATATGCCTTATTTCCAGTCTGAATTTGTCTAGCTTCAACTTTCAGCCATTGGATCATGTTCTACCCTTGTCTACTAAATTGAAGATCCCATGAGTCCATGCATTTTGCATTTAGTTCTGAAAGTGTGCCACTCCGTGGTCAGTCTGATGTCCTGTGGAGATGGTTCAAATCCTGTGAAAGTTCTGTTTTCTGCACTCCTGAACTTCCCTCTGGGTGATTGGTAGTTTCATTGTTCTAATGGAATGTAACTGTCATGCAGAGCTGGGCTATATTTTTTTTAGAAGAATTTTATGTTCAAAAATGGACATCATCCTACACAAAAGGCATGTTAAAGCTCTGATAATGATAATCAGTATTTGCTGAGTAGATTCCAACATTATATAAAAATGAATTAAAAAATATAGCGCTTTTCATTTATAGACCATAAAGCACTTTATAATAGCATGTGCTATTATCCCACTTTCAAGATGGATAAACCAAGATACAGAGATATTCAGTTGTCTGCCCATACACAAGGCAGTGTTGGATGTAGGAAGAGAATCTAGGTTACCAGGTTCCTATCTCTGTGCCTATCCAATGGACAACACTGTCATCATGATGGATATAGCAACAAAAATAGTGAACATTGTAAGGCATGGAGTTGAGAAGAATTGTTGGATTGATCTGGGTTATTATAAATGAAAATGTAATTGAAATGGAAAGTGATCAATATCCTTAGCCTCAGATAGAACTGGAATGGTGAAATGTGGCACAAGTTTTCAATATAAAATACTAGCGAAAATACCCGGCGTTGCTCGGGTCAGTCGGAGGTGGGGAGGGGGCAGACAGCTGAGCGAGTGCGGGGTCCGTTGGAGGGGGGAGGGGGCAGAGAGCAAACCTGACACCCCCACCTCACTTACCCCTCGACCAACCCCAACTCACATTTTCACCCCCCCACCCAAACCCAACACCCCCACGTCTCCCCCCTACCAACCCCAACACCCCCTGACCAACACCCACACCTGACCCCCCGTAGACCAAACCTGACACACCCACCTCACTTCCCCCCCCAACCAAACCCGACACCCCTACCTACCACCCCAAACAAACCCGACCCCCACACCTCACTTACCCCTCGACCAACCCCGACCCCCCTCCTCACCCCTTCAACCAAACCCAACACCCACACCTTACCCCCCCCACCAAACCCAACACCCCCTGACCAACCCCAACACCTTACCCCTCACCCACCCAGACACCTTCCCACCCCCCCAGACCAAACCCGACACCCCCGGCTCACTTACCCCCCCTGGCCAAACCCGAGACCCCCACCTCACCCCCCGACCAAACCAGACACCCCCACCTCACTTACCCTCCGACCAAACCCAACTTGGGTCTGTCGCAGGTGGGGAGGGGGCAGAGAGCTGAGGGATTCCGGGGTCCATCGGAGGGGGGAGGGGGCAGAGAGCTGAGGGATTCCGGGGTTCCATTGGAGGGGAGAGGGGGCACAGAGCTGAGGGATTCCGGGGTTCCATTGGAGGGGGAGGGGCAGAGAGCTGAGCAAGTGCGGTGTCTGTTGGAGGGCGTATTATGACATCATAACTATGTCACAGAGAACAGCAGCTGCCCAGCTGATGTGATTGGCCTTTAAAGAATTTCACCCCTGGGGGGCGTCAGAGGTGAGATTTGAAAAATTTTCGACTCTTACGGTCATTAGGACCCCAAGACCTCTAACTGTACCAAATTTCAAGTCTCTAGCTCAAACGGTGTGGAAGGAGTAAGCATACACCCATACATACATACATACATACATACATACACCATTTGACATATATATATATATATACTAGCATAAGTGCCCGGCGCTGCTCGGGTCAGTCGGAGGTGGGGAGGTGGCAGACAGCTGACACCCCCTGACCAACCCCAACACCCACACCTCACCCCTCACCCACCCCGACACCTTCCCACCCCCCGAAGCAAACGCAACACCCACACCTCACCCCCCGACCGAATCCGACACCCCCACCTCACTTACCGTCCCACCAAACCCAATTCGGATCCGTCGCAGGCGGGGAGGGGGCCCAGAGCCGAGGGATTCCAGGGACCTTCGCAGGTGGGGGGGGGCACAGGGCTGATGTAGTCTGGGGTTCCGTTGGGGAGGGGGGAGGGGCAGAGAACTGAGTGATCTCCGGGGTTCCGTTCGGGAGGGGGGAGGGGCAGAGAACTGAGTGATCTCCGGGGTTCCGTTGGGAGGGGGGAGGGGCAGAGAATTGAGGGATCTCCGGGGTTCCGTTGGGAGGGGGGAGGGGCAGAGAACTGAGGGATCTCCGGGGTTCCGTTGGAGGAGGGAGGGGTGAGCTGAGCGAGTGAGGTGTCTGTTGGAGGGGGGTATTATGACATCATCACCACCTAACTGCCCAGCTGATGTGATTGGCCCTGAAAGACTTTCACCCCTGGGGGGCGTCAGAGGTGAGATCCGAAATTTTTTTGACCCTTACCAGCATCTAGACCCCAAGACCCCTCACTGTACCAAAATTCAAGTCTCTGGCTCAAACGGTGCGGGAGGACTTCGCAGTCATACGTACATACATACATACATACACACATACATACACCACTTGACTTTTATATATATATATATATATATATATATATATATATATATATATATATATATATATATATATATATCTATATTAATGTTGGATGAAATATAGTAAAAGCAGAACAAAATATGTTGGATTGTAGTGCAATTTTACAATCATTTTGAAAGGAATACTTTCAAAAATATTTAATGTTTTGGATTTTTTGTTGGAGAAATTGTTTCAAAACTTTTTTGAAAAATGAAAAAAAAAATCTAGTCAGATTCTTTATTCATTTTTTCATCTTTGATAAATCCAATAAATATCTATGCATTATTACTCGTCTCTTGGCTCCAAGACAGGAAATTAACTGTTCATACATAGCCCTCTTTCCACATCAATTGGAAGATTGAACCTAAAAACACAGAGCTAAGCTCAAATAAAAAAGCGTATTCAGTAATGATAAGGACTATTCAGTAAGTCCATAAATGTCATGAGAAGGAATTGTCTCTCCAAGGCTGATTGACAGAATCCCTAATGGAAAGAGTCTGAAAAGCAATCAAGCATTCAATACAATCTTGCTTTTGTTTTTTTCCCCATTCCTTCTTTCTCAGATGATGGTCAAAGGCATGGGTCCCTCCATTCAATCTACATGAACTTTACTAATAAACATACATCATTTAGTAGTTCATCTTTTATAGAACACATTTCTGGTTGTATAGTGTCATTCACTCATTGGTCAATTAAATAGCCACAGCACAAGTATCAGTAGCAAATTATTTTAAATATTCTTTCTTGGTGAAACAGCTTTGTCTGTCCTCTGAACATATATGTATTTTTATTGCATATTTTATCTCTTGAGCTGTATACTTCAGTGGATTGGCCTTCATATGCTTTTTGATAAAAGAACAATTAGTCTATTAACACCATACTTGGCTAACAAGTTATGATTATTTGTCCTCCTACATATACTATGAATACAAAGTCAGACCTACAGTTTGCTATGTTATTTTAAGTCTGTTTTTCATTTGAAAAATAAACGAAGGGAGAATTAGCTTCTTAAATAATCCTTAATAGGTGTTGGGAGAAAATAAACACCTTGGAAAATAAATATTCCAAACAATATCAATCATCTACTTTTATCATTCTAATTATTTTATTACACGTAGCAACACGAATTTCAGGTATTAGGAAAAAGTAGTGTAAATAACATAGATGATATAGAGAAATATGTTTTCTGGTGTTTAGAACATTGGACTGGGAATCAGATGATGTGCATTCTATTCTCCTCTCTATGGCCTTGTCTATACTACCAGCTGGATCGATGCGTAGAGATCGATCTATTGGGGATTGATTTATTGCGTCTCATCAGAACATGATAAATAGATCCCCAGAGGCACTCCCGTCGATTCCGGAACTACAGCTCACCAAAAGGCGCAAGGCAGAGTCGATGGGGGAGCCCGCTGTCAACCTCTGCCACCATGAGGGTGGCAGGTAAGTCAACCTAAGATGTGTCAACTTAAGCTACGGTATTCACGTAGCTGAAGTTGGGTACCTTTGGTCAACCCTCCCCGCTAGTGTAGACCAGGCCTTACATTGACGTGTCATATTATCATGGGCAAGCCAGTAAAAGCAATTTGTCACAGTTTATCTTACATACATCACAAGGATTTTGTGAGGCTTAATTAAATAACATTTGCAAAGCATTCAGGGTCTCTGACGAAATGTGCTAGACAAGACCAAAGAATTTCATTAGCACTATACTTATGTATTTCAATCAAAATTTTCAAACTTGGGTGTTGAAAATTAGGCACCTAAATCCATATTTAGCTAGCTATATTAAAATAGCTTGAGTTTCAAAGCTATTAAGCACTGATAGATCCCAAGGAACTCTGAAAACAAAAGCTTTTGTATTTATTCTCTTTTTTCTTTATGTAGAATTTTGTTTGCAGCCATTAGATGAAATTCTGTGCTGGTGTAAACTGTTGCAGCTCTACTGACTTGAGTTACTGTGAATTTGGCCCTGTGTCCGATTTTTTTTTAAAGAAACGCATTCACTAATGATTATTAAATATTTAGATAGTGCCAAATTCTATTCTCACATATAACCACTTGTTGCTTCAATGGATGCACATAAGTGCAAGAGTGGCATTTCACTAACTATGCACTTGAGCAACTGAGATTGCAAACTCTTCTGGGCAGGGACTGTGGTTTAGTGTAACATCCTCAAACTGGGTCAATAGAGCAGAGGTGGGAGGGCATGGAAATATCTTTGCTGAGAAGGTGCCATGAAAAAGATAGGTCTGAAGGAGTGAATTGAAGAAGAGAGAGTAATGCATGAATAATTATCACTTTCCCACTTTTAAAAATAGCTTTTAAATTACTTCCCATTACACAATATGAATCGATTGTAGTTTACAGAGAGTTTCTTTCCCCCAGTGAAAACTTCAAGTTGCAAATGTTTTATTACTTATTGTATACAAATATTTAGGGCCAAATAGTTCTATTGGATACACACACGCATCTCCTATTGATGTCCACATGAGCTGCATGCTACCATCTGAGGGCAATTCCAAATCCTGCCCTTGGTGGAAGTGCAATGAGAGTGAGATGCTCCCTTCACTGCTCCTCTCATCTGCTACCAACTAGTCCTTGCTGCTGGCTACATGCTAGTTGTCAGAAAGGTTGGGTACCCCCCTTTTCTAGTGGACCACATTCCCTCAGGCATACTGAGGCACATCGGCCAGGTGTATGTTCCAGCACACTGTTGTACACAATGGACATATTCTGCCTGTCTGCTTACATGTGAGAGACCCCTTCTCTCCCCTCCATCCTTATGCACGAGTGAAGCAGAGCACAGGATGTAAACCTTCTTCTTCTGAGATATTCATACGACTATCTGAGCACCTGCAACAGGCTTACAGGAATCCTTTTGGTAAAGGGATTATTGGAAGAGTCCATACAAAACACGAATCAGGGAGGTAGCCGTGTTAGTCTGGAATAGCAGAGGTAACAAAGTCCTGTGGCACCTTAAAGACTAACTATAAAGTTTTGAAGCATGAGCTTTCGTGGGCTAATACCCACTTCGTCGGATGCAGGCAGTGGAAGTGTTCAGAGGCAGTGATAGAAAAGTAGGTAAGAGCCAGGTGGGAGGTGAAAAGGTTAGTCCAATTAAGCTGAACCAGCTTGTTATCTCCGATCAGGGAGTGTGGATTATTCTTCTAGCATTTGAATGGGGTGTGTGAACATGGAGAGATGAGAAACAATGTCTGTAATGAGCCAACCATTGTAGATCTCTGTTCAATCCGAGATTGTGTGTGCTGAATTTGCAAATGAATTGAAGTTCTGCAGTCTCCCTTTGCAGTCTGGATTTGAAGTTTTTTTGCTGCAGTATGGTGACTTTTAAATCTGTAATAGTGTGTCCAGGCAGGTTGAAGTGTTCCCCTACAGGTTTTTGTATATTGCCATTCCTAATATCTGATTTGTGTGCATTTATCCTTTTTCGTAGGGACTGTCCAGTTTGGCCGATGTACATAGCAGAGGGACACTGGTGGCATATAATGGCATATATGACATTGGTTGATGTACAGGTGAATGAGCCAGTGATGGTATGGTTGATCTGGTTAGGTCCTGTGATGGTGTTGCTGGTGTAGATATGTGGGCAGAGTTGGCATCGAGGTTTGTTGCATGGATTGGTTCCTGAGTTGGAGTTATTGTGGTGCAGTGTGCTGTTGCTGGTGAGAATTTGTTTAAGGTTGGCAGGTTGTCTGTGTGCCAGAACAGAGATCTACAATGGTTGGCTCATTACAGACATTGTTTCTCGTCTCTCCATGTTCACACACCCCATTCAAATGCTAGAAGAATAATCCACACTCCCTGATCGGAGATAACAAGCTGGTTCAGCTTAATTGGACTAACCTTTTCACCTCCCACCTGGCTCTTACCTACTTTTCTATCACTGCCTCTGAACACTTCCACTGCCTGCATCCGACGAAGTGGGTATTAGCCCACGAAAGCTCATACAAAACACATGAGAGTACACAGTTATTGTGAGATGACCATACGGAGAAGGTGTGTAGTAAGACTAGAAGCTGGAAGATAAGTGCAGTATTACTTGTCTTGACTGAAATATGTTTTTCAATCCATTTTAGAAAGTACTAAAAGGACAACAAAACAATTAGTGGTATTAGCAGGCACACATAGTATAGTATTGGCACAAAATGTGATTGTTAGTACGGATATTAAAGTGTTGAGACAGAAATTAGCTACAGTACTTTAATGAAAACAATTTCTTTTGCTTACAGAGAGGCTCTTCAGTAATCTGAAAATGCTTTAGCTCTCTCAAATGTACGGTAGCAACAACTCATAAGATTAATTAATCATAGGACTGTATTACTGTTTCCATTAGGAATTTTATATTCTTGAGTCTAATTTGCTGTTGCAGTACTCTGAAGAAACATATGTTATTATTATTATTTTATTACTTTTGCTTGTTGTTAAATATCAGGAACGTGCCTGTAATTGCATAAGACAAAAAAGATGGATAGTCCCTGCACCGAAGTCATTGCAATCTAACCAAAGCAGATGCAGACTACACAAAAAAGACCACAGAAGGGACTAGTGAGACTATATGACCTACATTTTGAAAAGTGTTTAGTGATTTTTGGGGTGTCTTGCTTGAGACACCTGAAAGGGGCCTGATTTTCCGAAATGCTGAGCATGCCCACCCTCTGAAAAGTGATGGAGAAAATGGCAGTCAGGTACTAATGTGGCATAACCAAATCTTCTCCATGAAGTTTCTTTAATTTGACCACATTTTCATGAAGTGAAAGAACAAGTAACTTCTGAAAATGTTCCAGGCTTAGTGAATTGCCTTCACACTGTACTGGTTTGATAACATTGGAAATTGACGCTTTGATCCATGATAACTTTAAAAAAGGGAATAGACTGATCCATTTCCTAAAGTTAAGCATGTGTTTTGCTGGATCAAAGCCTCTGTTTATCCATCAAAGCTATACAGTGCAAGCTGAATGTCAAACAATTTCCCTACTTGTACTCTGAAGGGATCTCTAAGGATCCCTTGGTCCTTCAACTACTGACCTCTCAATTGAGATTGCCAAGAATGACAATGGGCATCAGTAATGATGTGGATACTTGTCCAAAAGAAACTGGACAGAGAACATTTTGACATAGTTGCCGGACAGAAAGCAATTGATAAGAGATTTTGTCCACTGACTACATGTATTGGATTTGAATTAAAGTTGACAAAAATCCACATCCCTTTACCAGTCACTTGAAAACTTGCAGTCCTCCTCAAGTACCAATGTAAGAGGTGGTAGGGATGAAAGTTCAGTACATATTCAACTAAATGCTATGTTATTTTCCTAGAAGATCAGCTACTGAATGTATATCAAACATATTAATATTTTTAATTCCTTATTTGATTCCTTGTATTGACATTTCTTAATTATCAATAAGTTGCCACTAAAAACTTTAAACCTTTACATTATGGATGGAAATAACAAACAACAGGAAAAAGCAGAAGCCTTATAATCCTAAAATCTATCCATCCAGTTAGTTTGGCTCGATCAACACATTACCAGAAGCTGAATTTCTGACAAGTACAGAACAGCTGTTGCCTTCTTGGAACTGTGACTTTAGGCCACTTTGCTTAATAAAGTGCAAGAGAATGACTAATGGCCTTGAACTCAGTTTCAGTCACTGTATTCCTTTAGGAAAGAACAGAATGGACTTAAGATAGTTCATCAGGGTAGGAAGGCATGAGACCTGATTATTTGGTTCTCTTTAAAGAGATACTAGCAGGTTTTTGAGGGATTTTTTTCCCCTTTTACTTTGAAGTCTTCACAATATTTTCTCTGAGCTGAAAGAAAAAAGTATTGTCTAGTTTTTACAACACTTATCTACTATTTCCCAGAAGGAGCCATTGCTCAGCTAGCGAAGCTGATGTCAGGCTGGCTAAATGCAAGTGGACCTCAACAATTTTCCCCCTCGTGTGTTACCTTTTGCCGCACTTTCCTTCCTTTACCACAGGCCTTCCCTGCTTCCCCAACATAAATTCTCCTCCCTCAAGACCAGGGATGGGCAAACATTTTGGCCCAAGGGTCACATCAGGGTTCAAAATTGTATGGAGGACTGAGTAGGGAAGTCTGTGCCTCCCCAAACAGCCTGCCCCCACCTCCTATCTGACCCCCTCCCACTTTCCACCCCTTGACTGCCCCCCTGAGAATCCGCAACCCATCCAGCCCCCCCCCTGCTCCTTGTTGTCTGACTATCCCCTCCAGAGATCCCCCTGCTCCTAACCATCCCCCTGGGACCCCCACACCATCTACCCTCCCCTGCTCCCTGTCCCCTGACTGCCCTGAGCCCTACCCATACCCTGTTCCCTGTCAGAGCCCCAGGACTCCCAGCTTCATCCAACACCCTGTTCCCCATCCCCTGATTTCCTCCCCCCCAAACCTCCACCCCATCCAACTGCCCCCTGATCTCTGTCCCTTGACTGCCCCCGGGACTCCCTGCCCATATCCAACCCCCTGGCTTTGGTCCTGACGCACTTACCACAAAGGGCAGCGGTCAGAGCCAGACACACTGCCACACAGCCCTCTCCCCCCCCCCCCCCCCGCCTGAGCACTGCCCGTGTGGCAGCATGGCTGTGGAGGCACAGCGGGGGAGGGGCTGGGGGGAAGCCTTCCCAATGAGCTCAGGGGCTGGGCAGGACAGGCCCCCGGGCCAGATATGGCTCATGGGCCGTAGTTTGCCAACCCCTACTCAAGACTATTCTGTGTACACTTGAAAAACCACGTTACAGCTACAACCTTTCTGTGCACATTTCTCAGACACACAGGGCCAGCGACAGAAATTTTGGGGCCCCCTACTGTGAGTGTTTGGGGCCCCCCCACTCAGCGTTTGGGCCCCCCCCCACTCAGCATTTGGGGCCCCTCCCGCCTCCGCCTCCCCCTCCCCCCGCCGGTCTCCCGCCGCCCGCCCCCTGCCACGCCCGCCCAGTCTGGCCTCTTGCCCCCCTGCCTGCCCAGTCCGGCCTCCTGCCCCTCTGCCCGCCCGCCCAGCCTGGACTCCTGCCCCCCTGCCCACCCAACCCGGCCTCCTGCCCCCCTGCCTACCCGCCCAGTCCGGCCTCCTGCCCCTCTGCCCACCCAGTCCGGCCTCCTTCCCCCCTGCCTGCCCGCCCAGCCTGGCCTCCTGCCCACCCACCCAGCCCGGCCTCCTGCCCAGCCTGCCCCCCTGCCCGCCCGCCCAGCCTGGCCTCCTGCCCGCCCGCCCAGCCTGGCCTCCAGACCCCCTGCCCACTCACCCATCCAGCCTGGCCTGGCCTGGCCTGGCCTCCCCGCCGGCTACCAGCCTACCAGACATACCTGGGGTGGGGGGTACGACTGGTTCCAGCGCGGAGGAGCTGCCCGTCCACGAGTTTCAGACTCAAACTCCCGCAGTGAGCCACACCCTCACGCTGTGGCGTGGCTCGCCTCGGCGCGTGGGAAGATACACAGAGAGCTGACCCACCTGAGGTGGGCGGGGTTAGGGACGCAGAGGTGCCCTCCCCATTGATTCCCCGCCGGCCCATAGGCCGGCGCCAGCTGGGCTGCACGCAGCTGGGTCTCCCCAGCCCCGCTCGCTGGCCCACCTCCCCCGTGGAGCGGCGCACCCCGCCAAACTCTGCAGCCACCGGGGCGGGGGAGGCGCTGGATGGAGCTGCCCCCCACCCTCCGCCCCCCGCGCCAAGGGCTGGCCCGGCTTTTGCACGTGGGCGGGGGAGTCGCATGCAGCCAGGATGCCTCAGGAGCGGGAGCGGCGCGCCCGGCCACTCATCTGAAGCCGTCGGTATGAAGGGCTTGGGAGGCAGCCGAGCGCGGCGCCGGACACAGCCGCGGAAAGAGCGACCAGCGTGGACAACTAAGGGTAGAGCTGTACCGGTCCCCGGACTTCAGGGGGCCCCCCTTAAGTCCGGGGCCCGGTACAGCTCTACCCGTTGTACCCCCCTGTCGCCGGCCCTGAAGACACATCACCAAGACTTCCCTTACTGCCACTCTCTTCTTGATATAGTTATTTTGGTTGGTCACTGTGACAGTCTGTACCCTTATGTTCACCATTTTTACAAGACTATGATAAATTTTGTACTTTTGCAAAAGTACAGGGCTGGAGCAGCACACAACTGCACAAATTTCCCTACTCAGCTGTGTACTTTGTGTATGGGTAGGGATGGCCCATTCTACCAGCTCCAGGTCTGAGGTTGTCATGTGGAGGCCCAAGACTGGGACCAGTGATTGGTGCAAAGAATACCTCAAGGAAAGGGAATGTATATTTCCCCTACCACAAACTTCCCAGACCAATCATTTGTGCACCTGGTTTGGAATGAGCATTGCAGTGAGTTGGGTTTTCCTTACACACACAGTGTAAGTCTTAACAGATAGTTACTCAAATTCTTCCCCTTGCCACATGCTGGCCTGAGGGGCTAGAGAGTGGATTCTTCTACGTTCCAACTTCTGGAAGGGCCAGCACTAGCTAGGCCAACATACTCACATTCACTCTGCCTAGGGCTGGAGACTTGCAGTCAGATTCATCACTCTGATATACTGGCTTCTGTCAGAGAAATTGGGTACCCAGCAGCAGCAAGTCCGTGCACAATAAGATTGGACCCGTACAAATCACCTGCAACCACTGATTTATCCAAATGCAGCCAGTGCAGCCCCAAAAGTGTGCAGCATTTGCTGGAGAAGGGCACGGCTAGGGGTCTGGGGAATGCATTTACTCATTACTGTCCCAGGCAAATTCACCTGTCAAGATTCTGTGGATTCCCTGTCATAAGTTAGACCAGTTTCCTCTGTTGCACCTCCAGGGAAGGGAGCTGTAAAAACCCAACCTGCTCACCTCTAGCACATCTTCCCCTGCAAAAGGTGCAAGTGGCACAAATACTGTGAACCAGTCAGACAAGACTCGGGGCTGCAGCAACATAGTCTAAAAGCAGCAATAAATTTACGCAAGCTGTTCAGTGCATTTGAAGATCCTTCCTTACCTGTCTCTTTAGGGTTTTAGATCATATTTTTGTTCTCTGCTTGGAAGCAAAAGGACCTGTCCACAGCAGTCCACAGCACTGGCTGTCTACAGCATTTAGCATTATAGAAGTAACTTATAAGATTATCCTGGAATGCACAAAAGGGAAGACCTATATGGCGCGTATAAAAACAAACACAGGTTCTGGTGGGTTTTTTACAATTGCAGCCCTTGAAAAGCACATTTTGGGGTTAATTGGCATATTGACTTTCTATTAAGATACAGGATGAGTAAAATTTGAATATTATTAGTGTTGAATATTTTTTAGGGGAAAATCATGCCTACTGGTAACTGGATGTTTATAGCTACAGAATGAGAGTTTAGGATTACAATTCAGACATTTAAATTCAGAGGATTCACTGAAACAATTGAATTAGCTGTCCAAAGGCAGGTTATTTAAAAGCAGTAATGTACTCTGTATTCGTTCCAAAAAGGGGTAAAAATATGATGAGATTCTAAGTCACTGGTGTGCAGTTAGCATCCCAGAAATATAATGATGCCTCTTTAATTTCTTTTGACATTTTCAAATGAATACAAAGAGTCAGGTTGGTGACTCACCAGTCCTGATAGGATATCAGTTCCTGTTGGCAGCAGCAGCAACAGCTGCTGCTGCTCCATTAGTCATTCACAAGAAAATTACAGAGAGAACTCAGGGGAAATGGTGGTGTAAACTGTCATTCAATTTCCAATTTCATTATCAGCATTCATCTGCTTTGCTTTTCCTGTCGGGTGGGTGCGTGTGTCTCTCAGTCCTGATGCTGAAAAGGATTTTTCTGCCATAGTGATCTCTATCTGCCCATCTAATGTAGATTACATGAGGGAAATTTAAATGCTGTGGATCTGATTAATTAAAAGTAGATCAGAATGTTAGAGGTGAATTATACCTTTTTGTTCTCCTTATACTACTAAACTTATATTTCCTTATGCTATATACTGTCACACAAGGATACATATAAAAATGAAACAGTAAAGGACTGTTATTAGTATAGAAATTAGTACAATTTCTTTATAACTGTACACTGTATAACAAATTACTAGTAATTAGAACAGACGTATCATTGCTTCCTATAGGTTTCATTTACACTACAATCAAGTATTTTTTTCTATTTCTCATGGGTTTAGGTTCATGACTCTTGTTGATCTATTGTCTCTATATTGTTGATTTATATGGCTAAATAAAGGCAAATATCTGGGGACATGCTAAGCATTTACAACTTCTCATGCAGCTTTGTAAATGTATCCTGAATGAAGGCTTAGGGATATATTTCAAGAAGAAAATTCATAATATTGGCAAGTGTCACTGGAAACCAATCATGATACAATGGAGCTCGCTAGTTCATGATGCTATGCACAGTTCTCTTAAGCTTTTCCCCGGTATTTTTATTTCATAGAGGTATTTAGAACATGGAGCCTAAATAATAATTTCCACTCAAAGCACTTTACATGCTTTTGGCCAAATTCGGTTAATCTGAATAAGACAAGTGGAATTTGACTCGTTAATTAAGTCTCATGACATTATTTTGATGTGGGTTAGTATTTGAGCTGGTTGAATTATTCATTGCAAAAGACATACCATTCAAATTGAAGTCCTGCTTTCCATTCACAAAATCTTCATGGATAGATTCTAATTTATGTCTAAATTATGTGTAAGTAATTCTGATCTAGCATGACAATTCTCATATTCTATTCGACATGTCACTTATTGCTATTTAACCACTGCACAAAACTGGATTTCTGAAGAGAGAACACAAGTAAGGTCCCCTAGGAGAGTACAAAATGTGTCTGTCTCATCTATAGCTGGCTGCACATGAATACTACATTGAGACATCTCTCCATTTTGATTAAAAAACTAGAATGACAAAGTTAATGTGGCACACATTAAATGGATTAAACAGTGACTCACTGATAGGTCTCAAAATGTAGTTATAAACAGGGAATTGCACTGACGGGATGTGTTTCCGGTGGGGTCTCACAGCAATTTGTTCTTGGCCCTATGCTATTTACTGTTTTTATCGGTGATCAGGAAGAAAACATAAAATCATCACTGATAAAGTTTGCAGATGCCACCATCTACTGTGGCTGTACGTTTTTTGCCACTCCAGCGTGGCAGTTAGGCGGCCTTTGGCAGCATGGCTGTGGGAGGTCCGCTGGTCCCGCCCCGATTTGGCAGCATTTCTGCGGGAGGTCCACCGGTCCCTCCGCTTCAGTGTTCCCACCGCTGAAATGCTGCCTAATCCGTGGGACCAGTGGACCTCCCACAGAAACACCACCGAAGGCAGCCCCAGGCATGCGCTTGCTGCTACAGAAATGTGGGAGTGATAAATAATGAAGAGGACAGGTCACCAATTAAGAGCAATCTGGATTTCTTGGCAAACGGGGCACAAACAAACAATACACATTTTAATATGACTAAATGTAAATGTTTACGTCAAGGCACAAAGAATGCAGGCCACGCTTACACAAGGGAGGAACTCTATCTTGGGAAGCAGTGACTGAAAAAGATTTGGTGGTATAATCAGCTGAACATGAGCTCCCAGTGTGATGCTGTGACCAAAAGAGCTAATGCAATCCTGGGATGCATAGAAGGGGGAATTTGGAGTAGGAAAAGACACCATTGATGCAACTGCTGAGGGCATACAGTGTCCAGGTCTGGTGCCCACAATTCATGTTGCTATATTGGAGGGACTCTACAGAAGAACCACCTGAGTGACAGGATTAGAAAACATACTTTAGTTATAGACTCAAAGAGCCAATCTATTTAGCTTAACAAAAAATGTTTCAGGGGTGACTTAATTACAGTCTATAAGTAACTACATGGGGAACAAATATTTAATAATGGGCTCATCATCAGTCTAGCAGAGGAAGGTATAACATGATCCAGTAACTGGAAGTTGAAGCTAGACAAAATCAGATATCAGATAAGGCATACATTTTTAATAGTGACAGCTATTAACCACTGGGGTACTGCTGGCTACTTTTAGATCAAGATTGAATGTTCTTCTGAGAGATCTGCTGTAGGAATTATTTTGGGGATTTTCTATGGCCTGTATTATACAGGAGGTCAGACAAGATGACCACATTGGTCCCTTGCCACCTTGGAATCTATGAATTTACTGTGTAGTCCACAGACAAAAAGTCTTAAGAGATACAAACTCATCAGGCTGTTTAGACAATGAACAAAGCTAGACATTGAGGAGTTTGGATGAGGGTTTGTGAGTGAAAGCAAATCAGACCACTTAGAATCATATGTAGCTATTATATTTCATTAGACTGTATGCAACATTATTTTCAGCCAGAGCACACAAGATTATTTATGGAAGGAATTTACTGCTAGAGATAATGAGGTAGTTTCCCCCAAATGATAAATCTTCAGGCTGTTTGTTGAGGCTTCTGCACAGTACGAACACAGATCATTGTTACTGTGAGAGCTCTGTTAATAATGTAAACAATGGTGACATTTAGAATACTTGTTTAACCGAAGGAGGAGATTTATGCCACTTTTGGAATATTATCTAATAGGAAAATAAATCTCGGCAGATATTTCATCACAGCTCTGCCAACTTTCTTTAGTATCTTCATATTATGAATAATGCCTGTAAGACAAATTATAATACCATATAAATATAATAAGCTTCTCAAAGAAAAGTCATCGAAATAACTAGTCAAACATAGCTCATGGTTGCAGGGTCTACCACCAGGGAACAGCTTGCAAGATTAGGGTCTAAATTGTAGTGGTTTATTGTACCTTTAAAAAACGATATTCTGTGTCAGAAACTCCCTTCCCTCCAATCCTTCCCCACCACTTTGGTGGATTGACTTGATGTTTTTAGTTAGGACACTAAATCAGTGCCTTCTGGGTTCTTAGGCCACTACAAAGAATAGCTAGGAAAAAATAACAACAGTCTGTCAGGCTGGTAGACAGACTAAGGCCCAAAGTATTTAAGTGTTTGCATAGGCACAGCTTTATGCTCCTACATCGGTTAGGCATTGTAATAGACAGTTACCTTTTCTGTAACTGGTGTTCTTTGAGATGTGTTGGTCATGTTTATTCCACAATAGGTGTGCGTGCTTGACTCCTGAATTGGTGTTGGAAGTTTTTCCCCTAGCAGTACCCATAGGGGAGTGTCCCTAGTGACCCCTGAAGTGGTGTCTCCATGGCGCAGGTTAAGGTGCGCTACGTGCTCCCCCCACCCTCAGTTCCTTCTTGCCAGACAACTCCAGCAGAGGGGAAGGAAGGCAGGATATGGAATAAACATGATCAACACATCTCAAAGAACACCATTTACAGAAAAGGTAACTATTTTCTTCTTCGAGTGACTGCTCATGTGTGTACTACAATAGGCAATTCCATGCAATATCTGTTGGAGGTGGATAGGAGTTCACAAATTCTCGGGATGGAGAACAGCCCTGCTGAATCTGGTGTCTTCCTTGGTTTGAGTGACGATCACAAAATCCTGGCCTAACCATTGAGCAGCCATGTCATGAGGTTTAAAGCAGGTTCGGAAGTAAAGGAAAGTGTGGGCCCCTTACTGAATGAGGGAGGCAATCTAGTGACAGAGGATGTGGAAAAAGCAAATGTACTCAATGCTTTTTTTCCCTCTGTCTCATTTGCCTTGACAAACAAGGTCAGCTCCCAGACTACCGCACTGAGCAGCACAGCATGGGGAGAAGGTGACCAGCCCTCTGTGGAGAAAGAAGTAGTTCAGGACTATTTAGAAAAGCTGGACAAGCACAAGTCCATGGGGCCGGATGCACTGCATCCAAAGGTGCTAAAGGAGTAGGCAGATGTGATTGAAGAGTCATTGGCCATTATCTTAGAAAACTCATGGTGATCGGGGGAGGTCCTGGAAGACTGGAAAAAGGCTAATGTAGTGCCCATCTTTAAAAAAGGAAAGTAGGAGGGTCCAGGGAACTACAGGCCAGTCAGTCTCTCCTCAGTCCCTGGAAAAATCATGGAGCAGGTCCTCAAGGCATCAACTGTGAAGCACTTAGAGGAGAAGACAGTGATCAGGAACAATCAGCATGGATTTACCAAGGGCAAGTCATGCCCGACTAACTTAACTGCCTTCTATGATGAGATAACTGGCTCTGTGGATGAGGGGAAAGCAGTAGAAGTGTTATTCCTTGACTTTAGCAACGTGTTTGATATGGTTTTCCACAGTATTCTAGCCAGGAAGTTAAAGAAGTATGGGCTGGATGAATGGAACATAAGGTGAATAGAAAGCTGGCTGGATTGTCAGGTTCAGCGGGTAGCGATCAATGGCTCCATGTCTAGTTGGCAGCCAGTATCAAGCAGAGTGCCCCAAGGGTTGGTCCTAGGGCCGGTTTTGTTCAATATCTTTATCATTTATCTGGAGGATGGCGTGGACTGCACCCTCAGCAAGTTTGTAGATGACACTAAACTGGGAAGAGTGGTAGATACGCTGGAGAGTAGGGATAGGATACGGAGGGACCTAGACAAATTAGAGGATTGGACCAAAAGGAATCTGATGAGGTTCAACAAGGACAAGAACAGAGTCCTGCTCTTTGGACGGAAGAATCCCATGAACTGCTACAGACTAGGGACCGACTGGCTAGGCAGCAGTTCTGCAGAAAAGGACCTAGGGGTTACAGTGGACGAGAAGTTGGATATGAGTCAACAGTGTGCCCTTGTTGCCAAGAAGGCTAATGGCATTTTGCGCTGTATAAATCGGGGCATTGCCAGCAGATCGAGGGACATGATTGTTCCCCTCTATTTAACTTGGTGAGGCCTCATCTGGAGTACTGTGCCCAGTTTTGGGGCCCACACTACAAGAAAGATGTGGAAAAATTGGAAGGAGTCCAGAGGAGGGCAACAAAAATGATTAGGGGCCTGGAGCACATGACTTATGAGGAGAGGCTGAGGGAACTGGGATTGTTTAGTCTATGGAAGAGAAGAATAGGGAGGATTTGATAGCTACTTTCAACTACCTGAAAGGGGGTCCCAAAGAGGATGGATCTAGACAATTCTCAGTGGTACCAGATGACAGAACTAGGAGTAATTCTCTCAGGTTGCAATGGGGGAGGTTTGGGTTGGATATTAGGAAAAACATTTTCACTAGGAAGGTGGTGAAGCACTGAAATGGATTACCTAGGAAGGTGGTGGAATCTCTTTCCTTAGAGGTTTTTAAGTTCAGGCTTGACAAAGCCCTGGCTGTGATAATTTAGGGGGGGGATTGGTTCTGCTTTGAGAAGGGGGTTGGACTAGATGACCTCCTGAGGTCCCTTCCAACCCTGATAATTCTATGATTCTACCCTGAATACATCTGTTCTAGCCAACTACTATAGTGTCAAATATCTCATTCCTGGGCAAGCTCACAGAGAAGCTAGCCAAAGGCCAACCACCAGCTCATTTAATGGAAGCTAACCTGGCACAATCTGGAGTCAGGCCAGGCCAGTAGCACTCATGGATGATCTCCTACTGTCAATGGATATATGACAGACATCCACTGAGGACCTCCCTGTGGCATTCAGCACTGTTGACCATAAGATACTGCTCTCTTGCTTGAGAGAGGTGGCAGGCATATAGGATAATGTGCTAAAATGATTTGTGATGGGAAATTACACCTACATTGCTAGTCCACTGGTTGGTTTCCATAAGGATTAAATCCTGCTCCAGTTTTTTCCCCAACATCTACATGCAACCACTAAGTGAATGGGTCAAATAGCATGGACTCAAATGTGAGTGATAAGCGGATGAGACACAGCTCTACTTGTTCTTCACCACATATAGCCACACTAGTGTACCAAGGTGGCCCAGAACTTGGATGAGATCAGCACATGTATGAAGAACAACAGCTGGCTGAAGCTGACAAGAAGCTAGCAAGACAGAGGTGGTGGTGGTGGTGGGCAGAGGAAAGAATGTTGAAGAGATTTCAGTCTCCTTTGGTAGAAGGAACAACTGGTCAATTTGGTCAGTAGTTTAGGAATACTCCTGGGTTCCTTGCTGATGCCAAGCTTTCCCACAGCAGCATTCATGCTTTCTATTCTCTCTGGTTGGCTAGGAGACACCCTCCCATCTGGGCAGATGATGACCTGGCCTAATGACTTTATCACTTCTCAGCTAGGCTACAGAAATGTGATGGACCTGGGCACAAAGCCTTCAGTGCTGTGGAAACTTCAGCTAGTACAGAGCCTGGCAGCACATCTCCTCAGCAACACCGACTGCCAAGAAATCATCAAACCTGTCCTCTGTTTTCTATAATGGCTTCCCATAGAATTTCAAATCAAGTCTTGGTCTTTGTCTTCAAGGCTTTCCCTGGCCTGCACCCAGAATATCTAAATATTGCCTAAAGGGCAAAGACCATGATTGATAACTCCACTCCTCTCTCTACAATAAGGATAAATCTTATCTGTGCAGGAGACAGAAGTGTCTCTGGGGCAGTCCAAGATCCTGGTATAAACTCCCTCAGAAGACCATTACTAACCAAATCACCTTCCGTTCAAAGTGCAAGGTGCATTTCTCTGACCTTTCCTTCTGTAATGTAAATACATTAAAATAAAACAAAAATAAAACACACACACCCTAACCAGCCCAAAAGAACAGTTCCTAACCCAGCCAAAACAAGGCATTCCAAATGCACATGTCTGAGCCCGAGGAAAGGATGAGAGAACAAACACCACGTGATAGATATTATAGTCACATTGCTTAATGCACTACAGTGGAGAGCAGAGTTAAAGAAGCTGAATAGAAGAGACCATGAAGAGAAGTGAATTTGTTTAGCCCCTTCACTGGTCACTGAAGTCAATGGCAGTGCAGGATGCTTAGGAGCCATTCAGTCCCTCTTAATGGGTCACAGTATCACTTAATATTTTATTTCAATTTCACATTTGACCAGAAACCACAGATATTAAAAAGTTATCAATATAAGAGTTGCCTTTGCAGACAAAACATCACTTTCCATGGTGTTTTCTAAGGGTGTAACCTTTCTTTCTTCCCATCTGATTCCATTTGAAGCCAGCTGCTGATATATCAAGTTCATCTGTTTTGAACATTTACTCTATGTAATCCTCACTTACTTGGTGGGCCTTTGCCATAGTAACCTGCCTTAGCAACAGAGAAGCACAGTAACAAGAGGAGCAGCAAATAGATTTAAAAAGACCGTCTCCTCACCTCTGCACAGTGCATCATGAGCAGAGAGAAGCACCCTGTCTCTTATATTAACAGTGCATTACGAATAGAAAAGGTGTCTATAGAAAAAGGGGTGTGGAGCAATAAAACATCTGTGTTCGCAAACTACTCAGCGATACTTTGAAATCACCCTAAGTTAGTGCAAATGGCCCAATTCCATATACAATTCAACAGTGGGAAATTCTTGCAACTACAGAGTTTGAAATAAATATAGTGATTGTGACACTCTACACACCAGGGGAGCTCCCTGGGACCCCCATATTTCTCATTTATATATAATTGTGATATTGCAAATAAAGCATCTTATGTGAAGTATCAGGGGAAGGTTCTGATCTGCTGAAAGTCATTTTTCTTTCTACGTATATCAGTAATGCATATGAAGTTATGAGAATTGTGTTGTATGGTTATCACTAAAACATGCTGTAAATTGGGGAATCAGTCAAATATCATCTCCCCAGAGACAACAGCTCCCCAGAGACAACACCCAGGTGGATGTCACACAAGTATCAATACCCATTGATGAGGGCCATACCAGGGGAATTGTTCAACCTTACCTGGGGACTCAGCAATGCTCCCAGACATGCCTGGACTTGTGTTTTCCAAGCAGATGGGACAGAGGATATAAAACAGAACACAGGGGCCACATGCTTGGCATTTCTCCTGCCCCCACCTATGCAGCAAGCAACAAAGACACTGAGAAGAAGACTCTAGCAGAGGAGACTGGCCCAAGTTTACGGGACAAACCTGTATATTAAGGACTGCAATATCAAAACAAAGGAGTCAAAACTTACTCCTTTGTTTTATACTTTACTCTCCAGCCTGTGCGGTCTCTCTCAATGATTTGCTAGTGACAAGCAGCAACCCCCTCCAGTTGAGGCACAACATTGGAGAAGCCTCCCATTGACATAGAGCTGTCTACACCAGGGCTTAGATTCACCAGGGATTACCCACACTCTGAGCAATGTAATTATACCGACATAAATTCCTAGTATAGCCCAAGCTTTAGTGAGTCAGCAGTGATGGCTACAGATTCATTCCTTTTTTCTACCTTAATGACTGGAAGGGAAACCCCAGGAGACTGAGCTGGTGTTCAGTCTGGATGATTCTTTATAGCCCCTCTGATGTTTCCAAACCTCTCAAGCCTGGTAAATTGTTCTGGACGTAACACTAAAAGAACAGTAATAGAGGTGGTTGGGAAAACTTGAAACCTTTTTCTGTCAGAGAATGCCGTTCCATCCAAATCAAAATGCTTCCCAAAACTGTGTCAATTTCACCAAAGTTTCATATTGGGGTAGGGTGGGGGGGGGGGGGGAAGAGAGAGGGAAATTCTGATAATTTCAACATTTTCAGAATGAAGCACTTAGAAATTTTCCTTTCCAAAAGGAGTTTCCCTTTTGAAACGTGTTTTATTTTGGATTAGGTTATAGTATAAAACAAAGGAGTCAAAATCAAAACAGAGCGTTGAAATGATGTGTGTCACATGAAACATTTTGATTGACTCAAAATGGAGTATTTTTCAGAACTTTCTTTTGAAGCATTTCAAAATGTTTTGGGTTTCACTCCTAATTGCAATGAAAACAAATTTTGACTCTTTCTGTGAAAAAGAATTTCCATTCTCCACACTGTTCTAAGCACTACAAAAGGTAAGATGCTGTATTTTGGCAAAACCTGCTCTAGTAACAGAAATACAAGACATGAAAAGATACTTTTCAAGACCATAATGTAATATGGCTCAATTCCTTTAAAAAAGTGGTTAAAGGCTCAAGGAAAAGTTTCTTATTTTTCCAGAACTATTTGTCCATTTTGAATTGTATCTCATTCCTCCTACCTGATTACCAGCTTTTGATGCATTTACTCACAGCAAATAGTGTGTTACTTCTTGAACAGTACAATTGATTTCAGTGTGGGGTAAGCCACAACTGAAAACAAGTCAGGATGTCAGGACCAGGCCCTAAATAGCTTTGCAAGCAGCAAACTTGGAAAATTGTAACTATGTTTCCATCATCTGACTCATCCAGAAAGTCATAAACATGCCCTGCACTGATCACTGGTACCGGTGGTTATGAGATGACTCACTTGTAAACCTTCAGATTTCTCCTATTAAATCCTCTCTGTCAGCTTTCTCATTAACAGCTCGGCTATCTGCGGAATAATCATCCACAAGAAGAGTACAGCCAGCCTAGACTGTGTCTCCAAACATCTCTACTTTGCTACCTTGACAACATCAGCCCTTAATTAATTGCTAATACAAGGGCTGAATCTGTAAACCTTCCTTGCAAGGAATAGTGTTTACTCACAGGCTTAGTCCCATTACTTATTACTTATCAGCGAGGGTTCCAGAATCAGCCCATATTTATCTTATCCAAAATATGTAAATAGGAAAATAAAATTCTTCTTTGCATTTTATTGTTTTCTCATTATTATTCAGAAAAAAAGGCCTTCACAAGATAAACAAACATTTGCTTGTCATTATGACCTCAAGTCTTGACCAAAGAGTATGTAAATTAGAATCCAGACCATTTAAAGTAAATTAACGCAAAGGGGAAAGGCACAGTCTAAACATATGATTTGTTGTATCATTCTGATCATGAAAACATTTTGAAACTTGAAATATCTATCAAAGGGTAGAATTTATCAAATCAAATTTTTCCCCCTTTAAAATGATGGGCCTCACCATTTTGAAAAATCTGACTATAAAATACAGAACACTTATAAGATAAATGCAAAAAAGCATATTTCCCCTTAAAAAAAACAAATCATGCCTTAAGCAATAAAGATGAGAAGTTCAAACTTGCCATGTTTCCCAGGTCAGGGGAATGCACAATTCCCAAGTATTTTATGTCAGCAGGGGGCTCATGTAGCTCCGTTCAGGAGCAATTAAGAGAATTAATGTGGCTTTGAATTCTGACATAATCCCTTGTGTCTCCTATACACATCCTAGGTAACCTCAACCTTTGTTTATGTTGAAGAAAATTATGCTGTATTATGCTGAATGTTGCAAGTGACCAAGGGCCCGATCTTTAAAGTTATTTAAGCATCTAAAGACGCAGATAGGCACCTAGTGGAATAACACACCCAGGATCCTAACTTCCACTAATTTCAATGGGATTTAGTCACTTCTCTACATCTTTAGGCACTTAAATACCATTAAATGTCAGACCCAAAATTCTCCAATACTACAGCAATGTAAGCTACATGAATACCTAGACAGAATTCTCCCCAGTTCAGGCATATGAAACATTAGCTCCAAAATAACTCAGATACGCTGATCCCAGGGCATGCTGCAAAGCCTTTCCCAGGCATGCGGCAAGGGTGGAGGTTTAGCGGGAACAGAGCTCTGAGACACAGCGGGAATCTTGCTGTTTAGTTGATTTCTCTCGTTGTCCTGGTGAATTTTAGGCAGGCGTTCTGACCACTCTGAAGTTTTTTTGTTTTTGTTTTTGTTTTCTTTTTGCACAAGATATGCTGAGCACTACACAGGATTGAAACACAACACCCACCCACCTCTTATTTATTTTAGAAATTCAAAGAAATACAGCAAAAAATATCAAATCCAACCCTAATCCTAGTAAAAAATATAATAATCAATAATCTATTTGGCCAACTATTTTCAAGTGCCTTTAGTAACACAAACACCAGCTCAGCAGTTTATTAGTATGCTGCTCCTCTGCCTGATCAGTAATGAAAACACTCCCCTCTCCAACCTCAGGCTATTCCCTAAGCAGGCCTAACTTGACCTGAAGGCTGTCTAGATAGTGAAAACAAAACCCCCAGGAGTACTTCAATGTTGGGTCTGATTTTAAAGAGCCAGGCTGCTGCGGATCTTGGCCCTCTTATACCTTTTACATTTTTATTGTATGTTTGGCTATTTATCATTTTGTAGTTAATTTAGCCATGAAAGAACTGACTGCTCTGCACATTAAAATCTTTTATGGATTCTCTGCCCAGTACTGTTCAGCCGACACATAGAGAATATAATTTGCTTTTTCCAAAGAAAGCTTTGTTGTATCTTAAAGATACCAGCTTTTCTATGAAATAAGATAGTTCAATAGTCAACTTTTCCCCTTCCTTGAGCTTTTTAAGAGCTTATAAATCCAGGAACTCACACTAGCCAAGAGTGTCCTATTTATAACATTTATAATTTACAGCCCATAGTTGAAATAGCACTCAATCCACTAGGACCTAAGAATAACAAGGAGAGGGGCCTTCTGCACACGGATCTCTCACCTCATGGGCTTCAACAAAAAAAGAGGTGTAACTGTTGAGGTTACTCTGTACCACAAACCCTTAGGGTGCTGTGTCTTGGAGGCCTCTCTTTTTCAGACCCATCACAGAGGGATTTGTAAAGCTTAGCAGACCACTTGCTCATTAAATTAAACAAAGCCATGATGGTTTACACGGGACGAGGAGCATTAGATTTTTAGAAATTCAAAAAACTTGCAATGAAATTAGTTAAGGAAAAAACCTCCTTGAAAATCCATCCTTAGCACATACACTGTATCCATTATTATAGCATCCAAACACCTCACAATCTTTAGTGTACTTAGCCTCACAACACCCCTGAGAGGTAGGGAAGTGCTATTATCCCCATTTTACAGATGGGGAACCAAGGCATAGAGCGGCTAATTGACTTGCCCAAAATCACAAAGGCTGTAGCAGGAGGACTTGAAGCCAGGTTTCCCAAGTCCTAAATTAGTGCCCCAATCACTGCATCATCCTTCCTTACAAGTGATTTCAGGGCATCAGGATCTGGCACGTCTAAGAAAAAATTAAAAGTTCAGAAATATGAAGAGCAGTCAACTCAAAGAATCCTGCCTTGGAGAAAGTGGCAGGTCCAAGATCTCTATTACACTGGAAAAAGCCAATCTGGCTCTCATGAAAGTCAGTTGGTGTTTTTCAATTTACTTCAGGGGGATAGCCTGATAGTGAGGCCAGGAAGAATAATATTTGAACATTGACTTACCTCTTCAGACACGGGGTATTCAGAAGTAATCAGAAGTTACAGAGGAAAGGGAAATTTCGTGTTTAAAATGGAGTTTGTAGGGCTGTCACATAATGGAACATTTTCTCTGAGAAACTGCACAAAAAATAATCTTGTGGGTTTTATTGAACACCACAAGATAATTTAAGCAGTCATAAAAGGATAATAAAAATACAGGAAGAGGTGCCCATGCACAGAGAATATTAAAGGCACTATAGATTAAATAAATAAAATAAAAATGAAGTTGTGCTCATATTTATGATTTTTAAAAATGAAATCCTCAAATGGTAAGGAACAAATTCTGTTTTAACTTCCAATTGAATGATTATTATTAGTTATTTGTATTACAGTAGATCCAATTAAGATCACAGCCCCTTTATACTAGATGCTGCACACTATAACTGTAAGCCACCCTCTGCCCCCCCAAAAGCTTGCAATTGAAATAGCCAAGAGAGCCAAGAAGTGGCATTCAATTTAAGAGAAAGACCAAAAGAGAACAAGTGATTTGCCTAAGGTTAAACAGGAATTATGTGGCAGAGCTGGAACTGAACATGGATCTCCTTTGCCTTAACCAAGCAAGATCCTTTGGAAACACCACAATGAACAAAATACTTGTAAAGTCATTAAAAATGGATAAAAATCTGGAAACAAGCCAGAGCCACAAGATTAGGATTTAGGGATTGTTTGGATCTGGGGTTTAGTCTGGGACCAGTCTGGGAAATTGCAACATCACACGTTTTTAAGGTGAAGATTGTATCAGTAAGATTAGAGCACTATAGTTAGGACAGAACTTTAATTTAGATCACTTCTAGAAAAAGACACATCCTTATACAATGACAGGGAGCTAGATTCTGATCTCAGTTACTCTAGTATGAAATCAAAGTAATCTGCATTGCTTTCCAGGAAGGTAGAGTCTTCAGGCTCATAGAATAACCCTGATGTAAATGAGATCAGCATGTGGCTCTTTGTATCTTAGTAACAGTTTCAGTGCTAGGAATACCTGCTCTCTCGGGAAAAGAGAAAGAGGTGGTTTCAACAGGCAATGATAGGTTATTTTTTGCCTACAATTTAATAGCTTTGTGAAAGTCATAGAACATCTGGGTAAATATTTTGATTCACTGTAACACACCTTATCTTTTCCCCATTAGAAAATATCACACATTTGTTCCCAATGTCTATTTTGCAAGCAGGCCCTGATTCAGCAAGGAACTCATGCACATACTTATCCTTAAATCAGTGGGAAATCACTAGGAATTTGGGATGAATAACCTATCTAGTTCATGCCTTAATATCGGCATCATACACAGCCTAGCTGCTAGAATGAAACAGTTACATTTATCAGGCCAAGATGATCAGGACTCTCCATGGTGCTTTTAGATTCAGGGTGTCATGACTTCAGCATTGCTTTATGTCATAGAGCAGAATTTAAAGTCAAACCCACATAGCTCTGGGGAATAAGACAGCAAAGAATTCTGAATCATATTCTAAGAGTGAGGGGGGAAAGAATGAATCAACAACAAATACAATGAAAACATTCTTTCACCCTTGGTTTTCCATTGTCTTCAGACTGAAAGAGAAAACCCTCTTTATACCTTTCCAGATAGCAGTTCAAAAAGATTGTAATAAATTAATATTTCAAAGCACTGCTCCTCCTTCTTGGCTTTTTTATTATGGCAATTTCTTTCTTTGGTTTAGAAGACGGTGCTTGCCATTTGCAGCAGCGACACCAAGAACAAAGAGCCCCTGGAAAAAGTTTTAGATGTAAAATAAAACCTGGTTTGGGGGTGATGAGGATGGTTAGTTGTCAGAAAGGTGAAGAATTGATTATGAAGTTTGTTAGAGACTCTTATGTGCAAAACATACCACAAGACAGAAGGATTAAAACAAACAAACAAAAAAGTGAAAGGATTTCTATGTGGACAAAACACATGGCCCTATGTCATGAACTCAGTCCTAAGATCACCTAAAAACAATTGTACCAACATATATTGAACATACCCAAATAGGAGATCAATCTGGTATCGTTTCTTCTTACATGGCCTACTTTATTGTCAACTCTGGGGTGAAAATTCTCTCTCCCAACAGCTGATGATCAAGCTTAGACTGAGCATTTGAGGTGTGGAAAACATTTGACTCCCATGTAGAACAAACACTATAGGCTCTCCAGCATCAATTCAAATTGGGTCACACCCATAAAACTGTGAGTTTGTGGATTCCCAAATCAGAAATCCAACTCAGGGTTGGTATTGTTTCAGGCATTTGTGTCAATGCAGTCCCAACAGGTCCGCTTACTGTGTTAATTTATTTAGTACCAATGAAAAGATTAGCTGTAAGAACACAGCATTCTGGAGAAGAAGTGGATATAATTTTATCAGCTTTTTCATCCCTGGGCCCTTTTGAGAAAAGCCTGCCACCTGGCCTCAACTCATCATCTGAGGACATAATACATGTTTCTAAGAGACCAGTGGAGAGATTACCAAAATTGTTTTATCCCAGATCATTTACAGACCAAAATGATTTTCACTTGCTCTTTTGATGAGTAAATCTAAACCATGGCTCCACAGGTAAAAAGCCTCTGGCTAATTTGTTAGCTAATTGCACTAATTGCACACTTATTTTATAATTCAAGCACAAAAAAACAGCACTCAGTTATAAATAGACCTCGCTGAGATATGGAGTGTACAATTTTATATAAAGGATCAGAGAAACTGATGAACCATAATTGATATTAGAATTTGCAGAGGTTCATTAACAGCAGCAGTTTGAACAGCAACTTTTTGGAAGTTACAAAAGTTATGCAGATTTTTAGCTTTTTTATTTATTTACTAGCAAAAATACCCGGCGTTACTCAGGTCCGTCGGAGGTGGAGAGGGGGCAGAGAGCTGAGCGAGTGTGGAGTCCATTGGAGGGGGGAGGGGGCAGAGAGCAAACCTGACACCCCCACCTCACCCCCCCTGACCAAACCCGACACCCCCACCTCACTTACCCCTCAACCAACCCCGAATCACATTTTCACCCCCCCCACCCAAACCCAACACCCCCACGTCACCCCCTACCAACCCCAACACCCCCTGACCAACCCCAACACCCCCACCTCACCCCCACCCCCCCCCCGACACCTTCCCACCCCCCCCCAGACCAAACCCAACACCCCCGGCTCACTTACCCCCCGACCAAACCCGACACCCCCACCTCACCCTCCGACCAAACCCGACACCCCTACCTCACTTACCCTCCGACCAAACCCAACTCGGGTCCGTCGGAGGTGGGGAGGGGGCAGAGAGCTGAGTGAGTGCGGGGTCCATTGGAGGGGGGAGGGGGCAGAGAGCTGAGTGAGTGCAGGGTCCGTTGGAGGGGGGTATTATGACATCATAACTATGTCACAGAGAACAGCAGCTGCCCAGCTGATGTGATTGGCCTCTAAATAATTTCACCCCTGGGGGGGCGTCAGAGTGAGATTTGAAAAATTTTCAACTCTTACCCTGATTAGGACCCTAAGGCCTCTAACTGTACCAAATTTCAAGTCTCTAGCTTAAATGGTGTGGAAGGAGTAAGGGAACGTACATACACGCATGCATGCACGCATACACGCATACACCATTTGACTTTTATATATAGAGATTTTGAGGGAGAGAGGTAGGACAAATTCACCACAGCATCATATTTTGCACGGAAAACAACTAACTCTATACATCTGAGCCCATTTTCTGTTTGCTTTTGTTTTTCTCCAAATAAAACTGTAAGCAGTGTCAGGATGAGCTCCACCCTGACATCTGGTGGTGAATTGCAGGAATTGCAGTGAGTTTTGGAAAATAACATCTTATTTGCATAGACACACCCACCGCACCTAGCCTGCACTCTAACAGCCCATATGGTCACTTTGGCTACTGTGGGACCCCCAGTTTCTCTGGTATTGGGGCAAGAATGATAAAGTGTTGATTAACCTGTTTATGTGAATGAGGAATTGGGACATGTATTTGGCCTTTGGCATGCTGGAAGGGCTCACCATCAGCTAGGTAGCACTCACTAGCCAAGGGACAGGGGTTCCAAAATGCACTGACTTGAGAGAGACTGTAGATAGGCTTCTATACTTTGTGGTGAAGCCCTTGTCTGAGGGCCTTACAGGCCTATTGCACCTGGTCTCTCCCCCTCCTGTAGAATGTTAGAGCTGACTTTTGTTTCCATTAGGAGTCTAACCTCAGCCCACTGAGCTGAAGTCAGTTTGGGTCTGGTGGTGCATCTGCATTAAGGCCCCCCTACTATGAGCTGAAATCACTTAAGAGCTGAAAATCACTGAGCATTATCTTAAGTTGGGGGCCCTAAGCATAGCAGTTCCTGTGTGGGCTAGCGGAGCAACCAGCAGAGCAGTTCCCGAGACAGCTTGCAGAGCAGAGTCGAGCTGTTGACAGAGCAGTTCCTGTGTTGGCTAGCAGGGCGGCTAGCAGAGCAACCAGCAGAGCAGTTCATGGGACAGTTGGAGCAGCACAGCAAGCAGAGCAGCAGCACCCCACGGAGAGATGGGGCAGTCGGCCTCAGACCTCGTAAGGTACCCCTCACTCTGCCCTCCACTTTCACCCAGCCTGGGAGGTAAGACTCTGCAGAGTAACTTTTGACCAGGGACTCCAGAGACTTTGGGGCTGTTGAACTTTTGGGACTTTGGGTGATTTTTGGGGTTGCTGGACTCCAGGGACTTTGGGGCTGTTGGACTTGTGGAACTTTGGGTGATGTTTGGGTTGCGGGACTCCTGAACCTACAGGAGAGGACACAGCCCAAACTTTCCGGGGAGGGGCAATTTGCTCGTGGGTTGGTGTATGAACCCTAGGTGTGGTGGTTTTCCCAGTTTAGTGATGTCATTTACCTCATGTTATTAAAGATCTTCTGATACACCAATCTGTGCTGGCAAGAGGGGAAGTATTGCCTCATTGAGGCACCCAGGGGTGTGTGTTGGATTTTCCCAGGTCACTGGGTGGGGGCTCGAGCCAGTTTGCATTGTATTGTTGAGAGGGAACCCCTATTTACTGAACCCGGCCCTTGTTGCTGTCAATTCTGAAGGGCAGAAGGGTTACAAAACTATATATCTTAAAAACTACCTTAGAAAGTCTGACAACTCATATGCATAAAATTATAGAAGCTTTTGCAGCTCAAACCAAGACAGGAGTTATGTTTACAGAGCACAATTCTCATCAACATAGTATTTGCATGAACCCTGAGTATTTAAAACAGAAACAACAGCAGTTTCTCCTGGGGTTGCCAAGCATCCAGTTTTCGACCAGAAAGCCCAATCGAAAAGGGGACCCTGCCGGCTTCGGTCAGCACCACTGAGTGGTGCATTAAAAGTTTGGTTAGCTGCCTGCCCTGCTCTGTGTGGTTCACAGAAGGCATAGGGGTAGCCCTGTGAGTTTAGGCACTGTCCCTGCCCACAGGCACCACCCTGAGTGCTGGCTCCACAGCTCTCATTGGCTGGGAACCGCAGAAAAGCAACCTGGTTAATTCTTAGTATTAAGGGGGAAAGGACTGAAAGTCAAAGGAGGAGTGTGTGATAAGACAAGAGACCGTTATGCTTTCTGTCTCCCTAGGTTTGGCCTCCCTGTCTAGTGTCTGTCATCCGGTAGGATCCCTTCTCCTGCAGGGAGGACGCCTCCCACACTAAATAATGAGGAGTCAATCAGTAAAGGTAAATAAAGTGTATTGAAAGGAGTATAACAAACAGGGGGACAAATAAGGGGAATAAACAGCAAAATTGCGCAATACAGTGATTACCCCGGAACTCAATCCTACAAATAGATATATAAAAAGCTTCTTCACAGATTGAAGCGACAGTGGGTGCTTGCGACCTCAATCCTCTGGCTAATGGCAAGCCTTTGGAGAGGATCTCCAAGGAGTCCCTTGATGTTTCCTCGAGACAACAGGATAAAGCAGATGATGCATTCAGGAGAACAAATGAGAGTAGTAAGTTTTGTATTGTAGCTTCTCCTTCTCCCTTTTCTTTGAACGTGAGGAAGGTGTTGGCGGAAAATCCCTAACCCTTCTATCACTAGGATGGATAGATGCCTTCAGGTAAGACCCATGACCGTCCCTGGCTGCCACTCAAATGGACAGCCCTGAAGCTGTGTTCAGGAGAGCTTTTATACACTCGCCTGGGAAACCCTTTAGAAAGAGTGGGAAGCCCCTTCAGGGAAACCCCATAGGAAAACCTAGTTCTGACTGGAAGTTGTTTACAACTGCAGGAGAAATCAAAAGAGCAGGAAACTTAACCTATAAGTCATGTGAGTGCAAAACCAACATGGATTCCTGTTGTCACAAAACAGTGAAGGTGAACCCAACCTAACATTAGGTTGTTGTGCTTTTTGTCTATGCAGGATTTTTGTTTATGTAGGAATTTTTGGAGAAAGTCCTCTGTCCTATAATAGGATAGAATTTTCAGTTTTCTTTGACCGTCTGAGAATTAAAGGACAAAATGATATGTGAATCTTGCTCTACTAAATAAAGGCCCTAATCCAAAACCCACAGGATTTAATGGGAGTCATCTCATTAATTTCAGTAGGCTTTGAATCAGGCCCAAAATAAGGATTAAATGATCATTAATAACAGCTAAAAATAATTATACTAAGACACTGGAAAAGTAAGTCAGATCCCTTAGCTTCAGAATGGACATTATCTTTATCCAATTCAAAAGTATACAGAAAGGTACAGAGAGCAGCATACAGTAGGTAAAAGACAAAGATATAGTCTGAGGAACTATGAGCTCCTTATGTAATCACCCCAAAGTTAGACTACTGCCTTTTCCTCTCTCTGGGGGCTGAATGCTACACAAAATCCAAGATGAGTGAAGGACTCAGCAGCGTGCCTCATAAGTAACGAAAACTGACACAAACATCTCCTGGGTGCTATGCAAACATCTGCTCTTCTCAGGATTCCGGTCAGAACCTCATAAGTCTAGATAAAACTCTACATCTGACCTGTCAGTCCTCATCCTCAAAGGAAACCTGCAGAACACTTTCAAAAGACAAGCCTGGGAGCTTAAATTCATAACTTTGCCTGACACTAAAAATCATGGTTTTAATAAAGACACTGCATTCACGGCTTATTACAACAATCTGTAACCCACTAATCCCCCTTTTTGTCCTGTGACTACAGGGGAGTTAATTGGTCACTTTGTCTTGAATGGCCCCTTAGAATATGTGCTCACTACTTAGGCTAAACTATCCATTTGGTCTTGTATTTAGCCAATGTGAGGGCAAGTCTACACTAAAAAATTAAGTTGACCTAAGGCTACAATAGCCTAAGTCGGCAAAACGTATGTCGCTCAGGGGACCGAATAGCAATTGAAGTGGGATGGAAAAGGGCAGCAGAGGTGAACTTGTGGTTAACTCAATGAACAGGAAACCTTGGGACATGGTGGGGGATGGCTTCAAAAGGCTAACTTGGAAATAGAAGGTGTGTATGGGAATGCAAAATGTTCAACTAAGGGGCTAGCACCTGGGTAATAGTTGCTGTGATACCTCAGAATGAGATGGCAATTAAGCCCTACGGAAATAATAAGAAAGGGAGGAGCTCCCTGGGAACCACTGGGAAATAAATAGGAGAAATTGAATTGTTTTCCCAAAGAAAATATTTAAATGTGCCCCTCCCCAGTGGCCATAAAGAAGGAGACCCAACAGCCTGTGCCAGGGGTAAACAATTGATTGTAATGTATATGGGGAATGAAATGTTCTGTTAAAAATATCCACAGTTCTGTAATATAAAACTTGAAAGTAGAAGTGCAACAGCATCTGACACAATTACACATATCTACATGCTGCCATCGGGACTTTGGTGAATAAATGAATCTGTGGAACTCATTGCTGTGGACAATCGAACCAGTGCATTACCCAATTCCATACCAAGTGGTCAAGCTGGTTTGGACAGTACCCCATTTCTCTGTACATATTCAATGAATTCATGATATAGACAAGCGTGCAAGAACACTGCAGTGGCAGCTCCAGGCTAAGCAATGCCGAGCATAGGTCTTGAAAACCCAGGCCCTTCAAGGAATTAGTGCCTTCCAATTGGCTACTGAACTGCCTGCTAATTGTGCTTGGACTAATGTTGCCTCTGCACTTTGGAGAGGCTTAATGGACACTCATTCACTTCATGGTTTTATTACTCATGCTGTAGGAATATTATTCCTATTAATTGTAATATTAATTATATTTATAAGGTGTTTAAAATTATGTGCTGCCTTAGCCTCTCCCCAAAGGCCAAATTTGTAAATTCAGTGGCTTACCCCTTTTTATGACCTGCCTTCTCTCTCCCCTTGTAGCATGATCAGTGGACCAAGGTATCAGGCTAGCTGGAGCCAGGGCCACCCACCTGAATGCCCCCGCCGTTCAGTGTGCAAGAAGAAGGGGCACCTGGGCCCTTCTTTGAAGAGAGTGGGGGAGTGTTGGGATATGTAAGGGTTAAGTAAAGCCATGAAAAACTGCTGGTGTGCTGGCATTGTTTCAGTTAGTAGACAAAGGCACTCACTACTCCTTTGCTTAATAGATAAAGTGTTACCCCTTTCCCCTCCCTTCTCCTTGTTAAGAATTAATAAGTGTTGCATCTGCATAAGAATTGTGGGGATCTAAAGAATACCTTTTGGGTAAAGAAGTGTTAATTCCTCTTCCCTTCCTTTCCCAGCTACCTTAGCTTGCCCGGGTCATGGCCCCTTTATCTCTCCCCTGCAAACTGCTGATGCAAGAAGTTCATACCTGCAATTATGGCAAAGAAGTGTATCTTCAGAGTAAAACTTATCAGTAGAATAGTCTAATGAGGTAAATAGTAATCAGGGGTGGGAATAATTATATTCAGTATAGGGTTATCAATATTCATTCTATGGGTGTTCATATTACTCTAGAAGGATTTTAGGAATGTTATAATAAATGTAGGAATTTACATACTAATGTAAATTAAAAGGGTATGATGTAACTAATCCAGTGCTAACTGGACAATTGGGTCCAGGGAACATGTATCTCAATAGAGAAGCCCATCGACTCAAATAAGTTTCTGGGTCAGCCTGTTCTTCTTGCAACTTGAGTGCAAAGCGCTATGTCGGCAGGAGAACTTCTCCCATTGACATAGCTTACGCCGCTCAGAGAGCTGGTTTTATTATGCTGATGGGAGATTATGCTGATGCTCACCCATCAGCATAGAGTGTCTTCATTAGATGCACTGTAGCTGTATCAGTATAGATTCACCGTAGCAGTACTGTACGTATAGACATACCCCAAGTTGCAGCTTCTGGTAACTGAAAAGGTTAAAAAAAAATTACACATGCAGTAAACACCAGCATGGAGTAAAGCTACATGAAGTTCCTGCTCATAATTTCCCACCATTTTCAGATGTCGAAATTTCAAAGGAGAAAAACAAATAAACTGAAACTGGAGCAGGAAGAAAGAGTTTGTTGGCTTTATGGGAAACCATAATCTATGTTTTAAAAGTCACAAGTCAAATGCTCAGTTCAGAGTGAAGAGGCTAGAAGAAAAACACAAGCAAAATAAAAGAGCACCCTGCTGAAATACAAATACGCCACATGATTTTGGTTCACTAGAACATGACAGTGCTTAAATGAACATTGCATTCTGCGAGATTGTCTTGGTCTGTTCAGAGCACTGCGTTTTTCTCCTTGAGGCAATCTGTGATTCCAAAGCATGTCACTCTTTGTTCCTCTGCTTCCCCTTCAGAATAGGAATAGTGTTGCTAACTTTAGGAGGCTATTTTATCCTGCAGATTAAGCAACAAACTAAAAAATGTTGATGCTTTAATTTAATTCGGAGAACTGTCAATTATTGTTCTTGCAAGTGCATAGAGAAATCACAAATGGTAACAAAGAGTCCTGTGGCACCTTATAGACTAACTAAAGTATTGAAGCATAAGCTTTCATGCCACAAATAAACACAAATCTAACATTGGAGTGGGCCAACTGTATCATTTCTGAAGTGCCAGTTAGAGCTAAGCAAATGATGCATTTTTTTGATGTAGGGCCTAAACCAAAAAAAATACACATACACACACCCAAAATCCTATTCAAACCAAAACTAGTTATTTTCAAAAGTTATCACGGTATGCAAAAAAAATGATTTAGAATCAACCCAAACTTATTGGATTGATGTGAAATGAAAATTTTGGGGGTTTCTTGATTTGAATTTTTTTCTCCCAAACTTTTCATTTCAATTTGATCATTTTCAGGTGTTTTTCACCCTTTGTGTGTTGCTTTTTTTAAATTGGCCAACTTTGAATTCGAAATGCTGCTTTGAAGCAAAAAGTCAGAACAAAACATTTCAAAAATTTGAAATGAGACATCTCTCTGTCATTGGGAATGATTGAAGCACAGTTTGTTCTTTTAAGACATATATTCCTTCTAATTAATGTCAGAGTTTTCATCTGTCTGTGTAGAAAAAAGATGAACATTTTAGGGTTAATAAACTTCTACCTCAAATTGCACTTATAAATAGGGGGTATTTAGCAACCAGAAAAGCACAAGATGTTCCATCTTAATGGCATGGGTTGCTATTAAATGTGAAAGGCCTCATCATTTGTAATGTTTGGGACAGGAAACTGCTTTCCAAAAACAGTTGAAAACTGAAAGTAGACAGGGAAACTACAACATTTCAAATTCTAATGCAGCTGATAAATGTTACACCCCCTCTCCTCCCCCCCTCCCCCCATCCCTGGCATTTGTCTCCTCCACACCTTTTACAGTCAGATAGAGATGATGAATGTCAGTTTTAAAAGGTTGGCTCGATCATTATATTTGTTGCAAGGGGTGGAAAATCAAGAGATAAGGTGCTGCTTGGGGGAATGCTAATATCTACAAGCGGATCACCTGACATTTGAACAAGGCTAGAAATTCCATCCATATAGCACATTGTTAACCAAAGCCTAGCTCTATAATTTCTCACCCATCAGTCAATACAGATAAGTCAATACTGACTGCTGATGGTATTAAGCATTGGTTCCACTTTTGTGGGGGTTGTGAGCCCCGATCCCCGGGGTGGGCTGCCCGCTCCTGCCCCGACCCCCCTGGTGGGCTTACAGGATCCAACCCCAATCCCCGCAATGGGCGAACGGCCCCTGCAGCTGGCTGCCAGATCCAGCCCTGATCCCCGGGGCGGAGCGGCAAGTCCTGAGCAGAGCAGTGGGGCTCCCAGCCCCGACCCCGGGGCGGAGCAGTGGGGCGGCTGAGCTGCGAGCCCCGACCCCGGGGCAGCTGGGCTGCGAGCCCCAGATCAGTGGGGTTGCAAGCCCTGAGCTCCAACCCCCGGGGCAGAGTGGCGCAGTAAGCCCCGACCCCGGGGCGGCAGGGCACCTGGGCTGAGAGCCCCAACCCCGGGGCAGCGGGCAGCTGGGCTGCGAGCCCCGGAGCAGCAGGGCTGCGAGCCCTGGGCAGATCGGCAGGGATGCCAGCCCTGACTCCAGAGTGGTGGGGCGGGGAGCCCTGATCCTGGGGTGACAGGTTGGTGGTGCTGTGAGCCCCAACCCAAGCGCAGCGGTGGGCCTGCGAGCCAGGAGCCCGACCCCCAAACTCTAGTGCTGGCAGGCGGCTGTGAGCCTGAGCCCCAAGATTACTGTAAATAAGCCCTGACCCCAAACCCTGCTGGGCTGAGAGCCCCTGCACTCCCCAACCCCGATTTCTATACCAGGCTGTGAACCCTGATCACAGACTGTTTCAGGTCATTAATTACTGTCAAGTATTAAAACAAAGATTTACTTCAAAATAACTTTTCTAAAAATATGTTTCACTCTTGATTGAAAAGCAGTGAGAAAAGCAGTGACAAAATTCATTTTAAGCAATAGGGTTTAAATCTAGTGTTTAACAGTGTTAAATATCAAAAATGTGTTTTTAATTTTTAATGGGGGGGGGGGGTTGCACTCAGAGGCTTGGTGTTCAAAAGGGGTCACCAATACAAAAAGTTTGAGAACCACTGGATAAAGTGCCATGGTGTTCTAGGCCATGAAGTCTATTCTCATCTGGCTGCGTATACAAATTCAGATCCTAGCTTCGAAGCCATTGATCTAAAGAAGCTTCTGGAGAGAACTGCCTTCTCTTTCTTCCCACCATGTAGCTCCCAAGCACACAGGCCAAGACAAAAAACAAATTACTACAAGACCACGGCATCTCCAATAGATCTGCACTAACATGATAAACCTCACATGAGATAATTTCACTGGAGGCGACGTCCACTGTACCCCATGAACCATCCATCCATAATGTACAATCTCTAGAACCCAAAAATGCAATCCCAGCTCGGGTGACCAGACAGCAAGTGTGAAAAATTGGGATGGGGTGGAGGGTAATGTAGTAGACTCTCTATCCAGGATGATAGGGAAAATATTAATCCTGGTTAATAGAATCCCAGATAATCACCATCCATAGGAAATATGGGAGGGAGGGGGGTTGGTTCACCAGCCACCCTGCGCCGGGGGGAGGGGATGGGTGTTGGTTCACTGGCTGCCCTGTGCCCCACTGGGGTGTTTTTTTGTGTGTGCTTGGGGTGGCAACAAAGCCAGAGCCAGCCCTGCGAGTTACGCATATTTGTTTTGACATCCTGGTTAATCCAGAACCTGGTTAACCCAATCGTGGATAATCGAGAGTCTACTGTAGGAGCCGATATAAGAAAAAGACCCCAAAATCAGGACTGTCCCTATAAAATCGGGACATCTGGTCACCCTAATCCCAGCTTCTGTGGAAAACTGTTCTTACAAGTCCTAGCTTTTGCCAAGTGTATCAGGTGTGTTTCATGTCTGCATTTTCACCTGCCATATTGAACTGGGACTTTATGATGTTTGGAACTGATGGGCCAATCTTTGCAACGACAACATTTGCACTGTAAAGGCAGCATGTTGTGAGACTAGCCCAAAAGAACCCTGCCCCCTGGTATGCAGAGAGCACAGAATTCTGTCTTAGGGTCACACTTGAATTTGCTGAACTTCAGTGATCCCTGAATTCACTTTTTTCCAGCTTTGTCCAGCCCTAACAATAACACTCTTCACTGAATCTGGGACTCACACTTTTATAAGTTTCTAGACTGATATAAAAAATCACATCATGGCAAACTAAAAGGAACAGTTTTTGTTTGACTTTATACTATCCAGTATGTATTTCTTGAACATCTTTTAGCTGAGCTACTAGATTTTGTGGAGGCTGCAGTCAGAGGAAATGAAAGGATTAAAAACTATTCTTGAATATTTGATAATTAGAATTACAGCTCTGTTACTCACAGCAGAGTATTCTGTGATGGCTACTCCTTTACTGGAGAAAACTTGTATTATGCTTATTGTGATAGTTCCAGCTCATAAGCAAACAGGCTCTGTAGTTTATTGCCTGGTCCAAAGCCCACTGAAGTCAATGACACTCTCTCCATTAACTTCAGTGAGCTTTTGCCTTTACTCCTGGTATCTGGCTGGTGCGTCTTGCCCACATGCTCAAGGTCTAATTGATCGTCATATTTGGGGTCAAGAAGGAATTTTCCCTGGGTCAGATTGGCAGAGACCCTGGGGAGTTTTTGCCTTCCTCTGCAGCATGGGGCACAGGCCAATTGCAGGTTTGAATTCTCTGTAAATGGTGAATTCTCTGCAACAGAAAGTCTTTAAACCATGATCTGAGAACTTCAAGAACTCAGCCAGAGGTTAGTGGGCTATTCCAGGAGTGAGTGGATGAGGGTCTGTGGCCTGCAATTTGCAGGAGGTCAGACTAGATTATCATGATGGTCCCCTTCTGGGCTGTGAGTCTGAGTCTTACCACCATGATTAAAGAGATGGAAAAAAATTAAGGCCTTGAGTGAAATCGAGGCCCTGTGAAAATAAATGGGAGTTTAGTCATTGCTTTCAATAAGCTCAGGATTTCATCTTTGTTTAATAGAGACTTTAAATACCTTCAAAAATCTACATCAATTTTCAAGAGAGCACTGTTTGTGCTAAGCAGATAGATGTATACTGCGGTTCTGGGCTTCTCTGCATATGCTTATTTCATGTAGATCTTCAGTGTGAAGTTCTGGAAAAAAAACTTTCTTTTATCATTTAAAGAGATGACATGAGTCCAGCTCTGCTATCCATTATCCATATCTTCAGCTTCAGTGACTTCATGAGATTTGTGCTTGTATAACTCTGTAGAATTTGGCCTAATAAATTTCTTACAATTCCAAACTGGGAGCATTTCCGAGGGTCTTGGTCTGCTCAGCAATTGTATGACAAACTAATAAATCAGGACTAATTTTCATTAAACTTTGGCATGAAAGTACAAGGGAAGTTAATATGAACAGGAAAATATAATCTATATTCTTATAATGCAATTTAAATTATTTTCTTCTTCCATATCAATAGGCCCTTATTACATTCATGGGATTCATGAGCTGCCTCTAGTGACTAATCACAGACGTATGTTTTTCCACTATAGAATTAGTGTGAGTGAGCAGGAGACACAAAAGACTAAAAGGAGAAGCAACAATCAGTTCCACAGGGCTATGTTTGATTTTATTGTCCGTTGTACCTAAATAAATTATTAGCCCTTAGGGCTAAATCATGGCTTTTTCACAAGTCAGTCAGCGTTTTTTTTCGCTGCCCCAGGAGCGGATCTGGAGTCAGACTGCGACTCACACAGGTCCCCTTTGGTCTGGTGAGGAAAGTGCATTGTGCCCAGTCTACTGATGGCCCAGTGACTGCTGGTACAGCTATACTGGCCAGAATGTTGGATGAGGTAGAGCGTAGCATAGAGGGTTCTCCCTTGTGTACAGAGGGGTTCCTTGTGGCTCCTTGAAAACTGTTCTCGTCAGCTCCCTCCCTCCCTCCCAATGCAGCAGCCTATAGTAAGAGTCATCTGATGTACAATATTTGATTGTTGGTAGTTTCTCACTATAACATTTTTGTTGTACAGTTTGGTGTTCTCTCTTACACATGTAACCCTTCTGCCCATCAGAGGTGGCAGCAACAAGGGCCGGGTTCAGTATCCAGGGGTTCCATTCTAAGGACACAATACAAAACCGGCTCGAGCCCCCACCCAGTGACCTGGGACAACAATATACCACCCTTCTGGGCGCCTCTAAGAGGCAATACTTCCCCTCTCGCAAGCACAGAGTCTGAGTGTACCAAAACCCTTTTAATGACCGAGAGAAACACTGTGGCATATTATTGGGTAAACACCACAAACAAAAGAACCATGAACCAGAATCCCCCCCCACACACACACACACACTCACACGCCAATGGGCAGTGTCCTTTCTCTTGGGTTCTTGAGTCCCACAAGCCCCAAAGTCCCCCAAAGTCCCCAAAGTCTAACAGCCCCAGCAGAGTTCAAAAGTTCATAGCAGAGTTGTACCTCCCCACCGAGGTGGGGGGGGCAGGTTATGGGGCACCTTACGTGGTCAGAGGCCGACTGCCCCGCCTCTCCAGTCATGCTGCAGTCCTCACCATGGGCTGTTGGTCAGAGACCGACTGCCCCGCCTCTCCAGTCATGCTGGTCACTCCGCTAGCCGCCCTGCTAGCCGACACAGGAACTGCTGTGCCAGCTGTCTCAGGAACGGGTCCACTAGCCGGCCCAGGAACTGCTCTGCCAGCTGTCTCAGGAACGGGTCCACTGGCCAGCCCAGGAACTGCTCTGCCAGCTGTCTCAGGAACGGGTCCACTGACCGGTCCAGGAACTGCTCTGCCAGCTGTCTCAGGAACGGGTCCAATGGCCGGCCCAGGAACTGCTCTGCTTAGGGCCCCCCACTTAAGATAAAGCTCAGTGATTTTTCAGCTCTTAAGTGATTTCAGCTCATAGTGGGGGGGCCTTAGTGCAGAGGCACCACCAGACCCAAAGCAACTTCAGCTCAGTGAGCTGAAGTTAGACTCCTAAAGAAAGCAAAAGTCAGCTCTAACATTCTACAGGGAAGAGAGGCCAGGTGCAATAGGCCTGTGAGGCCCTCAGACAAGGCCCTCACCACAAGGTATAGAAGCTTGTCCATAGCCTCTCTCAATTCAGTGGGTTTTGGAACCCCTGTCCCTTGTCTAGTGAGTGCTACCCAGCTGATGGAGAGTCCCTCCAGCATGCCAAAGGCCAAATACATGTCCCAACCCCTCATTCACATAAACAGGTCAATCAACACCTTATCATTCTTGCCCCAATACTGCAGAAACTGGGGGGTCCCACAGTAGCCAAAGTGACCATCTGGGCTGTTAGAGTGCAGGCTAGGTGCAGTGGGTGTGTCTAAGCAAATAAGGTGTTATTTTCCAAAAGTCACTGCAATTCCTGCAACTCACCACTGGATGTCACCCATTCCGACACTGCTTACACACACATGCTATAGAATCAATTTCACCACTAGCATGAGTGAGTTAAACAAATCAAACAAATGACTTCAATAGGCTTGTATCAACTACTCCAGCACTGAATTTACCCCTTTTACTGACATAAGCTAGATGTTTATACCGTGTAATGCTTAACTAATTAAAAACAGAAAACAACAAAAGCAAAATAAAAACCACCAAGGGTTTGTTTGCATGGTGGGGTAATGCACTTTACCAGTGTGCAATTTCCAAAGAGCACTAACATGTTTCATAATAAGTGGTTTGTGCAGACCCTGCTGGTGAACACAAAAGGTTCCCCGGTATGTTTAACATAGTCCTATTTCAAACTGTTCTGTGATAAAGTGCACCAACTGGGACTACACAGACCAAGTAATGTGCAATATGTTAGCACTCTTTAGAAGCCACACACCTGTAGAGCACATTAGCCCACTGCATAGACAAACCCAGAGAGAGAAATACATATTTATAAAAACAGAAAGTTGCTCTGTTGAGAGATTATATAATTGAACTGAACAGATACATCTTTGGAATGAAAATTCAAATTGCACAATTATATTTTCTGAGTTTTGAATACTTGCTTTCCACATTAATAGAGAGGTTTCCAAAGGGTTATGGGTACCAATTTGTATAGACTGATTGAAAGCGTGTACCTAGTGCTCTGGGTTGTTGTTTCTTAAAATAATTGATAACAGTGAAGTGGAAAGAGGAAAAATATGTGCCTTTTTTACATTAATTCAGACTTACCCTAGCAAACTGATTGTCTCAGGAGCTCTTGTTTGGTCATAAATATAAACACTTGGCTGCAGGTATAATGATTGACAGACATGGATTATGGGAAATGACACTAAATGAGATAGAACTCTTGAAATTCATGTCATTTTCCTGTTTTGCAGTCCTCTTACTGAAATATATTGAAAACATTGTGCTAGATTAACTAGTATAAATTCCTGCAAGGATTAGATTTATAGATCCTATATTAACTTTTTTAGAACAAAATGAAGGAGTATTAGAACATTTTTGCCTAGCAAGTTCACTGAAGAAATGAAATAGCTGTCAGTATTCAGTGAAAAAAAAAATCTATTAACATAGATCAATTCCGCTTATTCTTATTGCAGAATAATACTGATTAGTAACAAGAAAGGCAATGTGAAAGAAACCCAGGACCACGGTTTCAAAAAAGGACGTTTGAGGCTTCAGCATAAATATATAGATGTAATTTCACACTTTGTGTGCTCAGTGTCACAACTGTACATGTAAATCTTGTGTTTATATACACAAATATTTAGACAACTAGCCATTTGTAGGCACTATTACCTGATGTGTGTGCACAAATACAGTAATTGAGTATGCAGATGTAGACATGCAAGTATATTCACATCTTAATTAATTGTTTTTGAAAACCTATCCCTTTGTACTGTTCCTCAGGTTCCTTCAGGGCTTGATCCATTGCCTCCCAAGGGCTTTGGATCAGACCTTTAGAGAAGAAAGTTTTTATCATGGGACTTGGTATTGAGACAGTGAAATAGGCATTCACTTTTGAAAGTTAGGCCATGATATGTGGGCAAGATTTATGTCACTCAGGGGGGTGAAAAAACCACTCTCCTGCCCTGAGCAGCACAAGTTTCACCAGCGTAAGTGGTAGTGTGCATAGTGCTATGTCAGTGGGAGAACTTCACCTGCCGATATAGCTACCACAGCTCATGGAGGTGGTTTTATTATGTTGATGGGAAACTTTCTCCCATCAGTATAGAATGGCTACATGAGTGATCTTACTATGGCACATCTGTGCCACTGTAAGCCCAATAGTGTAGATATAGCTTTAAATGTTTTGCTTACAGAAAAGCGATGCAGATGAAAAGTGATCATAAAAACTATAGTAAGCTGTTTTACAAAATAATAGTCAGAGGCATATTTTGTTCCTCTTTCAAATAATTGTTTTACATTTAACTGTTTTGCCAGCAAAATTATTAAAAGGTCTTAAAGGAAAAAATAGGAAGAAGCAAAGACTTCAAGGAAGTTTAGACATTTCTGTAAGAGAGTGTGCTGCGCAGGATGAATTGCAGTGTACGAGGAGTTGATCATGCCATCAATGACCATATCACATGTCTCCGTTGGTGTTAAAATACAACCTATTTAGTGATTGTTCAATATATTCTTCAAAACTTATATAGGCGGCTCATCTACCCCCAATTCCCATCCTCTCTGCCTTTCAAGAAACCCCTTAGACTTTCTTGCCCTCTTGGGTAGAAGCATATTGAAGATGTGGCCCATAAAAGTGCACATAATGTAATGATTGTCTTAAGAGAATACTTTAGTCAAACTCATTTGTTATACTGAACAACAAAGGTCATTTTGTCTTTAAATACAATTGTGAAGTCCCTCTTCAAATGGAAATAGGGTTCAGAAAAGGCTGGTACAGCATTGGTGTAGTGAGCAAAGGGCGGAAGGATGCCCTTACCCCAAAAGAAAATGAACAAAAGCTCTGCTCTATCCACAGATGGAGAAGGAACAATGGGGGCATGCCACAAGAGTACCTACTTACACTTTAACTTTCTTCCTCTGGCAGAATCCTTGAGGAGCAGGGAAAACATTATCACTTGCTCTTTCACATATAAATTTTCCCCCTATAATGCAATTGTACCCATTGGCCTAGGGGGGTACAAATTTCAACTGTGTGCCAGGTGGAAGAAATGGACCCCATCTTTTGTATTTTCTGTAGCGTTAAAGGGTTGTCATGCATTAGCATAGATGGCAAAGCTACCTCTTGATGGCTGGAAGTTTTTCTATAACTAGGTTTTCCAGGTTTTCACAAACCCTTTGCTTTGCTTGTAGAAAGAGAGAGACCAAGATTTCCATTCTGGAGCAACAACACTAGCCATACAAAGAGAGTAGTGAAGAGGGGATAACTGATTTTGGAGTTAATTCTGTCATGAGAAGTTAGTAAATCCAGTTCTGGGCTGAGATTGCTTCTTCTGTTGAAATTCATATGGCAAAGAAGAGCAATTTGATTCCTGAATAGTTTTCTTTTCTTTTCTTTTTTACAAGGCAGACTCACCATAAAATACCAAAAGTAATTAGTTTCATGACATTGCTTTTCTAATTCTAACTTGCGCTGGAAACAAATTCTGCAAAACAGGCTCAGGGCAACATGTGAGCTATATAATGAATATAAGTATTCAAGTAAGAAGTACAAATGCCAGATTTTCAAATTCTTAGCAGCCACAAATGTGCACAGATTTTTAAAATTTCCAGCAAAGTAGGCTTTTAGAATCAAACCATTTGCATGCACATTAATCAGATTGTAGTCTCTTTGGGTGAGGGAAATTGAAATAATTTTGCCATTATCATCTGTAAATTAATTAGGTATTAATAATGCATTCTTTGTAGAGAGAACTTCTCAGATCCTAATGGAGTCAATAACAATACCTTCTAGGCTGAGTAAATAAGTAGTACAAGGTTTAGTAAGTAAGATTTCTATCCATTATCAGGTAGCATAGCATGATGGTTAAAAATGTTGATTTTACAGTTTTTGTTTTTTGCCATACCCACAAAATGTTGCAGATAGCTAATTATTTATAGGTGTTATAAAGTATGGCTTAGGAATAAAACCTGTATAATAGATAACCCTGTTGCTATAACAACCACATTTCAAGGGCACAGATATAAGAGATGCACGCAACAACATCTGCATTGACAAAATGCTACACCATCATTAAACTTTACTTGGAAAAGAACCAATTACATCTGAAAATTCTTTGTTCAAAAATAAATAATGGAGTTTTCTGTTACCAACAGCAGGACTCAGGTCTTTCAAGGGAAAATTTTCCTCTGATTTCAAAGGGCTTTGGATCTCTCCCTAAATATTTCCCATCAATGTGAAGGAATTAAAGTCTAATATTTTCATGTCAATGCATCACAGATTTAGGCATCAGGTTGTTCCCATTTAATCCAATAGAATTTTTGCCTTTCCTGTGGGCAGGACTGTATCCAGACTGTGTTACTTTATTTCATTTTTTTGCTGCAAAGTTAAGAAGAATGAGATACAGTGAAGTGCAACTTACGTGATCAGTCAAGGAACCAATCTAAGTGTTTACTTGGCAAATCTTGCTACCTGTTCATCAAATGCATTTTATGTGGTATTTTTCAATTTACCAAGAGCTCCATACGTGTCTATGTCCAGCATGATACATTCCTACTTAAACCATTAATTAAGTGGTCCATGATGGGAGATGGCTAGAGAATAATAAAGTCAAGCTGAAATCAATGGAGATAAATGGTGTTCCACAGCAGCAGATGGTGTTGTGATGTTCTGAATAAGTTTGAAAGATTTTCACAGGATAAGGAACTTCTACTGTACTTTACTGCAGCTGAATACAATAATACACAAAAGACCATTCTAAAATCAGCACAGTAATTTCCACTGTGTAGTTTGCAGGGAATTGTGATTTCAAAGTAAAGGCTTTAACAGAGCAGAAACCCATCACATGAGACATGATTACATGATAAAGAGTAATCTGCATGTTTGAAATGGCTATATTGTAGTGGAGTATGTCTTAACCTTGGGTAGTAGTTATTTTCGCTATATCATGAAACTTCAGCCCACATGCCAAAGTCAGCCTTTCACTGAAAGCATAAGGCACACAAAATATTCTGGAACAAAAATGGCCAAAGTGATTTTCACCAAATTTAGGAAATAATTCTTTCTACCATAAAACAAAATGATCATTAATGATAGTATTTTGAAGAGAGACATTATTTATAATTTTTGACTGTATAAAGAGTTGGATACGAAGTTATCCTAGTTAGAATCAGTCTTACAAGTTGAAGTCCTGACACATACCACTGGAAATATATTCTTTCCCTAAATTTCTAAAGTACGTGATTAAAAGAAGTGTGTAATTTGGCATTCATATATATTATTTCTTTAATAAATACCACTCTCATTAGAACAAACCAAATAATAAACACTGCTGGTTGGAATTACAATGTTTCCTTCTTCTCTTTTTCAAGGCCATGATTTTAGGAGTTTAAAATAATCTAGGAAGTATAGGATAGATTCAAGATTAAATGTCATATAGCTTCACAGTACTTTCCTAAACTGGAATTCCATCAATACTAAGCTGTAAATGTGAGCATCTCTAAAGTGATCTTTTAAACTTGTCTTGAGAATATCGACTGTGGCTTTCAACCAGCATTTATTGGTTTGCTTTTAAAAAAATAAGTGCTGGAACCAAATGTCAATTACTGTATGTTTCTCTTACCTTGATTGACTGGGGTTTCTGGTTAAAACACAAGTCCTGCAGAAGTAAAGCAGTTTGCCAAAGTCAGACCAAAGATATTTAGCAATAAAACAAATGTTTTTTCTCTCAGTACCATGAATGCTGACATGTATTACAACAAAGATTATTCAAAGACAGAAGATTACAAGTATATCATATTGCTGGAGTATGGAAGAAAGCAGAGTTCATAACACCCTCGCAAGTAAAACTAAACCATTTCTTGAGAATGGGAATCTCCACCACTTATAATGGGATCAGATCAAAGTGCACAGTAGGCTAATACAGGGTAGATTTATACCTCAGCTTTCCATGAACTAAATGTCCATGTCGAAAAGCACTAAATTACTTCTAGTTGTGGTGTATTGAACACTGTTAAAATTGCAAGCCATTATTAAGCAGGGTTATCATTAAGGCTATCACTAAGAGGTTTCCTGATCCTGCTTGCAGACTAGTTGGCACTGTAAGGAAGAATGCAATCTGGGTCGTCAGTCTGTAAAACAGTCAGTCTGAAACAAGGTGGGTTTCCTTAAATAGCAGCTCGAATCTCTCTTAGTACTTGATTGTTGTGTATTAGACTTCTGGATTCTTAGAAATAATGTTAGATTTCAACCTTTCAGGAAAAGTATTTGTTTTGTTTCTACCTCTCTGTCTGTGTGTATGCCAGGAACATAATACTGCCTAGTAGCTGGAATAAGGCCAAAGAAGGGATTCTTTAAAGTAGGATCATGCTTTCACAGGGTGACTGGCTCCTTTCAGGATGAGCAGAGTCACTCAGTGTTTTCCCCAGGAACGGAAATTGGGGGAAGGGGGGAGTTGTTTGAATATACAGTGTGGGGGTGAGGATTGACAAGGGGCGCGACCAGGAGGATGAAGGTGAGCTGTTTGGCACTACAGTAAAAACTGGAAAAAAACCTGGCAAAAGCTTGGTTTGGACATAAGGAAGGAACTGATAGTGTGTTAAGGGAAAGTGGGAAAATTGTCCTTCTGATATTTCTTTCACTTAAGAAGTTTTTAATTTGGGGTGCTGCTGGATCCTCAGTCACACCTGGAAGTACAGGTGGCACCAAGAGCCCAAAGCTTTAGATGCAGTTGTAAAATTTTAGACAGGTAAAGAGGGCACAGAGGGGACAGGGAGAGTGCGGGGGGGGGGGGCAGGCTGGGGTGGAATGGGGAGGAGTCACCCAGAGAGTCATGTGGGCAGGTCAGGTGCCCTCCCTTGTGTCCCTCCCATGAGTGCAGTACTGGCAAGAAATGATTTCTATTTGCACCACTGGTTACATGATTGTTCATGGGCCAGATCTTCATCTGGCACTGACTGGGTGTAGCTCCAATGACTTCAATGGAACTACACTAATTTAAATCAGCTGATGATCTGGCCCTATATCTTCTATACACTTCGAACACTGGAGGTCAACAATTACACGCTTTAGAGATGGCAGCATCAAAACTGATGCCGTATATTTAGATATAACAGGTTGAAATTATCTCTTGAGCAGGCTTGGTACGTCATCCTGTAAAAAGGAGGAATATACAAACATTATGAGAGGACAGGAAAAAAATGGAATGCTACTAGTAAATTGATGTGGGATGGTGGCAATTTCTCTGAATTCTAGTTGGCAGTCAGTTTACATCCTGAATCATGAAAACTGACAGCCTATGTCCCTTTTCTGAAGATCAGTACCAAATATGTTTCGCCCCCCCAATCCTTTCATATTCCCAGATTCTCCATGTTTTTCGGAGAAGATTACCAGTTGTTATTTCAGTTCATACATGTAATTTATTTGTGTATCTTAAGATTTTGTGTTAATGCCCATCACTGTAGAATCTGAGAACATAATGGGTAATAATACATCCTTAAACTCAATGGAAAATAGTTTAAACTGTTCAGTAAATTCCATGAATTAGAGACATCGTGTGATAGGCCTAACACAGCTGAATGTTATTATATGACTTGTTTTCCACAGTCTCATTTTTATCCCAAGAACTAGATAATGTATTCATTAATTTACCATCTGTTGCTTATTACTCACTAATAAAGTTCTACATTCCACTGATTTGTTTTTCTAACACAGAAATGCGTGATGTGATATTCTTAACTTTCTGTCAAACACTGTTTACATTTACATTGATTTTCTCAACCCCCAATTTTGTCACCATCTTTTATAGCATTGAGACATGGAAATATTGGAAGGTGCTGATTCAGTCTCATTTTCATTTCCTTCATTTACTGCCTCTGCAAAAGGAATATCCTCAGTTGCTGAATATTAGAGGAGATAAAACCAACTCATGTATTTTAGTAAAAAAAAACATGCCAACAGTTGCTTGTTTTAGTCATTTCTAGAAATTAACAACCATCCTTTACAGTTTTTTCCCCTGTGAGTGTTTCTTGGTTAGATTAAGACAGATGAATGTTACTTCAACCATTTGAAAATATAAAGCTCTGTATTAGAGATAGTTACAGTAAAACCTCCATTTAACGGACTAATTCGGGCGAGGGGGTGTCCGTTAAATCAAAAAGTCCGTTATTTAATAATTAACAAAAAAAATGAGCTGTCGGAGCAGCAGCCCGCCCGCCACAGGGTCGGGGCAGCAGCTCCGCAGCCTGCCTGCTGCTGGGACCCGGGCGGCAGCCGGAAGCCGGCAGCCAGCCTGCCCGGGTCCCAGCTGCTGGGACCTGGGCGGCAGCCGGGAGCCAGACCGCCCGCTTCCGGGACTCGGGCGGGAGCCGGCAGCCAGCAGGCGGGACCCGGCAGCCAGCCAGCATGCCTGCCCACAGGCGGGAGCCGTCAGCCAGCCCGCCCGCGGCTGGGACCCCGGCGGCAGCCGGGAGCCGTCAGCCAGTCCGCCCGCTGCTGTGACCCGGGCGGCAGCCGGGAGCTGGCAGCCAGCCTGCCAGAAATGGATCAGGAATGCATCAGACTTGCTCAGAAATTTTGTCCGTTGCATCCGAAGTCTGTTAAATCGAGGTCCGTTAAATTGAGGGTTTACTGTATTACTATTAGCAAAGTTATATTTTTCTCCTTACTGATGTTCCAGAACTGTAGAGGAATTGTAATCAGAATTGTGATTTATTTCAGAGAATAAACTGATCTATGTTGGTCTTATTAGCTTTCCAGGTTCCTTTAATGACAGTAATCACATTTTCCTGGAGTTGTTTTTAGGTATTGTAGTACACACTGCAAGTTGGAAACTGTTTTATAAATTTAGTAACTCAGTAAGTACAAATTTGTAATTCCAGAAATCAGAAACTACTGCAAAGACTTGCTGTGTTTTTAGCCTTGAAATGTAAGTTCAGCCAAGTTACAGTATCCACACATACAGCCATAAAATGTTTGATATTACTGTACCTACCAAATCAAGCATATACATTTACAATAGATCATGGTGATATGTAAGAAAGTCTAATTGTTTTTTCATCATGTCTATCCCATTATTCCTCCCAGAACAGGCAAAGATAAAAAGTAACAGTTGTGGTAACTGAAGGAAGACTCTTTAGGTGAGATTTTTGGATAAGTCCATTTATTTCCTAAAATGCAGCCCTACACAGTTGAAAGAAATACACTATAGCTCGGGAAATTGGTAATATTTATAAACCTTTTACTTATAGTTAAAATCTTCTGCAGAGTAGGTGGTTAGTGACCAATTCTGTAATTTCCAAGTGGCTAAACAGAAAAAAATTATTTTCCAGGATTGTTACTCCAGCTACATTCATAAGTACCATTTTAACTAAAATCACTTAAATACAAAGGTTTTTAGACAAAAGATGAATATTTTGGATTTTTTAAAAATCATTCCCTCTTTATACATCTTGTTGCCACCCATGTTGTCCTCTAGTGCCAGTGGGATTGTGATACAGACATTGTACTGGTATATGTTCAAAGATTTCCCATGCAGTTTAGCACTACTATTGCAATGGAGGTTGCCCAGTGTGTGCCGAACTGAACATTTTACCACAAGTCCTCTCTTTCTGACAGTCACTTCACTTCCAATCTTGGGAAAGACTGCACTAACAGATGTATAAATCATCAGTGATGTAGATAATGGCATAGAGAGTACACTTATACAATTTGTGGATGATCTCAAGCTGGAGGGGTTGCAAGTACTTTGGAGGATAGGATTAAAATTCAAAATGCTTTGGATAGACTGAAGAAACAGCCTGAAGTAAATACGATAAATTCGATAAAGATAAATGCAAAGAACTCCACTTAAGAAGGAACAATCAATTGCTCACATACAAAATGGGAAATGACTGCCTAGGAAGGAGTGCAGTGCTGCAGAAAGGGATCTGTGGGTTATAGTGGATCACAAGCTAAATATGAGTTAACAGATAACATTGTTGCAAAAAAGCTAACATCATTCTGGGATGTATTAGCAGGAGTGTTGTAAGCAAGACAAGTTCTAATCTACTCCATGCTGATAAGGCCTCAACCAGAGTAGTGTGTCCAGTTCTGAGTGCCACATTTCAGGAAAAATGTAGACAAATTGGAGAAAGTCCAGAGAAGAGCAACAATTTTTCAAAAAGGTCTAGAAAACATGATCCATTGTAAAAGATTGAAAAAAAATGGGTTTGTTTAGTCTGGAGAAGAGAAAAGTGAGGGGAAACATGATAACAGTTTTGTTACAAAGAGAAGGGTGAAAAAGTGTTCTTGTTAACTTCTGAGGATAGGAGAAGAAGCCAACAGGGTTAGATTGCAGCAAGGGAGGTTTAGGTTGGATATTAAGAAAAACTTCCTAACTGTCAGGGTAGTTAAGCACTGAAAGAAATTGAGGGAAACTGTGGAATCTCCATTACTGAAGGTTGTTAAGAGCAGGTTAGACAATAACCTGTCAGGAATGGTCTGGTTATTACTTACTTCTGCTCTGAGTTCAGGGGACTGGATTAGATGATCTATTGAGGTCCCTTCCGGTCCTACACTTCTGTGATGTTCTGATAGCACCTTTTGCTAACTAATTTCTGCAGCAACACACTGAAATTAATGGGTTCAAACCAGCTTCTGCAACAGGAGGCATAAGCATGTGTGGGGACGTGGTATGGATAAATCTGTCTACTATTTATTGTATTTTTGGCAATAGTTTAACCAGTCTTCATTAACAAGATTCAGAAGTCTATTCAGACCATATGAATAATTCTGAAATGATGAGGGTAGGAAGTGAGTCACATATCAAATTAATTTAAGTTTTCTGCACCTTGCTCCAGGTATGTGACTATACTATAGAAATGTGTTAGACTAAACAAGCCAAGTTTTTCTACACTGCTCTTAGAAGTTAGACCCTCCACTCTCCTGTCATCTTAGAAGCTCTTCTCTGCACCTGTTCCAATTTAAATGAAGCTTTCCTTGAACATGGGTGATTAGAATTGTGCACAGAATTCCAAATGAAGTCTTACCAGTGCCTTGTACAGTGGTGTTGCCACTTCTCTATCTCTACTGAACATGCCTTCCTAAAACATCCTAGGATTGATTTGCTTTTTTCACAGCTGTATCACATTGGTGGATTACAGAATGACTCAGTCACCAGGTCTCTCTCTTCCTTGTTGCTTCCAACTGATGAGTCCCCAGTTTGTAGTGGAAATTCGTAGTATTGGACCATAAGTGCATGACTTTGCACTTTTGTGTAACTGAATTTCTATCACTCATCTTCAAATTCATCATGATCTTCCTGTATAATATTGCAATCCTCCTCTGTATTGATGATGCTGTCCAACTTTATATCAGCAAATTTCATTAAAAGATTCCTACTTTTATGCCAGTGTTATTAATAAAAATATTGAATAAGATTGGTCCCAGGACTGATGCTTGAGAACCTCCACTAGTAAAATCCCTCCAGTCCAATAATTCACCTTTCAATACAACCCACTGCCTTCTCTCCTTTAGCTGGTTCCTTATCCACCTTACAATACTTGTACTGATCCGTGGCTTCCCTAGTTTAATAATTTCCCATGTAATATTGTGTCAAGTGCTTTACCAACATCCAAGTATATTAGATCCACTGCACTTCCCTTTTCTAAAAAAATCAGTAATGTTCCTGATACAGCCAGCTCTCCTTCCTCTTCCTGCTCTGCCTGCAATCTTGCCTGACAATATCAGTGCTGGAATTGAGTTACTCTATGATCGGCAAGAAATGTGCTCACAGAGATGTTATCCTTTCACCTAGTGTCTCCAATAAATTGCACACTTTTTAAATTCACCCTTCTCATCACCTCATCATTTATAATTTTGCTATCACAAGTGACTAGCTATTATCTAGCAAATTTTTAATATTCTTCTGTAAAACCAAAACTCTAACACTCTGAGTCATGTCTGTCTCTGTTTTAAGAGTCATGCTCTCAGATCCATACAAGAGGGTTGACCACATGTTGAAATGTTGACTGTGTTGACAAAATATGAATAGTGCATATTGTGGCAGGGTGGGCCTGACCCAGCCTGCCGCCCCTTTAAGAGGGAGAAAAGCCCTCTGCAAACCCCCTTGCAGAGAAGCCTAATCAGCCACCTGGGCTGCAGGGTAATCAGCCTTATGGGTTGCACCTGGCAACCTCCCTGGAGGGGGGTGGGGGGGGTTAAAGCCTAACAGGAAGGAAGCCCAGGGTGGTGGTAGTGTGGTGGTGTGGAGGAGTAGAGAGAAGGATAGAGAGAGAAGGAAGCTAGGGAAGCAGGAGGGAGGAGTAAAAACAGACTCTGGATCCCTGTGAGCCAGGAGGAAGAGACTTGCCAACCTGAGCTATAGCCTGTTCACCCTGAGCTGGGAAGTACTGAGCTGGACTGTAGAGCTGTGTATAGTAGGTGGTGGGTTTGCACTAAGCTGCACTGTATAAATAAAGAGCACTGTTGGGAGCCACAGAAGAGTCTCTTGCCTGTCTGTGACGAGGGGGCGAGAAGGCGATCTGTTACAATATGCAAATTTAGGTTTGTTTTTTTTCTCTCCTTAAAATGTAACACGAGTGAGCCCTAGAGATATGTGAAGAAAGCAGCTCTCCAGCATATGGACATTCAAAATAAATAATTGTGAACACCTCAGGACATGGCTTTGCCTGAAAATGGTTCAAATGGGACTTGTAAAATAATATAAAATTATTTGACATTTTCAATTTGATTTGTAACATGTTTAATTTACAAAAAAGTCCACTGTTGATGGCCCTCTCCCCAATTATTGTTAGTAATTATTTTTATTGCTATTCATTGTTGTTTTTCTGAGAACACACTGTACAGGTTCAAGTAGGAAGGTAATTCATTTTTTGTGCTTTTTGGTTTAGGTTACTGGAGAACTTACATTGAAAGTGCAAGATCTGCTAGTTAAAAATATACAGAAATGTGACGATAAGTTAGAACTGGCCAAAAAATGGGGTTTCCTCCCTGTGGAAACTTTCAACTTTTTGGTAGGAAAAAAATTCAAAATCTGAAGGTGCAATACTGAAAATGTTATGGTGGTGCCTCATGTCCACATTGACCTCTATGGTTGGGCTCCCTTATCAGATTACATCTCCCATGATATAACATGGTCTCCTCTCTTGCTAAACTTATATAGTACATCATGGGAGTCCCAGGCCATATATTAGGAGATATAGCCTGGTTGGAGAACCCAGCCTATAGAAGAGAATGAGGTCCTGAGGCATAAGAATGGCCATACTGGGTCAGACCAAACGTCCATTTAGCCCAGTATCCTGTCTTCCGACAGTGGCCAGAGCCAGGTGCTCCAGAAGGAATGAACATACAGGTAATCATCAAGTGATCCATTCCCTGTTGCTCATTCCCAGCTTCTGGCAGAGGCTAGGGACACCATCTCTGCTCATCCTGGCTAATAGTCATTGATGGACCTACCCGCCATGAATTTATCTAGTTCTTTTTTTGAACCCTGTTATAGTCTTGGCCTTCACAACATCCTCTGGCAAAGAGTTCCACAGGTTGACTGTGTGTTGTGTGAAGAAATACTTCCTTTTGTTAGTTTTAAACCTGCTCCTTATTAATTTAATTTGGTGTCCCCTAGTTCTTGTGTTAGGAGGAGAAGTAAACAACACTTCCTTATTTATTTTCTCCCCACCAGTCATGATTTTCCGGACCTCAATCATATCCCCCCTTAGTTGCCTCTTTTCCAAGCTGAAAAGTCCCAGTCTTATTAATCTGTCCTCATCTGGAAACCATTCCATACCCTAATATTTTTGTTGCCTTTTCTGAACCTTTTCCAATTCCAATATGCACACAAACTACCAGTCCTATAAGGTACCATAGCAGGATTGCTAACTCAAAAGGTGGGAGGGATATCCCAATTTTTTTAAGATGTTCAATTTTTTTATGTAACGTCAACATTTTTCATGGACAGAAGATACTTTTCACAAAATGATTTCATTTAATTGAAAGCCCAATTTTCCATTGAAAAGGTTTTGACCGAAAAATTAGATACTTGTGTATGTCTTTCAAAAATAGAATATTAAGAAGTAGTCAAGATCTGTTATTTTAGATGCCTGTAAATGCTTAATTTCTAACTAGTTATTTGGGGGAAACAGTAACCTCTAAACAGGGCCATGATCACTCTGAAATCTAGCCAATTGCAGAAAAAGAGCAAGTGAACATTGTTTCAAGTACTATAATCTGCTTGAGTCCCCTTGCCAATTTTTCCCCTTTCACCTATTCTTGTGTGAAAGGCCCATAAAAACAAGGGAAATTATAACTCTTTAGAACTCATTTCGGCCATGATGGCTACAAAACATTGAATAATGACTAGGAAGCTGTGTGCCCTGGCTGATGCTTGTTGTGTTAATCATGGTCTGCTACCTAGTGCTCTGTTACTAGTATCCATCTGTTACCTCCTATATCATACTGAGATTGCAAGCTCCTTGGGCAATATTTCATTACTCTTTTTATTATGTGCTTGCTCCTAGCACTTTTGGGCATTATCATAGTACAAATATTAATTATAATGAATACATTAAATCACTATCCAGAAGAAAGAGCAAAACAAATTGATCCCTTACTGCTTTCCAGGGCAGAAGGAAACAAAATGAAAGACACAAATATTCTCCCCTAATCTTTCTGGGACAGTCATCATAGATATTGGTTGTAACAATAGCAAGTTAAAAAAGTCCCAACAGAAGTACGTTTTTTTAAGTTGGCAGTATCCTTCTAAGCTGAATCTTGAATTTAGCAGAGATAAGATGTGTAAGCAAACAGGTTTTATCTAGGCTGACCATATTTCCTTGAGACAAAAACGGGACATTGGGTAGCAAAAACGGGACGGGGTTATGTAATATTCTGTATTCATGAAAAAGTAAGACGATAAAAAAAAGTTTTATTACATGAACATACAGTAGATTCTCGATTATCCGGGATGATCGGGAAAACCTTAATCCCGGTTAATAAAATCCCGGATAAACAAGCGTCTACTGGGGGGGGGGGGGGTTCACGCTGCTCTTGGGTGCGGGGGGGGGGGGGGGAGTGGTGGTCCCACCACCTGCCCCAGTCAGCTCCTGCTGCCAGCCTGGGTGTAGGGAACACAGGCTGGCAGCGGGAGCTCAGACCCCGGATAGCAGGAGCCTGCGGGGAAACTCTATAGCGGAAGCCGGTTGAGTGCTCAACCTGCCGCCTCTTTGGAGTTTTCCCCCCAGGCTCCTGCCAGTCGGGGTCTCAGCTCCCGCTGCCAGCCTGGGTTTCCTACACCCAGGCTGGAAGCAGGCTGAGACCCCAGCTCATAAGGGGCAAGTGGGAGAAGCCTCAAAGCAGCGGCAGGTTTAGGGTGAGCCTGCCGCGGCTTTTGGGGCTTCCCCTACATTCCCCCCACCCCCTTCACTCACAGCCCTGGACCCCCCCACTATCTCCCTTCACAGACAACCCTGTGCCCCCCACTTCCACCCCCCACACACACCTTCACACATGGCCCCATGCCTCCTTCACTCACAGCCCTGGACCCCCCCAGTACCCTCCTTCACACACAACCCTGTGCCCCCCCATTCACACCATTCCATGCCCCCCACTCCCTCAGTACCCTCTTCACACACAGCCTCGTGCCCACCACCTACCACCCCCTTCACAAGCAGCCATGACCCCCCACATCCCCTGTGCCCCTCTTCACATGCAGCCCCATCCAGTACCTCCCTTCACACACAACCCTGTGCCCCCCACTTCCACCCATGCCCCCTACGCACCTCTCTTTCCCCCTGCCGCCCTCACACGCAGCCATGGCCACCCACCCGATACTCCCTCCACCCTCCACCCCATGCACCCCCTCCCGGTCCCCCCACACACACCTTTGCGCGCCTTGAGCAGCACGGTGTTGTTGGGGATGATGTTCTCCAATTCCATGGGGCCCGGGGTGGCGCCACCTCCTCCCCGCCCGGGCTCACGCTGCCTCCGGCTCCACCCCAGCTGCTGGCCTCGCCCCCTGAGCTCGCAATCCCCGCGCTCGCGCCTCCCGCGCAGCCCCCTCATTGGGCCGCACGTGGCGTTTCCTCCACATGGGGGGGGTGGGGGGAGCGAGGCGCCAGGCAGCCCCTGCCCGGCCAGCAGCTCCACTCCGCCCCACGTGGGGGCGGCCCAGCCAATCGCGCCGCGCGGGCTCTGCGGCAGCGGAGGGGAGGGGGAGCAGGACGGGGAAGGGGGCCCAAGGCCGTGAAGGGAAGGGACTGAAGGGCTGCGGGAGGGGGTGGGAGGAGGCGGGACCCGGCCATGGGTCCCTGCAAAAAGCAAAAACGGGACAAATTTGATATTTATGTTAAAAAGATGGGACAGTCCAAAAATATGTAAAAAACGGGACTGTCCCGTTCAAAACGGGACATATGGTCAGCCTAGTTTTATCACTTGATCAACTAAAGTATTATTGCAATGACTTCAAGGAAATTTGAACAGAAAAAAATATGCTGCTTTGTAGCTCTTAATATTACTTTGTGGTTTTGCAGCAATTGCTGCCTCCCCTGGGATCTGCCAGTGGAGCTTATATTCATCAGGAAGGCAATTGGTGCAGAACATTAAGCAGTTTGCAGTCCACTTACAATAACAATATCAGCTGCTCACTGTATTAGATAGAGAACCAGAGATAGATAATACAGCCTTGAGAGATAGGACTGACTGCTACCTGTCAAATCCTATACAGCTGAGTAAAATTACATAGCTGGGCTGGCTCTAGGGTGACCAGACAGCAAATGTGAAAAATTAGGATGGAGGGTGGGAGGTAATAGCCTATATAAGAAAAAAGACCCAAAAATCGTGACTGTGCCTATAAAATCAGGACATCTGGTCACCCTAGGTGGCTCAGCTGCTTTGAGCAGAGATGATGTACATAGTCTTAACAAGAACATCCCTGGATGATGAAGCAAGCGCAAAGATTCACATTAAAAAATAATGAAGGGAAATCATTCATTCTTGCAGCCATTTTGGCCACAAGATTCTTTCTAAACGGTGCAGAAATATCGATATGGAGGCTCCCAGCTTCCCGCCGGGAGCACAGCAGCTGACAGGGTTCTCGTCTCCCTGCCAGGAGCATGGATGCAGCAGGGCTCCCGGCGGGGGAGCTGCAAGTGGGAAACCTGGCAGACATAGCCCAGCTTGGAGCAGGGAGCCCCAGGGGCAGCCTGGATTTAGCTGGAGTCCACCATCTGCCCCGGGTAACACCCTGGCTTTCTGATCTAGTTCATGGCTCAATCCTGGAGCTGTGAAAATGGCAAGCATGGACAGCCAACAGGGAAGTAAGTAACCCAGAGTGTCTACATGGCTATGTGCCTTTTCCCCACACTTACACAGGTTCAAATGGAATCTGGTGGAAAATGAAAGAGACAAAGGGCCAGTGCAGTTACATAAGGTCCTCAGTAGAGCTGGGCAAAAAAATTTGGACAAATAGTTTATTCAGTTTTTAAAAATGTAGTTTTGATTGACCTAAAACTATTTGTGATTTGATGTGAGGTGGAGGAGAAGGTGGTGACCCCCTTATCACCATTAGCCCATTGGTTAGGGCACTGGAGTGAACAAGGAGAGGTAGTACCTCCGGAAGTCAGCACAGTTACACTCTGAATGGGTCTCTTTCATTGGTCTTCACTTCATACCTAGCTCACACCTGTGGCTCCAAGTAGTTGCTAATATGCGGCAGTAGCTGTATCCTGGGACACCACTTCAACTGGTGGCCTAAACCAGGTAGAGATAAGCCATGAGGGAAACATCTATCCCAGGCATACTAAGGCCTCTAGTCTATGCTTAAAACTTAGGTTGACCTCGCTACATCGCTCAGGGCTATAAAAAATTTCACATCCCATTCAACACAGTTAGATTGCCCTAACCACACTGTAAACACTTATAGGTTGACAGAAGATTTTTTCCATTGACCTAGCTACTGCCTTTCAAGAGGGTAGCTTTACCAAAGCAACAGAAAAACCCCTTCAGTTGCTGAAGTAAGTGTCTACTTTATAGCAGTGTAGCTGCTGCTGGATTGCTTGTAGTATACCCATATCCTAAGTCTCTTTTGGCAGACCAGGCAGTATAGCCATATCCAAAGTCTCTTTTGGTCCAATGACTGGAAAGGCATTGCAATTACCTATTATTGAATATGGAAGGCTTGACAAGGCACAAAAGAAATCAATGGCAATCCACTGTCACTAATAAAGTTCAGAATGGTTGTTTTATGCCATCACTGGTCTTCAACTTCAGCAGCTGACAGAGTGAGATTGCCCCAGTGCAAATGTCTTCTCACTTTAAAAATATTATGCACAGGTATTAATGCATCATTAAGGGAACTTATCTGGAATGTGAAAGATTCAGGTTTGAATTCCTGCTCCAGAACAGACTTGAAAGGGATTTTTTCAATTCATCTAAAGTTCTGAAAATTTCTGATTCTGTTTGGCCTGAACCATTTTTTTTTTTGCAGGGAAGGGGTGAGGAAAAACTGCCTCCAAGCCCAAAAAAAATTAGTTATTGGCATAACTGTAGTTCCTTACAGATTCAAGTTCACAAAGATCTTAAAAGGCACTAGAAGGGGTTTGGTAACCGAGATTTTTTTTTTTTGGTCTATTCGAGAAGGGATGAAAATATCTCTCTCTCTCTCTCTCTCACACACACACACAGAAACAAATAAATACACAGAAGGAAATTAATTTTCCTCTTCCCCTAAGGTTTCCTGCCAGAACCTGTCCATATTAATCATCTACCATTTGAAGAAAAAAAAAGTTGCTTTCTAAGAAGCACTGTTTCTCTGTTTATGAAAACATCTATAACCTACAGCTACTAAGGAGATGGAAAGAGGGTGCTTATCATAGGGTGTTCAAGTTGTTAATGTAGTATTTATCAACTTTCATCCTGAAGAATCCCAAAGTGCTTGATAGACTATATACATAGATAATACATCCACTTCTGGGGCATAAAAGTAGCAGCCTTCCAATCTGGAAGATTAGTGCTGAAGTTGTATTGTCCCTGGATTCTACAAAAACACCAGGAAGAACAGGCAGTAACCCGTACTACTGGCAGCAGCAATCTGTTCTATTAGGAGAGAGTGAACCACCGCTGAAGACGGAACAACAGTCTCTCCTCCCCACCCCAATTCTTAAGTTATTGTGAACTTAGAATTCCTTAGACTCCTCTTTTCCAAGCTGAAAAGTCCTAACCTCTTTAATCTCTCCTCACGTGGGACCTGTTCCAAACCCCTAATTATTTTAGTTGTTCTTCTCTGTACCTTTTCTAATGCCAGTATATCTTTTTTGAGATGAGGAGACCACATTTGCATGCAGTATTCAAGATGTGGGCGCACCATGGATTTATGTAAGGGCAATAAGATATTCTCCGTCTTATTCTCTATACCTTTTTTAGTGATTCCTAACATCCTATTTGCTTTTTTGACTGCCACTGCACACTGCGCGGATGTCTTTAGAGAACTATCCACGATGACTCCAAGATCTTTTTTCAATTAGTTGTAGCTAAATTAGTCCCCATCATATTGTATGTATAGTTGGGGTTATTTTTTCCAATGTGCATTACTTTACATTTATCCACATTACATTTCACATTACATTTCTTTTGTCATTTTGTTGCCCAATCACTTATTTTTTGAGATTTTTTTGAAGTTCTTCACAGTCTGCTTTGGTCTTAATTATCATGAGCAGTTTAGTACCATCTGCTAATTTGTGAATGGTTTGCCATATGGGATATTCAGCCATCACAGGATAACCAGGGCACAGGACCATCACAGCAACATCCCCTTCTTCTGCCACTTCCGTATATGTCCCAGAATGTTCCTTGCACCAGAGCCCCAAGGACTCTCACAGAACATGCAGAACTAGCAGAGCTGACTCTGCCTAGCAGAGAAGGTCTTCTGCACAAGGGGCATTCCCCAGGGAATAGGGCAGGGCTGGAATATGGGAATATGCACCAGCTTATTCAGTGCAAAGGAGCTGCAGAGCAACCATAAACTAGGCCCATTGAACTTTATGACAAATCGACTTCACTTCAATGGGAGTAGGATTGGGCCCACCTGCCACTGAAATGGAAATTCACATGCTGGGATGTGGACTGAAGCTTGAAAGAGCTCCCCTGCAGCTCTGTGGCCGGGCTCCACAAAGCTATCAAGTGTGCAGAGCTAGAGAAGGGACGTTATGAGAGTTCATCAAGCCCTTAAACAGGATGTCTGACACTGACCGCCCTCCCCAAGCCAACCCCACCTTCCCCACAAAGGGTCCACAGAGACTCAGCAGTGCAGGGCTCCCAGCTATGCTAAGAGGTGAAGGAGAAATGCAGAACAGGGTTGGCTTCAGGCATTGAGAAACGTGCACAGTCTGGGACTGAGGCTCACCTTTGTGCCAGAGTGCAAGGATGCAGGAAACTCTTTGTACCCTCTAAATTCTGGGGTTTACTCATGTGGGACCAGCCACAATTTGGATTTGTAGCTAAAATCTCTCTGTGGCTCAAGAATAAACTCTCGGCAGAGAGGAATGTGCGTTATCAAAGCTTGTTGATTATTAATGGCTCCATTAGTCTTCATTAGCCCGAACATACAGGAAAGTGTGTCTGAAATGCAACTCTAGTGCTAAAGAGATCCCTTTGTTAAGACAAGCATGAGAGACTTGCATTGCCAGGGTATAACTCGGGGCATTCCTTAAATCAGTGAGACTTAGACTGAGGCTTGGGAGCCACAAGTGGCTCTGTAATGTGTCTCCTGCAGCTCTTTGTAGTACATGATATTAAAACACTGTGTGTGATTTAATTGTTAACCAGTCTAAGTTATTAACCAATCAGGATGATTTTATTATGCTATTAATCAATTGTAGTTGATAAAATATTTTGCTACATTTTGCTGTGAGAAATATATATATATACATATATATATATATATACACACACACACACATACACACGCACACACACACTAACTGTGAATATATAATATTATCATAAATGAAACAACTAATTTGGCTCCTGAAACACTAAGGTCTGAATACCAACTTCCTTAAAAGTTTCAGAGTGTGTCAAGACAGGTGCTGAAAGGAAGTGGGGTCCAATCATCAGGGACAGAGACTGTGATACACTTGATTAAAATAGATTATCTGTTTCACAGTAGAGGGTTTTGATGTTGAGAAGCAAAGGAAATTGGATAGCCAGTCCCAAGAGGAATTCTTTTAATTATTAATAGGGACTTGTTATAGTTGACGTCTCCTGTACTGGAGGAAATCCAAAGTGACTTGGTGCGTGGGCAAGATATCCACTGCTGACTAAATGAGCCAATATATCCAATCAACCTACCTGGCCATGAGGAAGAAGAAAATTAAGGGTTAGAGGTTTGGGAGAGAAATCAGCCTGTTTGAACTTCTGACTCAGTAACAGAAAATACTTTCCTTTGATTCTCTCAGAAGTTTAAAATTTATAAAACTCATGAATATAGTACAGTGGCTAAGAAGAAGAGAATTCTGGCTGTGTTTATATAATCCTTTCATATGATTTTCTTTTATTTCAGTTTAATGAATTCTCTTCCCTGACCTTATTGCTGCAAACCCACTTGGACCTGTTTGTATATTAAAATAACCTGGTCACACATCAGAAGCCTGAGTTTAGGTCACTGTGTTTCCTAGTGTTGTAATAGCAACAAAGATTCTTGCAGTACCTTATACATGTACATTCATCTGATGAAGTGGGTCTTACCCCATGAAAGCTTATGATCCCAAACATCTGTTAGTCTATAAGGTGCTACAAGACTCTTTGTTGCTTTTGCAGATCCAGACTAACACGGTTACCCCTCTGATACTAGTGTTGTAATGTTAGTCAGTCAAAAGTATTAAAACAGACAGGTATTTGTGAAAACATCTGCAGATCCCAGAAGTTTCACAAATGATAGCCCGAATACTTATTCATCAAAACATTCTGGCCAGAATAGAATGCTCATTATTTTCTCTTCATTTTTTTTACAAGAAGTTTCAGTCACAGAATCAAAGAAGATTAGGTTTGGAAGAGACCTCAAGAGGTCATCTAGTCCAACCCCTTGCTAAAAGGGGAACTAACCCCAACTTAATCATCCCAGCCAGGGCTTTGTCAAACTGGGACTTAAAAACCTCTAAGGATGGAGATTCCACCACCTACCTAGTAACCCATTCCAGTGCTTTGGCACCCTTCTAATGAAACAGTTTTTCCTAATATCCAACCTAGACCTCCCAAACTGCAACTTGAGACCATTGCTCCTTGTTCTGTCATCTGCCACCACTGAGAACAGCCTAGCTCCACCCTATTTGGAACCCTACCTTCAGGTAGTTGAAGGCTGCTATCAAATCCCTCCTCATTCTTCTGTTCTGCAGACTAAACAATCTCAGTTCCCTCAGCCTCTCGTCCTAAGTCATGTGCTCCATTCCCCTAATAATTTTCAATGCCCTCCGCTGGACTCTCTCCAATTTGTCCACATCCTTTCTTTAGTGGGGGTCCAAAAAACTCCAGATGTGGCCTCACCAGTGCTAAATACAGGGGAATAATCACGTCCCTCGATCTGCTGGCAATGCTCCTACTAATTTCGCCCAATATGCTGTTAGCCTTCTTGGCAACAAGGGCACACTTTTGACTCATATCCAGCTTCTCATCCACTGTAATCCCCAGGTCCTTTTCTGCAGAACTGCCACTTAGCCAATCAGTCACCAACCTGTAGCAGTACATGGGATTCTTCCATCCTAAGTGCAGGACTCTGCACTTGCCCCTGTTGAACCTCATCAGATTGGCCCAATCCTCTAATTTGTCTAGGTCACTCTGGACCCTATCTGTACCCTCCAGCATATCTACCTCTCCCCCCCATCTTAGTGTCATCCTTGAATTTGCTGAGGGTGCAATTCTTCCCATGATCCTCCAGATCATTAATGAAGATGTTGATTAAAACCGGCCGCAGGACCGACCCCTTGAGTACTCCTCTTGATACCAGCTGCCAACTAGACATTGAGTCATTGATCACTACCAGTTGAGCTCGGTGACCTAGGCAGCTTTCTATCTACCTTATAGTCCATTCATCCAATCCATACTTTTTTAACTTGCTAACAAGAATACTGTGGGAAACTGTATCAAAAGCTTTGCTAAATTCAAGGTATATCACATCCGCTGCTTGCCCCACAGAGCCAGTTATCTCATCATAGAAGACAATTAGGTTAGTCAGGCATGACCTGCCCTTGGTGAATCCATGTTGACTGTTCCTGATCACCTTCCTCTCCTCCAAGTACTTCACAATGGGTTCCTTGAGGACCTGCTCCATGATTTTTCCAGGGACTGAGGTGAGATTGACCAGTCTGTAGTTCCTTGGATTCTCCTTCCCTTTTTTAAAGATGGGCACTATATTTGTTTTTTTTCCCCTATTGTCCAGGACCTCCCCCGTTTGCCACAAGTTTTCAAAGATAATGGCCAATAGCTCTGCAATCACATCAGCCAATTCCCCTGTCTGTGAAGACTGAGGCAAAAAAAGCACCGAGCACTTCAGCTTTTTTCACATCATTTGTAACTGGGTTGCTTCCCCCATTCAGTAAGGGTCCCACACTTTTGCTGAATTTCTTCTTGTCGCTGACATCTTGGTAGAAACCCTTCTTGTTACCTTCACATCCCTTGTTAGCTGCAACTCCAATTGTGCTTTGGCCTTCCTGTTTACACCCCTGCATGCCCGAGCACTTTTTTTTTACTCCTCCTTAGTCACCTCTCCGAGTTCCCACTTTTTTTAATCTCCTTTTTGTGTTGAAGCTCACCGAAGATTTCTCTGTTATCCAGTTAAGAATTAAGAAATACCACTATGTGGCTCAAGGACCAGACACACGATTACCAAATAATAATGAAGCAAAGAGTTCATAAGCATGAATCCACGATCAGCAAATGCTTTCGAATAGCTAACATAGCTCAAGAAAAGTGAGATCAGTTCATGAATAATTTGCTACCCTAAAAAGGGGCTAAAGTAGTAGCAAATAATATTTATAACAAATACTTCAAGCCAACCCCACTACTATTTCACTGGACTCCTTGTATCAATATACCAAGATTAGTATTGCAGTACAACTGGATGATTACAAGGTTGACTTAATGTTCCAAAACACCCAAAGCCAGAAAATCCTATAAATAGATACATTTTTAGGCTAAGATACTTCCTTGTGCAAAGACATCCTCAACAATTTAAGTCCAGAATAGGCATGAGATAGACTTGCATAAATATCCACATTGGGGTGCTTATCTGTTGAGTGTGTTCAAATACAGTTTCAGTTATTGCTAGTAATTAATGCACCTACAGCAATTCTCCACACACCATCCCAAATACTTACACCTTTGGCGGGGGGGGGGGGGGGGGGGGAGAACTTTTAAGCTGTGGATGCAGATCAAAACAGATTTCTCCCTTCAATTCTTACCGAGTTTGGTTACCTGTTTCATCAGCCGGTCACTGAGCCTCTCAATGACACCTGCGGACCTGGCTAATCATGACACTCCCCTTCTTCCTTGCAGGGTGCCTGCTGCATTTGCCTGGCCATGTGCTCAAGTAGTCAGTCACCTTTATGTCTTTTTCCATCCAGCACCCTCTCTCCCCCAAGCATGGTGAAATGTCCCTGATCTCCTCCACAAGGCCTTCTGCCAGATAAATTATGCACATTTACAATTTGCAGGAACAGGGCCTAATCAGAACAGATAAATCTATGTGAATATGGAAATTACTGTGCCAGAGAGGTGGCTCAAAGACACAACATCTAGGATGATTGCTATGCACACAAATGAAATCCTCACCCCTACTCCCAGGTTAGACTAAGAGCAATCCAGCCACACTCAGTCACCCATATGATCATTCATTAATAACAGGATCTTAACTAACCCACCCATAAAGATCACCACCTCCAGCATCATCTCGAATGCTTCCAATGTTCTTCTAATAACACACGATAATATACTGAATATAATAAAGCAGGGAAATTTGCCCACTAGCATGATCCAGATGAGACCACAGGGAAATGTATGTCTGTGGCTGTTTAACTGACTTGAATATCATTGACTGCCTTCATTTCTGTTTTATTCCCAGTATTAGGTATGTGCCAGGTGTTTTTCAAGGGAGAATGTAATAAGATTTGTGATATGCTTGTTCCATGTAGAATATTGAGGCTCAAAGCTTTCAATTGCTCTGGATTTCCCAGAACTAGTTTAACAGTTTTAAACAGGAGAGGAGTTGGGGGTAAAGGGCAGAGGAGTTTGGACAGCTCAAAGATACTAGGTTAGAGCTACACATTTTAATTTAGACAATGTAAGAATGAAGTGTACATGCTGAGGTGCTGGCAGAAGCAGCGTGCACAAAGGAAAGACTATTACTTTGTCCAAATCTGTCTACTTACAGGGTAAGATTGAACTATCCATTTTCAACCATAATTATATATTTTTGAAATTGAAAGAAGAATTTATTTTGAGCAATTACACACAAATGACCTCAAACTGACTTCAGCCATTTATGTCAATGGGGATTCCATTTCTGGCTGAAGGACCGTGTATGGGATCAAACCTCAGTCTTGACACTCATGGACAAGAATTAAAACATTGTAGCTGAAAATGCTGACATTTTATGGTAACAGGCCAAAGACCGGAACTATGCAATAGCAGGCTCTTATCATCAGACCTATGTGGTCCCCGTGGCAGAGGGATTGTCAGCCCCCGATATTTTTTCCCCAGTTGATGTTCCCTGAGCACAGTGTCCATGGCATTTCTCACATAGGCCCATTCTCAACTCTTCCTGGGTGCATAGGGCCTGAAGAACAGTGGAATTGTGAGGAAAACTATGTAAAAAGCCTGCAACTACTTGTGGATCATGGATTTCTGGTCTGCCGGGGTAAAATTCTTGGGATCATGAAGAGCAGGTTCAGAGTCAGAGGTGGGTTACAGAAGCAGGCACTGGGTTACAGGCAATGAATGAGCAAATGTCTGTGTTGATGCACCAGCCCATACCTCCCCATGCTGGAGAAGGAGGGAAGCACTAACTGTGCAGTCTCAAAGCTCGTGTTCCCTGATATTTCCTGGGGGGAAGGCATGATAGGTGACATGATTTAGCTTCTTGAATGAGGATTAAGCCCTAAAGTAGCCAAACTGATGAAGGCTGTGAGGTCTCCCTGAATTGTTGCTGTACAGAACCTAGTAATATTGTACTGCTTGAAAGAACTTTGCTATATCTATTGCATTAAAAAATTGCCCTGGAAGATTGGCACAGCAGTCATTACATTAATATGATACAAGTTGTTGAGAGCAGAAAGGCTGTATCAGGTAGAAGAGAGAGAGAGTGATTAGCTGTGAAAAGGGGTTCTTGTCCTGAGTCCAGTATTTTCATTAATACCTTGGATGATGGCATACATAGTCCACTTAGGAAATGTGCACAGGACACCAAGATGGCAGGAGTTGGCAGCATTTTGAAAAATAGGATCAGAATTCAAATGATCTGGATAAATTGAAGAATTGGTCTGAAATCAACAAGATTAAATTTGAGAGAGACAAATTATACTTTGGAAAGAAAAAAGAAGTCTAAAAGCACAAAGTGGGGAATTATTGGCTAGGTAGCCATTCTGCAGAAAAGAATCTGGGAGTTATAGTGGTTCACAAAATGAAGGTAAGTCAACAATGTAATGCTAAGGTGGACAACTTTCTAATTCCAGAAAACCAAACACCCTTGCCCTGCCCACTGCCACCCCCACTCTCCCACCCCTTCCCGAGGCCCCACTCCTCACTCCATCCCATCCTCCCTCCATTACTCCTCTAAGGAAAGTTTGAGTTCCGTTAGTATAGGCTATGGGCTGGGTCAGGTGGCACAAAAGGGAAACACCTTTTCTCAGATGTTTGGAAACCTACTTTCATAACAAATATAAATAGATGTATATGGCACATTTCATCAGTAGATCTCAAGTGCTTTGCAAGAAAAGTAAATGTAAGTTTCCTCATTACATGGGGAACTAAAGCAAAGAGAGGGAAAGTGACTTGCCCTAGGTCACCCAGGTAGCGACAGAGCTGGGAATGGAATTCAGGTCTCAAGTCCTAATCCAGAGCACTCTCCACTAGACCACCTTACATATAAAACACCACTATTCCTATAAAGACAGCAATAGGAATCAGGTGGTTGGGCGATTGTGTATAAGAAGAGAAAGGGCTTCTTTTTCTCCAAGCTCCAGTCTTGACAAGGGTTTACTGAAAAACATAGATCCAATTGTTTTTCCTGCTCCCTTACCTAAATATAAACTTTAAAGTACATGTAACTGGTTTTGTTTCTTCAACCCAGTAATATTTACTATAATCCACATAGAGGCTTCTGTCAATATGGCTGAAATTCAGACAAAGCCAGTTCTAATTTGGTGCCCTCGCTACAGAGTATAATCAATTATGATAATCTTTTCTTTGCTGTTGAGGCAAACTGCTATTTACCCTTCAAGGGATTGGAGCAAACTCACTTACCTTTTATCCATATTGTATCTAGGTGCACCATTTTTTCTCTTTGCTGTTGAGCTTTTCTGGTTCCTTTTCTCTCTCTGCATTCAACAATGGTAACCACCTCCAACATGACATTTTATATGTTCTGTATGTGCTGAGCAGTAGGTAACATGCAAAAATATTTTTTTCTCTAGTACATCATTCACAAGATATCCTTGGCACGGCCTCGACAGTACAGATTCTTATGGATTTAACACACCTGACTGCAAGTAGTAAAGTAAATGTGCACTTAGGTCATGTCCTGACAGGTCCTATATTCTCAACACCAGTGACTCCAACAGTTATATCAGTGGGCTCCTTGGGAAATCTTTTCCTTTAATTTGAGTATTTTAAGTACACCTGTCTGCCTTCAGCTGACGAAGGACGGAGCATTCCCACCTCTGGTTTGATTCTCCTCTCATTTATATTAGTTCTACACTGGTGTTCAGTGGGGTTATTTCTGATTGACACCCATGTGTGTGAGAGAAGAGTTAGGCTTTCAAAAGTGATCAGTGATTTTTGGGTGTCTAACTTTTGCCACTTTAAAGAGAACAGATTTACTGAGAGTGATGAGCACCCAACCTCTGAAAATCAGGCCCTTTTAAGTTGATTCATATTGGAGCTAAGATAGGGACAGCCAAAAAAATCTAGCCAGACCAGTACTGTTTTGGGTTCCTTTCATTCTAGCTTGTACATCTGGATCCAGTTTATAAATTGGATGAAGGTTTATTTGGTTGGGTTTTTTATTTGACAAACAGAAAATAAATAAGAGATCAAAAGAAATTAGAAGCAGAGTTCCACCCATTACATGGCTCAGCTGGAAAGCACAGTAGATGTTTGGGAGCTCCAAAGAGAGGTGACTTGTCCTTAGCTCTGAACCTTTGCTTCTCAACACGTCTCTTGTATCCTATACAAAGGATGTACAAACATGTAAAATTTATTTATTTAACAGGTTGGGGAAATCTTTTCTTTCAACTCTCTGAAAAGCAATTTTTTAAAATGATTAATATGTTCTTAAAAGGATATTTGAGGGATATTTCTGGGCCTTTGGGTTTTTACGTAGGGAAAGTTATTTTGTCTGCTAGCACAATTTCATTCTTCATTTAGAAAACATCTCCCCGTTGATTTTCTGTGGAGGAAAAAAGTTATTAAAAAAATGTTTTCATTATTAAGCTTCTGCTATCATAGTCCCTCATGCAGGGGATGTTTTCCTGTTTACTTATCCAGTTAAGTATTTCAATAGTTCTAGTGAAATGAACCCTAAGTGACACATCACGGCTGACCAACCCTGTCGGAGTCATAGAAACCTTCCATAAAATTATTGTTGAACTCGTCATAAAGTCACCAAAGGCAAAATTGTCCTCTCACATCTTCACAGAGAATGGTGACTGGTATTTTGCTCTCTTAATTTGTATAGGCCTCTCATGGATATGAGTTGGAATTCTATTCAGGAAAAGACATGACAATAGGGGATTCAAGAGTCTGCCTCGTGGATCTTAGATTATTTTACTCTCTAGCTATGTGGATGTGCCTACACGGAGGAGGTGCATTTTGCTTTGACTTTTGCAAAGTTAATGTTATTGTCCTTCCTCTAATTCCATGTGAGTGAACATGATTTAAAAAGCTGTGGTCTGCAGAGACAGATTAATCTCACTGAATCTATGTATCTGCCAAAGCAGGTCAGCAGTGTCACCGTTATGTGGGTGATATTTTAGATACATTTCCCCCACAGGCACTCATTGCCATTTCTTTGGTTGTGACGTGGTGCTTCACCACAGAATTTCACAGAGAGAACAAGCCATACAGCCTCTACTAAAACAATTTCCCAGGAAAGTACTGTGAAAATGTCATGAGAAGTATCTACCCTTTCTCCACTTCAGAACTCTGATTCCTACAAAGATGGGTCTGAGTCAGGAAAGGTAGCTCATAAGCCATATTTTTGGGTGTCCATTTCTATTATATTGGTTTGTTTATTCTAGAGGAGCAGAGTCTGCCATGGTTAGTTTGATTTAACTTTGCTAAAGTTACAATCGACCAAACCAACTTCATGTTACATGAAATCCTGAACTGGAACTAGGTTTGTCTGATGGAGCTATTTGGGTAATCATTTAGCAGCTTCCTTTTCAAAAGCTTTTCGAAAACCCAAGGAAGCCTGCTCTTCAGCCATTACTCTTATTTCAAACGTATGCCTTACCCAGTTGGTTTGTTACATTACATCAGGCAGAAGTTCAAGTCTTTAAAGAAACATACAAAGAAAACCATTCAAATGCAGCCTTCCAACCCAACTAGAAGCAGTCTGTACTAGAAATGGCATCAAAAGTCTGCCCCCATGAGATCTCGGCTGTCCCAAGAAGTTCATACAGCTTTGATAGATTTTAGATTAACAGTGTGGTGTCTCACACTACAGGCAGGTAGGGGAAATGTTATAAATGTGTTTTCTTGTCTGCTGTACCTTTAAAAGGTCAAGATTTCCCCTGCCAGACTTCAGTGCTGTGAATCTATTCAAGAGGGCTCTGACAGATTTAGAGCACTTTTTTTCAATTTGAAATCAAGGTCATCCTGAAAAGTAGGTTTGATCTTTATGTCGGATAAACACCACATTGGAGCTGGTAAGTGGGTTTTTTAACTCTCAGATCCACACCTTTTGAGCATCCATCATTAACTTTTAACTCCATCAGTATGTTAGAACAATGGTACACTGAACTAATTAGGCTCATTACATAGATTACTGTTGCTTAATGTCTTTTAAAATGTTTTTAATATTGGAATTGTGGGTGACTAGCAATTTCTAGAACAAGCGTTTTAGTAATATAATAATAATAACGTTTTGACTGTTTCCTGCACTTCCTTGTAGTGGCTGCGACCAGAAGAGGGAACTCAAGAGATCTGAAATACTGTACTAGTAAAGAGACTCTTCTTTTGGTATTTCCAAGCTGCATGGAACAGGAGGTACCAGACGGTTCATAAGCAAACCTCCTTTTGTGACATTTCAGGCACAGTTCTAGACAAGGTAGCTGTGACTCAGCTTCTGACCTTTGGAATTTTACCCAGAGCAAATCTCTGCAACTGCTGAAGTTCACCTATAACAAACAGATTTTCTATTTGAAATCTGCTTTGAATGGATGTGTGAGCTGAGTATTTTACAAGAAAGGGCCCATTCATTTGTGCTGAATGTCTACCACACTTGATAATCTCTCAGCGCTTCTAACACCTGCCACTTTACTGAAGGAAATAGGAGTCATCATATTTCCTATTCATAGTAAGTCATTAGTATGGTAAGAGTCCCAAATACATTTTAGGTGAAAAGATCCCTATTTCATAAAAATACCACCGAGGTTTTGGCCCTCCTGGAAATGTCACAAGAGGCAGTGACAAGGTCAATCAGACTGGAAGCCAGGAGGGCCATTTGGCTTGGGCCTCAAGCTCAAAGGGGGCCTCAAATTCAGACACTTGTTAATTTTTTGGCATTTGATAAGTCTCGGAACTTGTTTTTTATGTGCATCCCTATCCGACCAGAAAAGCATGTGTTAAATACAAAAAATTCTAATTATGTTTCACTCTTTTTGGGTGCCTTATTTTGTTTTCACGTGTCTTTTTATTATTATTATTATGGCTAGAAGTCTCAAAAGCTGGAAGTGGCCCGGGCCTCTCTGGACCTCTAAGATGGCCTGGGCAGTGAGATCTGTTTCTGGGTAACATGAATAGATGGATCACAAAACAAAAGTTGTCCTGCTCCACCTGAAAGTCTGAGTGAACTGTATTCCATTATCAGAGGGGTAGCCACCTTAGTCTGGATCTCCAAAAGCGACAAAGAGCCCTGCGACATCTTATAGACTAACAGACGGTTTGGAGCATAAGCTTTCTGCATGCATTTGATGAAGTGGATACAGTATTCACCCACGAAAGCTTACGCTCCAATACGTCTGTTAGTCTATAAGGTGCTACAGGACTCTTTGTCGCTTTTGTATTCCATTAAAACGGTGGTTCCCAATGTGGGGCACACGCCCCACAGGGGGGCAATTTGATTTTTAAGGGGGGCAAATCGAGAATGAGTTTAACAGTGAATTTTTTGCATTTCTTACGGTTCTAGGGGCCTCATATACTTTATTTGCTATTTGTTATTGTTATTTTGCTATTTGCTTTATTTGCTATTTTTTCATATCACTTCATATGATTATTATTTTTTTAACAATTTCTTAGTGATTTCTTCCTCAGTACTTCAACTGTCCTTTCGTTCTTTTATTTTTCTCTTTCATGGATGCCATGTTCTTTGGAAGCTTGTTTAGACCAAGTTAATGGTCTTTTAGGCTTCCTCCACGTGAATAGGAGTTCACTTTTTGAATAATAAGAATTATATGTCACAGGGGGGCATCAGGATTTTAGAGATGCTTAGGTGGGGCATGGCCAAAAAAAGGTTGGGAACCACTGCATCTTGCAGTGTTGAGCAGGTAAAAAAACTCCCACTTAAGCCGGACATCAAGTTACATCATCTCTAGTACTAAGTCATGTCAGAAATTGGGTAACATTCAGTGTCACATGACCAGAAATGGCACAACTTGCAAGCATGTGAAAATGGCTGTCCATTGCCTATCAATATAATTTATATTTGTAAATACTAAACAAAGGATCATATCAGGATAATTCCAGTGAAGTCACCAGTTATGCTGGTTTTTTCCACTAGTGTGAGAGCAGAATCAGACCCAGAATATGTTTTATGCCAGCCCAAGAAAGAGTCTCCTCTGCAGCAAGCATTTCTGATGTAAATTTAATTCAGTAACAGTGTGATCTGCATTTTCACATCGATTTCTGAAATGGCTTAATTCTTTTTTATCAAGAAACACTCCTCTCTGTACAACACCTTGAATTCCCCGTAAGCCAGCACCAAAGCAAGTCAGATCCATCAGTCAGCAATCAGTCAATGCAAATGAATTAAAGGAAGCATTTAGAATTTATTGCAAGCTTTGTCAAAATGTGCCAAGCTGTTAGCATCCTTAACAGCTTCCTGATAGACTTCTTGTCCTTACTACAGCTGGGAGACACCTGCTCTCATTTTTGTATTATTTTTTCCTATTGCATCTTACATTTCAGCATAAATTAGAGCACACAAGAAACACAATGACGGCTTCACGTCTCTAAAGCTGGACCAACATGAATGCCCGAGAGGTGTAATCAGAGCCAAAAGGTGCCTGGGCATGGGTATGGTAGGCACATGGAGCCATCCCCACCCTTATATACACGCCCCCCTCCCCCCCATATACACTTTACAGTCTGGCCCTTAGTGAAGGTAAGAGAATCACCTGGGCATGAGTGAAAGCAGAATTTGGAACAAGCTATAGGATGCTACACCCTCTGTAAAACATGAGCATGGTGATGTTTTCTGAAAATGTGTTTCTGCATTTCACTGCTCTATCACCACAGCAACCTGACTGGACCTATGGCTAGAGAGACAGGAGAGTATTATAATCCATCATTCACTTAGCTAGATTATCTCTATCATAGAGTCTTTCCATTTGCTGCCAGGGTGACCCTTTTGCCTGACCTGCATATGTCACCAAAGGCAGAGTGGGAAAAAGTTGACTGCGTCAATAGGAAGTATTACAGCCGAAGAACAATAATAAACTTCAAGGGCTTCTGAGGGTACGTCTAGACTGAAACCACTCCACAACCCAAGGCAGAGAGTCTCAGAGCCCAGATCAACTATTTGGGCTCATACTCCAGGGCTAAAAATATCAGTGTCGATATTCCCACTTGGGCTGGAACCCGGCCTCTGAAGCTGGAAGTGGAGAGGGTCTCAGAGCCCAGGCCCAGCCTGAGGAGAAATGGTTGACTCAGCGATCCAAGATCCAAGCGACTCCTGCTCCATTTTTTTGTTTTGTTTTTTGTTGTTGTTATTGCTTTGCAACATAGACTTATCCTGAGTAATGACAGACTATTTCTGGAAAATGGGTAAGTTAGTGATTAAAATAAAGAAGACAGGGATGGGGCCCTGTATCGCAGATATGTTTGAATAGTGCCTTGTCTTTAGTTCCAGGTTTTCTGCTTCCCTGAAGAAATCAGACTATTCAAAGAAAAAGGGCTGATGTTTCAATTGCTGTTGAAAGGTGATAAAGTTTGGGGTTACTTGCTCTAGAGATCATCTAGTGAGGTAGATGATGCAGATGGAAAAGATCTGGAAGATGACTTGGGGAGAAAAAAACCCAAATCCCACATCAAAACTCCTCAGCACATTCAGAGAGGTGAGGGAGAAGGGTGTTAGGAATCTGAACCCAGAGCCAGATCTCAGTTTCTGAGTTGGCCTCTCCCACTCTAAATCAGGAGACACAAACCAGACCCAAACACCAAAGTTTGGGGGAGATTTCAGATCCCAAACTGAATTTTGTGCCTTAGGCCCATATCTAGATATAAGTAAACCCCAGCAGATCTAATGCTATCAAGCTTTAATAATATACACATATTATAATATACCCTTACTATAAAAACTCCATGGTCCACCTGTGCCACAGCAACTGTTTTTCTGCATATAAAAGCCAGTGCCAGCATTAGGGGGTAGCAAGCAGGACAGTTACCTGCAGTCCCACATACCACAGGGGGCCCTGTGAAGCTAAGTTGCTCAGGCTTCAGCCCTAGGTGGCAAGGCTCGGGGCCCCAAGCTTCAGCACCGTATAAAACAGCTTTGTCCTTCTGCCCTGGGCTCCCGCAAGCCTAATGCTGGCCCTGCTTGGAGGACTCACTGAAACCTGCTAGTGCCCCCCCCCCCGGAGGACCCGGAGCCAAAGCTGAGAACCGCTGATATAGGATTTAGTATTTGCAAGCATGTCCAAAACCAATGAGGCACTCTGCAAGATCTAAAGATTTAGGATGGCATGTCCAGTATAGGTCAGGGAATTAAGATCAGCATAATAGCAATGAGTATTGTGAAGCAACCCCCCCCCCCAAAAAAAAAATATTAGCCATGACCAGTCATGCATGGAGTGCTGAGAACACAACTAATTAAAGAACAACACTAATCTTTCAGGAAGATTATAAATGTTTATGGTATCAGCATCTGTACTAGGTATTGTAGGGGAGTCTTTTTTTGTGTGTGTATGTAAGAGAGGGATATCACACAATATGTACTTAAACCCATTCCCCTGATAAAATATAGATTTGTAACATCTTATGCCAGTTGTTGCAAGCTATTGAAAGAACATTGTGTCCTGTCACCAGCATAGTTCATTGGATGATTTATGTTATATGAACACATACACGGACTGTATAACTAGAAGACTTTAGTCTTTGGCACTTCTCATGAAAACTAAATTCTGATTCATCATGTTACTCAAGGTTTAGGCCCTGAACTTGCCAAGACTCACACATAAACAAGTAACAAGGCACAAAATTCAGTTTGGGATCTGAAATCAGTGGGACAACTCACAAGGTACAAGATAAGCATGTGTGCAAGGTTTTGCTGGACAGTAACTCCACTGATGATGATGGAGCAATATATATTCTACACACTTCACCATCATCCCCATATTACTTCATCCTCCATTGGTTGACCAAATCTTCAATTTGACCAACCTCAAATGAAACAATTATAAGAATTCAAGAGAAATGATGCAAGGCAAGAGTAGAAAGTTTTGCTGACATATCTATATTGGTTCAGAGGGCAGGAAGGAAGGTTGTGACTTTTTATTACCTTTCTAGAACAGCAAGTGCCTTCAGATAAATGTGTTTATACCAGCATAAAAGTGCTTCACCAGTATAGCTTATTCCATTCACCAAACTCTACCAGCAAAAGCTTGTGCAAGCCAAAAAGAGTTCTCTCTATGCAAAGGGTTTTGCCAGTGTAACTATACCAGAAAATGTTTTACATATAGGCTAGGTGTTGTAACAGATCGCCTTCTCACCCCTCTCCAAACACAGGCAGGAAACTCTATATAGTTCAGCTCTAAACACAGCTTACAGCTCTTTCTCTCACTCCACACTACCATTCCACCACCACCCTGGGCTTCCTGTCTGGCAGGCTTATATCCCCCTGAGGAGGCTGCCAGGTGCAACCCATACAGCTGATTGCTCTGCAGCCCAGGTGGCTTATTAGGCTTTCTGCAGGGAGGTTTGCAGAGGGCTTTTCTCCCTCTTAAAGGGGCGGCAGGCTGGGTCAGGCCCACCCTGCCACACACCTCCCCCCTTAGCCTAGCCCCTTCGGGCTGGCTCGGACCCCTCAATACTTCCCTAGGCTTCGGGTGTCCTGCCCGTCTGTGGCGGAGACCCCTACTGCCTTCTTAGGGCTAGGGCCAGCTTCCTCTGCCTCAGCTTCCCTCGCGGCTGCGGCAGAGAGCCCTACTTCCAGCCTTGTACAATAAAGGCAGGGCATCGGCCGCCCCTGTGCCCTCCGGCACTCACACCACTCGCATGGTGCTTCGCCACACAGGGCAACTTCCCCGGCCTCAGTTTCCCCTAGGCTCTCACAGGAGCTCGGGGCTTCTTCTATGGAGCTCACCTCCTGCCCTAGCCTCTGTTGTTCCTGGCTGTCTAGGTCCTCCCCTTGGTCCTTGGGTCGAGGCCCGCCCCTTCGCTCGGCCGAGCCCCCCTTACGGGTTCTCACACTTGGCCTCGGGGCAGCCCGGGGCCTCGTACCTCCCACTGGGCCCCAGTCCTGCCAATGATCACGGGGCAAGGTAAGCCCTCTGGCACTCTGACCCGCTTCCAGCAGAATCGGCCGCTGATCTCTAGGGAGACCTGTGCCACCCGACAGGTCTTCCTGTCCCCGTGGACACACTGTAGGTCCATGGTAGCCCCCGGGATCAACCACTCGGGGCGGATCAACGCTCTACGGACGAGCATGTAGGGGGAGGCAGAATCCACCACCCCCTGATGGGACTTCCTCCCCACCTGCACCCGCAGGGTGGGTATCCCCTTATGCGGCTTCCGCACCCAGACCTCCATCCACCCACACCAGTCAGTGTAGCCACACTCCATGGCTGGGCAGTCCCGCTTAAGGTGTCCTGGCTTCCCGCACTGCCAGCAGGTAAGCCGGGCAGTTCTCTCTGGTGCCCCTCTGGGCTCCCCATCAGTCCCTTTGCGTCTACCTGGGGGGGGGAGTCCATGGGCCGATGCCCCAAATCCCGGACATGTCGTGGTCGGTCTTCTCCCCGAGGTCCTTCTGCCTCCACATACTCCTCGGTCAGACGCACCGCAGACTCCACCGTCTCCGGCTGGTGCCTCCTGACCCAGGTGCGCACGGTCTCGGGGAGTCTGAGCAGAAACTGCTCCAGTATCAGGGAGTCCATAATTTCCTCCCCTGACCGGGCCTCCGGCCTCAGCCAATGCATCGTCCAGTCTCTCAGCCTCTGGGCAAACGCCCGGGGCCACACCGCCTGCGTCCAGCGGGCTGCCCGTAACTTCTGCCGGTATTTCTCCGGTGATAAGCCGTCCCGGTCCAAGATGGCCGCTCTTACAATGTCAAAGTCTTGGGCCTCTACAGTGCCCAGGGCCATATAGGACGCCTGGGCTTCGCCCACGAGGTAGGGAGCAAGCCGGAGTGCCCGGCTGCGGTGGCTACCCTCTCAAAAGTCCCCAGGAAAGCATCGGAGTCATCTGCCGGGCTCATTTTGCAGAGTCCCCAGCCCGGCGGCCGCATGCCCTCTCCTGCCCCTTGACTCACCAGGTGCTGCAGGAGAGTTGCCTGGGTCTTTGCTTGCTCCTTGATAAAGTCCTGCAGCGTCTTCTGCTGCTCGGCTTGAGCCTGCTGCATCTCCTGCTGGGTCTGCTTCTGTTGCTCCATGAGCCACTGCAGGGTCCCCTCCATCTCTGGGCCACCAGTTGGGTTGCTGGTGTAGCGATCCCACCTCTGACACCACGTGTAACAGATCGCCTTCTCACCCCTCTCCAAACACAGGCAGGAAACTCTATATAATTCAGCTCTACAGCTCTAAACACAGCTTACAGCTCTAAACACAGCTTACAGCTCTAAACATCTCTTTCTCTCACTCCACACTACCATTCCACCACCACCTTGGGCTTCCTGTCTGGCAGGCTTATATCCCCCTGAGGAGGCTGCCAGGTGCAACCCATACAGCTGATTGCTCTGCAGCCCAGGTGGCTTATTAGGCTTTCTGCAAGGGAGGTTTGCAGAGGGCTTTTCTCCCTCTTAAAGGGGTGGCAGGCTGGGTCAGGCCCACCCTGCCACAGTGCGCAGGGGTCATTCACCAACCAGTCCACCCCTTCATTGCCAGGCAGCAGCCTCTTAGACTTAGGCTGAAGTGGTTTGCCCCTTCTCATGACTCAGCCCTCAGGCCATTTGACTTATAGGCTGCATCCCTTCCAGGGTAATAAAGAGCCCAATGGAGCAGAAGTCCAATAGCCTTATCTCACACCTTCAGCCCCACTCTGGGCTTAGTAGTCCTTGTTCCCTCCTTGGTTTAGGGAAGCATTTACATCCCCGCCCTTCAGGGTTGGTAGGGGAACCAAGGCCCTCCCTATACATTGGGTTCTGGCCAAAGGACCCTGTATTAAATAGCTAAGAGCTGCTCCTCAGACTCACTGCTGTTTCCCTGGACCACAGTCTTCAACTGACTCCAGGCCCCTTTTTACAGAGCTATTTCCTGTGCTTTCTCCCTGGATGTTCTGGCTCCTTGTGTCACTTCCTTCCAATTTGCTGCTGATGCAGGATCCCTTCAAGCTCCCTAGCAGCACACAGCTCTCGTAGGCTGGGTCTCTTTCATCTAGCTCAGCAGTCCCATCCTAGGTTTCTTTCCTTGGAAGTCTCTTTCTAGGAGCACCCTTTCCCCTCTAACTGACCTCTAGTAGCCTTTTATCAGATCCAGGTTCCCAGGTACCTGCCAGCCAGATCCGTAGGCAGGAATTGCTTACAAGTGGACCACCATGGAGACATTCTCCTGAAAGAGGCCCATCATGAGTAGACTGGGCCCTGAATCCCCTTAGAGGGGCCAGCCATCCCATAACACAAGTCCTAACAGAACTATATAGAAGTGAAGAATCAGAGACCTGGGAGCCAGCTACTCCCGTTTCTAATGCTTGTGGATAGTAACCAAACCCATTTTCAACAGAAAATGTTGATCCCATTGAAATGTAGATTATGCTTCACAAATCAAACTCTGCGAAGACTTCAAACTGCTGCAGGGAGAAAAGTATTTGGCTGTTAAGAAAAGATAAAAAGCAATTTCTTCTCAGAAACACTAAACGTCTGTCTGACTTGCTCTGCAAAGGCAGATTGTAACTCTCTTGGGACAGGGACTGAGTCTTCACGGACGTTTAGACAGTGCCAAGCACACTGCAGACACTCAATAAATCAGAAGCTGTCTCCATAAAAGTCTGCATACATTTCACTAAATCATTTAAGCACGTGTGTAAGTAACTGTGTGCATGACCTTCAAGTGGAGTACAGTTGAATTCCATAGCAACAGCAGTGACATTAGACAAAATAAACACTGTCTTTAGAATTAACTGCTAGAGAGACCACGGCTTTCAGCTGCACCAACCCCTACTGCTTTCTGGTTCCAGCATTGAACCCGCTGCTCATTTCCCATCATTGAAGAAGTATTGTCCGATGGGTTAAAATGAGGCAATTTCAATGGGGAAAATGATGCCTTCCTCAATGGGGAGGATATGTTTAGTTACATTTTTAGTCCCATAAGGCAATCATTTCTCCATGTGTATTGCATTTGTATTAGCGATGGGTGAAATTCAGCGTAGAACCTTTGTAACATGCAAGTCTCTGCTGCCCCTGTGTGAATGAATGGGATGAACACCAAACCTTGCACAAGCCTAATAGACTGGTAATACAGACAGGCCAGAGAAAGGTCCAGGAGAGCTGGTCAGTGCAGTTTCAGTGGCCCTACTACATGATATGAGCAGTAAAGAGTGATTGCAACAGCTATCCTAGCAACAAGGTGCTGGTATACAAGAACCCAGTCATTATAGGGGTCATAGGTTAGTTGTGTAGCTTTCATCTGACTTATCCTCTCCTTCACAGTACACCCAAAGAGAGGCTGCATAATTGGGATTTATTCAGGCTAAATTAATTTCACCTAGTGGACTTAATCCTGCTCCTAAAAATCCCCTTTACGCCAGTGGAAATGGGACCCAGGCCATTTGCAGTAATCCCTCCATCACAGGTTAATGTCTCTTTCGTGTCCTTTAGAGATCACTTGGAACCCAAGAGTTTGTCATTATATATTCAAACGCCCATTATGTTCACAACATACACACAAAGAAAGGAGATAAAAAACAGAGTACTCCTTCTGGGAGGTTGAAATGTAACACTGCTTTATTTCTTAGAATTCAGAACAATAAACACGAGAACTCCAGAACAGAAAGAGACAAAGCAGGCTGCTCCCTAAAAGGACAGAGGAACAGCTCCATTAACTGTACTCTATGCTGGCTTTCTGCAGACTGTCTCTGATCGCACATTTCCGGACAGAGCCTCCTACCCTCTAATCAGAACCAGGAAAGCCCCACTGCCACTCTGAAGAGAGAAGCTCACAATTCCAACTCAGTCTTCAAAACACCGTGCCCCTCATGTTGCTATCTGATCTTGGAAATATTAATTAATTAAACATGTAGTTCTACTGTGAAAAGTACCTTGTTCCTCAACAGAGTCTACTACTTAAGACTGTGTTCCTTTGTTTCTTGGTTCCCTGCAAAGCTAGCAAAGTTAAGAGTGTCCTTCTCCTTATGTATCATCCTTGCAACTGGTTAGTAAGTTCTTCTGAGTTATTCCTATAGAAGATCATTGTGAGAGGGTGATACACAGATTGAACAGAGGACCTGGTTTACATATTACCAATGATGATGCAAAAGGGACAAAAGTAATTTTCTGTCAAAATCTAATGGAAAGTGTTCAGCCAGCTCTAGTGCTTAATATTTTAACCTGATTTCAATTCATGGCGGTGGTTGCCAGGCACTTCTGATTCTGACCATATCTTCACTGCTAACACGTGTATGTTTTTAACATCAGGATAACTCTGTTGGTGTAAAATCCTAGGCTTTGTCTACACTGCACTTCTGTTGGTAAAATTTTTGTTGGTCAGAGGTGTGGAAAAAATCCACCCCTGACCAGCCTAAGTTTCATTGACAAAATGTTGGTTTGGACAGTGCTATGTCGGCCGGAGGTGCTCTCCTGCCTACATAGTTACCACTTCTCATTGGGGATTATTTAATTATGCCAGCAGGAGAACTCTCTCCTGTTGGCAAAAAGTGGCTACACAGGAGACAAGACACAGTGGCTTTACCTCAGAGTAACTAGTGAAGATCAACTCCAGGAGGTGCATAGGATTGAACTTGACTACCTCCTAGAATGATCAAGGTAAAAACTACCTAGGCCGTGTTTCCACTGAGATTTTACATCAAGATAGTGATCTTGGGTTAGCTGATCATGTCAAACCACTTCTTTCTCTTTTGCAGGGAAGACAGACGGTCACAGCATTGCTGGCATAAATGTGTTTGGTTAAGGATATGATTTTTGGCTGGCAAAGCTATGCCAGCAAAATCCCTAGTGGAGACGTAGTTATACTGGGAAAAAAGTTGCTTTGGCAGGATAATTTATTTCTCTCAGAGAACAGATCTAAACTATACTTTAAAAAGGGACTTTTTACCGGTATAAACTGCATCTGCATTAGGAGGGTTTGCCAATGTAACTATACTGGCAAACTTAATTGAAGACAAGCATGATGGACCATGCACACTAATTAACCTTGGAAAGTGCCCCCGGAAGTTGTCTGGGCAACCACACAGACTTCTGGCCTGCTATGACTGCAAACTACACCTTGTTTAATCCTCTCCAGTCTCCGAACCCAGATCTAACCCCATCTCCGGATTCCAGCCTGGTAACTACCTCTGATCTCCAGTCTGACAACAGCCTGACTAACACCTGACTCTTGCTGATCAATCCTGGCTCTAGTGATTGTTCTGATCCCTGCTCACTGACTACTACCTTGTGGACATCCACTCAGTTGTGACCACTAGAACAGACTGCACATGCCTTGGTCTCTTACAGTAAGTGCCTAGCTTAAAGCACTCATGTTTGATGACAGGGTCCAAATGACATGGCCAGAATCACAAAAGAAGACTGTGAAAGAACCAGCAATAGAACCTACTTCCCCTAATTCCCAGTCCTTTAGCAAAGATGGACTGTTCACTTTGGCGAGTAGATCCAAGCTAGTAAGACTCTTGCAAACAGCACGGGGACGGCACTGAAGGGCTGGAGTCAGAAGGCAGTACTCGTGGTATACAGCTTTCTGCTTCTTTCGTGCCTGTCACTGCTGTGGTTGGGCAGTTTCAGCTATCAGGACCTGGCTTCCAGCTCATCTCACTCCCCTACTGGGTAGACAAAGCTGATGGGGCCACACTGAAGTCCAGTGGGGATTTTGAGTGAGGAGCAAGGTCCCCAAAAAGCCAAAATTTGGATATTAAAAAAAAATCAATAATACCCAGATACTGGCTTTTTCATAACCTAGGAATTTTTCAGAGACAACTGGTTAATAGGTAAAATGAAGGAATTTATGTATGAGGATGTACAAGAGAGGTATAAACATAAGTTCAGCTGCAATAACCAAGGCTTAAAAGAATTATAACATTTCTCCTGACTCTCAGTCTAGTGTGTAGAAGAGAAAGATGTAGCATAAATAACTTTGCAACAATTACCTCAGTTATAGAAAAATAATTCTGGTCCAAATCCTGCCTTTAGCTCATGTCGGTGACTTCAAATGAGAGCCACTTCCTTACTTCTGAATGCAGAATTTAGCATTCTGTGCTGGAAAGATCTCATGCCATACATGAAAGATTCAGAGGTAGGAAGGACAGTGTCAGTCTTGTTAGCTTCTTGCTATGCACATTGAGCTTCACCATATTCATTATCTCTGAGCAGTGGCAGAATTATATCTCCCTTGCGTAACAATCATGGGAGCTTATAAGAAGGACATTGATGCATCATTTTCATTCCAAGGCAATTTAATTGTACTCTGGCTTGTAGCAGCTTTGCTTAGTGATATCCACATGTTAGAGAAACCTTCCTTGGGGCACAGACACATGAATTTATCTCTGTGCCAATAACGATGAGCCTTATGACAGTATTTGTATATTTGTGCGCTGCTTGAACAGAGACCCATTTCATAGCCTACAATTCAGCATCCAAATCAGTGACAGGCAAAGACACGTAGCATAAAGTCAGTCGATTGGTGATTGCTCCTAACCTTAAAGGTGAGGGTTAAATTAGGGAATCCTTGTAGTTCTATGACGGGCAAGGAAACAGATGGCAAAGAAATTAAAGCATTCACCAGCCATATGGAAAAATCTATACCCTATGTTATTCCAGGGGAAAGAATTTTGCAGCTAACTACTGATGGCTATTCCATGTTAGTGTATCAGTTCTCCCATAGAAAAAAATTCATGCTGGTAGAACATAGAATGCAGAACTTAACTGTAGAGCACCAAAGAGGTGAAAATTACAGAATTAAATAGCACGATTGAAGGGTAGCCAGCAATCAGAGCCATCTTAGAGGCTACTCATTCAGGGGCAGAATTTGGCCCTATACTGAGAGCAGAGAGAGGAGAGATGATTATACAGCTAGGCATACTCACAGCAGCAGGAAAGTCCATATCCCTCTGTCATAAGTGTAAGGTGCTGGAGAAGGTTAATGTTACCTGAGAACAAGTGACATAAGAGCTTCCCTGCCATGAGGGAGGGAGGGAGTTTAGAGTTAGTTTCAGTTTTGGGCTTGCCATGCAACATGGGCAAGGGTCCGGGAGCCCATCTCTAGCTGTGGAGATGACTCAACTTTCCTTCTTATATTCCTACTTAACTGACTGTAAGTGATCTTTTGACTTCTTAAGCCTGTGCCTATTTGGGGTGTCTCTGTCCATTTCAGATGAGAAGTTAGAGAACTCTAAATTGTAAGCTGTACTGTGCCTATGTTCTATGCTCTTTTCTTTATTAAATCTTGTAGTTATAAAACGTTTGCTTTACTTCCCTTAAGGTTTGAAGAGAGGAGGGAGGGGGGAGGTAGGAAAGAGGATCAGCTCAGGGTAGTAGTTGAGGAACGGCATCTGTCTCTCTCTCTTCAGCGAGAAGAGAGGAGGGGGGAGGTGACACAGCCTCCAGGTGTCTGACTCTGGCTCTCAGGGAGGGGGGCAGAGTTAGGGTTTTGGGGAGTCTGAGTACCCCAATCCAGGGCCTTGGATATCTACTCAGATGGTGGCAGCCGTGGTTCCCCAAGTTCCCAGCTGGTAAAAAGGGGGGAGTCTTGGGGTGTAGAGAATTAACTTGGCTGGGAAGCAGCTAAGTTAAGTGGTCTGGCTAAAAAGAGTTCTTTTCTCTGTACTCAAGAGCACAGAGACTGGGGTACCCCCTCTTATACCCTCTTTTCCAGGAATGTGCCAAACTACAGTCATGCAACCTGATATAAAATTCTAGGGAGGCAGAAATAGTAGGAGCTCAAGCCCTGTTGTTTCTGGGTGTTTTGCTTTCAGTGACCCTTTCATATATAGATCTAAGCAGGGAGAGGCCCTAAACAGTGCTTTGTTATATGCCCCCCACCCTTCAAGTCAGAACCCAGTTCACCTTCTATCATATTAACAGCAAAAGTATGTTCCTTGTTCCTGTGAGGGGCATGGTGGGATCGGGAGAAGGAGCAGATATTTGCCATTGTGTTGCCTGTGTGGGGTAGAATAGTGTAGAGGAGCTAGGAAGCAGGACTAAGCAATGCTCCTTACTGCTCCTCCAAAAAAGAGCAGCATATCTTGCCCCTTCATGGCATTAGATATACACTGAGTCAAAAGGCCTGGCCATGCTCTCTAGCTGGTTAATCATGATCCTTGGGGGCTGCAAAGCACTGCCCAGGGCATTGTCCAAGCACCTTCTGATTGAACACGACTGCACTGAACTTTAGGTGGAACTTCAGATTTTCAAAAAGTATATAAAAGTTGAGGTCACTAGAGAATAAAACCCAACCCTCATTAGCAGCTGTGAGTGCTTTTTAAGCTAGCTGGTTTCAGGCAGCAGAGAGGCTTTATGCACTTGAGAAGCTAGCTATCAATTTACACAATGGTTTGGACGATGATGGAATGGACAAGACTAATTGGTAAAGTCTGGCCTTGATTTGGCCTGTCAGTGAAATTTTGATCATGTTTTTGACCAAGAGAATGTGTTCCAAGGGATGAATCAGTTGAGAAAAAAACATTCTCTCACCTACTAAGCCAGTAAAGCAAAAGAGCTAAGATTTTTCCCATTAAAAAATAGCAAGAGAGTACAGGGGGGGGGTCTCATTTTACGCTGGGATTAGGTTCTAAAGTCAGCATGTAAAGTGAAAATGGTGTAGAGTCAAAATTACCCTTGAAAGTCCCTTAAATGGCCCATAAAGTACAGTTCTGTGTGTACAACCCTGTGCAGTACTATGAATGTATAAATATATAATGTAGACAGTAATGTACAGTATATAATAGAGTACATATGCAAAATATAAATTTTACAGTATTTTTAATTACATAAAAGAGACAGATGAATGAAAGAATAAAAAATGAAAACAGTACAATACTATAAACCTGAACAGTCACCATTCATCCTGTATACTGTATTCTTGCTAGTCTTGTACTGTATACACTCCAATGAATAGTCTTCCTCTTCTCCTGACAATACTATTGGGGGGTCGTCAGGGCTTGATGTCAATCCAGGAGATGATGGGCCAGGCTTGGGTGATGGAGAGTGAGTCGTAGATGAAGTGGTTGGCTCTGGTTCAGCTCGAGAAGTTGATTGTGTAGGCTCATCTGCTGCTGGTTGTTTTTTCTTGAAAAACATGGTGATTGGCAACTGTCGCTATTGTCTCTTAAGCTGTTCAAACATTTCTTGGTATGGTCTCAAATCATCGGTAATACTATGTGTGATTTTGAGGCTTCATTCCATAGAGGAATCGTTTTCAGAAATTAAATCATTCAAGTTTTTCACTGCTTGGAACACTTCAGCAAATTTATGAAGATTCCACCTTGCTGGCTCTTCCTCTTCATTGTCATCATCTTCATTTTCTGTAGACAATTTTGTCAGTTCCTCTAACCCTTCGTTAGTCAATGTTTTTTTTGATGCAAATGTTTTTTTTTATGTTTTTTTTTGTCAATGATGCGACTACCCTGTAATGAAAACTTAATTGGAAATTTTTAGGATTTTGAGAAGTCAGATTGGACTAATAACCTTTGAGCAAGAATGGAATAGTCTTGGAGATCATATACTATGTCTAGTATAGCTGTATTTTGCCTCTTATTGATACCAGTATTTCTCATCTACCAGTGGTTGCAGATATCTAAGGCTGTATAGGTCAGCTTTTAGGTAGAATAGAAATCTGAATAAACCCAGGTTCTGCATCCCTAAGTGTGACTTGCCTTACTTATACATACACCAGTCCTAGAACAGAGGTGGTCAAACAGCCTGCAAGGGAATCCCATTTTTCAGGAATTTTAGCCCAACCTCAATGCCCAGTTCCAACAGAACATGTTTGCCTTAACAGTTCTCTCTAATCAGTGACCAATGCAGAGAGCAAACTCTTCTGCTCTTTGCAACAGCTCTTTCTCCAAAGATTGTTGCCTCTACATGGAACCTTGCATAATCCAACATTAACATGGCATGCATCAAGACTGAACATTTGCTCACACACTAAGGAAGAGAATTTGGAAGACTATGCATAATATCACCACATGGTAACATGTGACAGAAAATCAGTGTTCCCCTAGAGTCTGAAGATAGACACAAAAAGAAAATTCTATCAGCCCTTTCTGAGAGCACTCACTTTTGCCAGTCTAGTTTGTGGTGGTGGACAGGAAGGAAGGAGTCTTCTACTTATAGCACAGACTTCCCCTAAGCTCAAAAGGCATGCTTTAAATTTTCAACTCATCTAAGAAAAAACTAAAAGCACATCAACGTGGGTTAACATTGGGGTAGCGATGGATAAAATTGTGCCAACCCCCAATTCCTATCTAATCATGCATCACAAAATATAATATATTTTGGATCTTTTTATGAGAATAAAATAAATTTTGTTTGCCACCCATTTGAAATTGTATATATTTTAAGTTACTAAGTGCTAAAAGGTGTTGTCTCCATGGGTTCCTCTTTCACTGTCATATATCAACCTTAGAAGACAATGATGACAGACTAACACTATCAATGGATGGATCTTTTTCACTAGTCTTTTTCAGCATTAATAGCAGTAGGGGATAGCTAGAGTTAGTAAATGGAAGGAAAAAAAAGCAAAGATCTGAAAGCCAACACACTAGTAAAAATAGTGTCATAACTAAATACTTTTGGGTTAATTAGCTATTTTCTTACTTAAGAACCTAACTAGAGCTGGTCCCAAAAAAGCAGGATGAAATTGTGAATTTTTTAATTTTTCCCTTTTTGTCAATCAACTCCACAGCTGATCAAAAGAGGGAGGGTGGAAAACACATGGTGAAACATTTTTTCATTAAAATATCAATAAATTTTTTTCAGGTGAAATATCATCCAAATTTTGGAATTTGAAAACTTTCCACCCACCCGAATTCCAACTCACTGGATATTTTACCTCACCTTGTTCTAAAATTGCATATGCTTCACCTCATACCATTTGAACTTGACTTTCATTCTAAGTGAGGGACATCTGAGACCTTTTAGCTGGGCTACATACTCAGCCATCCAGAATAGCCTGAGATTTTGCCTCTGCTCTCAGCAATGGGTTGCTCCTAGAATAAGACTAAATTTATTTTCATTCTTCCCAACAGACCTTTGAGACTCTTCATCCTTTTCCTTGATGACAGTGTGGGGCCAACATATCATTCTAAGGTACCTGTCCATCCAATTTCACACATTTAAATTAGTTCAGTGAGCCCAAAAATAATTGAAAAGATTTGTCCATCCCTTTTTTAAGAGGAGCTCATAAGGGACAACACTTTTCAGAACATATTTTGACAACGTGGGTCAGACAAAGGAACACTGAATTCAAATGCACACATTAGTTATATTTTTGAAGTAACAGAATGGAAAAGGGCTAAAAATGTTCTTTCAAAAAGTCAGGTGCTTTCTCTCTAACACACAGGAAGTATTATATGTAGCTTTATCTTAAATTGACTCCTCTCATTTAAAATGTACACAATATTATCCCACTAAATTAGAGACCAAACTTGCTATGCTTTCATGGACAGGAATTCTATGCACCGAAGTGAGCATCCTGCAGCTAGAAAGGTAGCAGGAGTAACTGAAAACTCAGTTGCCACAAGTATATTTGGTAAGTTTTATGAACACTATATTATCTAACGATTCTAGAGGAGAATCTGTCCTTTCTTCATCCTTTCATTCTGCTGTCTATATAAAATAATGATTTGCCCTTTATACAAGGGAAAATCACTTGAAAATTGTTCAGGAAATGAAACGTGCTTCCTGAGCAGCTGAGGTTGTGAGCGGATTTCTCCATCCTAACTGACAACCCAATTAGTGACAACGCTAAAGAGACCCTTCACCAGAATCATGCTGAACCATTGCCTTCTTTCTGGCAACATGACTGAATTGCCAGTTTAGTAATTACAGCAAATGCACTAAATCTTCCATCAGTGTTGTTCTAATTGAACATACTTAAATAAGGGCCTTGTGATATATCTTCCAATATGCTGCAGAAATTAAAGCAGCGGAAAGAGTTCAAAGCCATTTTGATCTCCAGATGCAATAGGTCAGCATGACCTCCCTGCCCTCTTGTTAAAAGTTTTGCAAATGAGGAAAGTATCTATTCTACATGGAAAACTAAGTATTTTAGTTAGGATTCTTGATTTTAAAATCCACCAAGATATTTTGCTTTATAGGTGCTCTGTGATTTGAAGAGCTCCTTTGAATTATGATTTGATTATACAATAGAAACACTAAATATAATACTATTTTACTTAGTTGTTCTATAGAAGCCTGAACATTCTGGGGAAACTCATAGATGATTTTTACATTATTTCTGATTTCACAATGACTTTGATGCCTGTGGTGCATTTTCCTCATGCAAATACTGCGCCTTTTTCTTTGTATATTCTACCTTCAAATCTCTCAGAATTCTGTTGTCTAGTGCATGCAACCATTGTGTGTTAACTTCAGAACAGATGGTCAAAATGGAGACAAACAGGATGCTCTCTCCCCCCCCCCCCAAAGACACTTTGAAATGTTAACAGGAAAGAACAAAATAAACATAATAAAGTCAGATAAAAAGCATAAACTTGCTCTTGTGTATGGAAAAGTACAATGCCTTTATGTAAGTGATAGCTGACATGATTTTGAATTTAGAGATTTAAAAGCCAGGAAGTATCATTATGATAATCTTATCTGATCTTCTGAACAATACAGGCCATAGACCCCATCATTTATGGATCAAGCCAAGTACTTTTTTCAGCTTTAGCATATAATTTAGAAAAATAGGGGGAAATAGGAGAAATGGATCAAATCTTTTTACTAATGCACAGGCTATGATGCAACTGCAGGAAAACAGCCTCCTATTCTGCACAGAGATGGCCTGATCCTGTGCTTCTTGTGATTTGGATGTGAAAGGTATTCAGAATTGGACCCTAATTGTTTAATATAATCAAACAGTATGTATTGTAATAAATCCTCAAATATTCCTGATACTGAAACAGGCTCTCATAAGCGAAAATCACTGCCTTCCCACAAGTGAGTGCTCGGGGTCACCCTAGAGACAGACATGCACTCTGAGCCTTCACATGGTGACATCAGGAAAAGCCATTTCAAGCTTCAAGAGAAAGGATTAGAAGTGCAGGAGGTCAGTAAACACCATCAGTTGCTATGTAGCACTAGAGTCAGAATGGTGGATTAAATGAGAGGGGGAATCTGGAGAGATGCTGTTCACTGCATACCAGAGAATTTCAAAACAGAAGAAAAGTGACATTTTCCTGACATTACCCATAGTGAAAATATTTGGCTCCCAAACTACATGTGCCCTCAGATCTGGCAAGACTGTGGACTTCAAGTCAGCATTCATTAATAGAGTTCACCTGGATTTTTATAACAACAATGCTAAGATTTGCTCTGTGAAATATGTGAGCTTTGCATGTTGGGATATGCATGGGAAGAGCCCCCATCTACAGGAATTAGCAATTTGTTGCAGCTTGCTGTTCTTAATCCAGTTGTTTTAAAAATAATAATTTTGGCTTCAAATGTGAGGGAAAACATAGGTGTCATCAGATTACACGCTCTGTATTTCTTTATGCCGCACAAATAAAGAAATCAGGTCTTGCTTAGATTGAAGTGTTATTGTCTTTCACAATCAAAATATAAGTATATAAACTACCTAAATACTGTACCAGGGCCTGATCCTACACATCCTATTAGGATCACAATTTGAGTTTTAGGTCATGTGGTTACTTCAGTCAGGGCCGGCGACAGGAATTTTGGGGCCCCGTATGCAGATCGTGCGCCCCTCCCCCCCCCGGTCACCGCCCGCGGGGCCCCCCCCGGGCCGGTCTCCCGCTGCCTGCGGGGCCCCCCAACCCCCGCATGCGCTCTGGCCACATGGCCCAGCCAGGAGAAGCAAAAGGGGACGGGGGGAGGCTGCTGGGTGCCAGGGGAGGGGGCTGACGAGCAGTGCAGCGGCTGCCCGGAGCCACGCCTTGCTCACAGGCCCGGCGACAAGGGGGTACAGCTGCGTACCGGGCCCGCCCAGGATTTAAGGGGGCCCCCCCTTAAGTCTGGGGCCCAGTACAGCTGTACCAGTTGTACCACCCTGTCGCCTGCCCTGACTTCAGTGGGAGCTTGAGGTGTAAAAGGGATTCAGCAACAACTCCGTAACTCAGAATATCCAAATCAATTATTTTGGGGGATGACAGGATCCTTAGGTCTAAAATAAACATGCACAGAGACACACACACAGACACATTCACATGAAAACATCTTTAAGGTCTGCAAGCTTCTCACTTTCCCAACAGTCTACATCTACCTTTAAAAAAAAAGTGTCTGAAAATTTCAAAGGCTAATGTGTTCTTTTTAGTGCTGGTGGAAAATTTTCAGATAAAACATTTTTGCCAAAAATGCAGATTCAGATCAATGAGAACATTTTGCAAATCCATGCTGAATTCCCCAAATTTTGAGGTTGAAAAAAATATCTGAAAATGATGAAATATTTATGTCTGATATTTTTTAAACAAAGCATTTTATTTTAAACAATTTTTAATTTTTAATTTTTCTTTGATTTTTTTGAAAGGTAAAATCCTCAAATGAAATAAAACATTTGTTTGGGGTCAAGCAATTTTTGATTTGCAAAACATTTTTTAAATGTTTATTTTGCGTTGTCCCAAAATGAATTCCGTCCCCCATGTGAGACAGAGATACATCTATACAGTACAACTTGTGATCATGTAAATAAAAGTAACATTATTAAGCAGTCATTCAGGTAGCTGATTGCACATTAAAATGAAGCTTTCACATTTCTGGATCTCTATGAGCCTGATTCAAACACACTGAAATTAAGGAGAGGCTCTCTTTTGACTTCAATAGACATCTAAGCTGTTAGGCCCCAAGTACATAACTCTACAACAAGATGAAAAACAAAGGCATCTCTAATGAAAATAATAAAAGCTAGCCTGGGTTTTGAAAGGTCCTGAGAAGTGAAATGATCCACAAGAAAAATTCCTGGCACCAGAAATATAAAACCAACATCAGCAGAGACGTATTTCCAATGTATCAAAACAAATGAAATGTTTAAGGTATCTTGAACAAAATAATGTTGCTTACCAGTCAATATAGAGAGCATTTTTGCCAATTTCAAAGATAATCAAGTTAAAATGTGTCATTAATTGATGAAGTGGTTCTTCTGATAAAGCAATGGAACCAGTGGCTTTCATTATCATGAAATATGATGGACTTCTGAAAAGAGATACTCACTTACAGAAAAATAGCCATGGTAAGAACTGTGAGGTCAGAGTTGATCACAGCCTCTTCTCCAAAAGCAGAAAGAACTATTTTTGAGGACCGCTGTCAAGATCTGAAAGGGAAAAATAGGGATAAAGAGAAATTCTGAGTAAAAATAAATTAAAACAAAAACAAAAAACAGATGGTCATAGTAAATATTGTTAAATACTTGGAAATCCAAAAAGCACAACAATAAATTTTAGATGACACAAAGCAGAGGTAAGTTGTAACCAAAACCAAATACAGAATGCTTCCTTTCCTATCACTCAAGTGAATTATGCAAATGGTGTTATTTGTGCTGAGAATATAAAACTTGTCACATACATTACACATTCACATAATTGTCATATTCAATACAGCGAGACCATCCCAGTATTAAACATGAAGATGTTACAACATGGGTTTCATATTAATACCCCTCATTGTAATATATGAACACTCTACCGTGCATGTACAGTACAAGTATTTTTTGAATATCTGACATTTTCTATCTTGTCAGTTTCACCATTGCACTGTAATAATTTCTCCTTGTTTCAGTGACTATTGCACATGGCGGATGAGAGGGAATAGTTAAATACTGCTGTATGGGTGTGAATAGGAGTTGTCCCTCTATGGTACTGGTACATAGATGGATATAAAATTATGATCCAGATCCAATTTTAATCAAAATCAAGAATGATTTGAATCTGTGGCTTTGGTTTGGTACACTATAGATATAGGGATACTCACAAAGTTCAGATACAGATTCAAACCTACCCAAACTTAAAGGGTTTTTAATTCAGTGTTTTGGTTTGGGCCATCCCTTTGAGAAATCTGAGCATTTTTTCTTCCAAACTGGGGATTTTATTTGCTTGTTTTAAAAAGGAAAAGCTAAATAAAGAAGAAATGATTTGGTGATGTAGGGCAAAGAACCATTTTAAAATGTAAATTACTTTATTTTTCAATTTTCATCTATCAGTGAACTCCCAGACAACCATCCTGCATCCATGTTACAGAGAGATTTATCCCACAAGGCCACAAGAGGGAGATTGGCGACTCCAGCTGTCCAGTTCTGGAATCCTGTTTTTCCGAGTGAGTGTCTGTCTGTAGTAGTCCCTGAAGAAAGTACAGTACATATTCCAATCTGTTCCTTCTAAATAATTCACTTTGTATCAGAGCAACTTGTCACTGTTAGCTTTCAGAACAAACCAGTCACCAATTACTATAACAAATTACAGAACAAACCAGCAATGCAAGTACTGACTCAGAGAGTAACCGCCAATAAGGAGCTTCGCTGTAACTAGAGCTCGGCCAAAAGCAAAACCCCAAATCCAAACATCTCAGAAGTATGCAGAAATTTGGCTCTTGTACCCATTTTGCAGGGTGTGCCCACCTCTAATTGTAATTGAGAAGACCATGGCAGTCACCAAGGAATATGATCATTAAATGTGTTTTCAACAGGAATACAGACACACACATACAAAAGGTTGCATGGAGTTATGAGTTCAATGTTTATGTTCTGAGGGGAGAACAGATACAGGTGATTGGTGTTATCCCCATAGGATGTAAAACATTGCTTGCAGTGATTTTTTTACTCAAGTATAAACACTTTTAATTTAAATAAATGGTGACAAGCCAATAGCAGATTCTGATTTGTTAGGCTTTCCCATCCCATGCACATGAAGAATTAAGATCGAGAAGTCCCTGTATCACTGGTGGCCTATTGCAACTTTACGCATAGTAACTACTTAATTATAGCTTTAAAAAGTGAAAGGGGCAGATTTTCATTGCTGTACATGGAGATTGACAGAGCCCCATTTATTTTACTTGCGTGACTAGCTTAATTGAAATCAATCACACATATGAATAAGGTGATAAGGATTTTCCCCTTGGGTATGAAACTCTTGTTTGCTGTAATAGTAGAATGAATGCATCTAATTCCCCATCATAGTTATACCACCAACTAGCTCTCATATAGAACTTGTCATCCATAGATTTCAAAGAGGTTTACAAAGCAACTCAGGATCATTACCTCCAACATACAGATAGGAAAACTGAGGCAAAGAGCAGCAAAGGAACAGGCCAGTGGCAGAGCTGGGAATAGAACACAGATCTCTGAATCCCCATCCACTCCAAATATTGTATTGAAATGTTTTCCCCAAAGTCCAACAGGCAGAGTTTCCTTTAAAGTTTTAAACAGCCATGTTGGTAAAGGGAGTTCGGGAGAAGGAGCAGTGGGTAAATTTGGCTTCAGTAAAAGAAATGCAGAAGGAGAGGATTGGGTGAGTCATGTTTGTTTAATGGGTTTTCAGTGGTGAACATGTGGTTTGAAAAGAGAATTCCACATGGAAGACCCTTTTGAAGGACTGCTCCTACCAGAGCCTGTGTTAGAGTTGCAATGGTATCTGGTAAGCTCATTAGCATGTGTGTAGGTTCTTCTTTGTTTTGTCTGTAATAAGTTTACCCCATGAATAAATAAGCATGCATAGAAAAAGCTGGGAGGTAGTTTATCTGGGGACAGTTACAGTGTTAGTCTCTTCCAAGAAAGCACACAGGGGACTTTAGGAACAACTTTTAGCTATAACTGTGCAGTAAATCTTGAGTATGCAGGGAACATGTCCCCAGCCTCAAGAGTGAATGTTGAAACTCAGCCCAACTCCATTTTTAAAAGAAATACATGTTGTGAGGTTATGCTCCATATTCTTCATATCATAACACTATTTCTATAAATATGGCATAACTAGTGTTTTATACAAGACAGGTCAGGTGAGATATCATTGAAAAGGTTATGATTTACTGAACACAGTTAACCAGTTTGTATTCATCTATCAGTTCTGTATCTAAAGTTATGAATATTGACAATGTATGTGTACTGTGGGAACACCCACCAGACAGTAGGCAATCAGCCCGAATGGGACATTAGGAGAGACAATCAAATGGGTCTTAGAAGAAGCTGATCTCTTGTTTTCCTGGAGTTCCTTCCTGTGGACATTACAAATGAACCTTATCCCATGGTGGCTTTAACACTGTAAGGTCATGTGATAATGTGACCTGGTATGGAGTACCGCCTTGTACACTGCTGGGATTTTTCCCACTGGACACAAAGGATTCCTGTCTTATGTAAATGCTATTGAAGGTTGGGAAGTGAATCAATCAGGGCTCTTCTCTATTGCCTCTGGGCCCAAGAAGGAAAACTGTTGAAAGCACCTGAAGGAACAAAGGAACAAAGTTGGCGAAAGGCAAAGGCTGAGTCCAGGCTGAGACATGGGTCTAGCCTGTGAAGAGAAATAACTGGAATTCTAAGCTGCAGAAACTCTGCAACCTGCCTAAACAACATTTAGGTTGAGAAATTAGTTGTAACCTGATTCTTTAGTGAATTAAGCTTAGTTTATGAGTTTTGTTTTATTTGCTCAGTAATCTGCTTTGTACTTTTTGCTATCACTTTATAATCAATTAAAATTACCTTTGGTAGTTAATAAAAACTTATTTTTTATTTATTCCAAAACCCAGTTTGTGCAATTCATAACGGTGGGGAGGGGGTCAAAAAGCTGTGCGTATCTCCCTCCACTTTGTGGGAGAGGGTGATTTTTAGGAGCTTACGTTATATAGATCCCTATACAATTCAAGACCATATAATTTTAGGTTTACACTCCAGAGGGGGTGTGCACAGGAGAGTGGGGCATTCCCCTAGCTGAGCCCTCCCACAGAAAGCTAGTCACAGCCTGTGAATCCACAGCTGTGTTCCTGCTTGTGCGTGTGCTGGAAAGGGGCTTAAGAGCCTGTCATGGCAGCACAGAGTAAGGGAAATCCAGGATAGTAGGACAGGTGAGCTCAGTGGGACCCCAAAAGGGGGGTCCGACCTGTCACCTATGCATCTAACTGTAACTTGAAAACCTCTACTTCATCAGCAGGCAGCTTGAGCTGCAAATGTTGCAAGCAGAAGGATTAAGAAAGCCGTTGTTGAAAACAGCTCCTATCATACCCATCCTTATGAACTATCTGACAAATGAACAACACTGATGGTAGTCATTTTATATGTGTACACACAGACAGACATTTACTACATAAGAGCTAGCTATATATAAACGGTAAAGTTTTGCTTTATTTTCCAGAGTGATTCATCTACATTTGGCTGCCACACAAGAAGTTCACGGTTTGTTCCTACAGGCAGGGTTATGCAGAGGAGGCATATGATTATTGGCATGGATAGGAGCCAATAGCTACAGTGAAGTCGTTATCCCAATAGTCCATATTCCTAAAAAACAAGGATGTGAAAATGGAGCTTTTTATTTATGTGCATTGACATTCTTACAAATGAGATACTGCCGAGTGCTCCTCTCCCTAGAGCCAATATTCAAATCAAATCTATCAGACAACACCCTACATGTTTTCATCATGTTAATAGTTTTGCCACAGATGGGGGAGCAGCATGTTTAATGTGTAAGTGGCACATTGCCAGATCAGAAGCTCTGAAGCTAAAGAATTACCAGAATTGATTATTTCCACCCAGCAAAGCAGACTGCTCTCTCTCAGAGTTAGTAAAAGACAGTGACTTAATCCTTCATGAGACACCACTGAGAGTAGTCTTCAGCCAGATACACGGCTTGAGTTCCATCACTGCAAGACTGGGAAATATTAAACCAAAACAGAGATGAGGGTGATCAAACAGCACTATTCAGGCTGCTTGGGGAAAGCCTGCACTGCAGGAACATTCATTTTAATTAGTGCATATGGAGGAGGACAGTCCCAACAAATTGCTGAGATTCCGGTGATTGTTCTGCAGAGATTAGAATCCTCAGTGGGATATGGGCATGAAGAGGAGGGTGGGGAAAGGAATCTGCAGGAGAACATTAGAAAGACAGCAGAAGGTTAGGTCAGGAAAGATACAGGAGCTAGAATAACTGAAGAGATTTCATGGCTGTTCAGAAGTTGGCAGAGGCCCAGAATTACTTGGGAGAGAGGAGAGGTCAGAGAGAGAGAGAGAGATGAAAATAAAGTATATTTAAGAAGGGAGGGGAGAGGCAACCCAAAGAGCCTTACTCAAAGATCAGACTTGTTTGCTCTCACAAGCTAAACAGGGCTTGACCTGCTCAATATAGGTGATCTCCAAAGGAAAATCCAGTTGGTGCTGGTGTTCAGGAGAAGGTGTTCCTTCCCTCTTAGATAGTATTCAATGAAAGCCTCACCAGGGCATCCATAGATTCCCAGGACAGACGGAACCATTGTGATGATCTAGTCTGACCTTCTGTATGACAATTCCTAAAGCGACTGGGGGCGGAGGGAGGAGAGACAAGAATATCACTCTGTGGGTAGAAGAATGAAGTAGACCTGGCTCTCTGAACAGGTTTGTTCAATAAAGATCCCATGCCTCTTTTTTTTGCTGTCAGAACAGGAACTGTATCTACACATTGGGGGGGAATGTTTTCAAGGAAGGTGGGGTAGGGAACTTCAAATTTTCAAGAAAAATATAATTCAAAAATGCCATTATGGTGCCTCATGGGCATTATAGTTCAAGTGCCTCATGCCCCCATTCTCCTCTATGTGCTGATTGTTCTGACCATGTTATATCTCCCATGATGCATCAGTCTCCCTTCTTGTTGAGTCACTGGCATATATCATGGGAGAGGTTCCCACCCGATTGAGGAGAATGAGGGCATGTGAGCCACTTGAACTACTACTTCTATGGGGCACCATAGCAGCATTTGCAAATCAACAGCATTTTGGGGTCAAAAAGGTATTCGCTTTTTTAAATGTTTGGGGGGAGGAATGAAGTTTTCCAGAGAAAGCAGACATTTTGCAAAATAAATTATTTAGTTAAAAACTCACTTTTACATCAAGAACAGTTTTGATAGAAGATTTCAATCAGCCCTAAATCTAATCCAAGGTGAAGAGTTATTCTGTGCTACTTAATTCCCTCTGCAATTTCATTGTGTACAGTATTCTTTATTATGCAACAGTTTAGGACAGGAAGTATTTCTGTGCATTGTGAAAAGGATGCCCTATTTCACCAATTATAGGCGAGTCACAGGTGAAGTGATTTCTTGATGAACCAGTAGTTTGTAACATGCTTCACAATCAAAGGGATAGATCAACGGAAATTATAGTTATCAGATAGGGCTAGAGAAATGATTTTGAGTCTCCTGCTGGTGAGTGGCAGAATACTTTCAAGAGCTCACCAATAGAGAGAGAGAACGAGATGCGCTGAGCAAGGAAAGGTTCTCTGCAATATGACATTTATTTCAATGCAGCTCATGTTTCTCCTCTCCCCACTTCAGCTCATTGGGCACTCGAGTCTGGCAGCAATATACACAGTTTCTTAAAGGGATCCCTTTTTCTATCCACATTAATCATGTAACATGTACAACTCAAAATCACCCCAGGTCAAACTCCATGTCATTTCTGTCATTCAGGACATGTTGGTTCTTGAGACTGGGGCGAGGTGGAGGGGGAAGGGAAGGGCACCGCAAGAATTGGTAGAATGCACACCTGACTTTACTTAGCTACGGCAACAGAGTTAGGGCCAGTTACTCTTACTCTGCTGCCGAAACACTATTCCACAAGTAGTTCCATTAAAGTCAGGCAGGCTAACTGAGAAGTAAATTTATATTCAAGGTTCAGACTCTGGCCCTTAGAAAATAGTCATTTTTAACACTGCAGAAGTGACAAAGAGTCCCGTGGCACTTTAAAGACTAACTAAAGTATTGAAGCATAAGCTTTCATGGGCTAATACCCACTTCATCGGATGAAATTCCAGACTAATATGGCTACCTCTCTGATTCTTGACATTTTTAACACTGATATTGTCCAATTTGTTCATCTTCTCCTTATGAGAACTTGAATGAAAGCCCAGAGGTGCTTTTCTGCCAAGAACTGACATTCTGGCAGTTACTGTTTGTGGTGATGGGATCTTTATTTATATACATGCTTGCTTGATTCGAATGAAAGACTAAAGACATTATTCCTGTGAGTAATGTTCACATAAGTTGATCTGTCCAGTTTAGTGGGTCTACTTGTAGGAGGACTGTCCCGGGGGGAAAGGATCACAGAGCAGGGATCTGAATGACAGTAAAGAACAGCTGGAAATTGGGCTGATATGCAATATGGGATGACTTAGTGGCAGGCCCTTATATCATCTTTACATCTTTTCTCCCCTACTGTGCCTCTCCTCTCTACTTTCTCTGAGTTACAGGAATTCATTTGAGCATGAGATAATTTAATTTGCTTTTCATCCAGGCCACAGCTGTAGCTTACATTTTCTCCTTATATTTTACGGGAATGTGTCTGATTTATTCACGTACATGGAGGATGAAGCAGAAATGTGAAAGAAAGAAGAGAAGGCATTCATGGCTGCTGAGAAGGATTTAAATAAAAGTAGCTGTTGCAGAAAAATGAGAGGTGAAGAGTGCAGACTGAGGCAATAAATACCGAACCAAATTTAATTGCTGTCGTCACAGTGTAAAAATGCTGGATTGATGCTAGAGATTTTTCAAATTTAGAGTGTAGAAAGATAGTTAAAGCCATTTTAAGAAAAAGAGCCATTCTAACATGTCTCAGTGTAAATAAAATGAACATGAACCTTGCAAGCTAGAATCATGGGGCTGGAAAGTGCATAATGTGAAACCCATCCTGACATTTTTTGCTATAACACTCGATAGATTTATTTTTTAACTCATTGCAATTAATGGTAGGCTCCTACAGAGTCTTATACCCAAATTTCTTAGGACCTGCTCTGTATATCTACATAGGTGTAGTATCTGATTAAATTCAGAAAATCCTTCCCCTTCCTAGTTTAAGCCCAGGCATAGGTGCTTGTGCAGAAATGCTGAATTGTTATAGTGAAGAAATGTTCCTTTACATAGCCAGGACATAACAAATGAAATTAAGTTCTTCTTCACACCGTGCACAGTCAACCCATGGAACTCTTTGCCTGAGGATGTTGTGAAGGCTAGGACTATAACAGGGTTTAAAATAAAACTGGATAAATTCTGGAGGTTAAATCCATCAATGGTTATTAGCCAGGATAGGTAAGGAATGGTGTCTCTAGCCTCTGTTTGTCAGAGGGGGGTGAGTAAGAGGATGGTAAGAGGAAGGTTACTTGATCATAACCTGTTAGGTTCACTCACTTCACGGCACCTGGCATTGGCCATTGTCGGTAGACAGGAAACTGGGGTGGATGGACTTTTGGTTTGACCCAGTATGGCCTCTCTTATGTTCTTATGATATGATCAAGACTTCATTACAGATTGATCAGGTACAGTGCCTAAAATTAAATATGTTGTGACAGACCGCTCTCTCACCCCTCACAGGAACAGGCAGGGAAACCCTTCTTTGCTTCAAACAGTGCTCTTTAATTCACAGTGCAAGACCCCACCACCAATATATACAGCTTTGTACAGACCTTCAGCATACAGCTCTTGATAGCTCAGCTCTACAGCTTACAGCTTTACAGACTCTATATAGTCCAGCTCTTAACATGCAACTCTAAACAGTTCTAAACATACAGCTCTGACTAGCTCCAAACACCACCACCCTGGGCTTCCTTCCTGGGAGCCTTTTATCCCCCAGAGGAGGTTGCCAGGTGCAACCCATACAATTGATTGCCCTTCAAGCCAGGTGGCTGATTAGGCTTTCTGCACTGGGGGTTTGCAGAGGGCTTTTCTCCCTCTTAAAGGGGCGGCAGGCTGGGTCAAGCCCACCCTGCCACAATGTGCTCCAAGTTTAGGCATCCCTATTTAGGTTTGGTTTTTTAAATATCTGTGGGCTCACTGCCCCTTCACAAGTCTTCTACACTGTTGCCACTGGCTCACCCTCATTTTTGGTTGTTAGCTGCTTATCTTTCTATTGATCTGGTTGCTTTATGACTTAAAGTCCTTACCTGACTGCTGCTTCACTGAACAAGACAAGAGACATTCCACCCACTTATACCTCATATCTAAACAGCATATGCAAGTGTACCCTTCAGTTTCTTTAGAAATCTCAAACATGACTTGGTTTAGAGACTACAAATTCAGGTTACCAGTTTTTGTCTCAGTGACAAATGGTAGCTTTCATCATATCTGCTAAAGCTCATTTTAAGGTTGTTCAATCTGGTTTTGGTGAACCCTGGAAAGTTCCATAAGGTTTCATACTTCCACTATTTTTTTCTGAGTTCGGATAGTACTTTTCAAAAATATGGTGGACTAGCCTGCAGAAATTGCTATAACCAAAATTATGGTTCATGAGGTTTAGGACAGACAAAAGAGAGGACTCCAGAACAGCAAGATAGGAGAGTGTACAGATCTAAGTAGCAGGAAAGAGAGTAATCTAATCACCCTAATTGATGAATTGTTTGATGCAAATATTAATCTCATTAAATCCAATACACATTGTAATATTTGTTATATGGTATGAATATAAGACTGGAGTTAAAGCAGCTTCTGCAGGGGGTCGTGTGTCACTTATTGACCAGCTGTCAAGATCACCCTTCACGGATGACCCTGACTTTAGCATAGAAAAGTTTTTGTCTGGGTATGTTTTGCATTTTAAAAATGGATACGCCCATTTCTGTTGACAAGAAGTATTTTGCTCTCTTTGCCAAATTTGCAAGAAGTATTTCCACCTTGTAATGAAATCAGCAGAGAACGAGTTTTACTTTAAGTAAAAGATGTTTCACAAAGCCCTAATTGCAACCAAGAGCGGTTATATCATTTATGCTTGTGTTTTCACAAATAATTGCCTATAATCAAACTAATAAAATATCACCTCAAAACACTGATCAGCCTTTTCCCCCTTTAGCTAATTGATAATTTATTTTACAGTGAACTGAACTATTTCACAGCCAGTTTGTTCAGTATCTAAATGGATGGCTAGAGAAGCAATAGAAAGAGTAGAAATGTAGAACTAGCTGACTGACAGCTGTTCATCTGAAACATCCCCACCCAGCCTTTTGATCTCAAGCAGACAACATCCTATTACAAAAGTTTCCTCAGAAGTAGACTTAGGTCAGCATCCCCTATTTTGGGAAATAGGGAAAGAAGAAGTTAAAAGTTACTTAGACAAGTTAGATGTCTTCAAGTCACCAGGGCCTGATAAAATACATCCTAGAATACTCGAGGAACTGACTGAGGAGATATCTGAGCCACTAGCAATTATCTTTGAAAAGTCACAGAAAACAGGAGAGATTCCAGATATATAGCGCCAATCTCTCAAAAGGGAAATAAGGACAACCTGGGGAATCACAGACCAGTCAGCTTAACTTGATCTATAAGGAAAGATTTCTTAAAAATGGGTTTGTTTATTCTGGAGAAGGGAAGACAGCAGGGACATAACAGTTTTCAAGTACATAACAGGTTGATACAAGGATGAGGGAGAAAAATTGTTCTCTTTAACTGCCGAAGATAGGACAAGACGCAATGGGCTCAAATTGCGGCAGGGGCAGTTTAGGTTGGCCATTTAGAAAATCTTCCTGGCAGGATAGTTAAACACTGGAATAAATAGCATAGGGAGGTTGTGGAATCTCCATCACTGGAGATTTTTAAGAGTAGGTTAGACAAACATATGTCAGGGATGGTCTAAATAATACTTAATCTTGGCTTGAGTAGAGGGGACTGGACTAGATGACCTCTCAAGGTCCTTTCAGACCTACAATTCTATGATTATCTTAGCAGTGTGCAGTTAAAAAAAATATTTTTTTAAATCACACAGCCTATTCACACTAAAAAATAATTTTAAGAATGGCTGATTAAGACAATTGCACGATCGATCATCTTTCAAATAGGATTGAATTTAGCTCATTGCAAACAGGTCCAAAGTGTGTCATAAATAGATTCAGTAACTATGCTGTAGCTTAAAGTTCCACCTGAAGCACAACACAATTTTATGACTTGCTTCGGGCTATCTACATAGGCCAGGCCTAACACCAAGTGCACTTGAAACAAAAATAAGCTTAATACTTGTTAGACTGACCTCACGCTTGGTAAGGCAATTCCCATCTTTTCATGTATTTATACCTGCTCCTGTATTTTCCACTTCATGCATGTGATGACGTCGGTTCTAGCCCACAAAAGTTTATGCCCAAATAAATTTGTTAGTCTCTAAGGTGCCGCAAGGCCTCCTCATTGTTTTTGCTGACACAGTAACACAGCTACCAATCTGGAACCTTGTTAGACTGGATGTTCTCATATGGCCATGCAGTAGCTACTAAATGATCTTTTCTAGGTAAACATGAACAACTGAAGAGTCTTAGTTTGATTGTTTCCCTTTTTTTGTCCATGTACCAGTATGCTGTATAAAGAACATAGAAATTGGTCTTCATGGCAGTAGCTGAATTGAATGAATCCCCTTTGTCCCCAACAGATAGAACATACTGGCTCTAGGCATATTGCTATTTTTATGCATATAACCCATTACAAGATTTGCAGTGAATGGGTTTTTATTCTTACTCTAATTTTGCTGGATTCAATTAAATGTGGAGATGAGAATTAATGGAAGAGACAATGCATCTTTCTGCTGTTCCTGCACATGTGAAGTTTTCCCACTTCACTTTGGCAAAAACAACAATTAATTAATTTTCTTACTTTTGCCTGTTTTCAAAAGTATTACATTATGTTCCAACAGCTTTAAGCATAAATACACAGTACCTTCACATGATGCAATAAGGAACTAAAGGAAGTCCTATATCACTTTTAAAAGCAGACTTCCTATATTGAGGAGCTAGACTCAAAAATGTTCAGAACTGGGATTTAGATAAGTGCTTGAACATCTCAGATACTTAGCTGAAAAACCTAAATGTTTGGATCTGCATCACTGAGGTGGGGATATTTTTGCTCATCTTTGGTCTTGGATGGAAGTTCAGAGATGTGCAAAAGTAAAAACAAAAATACCCAGGCTTTTTTTCTTTTCCAAATTTGATAAAAAGGTTTGGTTTGTGTTTTGCATTTGCAGCTCAAAACAGGACTTTGAATCACACAAGAGTAAGGTCTCATTTAATTTGCAAATACTGCCTGGTTTTGACAGGAGTTATTGTGATCACTTGATAAGTGTCTATTCTGTTAATTCCCTCTGAAGTCATTGGCATTGGTAACTATCAGAAGACAGGATACTGGGCTAGATGGATCATTGGTCTGACCCAGTATGGCTTTTCTTATATAGATGTGTCAATATCCTGGATAAATCTTTTTTAATTAAGTTCAATTATTTTAGGAGTTCATTATATTAAAAATGCAAATGTTTATATTTATAATAATTGTTTCTATAATATTACATTATAGAAACAACAAGGAGTCTGGTGGCACCTTAGAGACTAACAGATTTATTTGGGCATAAGCTTTTGTGAGTAAAACCCCCCCACTTCTTCAGATGCAAGAAATTTTTTTTTACATACAAAAGCTTCACTGGACACAGGGGTTTCTACCCAAGAGAGGTGACAATTGAGGAGCCCAGAGCAGGTGCCCTTCCTGGACTACCCAGGGGGAATACAGGTGTACTTGCTCTAAAATAGGACAGGTCTAACAACAGGAGTGTTTTTTGAGGAATTTTGGCTAAACCCATTAAGTGATTATATACTTCCACTATTTTATTTGACCTTCTTTTCTTCATCAGCCTGAAGGGTCAGATGAGCTGCTCTGCATCAGCTCCCTTTCTCCTCTGGACAGCCAGCCATCCCCCTCAGAGGACTTTTACCCATAGGTTTGGAGAGAGGAGACTGATCATGACATACGACTTCACGTCCACCCATAAAAACAGAAAGGCTTTTTTTCAAAGTCCCTAATCACACACTTCCCTGAAGAGCCCCCTTGCCTAGAAGCTGGGCAAGAAAACGCTTTAAAACGTAGCGTTAACTTCTTTTTTAAAAAAAACAGCAGTACACCCTACCTTGCATTCGTAGGCTCCATTTAGACAAAACTACTGGTCAGGTTTTTGTTAAAACTGATTTAAACCAGATCTGCTCTACCACATAATTCTAACTGCGTAAAACATCTCAATTCCTTATGTGTGCACATTGTTTATGGTTAGACACTGATGTCTCATTCACTGCTCATAACGCCCATTGACACCGCAGGAGCAGTATATGGACTGAGAGAAAAATACGTTCCCTATTTGCCCATTATGCATTTCTTGCACAATCCAAGATCTCACTAACTTTGACTTAGGGCTCAGGGCTGTTGGGAAAAAAAAAATGGGTTAGGCCTACATTTGGTGTCAGATTACGGTGCCAACAGTTAGGCTGTAGAAAAGAATTGTGGGTTGGATCCTCCGCAGGTAAAGTCAGTATTGCTCCAATAAGTTCAAAGCTACATCAATTTACAGAGGAGATAAGGCAATTTTATTTCCCCACCAATTAATCAGGGCACATTTAAGTAATGGTTCAGTGAAGCTGCCCAATGTCCCAGGGAAGCATTTATCCTGTCACTGAATGACAGGAACGACTCCATTACACTAGGAGGTATTTTGTCTAGTAAAGTGATGCTTTCTGCCTTTGCCAATGGACTAAGTGGTGTTTAGCCTATTATTCAACAGGTGCCAAACTTTGAATTGCAGTCAGTTAATATACAAGTTGACAAGTATAGATGAGAGGAAGTGGCTGCATTGAGTCATTCTTACACTGAATAAATTATAACATTTTAAAGACAGTTTTTAAAAGGCAACATTTATCAGGACAGCCTCTTCGTCCATAGCACCAGCCCCCTGTGGTGTCCCATTTAAGATAAGTCTATATTACCTGAATGCTGCTGATTCCATGGGTAAAATGGTACCAGATCTTTCCCCTCCCATAATGGAACCTCTGGGAGGAAATCTTTGCACGGATTCCCCTCACAGAGATCCTTCTGACTTCCCTATCAGGCAAGGGGATCTCCCCCCATAAAAGGCTTGGGAGCTTGCTCTGAAATTTGGCAGATCTGCAGACACATCCTGCCTAGAATCTCCAGGGGCTTTTCCCAATGTGGAACTAACCCTGGGGGCAGCTGCAGCCAGGATTCCCAGGGAAAACTCTGCAGAAGACACTAGAGATTCTTCACAGGGCTGGAGGGAGAACAGTGTGAATGGACCTGTCCCAACCCCAGCTAACCTATTCTATCCCCAGTTAGTACCTGTCTCCCAATACAGGCTCTGGCAGCCGCAGAAAGGCCTATGCAGGATCTTCGGCAAGGGGCGGGTGGGAAATTGTGCAGCAAAATCAGATGACTAACTTTCAGCATGAAAGGGGAATGGCCACAAGTGGGGAGTCCCTTCCAAGCTCAGAGCCATGGGGGAAAATCTAGACCACGGTGATCAGTTCCACGGTGATAGACCAAATGATCATGCCCCAAGTATCATTTGATCGTGAATGTTACAAATTTTCAGCTAGGTGTCACATTACTCCACTTTTTTTATCAGAGATTTGTAGTAAACAGAACTTGATCATAGCATTGTATGTAACAACCCTGTACACCACCCCTACAGGCATGTCTTTAAGGTGTATAGCAGGGCAAATGTATTTCATCCAGCTTAAGACATTAAAAGGTTAGATCTGATGAGCTCACATTTTTAAATGCGGTCAGTCAGATGCAGGTTGTCACCCTTCAATTACCAGGCTTGCACAGTTCTCACCAGTTCCCCCCAATGCACAGTTGGAGTGTCCCTTCCACTCCTTTCCTTCATCATTGCCCCTTTTCTTCTCTGTCCCTCCCAACCCCTTCAGAGATGCTAGGAAGAACTGCAGTTCTGTAGGCTCTGGGGGCACCAAGTGGAATGAACTACTCTCAGCTTCCAGGTACGGACAAGGGTAAATTTTGGAAAGTCTCTCCAAGAGCAAGGAAGAATTCTGCTAAATGCACGAGGACCCAAAACTCTGGTGTTTGTATGGGGGAGGAGAGGTTAATTATATTAGACATTCTAATTACCTTTACCCTGGTCTTCTCATGTGAAACAGGGTATCATTGTATAACATGAGGAAACTCATTGAGAAATACAGATCAATCTTAGTAAATGGACCAGTCAAAGAAAATTGATATCCCACAAGCCGCAGCCAGGAATTGGTTTGTTTGTTTTCTTACAAAAGCTAGAGCATTGTGTGCAAAAGAGTATATCAAAAGAACATTAAGGTCACAATGTCAAGCACACTAGAGTTAAGAACCATTAGACATAAGGTTGCCCCTGCCAGCTTTATTCTGCCCCCTTATAACATGTAGAGAACGATAGATATGTTATAGGAATACTGTGTGTGCCTCAGTTTACCTGCATATTATTCTGTGTGCACACTTTAAAAAAATCAAAGGAGAGGAATAAACAGGAAGCAAAACAATGACAGAGGTAAGGTTTCTCTAGGGAGAATACCAAGGGTCCCTAAGAGTAGCAATGGGTAAGTTGCTCACTGGGAAAATCCTTACCTGCCTTTCACAGAAAGGCAACTGACCTATTTCTCCTAGGGCCTGAAACTAAGATCAAAAGAATACCAAGCCATTAAAACTCATACTCAATAGGAAAGAGAATGGAAAGCAAATCTCAGGCAGAGACACTGTGTAGCAGGTTCAGTCACCAGCTGGTGTTCCCCCCATTGTTGCTGGGCTTAGTCTTTAAGGTGCCACAGGACTTTGTTACCTCTGCTATTCCAGACTAACATGGCTACCTCTCTGATTCTTTTGTCTTTGGTATCCCCTGTCAATGGCTAAATCAGACTACTCCGTGATCTCGTCCTTCTTGTAATTCAGCCCTCTGGCCCAGGACCCTTAGAACCTCACCCCTTCTGGGGTAATAGAAAGTCCCAACAAAAACCTCAAGTTCTAGTGACCATGGACCAGCCCCCAAGCTGGGCTCAATAATCCTTGCCCCTTTACTTCTGAAGCAAGAACCACCCCTCTGATGTTGGGGGGGGGGGAGGGTGTCAGGGAAATGGGGAAACCCTCTTCTCTGGTTTCCTGCCCAGGGCCCCTGTGAGAAGCAGCTAGGATCCATTTCTTACAATGCCTTGCTAGTTTCCTACCTTTGCTTGTTTACAGGTATCTGCCAAGGAGCTACAGGCTCCAGTTCCCTCTCCCTGGAGGTTTGTCCTTCCATATAATTTTGCCTAGTCACTTGCTGAAGAGACTTCTCAGGGTAGTTCCCTTATCTATCCCTAAGGCCGGCACCTAAGCTCCCCTCTCTCTGTCCTCCCTAACTGTCCTTGCAGTACTTTTTTTTCCCCCAATAGGAACCACCCAGCTTGGTTCTCCCCAGCTGAGGCCAATCCTTAATTGCCTCTCTCGTCTCCAGATGCCACAAAATGCCCTAAATTGGGCTCTTCAGCTCCCCTTAACCCTGTCACTACAGTCTGGGATTTATCTCCTCCCCCCCCCCCCCCCCCGCCTCAAGGCAGAAGGGGTCTGGGACTAAGCCAAGACTCTACAAGGTAAGGGAGTCCAGTTGTCTCAAGCATGAGCATTGAGAGAGGTGATGAACTGCAGGCAAGTCCCAGACATGTAGGCCTGATCTTAACCCTTTCCCCTGGCTAGCTGATTCCTTTGGGCTGATCAACAGTATGTCTGTTTGAAAGGAGCAGTCTGAAGTTATTTTAAATCAGCCCGTGATTGAAGAGGAGGGCCTTGTAGGCACCAACAAGAGTTGGGCCACACTTGGAAACAGGCAACGTCCAGAGGGATAGAACTTCAGGGCTCCATCCAGCAAGAGGTAAAGTAGCAAAACTTGTCACCTGAGGGGTGCACAGGGGTATAGGACGCTGCTCTCACCGTAACCCTGGCAAGATGGTGTTTAGAATGGATTGCTAGGCTCCAAGTAGGTACACCATGGAGCTCCACTCTGGAGAGAGTGCAGGTCAAGGTCGGTCAGTCTCTTGGAAAGAGCCCAGGGAGAGATCACAGGTGCACCTCACCCAAGACATCACACATCACCACACACCTTTTTTCCACCTGACCCCCCTTACTCCATGCACTGTGAGGGGGCCTGCCTTACTTACTGCATGCTTTTCAAACCCTGCCCTGCCTACAGAATTACTCATTTCCTCCTGGGCTGGTCTATGCTGCTCACCACTGCACCATCCAAGTGCTTCATGAACATTAATGTATTTTCACAACACCCTGCTGGGGAAGGGGACATATCTCCATTTTACAGATGAGGATCTGAAGCACAGACAGATTAAGGTCAGAAATGTTCATGCATTTGGGGAGCTCTATTTGACAAACCTATGGCCTGGTTTTTCAGGGAACTTCATTTTATATGCTCAGAGCGACGCCCTTATTGGCTTCGGTTACAAGTGTGAGTGTTCAGCACTTCTGCAAATCAGACATCCGATTACTCAAGCTGGGCACCCAGAAAATGAGGTGCACACATTTAGTGACCACATGAAACATTTTGGGTTTAAACGACTTGTCCCACATCATGTAAGGAGGACTCCGAGGCAGAGGTAGAATCCCTTGGTCCAGGGTAATAATCAACGGACTAAACTACAATATCTTTTCTCTTCCTGCAATCCCTTCCCTCATTCATTACACACCTTTGATCTCCTGCAACAAATGAAAGCTCTACAGCCAACAGCCTCCTTCACAAAAGAGCCCTTGTTCGTTGCCAAAACATTGTTCATCTTGTACACGGATAGATTCTACCAAAAACATAAAACCCCGGTTTGTGATGGAGGAAATAGGGGAATGAGAACTTCTCACAAATGTATTAGTAGCTAAGACCCCATCACCATCTAATTGATATATTACCATTCATTGGCAGGATGAGGGGGTGAAACACTATTTATAGCAATCTCTGAAACCCAGTGACGTAAACTGCATTGTTATTAGTAACGGTGGTTTGAGCAAAAGGTTGATTTACAGATTTTGAATTTCCATCTGATTGTACACTCCACTATGTATAAATCAAGGAACACTGAAGAAAAATTCAGAACTGTCCTTAAGTTTAAACTATTGGTGTAATGTACTGACTCACATTGCTTGCAACTGTAAATATTTTGTTAACAAGAGGTAATGTTTAACTGGTATAAATTGTTGCAAAATTAGGTTGTATTTGTGATTTTATTAGCATTCCATTCACAGAACAGCCCCTTTTGTTCCCCAAGTACATTTTCTTCAGGTTTAGTGTAAATATTGTCTTACTAAAATTATTTAACCAAGTTATCTTTTTTGAAACAGCATAATAGTGTTGGAATGGAGCAAGGAGAGAAAGCCATTGACCAGCTCTTCAGCTACTCCACATTCCCTTTCCATTGCTCCAGCAGTGCAAAAGGGTATCAAGACTGCAATATATAGACATCTGGAGATTTTCATAGCCTGGGAGAATCTCTGAGTGGCATGAAACCAGGCAGGAGGCAGAGTGGCCGCACCATGCTGTGCTCTGGCAACCCACACCAGTGAAAGTTCATGCCAATTCTTGGAGCCAGAACAGCGGTTCTCAGACTGTGGGATGGGACCCCATTTAAATGCATTATTTCCATAATCCCAGTCTCACAAGCCTTCCTGTGATCACAAGTGACACGTTTTCTGATATTCTGAAAAAGACACAAAGTTACTTTGTTTTATCTTAGGTTTTCCCTCTGTTTGAGGCTTATAATGAACTATTGCTCCCATCCTCCGCCACAAGTTTTCAATCGAGCTTTTAAATACATCACTTCAGGATTGCAGCTTTTGGAGACAGGATTCTTCCTATCCATTGTTCATGTAACTATTTGCGTCATATCAGAGGATTATTTTTATGGTGAGGGGTACTCCAGTTAAATATATTTATTTTTGTTTCTCTTTTTCATCTGTTAACTTCATATGCAGAGGAAAACCCTACAACTAAGAGTTATGGATTTTTCCTCTAAATCTTTTTAACTAAATTTCATTGTGGCTTATGTACCTATGTAGAAGTAACTGAGCTGCTTCTTGCAAGTTCTTTTCAGGAGAGATTGACAATCTGGCATCTTTTCCAAGGGCTTAAATAAGTCAACTGGAGATACAAAAAACCCAAAATGAACAATTTGGAAGACTAAATGTCCCTGTTAGCTACAGAAGGAACCACTTGTGTAGGTTTCATCTCTTTAAGGGGATGTCTACACTGCAGCTGGGAGCCTGCATCCCAGTGCTTGTAGACAGACACACATTATCTCTGTGTGAGCTAGTGCACTAGAAATAGCAGGGCAGTCAGGAGTGACGCAAGCAGTGTCTCAGGCTAGCCACCCAAGTACATATGCAGAGGTCTGGGCAGGTGACTAGCCCAAGATGCCACTGCAGCCACATGTGGATTTTAGCATGCTAGTTCCAGTCAAGCTAGTGCGTGTTACGTCTACCCATGCTAGGAAGCATGATCCAAGCTGCAGCAGAGATATACTGAGTCTGACCTAAAGAGAGTACCATTAAATGGGGAAAGAGAGACGTTTAGACATACACACAGAGAATACAGTGGAGCTGGAGGTATAATTTCCCCCGCCAGCTATACTCCCAGCTCCAGTTTACACAAGTCCCTGTGTCCACAGAGTCCTAAACCTCTGCTGAGCTTAGTGAGGGAATGTTCCACATAGATCCAATTGCATCTACCATCACAAAACGATCATAACATCTCCATTTGGAACAGGATTTAGATTATCAGTGAATTTTACACACTAGGACAATAGGCCCTTGAATAGCCAACATATAATAGCAGCCTTTGATCACTAATTACCTAGGAAGGATTCGATCTGGCAAACAGGAGTTAAAAGGCTCTAAATCCATTTTAAGTCCACTGCTATCCAGGTCCCATTTCTTTCCACAGATCTCTATTATAAATTGACACAGCTGCTGAGTCCAACCAGCAGAGATGGACTTGGGAAAGGACTGCATGTTACAGATGGTTCTCTAATAGCCGGTTTTATTTGAGCTATGACACACTTAAATTAAACAGATGTTTGGTGAAAGCTTTCAAAAGTGTCTGTACATGGCACTAGAACTTTGGACTATTTCAAAACATTATTAGCAGATTGTTTCATTACCTTTAGAAACTAAAATATATTTCAAAACATTTAACAAGAAAAAACCCTGAGAAAATATTTTGTTCTTACTTATTTATGCAGCACTCACATCAGCAACAAACTTTGGTTTTTCCCCCCTGAAAAGTATTTTCTTAAGAAACAGGGAAACATTGATGGCTAGTCGCAATTTGTGATCTTGTTAACAGCAGAATTCAGAATTAAAATAGTCTTAAAGTAGCTTAACCAACTCAGGCTGAACACATTAAAGCTTCCTTTTAAACCAGCAGTATCCAAAACAGAAGTCAAAGTTTCAGCATGAGCTCAATTAAACTGGATAAAACCAAAAATTCAAATTCACTGAAAGTTATTGCAGTGAGAGATTAACAACAGAAAAAGTTCTGCCTTTCACAGATGGGGTCCCAGTGTTGACCTGGTGGAGGAGTACCTGCAGTGTTTACTGCCTGGGAAAAGTGATAAGAAACAACCTGACTTTGAATCTTTAGGCATCAAGCTTTTCTTTAAGGTTTTTCTTTAATGAAACTGTATAGAATGAAATGGACTAACTAGCTACATCCGCTTATGTCAAGCATATTAATCATTTTCTCCAAGCAATAATCTGGATATTTCAGATATGTTGTGAGTTTAAGAAATAGAGCAGAGATTAACAAAGTGTTTACAGTTGCCTTATGCTCCAAGCCACTGTAAGATAGTAAGAGGCATCCTATAAATTCAATTCCATGCCCCAGTTAGGTGTGATGACTCAGTATTTCCTAATCAGATTCTTCATAGAAAGGGCTTGGTCCTTGAGTTAATGAGCATCCTCAGCTAGTGGGAGTTGCGGGAATTGTGAACCTCACAGGAACATGTCCAAACATTTATTTCACACTGAGACTAGAGAGAACCTCTTCTCGGTTCACAGAGAACAAACAATCCATTGTTTTGCAGTAATATTGTGTAGCAAAGGGAAGGAAAACGGATTGATGTTTGCAAAAACACTGAGCACACTTGAATGCAAGTCTCGTTATCTCAGCACTTTTAAAGAAGCAGGTTCTCTTTTAAAGTCTTTCTTTCTAAAAACTCATATTGTGAGTCAGATTTTGGGGGGGAAAAAAACAAAAACCTGCATGTTAAATACCCTTGCAAACCATGTGAAGAAAAAGGGAAGGTTGAACTGATCAATCAGGGTTGCATCCTAGGTTACCTTTGAAAAGGTGAACCTCAAAAGGAGTTGTTTTCAGCGTGGTTCACCATATATTCTGTTCCTAGTTATGGTTTGAAAAGTCATGTGGAGCCCAAATTTTTCAAATGCTCTGAACCCAAAACTGGGGCCAGATTTTCAGATGGGCTTACAACTCAGCAGCCCAACCTGCGACACTCATGGTCAGATTCTTAGAAGACGAGTTCCAGACTGAAGATGCTGAGCTCCCTTCAAAATCCAGCCACTTATTTGGGTGCCTAAATTGGAGGAACCCCCCTTTAAGATCTGGCCCCACGTGGCTACTCTAAAGGAAGTAAAATGTAGACAAAGTCAACAGTTGATCCTATAAATGGCACAACACAGAACTTTCTGAAGTGTGAGAGAGGAAAAATTAATAAGGGGGGGAAATAAGGATTAATAATCCTCTTTCCCCCAGGATCCAAAAACGCTGGAACTTTGGGGAAAACTTACCAGAACTACATGGATCAGCCTCACTTCACAAGCATAATTAAATTCCACAGTCACCATGTTTATCCTTTCCAAGCCTGTATGCAGCACAGCAATCAACCACTTTAAACAAAATTGCAAAAATAAGAGATTTCATTGCTCCTACTGGCTGCGGTATGTTTATAATAATCTCCTATTCAGCTTGGGACCATAAAAGGCAGAATTCTCCATCCCTCTGCTTTAGTGCACATTAAGCAAAGGAATTTTTAGTTTGCCCTTGCTGTGGCACATTTGGGCCCACTCCTGCTCCTACTGAAACTAACTGGAGTCCTCTCTCCTGCCTCCCTATCAACTTTAATGGCAACCATATCAGACACAATAGGAATATACTGGGACTAGCTGAGCTACACTGACTACTGGCTTTTTGTGACTGTGTTCAGGGATAAACCCTTACATGCTGCACAATTAGGGTTACCAGATAGCAACTGTGAAAAAACAGGACAGGGGGTGGGGCCTGTATAAGAAAAGGTCCCAAAAACGGGACGGTCCCTTTAAAAACAGGACATGTTTGGTATCATATCTGCTTGCCAGCAGCCTCCAGGACCAATTCTCCCTCAGCACTTGCTTAATCTGTCAGTACAATTCCATTCCTCCTCCCCGGTCTTGTCACAATGACTCAGCCTTTGCTCTCACTTTTCCTTCACTGAAGTTTGTGATGATTTTTGCAGCTGCTTGGCTATGGGGCCAGAGGAAATATGTCCTCCGGGTGCCAAAAATAAATATCAGACGAAGATAAATATTTGCTTGTTTTTCTTTTTGTTTCAAACGTGCAGTGTGTGATCTCAGAACATGAATATGAATCCCGTGTTCAACATACGTTAGCCATTTATGCAGTCCTAGTAGGACACGGCACACTTCCAAAGAGGCCCAGCATGCCCACTTTTATTCCAGAACGCTATTGTTGCATCTCTAACATGGAGTACACTGTGAACATGCAACCATACATTCCAGTATCTTATGTCAGCTGGTCATAACAATGTTGTACAAATAATGCCAGTCTGAGTTTACCATGGTGGTCAGTTCCAAAAGACTATCTAGAGTTAGATTTGTATTATTCTTAAATGCTTCAGACATTCAGGAACATGTTTGAAAGTCTGGCCTGAAATTTAGCATTCTACTTGTGAAAATATTTCAAGCAATGCATGTACTGAAGTGACAAGGCTGCTGTGTGCTCACAGCTCAACAAGGTCAGATTCAGTCAAAATGGAACTGTGGAAGCTTTTGCAGGTTTGTTCTGATGCATACTGTGGTGAAGGCTTTGGTGGTTTCACAGGACATGGCCTACAGTGCTGCTTGCCCTCCTAACTCCAACTAAACTGGATTGGGTGTGTTTATAAAGAAGCTGTTTTGCATCCAAGTAAAGACACCCAAGATACATATCCCGCACCCTTGTACAGCAAGAAGACACCAATCTACGCTAGAGGGGCAGGTAGAATGATGAAGTGTTTTAGGGCCACAATGAAAATGTGGCTTCCCAATCGACTCACCACCTCAGGGTGCTTGTGTTCTTTTTTACTGTGACGGATCAATGCAGCAAAGCTGAACTGATTCAACATGCATTCAAGTCTCCCTTGCCCAATAAAATATGATGTTGTGCTTAGTTAGCTCAAATGAGAGCCAATAGAGTTGCAATTAGCAGCTTGTCAAACTCAAATAAGGTCTTTGAAGGTTGCTTGCAAACTCTCCCCAGGCTAGTAGCTTTGTTCTGTGAAAAGAGAAATAACCATGAGAAACTTTCCAAAAAAGTTTGAGTCACAGTAAATACGGGAGCCAAGGGAGCTTACTCCACAGTCAGAGCTATGTTCTGCCAGAGCTATTGAATGTTCAGACTGAATTCATTTCATTGTGTACTAGGGAGGCACCGTGGTCTAGAAGTTATAGAAGTATGGGAAACAAAAGTATCCTCCTGGGATCCTATTTAAAATGAACCACTTAGTGCGTGACTTTAAGTGGCTTGATCTGATTTCTGTGCCTGTGTGCTACAAAAAATCGGGGGAAAGTAGGACATGAATAAAAACCACAAGATGTTGCATTCAGAAGTGATCCAGCCTGCGTCAGTGAGTTAGTCTCAACATGATTTAGCTGGGGTCTGAGAAGCAGTCTGTGTCTGACTAAGAAGTTCGACTGAGTGCACAGATTTGCTGCTCCTATTTAGGACTGAATAGATAAGATGCAAACCCCAACAAGTTGTTGGCATCTCATCTATTCCACAAGGAGTCATTGTGGAATTAATCTTTAGTTGTATGGATCTACATGAGAAAAATCTTCTAAACTGGTTCCCTGTTCCCCAAACTCCTTTTTAAAGATAATTAACTTTAAGAGCGGGTACAGAAAGGCAGTGTAATAAGGGTTCCCTCTTCAGTGAGGTATTTAAGATAGCAGGATAGGGAAAATGTTTCTCCTTTATTTAGCTTACAGAATTCTATTATTCACGATTATGGAGCAGCAGGAGTTAGCTCAACCTATCTGTTTAAAGAGAGCAATTTTCCAGAGTTCTTCAAAGCCCACATGTGCAATAACAATGGCTTGAAGATTGCTACATTATAGAAGGGATGGCGTTGAATTAATGGTGCAAGTTTGGGGTCATTTGGCTAAGGGCTTGCAACATCCATGGAACAAGAGCACCAACCAACCCACTCCCTTGAAGCAGGTCTCTGCCATTCTATCTAATCACATTGCACGTGCAAAGTTTAGCTAGGACATGGAAGAGACACTGCACCCACGTTTTCCACAGTCTTACATTGCCTATAATGTGCATCTGTGCACAATGGGCATAAAATGCTACTGTTCTGGTTTAGTATAATTCCACACAGGTATAAGCTTGAACTTTCAAAGTCCTAGATATAACTGGCATATTGGTGGACGGGCCCAATCCTGAAGTTTACAGAGTTGCCCTGGGAGATGCGGCTCTGTCTCCACTAACACATCTGGAAAGTTCAGTCTCACAAGAAAAGAAAGCAAGCACAAACTCATTCTTTTTTCCTCCTGTTTCATATCTAGCAGTTAGCAGTTAACAGTTAGCAGAACTGGATCCCGTACACACCATCTTCTAAGAGATTTGGAATGAGGGACGTCAGCTGATGTGTGTTTAGATGCAATATAGGATTATTAATTACAATCCAGGGTAAAGAAAGAAAAATTGAAAGACTATTGTTCTCAGTTCAATTGTCCAAGTGTACAGCAACTTCCATTAATATCATCAGACTTGCATGCATGAATGGAGAAAGTTCTATATCCTGGGCAACATTTTGGTGAAGAAATAGATTTCTAGAGCTATATTGGTTTTGAGTAGCCGTACAGAATATGTCTAGAAATAGGGACTTATAGCAGTTAAATTGCTAACTTTTGTTTAGCACCTTTAGTTACTGACTGACTATCTTGCATTGGCAAGTAGGTGGACTATTTGATCTAGGTCTCCTATCTCAAGCTTCCAAATTAATATTTACTGTGTAACTAGTTACAGTGGTCACATTTTAATAGTCAGCTGATGCCAACAGATACCTGTGACATACCAGGGTATAATACAGATCAAATAGCCGTGTCTCCCCTATTTCAAAACTTGGTGCCCTTTACATGCCTTGTTTCTGTAGCTTCTAACCTGGACTGCTCACAAACAGCCAAGAGACATAGCTGGGAGTGATTTATGTGCTGGAGGCTCTTACCAGCCTTAAAAATTACCACAGGGTGAGCCCAATACAGTTCCTGTCCCAGATTTTCCCCTGGAAATGTCCTGTACTGGCCAGCCCAAATATATTAAGCCCATTAGTCCTTGGAAAGAATAATATGCACATAACCTGCCAACCCAAATGAAAGTTTCTCAGAGTTTTCAATTCAGACTCATAGGTCAGAAGGGACCATCACGATCAGCTAGGCTGACCTCCTGCACATTGAAGGCCACAGAACCTCACCTACCCACTTCTATAATAGACCTCTAACTTCTTGCTTAGTTACTGAAGTTCTCAAATCATAAAGACTTCAAATAACAGAGAATCCACCATTTACTCTAGTTTAAACCTGCAAGTGACCTATTCCCTATGCAGCAGAGGAAAGCAAAAAAAACCACCCCCAAAACCCTAGGATTTTTGGGCACGGGGGAGGGAGGGAGGGAAGGGAGGAGAACAGGGGAAGAAAAAAAAAAGAAAAAAAAGAGAGAAAAGAGTATTTTGGAGTGTTTGCCCCTGCTTATTAGTTTCAGTCTCCCTCTTGAAAAACATTTTCAGCTGGGAGCAAGACAACAGGCAGTCTGTATGGAAAGAAACGCCACACTGTTTCTTTGCTAAGATTTAGATTCTTGCTGCTGGCCCCTTTCCTGCCAAAGAATGGCCACTTAGTAGGTAATGATCCATCAGTCTTTGCCCAGGTCTACAATGGGGGGGGGGGGGGGGAAGGGGAAACTGTCAACCTAAGATACACAACTTCAGCTATGTGAATAGCATAGCTGAAGTTGACATATCTTAGGTTGACTTACCTCAGCATCCTTATGGTGGCGAGTGGACTGCTGCTGCTCCCCCATCAACTCCTCTTCCACGGCAGTGGAGTACTGGAATCGACCAGGAGAGTGCTCGGGGATCGATTTATCGCATCTCATCTAAACGCAATAAATCGATCCCAGATAGATCAATCATTACCCGCCAATCTGGCAGGTAGTGTAGACCTGACTTTGTTTATGCCTGGACGAGGCATCAGTTTGCCTTTGTCTCTCAGGAACAAGTTTGGCCATTTCCCAGACTTCTCTGGAAAACACACTTTTAGTCATGATCTCAGCTTAGGTTTATAACTTCACATATAATGCTGCAATGTGCATTGTCATTATATTATTGATCAGCAAGTTATGAGTTTTCAGATGCTACCTTACAAGGCATACTTTGTTCAAACATAATAGTATGTAAGGTGTGAACAGAGGATTCACTCTGTCACAATACTTATGAATTTCTTGTACATTGACTAGGAAACAAACTGATTTGAGACACCACTGCATAGTAACTATTAGGAAATGCTGATTTTGGTGACAAATAGTGTCCCTAGTACAACTATCCATTGATTCGACAATATATAAATAAGCAAAGAATTTTAACATAAATGTGTGGTTGAAATTCCCATTTCAATATGAACTACTATTTGGAAGGAGTTTTGCATCATATAAATCTAAGGGTTTATACCTACCCCCATTTGATATGAATGAAAATTTTTGCCATCAGCAGTGCAGGTTTAGGATCTAAGAGATTAATTTTAAAAACATTTACACAAGTTACTTTATTTACAGGAATTGCCCCTCAGCTCAAAATAGGATTATTCAGATGCACATGTGTTTTCAGAAATCATTTATAGTGTGTCTGGACTTGCAAATACAACTGTGTGAATAGCAGATTTCAGTTTGCTGGCAACTGCGAGATTTTGATTTTGATTTTTAAACCCACCAGTCCAAGGGTTTCATTTCACCCAAAGCAAAATTTTGTTTCACTTGATCAATAAAGTATATTTTAAAAAAAAAGACATTTCTAGTCATTTCAAATAAAAACAATGTTTAATTTTGAAAATGCCAAAATGAAACATTATATGCAATGTAGTTTTAGCCATGTCAGTCCCAGGATTTCTCTGAATTTCATTCCCCACCCCACAATCAAAATAATGTATCAGAAAATGAATGTGGATTTTTGCTAAGAGTTTGATCAAAGAATTTCACCCAGTTCCACTTGCTGAGCAATAAAGTGCTGAAAAAATGCTGCATGTAAAATTAACAAATGGGCTGAATAAATTGCGTGTTTGCAATCTCAAAATCCTTCAGTGGTTAGGATCAGTATGAAGCTTCAAACTATTTACTTTTTAAATCAGACTTTAAAAGTAACAAACTACAAAATAGATGTCTCAGACAGATTAAAGATCAAAGAGGCATCCCAACTGAGAAATCTTATTGCTCAAACAGAAGCATATTAGTTAGTGGAATGCAATGTTTTGTCCATTAAAAGCTTCCCTTTTACAGTTCTATTCTCAGGGTGAAAATAACTTAAAGACTTAATGGCACACAAAAGTCCTGAGCAGAGGGCAGGGTCTCAACTGGAAGGGGTGTTGCTTCAACTAGAAAGGACGGGGCCTTTAAAGCCCCAGGCCCTTTAAAATTGAGACTTAAAAGGGCTCCGGGCTCTGGCCCTTAAAATCACTGCCGGAGCCACTAGCTGCAGAGGTGGGTGAGAGCCCTGGATTCAGGGGTCATTTAAAGGGCCAAGGCCGACACTACTGCATCACCATGGGAGCCCTGGGGTCCCGGCCACCTCCGCTACCCTGGGGCCCCGGCAGCAATTTAAAGGGCCCGGGGCTCCAACCACTGCTGGGACCCCCAGGCTCTTTAAATTGCCGCTTAGTTGGTCCGGTACACATACCAGCTTACTTTCATCTCTGACTATTCTAGTCATTTGTGTTTGTGCTCTTCTGTTGACCTGCACGGAAAATGTTCCACTAGAGGAGATTTGCTCAGGAAATCCCAAGTTTAGAAAAAATTATTGCCCCCCCACACACACACACACACAGGCCACTGATGATAAAGCAAGCTTCTCTTTTGATACTCCCACAGTCAGGAACAGCCTCTTTTGTCTTGATTTTCACTCTCCAATCTTAGCAGGGAAAAAAATCCCTTGCCTGAATCTTTAGTTCCCCCTATCTGCTATTCTTCTCCATTTAGCTCTCATTGTATCAAATGTTTGAAATAAAACTACCATGAGACCTTATACAATATAAGATTGTACTGAATAATGATGGCCAGCTTTGTTTCAAGCACCTATCCCAATGGATCAAGTCCTTGGGCTTAACTGCACTCAGGACATGCCTCAGTTACAGCTATAACTGGCCAGTGGAGAAAGGCAAAGCTGCTATTTTGAAGAGGTGCAATTTACACTGGTTTCAAGTAGGAATAGCTACTTTGCCATTCTACACTATTGGCTTGCATTGGTGCAGCTCCCTACTCAAAGGCTTCATCTCATTAAAGTCAAGGGGAGTTTTAGCATGAACTTCAATGGTACTAAAAATTGGCTCAAAGTCAATAGATTTTGTAATAGTTCTATGATCAGACAATTCAGAACATACAAATACACAACTCAGAGGCAACACCTGCCTGAACCAGAGACCTTTCAGGGATCTGCTCTCAAACAATGTATTTAATAGCTCAGGAAAAAGTAAGACAAAGTAGAAAGATGATCTTTTACAAGGATTTTTGCCCTAGGTATCCAATTATAGTTGATGCCATCCAAAATATTAGAGCATTCATTTTATGGTGTGAGATGTGTCACCTGAAAGATTTATTGTTTTAAATAAAATCAGAATCTCTTCATTATTTTAAGCAGCCAATTTAGAAACACTGATTGCTTCATGGAACTGGGGTGTACTGAGAATGTGTTTGAGGCACTAGTGTTTAGTCAGTAGTGATAATTTCTCTTCCACAGTATTTCAGTTTCAGAAGTTTGTGCATGTGGCTGCAGAACCCTAAAGACCCTGCATTAATTCAACCCTGTGCCAGAGTTCCCTGGAGGTCCAGAACCCATCTCTTTAATCAAGGTTCACTGAACTTATTCCAGTCCAGTGCTTTTTTCATGCATCTCCTGGCATTTTGCCAGGAGTTCTCTATTTAGGAAAAGTATCCCAAGACCAATTCTCTCCCCAACTTTCCCTTCAGCGTTGCAGGTCTTACCACTATTACCAAGAGAAGACCAGCGGAAGTTTCCACCTCTTACTCTGGGAGTCCTCTGTATAGTAGTCACCCAACTCTACCCCGAACTGGGACTCATCTTTAATTAGGCATGGCCCTCACTCCAGGTGCACCTAGGTTTCCCAAGTGGAGCTGGAGAGGTTATTCAATTCTTTCAGGGGGTAGTTGGGGTATTCACACAATCACATTTGTCAGTTGATGCTAGTAATGGTGGTCCAATTCTCTTCTCATAACCCATCAGCTAGGAGTTGAACTGAGACCATCCAGCTCAGTTCACATAGGCAACTGGACAGCCTGAGGGCACTAACTTTCGGTCCCTGTCAACCTGAGCTATACTGAACCAGTTTCCTGAGCCTGTAGACTACCTTGGTTAGGCTTCCATTAATTAAGAAAATTAATTGAGAGAGTTTAACAGAAAGCATAAGAACAATTGATGTTAGAGTCTCAGAACCATAAAAGATTCCTAGTGGTTTGGAATTCCATTTAGAGAATGTGTCAACATAGTTTCAAACACTTGGATTTAATCTGATCAAGGAAGTTTGTTTTGTTTTTTCATAAGTGTCAAGGGATGCATTTGAAGTGCAAATAAAATTTAGAAGAAATGAAATAAGGTGTTTACTTATTGAAGAGATCTATGTACTGTACAGTCAATACTACTTGATCTTCTCGGATCAAGCCAGCTTTTAAAGTGGCAGATATTAGTGACTCATTCATTAAAAGTTGTGGTGTATTTTTTGCTACTTTTCAAGGAATTCAAATAGAAGTTTTTAAAGTAGCCTACTGACCTGGGAAAAGGACCTTCCACCAATTTTGCTTCCATCTACTGCAAACTGATTTAAACTTACATTGTCAGAATGTCTCTAATAGAGACTGGCTTTTCAAGGAGCAGTGTAACTTCAAGGTACAAATACCTTTTGATTCCCATTGACGTCAGTGGGAATTAAAGCTTCCTGCATTGTACAAAGATCAGGTCAGTGACTGGAGATGTTGCACATAAGCTCTCTCATGGCTCTTAGGATTTGAAAGTTGTACCATGTCAACCAGGAGCTTATTTTTTCCTCTATTAGACCAAACATCACACTTCTGAGATTTGAGGTCTGACCTATCAACTTCACCTATTGTAATCAAACTTTTAGTCCTTGAGTCTAAGACCATTAGGCGTTGAAAGCTCCGGCTAGGTCCTTAGCCAGTATAAGTTTGCATGTCTTTAGTGAAACTGTACTTTTTTATACCAACTGAGAATCTGACCCGCTGCCAGTAGAGTGATAGTTTCTCTTTTTAGAGGAATTCAAGACAAGCTTTAGATCTGGATTTTGAACATCAAGTTACACAGGGTTATCATTTATGCATTATTTTTTAAAAAAGCCAGGAGCTATATGCAAAATTTGGAGCTGAAGCCAAGTTCAGATTGAAGGTGCTGTCCAAGACCATGGTTTTCCCCAGAAGTTGCAATTTAGCCTGGTTTAGGTACCTCTATTTTTATGAAGGTAGAGTATCCCATTTTTTAAGAAGCAGAAATCCTTTGCCTGGCTGACAAATTTATGGCAAGGCAATCTCATCACTTATTCATTGTATTTACAACTCCCAAACAAGGAAAGTGTTTTCCTGACCCAAGTTCCACTATTTTGACAGTGAAAAAAAAGTATAATTGGTTATTTTCTGTTTCAGTGAAAACATTAAAGGCGCGATCCAATGACGGTTTAGCCAATTTCACATTTTTGTAACAAAAATAGATATTGGGTATTAGTTTAACTCAAACAGTAAGCTTACTTAAAACTATAACAACTTTATTTTAATGTAAATAGATTTTCATGAACAGCCTCAGAAAACACTTCCACAAATGCTTTTTTCTGGCAACACTAAATATTTTATGGATGTGTTTTTGTAGTTAATTTATTCCTTCTCATTGGTCAGAGATCCTTTCTGTGAACTAATTTCAAAGATTTCAGGTGTTTTATTAACCACCAGATATCAACAGATCTCGTATGGAGAGATGTTCTGTACAATGTTATGCAACTGCAATCCCTCCTCACTGTGACACTGTCTATATCAATGTTTGCCAGAAATAACCAGACTGAAGGCTACAATTGTTTGCTTATCTTCTGTTTCTTCCCCAAAAGACCAGCTACTTTAATATCGGTGGAACCATCTAAATTAGTTACTTCAGTGTAGATGTCAGAGAGTCAATGGGCCTCTGTATGCAAAGTCCTCTCCAACTGCCACCTTTTGCCTTTCGAGACAAGTAGCTAAAGTGTGGCCTTAATCATTTCCATTGAAGACATTTACTGTCAATTCATTTAAGAAGGGACACAAATACCCATAAGAACATAAGAACGGCCATACTGGGTCAGACCAAAGGTCCATCTAGCCCAGCATCCTGTCTACCGACAGTGGCCAATGCCAGGTGCCCCGGAGTGAGTGAACCTAACAGGTATGATCGAGCGATCTCTCTCCTGCCATCCATCACCCCCCTCTGACAGACAGAGGCTAGGGACACCATTCATTACCCATCCCGGCTAATAGCCATTTATGGACTTAGCCTCCATGAATTTATCCAGCTCTCTTTTAAACCCTGTTATAGTCCTAGCCTTCACAGCCTCCTCAGGTAAGGAGTTCCACAGGTTGACTGTGCGCTGTGTGAAGAAGAACTTCCTTTTCTTTTATTTTATTTCCTATTTATTTCCCATCTTCTAGCAGAGATTGGTTCGTGCATAGTTATGTCTTTCTCGGGGTTCATGGGGTGTTTGGATCTGCCCTTTGAAGCTCACTCCCATTTTTATAAAGTTGCCTTTGATCTGAAGTTCCTCAGGCTGGGAGTGTCCTGACCCAGAGTTTTAGTTTGGACACATCTTTTGTGTCATTGAAAAAAGGGGTTCTTTCTTCCTTCTGTGGTTGTGTGTGTTCCTCTTGAAATCCTCAATGAAGGTGAGTAAAGGAGACTCATACAGCATATCCCATAATACAATTAATACAAGTTTTAAAATCAGAAGCTTTTTCTGATCCCACACACTCTTGAACATATTCTCTTGACTTAAAAGATTAATACAAGTAGACTATTTCCACAGAATGTAATAACTCACTCATTTATTATGTATGTCACTTTTGACTTGATAATTCCATGTGGACAGTTCTCACCTAAGGAGCAGTACATTGTTACCCAATAAAAGAAAACTAATCTCCTTTAAGTTGACATCCAACAAGTTCTGGAATATTCCTTTCAACTATAGAAGGGCTTAGTTTTCAGTGAACAACTCCTTGTTTACAGCCACATAGAGAAGCAGTTCACCTCCTCTCCACTTTCTCCCACAGATAGCCAGTCCTTCTGTCATGTGGTTAGTATCAGCAAAAGGGAACAAAGTCAATATGATTCTTGATAAATAGCTAACCCAGCTTAAGCTGTTACCCAGTCTCCTGGGAAAACCAGCATGCCCTCCCTGGGTGACTAACAGGGCGAATATCTGACAAAATTATTCAGACTGTATACAGGTAAGGCAGTCTGTATAATGGAAAATGGAACACAGTCAAACATGGGAAACCAATGGAACAGAACAGATATGCAAATTCTCCCTTCTAGTAATTTTGGCAGGTAATAGGCCATTGGCCACCTCACCCATCTGTCAAATTTCACCCACAGTTTGGATAAATGACCAGCAGCAGTTCAAGACTCTTGGCAAGTATGTCTCCAGTCCCAAGGAAGCTGCTTTGCCAGGTTCCATGTGAAGGCACTAATCACCTAACCCTATTTAGTATGGTGCTGGATAGATGGAGGCCCCACCGGAGCCCACTCAGTTCTGCTGCTAAACAGTGTGCCACAGAACTCAGCAGAGAGTTCTCAGACTGTGCCATGTCTTGCTCTAGAGTCCCACAGGAGGGAAGCCAAGTGGGATTAGTACTCGTGCAGAGTCCTAGGGCTTGAAAATGAACTCTTTGAATAAGGTAAGAGCTCTTTCCCTTTTCTAGGCCTTTAATCATAGAAAACTGGAGCACGGATAGCAGCAGTGCATGCTGCTGCAGCTTGCCTCCAAGTGATGTGCCATAAGCATGCTCTGACAGACTGACCTTTCACCCCATCTCCACACAGACTGGAAAGGCAGCCCAACAAGTCAGCTTATTAAAATTCACATGAACTGGCTAAGTTTCATTTCCAATCAAAAATCATGCATGGATTCTTGTGCACTGATAAATTAAAATTGTCTGTTGGTTTCCCTTCCCAGAGACAGTAAATCCAATTACGCATATTTTCTCATTTTCACAGCTATTCTTTGAATTTCTAAAATTATCTGTGCTCTGGTTAATCTATGAATTTAAATATCTTCCTGTGGCATTCTGGGGCATTTGGCTTGAAGATTGAGAGTTACTAGGGCTTTTCAGGAATAGGCCATGGAAACCAGAGCACATATTCCTCAAAAGTCAGACCCAATCTCACTAGCCATCCAAGTGGTTTTAGTGCCAAAACTTTACTGGTGCTACATGGAGTACAATATAAAAAAGATGAATTACAGCATTTAACTGCAGCTGAGTCCTAGTAAGATTGTATTACTTACACTCAGGAAAATGCTCAAAAGAATATGGAATACTGTAGCTATGCCCATTTGGGAAAGATGTTCCCTATAACAAACAAGTAGTAGTACTGTAGTGAAACTGAAAGGCAAATGCCTATTTATAAGAATATTTCTTTAGCACATTATTTTTAAGGTAGAGGAACAAACCCAACCACGTTTGGTAAAGACTGCATATTTTAAATGTCTAAGTAGAATTATGTTGCAATGTAAATATTCAATGACCTCCTAGGCCAGGGGCAGGCAAACATTTTGGCTTGAGGGCCGCATTGGGTTTTGGAAATTGTATGGAGGGCTAGACCCTGCACCTCCCCCTGCTTCTCACCCCAAGCCCCACTCCCCCTGGACTCCTGCCACATCCAACCCCCCCGTTCCCCGGTGGCCCCCTTGGGACCACTGCGCCATCCACACAACCCTGCTCCATGTCTGCCACCAGAACCCCACCCCTGACTACCCCCTGCTGCCTCATCCAACCCCCCACTCCTTCCTGACTTCCCCCTGGGACCCCTTCCCCCATTCAACCCCCCCATTCCCTGCTCTCTGACTGCCCCAACCCCTATCCACCCCCCCCACCTCTTGACCATCACCCTCCAAACTCTCCTGCCCCTGTCCAACCCCACCTGAAGCACCAGTGGCTGGCAGTGCTATAGCTGCGCCATGGGCTGGAGCCAGCCATGACACCACGCAGCTCAGAGCACCAGGTCAGACCGGGCTCTGCAGCTGTACTGCCCAGAGCATTGCACCGCGAGAGGGGAAAACAGTGGGGGAGGGGCAAGGGGCTTGCCTCGGAGTAGAAGTTCAGGGGATGGGCAGGAGGGGCCTACAGGCTGTAGTTTGCCCACCCTGTCCTAGGCCATCAAAGCCAAATCTGAGGTTATGTTAAAGGACTAAACAAAAAATTTCACACAAAGAAAAAATAATCTAATTTATTTCCTGCTGGTAGTTTCTCCTCTACTCAGTTTACTTCTGATTTGGGTACTTTCTTCTTACAAGCATGTTCTAACTTACAGGTTCCTTTATTTAAAACACTAGTTTACTGAAAAACAAACTTTTGGACAAGAAATAGCAGTGGCACCATTTTCTGTGGCAAAGTGGGACTTGAATGGCTGCACCATTCTCAAAGCACATATGTATATTTCTATTTCTCTTCCACCATTAAGATCAGAGTGGTTCTGCCTATTTAGAGACAAGTGATAGAAGTGTTTAATGGATATATTCATTTTTCCTTTATCCAGGCTTGCTAGACAATACCCAGAGTGAGTAGAAATTGCTCTATTTTGGGCATGGAAGGAATAAATGCTATCAATATAGTAGCTAGAATGGCTATTAGTGACTATGCTATCCTTCAATCTATATGCTTTATCTTCCAGATATGGTACTCAAATACAAGACAAACAGTTTCAGTACGAGTAGAGACCTGTTCAATATGCTCACAAAAGACTTTCAGATCCGAGACCCGAACAATGAGGGACAATAATGTCAGGCCTTGAAAGAGGAATGGGAGTTCTCTTGAGGATGAGAGGCAGGATTACCTTGTCTAAGAGATATGGCTTTAGATCCCAGAACTGCCACTGACTTACTGTATAATCTTGGGCAAGTTTCTTTACTGCTCGGTGCTTCATTATCCCTATCTTACAGCTGGAAAATAGAAATGATACTTCACTGTACAGAACTTCATTAATCTTTGAGATTTCTAGATTTAAAAGTGCTTTATTATTTATAATAATAAAAGAGAGACACAGGAGAAGACCATGCTCTTCAAGGTTGGCATTAGATATGCCATGCAGCTATATAGAGCCTAACACTTCAGTCTGACAGTCAGGTACATTCGAGGGGAAGATATCAATCTGCTCACCTTCACTGGGTCACACCACCACCACATAAGATTAAACCTGCCTGGTCTTTCAGTGAAGAACACCCTGGTCTAACTAGCCCCACCTCTAGGGAGCCAAACATCCAAATCACCCTCCTCCTAGCCCCTCTGTATGGACATGTCTCAATACACATGGATCTCTTACTTGTTGAGCTTTTTCCCATAGTGATTTCTGAGGTCCAGGCTCCCACACAGTTTACGTTACACAAAATTCCACAAAACGTAGGGCCAACTCTATAACTCAGTCACTGACAACCAAGCCCAAAGACTGTCAATCTTTTTTAACCAGAAAGCTGTAAGACCCAGTGTACCAAACAATATTCTTTATTCTTCCCCCTCTTACTCCTATGGACTCTGTATTTGAATAGAAGTTCAGTGGACCCAGGAGTGGCTCCTCTGTTTTAGGAATAAATGAACAGTTACTATATTACAATTCTATAGAGATTAGTTTGAAGTGAATTGATGCTCAGTCCATTTTGTCATGGTTAATTGTTCCTTTTATGTCAAAACCATAACCACTGCTGTTACCATGGTGGGCAGGTCAAGGACTGAAGGAGCAAAGATAGAACCTGAAATTCCATCCAATCCCTATATGTGAATCCTCCAGTTCAGGATACTTGTAGATTAGTGTAGGGAAGCTTGTACCAATACCAGCCATGTTACACTTGGGTAGACAGAGAATGGTTTTCTAGAGCATTGTTCCAGACCCTTTCACACACACTAGGGGCCAGATCCAATGCTGATTTACATCAATCTTATACAAGGAAACCTATGGAATCTACAGCCTGATACAAACCCCAATAAAATGGAATAGAGGAAAAATGCTCAAGTATTTTATTTAGGAGGAGCAGTAATCTTAAATACAGAGCCTATGCCAGATAAACAAGGCAGTAGCTTCTCTGCTCCCATTAAGACACTTTGTACTTTTCCATTTTAAGGTACTTTTTGCGTCTGTTGTACAGAATTTTACTACAAATCAAACAGATGCAAGTTATGAAAAAAAAATCTCTTATACATACACACACAGTCACAAAAGGTCACCATTATGCAATTACCCACACCATTAAAAAAAACAAAACAGATATTCCTGTGAAATAAAGTAATCCCATCAACATATTGTTCACATGACCTGTAATGGCATTACTTCATGATTAGGCTATGTGGGTCACTCATAGATATAAAAGAAAGTTACAAGTATATGTAAAATGTTGAAGTTAGTAGAAGTTCTAGAAGTATTTTTGTTTAATACCTAGGAGCTTTGGCTAGCAACATAGAATTAACAATAGAATTAAAACCCACAACATTTTGGTAGCCCGTTCCCAAATCCTGCCTCCTCCTTGCACAGTGAAATCATCAGTTCTGCTACCATTGAGCCATTACAGCAGTGGTGGGAAACCTACAACTTCCCAGAGTAAATTTCTGGTGGGCTGCCAGACTGTTGGTTACATTGGCATGGTTGCCTGCAGCTCTCAGTGGCCGCGGTTCACCGATCCCAGCCAATGAGAGCTGTGGGAAGTGGTGGCTAGGCCTGTGTTATTTCCTGCAGCTCCCATTGGCTGGGAATGGTGAACCGTGGTGATTGGGAGCTGAAAGCAGTCATGCAAATGTAAATAAATGGTCTTCTGGCAGGCTGCCAGATTACCCTGGCAAACCACAGGTCACCCACCACTGCATTACAGCCATTGAAGCAGAAGCAATAAATTGCTAGAAGCTTCTAGAATCTGGGGTTTAACCTCTATTTCCAGATAGGCTCTCTCCCTCCTTTTATTCTCAGCTGCTGTCTTGGTGGGGCGGAGGGGGGGGGGTTCCCCTCGTGTGCTGGTTTATAGCAATAGTAAAACTTATTCACTTTTGTAAAAGTTCAATTGTAATTACAGCTTTGAACACACCCTGGACATCCATGAACCGTCTTACAGGATGGTTCAGAATCACCCACAAAATTCCAGTATGGGGCATTGCCAGGATCTCTGGGGGGTATGCACAGAAGGCACTGCTGCCAGCATGTGTGAGGGCAGCCCTCATCTGGATGCATGCTGTGCAACGGACATCTTTTCAATAGTGTTCAACACCTCCCCATGTGACATTTATGGCCACATTTTAAACAGTGAATGTTCAAAATGCCAAGCTCTTTTGAAAGTCTGGAGAGTTATTTTGGTATCTATGGAAGAAGAAAGACAAAGATACAGTAAAACCTTCATTTAATGGACTAATTCGGGCGAGGGGGTGTCCGTTAAATCAAAAAGTCCGTTATTTAATAATTAACAAAAAAAATGAGCTGTCGGAGCAGCAGCCCGCCCGCCACAGGGTCGGGGCGGCAGCTCCGCAGCCTGCCTGCTGCTGGGACCCGGGTGGCAGCCGGAAGCCGGCAGCCAGCCTGCCCGGGTCCCAGCTGCTGGGACCTGGGTGGCAGCCGGGAGCCAGACCGCCCGCTTCCGGGACTCAGGTGGGAGCCAGCAGCCCGCCCGTTGGCGGGACTCAGGTGGGAGCCAGCAGCCCGCCCGTTGGCGGGACTCGGGCGGGACCCGGCAGCCAGCAGGCGGGACCCGGCAGCCAGCCAGCATGCCCGCCCACAGGCGGGAGCCATCAGCCAGCCCGCCCGCTGCCCGGACCCGGGCGGCAGCCGGGAGCCATCAGCCAGCCCGCCCGCGGCTGGGACCCCGGCGGCAGCCAGGAGCCGTCAGCCAGTCCGCCCGCTGCTGTGACCCGGGCGGCAGCCGGGAGCCGGCAGCCAGCCCGCCAGAAATGGATCAGGAATGCATCAGACTTGCTCAGAAATTTTGTCCGTTGCATCCGAAGTCTGTTAAATTGAGGTCCGTTAAATCGAGGGTTTACTGTATATCAATCAAGTCCCAACTGTGATGCTAAGCACAGCTGAAAATTCTGGCCATGGGAGCAATTTTTTTTCCTTCCATGGAAAGGAATCTGGGCAACTTGCAAATCCAGAGAATTTATGGTAATCCTTGCTCTTCATTTTTTTAATTTTTATTTAAGTCACTTCAATGATTTATTATTTCAGAAGACAATGAAACTGTCTGAATTAAATATTCTTCATGACCTGAATTTTTGGGACCAAAGAGCGTTCTTCTTGGTGAAGCCTATACCTCACAAGGAATCTTGGTCCCAGTGTCTTTTTTTTTAATTTATTAAAAAAAAAACCCCACTTGTCAAAGGGGGAAAAAAATGAGACAAGTGAGAAACTTATTTGCTGGATCTATTCATTTTTCCAAACCACCACAAAAAGTTCAAAAAAGTAAAAACAAAAGTTGAAATAAAGCTCCTATTAAAACTGAACTTCCAATAGAATCATCAGTAGTATGGCTCCCACATCACCTGAACATAGTTTATCTGTAGCCCAGTCCTTGGACCTGAAGGTCCCTTGGGTATTCCATATAGAAATAGGATATTCCATTCCATGTGTCAAACATTACTTTTTGACTAATGACAGACAACTGCATTATGTACTTAATAGCATGTTCTCCAGATACAATCAGGTGCTGTCGATGGTGAGATTTGGGAGCGTGTCCAACATTGACTACCCTCTTTCCATATCATAAGAGTATATGTATGTGAGGAGCAGAAGACTAAGATAAGAGTTATTTGTGGCCTACATAGGAACAGTATAGCTGTTATATTATACCCAGTCTCTTATCAAAATGAATCCCATTAGAGTTCAGTTCTTGACTTAGTTTACTCACATGTTACTCTTCTAAGCTTCCCTGGGATGGAGGGGAGGTGTTTTTTGTTTTTTTTTTATGATACATCTGTAAATTACATTGTGTGTTATTAGTGGGGAATATTTGTTATCTAATGCCAGCATGAAAATGCATTCATGTACTTTCCAGACTACTGCTCTAGAAACTGAATTAGGGAAATGGTGTGATAGTTAATTAATGTATAGAATTTTAATTCCTATCTTCTCCCACTGAATTTGAGAGTTTCCTATAGTAAAAGTTACTGTAATTATTCCCTTCCTTTTGTTTATAAAAAGGAGAAATCCTCAAACTACAAACAATTCTAAGTCTCACATCCACTCTAAGTCAGCAACTGAAAGGAACATCACATTTATACATGCAAAGCCAGTTTATTACATACTTTGCCTCCATTAGCAAAGCTTATCCTGTTTCACAGCTGTTTAATTTCAATGGATGGGTATTAATATTCATATACAATATCATCACCTCATGAGGTGGGACTATAGCCCAGGGCCTTCTATTCCAGGAAGAACACAAACTCTTTCTATTTGAGCTAAATCTATTTGGAGACTATACATACTTTAAAAAGTTACTGTGTAATACAGCCTGATCGGTTGAGCTTCGGGCCATTTTAATATCTTGCTTAACTGGCCCAGTTTGCTTTTATGCAAGGTCAGAGTCTGTTGCTGCATACAATAGAAACAAAATGGTTCTAGTTTACCCACATAGAGATGACTCCCAGCACATTAACTATGGGGAGTTGGGTTGTTTATTTAAACTGAACTCTACTTTTTGTTGGCTCCAATTCAAATTTCCCATTTTCTCCAGAGTAGGCCTTTGTCTAGATCTTAGGCCTCCCAAGCTATGCAGGGTCAGTGTTTGTATGGGAGATCTCAAAAGGAAACCCCAGCATGATGCATAAAGGAAGCAATTCAGAAACATTTCTCACACTACCCCCTACCAATCTCCACCATGGAGGTTGAAGTTGCAGTTACGTCTCCTAACTGGCCACAGCACCTGTGCTCTTCTCAACTCAGGCCACTGTTTTCCTTTTGCAGCCAATGAAGAAGTTGGTCATCTTCCAGAGTCACAGGAGTGGGGCATACAGGCCTAGGTCAACACAGGAACTTATGTTTTGCCAAGCTAACAGTAACCCTAATTGTGAGCCTACAGACTCACTCTCTCCGGCCCACAGACTGTTTCACTGTGGATAAACAACTAGTCATTGGGCCACAGAGAGAGACTAACTAGTCCAGTCATCATGGCACTCCTGGGAGGTGGGAGACTCAGGATCCATTCCCCCAGCTCCAATGAATTTCATTATCCAGAGCAAAGCACCTTTGTCAGGGGAAAATTAATGGCGCGTCTCTCCCCCTTACCGTACACTCCGGATTGTAGTGGCGGCGTTGAGGCAAGGAGCTCACAAGCGGTCAGAGACCATTGAAGAAACACACAACTCAACTTTGATCAAAGGGGAACCTCTCGGTCAAGAAAGGGGGTTGGCAGCAGCTCCATTTATTATCAGTACCAAGCAGACTTTTATAGAGTATATTCAAAGGGGAGGGGAAATGGGTGGAGGGAGGGAAAGACCTACTTGAAGCATGCGCATCAGCAAACCCTGACATCAGTCCTAGGTCAGTGCCCTCTTGAGGCACCTGGTGTGGGGACCTTGAGAAAGCTTACATGATGCCAACCAGCTTATGAATAAGAGTCTATTCGTTCTCTAGCAAAGTTGTTACATACATATAATGCAATCTGGAGATAGAACCACCTCATCTAGCATGGGTTTACAGACTGCTTATTGTCTGAGACAAGGTTACATTCCAGGGACTGAGAAGGTTACCACAACAATCGGGTGTCAAAGGAATATTTCACTGAGCCTCAAAGACTCAAGCGAATGCTTTTACAAGCCTTGGGAGTTTAACTATGTGATCGCTGGTGAGGAAGAATACAGGTGGGAAGGAGCGAGGGAAACTGAGTTAGCCCTAACACCTTCAACAGGTGAGTCTGAAGATACAAGAGATTCTGATGTGGGGTATCTCAGTAGTTAGAGCACTCAGCAGGGGATAGTCCTCTGCTCAAATGCCCTCCACCCACCCAGCAGAGAGGGGGGACTTGAACCAGGGTATCTCACCCCCTAGCTGAATTCTCTAAAACTAGTTTTAAGTATAAATTGAGCCCCACCTGATTTTGAATGGGATCCAGCTAGTAGGCAGCTGCTGAGCACACCTAATGGAAAGGGCCTCACATGCAAGTCAGGCAGGCAAAGGCCCATCTTCCCCAGTTCGTGGATTGCTCTGGCGCTTAGGTGGGAGATGGGCATCGGCCATCTAAAGCAGGGCAGCAGACGTGCCCCAAAGGCAGAAACATATGACAAGGGAACTTTTACCCTGAAAACTTCGGCTCTTACACTCACTTGGTGCCTAAGGGGTTCAACAGAAGTTCTGTATGTCACACTGGAGCTGAAATTGGGACTTACGTGCCTAACTACCTTTGTGGATCTTGGCCATAAACTCAACACTTTTCTTCCAACAAGTTCTGGGGACCTCCCCCCCCCCCCATACACACACTTTCCCTTCCCCCCAGGAGTCTTGGTCTTGATTTATAAGCATACTCTGTACTTTCATGAGCATGGGCTCAGGTGTGAGAGAGCCCTGACTCTTTAATCAAGGTTTGAGTTTGGGATTCAGTGGGAATACTGGGACCAGTAATAAACTTGACATTCTGGCTAAATTCCAGTTTGGGTAACTACATTCTGACTCCCTGCAGTCCTCCCCTCCCCCCACTACGGGATGTGCTATTTCTTCATCTCCAGTTCTGAACTGTCTGCAGTGTTACTATTAAACAGCTGCTGTGTTCCACCCTATGGACAACTGCTGGAATAATCCCTGTGTACCTAGAATTATGCAAAACTCTTTGGGAATTCTTGGGATTAAAGGTTCTCGAGTTTTAAGGTGCTAGGTTGTTAGCTACCTGGCTCTGTTATTGGGGAGACTTAAACATCGTGTATAAGCACTAACTGAAGAGCATTTGAAAGTTAAAGTACATACAGGTTATGCCCGATATTTCTGGCATAACTGAGTGAGACAAGTGTTCCGATGTCCAAAAAAAATAAATGTCCTTTTGCTCATTTTCATGTAGAGTAAACTGTATATCCTATGATGAGCTTTTCACCTTTTCCTGAAATTGTCCAAGAGCCAAAGCCCAACAGCTGCACTTTCTCTAGGAACTTTTTCTACACTGTTCCATCCCATATACCTTGGCTCTCAGCTGCCATAAACAAAAAAGCTACAAAAGAAAACAAAGAAAAAGGAAAGTCACATCTGTCAGAACTGTCAAGGGTACTTCAGTAAAGGATGGGGTCCATTCATGTTAGTGGTCAGCCTCCAAACCAGAGATTAAGTTTAAAGAAACCAGTCTCTATTGAAAAAATAAATGTTAGTCCAAATTGCCTCTGAACAGGAATGATAAGGGATAAGCCAAGGTCAGATGGTGGAATCTGTTTTAAGAGCTACATTTTTGTGAGCTGCATTTTATGCTTGTAACAGAAAAAACTTATACAAGGTCCCCCTTTCTCCAAGCTTTTGGGATGATCTGATCAATGTCATCCAAAAGTTCTAAAAAAAAAATGATAATCACTCTGGAGCCCTGGTTACATTACTGTGGGGCATCTAAGAACTAGAGAATGTATTTGGCACCCTGCTTCCCTTCAACTCTGCACCTGTTCACACTGGTTTGTCTCAGCAGTTTGGCTGGCTGCCAGACGCTATCCCAAGATAAGTGCTAAAACCTAATTCAAGTGTTCCACTATTCACGGGCACTCATCATGCACTTCAATAGCATACCGTTCCAAAGATGGACTTAAGGGCATCGCCAGTATCGTTCAAGACCAGTACTGCTAGTCATGGTTATTTTTCAGACTGGGAGTAACATAAGAATCCCTGCAAGTAACAAGAAATGATCCAGATTATCCTCAGGGATGACATTCTCCTGAAGCAAAGGTCACAAAATGTCTGAGAGAGTTGCCCTTTTCATAAGTCACTGAAGTATTAAAACGGAGTTTCACCCTTGAGACTAGAGGAAGAGATCATATCATCCTCCGACAACGCAAGACAGAAGGGCACCTAGTCAGAGCTTCATAAATATCATCATTAAGGTAAAGTTTAAAATAATCTCAGTCAGTGGAAGAATCTTACTTTTGATCAACACTGCTCTAAAAAAACCCTTAAGCCTCCTAATTCTATCCTTCATGAACAGCGTAGACGGACATTAACATTTTACAAGCTGCTGTACACATTGGTATCAAACATTTAAAAGAAGCTGGCGGGTATTTGTGCGAAGTATTTGTCTGAACAGAAAAACTGTTTCTCAGATTAGAGGAAACGATTTATTTAAAATCACCAGCTTGCCTAAGGTAAGATCCTCCTTTGACAAGCTCAGTGCATCTCCCTTTGGACTTCTGAACTGCAAAACAAGCATTATCAGTAAAATAGGACTTGACAAGCTTAACAAGTGGCAACATAACTGGAACTTGTGACACATAATTAAGCAATAAGATCCAACATGCCAAGCTTTGCTGGGGAGACTAATATTCTTCAGGTGGTATTAAAAGGCATGAGGCTGACAGCTGATGCCATTTAACCACTTAATTCCCTAGAAGGTCACAGTTTATATTATCTTTAATTAAATGGGACAGACTTTTTATAAAGGAAAGATCCATAGCCATTATTCCATTATGCCTTATTGACATGCTTACGACACTTAAAATTGCTTCAGAAGCCTTCTTCTGAATTTTAATTCTAGTTCATTTTTGTTGTAGAGCAAAGCTAAACATTCAGTGGAGTCAATGGGGGAAAAAAAGTCACCCTCTGAATTCAATGACACTGGATCAGGGCCTAAAGCAGTATTATATACAAGACATATATATATATAAAACCAGTATATAAGACTAATTAGATATAGATATATATAAAACCAGTATTTTTAGAGTAGACATTGGTAGACATGGGCTCAGTCTGAAGTTTTGATTTAGTGAGATTTTGTTTCTAGGAAAACACTGCTGGAGGTTAGTAGGCTCTTTAGTGCTCCACTAAAAAATAAATTCCATTTTAAAAATTTAAATACCAAACACTTGCACACACACCCTCCTTCCAATTGTTTTATAACACCCCTGAGAGCTAGGGAAGAACTATTTCATTTTATAGATGGGAACTGATCCACAGGCTGGATAAAGTGACTTATCCAAGGTCACACAGTTTCTGACTGAGCTGGGAGTTGAACGGAGGTTTCCCAAAACTCACTCCACTGTCCTATGTGCCAATCCATTTCCAAATTAATTATGCAATAATTGCTTTGATTGCAACCCCTGTCAATCTCACCGCCCATTTTATCAACCTGCCTCCTCAAGAGCCAGAAGGAATGTTCCAGTTGTCACTCCAATATAGGAGCAAACACTGGAACATTCTCATGAGCGGTTTAGTACTATAGACGACCTCTAAGGGAAACTCCCATTGAATTCACTGGAAGTTACACATGCAGATCTTACATAATTAGGACTTTTTTTAACAAGTCACACACAAGAAGTCTTCAGCGGAAAGTGAGTCATTCACGGATAATCTCAGACACATTTCATTGCTCTTTCCACTATAGCAGAGTACTTTAAAGTAATGGTGGGAAAATATCATTAAAGCTTTTACATTTATTTTGCTGAGTGTCTAAACCAGAACACTCCATCCCTGTAGTCCAGGACAGGACAGCTACTGAAAAACACTAAATGTGATATTGGATATTACAGTTCTGCAGTAACACTTGCAGACTTTATGTATTGAGCAACTCACAGCCTTCATCTAGTGTCAGTAACTGTCTATTTTTACATCTTTCTCATGTGCATACTCATTTATAGATCCTTTGGCATTTGTGGCGTCTAGTTTGGTGTAATTAAAACCACCAGTGGTGGCACTATGCATAGGCAGACTAAACAATTGCTTAAGGTCCCAAGCAGTTCAAGGGGGTCCCGATTTAGCGTTACCCCTAAGATACCATTCATCTTATTTAATATGGAATTTTTTGAACAAGTGTATGAGTATTGTTGTGTTAGTATGTTTATGTTTGTGGAAATAATGCAATTAATACTTTAAGGTGTCGATGAGGGGCAAGAGGTGCCCCAAATATACCTACTTAGTGACCCTAATGGACTAGCGCTGTCTTTGCAGCAAAGGAAACCCATCCACTCTACAGCTCTGCACTAGGAGCTTTCCAACTTTCATTAGGAAAGTAGCAGCATCAAGGCAAAACACTGCACTACACGACTTTGAAAGGACACTACAGTAAAATAGCCAAATTCTGCCATCACATTTATCAGTATTTAGCATCCAGGAGCCCCAATGTGCTGGGCACTGCACAAGTATATCCCCTATGCTTCCACATTGGCTTTAGCCAAGTTGCATGGATGTAAGTGCGGGCAGTTCTGGCTCTGTGATCCTGACCCCTGTTGCTGAGCATCCATAAGGCCAATAGAAGTGCTCAGTATTCCTTGAGAACTGGTCCAATAAGTGTAATCTTAAGGTAAATATATTTTAAAAACCTTGCTTCGTCCTGGAGCCAAGAAGCCCTTTTCATCCATCCTTTGGCTGCCTGGGGGCACCAGATATGTGCTCCCCACAAATAGGACCTTGGTGGGGGTGACACTTTCCCCTACAGTGTTATCTGGACAGGTGATTTTCTAGGTCACTCAAGTCTTTGACTCTGGGAGCCAGCCTTACCCTGCTCTGCTGTGAGAGCCCTCACTCCTGAGCTGTTCATGTACAGCCTCTGGCATGTAAGCTGCTCCTTGGATTGTGCAACCAAGCAACAGTAGCCAATGTCTTCGGTCCCAGACAAAACCCTAGGAACCTCCATCTTGCAGTGTCCAGTTAAGCCCACTGGATGCTGCAAGCTTATATGAGTTTATCAATTTAACAAAGAAATTGATATGCACCAGGCTTGTTATCCCAAGGGAGTCTCGGACATGCTTCAAACCAAACGCACTGCTTCAGGTACAACAAAAACAGATGTATTAACTACAAAGATAAATTTTAAGTGATTATAAGTCAAAGCATAACAAGTCAGATTTGGTCAAATGAAATAAAAGCAAAACACATTCTAAGCTGATCTTAACACTTTGGATGCCCTTACAAACTTAGATGCTTCTCACCACAGGCTGCTCTTCAGCTAGGCTCTCCCCTTGATCAGTTGCTTGGTGTGGTGTCCGTAGATGGAGGTGGAAGATAGAAAGAGCATGATAAAAGGGAGAGACATTTGCCATGTTCCTTCTTGGCTCTCCCCCTGCCTTCAGAGTCAGGTGAGCATTACCTCATCGCAGTCTCAAACTGACAAAAGGAAAGGGATTGATTCACTCAAGAGTCCAACAGATTGCCTAGAAGACCAGTAGCCTTTGTTCCTGTGCGACTGGGCTGGCTTTGTCCCATACATGTCCTGATGTGGTGTGAACTGCCCCTCTGCTTCTGGGGAGTGCTTGATTTAAACCAGGAGGACATTTTCAGCCTCATAACTATACACTTGAAGTTATAGCCTATAACATGACTATAAACATTCCTTTAACAGCAATGCTCACTACATCATGAGCCTTCTGAAGACACCCAACATGACAAACTTTGCATTAGATACCACACAATCATTTTACAAGGATGAACATGGAAGTTCTGGGTATTCCCTTGAGGTAGAGAGCATCATGTGGCGCTCCCTGATAATACCTCTACTTATATTATCCTACTATTCTGTGTGCAGGCATGAAGATCCAAAAATAGTGCAGTATTCCAGATTTTTCTTTTCTCTACATGTGGTGTCATCTCTCAAATATTTCCTGGAAAGAAAATTCCTGCACATAAGTATACTATAGTATAGCCATAGTGAGGGGGAAGCCATCTATCAGAACACTTACTGTATGGTCTTTCTGCTGAAAAACCAACATGAGACCAGCCTTAAGCCTGAAAGGACCAAGTTCCTTTTGTAAGGTTGACTCAGTCTTTTAGTGAGGTTCCTGAACTCCCTAATCTGAAGTAAGACTACTGGGACAACTTCCTGATTCACCATGCAGACTACTGTAAATTCCTCCACCCTCAGGAGATTCAATTACTCAATATGACTAACACTTGCTGATGCAAAAGGAAATGAGGTACATATTAAACATGAAATACTTCCATGTGATACCTCAAAATTCGGAACTACATCATGTTAATTTAAAGTACAACATAACTATAGTAGGATGAGTGGAATAAGAGTAAAAGATTAGATTTCTGGAGAGCCCTAAATGGGTGAGGAACCCAAGACTCGGCAATGAAGGCCAAAATCTGGCTACTGTGAAGCAAATAGAGCATTAGCACTACTCTGGCTTCTCAGCATGTTTAGTAAAGCTGTTTCACACAGCTCTGCTTGCCTGCCCCATCACTTTGATAGTCAACGAGTATTGTTCAGATTCATCTGTTGCACAAAGCTCAGTCCCCCCCCTTTTTTAAAAAAAATAGAAACTGAATCTACACATGGACCCAAGATAAAAATCTTGATTCCCAATTTCAAACTGCTCTGAACTGGTCCTAAATTTTGGTGCTGGCTATTCAGAAGATAAAGATCAGCTGTCAAATTCAGATCTATGTTCAAAATCTGAACTCACTTTCCCACCTGAAGTTGGAGATGTTCGATCAGGAGCTTTGGTTCAGGCTTCTTTCTAACTGCCACACATTCTACAAGTGCCAAATTTGTTTAAAAACATTTAAGTACATAAATCAAACACTTTCCATGGGAGATATCAACATGTCCTGCTTCAAAACGCTACACTTTTTCCTTTGCTTGAGAATTACAGTAGGTGGCTTATGTTACTGCAGGGTGACATAAGCCTTTTTATTTTGACAGAGCTGTAGTTTTGGACTGAAAACTGTTCTGCTGAAAAAAATTTGGCCAGCTCCACCTGTATGGAAGATAAGCACTGCTACTCCATCTAGTGGAAAGAGCCCAGAGCAACCCAGCTCTTGTAATGAACAAACAAGAAGTATCCAGAGCCAAGGGACTAGGTCCTGTGTATTGATGACCCCATTAACTTTTAATTCTATCTTCTATAAAAACACCACTGAAATATACCTGCTTCCAGGGAGGAAGTAGCAACTGGCAGACAGCACACAGCACAGAAGTGTGAGGAAAGGAATATTTTGCTGAGGACACCAGGGCATTCATTGGGATGGGGATCCTTAATGTATATTCAGGAAACTTTTCTAAAGAAAAAAAATCTTAAATAAAGTGAGCTGATTCCTGAACAAGCTAAGTGTGAAACAGCTGAGTTCTTGATTTTCAGCTGACTTTAATTAAATATACCAATCCAGCAGTTCCATAGACTAATTGTTATCGGAGGACATTTGCCCATGAAGTTATAGGGTTTAAGCAGTCTAGGACAGTAACTGTATATTGTATTCTTACCTTGCTTAAAAATCATGCCTATGGCATCTATGAAATAATGGTTTCCATACAGAAGTACCAGGGATGCCTTTTGCTTAGATTTTGTGGAGAAGGCCAGGAGCATGGTGAAAAGTCCCTTGAAAATCTGATGGATTCTAAAAGATGGCACCCTATGATTCTGTCCACTCACATCACACTCTTTCCCCAAGCTCCCCTGAAGATCTGAAGCTCTGCACAGCCATTAACATGAGCTAGTGCCTAAATGGAACAATTTGCCCCTCTGCTAGGATGATCAGTTATGGTCACGTGCCCTGAACTCCAGATTTGCTGGGCTGAGCGTGCCCAGGGACATCTGCGAAAGCACTGCCCTCACTCTGCTGTTCCCCCTCCCCCTCATTGGCTGCTATGGGTCATCTTTGGGTTACGCTTAGGATTTCTGAAGCAGCAATCTCTGGAGAGAAGCATGAGGAAGTCTGTAGGAATGATTTGCCTGCGGCCCCGCACAGACAGAGCAGATGTGCAGAAAATTAATCATTTTCCAGGGAGTCGTGATCAAATTGGATCACGAGGGATCTCTGACTCCAAAAGAAATGTTCCTGATTGCCACCAGTGTGTTCCTAATGACGTCTGAGGAACGTGCAGAGCTAACATGGAAATAAAAAGTCAGCTAGTATGCAAGAGCAGTGCTTTAATCTAAATTACATCATGTGGAATCCAATTTATTTCCAGCGTAAATAATAACTCCTGCCGACATTGTGCATTTTCCACAAGCTCCGGCTTTAATGGGAAAGAGATAAGGCTCCACATTCAAGGAATGCATGCAGCTCAGTATTCGAGCTTTAAAACAGAAGGGCCATGCACGGTTTCCAAAACACTTTTTTTCATGCTTACTTTATGGGTCTCTTGATGACAACCTAAATCCTGACTGTTCTTCAGCAAGCCATTTAACCTCCCAGATAGCAACTTCCTTGAATTCCAAGTAGCAGTAAAGAATTAGACTCCGAAAGTAGCCTTATGTTAAAAGGGGCTGGAGGAGAGGGGGTAAGGGAGGGCTCTTAATTTTAAGAGATGTCCGCCTGGCATCTAATACCCTAGGGCTGTCTGCATAGTCTTCCTACTTAGGGTTTGATCCTCTTCTCACTGAAGTCTATTGGGGCTTTGCCATTGATTTCAGGGGGAACAAGATCAGCCCCTAAAAGTCAGTCTCAGCAGAGAAGAAAGGGTAGACTGTCTTTAGCGTCCAGTTTCCACTAAGCTCAGCATCAAAGAGGGGCTATCAGGGAGCACATCACCCCCTTCCCTCCACCAACAAGTCCTGGACACCTAGCAGTGGAGAGTGCCTGCCAGGGACTCCCCATCACTGGGTCAGTCCCCAGCAGAGGATTACAGGAAGCTGGTGCTCTCATTGCAGATTGTCACCTCTGTCTCAACCCGCATCTTTTTACTGAACATTTTAAGGAGGGAATCTAGAGTTCATGGAAGAACTGAGTCCACAGAGCAAACAACACAGGCAGTGGAAGAGAAATCTTCTCCGCTGAAGGAATTCACCACTTCTCTGATGAGACCACCTTTGGGGCAAGAGTCCTTAGTCCCATTCTGTCCTTGACCGCTCCGCTGAGCCTGCCAACAAGAGCATCAGCTGTGCTGCAGACACCGCCTAACAGAAGCTGCACTCAGATCACCGACCCAGTCACATAAGTCACCAAGGAACTATAGATGGTAAATACTCATAGCCTGGTTTTGCAGATGAACTGGCGGCCTGTAGTGGAATTAGCAAATTCCAGATCTCACAGTCTGACAGTAAGTTTACCAAGCCCCTGAGCCATCCAGCCTCCTATAAAATTGGTGTTAGCCATATGTCAGTGTGACCTTTACACAGCTGGTATGTAAGCACCTCCGTAATTCTTCGAAGAAGGGAATAGCAGTAAGTATTTGATGTGCCAAAGGAATGGGAAGCAAATTGAACTGCCCTAAATCTATACCCTCAATATTGGTAAAGAAATAAGGAGATGCCTGACATATTGAATTCCTAGCCATACAGCTCAGGAGAAGTTAGACACCTCAAGAACACACGAAAGGAGAGACACTGTCACACTGTACTTTTGCCCGTTGAAATTAGCAAAGTTCTCAACAGAAATATCAGAGGGAAGCATCTTTGTCTGGAAAATCATTAAGAGTATATGGAGAGGAAGGCTCCAGCATTTTCACTATGCTCTACTCCTACACACACACCTCACAAGCATCCCTTATAATGGGACACTTGTAATCCCACAGTGTCCACATCTATGTAATGCACTAGATAGGGATCACCCGCCAGCTAGGGCTCTCCATCTTGGCCAGGCATGGTACAGCAGCCTCTTTGACTTTGGCACCCCTTATCCACAGTCCCTCCAAGCCTGCAGTGGTTTGCCCCATCTCATGATTCATACCTAGGCTAGGTTGCTTATAGTCTCAACACATTCTGGGATAATAAAAAGAATCTCACAAAACAGAAGCCAAGTGACCTTATTTCAGACTCACAACCCCACCCTGGGTTCAAAAGTCTCCCCCCTCCACCTCCCCAATCAGGTGCACTTTTACATCTTATTCCTTGAGAGACAGTAGGTAAACACAAGCAATCCCTCTGCTCTGGGTTCAAGCCCAGAGGTGCTGTATTAAACAGCTAAATTCTGCTTCATCAAACACACTGATGTTTCCTTGAGCCACTTCCTACCTTCATCTGCCTCCAGACCCTTCCACAGAGCAATTCCTTCTGGTGCTTTCTCTCAGGAGGTTCCAGCTCCTTGTACCACTTCCTAATAGTTTGTGTCTGATATTGAGGCTTTTAACATTCCCTGGTTACATACATCCTCACAGGCTATGTCCTCAACAGCTAGCCAGAAGGCTCTTCCCTAAATGCCTTTCCCTAGCAGCTCCTCTTCTTAGAAGCTTCCTCTCAATTTATCAGCCCCTGAGCTCTGGTAGCTCTCTGTCAGGTCCAGGTGCTTGTTAGCTGCTAACAACCCATGGGCAGTTAAATACACCTACGTGGGCCAAGATGGAGTCAATCTCCTTCAAAAAGCCTGTCATTAATAGAATGGGCCCTAACTGCCCTTCAAGAGGCCAGCTACCCTACAATCTTCCCCTTCACTTTTATTGATGAAAACAATTTACAGGAGGAATAAAGAACCATGCAGATGAGGCTATAGAAAGAGTCCCTTGTACTAATGGAAGGAATCCCACATTGTTTTTAGTTTCCTCCATTAATAATTTGTGTCCCTCTCATTTTGGGTCTTTATCAAGTATTGTGTTCCAACTTTGGGCCTTCACTAGGCGAGGGGCATAGGTGCATACACACAGTCAAAAGAATAAGACAAAGAATAGAGCAAATCCAGGCACAAATCAGGCTGTTGTCCATCCAAATGGCATGTATGTGTAACCCACACACTGTCTGGGTGTGCTGTTCTGTCCCATTTAGTGGTAGGGAGACCACTTAAAGAGAGAGATCAAATGAGCCTGCTTTACAGCCTCAGCTAATAGTCAGGTGACTTTTAGCTCATGCTGCAGAGGCTCCTGCACTAAGTTCCAGAGGCCCCAGGTTTGATGGCAACCTTGGTCTGTTGGTGTTACATATGCACCTCCAATTCAGTTGCAGCTGCAAAAATTTGAGCACCATCTTTGTGAGTACAAGCAATATGCCCACAAACCAGGAAGCTGTGCCAACGCCTAGCATCATTATTACTTGCTAATATAGTACAGTGGCCCTCAATGACAGTTAACTGCCACCAATCATTTTTTTCCTCCGGTAAAGATGCACAGCAAATACAGAGCCTTCCTCTTCAACCTAAGTTACATTCATTCCACCCACAACTTGCTAAATCCAGGTAACATTTCATAGAGAGACTCAATCTGCAGTAATCCTACCGGGCTAAGGACAGTTAATAATAAAATGCAGAACAAGTGCCTCAGAGCAATATTGTCGCTGTTTCTTCAGTGGCAAAACATGATTAATGTTCCTTAAGAAAATAGCATGTCAGTGACTATGACTTATGTGCCATTATTATAGATCACCCATACTGATCTGCAGAGAAAACTTTACTCCTTTTGATCAAACCTAACAGCTGCATTTCTGTGTATTGCTCAGTTTAGAAGCCTGTGTGTGTAGTAATGGCTCAGACAGTAACATATAGGAAGGGAAAGCAGGGTGATTCACACACCTTGCCCGGGAACATTATGTTATGGTGTGTGTGTAGGATCACATGGGGAGTATTGCAGCAAGCAAGGATACTCACTGTCACTTACTGCTGCTGCCAAAGGCTTCTCTGCTGATCGTTACAGGAGCAGCAAAGTTCTAACCCTGCCAACAGGCTGGATTGTAATTTATCAGCATTGTTAGACTATAGCTGCCGCTGTGATAGAAAAATGGCAAAGGGTCACTTTATAGTGGTATGTATCTATGTGGAAAATGCCAACAATGATGCCCTGTTAAGGTCTCAAGAGAAAGACTGTAATAATCAGTGCCAGCAGCACCTCTACCATAGCAAGTATTACAGGGCATGTTTTCAGGCTGTGTGGCTAATATTCTAGAATAATATTTCAATCTCAATATTTATAGGGCCTCATTCACCATAGTGTCTGAGCACCTCCGTTGAATTTAAAAATAGAATAATAATAATAATAATTAATAACAGTCACTTTCTGCTTCTTCCTTCCCAGACTGGACGAAGCCTGGCTTGATTGGTTTACAATTTTGTGTTGAGTGAGTCTGGTGTATAGGCACGGGACAGAGCACCTCTCTGTGGGAAAGCAATGTGAGATTTGCATTTAGTTCTGAGCAGAGTGAACTCTGTGGTCACACTGACATCATGCAGGAGTGAATGCAAGAGCTTCTTGTGAAAGTTTGGTCTCCCACACTCATAAACCTTCTTCTATTGGTTGATACTTTAATTGTTTCAGTGGAATACAGCTGTCAAGGGAAAGGAAGATTCTAGAACCCATCCCATGGGAGATATTGGCTGTCACAACACATCTTAAACAGAGCCCTGTGATCAATGGTGAGCTGAACTTAGGTGTTCATGGGAAGTAGTGTTGTTAAGCAGTTGAGTTTGAACCTGTTGGAAGTTTGTCAGAATGTGTGATTTCTTTGCTAGATATAGAGAGTAACACTCTACCTTAGGTATTCCTCTGACAGAATTACTATATTATCTGAGCACCTCACAATCTTAAATGTTTGTATTCTCATAACACCTCTCTGAAATAGGGAAGTACCATTATCCTATTATTCACATGGGGAAGAGAAGCACAGAGGGTAAGTGACTTTCCTAAGGTCACACAGGAAGTCTGCAGCAGAGCATGGAATTGAACTTGGATCTGCTGAATTCTAGTCCCTGCTCATTCCCACCTCATCCAGCAGAGGCCCGGGTCTCCCTTGGCTGGGAAGTCCCTCCTCTCTCTTACCCATACAGCTGATGCCACCAGGCATCAAGTTCTCAGCAGACCCCTCTGCACTCCACTATACAGGAACAGACTCCCCATGCTCCAGGTCACAACACTCTTTGGCCCAGCAGCCCTTCAGTCCAGGTAGAAGGGCATTGCAACCCCATGTACCAATTTGCAAACCACTCATTAAAACTTGGCCCAGCTGCCTCAATGGCATTGCAACCACACAGCTGAGGCAATACTCCAGACCACTCTGGTAGCAGCTATACTGATTTAGTGAGGGACCACTGCTTAAAAGTGGTCAGACCATGTCCCTTCCCCGTTCTATGGAACTTTGAGCAACTGCAAAACTCTTTGGGAGGCATTTGCAACCCTTAGGCCACCCTAACTGGCTAAAACACCAAGAAAAAGGGTGATCTTGCTTAATTTGTAGTGAAAGAGGTGCCATTTTTTTTACCTTGATAACTGATGTGGCAAGTCCAGAAGTGCAGCACGTCAGCCCTGGCCCAAATTAAGCACTGATCTGGCTAATATTTCTGGCCCAGGTGTAAGAAAGTGCAGAGGCATGTGAAGATGGGGAAAATAGCAAAAATAGTTAATCAAATATGTCCATAGGTAAAATACACTCCGTGATTAAACAACCAATTGTTTGGTCGGCTCTCATCAATCTTCCAGTTTTCCAGTCCAAGAATTTGCATTTCTTACTCGGCATAATGTGGGTCTTGACTAATAACACAGCTTCTCTGAGGAAAAAAAAGAGCTTTCAGATGAAATCACAGCATCTAAATAGTTTAGCCAATACACGTATGAGCAAGAAATAACATAGGGCCACTGTATGGTCCAGCTGTGCTATCATTTCATTCTATGGTACCAGGCAAATTGCTGAGGTGTCCTTTGCCTCATTTTGCCCAGCCATAACACCACTTACTTACCTCAGAGCAGGGCTTCCTTCATATTTATAAATGCTCTGAGATTCTTGGGTGCAAGATCTATATATATAAAAGTCAAGTGGTGTATGTATGTATGTATGTATGACAGCGAACTCCTCCCGCACCGTTTGAGCCAGAGACTTGAAATTTGGTACAGTTAGGGGTCTTGGGGTCTAGATGCTGGTAAGGGTCGAAAAATTTTCGGATCTCACCTCTGACGCCCCCCAGGGGTGAAAGTCTTTCAGGGCCAATCACATCAGCTGGGCGGTTAGGTGGTGATGATGTCATAATACCCCCTCCAACAGACACCGCACTCGCTCAGCTCACCCCTCCCTCCTCCAACGGAACCCCAGAGATCCCTCAGTTCTCTGCCCCTCCCCCCTCCCAACGGAACCCCGGAATCCATCAGCTCTGTGCCCCCCCCCCCCCACCTGCGAAGGTCCCCGGAATCCCTCGGCTCTGGGGGCCCCCCCGCGACGGATCCGAGTTGGGTTTGGTGGGACTGTAAGTGAGGTGGGGGTGTCGGGTTCGGTCGGGGGGTGAGGTGGGGGTGTCGGGTTTGCTTGGGGGGGTCAGGTGGGGGGGTCGGGTTTGGTCGGGGGGTAAGTGAGCCGGGAGGTGTCGGGGTTGGTCTGGGGGGGTGGGAAGGTGTCGGTGTGGGTGAGGGGTTAGGTGTGGGTGTTGGGTTTGGTCTGGGGGGGGGGAAGGGTGTCGGGGTGGGTGCCCAGACCAAACCCGACACACCCCCCCCCGGCTAACTTACCCCCCGACCAAACCCGACACCGCCACCTCACCCCCCCACCAACCGCAACACCCCCTGACCAAGCCCAACACCCACACCTCACTCCTCACCCACCCCGACACCTTCCCACCCCCCCATACCCAACCCGACACCCCCTGGCTCACTTACCCCCCGACCGAACCCGACACCCCCACCTCACCCCCCCAAGCAAACCCGACACCCCCTGACCATCCCCAACTCCCACACCTCACCCACCCCAACAACTTCCCACCCCCCCAGACCAAACCCGACACCCCCCCGGCTCACTTACCCCCCGACCGAACCCGACACCCCCACCTCACTCCCCCAAGCAAACCCGACACCCCCTGACCAACCCCAACACCCACACCTCACCCCTCACCCACCCCGACACCTTCCCACCCCCAGACCAAACCCGACACCGCCCCCCGGCTCACTTACCCCCCGACCAAACCCAACACCGCCACCTGACCCCCCCACCAACCGCAACACCCCCTGACCAAGCCCAACACCCACACCTCACCCCTCACCCACCCCGACACCTTCCCACCCCCCCAGACCAAACCCGACACCCCCCGGCTCACTTACCCCCCGACCGAACCCGACACCCCCACCTCACCCCCCCAAGCAAACCCGACACCCCCACCTCACACCCCCACCAACCGCAACACCCCCTGACCAACCCCAACACCCACACCTCACCCCTCACCCACCCCGACACCTTCCCACCCCCCAGACCAAACCCGACACCCCCTGGCTCACTTACCCCCTGACCAAATCCGACACCCCCACCTCACCCCCACAAGCAAACCCGACACCCCCTGACCAACCCCAACACCCACACCTCACCCACCCCGACAACTTCCCACCCCCCCAGACCAAACCCGACACCCCCCCCCCGGTTAACTTACCCCCCGACCGAACCCGACACCCCCACCTCACCCCCCCACCAATCGCAACACCCCCAGACCAAACCCGACACCCCCCGGCTCACTTACCCACCGACCAAACCCGACACCCCCACCTCATCCCCCCACCAACCGCAACACCCCCTGACCAACCCCAACACCCCCACCTCACCCCTCACCCACCCCGACACCTTCCCACCCCCCCAGACCAAACCCAACACCCCCCGGCTCACTTACCCCCGACCGAACCCGACACCCCTACCTCATCCCCCCAAGCAAACCCGACACCCCCACCTCACCCCCCCACCAACCGCAACACCCACACCTCACCCCTCACCCACCCCGACACCTTCCCACCCCCCCAGACCAAACCCGACACCCCCTGGCTCACTTACCCCCCGACCGAACCCGACACCCCCACCTAACCCCCCCACAAACCGCAAAACCCCCTGACCAACCCCAACACCCACACCTCACCCCTCACCCACCCCGACAACTTCCCACCCCCCCAGACCAAACCCGACACCCCTCCGGCTCACGGTGCACTGTGTAGCACACAGATTATTAAATACACTGTTCGGTCGGGGGGTGAGGTGGGGGTGTCGGGTTTGCTCAGGGGGTGAGGTGGGGGTGTCGGGTTTGGTTGGGGGGTGAGGTGGGGGTGTCGGGTTTGGTCGGGGGGTGAGGTGGGGGTGTTGGGTTTGCTTGTGGGGGTCAGGTGGGGTTGTCGGGTTTGGTCGGGGGGGTAAGTGAGCCGGGGGGTGTTGGGGTTGGTCAGGGGGGGGTGGGAAGGTGTCGGGGTGGGTGAGGGGTGAGGTGTGGGTGTTGGGGTTGGGGTTGGTCAGGGGGTGTCAACTGTCTGCTCCCTCCCCACCTCTGACTGACCCGAGCAACGCCGGGCACTTATGCTAGTTCTATATAAAGGCAAAATATTATTATACCTTATCTTAACTGAAAGCATCGGCAAGGATGCCTCTGGTTACACGCTTAAGAGAACTGGAACCTTCTACATGTGGTCAGATCACGAACCATTATCATTATCTTTCAGCAGAGGCATATTAGCCATGAATCTGACCCAATTCACTTGTGGGAAATGCCCACACCATTGAGGAATAGAACTAAATCAGTATTTTTTTTTCCTCTAGCTGCCTGTGGGCTTTAAAAACTAACTAACTAAATATTCTCACTTTGGTTCACAGTTTGTAAAGAGTATAACACAGCCTCCTTTATTTTGAAACAATAACAATTGGTAGCTGTAAGGTCACCAAGCAGTCTGTGAAACATCTTTTCTTTCTGTGTCATTGCCAATTAATTTTTTGAGCTAGATGCTTATTTCTTAGTTTTTTCCTTGGCAAATCTAAGTATTAATTTAAACAAAGACCAACGGAAATAGATACATATAAAACTATAGAGTATATTTTCCCCAATTATGCACAATACCAGGATAGGCTAGATGTCTATCAGATCTTTGTCAAAGTGGTCATATTATCCTTCACACTTTTTAAGCTGGCTTCAGTGTAAAGAAATCATATTTATATATATGATTAAAGCCCAGAAACAAGCTAACCTTTTATTGCCAAAGTTGAGTTGTATTTTATTTCCTTTCTTATATCCACTGCTGTCAGAAGTCATTCATCAGCTTCACTGATGTGGCCACAGAAACCTCTCCAAACTCCCCAGCTCCCGTGCAACTTTCAGCAGATACCCTGAATCACTATTAGCCTGAGGGTGATGGCCAGATCTGATCTACTCCCTTAAAGCCTACCAAAGGACCCTGACTTGACTCCAGAGTCCTGACCAGCTCCCTTCCTTCAGACTGGAGGAGAAATGAGATGAGGAGAGTCACAAGCTGTATGGGACAGAGGCAAACGCCCTCACTATGCTATGTGAATGCCCAACACCAATGCTCAGGAAGCCCACTGGATTAAAGGGACATCAGTCAGATCATTTCTAACCCCCCCCCCCCCCCCGTGGATTCTGCCAATGTTGTGACCATTTTAATTTAAACCTCCCAAACCAGACCTCCAGGATGTTGGGTGGAAGGGGAAAAACCCACACAGCAGTTTGCTGATTTTTGCCAAATGGTAAAAATCCCTTCCAGCCCCCCAAAATGTCCATTTACCAAGCCCCCTCACAGTGTCCCCAAAGCCCCAGCAAGTAGATGAAGGATGGGTCTGAAACAGGAAAGTCCACAATGTCTATGCCACCGAGGTGGAAGATTATAATCATCACCTCCTCCCTGTCCACCAGTACCACATCCGAGCCCAGCACCTTCCCCTTAGGGCAGTAGCTGTGAATGGGACAGGCCCAGAGCCTCAGCCCAGATGCAACCTGTGAGCCTTCCCTCCCCCTACGCCAGACACCACAAGGATAGTACGGAGGGGGAAAAAGAGAAGAAGTCGTCCCCATTGGCTGAAGGTGAAGGAACGGAGCTATGAAGGGAGCGTCTCCACTGCTTCCAGCCCCACCCTGGCGAGCTGAGTGAGCAGTTTCATAGCATGCTTAGCTCATAGTAATTTACTGGCTGCATTTACAGTATAGAAGCCTGTAACTGCCTTTACCAGTAGATGTCACAGTGAAAACACCGTAATTTCTATGGATTTTGTAAGATAAACATGTGTAGAGCTATCACAAAGGGCCAGACTGTGGCAAACTCCTTCACATGTAGTAGTACCTTACTCTAGGAATAGCCCAGCTGGTTTCAGTGGAGCTACTTAAAGAGTAAGGTCCTATTGAATGCAAGTGGCACAATCCGATCCTAAATCATCAGTGAAGTTATCATAATTTGAAGTGAACATTCCAACTACAAAATATTGCTGAAAAATATGGAATAGCAGTTGGTGTTTAATATTCCTGTTTAAAATAGCAAGCAAATCTCAAACAAAAAGGTAATTTAGATGGACTGGTAAGATATAGTAGAAAAGCATTTAAAACCAAAATTGCACATTAATTTGGAGATATTAGAGTAATAAATGATACAAATTTCCATTTAGATGCATAGTATCTGTGAATCTGAAAGCTTTTTGCAAAAGCAAAGTACAGAATTCCTATCCCATTCTGGGGGGATGGGGTGAGGATTCAGGGGTGTAGACAGAATGGGTTGTTCAAGAGGATATCAGAGTCGGAAAAAGAACCTAGAATGCCTGACACTCAGTTCTGTGTTCAGTCCACTATCTCTTTCCACACATGGAGATATGGGAAATCTATTAAGAAGCTAAGAAAAGGACCCATTACCGGACATCTGTTTGGCATAGTGAACAAACATTACTCCCAGGAAAGGTGTTTCTTTATTTAAATAAAAATTAGTGCCAATAAAAACTATAAATACATAAGACAATTATATACACAACTCAGTATATATACACACACCATTTTTACAGATACAAATACATTTATACTACAAGGATGGAGGAGAAAGCAATGGAAAATGTGACAACTCACATGTCAGTCTCAGTTGGAAAGTTTCAGGATTCAAGTGATTCCAGGCAAAGTGCCAAAATTAATTTGGCTTCTTTCAAACTTAAACAGCCCCCTTTGGAGTAAATCAAAAGCTTTATATGGTCTGATCTAAAGCTCGCTGAAGTCAATGGAAAGAAAAATCACTGACTTCAAGAGGTTTTGGATCAGGCCCCTAGTGACCAATAGAGCTTTTTCCAACCACAAATATGCCCTGCTGTATAAGAAGGCTGAAGTGATATGTCTGTATAGCTTCTTACATTATATTAACCCTTCAAAGTGAAAACAGAGCTCCCACTGCTAAACAGCAGAAGTACAGAGAGCTTTTGCCTTACTTAATTTCTGCGGTGTGTTCATATTTTCCAAACCGTCTCTCAAGCTCTAATGCCAATGGATAAATTGCAGAGCTATTTTAACTCAGGAAATATGCAGGGACATTTTAGAAGCATATTCTTGCACAAGATTTCAATTCTTTGCTCTCATGCGTAATCATACTTGGATACAATGTTAACCTTTGCTTATTTAAAAAAAAATGAAGTACTTTAATAGCGAATGCATTTGTAAAACCACAATGCCATTCCATGAGGAAAAGTCTTACAACAGTGGTTTAAAAAAAAAAAATTACTGATCACAATATAGAAATGCATGTACCACATGCAAGCCAATAGTGAAAGAAAAAGGAACAGACAAAAAATGCAACCTGATGTTTATCTACATTGGTTTCAGTAGAAGAAGGGTCGAATTCTCTAATGGTGTAAATGAGCACAACTTCATTGAAGTCAATGGAGAATTTTGCCCTGAATGCTTAGGGTAAAATCATGGCCCCTTTGAAGTCAATGAGCATAGAGCCATTAACTTCAGTGGGGCCAATGTTTCACCCTTAATAGTTAATATTCTGCTCTGAGTTATACCCATGAAAGGCCATTTATTTCAATTCAGTGCAACAGAGCAGAGCTGGGATTTTTAGCTCTTACAGTTTGTAGCAAAGATCTTTTAATGTGTTTTGCACTGAACGATCTCTGACTTTTGCAATCAAATTTATATTGCTAAGTGCATATTTCTAATTGGTCACGTGAAGTCTCAGGCATCTTCAAGTAAAACTGCAGTGGACTGTAGCTTGATAGAAGGAAACAGTAGAAATACTTCTAGTAGATCACATCTCTCTGAGAATGGACATTAACAATGATGATTCAAAACTAGTCACTTACACGTGGATAACTACTCAACATTTCCCAGATATTTGCAGAATTCTGAAATATGCAGAGGATCTATCAGTAATAGTTACCTACTGAGAAAAATATTCTCCATGTTCTTAGAATTTACAGTAAAAAAAACAAAACAGCATTCAATTTTCAAATTAGTTTTTTTTTTAAACTAATTTTTAAGTTTCACTTTGATGTTTGTGTACAATTCCTCATCTTGCCAGCTTTCAAGAACATATTAGGCTCTGGAGCACAGCTACTTGTTGAGAGTTCATTGAGCAGGAAATTAAGACTGTAAGATCTTAACATTAGTTTCACTCACTCTTCTGCTAGCTGATGGGGCGGCTTTTCAAAAGCCTGCAAGTGCTAGGAATTTTTGTGGATATTTTCCAGAGACCCTTCACTGCTCTCATTGAGAAGGGCTTCTGATGCTTCCCCCAGCTCAGCATCCAGCACTTCCTCTTGAATGGTGAAGTGAATATCTGGTGAGGAAGACTCCGAACTCACACTGCTTGCCTCCATGGAGCAGACAGCACATGACAGAGATGGTACCATACTCTCTTGCAGCACATTTAGCATCATGGGGATCTGGATGGACCTCAGTCCTGACATGGTTGGCAGAGGTTTCATGGCTTCTCTCCAACGCCTTTCCTCATCTTTGTAGAGCAGAAGCAAATTGGATTTCTTTTCTTTCCTCTTGGATTTCATGTAGCCCAGCATTATTCCCATTAAGAAGATCCCATAGAAAGACATGACAATTAGAATGTAAAAGTACTCATTGCCACTGCTGCTGTTCTTCTCCAGAGTCTGAGGTTCAGCAGTCAGCATGGTTTGGGTCATGTTTGTATGGTCCATCTTCAACATCAAAGCACTTTTGCCAGAATTTAAGCCTAGAAGAGAACATGTGTGTTAGGTATCAAAACTCCTGATCAGATATTTGAAAACAAGCCCCTATAGACGGGCATGAATTAAAGACCCAGGCTGTTCTTTGTCACTCACAATGTATTATCTTATACACTCACAGTGTATTATCTATAAAAGCTGGCAGAACCCAACAGACTGAAGTTTGCATAGTCTACAGTATTTAGGCAATAGCTAATCTTTTAATCTAATGAAATATCATTCAAATATAGAGATTATACTGACAGCACACAATATTAAATGATAACAAATACAACAAGACCCAAATATGGACATTTAACATTATGAGTAAAAGTGGAAAATACTCTACCAGTCACATTTATGTAACTGAAACTGGCAACCAATAGAACTGACAATGTTTCAACAGGAAAAACAAAGTTAGAATCGTTATTGCACTTGAATGGTGTGGGAGAAAGAAGAGACATGAGACACTTACGTGACTATGCAAATAATTTCTTACTTTGCAAAGCTCAAGAGATCTTTCCTCTGCCAAATGCCGGGTGTTCTGAAAATTTTGCTCTGCTGCAGTCAGAATATATAGTCTCTCTAGAAATGTGTCATCACATGTCCTGGAGGCAAAGTTTATAATAGTTTTGGGCCGGAGTCAACAGATGAACTCAAAGGATTACAGTTCAACCCACTGAACTCTTGACAGCTGTGAAAAGAAAAAGGGTTGGGAATTCAGAGTTACTTTTTTTTAACCAGCACAGCGCCAGATCATTCAGATTGCAAATATGTTCCTTCCCCCAAAAATACTAAATTTGAACAATGAAAGCTATTGTACATAATGAAAAGTCCGCTAATCATAAACTCTCCTTTATCATAAAATACAGACAAATACATTCACGGTTTTATAGTATGCTGTGGAGAAGGCCTGTTGCAGCCAGTGCAAAGTTACTGCTTTCCCTGAAGATGGTGGAGGGGCAGATTCTCTGGTGCCCTGACCCTGGTGCAGTCATTGAATCCATGACAAATGGAGAGCAAAACGCTTCCACATTGAAATGGTGGTGGTGTCCACCTGCTTTACACAAGGGGCAGGATAACGGAGAATCAGTTTGTGACAGGGTTGGGACTCAATACCACAGCACCTCCTGCTGTTTAGTCCAGGAATTAGTTCTCAGCAGTCCTGGAGCACCATCTGCCAGAGGTGTCCCATCCGTCAGGTGTCGTGCTGTCCTCCGGACCCATGTTGCACCTCACTCAGCGACATCCACTTCTAGACAGTCCTCATCTGCTTCAGGACACTGCCCACTAGTTCAGTCTCACCCCCTTCTGGGGAGTGGGTGTCTTTTAACCACTTCTGCTGCAGTGGCCAACTGCAACCCTACAGTCTAGCCCCTCGGCTCAAGGGCTGGTTACAGTCTGCTCCGGCCACTCCTCTGCAACCAGGTGCGGTACACAGGGAAAGAGGCCCGCCCACTACTCTGGCTCCCTGCCCTCCTTTTCTTCCCTTGTCCAACCACTATCCCTGGGCCACTTCCCCTTTGGCCGCTTGCACCTCCCTGGCCCTTCTAAGCAGGATCCACAGCCTGGCAGGTAATGGGCTGGAGCTCTCCTCTCCTCTCCTTCCCCAATTCTGCCCAGCACTGACTGGCCTGCCTGCCCGGCAGCCTTTATATAGGGCCTAGACTGGCCCGGATTGGCTGGCTCTCTCTTGACCCTGATTGGCTCCCCATAGGCCCTTAGTGATTGGCTGCCAGCCCATGCAGCCTCTCTAGCCTGATCTAGCCCATTTTCACATGGGGTGGGGTGGCTGCCCCACCACACAGGTCTTGGATCCTGAATGAACCTCTCAGTAAAACCCTCTTGTGTATAAATGGTAGTTTTCAGAAGGACCAGTAAGCTAATACTTAGTATTACAGGGTCATAGTCACCCCGAAACAGAGATTTAGTGAAAGGCCCTTTACACCATTGAAACTGATGGCTAGGCTGCCATTACAGGGTGCTTCTGTAATGCTGCATGAAAATCAGGGTGCATAAAGGTCTTTGTGCCAGCCCCTGATAGCCCAGCATGGAGGACAGCACAGGGGCAGACAGGTGAGTGAGTCCATAGACCCTACAATTGCACAGATCAGTTGACCCTAACCACTATCTCCTATAAGTGGGGCCTGTGACAGTTATGTCACCAAAGGCTCCAATACAAGCTGTAGGAGGCAGGAGGCCTATGCTGCATCCTGAGGTAATTTCACCTCCTCATAGTCCACCTCCACACAAAGCCTAATTAGCCAGCCCCACGCATATTATGTGAATGTCTCCCATAGTGGATCACTTCAAGGATGTTTATACAACGGGAAACTTCCATTCCAGACAGTATTTTACCGATGTTGTGGAATTTCCCCATTTTTTCCACAGTAAATTGTGGATTGCTTCAATGCTTTACAGCATCATGTCCTCTCAGCAGACCTATGCTATATTGGTTTATATTATTATACCCATTTTACAAGTAGGCATGCCAAAGTACAGGGAAGGAAAGTGACTTTTAATGAAATTCTTAAGTCCAGGTGACACAGAACACAAGCCCTACCTGTTTCCTTTTTCTATAAGGCCCATAGATAGGAAGATTAAACCAGCAGGTGGGATTCCCCTCCCTGTCCCTTGAAACTAAGGATATGCTCTCTAGGATGTTGATTTTATCCTCTCCTCACACATTCCCATATGATAGGAGATGTTGATGTTGGACTAATGTCTATTGGGATTTCATTTGACAAAATCTGTCTGCAGCACTCTCTTGCCAAGTCTGCATTTTTCCTCCCTGTTCCCTACAGATTACTGATCAGAAAGCACGAACATAACAGTGGACTTAAATGTCTATCAGTGCAGGACTCCCTCCCAGTTGTCTGGTTACCTCTGAGGATTTTCTTTGGTATTCCTGTCAGCTTTCATATCACAGCCACCTCCCTCCCAGCCAACAGGGCTAGATGGTATCCTGCCGTAATAGGCCTGCCACCTGGCTGTGGGAATTTAGAATTCAACACATTAAAGCCCATGGGTCATCTTTTTCCCTCGGATGAGCATATGAGACTTCAATGGACTTGGACAGAAGACACAAAGATGCATCCAAAGTTAACATTTGGTCCAGTGCAATACATCCTAGCATGCTTCCCCATGCCCCCAAAACCCAAGTAAATGGGCTTTGTGCAGGGAACCAACTGGGGGGGCGGGCATAGAGACAGGAAAAAGGACAGCTCTTCAGATCCTCTGCAGTCACTGCTTCAGCTCCTGAACTGAAACAGGGGCATGTGAGAATCCCCAATGCAGAAGACTGTTTCTACCTACATACTAGTAGCCTCTTATTCCACCTAAACTATCACGGTCCCACACTGGCCAGTCCCCAATCTTCCCCCATCACACCAACCTTCCATTCCCTGCACTAGCAGACGTGGCATGGAGCCCAGCTCCATCATATGCAGGAGGTAGCTCTCCCCTTTCCACCTGCTCCGTAGCCTCTGATACCAGGCAGCTCTATGTTTTTGGGGAACCAGGGCGCAGTATCCAGCCTGTCTGTCTGTCTCATGAAAGACACTCCCACCCAGTCTCCGTTTGAACCAAAACTGACCAGAGAAAAGGTCTGCAGAGAACAATGAAGGGTGTTGGGAGACACGCCTGGACCCCTCCTGACAAGGTGACAAGAATATGACATCTCGATTAGCATAAGGAATGGAGAACTGAGACCACTCCCCTAGCCTCATCTGCATGAAAGATGGACAGGAATTAGCATGAGGAATGAAGAAAAGAGAACTGCACTGAACTCTGGGACCTAAAAAGCAGGGATGCACTGCATTCTGGGAATCCCTGCTCCAAATGCTAATGAACCTACCCCTGCACACACCCAGCTCAGCAATTATCAGACCAATTCTAGTAATAGATCTTTGACTGATATCCCAAAATACTGAAGCAACCTGGTTACATTGTGAGCTCCCTGAGGAAAACACCTCCCATAGCCAAGAGTGATCAGCTCCTATTGTCTATCCTAAAGAAAACCCTTGAATCCCTAGTTTACTCCTAAACCAATCTATTGTTCTCCCTTGAACCTTTGTATTGTTTCTATAAAACCCCCTACCTGTGCCCAAGTCAGGGTTCTGATGCTGAGACCGAAACTCTGCACCAGTTCCACTGGGACTCCATCATCACCTAACTGATTGTGCTGGGGGCTCTGCCAGTTTCCTACCTTCAGGACCCTGAGCGGCTACCATCACCTGGGAACCCCAACTAATTCATGCTGCAGGAGTGGTGAGATCCCCTTTTCTCTCCCTCTCTCTCTTTTTCTCGGTTTTCCTTCCTGTCTCAGGAATTACCCTTTAATAATGGATGCTATGCTGGTTGAGGCTCTCTTTGTATGGTTATCATTATTATGCAATAAATAACCCTGATGGTGAAGTTGGTTGTTTCTCACTCTCTGAATTTTACTCATTTGTGTCTGTAGCTTCTCCCATTTACTCCTCAGCAACACTTCTTTTACCTCAGCTAAAAGATCCCTGTGGTGCCCAAAGATACTGTGAGGTTTGCTCATCGAGTTGGTTACCGTGAAAGTGGAATAGGGACGTATTAAACTTGGGGCACATAAGGGGAGGGGAGCAGCTGAGAGTGCTGCTCAACTCAGCCCATTGAGACCAGGAGCACATAAGGGTATCAGCTTGAGAGTGCTGTTTAACCCAGCTCACTGAGCACAGGGACACATAAGGGGATCAGCTGGAAAGTGCCGATTGACCCAGCCCGCTCAGACTTGGTGTGTGTGTGTGTTAAGCGATCCATCTGTTGCCCACTCCACAAATAGGCAGGAGACTTCTCTGTGGCTTTACCAGTGTCCTTTATTTATAGTGCAAACCCCACCCCTTTGTAAAGCTTTAACAGTGCTGGCTTATTACCCGCACAGGGAGACAGAGCACAGCTCAGGAATCAACCCCCTTCCTGGCTCACAGGGATCCAGAGTCTAAGTACTCCTCCCTCCTGACTCCCTAGCTTCCTCTACTTCCTCTCCACACTCCACCACACCATACCCACCCTGGGCTTCCTTCCTGCCGGGCCTTATATCCCCCAGGGAGGCTGCCAGGTGCAACAAGTTGAGCTTGAGCCCTCTGCAGCCCAGGTGGCTGATTAGCCTTCCCCTTCAGGAAAAGCTTGCAGAGGCTTCTGTGCTCTTAAAGAGGTGGCAGGGCTGGCTCAGCCGCTCCTGGACAGCACCCTGCCACAGTGTGTGTGTGTATGTTCATCTAGTTCTCGGGCTGGAGGAACCCAGCCCCGGGGAACCTAGCAGGATAGCTCCACTGGGAGGGGACTTGCAGAAGGAAGGAGTAGAGCTCTATATGAACACAAGTGACATAAGCAGCACATCAATAGAATTACAGAACTACCCCGCCCCAAAGAGTAACCCGAATAAATGAGCATACCCCAAAGTAATGGGCACATTTGGTAACACCTCCCATGTCCCGTGGGGTGAAATTGCATGTAAAACAATACTGAATTAAATTACTGCAGCCAGTCAGAGCACAAGAAAGCTGTGCAGGTACCACAGCCCAAACAGTTATACAAATACTTGAACACTGACGGAGTGCATAATGAATGAACGGGTATTTCTCAAAAACCATTGTAACCATGGTTACTCGGACTGGCTGCTGCCCACAGAATTCCCCAATCTGTCATACCATATGACCCTACATTAAAAAGAACCAGCTGTGCTAGGGGAGGAGACACTAATCCCTTTCAAAATGGTAAAAAGGAGGGGTAGAGGGACACTGAGGTGAGGTTAGGCAACAGGGTGAGATGGTGGAGATGATGTCAAATGGCCAGTTGTTTCTGGGCTTGCGGATGAGAGTTCTGAGGACAATAGTCAGCTACAGCAGTGGATTTTATAGCAATCAGAGTGCAGGAGTAAGAGGATGGAGAACACCTTCCCATTTTGTAATGGGTAGTTTAGGGTGCTTTCCTCAGTCTTTACATAGTAATAATAAAATCCTTACCTTTGTCCTAAAAGATCAAACCCAGGATATTGTTATCAGCTCAGAAATAGGAAGTACCTTCAAGTTATTTGTTGAATACAAAGTTTATACAGAATTCAAAATTGCATTAACATCAGTGGGAGTTGAGTCTCAGTAAGGACAACAGGGACTTGTCCTAAAGAGGGATCACATAGTACTGTTTGATTAGCAACTGGTGCTATGAAGGCAGAGTTGTGGTTATGTCAGTTATATAAAGCCAGAATTTGGCATGAGGCATTCAGCACACTGTAGGACTGGACCCATTGTTTGGTAACAGTGATGGCTCCATGTTCTGCAATTACTAGAGCTGGCTGAACAATTTCTGCCTGGATTTATCTTTCCCATCAAATAAGCAGCATACACCACATTGACCAGTGGGAATTGAGGGAGCTCAGCCTACAGTGTCATGTCAGTTTTGATGAAGTTTTGTTTGGGGAAAAAAAACTGGAATGGATCATTTGACAGGCGACATTTAGTTTTTGTTTCAGAACGACTTCCTTTCAATATCTGTAGTCTATAAAATTTAAAATCAGAATGCAACATTTTGATCAACCCAAAACATTTTTTTCAAGAATTTCATTTTGCAGGAAATTTCAAATTTTTTTTGTTCCATTTCAAAATGAAAAAAATTGCAAAAATTTCAGAATTTCCTGTGGAAACAGCAGCTCTGTCTCCTGCACAACTCTAGTTATTATCCATCTTCACTCATCTTTGTCATGAGGAGACTCTTACTCCCAGAATGGTCTATACAAATTAGTTTATGAACAGTCTGCTGTTGCCCCTCCTATTTCCATCCCCCGGAGGTTTCTAGGGCTACCAAAGGAGAGGAACAGAACAGCCAGCCAATCAAGCAAAATTATAACACATTGAAAAGGTCACCACCCCTCCCTTGTATTGCCTTGAGCAGCTAGTCTGGGAAAGGCACTCACACCTTAATGAGTCTTTTGTGACACATATCTTTAAGAATAACAAGACTTTGCTCTTCTTTAAATACCCTTCATCCAGGGACTCAAATATTCATTAAGGCTCACAGCATCCCGGTGGGTAGGTATCTCTCTGCTGACAAAGGCTATAACAAGGCCCAGGAGATAGTAGAACATGAACCCACACTCAAAATAAAGGTTAGGAGAGAGGGAAATGTCACAGACAGAATCCATTATCAGGAGAACAAAGTGGAAAATACATACTTAACCCTTTGGGGACCACTGTGCTCCCAGTGCAGAATTTATGTGCCTGTTTCTATCTAGTAAGTCAGAAAGACGGCTGTTACATAATTACTCAGGCTTGACTACATGAGCTGCCGAAGCACCCTCAACACCCATTGGTCTGTATGGTGTATGTACAAAGTTCTCTGATGCTTTTCTTCGCTGAAGCAATCATTTTAAAATTGATGGGAAAGAAAGGGAAGGGGGGGTATTGGAAGATATCTCTTGTTTTTTTCTGAGAAGTGGAGCTTTAATGGGGATGGCAGGTCAGATATCTACAGCTGAAAGTGGAAATGGGAGACCTTTATTGTACAAATATTTATTAAATTGTAGCTCAGAATCCTTGGATACTACAACTGGGAAGGGAGAGTAAAGGATTATTAGTATCTTGAGTTTACCTATATTATTTCATCTATGCTAAAATTGGGGATCATGAGGTATGTGACACCAGAAAGAGGAAAGCAAAAGGAGCAGTGATATTTGATTGATTCTTCCTTTTAAAAAAAGACCTGTCACTTTAAAATGTGTGCTGACATTTGGGCCCATCATGAAAGCATAAGCTTGTCTAAAGGTACGATGCAGATCACCAAAGTCAATTTCCATGAACTTGAATGGGCTTTGGATCAGATTCAAAGCAAATGTCAGAGCAAAACTGACTACGCTACTCTCATCAATCTCTCTTGAAACTTGTGAGTGCTTAGGAGAAAAAGAACCATCTTAACCTGGGATCTTAGTCTGCTTTTGGTCTAATGGTTGGAACAGGGTGTAGTAGTCAGGCAAACACCTGAGCATTATCCCCATTTGCCATGTCGTGCCTAGAGCGATAAAATGAATTTTTCAGATATGTATTAGGGCTGGTCTCCACTACGGGGGGGGGGGAGGGGGGGGATCGACTGCAGATATGCAACTTCAGATATGTGAATCACATAGCTGAAGTTTGCGTATCTGCAGCCGACTTGCCTCTCGTCCCCACGGCGGCGGCGGCAGTCGGCGGCGTGCTCCCCCGTCGACTCCAGCTTGCGCCTCCCGGCAAGCTGGCGTTCCGGAGTCGACGGGGGAGCCGCGAGCGATCGATTTCTCGCGTCCTCATCAGACGCGAGAAATCAATCGCCAGAAAATCGATCGCTACCCGCTGATTCGGCGGGTAGTGAAGATGTACCCTTAATTTACCATACATACTTGATATTTTTATTTTTCTACACATAAAGAATTTAAGATGGCTGCTATCCTCCCCTAGTTTTCGAGATGGACTTTTTCTGTCTCAAACTCATGCAGAAAAACAAAATATAAGTTTCTGTTTTTTAGTGACATGAATCTGGTACAAATATTTACTTCCATCAGTGTCAAGATGTTTTATGATGGGACATTCACTTGCCCTGGTAAGCTTTCCTGATTCTAACATACTCAGAATCGACATTGTAGCATGTCACTGGGGAAGGCTTCTTTACCAGTAGGTTGTGAATAAAGAGGTTAGTTTCCAAGAGTCCTCTTAAGCATAAAAGATGAGCATCTGCTCCAGCTCTCTACATTTTTGTTCTTCTGAAGATCCCCAATGATCTCAGAAGTACAGTTTATGCCAGCATTTTAGCAAGTGAAAGAAATAATGGGGCTAAAGAGTATACAAAACATTTGCGTCCTTTATCTAAATCCTTGAGTGACAGAGAAAAGAACTTTGAGAATACTCGGCTGGTAAAGTTAAGGTTTTCACAGCACAAAGGGAAAAAATGACCTCAGAAATGAATGAGTACATTGCTGTCCAAATAGATAACTGAAACTAAGGCCTTGTCTATATTAATGAGGTTAGTCAATCTAAGTTCACCGATTAAGTTACGTAACTTAATTTGATGTAGTTTAGATCAACTTGCAGAGGTCTACATTGTGTCTACACAGTGCTATGTTGACGGGAGAAAATCTCCCATTGATATAACTTCTGCCTCTCATTGAGGTGGAGTACTGAAGTTGATGGGAGAGCGCTCTCCCAGCGACTTATTGCATCTTCACCAGACCCACTAAATTGATGCTGTTGCATTGATCGCATTAGCGCCAATTTAGCCCATATTGAAGACAAGCCCTCAGGCTGAGTCTGGATTGCAACTCAACTTTGTCTTCTTCAAATGAAACCAGTCCCTGTTAGCTCATTTCTTGCTGTGCAGTCATAGTTCATTTACAAATCTGATTACACTTATCCCTTCTGCTAGCTCAGTGGAAGCCAAGCATGGTTATTTGGTGGGGTTTTTTAGAAATAACATTTATAACAAAGACAGATGAAAAGTGGATTGATGCACTTTATAAGGCTATATTATACTCAAGCCATGAAATGATATGGTGAAGACTGGGGATCTAGTGCCTTTAGAACTGTACTTTATTGGCAAAGATACAATGGAAATTCTCATGGCCTATAATACTTCAAAGGCAGCTTAAAAAAATAGACAGAAAATTAATCACTAGGGAAATCAAATACCCTGCAGTCCACGAGAGAGCTGTTGCTTAGTTTTAACGAAAGCCAGCCAACTCAGTTACAGTTTTAATGTTACAAGAAACAGTAAAGAGGCCACTGTTTTAGACCAATTAGTGCAATGCTACCTTATTCCCATTGAATTAAATGGGTATTTGGGGTGTGTAAAGAATACAGCATAAGATCCGCTGTATGTTTTCTTCATAGAGTATGTGTTCTGCCTAGTTTTCTGTCTTTCTGGAATCTAAAATACCTAAAAACATAGAGGAAATATTTCCTGTTGCTAATACTGATTAATAATATTGGTGGAAGCAATATTGTACAGGTTGGACAAAAACTAAAATAAACCACTCCACGGAGGGCATTGTGGTGCCTTCACCAAAGAAAATATTCAAACCAGAATAATCTCTCTCCAGGGGCACCAACAAGCAACTGTGCCTAACTAACAACTCCACAGGAACATCACCCTGACCTTCTCCTCCCCCACACTGAACCAAGCCGTGAGAGAAATCTTCAGTCCTCGCTCCCAGAAAATGGTGTGCAGTAAGGGATGGGTAGGATAAATTGTGCTTTCTCAGTTCCACCCATAAAATTCCACTGGTTCATTGAGAGTGCATGGCAATAGATGAACAAGCTGCATTATCTTTTTTTTTTTTTTTCAATCCTGAATAAATGGTTTACAAAGTAAAAAGCTGTTCATGTTGTTTCACAGCCATCTCAGCGTAGCATCCCAGGTCGCTATGACCTTAATAGCATAACAGATGTCATTTTCACATAGATAACAGATGCTGAACTATATCTCCAACATACTAGGCACTCGGGCTTTCCTTCAACATAAGGCGTACACCTCACATGCATTTGTAACTGTTCCTCCAAGATTTTTTCTTGAGATAGTCACACTATTGCAGCTGTTGCAAGGAAAATGCCATGCTTCATTAATGTGTGAACTATACTGCAGGGCTGGCCTTACCATGAGGCAAACTGAAGCAGTCGCCTCAGGTGCCAGACTGTAGGGGAGAAATATACATACACCTCTAGGATCCACAGTGTAGAAAATTATATTTGCTGCTGGTGTATATGTTTTCTCTCTGCTCTAGATGCACAGAGATGGTGGAGTACTGTGCTGGAGGAAGGGGGGCACAAGAGACATAACAGGCAGGCAGGAGAAAAGGAGAGGGAATAACGAGAGAAGCAGCAGGAGCTGCAGGGAGAAAGAGGAGGAGCCTCTTATGCACCTCTCTAGTACCCCAGAAGTCTGGACTGATTAACATCGGCCTCTCAGGGGGCTTCCTGTTTCCTGCTGCTTCCCTGAACCCACTTGAGGAAAACAGGCAGTAAGTGGAAGTAGTGGGAACCAGTAGGCCCTTAAGATGCTGATATGTTCCCTCACGCAGGCCCTGCTATCAGCCTGCTTATTTGTCCCCTTCAATTGAGTGTTGAGAGCCACTATAGCTGGCACAGAACAGCAGTCATGAGTGAAAGAAGAAAACGTCCATCTGGGGCATCATTCAGAAAAAGAAAGAAAGCAAAGGAAGCTTTTCTATCTAAGTAGAAAGCAGCTCTCCTGAGATACATAGACACAAATGTTCATGGTGAGCCTTCCGAGCCCAGTGAGGATGTGAGTGGTGAGGAGATGCCTGATCTTACAGTTTGTCAAAGTGGAGGTGACCTGGCAGCTACTGCCACATCCATATCTCCATCTCAATTGGATTTAACCATGCACATTCCTGAAGAAAAGTGTAGATCAGCGAAGAGTGTGGTGGAGGTGCAAGAAAGAGCTGTGCTGAGTTTAGTCCTTTAAGTCTAGATGGTCCAGGACTGTGGGCCCACTTGAGCAGTAGCCTGAGTGACTTTCTTGTACTGCATAGGCCAGAGCAAGTGAAAAACTTAATGTTCCCCAAAGACAATGAAAATAGAAGTTTCCATCCAACACATTACTGGTGTGAAATCCCCAATGGTGACAAAGTGGAGAGGCCATAGCTTATGTACTCAAAAACCCAGAATGCTGCATACTGTTTTTGTTACAAACTCTTCCAGTCCAATGTTCCAGACTCATTGGGTTCTACAGGAACAAAGGTCTAGAAAAATCTGGTTAGAACTTTGGCATGCCATGAGAAGGCAGCAAATCACCAGAGACCATTCCATAGGTGGAAAGAGCTTGATATGAGATTAAGGTTTAGGGTGACCAGAGGGCAAGTATAAAACATCGGATGGGGGAGGTGGGTAATAGGTGCCTATATAAGAAAAATCCCCCAAAATTGGGACAGTGCCTAAAAAATTGGGACATCTAGTCACCTTATTAAGATTAAAGGCCACAATTGATGATCAGCATCAACAGAAGATTGCATCAGTGTCTCTTTTCTGGCAAAATGTTCTGAAAAGGCTCATTGCCCTTGTGAGAATGCTTGCTACCAAAAACCTAGCACTGCGTGGCACTTCAGATCAGCTGTATGTGCCAAACAATGGAAACTTCCTTAAAATTGTGGAGCTGATGGCTGAGTTTGATGCTGTACTCCAGGAGCATCTAAGAGTCATCTCCTAAGAAATATACACACACCACTACCTTGGAGAAACCATTCAAAAAGATCATACAGTTACTGACAACAAAAGTCAAACAGAAGATTGTGGCAGATCTGAAGAGTTGTCAGTAGAGAACGCAGCTTCTCCAAGCTGAAGTTAATAAAAACATATCTACACTCCACTATGACACTGAGAGGCTGTCTGGCCTTGCAACCATCTCACTAGATCATGAGCTGGCCCAGACTGTAGACCTTCAGGAAGCAGTTCAAATCTTTGCAACCAAGAAGGCATGGAAAACCCCACTTTATTCAAACATATAAAAATGTGGACAAGAAAAGTTACATTTGCTATTCTGGTGTTTGAAAGTTAACTGTTATTTAAAATTTTGAACAAAGCATTTAAAGTTGTTAGCTCTCCTTTATTGACATAGGTAGCAGAGCAGTACCATAGGAGGAGTAGAACAGGAAGAAGGCAGAATTGAGACCTTTCAAAGTTTTGGCCCAAGCGAGAGACTATGGGGGTGTGATTTGAGCTCCCCGCCTCAGCTCCCAAAATGCTGTGGGCCGGCCATGACACTCTGATAGCTTCTATCTTTGTGTGATTATAAATGCAGGCCAGTGTTCTGCTGACATTTTTAACTGTGTTCCCTTCAAAGCCCAGGTGTTAAAATGGTGGCATTTATTATTCTCCAGTTTTGTAACTCAGGTGATTTAGTCTAAGGACTATATTAATTTTTGTCACAAGAATATCCTCAGAATTGCTCTTTGTACCATTATCCCAAAACTCTGCATTAACACCAATAGGACGAGGACTGAAGACCACAGAAAGGAGGATGTGTGTGAGTAAATTCAGGTGCTTAGGAAAGAGGGCATATATGAGCATATGAATTAGCCCATTTGGAAGGTGACATAGTCATTTTAAAAAAAATTCTACATGCCAATGAAAAGGGTCTTAAATAGCAAATTCCTGATTCCAAGGCTGAAATTTTGGCTGCATTGAACTCAATAAGGAGCTTTGCCAAGAGGCCAGGAATTCCTACCAGGTCCGTGGACCCCAAGAGGAGATTAGTAACTAGAATGCAGGGTGGTTCCTAAAATGGGCTCTGATCAACTTATGAGTTATGACCTCACAAAGCTCTAATGAAACAGTCCCATGAGTCCATTTACTTCTAGCCAATGTGGCTGTGACTCAGGGCAGCTGCTCTTTTGGGGGAATTAGGGCCCCATCTGGCTGTGACTGATTTATAAAGGCCACACCTGGGGATAATTGACTGCCTCAGGTGGCTGATTAGTAAACAAGCACCTGGACCTAATAAAGCTTCATCAAGTTCAGTTAGAGGGATCTCTGAGGGGAGACAGGAGATTTCTGAGGAGGGTGCTCCTAAGAGAAGCCTGAGCAGGAAGCCTAGAAGGTAAGTTCCCTGGGAAACCTACCAGGACAGGGAACCTGTAAGAGGAGGAAACAAGAGCCTCCTAGAAGAGGGCTGCAGCCAGCAGATATCCAAAAGGGCCTGGTCTCAGCCAGGAATCCACCAGACATTGGCCAGAAGCCTGGCCTGGCAAGGGTCACCCACTGTCCATGGAGAAGAGTTGCAGTGAATGGCCTTCCAGAGAAAGGACATTATTCCATGTTCAGAGACCTAACACCAGAGGCAAAGACTGGTACCAGAAGAACCCTGGAGGAAAAACCTGGATAGCGGTGAACACTGGACTCAGGGTGGCAGACATGGATTGAGAATGACCTAATCGCCCCACTGGATGTTATGTTCTGTGCTGGCTTGTCTATTAATAAAGGAGACCTTCCACCAGGAGGTGCTCTTTAGCACTTACTGGCTGTTCTCACTACATGCAAAATACAGGTCGGAAGACGTCACCATCCCCAGTGATAGGCTCTTTTACCCATTCTCTGAATCACCACAGCCTCAGGTAGCCTCCATTGTTGGAAGTCCATTGGAGTCCCAGGAGCAAGTGAAGTTTACTCACCTCCATCAGAACTGCTGGGTGAGGGTGGCAGTGTAAACATTTCCTTCTAGTAAAGTGGGTGAGTTTCCCCCTCGGAGAAGTGACAACCAGTAGCAAAATTTCAAAATAAAGGCCTTGACTACTCTAGAAAGTACTAGTAAAGTGCAACTGACAACTATGTTGACAGCGAGTTCAAGCTTGTCTGCTTCCCCTGGCACACTATAGTTCTCACAGTGTCAATTCAAGTTATATGGGGAAAAGCTCATTGCATGATGGGTAGGCATCCCCATGTCCTCTTCACTGTCTTCAAGCACCTGCCATTATAGAAATCTGTCACCAAGTATTGTCTCCCCCCAAAAAGTGAGTTATGCTGATATAATTTTTAATGTAGACCAGGTCTATGCAAGTAGGTGAATAGAAATGAACTAAGATTTGTAAAAATTAGTATTTCATTAGTATGAAAAAGTAAAACCCAAAGTCTGGATCTCAGCTAGCAGTGGGAAGGTTTCTCTGAGTAGCACATAGCCTTCCCAGATTCCTTTGTCTCAGGCACAGATATGCACACTGAATCATTTGGTGAGAAATAATCACTCCTTGTATATTTTAATAATAGTTTTGTTAATCCAATGGAATGATTATTTTCCCCTATTTTAGTCTCAAATTGTATTTGTTGGCTAATGACATGCAATTAGCCACCCAATGTAAACAAGGCACAGCTGATACACAGAAATGTGTGTGGTCTTTTTTTTTTCTATATGCTAGAAGTGGGTTATTATTTCATAAGTCACAAAGAATGTGAGGAAAGGAAGTGGTGCAAGAACAGGGGATTCTGCAGTTTCACAATAATCTCTTGAAGTGATGCACATTTGGGGAAAGATTTTTATTCCTGATTGGAAATATTAGAGAATAATATTCACAGAGATACATGTTGGAGGTGAACAAAGACCCCAGTAACATGCTCAATTCATATTCACTTGTATTATAAAGAGAATTTTGATGCGCCCAATGTTCATGAATATTCCTGTGTCCCATTTCATGAATATTTGAATGCTCAAGCTTCAATCAAGTGCTAGTGAATAGAAAACATTAAATGTAAGTGTTAATACTTCCTGACAACATTTTGAACTGTCAATTGTAAAATCAACAGTTCAGGTGGGTTGGTTACTTCTATAAATCATCAGTTCGGGAACAAACAATAGTAAGGTTTATGTAATTGTCCAATACAGCATGACAAACTCTTTGCTAGCATGCTACTTCTCAGGAATCAATTTGCTAATTTCTTTAGCAGTGATTCTAAAGAAAGCCCCATGTTTGAAAGTATTTTATCTGTTTTCAGACAGTTGATGAACAAAAGAAAAGGTCTCCTGTAGTTTTTTTATTAATTGCAAGTTATTAATTCAGCTCCAATATACTACTCAGTCTTGCAGAGATGAAAACCATGAGAAAGTGCACTCACATAATAAATAAATTTTACTTACCATTCCTTTCTGGCTACCCACTCTTTTCATTCTGTCCAAATTACTCATCTATGTCCTCCTCATGTCTTTTTGATAATTAACCTCACCCTACCCAAAATGATGCTGCCAGAACTATCTCTCACTGGTCACATTCATCATTTCACTCTCCCTCTGAGTCATTTCAGTGGCTCTCTCTGCTGGGCTATCTTGTTAATAGATATTAAGGGCACAAGAGACCATTAACATCATCTTGTCTGACCTACACAACATAGCTCATAGAACATATCTCATCCACCAATAATCGTACTGAGCCCACAACTTCTGGTTTAAAAAAACTAAAAACAAATCCTATGGTTGTGCTGTCATCTCTGAAGCTAGTCACCCTCCATGTGCCTACTCCCCTCAATATCTTAATACCCTGTCCATCTCAACCCAGAGATATTTCTGAGAGGGGTTCTTCCATGTTACCTCTTACATTTGGAATTCCCATCACAAACTTGGTTTCTAAAGTGCCTTCTTGACTCCTTTGAAGTCTCCTCTAAAAAAAGTAACCTCACTTTTGCCTATGAAAAGGACAGGGTTAAATTATTTTAAAAGATAAAAAATAAAGGTCAGGATGTACATAACTCACTGAGCACCATGTGATCTTATTCCTTGTCCTTCTCTCCCCTGGCTTCTTTCTCACATTTCTGGTTCTGACTCTCATTTATTGTGTCATATCAAATCAAGGTAATGTGTTTTTCTGGGCAGGGACCATGTCTTTGTTTGATGAGATAGCTACCATATTTCTGGGCACTCGGTAATATGGTATTATGCACTTGTGACGGTCTCACTCACTCTCCACCCCTAAGCCATCTTGTTGTGATTCTTTCTGAGATTGCAAACAGCTGCCTTTTAAAAGAGAAAGCTGCAAAAAACCACATCCCCCTAGCCTCCACATATGGAATTTCCCAACTACTTTACTCTGAGGGTTATCAAACTAATAGATTTTAGCTTTTTACCCTCTGCACTTTTGGCACTAGAGCTGGTGAAATAAAACCTTCCAAGAATGTTTAAGAGGAATAGAGTGTTCTTGTTTTTAACTCTCTCATACTCCCAAATGGCTGAGTGATATTTTTTAACAGACTTTTCACAAACATTCACTCTGAAACAGAGACCAAGGCATCTATTTAAAAAGGTTCTCAGTGCAGGTAAATCTGTGCATCCTCACAGCATACTATGTATTGACTGGTGCATCTTCCAGGACCAGATCCCCAACCTGGAAAATTTCCACCCCATATAATCACCATTTGAGAAAATTGTGATCATCTGAAAACAGGAGCTTTGAATGGAAACCTTCATGCAAACCTAATTACTATTTAACAGTCGTTATTGCTCTTGACATAATCTTAGCTTTAGCATTTGCTACGTGCATGTGCAAAAAAGAGTGGTTCACTTTGATTAAAAAGTGTTTGCAATTAAACTTTGGGAAGACACTGAACAGAACAAAATGTCTAAAATTAAATCGACCCCACAGAATTTTTCTCCAGTCCAAGAACTGACAAGTTAGAACTTGGAAAATCTCATCAGTGTTTTGAGTCAGCATTGATATAAAGTAGTCTTTTAAATATGAAAATGAATTAAAAAGCAGACATTATTCAGGCAACCACTGCAAAATTGGACAACAGACTATCAGCTGACTATGCTGAAGTCTGAATAAACAGAATAAAAATAAAATACAGCACAACTGTTATCAGATGTGAAGTTATTCAACAACAGAACATGTCTGAAGTTACTTAGGATACACACTATATTTTGAATAAGAGCTGCCAGAAATTCTGTGGTAAACAAATCTTTTGTTACTAGAACCTATAGAATACTGGCTAAAAAGAACTTTGCTAAATCAAGAACTAGGGAATCAGTTAATATAAGGGTAATATAAAGGGATACTTCATGCACTCAAATCTCATTGGCTGAGTCCTCCTCCCATTAAAATAAATACTGAAGCTCCCATTTATATCCATGGAAGTAGGACTGGGCTTGTTAACTATTAGAACTTGAGGATGCCCAATACCTCACAGGAGGCAGTCAGCAGCTAGCAAGATCTCACACAAAGACAGTGTTTTTATATAATTTGATAGACCAAGGAGAGGAAGGTGTCTTATGATATGATAACCAGCCATCCAAATGAAGGAATTCACAATGTGTCCCATGGGGCTTAAATACTTACTCAGGCAAAATTCCCAGTAACTTCTAATGGGAAGAATGGGCGTGACCCTGCAAGATGCCAATGGAGTTGAGGTTCCTCAACAGCTTGCCGGATCCAGCCCTCTGTCACAGTGACAGGCCTAGCTGCATCTCTGCCCCCTTCTGAGAGCACTCACCTCAGGCCAGGCCTTATTCTCATATTTGCTTGTGGCAGGGCAGGGGTAAACCCCTTTAGAGCCCTGCCAAAATGCTGACTATGGCCTGTTTTCTGGCCATGGGCAGAGATGCAGGTAGGGTGACCAGATAGCAAGTGTGAAAAATTGTGAGAGGGCATGGGGGGTAATAGGAGCCTATATAAGAAAAAGGCCCCAAATATCAGGACTGTCCCTATAAAAATTGGGACATCTGGTCACCCTAGATGCAGGGAGCCCAGCTGCAAGCCCTAACGAGGGCTAGCTGAGAGAAATGCACTGAGCAAGTGCTGGCAGCTCTGCTGAGGCACCAGGAGGGCTATAAAAGCCCTGTCTAAAGCCCATCAGGGTGGCTAGGCTGAGAGGAGGCAGGAGGGCCTTGTTGCTGCCTCCTTTGCAGCATGGAAGCCTCAAGGGACAGGAGACTCTGTGGAGGGTCACTAATTGTCTTTTCACCTGCCTCTCCCCTGCATTTAAGAAGCAAAAGATTTTAAAACCACCACTCTCTTTTAAGAGTTTAGATGCAGACTGTTCCACAGTCCTTAGAAAACGGTAATAATTGCATTGGACTAAACTGTCATTTCCCTAACAATGGCCAGCTTGAACCTTGCTGACTGCCAGTTGTCATAGTTACCTGCAATGCATGGAAACAAATGCTGCTATGTAAAATAAATTGTCATGGAACAGAGGACATCTGGATGTTACTGCATAAAGATGTCACATTCGGTGTGCTGGAAGACATTCTAATTAATAAAGAAGTAAACTGAAGTCCCCTTCATCTAGCTAAGGCGTGGCTTTGAAATTAAGATCAAGGATGTGTTTTGCATGGACTGTTCCAAAAAACGACAGAGGATCTTGTTAAATAAATATGAATTACAGAGAATAACTCTTTAAAAATATATTTAAAAGAAGTTTATGTAGGATTTATATATAAATAACACATAGTAACTTCCTGCTTTGTACTAGTGTAAATGAAAAGAGAAATTGTCTAGAATACACTGTATTGCCTTCCCAGAGAGGAAGACGAGAAGCTTCACAGAGGGAAGTTACAATGCAAGGGGAGTCCCACAGATGAAGCAATGAAATTCTCCTGAAATTCTCAGTGCTTTCTGCAAACGTCAGATGATGCAGTGGGAAAGGAGATTCTGGGGTCAGTGGACTAATGCTCAGTTGTCTATTTCTGAAAGCAACAAGGTGCCTGGGTCTGCATTGGCAAGAAGCATATGGCCATTGAAATTAGTGGGATTTTTGTCTGCCTATGGAGTACTGGATTAGACCCGAATTAATTCACAAATATGCCTAATAAACCCCAGCATTGCCAGCCCTTGTGATTTAATTGGGAGTTGTATGATACTGGGAAGCTGATCTTTAGCTGGTGTAAATTGACATGGGGCTCTGACAGTCTACACCAGCAGAGCCTCACTCCTTGGCTGTTTTGTTTTTGTTTCCCTTAAAGCCCCAGCTGCTGGCATCCAGCTATGCCATGAGAACCTCCACTTTCGTTTCAAAAACAAAACAAAAACCACGTACTTTCTAGCCCTCATGAGGGTGGAGAACATTTGAAAACATGACCCAAAAGTGCTGCAATGCACAATGTCAAATAAAAAGACCCCTTCACAATATTCATTATTAAATCTCACTTTTTTGGAGCGCTGACTCACAATTTCTGAATGTTTGTGGTTGGCAATAATGCCAAACAACCCCACTTCTTGGGATCCCTTTCCTCCCCTCTGAGTATTCAACAAGCTTTATTTTGCATTTGAATCCCGCCTTATTCCCTGGAGACTGTAAGAGAGCCTTTACATTTCTCAGCCACATTTCCCTTGTGTTTCAGGAAATGACCAAAGGCTTTAGACAAGGCCAAGGGAATCAGTCATTCTAGGAAAAGTTTGGGGCAGAGGCTTTTCATTAGTTGACTGGGAAAAGTTTACCAGAGCTGTGGCCAATGCGAATGACGGCATAGCCTGAGTTGCCGTAGAGCTGACTGTGCTGTGACACAAAGCAGCATGTGGTGTACATTGAACAGAGCAGAGAAAGTTGGAAATTCCAACCCAATACTACTTCATTACTTTGCCGTGACTGCAACTGACAGATGTTTATGTTCTCTCTATTTTTCAAAAAGGGTGCACTGAAAGTGTTTGTTACACTGCTGCAGGCCCTTCTGTTAACCCACTTTGGTAGAGATCAGTAGCATTGCTCCCAAAATATGAGCCAAAAACAAGGACAATGAGCATTCAGATAATTTACACTTATAGAGAACGTCTATTTATCTCAAGGTGCTCCGTGAACATTAATGAATTAGCCCCAGCTAGCGTGACCAGACATCAAATGTGAAAAACTGGGATGGGGGTGAGGGTAAAAGGAGGCTGTAGAAGAAAGAGACCCCAAAATTGGGACTGTCCCCATAAAATGAGGACGTCTGGTCACCCTCGCCTCCAACACCCATATGATGCAAGTATTATTAATACCATTCTATACAAAATTGTTTTTTGACCAATATACAGACACCGAAAACATTGTAACTAAAACAGGATTGGGATGAAAATATTTAGAAGTTTTACTGTAGGGACTCTGCATCATTTCTTCATCACAGGGGGCAGCTTGGGAACAAACATGAGAAAATAAATGAAGAAAAGCTTAAACAACTCTTGGAGCATTTGAGGCAATGCTTAAATTGAACTCTGTAACTGAACAGTGGGACTGTCTGTCCTCCCTCTGAACTAAGGATGCTTTAAGGTTAGACATCTGGATCATTTTTATTAAGAATTTGACCTAGTTTTTTTATCTGGAAGAGTCTTCCTGTATGGGTCAAAAAGGAAAAGGAAGGAGGTGAGCACTGTTGTTCATATCAGAACGTACAGCTAGTTAAACAGTATAAAAACCTGAGAATTTACTCATAGAACAACATCTGTTGCTCATGAGTATTTGTATGACCGTTGATTGATTCATGAAAATAGTCACAAAGCACAGACACTTAGCACAGCTGGTTATTCCTCTGACAATTTAGCCAGAAATGTGTTAGTCTTCTGATTAAAAAGACGGCCTCATACAAATTAGGAGCAAAACCACTGAGAGGGCAAATCAAACGCCAGGGAGGGCAACTGGCAAATTGTGGTAGATATGTTGGAAGTGAATCACTTGCAAATAATTTATCGACTAAAATTTGTTCATATCAGTCAGCAAACATTTGTGAAAGCCAAATTCATCTCTAGTAATTAGGATCAGTCATCTTATAACACATGAAAAGAAGATTAAAATCCCTGGCTGGTTTATCTGAAACAAATACTTTGACTAGTTCTCTTTTCAATAGAGCATGTGGTTTGGATGGTAAGGGTGTGTAACATATTAACAGTGTCTCAATACCCAACATAAAAAATTTACCAGTTCAGGCTCAAAAATTTACCCTCCAACCTGATAATCAAATGGGAGGCCTGGGGGGAAGAGAGGCCCAAATGTCATTTCTACTAAGGCTGCTTCATATTTTTCTGTTAAGGACCCTTTGCACTGTGAGATGGCCTTAATATAAATGAGAATCAAGGCTTCAGTTTGTGCTCACCTGGCTAAAAAAAAGTTACCCCAAGCAAGTGGAATTTAGCAAGAGCATATGAACAGGTTCATAGACTGTACGTATGCACTCTGGGCCTGAGCCACTGCCTTCTTACTCCACATTTACAGACAGAGGCAACACGTTCCCCATTGTTGGGGAACTCAATTTAAAGGTTTGAGGGGCACCTGACCACCCCACGCAGCGCCTCTGGGTGCAAGAACCTTCCAGCCCCTCCTCAATCCCGCTGCCTCTTGGGAGGCTGGGGCCGCAGGAGTGTGAAGCACTTGCTACCAGGTCAGCCCCTATCCTGGGCAGGGAACTCACAGCAACAAAGTTTCTCCCCAGAGCCCCCATGCCCACAGCGGGGGTACGGGTGCAGGCAATTCCCCTAACAAGGGCTAAGCACAGGCAACCTGCTCCTGGCACACACACACACACACACACACACCCGACTCCGCATCCTGCAGCTGGAGCAGCCACCCTCACATAGCAGGAGAAGTGGCTCCATCCCCTTCTCCCCAGAGATGACCCATGCCCACTGATGGGGATGGGGGGGCAGAATGAGGGCAGTTGGCTTCAGCAGTGTTATTGAGCATGCTCAGTACAAGCCAAGCAGCAAATCTGGGGGAACATGTGACCCCACATTCCTCCCATACATCACCTCTACCACCCCCTCCGTTCCTCACCAAGGCCGAGCAAAGCAAGCCTGAGAGCAGCACACAGGGCTGTGGTGAATGGCCAGGAGCTGGAGGGGGAGCAGTGCTAGGTGCATCGGGCTCACGCGTTGTCACCCAGAGCCTGGGCATTGTGCCTTGGACTCTTTGTGGGGGCCGCAGGATCAATTCACTGCAATCCCTGCAAGGGCAGAGCTTGGTACTCACAGAAATCTGGGGGAGGCAGGGTGCAGGACCTCCCCAGCGTCACTTCTGTTTACAGCAATTTAACTCTATCCACTTGAACACATTTACTCTGGCCTAGTGTCTCCGTGAGAAGAGAAAAAGAATCAGAAAAAGATTGTACGCAATCTCCTTCTGTGTTCTGTTGGCATCAATTGCAATTATTCACTATAGATGTTAAAAAAGTAGAAAAAAATATATTTACAAATAATTAGGTGACGTCTCTGCATGTAGCAGCCTTTACCGCTTTATAACCCACAATCATCTAGGCACTGGTCTCCCTTTTTAAGCATTCACTTCATTGCAACAAATTCAATTCTCAGGAATGATATTTTTGTTGGGGAGGGGAGGAAGGAGGAGGTTAGATAGAGGAGTTTTAAATATACAGAGTGAACAAGCAATTTGCTAAACTCCCAGTACCTTTAACCTTTCCATTCACCACCATGATCATTATCATTCATCCTTTGAGTCATATTTCCCATGTGGAGTCACCACCAGTTAAGAATGACAGCACCATACTGATTTATATGGCCCAGCCAGCTGCTTACTGAATATTTAGTGTAGCAGACAAAAGTGTATAACAGCTTTTGCACAAAAGAGGCTATACAGCCATATTTAAAAAACACACACTCTATTCTGTGCTGAAGTGTTCTTACAGGTCCTTTGGGCATGAGTTACTAAAACAGTGGGATTACTGAAGGCCTTATTTAATGGACTACTTGGAATCATGACAATATTTGGCATACAGAATTTTAAAATAAAGATGAATACGAAGCTTTCCTATAAACACAAAATATGTACACTTAGTTGTTTAGGATCCAAAATTCTGTGTGTGTGCGCGCGTGTGCGCATACATGCACAGACACTAATGAATAATCAGTTAATTATAAAAAAATACCTGCCCCTGAATGACACCACAGTGTATAGACCTAGAGACCCTCCAAAAGAGCAAAGAGAGTCTAAATGTGTCTGGAACAGACCTAAAATGGACTTTTTCAATTCACAAGATTTTCTAAAAAAAATTACTTTTTTTAAAAAAATGCCATCAAACCAAAAACGTAGATTATTTGTCCAGTGTGAATACTTGTGATTATGAATTTTAAATTTGATTTCTACAAATATTCAGCAACATCCATATACAAGTCACTGTTTCAGCAAACATTCCTGCCAGTAAACGTGTTCATGGAAAACCAACACAAAAGAGGTTGAGATACAATAAAAGCAAAGTTGTTGAAAAATTCAGTGACATGTTCATGAATAAAATGTCCAGTGATGACCCAGCCCAATGACCCCCATTCAGCCAGAAGATAAAGCTTACAAATAGTAATGTTCAGAAGCAAAAATAATTAGCCATCCACCAGCTAAGAGGAACTTCAAACTTCTCTCAAGTGAAGGAACCAGCAAAGAGAAGTGATGATCCAGTGGCTGGGAAAATGGCCAGGGAGCTGGGTTCAAATCACTGTCTTCATCACCATGTCACTTTGGTGGTATCACTTAAGGCTTGGCTTCAATGGAGCTCTGGTAATTTTAACCAGCTGAGGCTCTGCCCCATAGTCTCTCTGTGGCTCAGCTCTCCATCTGTAACACTAGGGATACTAGTAATTCCTTACTTTCTCAGGGGCGTTATGAGAATAAATACATTAAAATTGTGAGGCGCTTAGTAACTTGTGGTAATGGAGCTGGGACGGGGAGGGACATAAAGCTGCTGCAGTAAACGGTGAAAAGCAGAAGGGGAACAAAACTGTGGCTTTGTGATCTAGTTCTAAATATGACTATTTAGGTGTGCATGTGCAACTAGCCAGAGAACAGTTTAGTAACTCCTAGAAGGCAAAAGCAGGACAGGCTATGTATACAAACACTTTACATTGCTGGTGTTCTTGAAAGTAAAACAAATCAGACCAGGTTCAAGATAAATATTTAGCCATGATGCATGGAAGTGGATTGAATCAAGTAACTAAATCCCATGCATCACAATGAATTACTCCTTAGAGACTGTAAGCCTATGTTGGGTTGCTGATTTTTACTGGACACACTGTTGTATGTACTCAACTAACTGAGACTAAAATCAAGACCAAAATGAAAAAAAAGAGGAAGGAGCATGACCCCTCCAAACAACATCTTAAGTGTGATTAAAATACCTGCACATGGCGGGCTAAATTGAGGGTATTTGCAACTGTAGTCCCAAGTGTTCATCCTTAAAAATGCTTCTGATAAGAAAAAATAATAATAAGAGATCCTTAAACTAAACAGAAATGAGGAGTACCTACTCATATCTGCCTCCTAGGACTAGAAATTTACCATGGAAAAAAAATCTCCCTTAAAAAAAAAACAACCTCTAGCTACAAGGCACAAAGATGTTCAGATTGTGACCTAAGCTTTTCAAACAACTTCCATTTGAGATGGTCACATGCACCACTACAGCAAATCAGTCGAGGTGACATGCTTCTAAACCACCAAGGCTTGAGATCATTACCCTGGGAAATACAAATCAAGTTAATTATTTTAACCTCAGAAAGATTTAGTTATTGATCTTTTTCCCTCTAATAAAAACATTGTTCACCTCCCTGGGGAGCTGACTTTACAATAGCCTCCATGATGTTAATCTCCTGATCTTCCTGCCATCAAGTATTTACTGGGAATGTTATTGACTCCGGCAGCTGATATTTATGAAGGAGCTGGCTTGTTGCAGCTCAGAACTACAACCATCTCAAGTGACATTCCAGAAGCGACATTCAATGTCATCACGGAAAACTCTTTTGGGAGGCTTGTGAGGACAATGAGTACAGATTAAGGAATGGGAGGGGCCAGCAGATGTAAAGAAGGACTTGAAGAGAATTCAGCTGGAAAGTAGATATGCAATGGATGGCTGTTGTGGTACTGGACCTTGCTCTTTCTTGATTTATTTTCATTTGTGTTTAACGTCATTGTGGAGTGTTGTGTTTTTATTTAGCAAATAATGATGTAAATAAGCATTAATTTTTATTTTTACTAGGAAGCCTATATAGCTATTTAAAAGAAGAGGGAAGTGCTAGACATTGAAGCCAAATTCACCATTGGCTCCAAATGGTGCAAACCCATGGACTACAATAAAAGTTACACCTGCTTTCATCAGCAATAAGCTTGCCTGATTGGCTGTAAAATTAATTGATGCAGAAGAGAACAGAGAGAAGTAAATAGGCTGCAGCTGTCTTAGATAACCTGTCACTAACTACAAGGTGCACAAACAAATGGCCAAATTGCACACTAGGTGAGGTGTGCCCAAGTAATGTTGACTTTGATGGCAGTTGTATGCATGTGACTAAGGACAGAGTGTAAAGCTAAATTGGGATGAGGCCCGCTGGGGTGAGAGACAGACAGAGAACAGATTATAATGCTGCAGAGTGAGAAGAAGAGGAAGGAATCCTCTCGATAATGGAAAAGCAGGATTATGGATAGGGAGGCTTTAAAACAGAGTTTGATAAATTCATGGAAAGAATTATGTGAAGGGGTTACCCAGGAGTGAAAGTAACTTAAAAAGGACTTATCGTTACGCCGGAGTCCTGAGCAGGGGGGTGGAGCCTCATCTGGAAGAGCTGGGTTCGTTAAATCTCTAGTTCCTTTAAATTAAGATATAAAGGGCCCAGGCTCCCACTGCAATTGTGGCGCCTGGGAACCCCATGCTCTTTAAATCACCCAGAGCTACCAGCTGCAGAGGAGGCTGGGAGCCCCGGGCCATTTAAATCGTCCCCAAGTCCCGGGGCTCCCAGCCACCTCTGCAGCTGGTAACTCCAGGGTGATTTAAAGGGCTTGGGGCTCCCAGCTGCCACTACCACAGCAGACCCCCTGCCCTTTAAATCACTGACAGAGTACCAGGGCTCCTGGCTGCCACTGCTACCCCTGGTGGAGCTTTAAAAGGTCCAGGGCTCCGCTGCCGTAGCAGCAGCTGGGAGCCCTGCTGTCACTAACCCAAGGCTCTGGCAACAGGGCTCGGTGGGGGAGAGGGGGAAGAGTGGTAATTTAAAGAGCCCAGGACGGTAGCAATGGTGGGAGCCCTGGGCTCTTCAAATTGCCACCCAAGCCCTGCTGCTGGAGCCCTGGGGTATCAGCAGCAGCTGAAGACTATGCTGACAATTTAAAGGGCCAGGGGCTCCCAGCCGCAGCTACCACAGCGGTGCCCTGGGCCCTTTAAATTGCTGATGGAGCCCCAGGGATTCCAGCTGCGACCTCCAGGGCTCCGGCAGCAGGGCTCAGGCAGTGATTTAAAGGACCCGGAGCTCCAGCCGCCACTACCGCCCCAGGCCCGAGCCCTACTGCCGGAGCCGGGGGAGATTTAAAGAGCCCGGGGCAGTAATGGTGGTTGGAGCCCCAGGCCCTTTAAATTGCCACTGGAGCCCTGCTGCCAGAGCCCTGGGGTAGTGGCGGCAGGGCTCCAGTGGTGATTTAAAGGGCCAGGGGCTCTCAGCTGCCACAGCGGAGCCCTGGGCCCTTTAAATCACCGCCAGAGCCGTGGGGTTCCCGGTTGCTGCCACTACCCTGAGGGTCCAGCAGTGGCACTCTCACAGCAATTTAATGGGCCCAGGGCTCCAGGCCTGGGGAAGCCGGTCCAGTACGGTGCACCGGTTCTTACTTTCATGTCTGGGGTTACCTGTGATAATGGGGGACTGGACTCCATAACCCAGGAGCTCCTTCCCACTCCTATATTCTGATGATCATGCCCATGCAGCCAGTGGTAGATATCATGGACTTCATGCATTGCTTCCATCCCATAGACTTGCCCGCACAGTGAATGAGACCCACAGGACAACAGGGAAAATTATACTAATTTGATATCTTATGGATGTTAAAGTCTATCGCTTTTTATCAATTTTAAGGAACATTGTTAATGGTCAACCCCTTGAATATTGTGAACTATTAATTATGCTTCTGAGACTGACAATACTTGGTATCCACCGGTTTTAGACTAGTTTAATCTGGATTTTGTTTCGGGTTTTTAATAAATTATTTACTCATGCTTATGATTTCAATTTTGTTTTAACTCTTGTTAGTTTTTAATCTTCATGTAGAACATAGAGTGTCAGATAGAACTGTGGATGAAATTCACCCCAGTGCAAATTCTGTGCCCCACTTAAGTCTCCCTTAATGCATAAAAAAAAAATAGGTTGAGTAGGACCTTCCTATGCAGCTAGTGTTACTGAAGTCAATTGGACTATTCACATAGTAGCTCACTAATCAGCATGTACATGCGTGGCAGAATCCGATGCTAAATAAACTTAGTAATAATTGTAATGGAAAATTATTAAAAAGATTACAAAGTATTTATAGATAGAACTTGCTGTACTATGTACCTCTGAGTGCTATTCTTCCAAAATTGGGGAGATTATCTAAACACAGTTTATAAATCATTCAGATGCTGAGAAATATCAGATGGCCTGAAGGCATTTGGTCAGATTATTAAGGATTACAGCTGGTTGTTTGGCACTGCAAACAATGGCCAAAAACAATGCAAAAAAAAATCAAAATTTAACAGAAGAATAAAAAAGGATAATGGCATGGTAACCAATACAGTAATGAACATTAAATTGTTTGGTGTGAGGAATTATGACAACAATTAAAGCATAATTGTCAAAGGGGGTTAGGCTGAATGGCATCTGGGGACCTATTCTCCTTTGAAAGTTCCAACCCAAATAAATACCCTTCATTTTAAAGGAATACTGTTTAAACCATATAATAACATGTAAATAATAATGTAAAGCCCTTTAATAGCCCACACTCAGCTATACTGGACTGCTATAGAGGCAAATTTGTGATGACTAAGAACATGTCACTTCTTATGTGAAAAAAACCTTTAAAAGTTATGTCAAGAATCAGAGAGGTAGCCGTGTTAGTCTGGAAATGCAGAAGTGACAAAGAGTCCTGTGGCACCTTAAAGACTAACTAAAGTATTGAAGCATAAGCTTTTGTGGGCTAATACCTACTTCGATGGATGACAAAGTGGATATTAGCCCACGAAAGCTTATGCTTCAATACTTTAGTTAGTCTTTAAGGTGCCACAGGACTCTGTCATTTCTTTAAAAGTTATGGTTTTTGTCAAGGAAATTCTGTCATAATAAACATATATCCTCATTAATGTTGGATCAGCCTGCACAAGTGTGGATGTTCAGTTTAGTTAAGCACTTCAAAGTTGAGATGTTTCTCCAAATCTCTTGAACAGGTGATATTGATCTGAAAAATCTCACACCAACAAACAATCTTGTGAGATTTTCAATAGTTCCTCCTTCAGGTTCCACTAGAAATACTTTTAAAACCTGTATTTCTTATGGTATTTTGTTGCTTAGGCATTCACAATTCCAGTCTCTGGTAAAATTTGGAACTGAAGTAGATGCAAAAATGAAAAAAAGTAATGGAGGAAGGGGAAATAATCAAACTTTTTTGAACTTTAAAAAGATTTTCTTCAAATCTGGTGAGGAGATTGAGGCTGTTGCCTATTCTTATGATTATGTGGCCATTAAAAAAGTGCTCTGTTTTCCTATTTAAAACAGTAACCGGAAACTTTAGAATCTCTCACTTTGTGGTCTACAACATATTTTTCATGTCCTGGATGTATTTAATCACCAGAGGAATTTGAAAACCACATTTGGCTGGAATATTACAAGTACAGGGTATTTCCTGCAAAAGAAGGCTATCCTACAAAGTCCTGGAGGTTTTCTGGAAAAGTATATAAGGGGTAAACAAGATGAAAATAATTAAAATCAGAATTACAAAAACATAGGAGTGGCAGTTATCCCAAATTGGTTTGGGACTTTAAACATGATCCAAGCTCCATAATAAAAGAGGGAAAAAATACACTGCTGGGGTAAGAAGGTGCAGCTGTCTTGATGTCACATTTATGCCAGCTGTGAATTCAGTCCAAGGCATATGATTGGCTCCAACATCTGTCTTGACTTGAGGTGTGGCTTTTGTGAGAGCTTTGAGGCTGGAGTACACAGACACACACACACAGAGCTGGAGAGAAATGTATACCTGTCATGCAAATCTATGACTCTGGAGCGCCCACAACATCCCTGAAGTCTGTGAGCCTGATTGAGCATGGCAGATCAGGTCATCCCTCTTGAGAATTACACAGCACAGACGTAAGCCTGTCTTCTGCAGCTGTCCGAGATACCGTGCCATGAACTCAGATGAACATAGAAACTAGCAGTAGTATCCAAGAAAGTTGTTCTCTCGCTCTCTCTCTGCAGCTGTTGACCTGCAGCATAGGACCAAACAACTGTGTGACAGTTTCTATCCAACGTTTCTTCAAATTATATCAAAAAGGCATTCCTCTGGAAAGGAGTATAGGGCTTTGCCTATTTCATTTCATTCCCCTTGGCATTGCAAAGAGTTTTCCCTTTCTTCGTCCTCTACAAAGCAAGCTGAGAAGAACCTCGGTGTTAAAAAAATCATGTAGCAAGTATTTCCATGGTGTATGTCACCCTCATTTGTCATATGGATGATAGAGCCTGATCCTGAAGGCCACTGGAGACACTAAAAAGATTTTCATTACCTTCTGTGGGCTTTGAATCAGACCCACAGGCATTTATTTTGCAATGATCAGCTTCTCTTTGTAAATTAACACCCGTGAAACATTCTTTGATGTATACATGATACAAGGCTGGAACCTCTAAGGTCCTGAACATCACCAACTAAGAGCTGCAGGTCTTCAGCAGGTTTCTGATTAAGCCCCACAATTCCTAGGGACAGTGGTGGAAAGTGGGAGTGAATGGTAGGTATTGTCCTTTCAGACTGATTACAAATGAGAACTGCAAGAAGAAATGGGCCTGACCCTGTAACATGCTGACCATGCTCTGCCCTTTTTGACTTGAGAGGAAGGGGGAGATGCTCAGTACCTCATGGACACAAACCCCAAGTGTATCTACACCTTTAAATGAGGAGCAAGAAACGAGAATCGCAGAGCAATCCACTATCCTGATAAAATTCATTGTATGTAACATCAGTGAGAGGCACCACACGCCATAGGTTGACTCATCTGAGACACCCTGAAACTCCAATATTCACCACTGTCATGTCATTAGGATTTGTTTTGTACAAAGAATGCCTTGTGAGGTATCATTCTAAAAGTCTTGATCTGGGAGACATTAATATCTCATTGGATTGTGTGTGCTATCATCATATGTGAAATTATGAAGTTTGGCTATGTATCATAGAATCATAGAATATTAGGGTTGGAAGGGACCTCTGGAGGTCCTCTAGTCCAACCCCCTGCTTAAAGTAAGACCAAACCCCAACTAAATCGTCCCAGCTGGGGCTTTGTCAAGCATGACCTTAAAAACCTCTAAGGAAGGTGATTCTACCACCTCCCTAGGTAACCCATTCCAATGCTTCACCACCCTCCTAATGAAAAAGTTTTTCCTAATATCCAATCTAAACCTTCCCAATTGCAACTTGAGACCATTACTTCTTGTTCGGTCATCTGCTACCACTGAGAACAGTCTAGATCCATCCTCTTTAGAACCCCCTTTCAGGTAGTTGAAAGCAGCTATCAAACCTCCCCTCAGTCTTCTCTTCTGTAGACTAAACAATCCCAGTTCTCTCAGCCTCTCTTCATAAGTCATGTGCTCCAGGCCCCTAATCATTTTTGTTGCCCTTCTCTGGACTCTTTCCAATTTTTCCACATCCTTCTTGTAGTGTGGGCCCCAAAACTGGACACAGTACTCCAGATGGAGCCTCACCAATGTCGAATAGAGGGGAACAATCACATCCCTCGATCTGCTGGCAATGCCCCTACTTATACAGCCCAAAATGCCATTAGCCTTCTTGGCAACAAGGGCACACTGTTGACTCATATCCAACTGCTCATCCACTGTAGTCCCTAGGTCCTTTTCTGCAGAACTGCTGCCTAGCCATTCAGTCCCTAGTCTGTAGCAGTGCATGGGATGCTTCCATCCTAAGTGCAGGACTCTGCACTTCTCCTTGTTAAACCTCATCAAATTTATTTTGGACCAGTCCTCTAATTTGTCTAGGTCCCTCTGTATCCTATCCCTACCCTCCAGTGTATCTACCACTCCTTCCAGTTTAGTGTCATCTGCAAACTTGCTGAGGGTGCAGTCCACACCATCCTCCAGATCATTGATAAAGATATTGAATAAAACCAGCCCCAGGACCGACCCTTGGGGAACTCCGCTTGATACCGGCTGCCAACTAGACGTGTTACTGAAATGTGTTGTGAAGTTGAAAACCACAATCAACCTTTCAAGTACAACAGTAAAAAGGCCAAACAACGTTAATGGCTTATTGAGGAAATGCAGACAAGCACAAGGATTACCACAGGAACTGTGTACAATGGAAATCTCTCAGAGATAGCACTACACAATGGGAACTGTTTGACCCAAGTCACAGCAAAAGAGCTTTCCAGCAAGTGGGAAGAAAATATTAAAAAGGAGGGACAATGACATCATGATGGTACTTCATTTTCCCTATAACAACACACCTGGAAACAGCCAAGGAATAAAGACTGGACAGGTGGAAAGCAATGGTCCCAGGCTAAGGGATTTCTAGCCTTTGAATGAAAACTGAGAAACCCAAGATGCAAAACCAAGATAGCTTGTGCCTTAAGAAACTGCCAGTCTGTTTATCACTCAGGATGAGAATTTGCTAATTCATATCCTACATATCTTGTATGTTAAGCTCAGTTTGCAGTTTTGTTTATTTGCTAGATAATCTGCTTTGATCTGTTTGCTATCACTTAAAATCTATCCTTTTGTAGTTAATAAACTTATTTTATGTTTTAATCCAAACCATTGTGCATTTGACTAAGGTGTCTCGGGAAATCTCAGCTGGTTACCACAAATGTGCATGGTTCTCTTTACATTGAGGGAGAGGCAGACCAGATGTTAAACCCATATTTGACCAGGACAGGACGGTGCTGCTCTGGGGTCCTAGGCTGGAAGCTGGGTGTGTCCCTGCCTCTGTGAATACTGGTGAAAGTGTGAACTTGGAGGGCTTTGTAACTTGTCATAACAGTACAGTGTGAGAGGGAGCCTATGTTGGTGGGTCAGAGGGCTCAGTGGCACCCCAGTTCCAGGTGGCACCCCAGAGAGACCCCATCACACCACCCTTGCCCACAAAATGTCAGCAAAATCACATGGTCATGAAGACCCAGATGAGAATGAGTGCAGATACTCCTCTCCCTCCTCTTGCTGCCAAAGCACTACTCCTGCTCAACCTGCAATCTGGCCCTACGCAGCTCTTCATCCTTCCCTACCTCTCCCTATCCCCACCTACATAGCAGGAGACATAGGCTCCATAGCATCCTCATCTGTGGGGTAAGTGGTGCTTGAACACGGTGCAGGTGGGGCACGAGGGAGGAAGCCCTTTTCCCACCACCTGCTTCATCAGCCCCCCCCCCCCCAATTTGGTGTCTCTCTTCTTCTTCCCGCCTACCATTCAGTACATAGTAACCCCCACCTAGCACCCAAAGTCAGCTGTCATTTCTTTCTATTACACCGAATCTGAGGTTAAAAATAAGAAACCATGGCTGGCTTTGGGCTCCTGGATCAAAAAAAAAGTTGAGAACCCCTGAAAGAGAGGGCTGGGCCTCCTGAATAACATGAGTTCTTGTGACAGTCACAGCTGATTAGTTAGTGCAGTATAGTCAGTACAAAATCTGTTGACTGGATTGTTCAGTAGAAGCCTGTCTAACCACACTAAGGAGTTTACATCTACAGAATACACTTAACTCCATCAGAACGGCATAATCACAGCAGAGGAGTTTGCAGCCTGTACCATTTTTTGGGGGGAAAAAGCACTACAAAGGGACCATACTGCTAAATCATCTGGTATATATCAGGGTCTGTTTCTGCAAGCTTCTCAAGACACGTGATTCATGTAAGAGTCTGTGCGGCTGTTTGACTCACACTTGCTTTCACATCAGATAACTGCTTTTTCTCTGACCTACTTACGCTACTTACTGAAAGTGCTACTGATGGACAAAGGAACAAAAATTATATAAGAGAAAGAGGGAAGGTTTGTGTGGGAATTTGACTGGAAGTAAAATGATCCTACGTACACATCGTACATCATAGAAAGATGAACCTACGTACATATGTAGATAAAGAATACACAGAAGAGGGATAAAGATAGACTCAGCGCTGGGGTATTTGCTTAATATAGATCATCATTAGAATTTTCTTCTAATACGTTTGAAGGTTGGTCTACAAATAGATTCTTAACTAGTATTGTTCTTGTTTTGAGGTTTTATATGTTATCAATGATATTTTCATTAGGGCAGCAATGCATAATGGGAAGCCAGCTAATGAAGATCATTAAACTGATATTGCAAACTATAAAAAACTGGTTTTGGAGGAGATGCACTGCACAGATCTTTAATATATTCAAAATGGTGCTTTTCTTTCCTAGTACAATGAATACTAATAGAATAACTGCTGAATGCCAGAGTTCAATGGATCAAGTTGGAGTGATATAAGTAGACTGCCCTCTAGTTGCTGGACATTTAGCTGTCTGACAGCAAAATACCATATCAAATGTAAAAGATGATCTGTAGCTTATGACTAAGATTCTTGAAGCTGTCTATGGGATTTGGCTGCCCCACTCTGAAGCAGTTCAGTGCTGAAATTCTCAGTAGAGGGGCATGGCCCAGACAGCAAAAAAGATGGTGTCTTAATCTTAATTTCTGGAAAAGTGGTGGTGGGGAGGAAGGAGCTGGGTATAAGTGACATGCAATAACCTAAGGAAAAAGAGGCACAAAGGGAGCTGGCACATCCCAGAGCCCACAGAGCAGCCGTGGGGTGAGAAAATCCAGCTACAAACTCTAATGGGTCTGTGCAACAAGCCAAGAGTGCAAACAATTAACTGAATCCTCACTAGAGTCTAAAAGGACTGTGGGGGATGAGATACTAATCCCATTCAGAATGCACAATCATGACTAAGGGAAGAAGAGTGATGGCAGGCATCTGGAGGGTGCATGAAGAGGAAGTGGGGTGGTAGCCATCTTGAGAGAAACCAGACAAGCAGGGAGGAAATGAGATGGTGGCCATGTGGAGAGGGAAGCAATAAACAGGGAGAGTGACCCCGCAGCATTCTGGGTTAAAAAATAAACACAAGCTAGATACATGGAAAAGAAAAAAAATCTTTCAATATGACGATCTTTACCCTCAAACACCAAGACAGCAACCAGAAAAAGGGCAGCGCCTTCTGCAGCAGACAAACTAGAGAGACAGAAGGAAAATCACCAGTAACTAAGCACAGGGCTACACTACAAGCTAGGAGTGTGATTCCCAGCTTGTGTACACAGACCCACGCTAACTCTCTTCCGTAGTGCAGCTACAATAGCACGGGCAGCGGCAGCACGTGCTAGGCACCCCAAGTACATATCCACTGGGTTCAGGTGAGTTGGTATTTGAGGCGGCTAACCTGCGCTGCCACTGTCCCTGCCTGTGCTACCCTGGCATCACTACTACTTTACCCTGCTAGCTCAGATGAAAGCTAATGCTAGTATGTGTACACAGGCTGGGAATTGCGCCCCCAGCCTGTAGTGCAGGTGTAGCCTAAGGCTGACTAAGAAGGTTTTTGATAAAGTGGGGTGACTTTAGTTAAAAACAGGAGTATCAGAGCCAGCATGAAAGGATAAATATATAACTCTCCCTTCACTAGGAGAAAGGTTAAAGAATTTCAATTACAAAGAGTAGAGAGACAGGCTGTCCTTATCCCTCTTAGAATCATAGAAACCATAGAAATGTTGGACTGGGAGGGATCTTGATAAATCATCTAGCCCGGTCCCCTGAAATATTATCTAAACCATCCCTGACAGGTGATTATCTAATGGCACCTGTTCTTAGAAGCTCCAGGAATGGAGATTCCACAACCTCTCTAGGTATTTTTTTCCTGTGCTTAACTACCCTGACAGTTAGTTTTTCCTAATGCCTAACCTAAATCTCCCTTGCTGTACTTTAAGTCCATTACTTCTTGTTCTGTTCTGTGTGAGTAAGGAGAACAATTTATCACCCTTCTCTTTATAACAACCTTTTACGTATTTGAAAACTGTTATGTCCTCCTTTAGTCTTCTCTTCTCTAGACTAAACAAACCCAATTTTTTCAAGCTTTCCTTGTAGGTCATGTTTCCTAGAACTTCAATTATTTTTCTTGCTATCCTCTGGGCTATATCCAATCTGTGCACATCTTTCCAGAAGTGTGGTGCACAGAACTGGATGCAGTACTCCACTTGAGGTCTTATCACCACTGAGTAGAATGGAAGGATTACTTCTCTAGTGTCTAGCTTACAACATTTCTGCTAATATATCCCAGAATAATGTGTGGGGTTTTTTGCTACAGTATTATATTGTTAACTCATGTTTCATTTGTTGTCTACTATGATCCCCAAATTCTTTTCTGCAATACAACTTCCTAAGCAGTCATTTCCCATTTTGTATTTGTGCAATTGATTATGCCATCGTAAGTGTAGTCTATGGGATTTGCCTACTCCAGTCCCATAGCCAGAATTCAATGCATTTGTTCCTACTAAGTTTCATCCTATTTTATCCCATTTCTACAGATCATTTTAAATTCTAATCCTATTCCCCACAGCACTTGCAACCCCTCCCAGCTTGGTATTATCCACAAACTGAATATATTCCCTATGCCATTATCCAATGGATTTATGAAAATATTGCACAGAATTGGATCCAAGACAGATCTCTGTGGGACCCCACTCAATATGCCTTGAAGCTTGATTGTAAACCATGGCTAAATCTCTGAATATACTTTTCCAACCAGCTGTGCACCCACCTTATAGTAAATTCAGCTAGGCTGTATTTCCCTAGTATGTTTATGAGAAGGTATGAGAGACAGTGTCAAAAGCCTTAGTAACGTTGAGATATATCGTATCTACTGCCTCCCCCATCCATAAGGCTTGTTACCCTGTCAAAGAAGGATATTAGGTTGGTTTGTCATGATTTGTTCTTGACAAATCCATGTTGACTGTTGCTTATCACCTTATTTTCTTCTCGGTGCTCACAAATCGATTATTTGCACCACTATCTCTGAGTATCAAAGTTAAACTAACTGGTCTATAATTCCCTGGGTTGTCTTTATTTCCCTTTTTATAGATAGTTACTACATTTGCCCTTTTCCAGTCCTCTGAGATTTCTCCCGTCCTCCACGAGTTCTCCAAGATAATCACTAATGGACCCAAGATACTTCAGTCAGTTCCTTAAGTAAGTTAGGATGTATTTCATCGGGCCCTGCTGACCTGAAGACATCTAGCTTGTCTAAGTAATTCTAAACTTGCTCCTTTCCATTTTTTAGCTTCAGACCCTACTGCAGTTACACCAATGTTCATTATGTTAGTTGTTCAATTGCTATCTTTTCTGGTGAAAACTGAAACCAAAAAGGGCATTTAATCCTTCCGCCATTGCCACATTTTCTGTTATTGTCTTTCCCTCCTCATTGACTAATGGGTCTACCCTGTCATTAGTCTTCCTCTTGCTTCTAATGTATTTTTAAATAGTTTTCTTGTTACTCTTTATGTCCCTAGCTAGTTTAATCTCATTTAGTTTAATTTCTCGTTTCTAATTTTGTCTCTACATGCTTGTGTCGGTTGTTTAAAAATTCATCCTTCCTAATTTGACCTAGTTTCCATTTCTTGTAGGACTCTTTCTTGAGTTTCAGGTCATTGAAGATCTCCTAGTTAAGCCAAGCTGCTGTCTTACTACACTTCCTATCTTCCCTATGCATTGGGATAGTTTGCTTTTGTGCCCTAAGACTCTAGGGTGGTATTGGGATATAGCTGGATTTTATGTGCAATTATTATAATGGGCAGAGATATTCTCTTTTGCAGACACTTCTTACACCTAATTTTTATATTTCAAAATTATGTTACTTTCTCCTCAGTTATCTATTTGTGTTCAGGAGTAAAATGACAGAAACTGTGTGAAAGCTTAAGGAGATCTGAGAGAAGCTGTTACATACCCTTTACTTTCAGAGGGATGGACATGACTATCTATGATTTTATAAATATAGCTCATTATATGGAATTGGAGCTGCTCAAAAATTTTCTATCAAAATGTTTAAAGATGGAAAATGGCCTTTTGATTAAATGAAAATTTCAGCCAAAAAAATTTCTGTTTTTATCAAAAACATTCAAAATTACAGTGAAAGGGGTTTCAAAGAAAAAAAATGGACATACAAAACTGGACATACAAAAAGATTTCATCCAAACTTTTTCCACAGAAAAAAATATTTTTGGTCAGTTTAATTATTTCTATTCACTGCTGCTGTCCTCACTCTCCCCTTAATTGCCACCCACACTTTTTGATATCTGCTTTTTACCTTCTGCATTTCTCCTAGCAGGATACATTATTAATCATCTTGTCTTAATCCACTTACTTGGCTTGAACAATTCATATTTGGGAATTATTTCATGGGGCTAGAGATTAAAGTGGGGCATATGGCTTTTTTCTTGCTGTTCTTGGCAGCACTTCGTGGAATAGACGTCCCCCCATCCCCAAGCAATGTATGTACATGGAGTTCTTCCACTGTCTGTCATTCCTTTGCTGCTGGTGGGTGTATGTTCATGGTGAATGTACGTTATCAGTCTTTTTGAGGAAACTGTGATGCTTTCTTTTCTGCTCTACATCATCATACCCACCTTCTAACCTTGACTGTAATAGGTTGCTAAGTGCAAGCATATGCACAAATTATCACAGTAGAACCTCAGCATTACGAACACCAGAGTTTTGAACTGACCAGTCAACCACACACCTCCTTTGGAACCAGGAGTACGTAATCAGGCAGCAGCAGAGACAAAAACACACACACAAAAAACCCAACCCACACTGCAAAAACAGGACAGTGCTGTGTTAAACATCAACTACTAAAAAATAAAGGGAATGTTTAAAAAAAAAGGTGCGACAAGGTAAGGAACCTGTGTCCATGCTTGTTTCATTTAAATCCAGATGGTTAAAAGCAGCATATTTCTTCTGCACAGTAAAGTTTCAAAGCTGGATTAAGTCAATGTTTATTGTAAACGTTTGAAACAACAACCAAAATGTTTTGTTCAGAGTTGTGAACATTTCAGAGTTATGAACAACCTCCATTCTCAAGATGTTCGTAACGCGGAGGCTCTACTGTACCATTACTTTGTATCACCGTAGAGCTTAGACACCCCAAAGAAGATCAGAACCCTGTAGTGCTAGGTGTGCCCCTGCCCCCAAAGAGCTGATCATCTAAGTATTATCTGCATTTTACAGAGCGATCAGGTGACTTGTCCAATGTCCCACAGGGAGCCTGAGAAGAGCTGGAACTGAGCTCACATCTCCTGAATCCCAGTGCAATGTCTTAAGTATAAAATCATTCTGCCTACTATTTAGCATTTATAACCCATTTTGCATCTTCAAAAAGTGTTGATGAAACTGACAAACCCTCATGATGCCCTGTGAAGTATGTAGGTAACATTTTCATTTTATAGCAGAGGAAACCAAGGCATTGAAGTGAAATGACTTGATCAAGGTCATACAGCAAGTCACTGAAAGAACAAAGATGAGCACTCATGACCTTTCTGACTCACAACCCTAAGCTCATTTCCCTTGACCATGTTACTTCCCAGTAAAGACTGATCCCATGTTATTTCCATAACTTGGTCATTTTAAAACTAGCTATATATTACAGAGACAGCCTAGAGTTTCTATAGTTAAAGCTGAGTTGAGTTTTTCACTTAAAGCAGAAAAAAAAAAAATACAGATGAGTGAATTTAAGTTTCAGGTTTTTCACAGAAGCTACTCCCAGCCTTGTTGAATTTTTATGTATTCTCTGTGTGTACATAGCAACAAGACAACTTACCCCTGCAGCACCTCCTGCTGGCAGTCTGAGAATTAGCTCTTTTTCCAGCCAGAGGACCTTCTGCAGGTCAGTGCAGTCCCCTCTGTCCCTCCCAGACCCCGGAGCCCTTTTATCCCAGGGTTCCGCCCCAACAGTATCCCCACAGTCTCTGGGTCTTCCCATCCCAGAGAACCCCCAACCCACTACACCCACTTTGCCTCAGTGGATACTGCCAGTCATCATCTAACCCCCTTTCACTGGGGCAGACTGCAGTCTATAATGGCCACTCATCATTGGCAAGGGCGGTAGGCCCAGCTGCCTTTGCCTAACCCTAGTACCTTCCTTAGGCCTTACCTCAGGCCTGCAGGCTGGAGAGTTGCTAGGCTGGAGCTCCCCAGCTCTCTTGCCTATTCCCCAGCACTGCTGTACCTCAGGTACCCTGTACTGCAGGCAGCCAGGTCCTGCTCCCTCCAAGGCTGGAGAGAGACTGCCTAGCTCCTGCCTTTCAGCCCTTTTATTAGGGCCAGCTGCCTCCTAATTGGGCCTGGCCCCAGCTGTGGCTGCCTTCCCAATCAGCCTTTGCGTCTAGGCTCTACAGGGACAGCCCTTTTCCCAGTCTGGTTTTAACCCTTTTAGGGCTGGAGCAGGTAACCACCCTGCTACAGTGCAGATAGATTTAAAAAAAATCTGTTTTGCTAGAGGAAGCATTTGAAAATGCTCTTTTGGAAGTTTGAGTCAAGGTGTCTCACCATTTTTTCAGATCCCTTTAAAGAGCGATAGCACCTAGAAACCACTTGCTGCATGTGCACACGGTACATTTATCTAATGAAATGCTGGTGTGAATTATCTAAAGAAACATCATCAACGCTATTCTCCACATTCATCAGAACATTAAGTAGCTCCCTGCCAAGAGCTACCAGTGGAGTTCTACTTAGTCATCCACTTGTTTTTTTCTGCCCCACTCTCTCCAACTCATCAGCAAGATTCAGTGCAGAACCCCAGTGAGCCCAGGAGGACTTAGCAGAAAGGGTCAATGGCTGTCTTGAGATAAGAGGGTAAATCAGCAGTAACAGGACCATAGAGTTGGAATGCAAAATTGTGAGAACAGATAAGAACAAATATAAGGTAAGGCGATGTATAATCCTGCTTCTTAGCTCTGGAGAACATGCTTCCCCTCACTACCACTCTTGTTCTGCCAAATAGTCTTTGGTTTGTCAGACAGGAATATCCCAGCTGATGAACTATAGCTCCCCAGAGAGGTATCTAAGATTCCTTTGAGTATCCAGCACTGGGATTGCTTATCATATTTATTCCAAGAGCAAGTCTCTTTCTTTGGTCATAGTTGGACGAGACACAAATGGGTGACTTGTTTCTGAAGCTGTTTTAAAAACCAAGCTACCAGCCCTACTGCTCCAAAAGTTTCTGATAAGTTATTTTTAGCTCTTCAGCTGGGAAGTGTCAGTTTGAAAAGCCAAAGGAGGTCAGTGAGTGGACGTGGGGGGAAGCACTTCCCCCAGATCCAGCAAAAAAAAACCCAGCAGCTCAATGTTAGCTCTTCTCATCTTCTCCGCTCCCTTTCCCTACCCAAAATCCTATTGTCTCCTGGGCAGTTCCTTCTTCCCCTCTGTGATGCAGTGCTCTCACGTCTCGTGTGCACCTCCTGTTGGCGGGGTGCAAGCCTGCACTCTTTTCTTTCTCTGCTCCTGGTGCCCTGTTGCCTTCATCAGGTGGGTCTTTGGTGGCCCAGCCCTCTGGCCAAGTCACATGCAGTCAAATGCATGAAGGAACCATGAGCAACAAAGTCCAACAAATGGTTGGTGCTCTCTGGGGTCTTCGGTGCCATCTGTGGGTCTGTTTCAATTCTAGCCCTTTTCTTGAGTTCTTTATACTAAGTCTTATCCCCTTCTTTGGGCTTAGGCCACTTCCACAATGGCCAGTGTGGAGATCCAGGCCCACCCACTACTTCAGGTTCCAACTCAGGTCTGATGTTGCACCCTATAAGGCTTTATGGAAATATGCTTATCAATGTATATATATATATGGTATAACTGGAATATGTTTTGCGCTACATATGCCATGTACCATATCTCTGTAAAGGTTATGAACTACTGAATCTATTCCTCCTATTTGTATGCATGTATTATTTTTGTGCATGAAGTTATGAATATTGGCTGTGTACTTGCTTGACTTTTAGTAGCCTTAGTAAAGCATTTGGCCAGCTTCTTGAGAAAGGATTGGGCAAATTAAGTGCCCAATCAAGAAACACTTAACGAACAATGGATCTTGGAAGACTCCAATCCACATAAGAAGTCTTCCTGGAGACATTCAAGATAGCATGTGGGCAATGGCTGGTGCCTGTAAAAACTGAGTCATGTATGGACATGTGACTTGCCAAAACTCCATCAGAATAAGATGGTGGCAGATTTGTCATGTCGCCATTACTTGCTTTGCAGCAAGGCACATTAACACCTTATGTGATGTTAGGCAAGAATTAAAAACGCACTTAGCAGCTGAGGCAGAGATATGCAAATCAAAGATACAACAGCCTGCAATGGTCATGCACAGTCTTGTCTATTCCACGTGTAACAGTGATTGAGGTCCTTGCATTGGTCTGACCTTGTATATGTGTGTTTGTTTGTTGAATCCTAATACATCATTGACGTGAGACACCATCATTATTACAGTATTAGTACAGTGTTGATAATCTTTAACTATTAGAAAGCTGTCCTTACCACTCTGATCTCTTCTTTTTAGATTTGTTTTTCAGTACATATAATGGTGCTGGAGTTTATATTTCATTTTAACTGTTTTGTTGGTTTAAAGAAAAATGCATTTATTAATTGTTGCGTAGTCCAGAAAAAAAGTCTGTTTTCTGTTGTGCATATGGACAGAATCCCTTAGATTCATCAATTAGGTTAAAGAGTAGTTTTTCTCAACTCAGATACACTGTATAGGAGTCCCACCAGGTGTTGATGATAAATCAGAAAAATCTGCAAAACTATTACTAGAATCAACATGCTGTGATATAATTGTATGTGTGATATAACCAGACTGATTTTAATCTGAGGGGTTGATAGCGCATAACCAGCATAGCAGGTTGTGGACCTGAGCTGACGTCTGCCAGCTGGCCCTTTAAATCACCCTCATAGGCTCTACTCAAAACAAGCAAGATAGGCTTTCAAATAAACCAACCTCAAAGAAAAACCTTCCTGCCAAAGTTCTTTCCACCACGGAGTCTCTGCTGGGATGCAGTTTCCAGTCTTCCTGCACAACTTGGGAGATAGCTCAAGAGGAAAGGTTCAAACTCCGTACTAGAAGAGGTCAGCAGGCGAGCAAGCAGTCCCTCTCCTGCTAGGGACTTGCCAAGTACAGAAGAAGTAGCACTTGATATGCTGCCCTCTCTTTTCAAGAACTTGCCATGATTGGCTGAGACCACTTCCTTTTCCCACCACGCAGGGTCCTGGAGCCCTGACTCCAGCCCAAGCCCAAACATCTGCACAGCAATTAATCAGTCCCTTAGCCCAAGCCAGCTGTGGGTTTTTAATTGCAATGTAGACATACCCTAAGCTTCCACCCCCTTGCCTGAAAGGCCAGTACATTGCATTTCAACCAGTTATACACTGAAGGTGTCCAATGCTTTCAAAATAGCAAATTAACTGCGTTAAATCTGGATTCACTAAGCACAGGAAAGATATGTTCACACTGTACCTGAAATTAGCACACACACTCACACACACTCCTACTACAGGTTGTCAGAATTCCTTTATTTATCCTAATGAATCTGCAATATTTTCCCAATTTTTTAAATTTCTGGTTTATTATTTTAAACCATTTGGGTTTTGCCCCTTACCTTTTGTTAGCACTGATCACTGAACTGTAGATTTCCATTTTTATGTGCTCAACTCATCCATTATTCTTGTATCCATTTTCTAAACACATTTGTCATGGTCTCCTGGCAGTTTTCTTAATATAACACCCATATGAAAATTAAGCTTTCCATGGGGTTAGTTAATATTTTATCCTTTCTTAGTATCCAGAGTTAGATTAGATTATATATTTTACAGTCCTTCACTTTTATTTATTGAATTTATCATCCTGCAGAGAGTTTAGCTGCTGCATGGCCTTAGGAAATCAATTAAAGTCAAATTATCTAGAATTAGTTTAAACTAAAAAAATAATATCTTTGAAGGTTTTGAATACAAGTGTGTACCAGGAGGAGTCTGGTGTTCTCTCACACATGGATGGAGGCAAAAATAAATGGGCTGTCTATTCAGCAGGAAGGGCTTAGCATTCAGCCAGCAACAATTCTGTCCCACTAGGTCCATGGAGACTAAAAACCTACTGTGAGTGTGGGTGCATTTCAATATGAAGAATAATAGAACTACTGCTTTACAGCAACAAGATACTACCGTGATTAATGCAGAAATATAGGGCTAGTAGACTCACCCCAAAGTTTAAAACTAGACAGACCACATGGCTGGCACGCTGGCCCTCAGCCTGAACCTTTGCCATGTAATCAATATAAATGTGACAGTATCGGAGATTTGACTCAAATCTTTGAATCTGTGATATCCGATTACTAGCATTTATCTATGACGCTCCAGCTCTCCAACACAATGGGTACCAAAATATGGTCTAAGAGAGGTAAAATGAATCATTCCAGCCAAGGCTGAAATACAGGAAATAAAAAATATTTATGTATCATTTAGAAATTGCCAAGCAGGGTGTTAGAATACTAAATATCAGCATCACATACCAACTATACAAGGATTGTTATAGAAATAAGTTTGCATGGTCTGAATGTAATAGACATTAAAAATGTAGGAGAGAAAGGAAATTATTAGAGGAAGACAGGAATGTTATGATCTGTCACACTTGCACAAAAAGGTTTCCAACAAAGGAGAAAAATTTAGAGAATGTCCCCTTTGAAGATAGCAACATTCTGAATGGTCTTAATTCATCAGCATTTTTAATAGTGGCAAGAACATAGATTAAATGTGAAGAGTTAGATATGTCCTCAGTTGATAGACAAGTATTCTGTTCCACCAGGTCAATGGAGTGACCCTAATTTACACCAGCTGTGGTTGTGGTCCAGTGTGATTTTTTTGGGGGGGAGAGGAGGGAAGCAACACCCTGAAAAGGTGAAGAACAGGAAGTGCAAGGCTTAATTTGTGAAACTCAATGTTACCTTTCTTTATTTTTGAAACTTAATGTCCAATTACAAATAAATAATTCATACCATATAAATCAGTTATGATACACACTTTTTCAGGCAGTTCATATTAACAACCAAACTAAGATTACATTGAAAATGAGGTTTGCATTAAATAACCAATTATAATAATATACAACTGGTCATTCAATTACATTTCCACACTAGTCTAATGTGTACAAACTTAAAAAGAGACCCCCTCCCCTCTTACCAGTATGGAAGACACAGATGTATACAATTTTCTTACAAGTTCAAATGAATGAATACACCACATTCGTTTAAAAAATGCTGCAACACAAGGTCTAAGTGGAGTTCTAATACAGAATAAAGGCTTGCAAATTTCAGCAGCATAAACATAAAAGTTTTCTGTCAACGACTCTTATCCCCTGTGGCAGTTCCTGCCTAAATTTACAAGCTTTATACAATGTTTTTATGAGAGGGTTTCAATTCCATACATTTCTCTTCATCCTATTTATAAAATTGATAGCACATATCTATGTGCTACATTTTTAGTTTCAATTGCACACAGCTTTTAACTTCAACTTCAGGAAAATGTTTTACAGCTGAGAAGACACACCTTCCCCTTGAGGTACAGTCAATTTTCTGTAAAATGCAATAGCCGCAGCATCAATAGACTTGCCACGTCTTTTCTGACCTCTAATTTTTAATTTCCTAACCACATCCAAAAAAGCTTCATTTATTCCCTGTAAAAAACACTTGTGACATTTGGATTGAAGTGTCAGTCTAAAGTCTTGGAGCATTTAAAAAAATAACACCAGAAGATGTGTGCCAAACTATTCATCTTCCAGTCCTGGTTCTAACTAGGTCAGTTAGTCCTCTTCTATACTGCAATTCGAAATTCATAGCTTTGTACATTTTCACACGGGGATAAGTAGCTAATGATCACTACTATCCCACTGATTCAGAATTTTAGCAATTTTAAATTGCTTCTTTTCAAGATGCTTCTTTTCAAGAGCCAGCGTTTAGGACCAGAATAGACTAAGCTGTATTTTTCACCCCATATTCTGGAGAAGCTTGCAAATGTGGAGGCTCAATCCATTCCATCGGGTTGCTAGATTTTTCTCACTTTTGGGGGCTGAAAAAAAAGGCCCCCAGACCAGTTCATAACTGGAGTCTGGTGTCGTATGGGCTGCTACCATTAGGGTTCCCATGAAAAGCCTCCCATTGAATTGTCCCTCTGCTAAGCAGCTAGCATGGCCCATGATCACAAAATGAAAGGATGGTGGCAGCTCAAGCACTCAAGAGGTATCTTCTGGACTACAGTCACAAGGGACATGTGCATTTTAATTTCAGTTATGACATTGGCTCCTTTTGTGGTCTGGTCATTTAATGTAACTTTTTGGCCTTAGAGCCTGATCCTGAGACAATCTGAGTCTATACAACAAGTGACTTCAACAGGAGTTGCAGATATTCAGAACTTCATGGGATAAGGTGATTTGTTCCCCCATCTTTGAGATAGGATAATAATATTTACCAAAAAATGTTTTTTAGGCCAACTCAAAAATTCAATAGCCTTTTTCTCTTTAAAATTGTTCTATTGGTTTATTTTCACTTAGAGGAAACAAAAGCTTTATCTTTTACAAAATCAATTTGATCTCAACGGAAACTAGAACTATTTATCTACATCAACTTACAAGTACATCAAAAAGAAAATTGGATTGAAAAACAGATGCAGAGTTAGATAACAGCCCAACCTTCTGGCAGAGCTGGAAGGAAAGTGAAGACTTATTTCCAAACTAATGTTAAAACATCTGTTCATTTCTGTGATTTATCCAAAGTACATTTAAGAACTTAATAGTATACTTTAAAATACTATTTCTTTCAGAATTCTTCTTCTGGGTTAATCAAATTTAGAATTTTATAAATATACTACAGAGTACAAGTGATCTTAAGATGCTGGACATATTGTTAGCCATTTTTTTGGATTACTTTTGTTTTTCTAGCCATTTGCAATCTTGAGCAAAGTATATTGCTTGCTTCAAATGCAGGTTCTATTTATGAACCTTATTGTTTCTTGATGCCATTTGACAGTGCAAATCCATATTTTATTAAACATTTTTCTATATCTAAAGCATGACGACAATTTTCCTTTGAACTTGGCAATTCATCTGCTTCCATTCTTCAATCAATCACTTTCCTACATTTAATCTTATCTATCTACATCTGTCGTGTTTATAACTTCCTTAAGATTCAGATCATGTATAGCCTGGATTACGATGGCCTAGTTCATAAAAATGTGATTTTGAACCCCTTTTAATTCTGACAATTCAATTTGATTAAATAAATCAAACCTCACCAAAAGGTGCAGAGAATTTTCCAGCACCAACAACAGGGTAAATCCATGGCAATCCAGTAAGAGCTATTAAAAATACAGCTCACTCTTCCATTATTTAAATGACTGAAACAAGATACGATACATTCAGCTTTCACCAGCACAGGGAACCTACTTGACTTTGGTCTCCTATACAACTGCACAAAGAGAGTGTCAATTTTCATATACTTCAGAATTTTTTCATCAGAGTTTGTGTGAAACCTTCTCCTAAAACTCCCAAGTTAAAGCTTTACCAATGCTAACAGCAGAATGGGTTGGTTTTAGGTACTGCACATCTTTTGTACCGCCAATGCTCTGTTATCAAACTATTGCATCAAGCAAGCATAAGGACCTGACTTTTTACATTATAATTTCATATACTCTATGAGGAAAGTAATTTCAGCAAATTAAAGCCCTTTTAATATCTGGTCCATCACAAAATGTAATGAGGTATGCCTTTCCATGTTCTCAAGTGACCCTGGTCAGAGTATTTTCTCTAAATGAATATATTTAAAAAACTAATAATAAATACATATCTGAACCCAATCTACAGGCTCTGATTTTAGACCCAGCTAGCACTCAGAACTCTTGAAATGAAAGCTTCACAGGACTATTTATAATCAACTAATGGGACATTTTTGGGCCTTTAAGAAATTTCCCTCCAAAAGATTTGGGCTGCAGCTAGGTTTGAACATGACTGTTCTCAATGATTTACAAGCAACAAAACAGAAAACCTGAATGTTTATGTAAGGCTGATGAGAAGAGAGATGATTTTGTTAAAAGTCTTGCCAAACTTTCTGAATTCATTTTACTTAACACTGAAAAGTTCTTGCAAGTTTTAAACAATATAACTTGTACAAAAGATATTTTAAAAGTGAATTTCAGTATTAGGCAGATTATTCACAAATGTAGCTTTTAATGTATTAAATAGCATCTTTTGAATTAATAAAGCCTCAAGCAACATATTCTCCAGGGCTGTCTGCTTATGTACAGTGCTGTGCCACGCCCACCTTTCTTTTTAGGTAAAAAATAAAATATTTAAGGATCAACCGTCAAGCACATATTTCAGGTGTATTTCACAAGTCAGAATGTCAGACTTTTTCTTTCTTAAATTTACAAAGAACAATTGCACAGCAACAAATAATCTGGTCTTCCGTCCAACAGTGATTTGATTTATTTATAAGCATTTTCAGATTACATAATTTCACAATATCAATAACTTTTTATATTTAAATACTTATATTTTAAAAGCACCCAGAATAACCATTTCTTACCTAGCCAAGTTATCTGCCTATACATCCAAACTTTAAAAAGTTGAAAACCGATTATACAGGATTTATAAATCATATTTAAAAACTTGAGGCTTCAAAAATCACACTCTCTCATAGGAACTCAGGAAAATCCACATATTGACAGGGTAGCAGAGAATACTGGAAAGAAGGAGACAGACACAAGTTTGCTGCCTTAACACTTTACTAATCCTGACAGTCAAAGATGTCAACTATTATCAGAAGTAACAGTTTAAGCTGAAAATGAAGAATGGTGGTTTTGTGTGTTGGTCTCAAATACTGAGACCTGAGATTCAAGTATTTCCTATTTGATCCGAGCTCACTGTAGCAAAGCAGCGCTGGAAAAGAATTATTTTGTTTTTCCATACATTCGATCAATGTCCATCTGGTAGTGTGATGTAAGCTCTCTACGTTTTAATTTGAAGGCATCGGTCACCAGACCAGTCTCAGGGGTCCAAGGATCAGGGCTCAAACGAATTTTTATTGGTATTTCAAATTTCTCCAGATGAGCTGCAATAATAAAAAATACAAATAAAGAGAAAGATTTCAAATGTATGGGGGTTTATTTTTGTTGTTTTTTTCCCTCCTTAACTAAAACAGATTGAGGGGCTAAATCATGCTCTCCCACAGAAAAGCCAATGACCTGTGGATAAAAGTACTCCTCAAACTTTAGTTTGCAGCCACACAGAGAGGTCTTTACAGCATGCTGCATCACGGGATCTCTGGACAATTATATTCCATTACAATAGACTATACCCCATGTGGCTGGGCTTTTGTGCTGCTCACTGGCTTTGCAAATGCATGCACTTGCACACAGCAGAATGGCTTACTCAAGATCTATGCTGCCAGGCCCATTTTCTGACCTTGACCTTCTGAAAGTAGAAGGTGACACATAATTGAATTTATTTAGGCTCAAAATAGTGCTGGTCATTGCTGTACTGCTAGTCATTGCTGATCAAGATACAGGGGGGAGGGGGCAGGAGATATGGTTCTTAAATCTTTCAATTCTGGGAATAGTCATGGTTCCTGGGGTGAGGACAAACTAAACTACACTATAAAACACTAAAAACATTACAACTATATACAATGATATATGCAGGTTATGAAAGACAAAAACTGCTTCAGACACAGAAGATTCTGAGGCCACATGGGGGTAAGAAGGCACTAGAAAAGCATCTGTCCTCACCGCTCTTTGTATGGTCAGTGTGGGGCATAAGGGGAGCAACTGTGTAGGTGCAGACCAAGAGACATTACTTTCTAGAAATATCCAGTCTCAGCACAAGAAGCACATAAGTACCCACGTGTGGAATCACACAGAGAGCAGCACTCTAAGAAGAATGCAGAGTATGTCCCCCACCCCTCCCACACACAAAAAGCATCCTCCAGTTAAAGACAAGTTTTGTAGAAAACACAAAACTTCTTCATAGGCAGATTCTATTTTGGACACAAATTACTCATAACAAAACATCTTTTATAAAACTGATATTCATATTTTGTTTCTATTGTTTTATATTTTATACTTTTACAATACATTAAGTTCTACAAAGCAAATACAAATTCACCTGACTGCTCACCTGAGCTAGCAGCTTCAGCTATTACCTTCAGTACCTCTTTTTCCATTTCAGCACTGGTACAGATCTCTTCCCAGGTTCCTTTAAATCCTTTCTTTCGAGCTAGTTCTGTAAGTTCCTTTTGATTTGGCACAATAAATGCAACGACATAAGACTGGAAACTGAGAAGTATAAAATGTACTTTAGTATGAATTTTGTAGAGTTCACAAGTCATTTAAAAACAATTACAGAGTTGAACTTTTTTTCTATTTAATATATATTTATTTTTAAATTTTGTTCATCTAGAATCTCACAGAAATAAGTACACGGAATTGGACCGCTGCCCTTTTTTAAATAAGCAGAAGTTTGTATTACTGAATATGTTTACTTATGCTATAATAGACCCATGCAAGTATTAAGGAGAAATATGATAGTGGCAGAAAACACACAACTTAGAGTTATAATTAATACCCAACTATAATGTCAGATTAGCCATTTTTAAATCTAATTTCCTTATCATGAGATAAGTTGAATTGCCTATTTACAGAATGAATAAAAATACAGCACATTGGGTTCAAATAATTCATAGAGGGGTAAATCTTAACCTGTCCTTTACAGATATGGAAAGTCCTCTTGCAAAAGACTCAGTGCAGTTCTGCTATACAAAGGGGAGGGGAGGCAGGGCTTGGCCTATGCAGAATGTGCACACCTCATGCATAAGGAGGATACCAATTCTGGTAGGTCTCACCTGCACCTGTCACACTGGAGTATGTGGGGGCTGAATCGCTCCCTAGATAAATCCACTTCCCACTGCCCCTTGGGGAGGTGGAGTATAATAGCAAAGAGGTAATTGACAGGGGTATTTCTCCTTGAGGCTCCCAGGACTGGTGGATAACTGCAGGAGGTTTACAGACATAAGCAATGTTTCCTCTAAGTTTTGACAGGCCGTGTGCACAAAAAAATTTATTTTGTGCAAATGTTTGTGCACATGGTGTTTTGCTGGTGCACGGGATTTAGGATCTGTGTGCGCACACACATGCACAGCTTAGAGGGAACGAACAGTGGACATAAATGCAGGCTGATCTACGAGTGTCCTTGACACCAAAATCTTTTGGAGCTCAGTATTTTAAATGAATGGGGAAATTACTGATTGCCCAAGGAGCATTGTGGACATCCATGATGTGGAGTTTTGTCCAGTTATTCTGGGAGACCCAACTTGGTTCCCTGGCTAATGATGCCATATACAGGCTGCTTGGCTAGAAAGAAGGAACATTTTTATTGCCCGAGTAGTTGTACAATGGTAGTTAATTGTGCATTTGGTTATTTGACAGGCAGATGGCACAGTTTATGGAACAGACTGGAAGCAGCAGAGGGGGGAAAAAAGGTCCATTATAATTGCATATTGTGAGAGCAAGGGGGAAAGCCTTATAGGTAGGTGGGAGACTGAGGTGAGGAGACTTGTTCAGTGGTTTGAACAACCAGCAAGGCATCCTCTATAGAACACACACACCAGGGAAATGTTGTCAGGGATACCTACTGTTTGTATTTTGAGTCACATGCCTGAACATGTTAGCCCAGAGGTGAGCAAACGTTTTGGCCCCAGGGCCACATCGGGTTTGCAAAATTATATGGTGGGCCGGGTCGGGAAGGCCCCACCCCCAATCCGGTCCCCTCCCACTTCCCGCCCACTCAGAATCCCCAGACCCATCCAACCTCTCCCAATCTTGTCCCCTGACCGTCGCTTCCAGAGATCCCCTACCCAATTCCCCTGCTCCCCGTCCCATGACTGCCCTAACCGCTATCCACTCTCTTGTCCCTAACCACCATCCCGGAACCGCACCCACTATCCAACCCACCCTGCTCCCTGACTGTCCCCACCAGAGCCCCCTGTACGAAATATGACTCTTCAGACCCGACCTGAGTTTCTGTCTGGGACTTTGGCTCAGCCAATTCAGGGCAGGAACAAGGGTCTGTTGTAGCAGGGCATGACTGGACCTGGCTTTCCAGCTGGCCATAGTCAGGCTCCTGAGTCAGAGGCTCTCAGGAGGCAGCGCCTCTTCGGCATCCTCCTGCTCATCCTCTGATGGGTCTAGCCACTTGTCCTCAGTGCGGGGCGGGGGGAGTGAAGGCAACATTCTCAGAATAGTGCCTGGGATGAGTTGTGCTATAATTGGGTAGAATCCAATAGAATCAAAAATGGAGAGGCCATATGCCCCCTGCCAGATTGAAATGAGAGCTAAAAGGAGACAATGTTTCTCCTGAGCTTTTGGATTCTTGTCTGGCACTTGGCGGCATCCTGGTCACCTCCCCCACCCCAGAGATCGGCTTTGCTATGTCCACGAAGAGGTCCTTGTGCCTATGGCTGGCCAAAAGTTTTCTGAACTGACACTTTTCCCCCAGTGGTGATGAAATCCAGGGTCTCAACATGCAACATGGCTCCAAATAGCTCTGCGAGGTATGTTGTGGGGCTTCTCATGTGCTAGCATGTTTGTATCACCAGAATAATGATACTCTCTGGAATATAGGAGCAAATGGCCAAAATCTGGCTCTGTGCCGCCCTTTAAAGAGGGTACAGTCAGCCTGGAAACAACACCAGGGCAGGGAGCGCACACGAGAAAATGGCCAGGTCATAATAGTTAACCTGAAAAGCACTGTATGATAGCTATTGTTAGCACACAAAAAGGTGGACAGCAACTGTAAGCACACAAACAAAACACCAAACTAATTCAATTAGGAGCAAACCTAGACCATTTGCGGGAAGATTTCAGAGTATTCAGGTAATGTGAAGTTAGAGTGTAATGATGAGTTGCATCATGCATACACAGGAATTTTCAAAACAGATTAACTGGATTTGATCCAGTTAAAAAAAAACCACGTAGACAAGCCCTCAGTGAGTTGCAACAACATTAGAAGCTTAAGAGCGGTTTTCCACTGCTGCCTCAATGTTTAAAGGTGGATGGGTCAGGCGAATTCTCCCTTCACTCTTGCAGAGATCCTCAAATATATTCAGTTACTTGCAGCAGATATATGGAACCAGATTTGGCTACGAGTGTATTAATTTGGTCATATACAAGTACTGATGCATCAATAAGAGATAACTAACGCTTAATCTTTTCAAGTTTTAGATATGGTTATACCTGGAGCTAAGTGCACAGGCACAGTGCAAAACTTCAAAAAATACAAAAAAAAACAAAAAAAAGAAGGTTCACTTGAAAAATTTCTACTGTTAAAAATCTGTGCTGATTAATATTTCAGATAAAATCTCTTTCAAATGGGCAAAAAACTTGTAAGTTAGCAAAAATGTTTTATGTGCAACCGTTGTAGTTTAAATACTAAAAAACATTGACTCCCAAAGTCTTGGAAACATCAGCTCTCTTACCTGCTTGCATATGCACAAATATTATCTACTAGTGGAAGATTCTTCAAAGCTGTCTCAACTTTGCCAAGAGAGACGTATTCTCCAGCCTGGAGTTTTACAAGGTCTTTCTTACGATCTATTGACAAAGGGAAAAATTAAATGTTATTTGAGATCTAAGTGTATTAAAGCAACAAACATATTTCTGTGCATTTTAAATTGGATAAAGAAAGTTCCGGTTTTTGGTACTGCACAGCTTTACAAAAAGCAATCTGCCTGGATCATCAGATCTGTCCTTCTACCAACTGTGATCCATACTTTAAACTGCACAAAAACCTTTTCCCGATGAAATATTTCTGTTTACTATGTTTTATTCCAACTAGATCTTCAGTTATAGGGTATCTATCCACACTGTAAGCAAATATAACTAGACCATAATTAGAATTATGTGGAAAACAGTGTTTGGCTGAAAGAGAAGGTTCCTCATCCTCTGCAGTAACTGAGGTCTTTGAGACGGTTGTCCCTGTGTTTGCTCCACTTTAGGTGAATCTGTGCCCCTTCGCTTGTAATCGGAGATTTTTTGTAGCAGTGCCTGGTTGGGTCACATATGCACAGTCTCCGTCCCGCGCTGCCTCTGGCTGTTACATAATGCTGTATGATCAACCCCCTTCTTGGTTCCCTGTCTGCCACAGTCTCTAATATGAAAACTGCAAAGTAGAGGGGAGGGAGAAAGGATAGTGGAGTCCCAATACCTCAGAGATGGACGGTCTCCACGTGGTCAGTTCTTATGGGGTCTGATGGGTTGGGGAACGTCTCTTTTTGGCAAATTCCCAAGAAGAGGAGGTTGGAGCCCGTTTCTTTGTCACCTTTTTGGCAAAGTGCTCCTTCCTCTGGGAGGGTAGCGGGGAACCTCTGTCAGATGCCACCATTGGGGACTGGTGCCTGGGGGATCCATATCCTTAACTGGATGCCAGGCACAGAGACTTCTCCTCATGACACTGGGATTGAGGATCAGCAAGTGAGGCAATATTTAAAACCCAGGGAGCCAGGCATGCCCCTTAAAATAGGGTTTCTCTCATGAAGAGGGTAACTATACTATACTAAGGGGTATCCTAATAACTAAAATTTGAATTCCTACATGAAGATTTTTTTAAGAACAAAAGGGGAAGAGATAGTAGTTAGTTTAGTTTATTACCCTAATTAACTAGTATGCTAAAGTTAAGCTACCTAAAGATAAATCTCAGAAGTGCTGCCAAATGCTCCATCTCAAGCCGAGAGAGTTAGAGAAGGAACTGAGGAGGGGTTGGTCATATAGCACTACACAACTGCCAGAAGCAGCATGGGACAGGGACAACACGAGTGTGATCCAACCGGGCACTGCTACTAAAAATATCCAATGAGAAGTGCAAAGGTGCAGATTCACCTAAAGTGGAGCACTCACAGGGACACTCAAGTGAGGAGGATAGTAACATGCCCCCAATCCTGGCTGTGGTAAGGGGCTGATTCAGACTTTGGTACAAGTGAGAGCAACTTGAAGGGTGTTCTATCTTGCACCAGCTGTAATGGCTTTCAAGGGGCTGCTGCAGCAGACAGGAATTGCCAAGTGTAATGGCAATTTAGCCAAACCCCCTCTTCCTGGTCATACCCCAACATGCTCTCTGGGCAGCCACGTAAGCTAGTTTTGCAGCTATACTGTCCTGAAAGGCCACTGCAAAGGGACCTAGGACTTGGCCCACACCACAAAACTAATGAAGTCAATAGCAACAGTCCTCATTTTACTCTTAAATCAGTGCTCTGATTTTCAAATTTACTGAGCACTCAGAAGCTCCCACTAACTTCACTGGGTGTGCTTCACACTTTTCAAAGTCATGCCACTTATTTGGGTGACTAAATATAACCTTAGGAGCATAACTTTAGGCACTTGTTTTAAAAAAAGTGTTGCCTGTGTGTATTCCTCTTCCGCTGTCTGTAGAGGACTCCAATTAACATCAAGACAAAGAAACACACCTTAGAATTACTGACAGCATAATATCAATACAACCTCACCACCCACCCACTCCACACACTCCCCTCTTCAAAAAAAAAAAAGGGGGGGGAAAAAGGGGAAAAAGAAGAAGAAACACACACACACACACACACAAACAAAAATCTCTAAAACTTAATACAATAGTTTAAATAGCTCATAAATCTTGATTTAGGAAAGTTGAGTCCCCTGTTGATGCACCCAATATCACAGCTAAAGCTACATTAATATTCTAAAAGAGGGAGAACAGTTGTGGTTTAAAATATTAACTGGAGCTTAGGTTGAGGGATAAACATATTCCTTGGATACACAGAAAAGCATGAGCCCAAATGCCAAGTAGTCCACCACTTGAGAATTGTAGGTGACAACAACAACAACATTATAAAGTAGTTCAAGTATGTTGTTTACCAGAACTGTGTTAATTGATAGCAGTAAATTAATCAAATTTCTTAGGTAACTCACCAATTATTTTTAGACATCCATCTTCATGGAACTCTCCAATGTCTCCAGTATGAAGCCACCTCTGTCCATTCTCATCCACAGTGAAATCTTTTTTGGTTCGTTCTTCATTTTTGTAGTAGCCCATGGTCACATTTTGGCCTCCAATAAGAATCTCACCTCTAGGATATGGTTTATCGGTATTATAATATCCACCTAAAAACAGAGTTAATTATTTTCTAAATATGATGTCGATTTTAAAAAAATTGAAGTTAAACAAAAAATTACAAAATAGAAACTATTCCAAGCAAATCTATACAGTTTTCAATGGATTAATGTGTGTGTTTTTTTTATCCAAATGAGATTTTATAGAGCAGGTCATTAGTTTAGATTAGAATACTTAATTTTGGAAGTACCTTTTTTACAATAAATTTCTGATTAATTTGACTAGAGTATTAGGGGCTCCAAATCACTTTTAGCATCTAGTTAGAGAGGTGGGTAGGCACTGTTCATTAATGGTGAAATTCCTATGTGTGCAGAGGGCCAACTCAAGTCATACTTATCACCTCAGTCCTATTCAGGGGACTTAAGTTACACATAAGCCTTACACTGTCCCAAATCAACAGGGGTGAATTTCATTCAATGTTGAAAGAAAGAAGCTCTCCAAAATAATAAAGCAGCTCCATCATCCAAATTAAGAGAGACTGTGAACGGAGGCAAAGGACTGAAGAAGTACTTCAAACATCTAATTAGACCCATTAGATTTGACATCTAACTTAATAGGCTTCCATTTTACTGGCCATTTCTTTCTTTCTTTCTTTTTACATTAATGATAGTAAACTGTACTATGCTATTGTGAAATTTTCTAAGAAGAAGAAAAACTTGTAGTTTAGCTTGAACTGTAGTGAATTCAACACGCCTGGTTTGGCACATACAGAGCTTTGTTTCCCATTCCAGTGTGTTGACATTAAACAATTCTAGATAGGAGGGTACGTGCATGCACACACACACACAAACACAAGATGTGTGTTCATATATGATGTGACTAACAAAAAGAAAGAAATATTAAAGTAGATTATTTATATTATCGTAGTGTGTAGGAGTTCCAGTCATGAACCAGTATCCCATTGTGCTAGGCACTGTACAAACACAAGCTGTAAATCAGAACTGTTTAAAAATATTGTGTGTGCTAATAAGCAAATCTAGAAATATTTATAACATTTTACAGTGGCTTAGGAGCGGATTTTTTTTTAAATCAAAATTCTGTGCAATAAGGTAGGAAAAACAAACATTCGTTCATCTACCAAACTAGTATTATTGAAACACAGTTGGTTTCTGTTCATCCTGAAACAAAAACAGACTAATTCCGTGGCTTCATTATACTAACTATCACCTATTTAGGCAAATATCAACAATTGTCTATTGTCTACATTTAAATTATTTAAACATGCTATTCACTTCCTCTTCAGTAGGCAACACATGCATGATACTTCCCCTCCTTTCTTTGCCCTGCTAGCTTGGGACTTCGGAGCCCTGCCTGGTTTGAGCCAGATCTGCTAGCCTGCTGCAAACCCAGACCCAGGTCTGAACCACATACCCTAACAGCTGTAGGCTCAATTGAAAACAGGTTAAGAAGTGTTCCTGCATTTAGCACTCAGGGGCTCAACTCTGAATGGGGTCCAAATCCCAAATAAATCTATTTTACCCTATATAAAGCTTATGGAGGGTAAACTCATAGATTGTTGCCTTCTAGAACACTAATAAGAGAGATATGCACAGCAGTCCCGTCCCCCCACTAAAACATACTCCAGGTTAATTAATAAGTAAAAAGTGATTTTATTAAATACAGAAAGTAGGATTTAAGTGGTTCCAAGTAGTAACAGACAGAACAAAGTGAATTACCAAGTAAAATAAAATACACAAATCTATCTCTAATACAGTAATAAAACAGACTACAGATAAAATCTCACCCTCAGATGTTTCAATAAGTTTCTTTCACAGACTGGACACCTTCCTAGACTAGGTACAATTCTTTCCCCTGGTACAGTCCTTGTTCCAGCTCAGGTGGTAGATAGGGGATTTCTCATGACTGCAGTCCCTTTGTTCTGTTCCACCCCCTTATATGGCTTTGGCACAAGGTGGGAATCTTTTCTCTCTTTGGGCCCCCATTTCCAAATGGAAAAGCACCAAGTTTAAGATGGATTTCAGTACCAGGTGACATGATCACATTTCCTGTGAGACTCCAAGCCTTCATTCTTCCCAGCCTGACTCACAGGAAGGCCTGTCTGCAAACAGAGCCAGCTAGAATCAACTGTCCTGGCTGACGGAAGCCATCAAAATTCCAAACCACCATTAATGGCTCACACTTCACATAATTACAATAATATAAGTTATATTTCATATGTCTAATTTCAGATACAAGAGTGATACATTTATACAAATAGAATGGTCACATTCAGTAGATTATAAGATTTGTAATGATACCTTACAAGATATGCTTCATGCAATAGGTATTAGTTACATTATAGTCGCCCTCGTCAGCATATTTTCATAAAATCATAGCAAGTGCAATGTCACAGCAGATTTTTCTCAATCTTGGTTGAGTAAGATCTGTAAGGGAGCTTGGTTGCTCACTAATCCGGTGCCACCCAGGGAAAAGCTTTACACTGTGGAGGATTGGGCATAGTGCAGCCAAATAAATAAATACTGACATAAGGTTCTTACATGCATTTGAGTTTTATTACATAAGAATTTTCTTACCTTTTTCCCAGTTCATTAATTTGATTTCACAGCAAACCAAAGGTGCTCCTACTCTCCCTGTAGTGTAGTCCCAAACTAAAATTTAAAAAAAAATAAGTTTCAATTAACAATTTGCAAGTAGTGATTAGAAATATATTTTATTTATCAAAACTGAAGAAAGTTGATAATTAATTCTTAATTTTAGTTCTCACAACACAACTTTCACACAAACTATAGACTTTACTGAAGCAACCCCAGATTCAATCAGAGCCAAAGCATACCTACCCCAGACAGATTCCAAGCTATAAAGGACTTCATCGCTTAGGTCTGACTGAGCCCACGCACAACAGTTGGAACCTGTCCCAACTCCCTAGGTCATGTGCCTTGTGTATGTATGCGACACCCGTCGTGAGACTTCAACTTTGATGTCTACAGGCTTGATTACTCTCCCCTCACTACCCCCCTCCACTATTTTTATCCATGAGGTCGCCCTTCTGAGGGGATAACCATATCTTTAGCCAGGGATGCTATGATTGTCTCCACCCATGATGGCCAGATCATGTGGGCTCCAAAACTCCAATCTGCCTCTGTAGCTTGCAGAGAGTGAAGAGTAGCCCAGATGTCAAGAATTTTGGGAGATGCTGGGTAGCAGAAAAGGCGGCTTTTGTACTGATGTGCAGTGCTGTCAATATTAGCAGTCTTTTTACACTTCGACTGTTTGATGGTACCAGTGAGTTTTGAACTGATGGTCAGGGCAAGATACAACAGTATTGGCTATTCTGAGTCTATTTAGATAGAAATGTCACCCATGGCAGTGTATCTAACTCTTAATGCCTGAGAATGAACTGGGCTTCAAATCTCAAACACTGCATATCTTGAAAAAGGGTGACTGCATACTCACAGCAATGTACATTCACATATTTGACTTATATAGTTAACTTAACTACTATATGGTCTCTATCCAAAAGTAGAAAATCAAATTCTGGAGCTTGTGCACACCCTAGAAAGACTGCAGGTCATTGGTAACAAAGTCCTGTGGCACCTTAAAGACTAACTATAAAGTTTTGAAGCATAAGCTTTCGTGGGCTAATACCCACTTCGTCGGATGCAAGCAGTGGGTATTAGCCCACGAAAGCTTATGCTTCAAAACTTTATATTTAGTCTTTAAGGTGCCACAGGACTTTGTTACCTCTGCTATTCCAGACTAACACGGCTACCTCTCTGATTCTTGACATCATGCAGGTCATTGGTGAGTGCATTATTCCCATCATGATGCTGGCCACCCTACTCTGCAGGCTTTTGGGAACAAATGTATTTATTCAGTTCAGCTAGTAGACACAAATAATTCCAAAATGCAGTTCAGACCATTTCACCTTTATCTGCTATAATGAGCACATGTATTTATATATTCCTATGTTTTAGCACAAAATACCTAGACTATGCCTTCTAAAATTAATTTACTCTTCAAAAACCCAAATCACCTCTCAGTGTTTTATCACTTACTAGTTTGTGGACACAAACCCAAATGAATAAGCTACTGAAGATTATACAAACACAGACTACCACATCCATTTGAACATGTCAACACTAACCTTCAGTGATTGTTCCAGCCCCGGCTGACTCAGTTAGTCCATATCCCTGTCCCACAGGGCAACAGAAACAGATGTTCATAAATCTCTGAGTTGCAGCAGAAAGTGGAGCTCCTCCACATAGCAGGATGCGAATTTTACCACCTAGCAGCATTCGTACTTTCCGGAAAATAAGGCTAAAAATGCAAAGTTAAGAAAAGACAAAAAAAAATGTTTTTGTTGCTTAAAAATAGAAGACCAAGGAGATTATCTTGTTTTGCATAGGCATCAAAAACTTCTACTAACTTCAATGTGCAGAAAATTCAGGATTAGATCCACAAACTACACTTAAAATTTAATTTATTTAAAAAACAATGTTTAGATAGAAAGCTTTCACATTTACTTTTGCATTTTACTCTGCAGTATAAGTCAAAGTCTCTTGAATATGTTTTACTGAGACAGCAAAGTTGTAATCTCTATTTTGCTCACATTATTGAAAAGGAAAACAAACTGCAGAAATCTGTTCAACTATACTATATATTTTAGTCTCAGCGAGGTCTGAAATCATTTAAATCCTACAAGTGACTTGAGCTTGGAGGTAAATTGTATAATTTATGCACTCTTGCAGAGTTAAATCTGACTTATCCATGTATCAGGTGTATGTAAAAGGCTCAGAAAACATTAGCAGTAGTCTGTAAATATTCATGTGCTGTTCATTTAAATTGAGGTGTACAAGAGGATTTGATTTGGCTGGATTTGACTCTACCTTTTTGTCTGCATTTGTGAGCGACTATCTTTTCCCACATGTCTTTATGGCCCTGCTTCTATCAGAACTTATCACGGAAATATAGGGCTGGAAGAGACCTCAATAAATCACTAAGTCCAGCCCCTGGCTCTGTGACAGGACCAAGTAAACCCAGACCATGCCTGACAGGTGTTTCTCAGTATGTTTTTTAAAACATGCAATGATGGCGATTCCACAACCTCACTTGGAAGCCTATTTCAGAGCTTAACTGCCCTTAGAATTGGAAAGTTTGTCCTAATATCTAACCGTCTCCCTTGTTGCAGGTTAAACCCATTACTTCTTGTCCTACCATCAGTGGACATAGAGAACAATTGATCACAGTCCTCTTTACCACAGGTTGTGGTACATGTAGGTATCAAAGACATAGAGAAGGGTAGGAGAGATGTTCTGGAGGCCAAAATTAGGCTGCTAGGAAATCCAGGACTTCTATGGTGGCATTCTCAGATATGCTTCCAGTCCCACACGCAGGGCCAAGTAGGCAGGCAGAGCTTCAGAGTCTCAATGCATGGATAAGACAATGGTGTAGAGAGGAGGGGTTTAGATTTATTAGGAACTGGGGAAACTTTGGGGATGGGGGAGCCTATGCAGAAAGAATGGGCTCCACCTAAACCAAGGTGGACCTAGATTGCTGGCACTTAACATTAAAAAGGTTGCAGAGCAGTTTTTAAACTAAGAGATGGGGGAAAGCTGATTGCTGCAGAGGAACATGTGGATCGGACAGAGACTTTTCTTAGAGGAGAGTCTATTGATAGAGATTTTCTAGGTTTCAGTCAGGAGGAGAGGATGGAAAAGGATAAAGTAGGGGCCAGATCAAACGAGAAACTTTCACATAGAAAAGGTTCTGACACATCAGAAAAGGTCAGACAAATAAACAGTGACAAGTTTTTATAGTACTTGTACACAAATGCCAGAAGTCTAAATAATAAGATGGGTGAACTAGAGTGCCTCGTGTTAAAGGAGGATATTAACATAATAGGCATCACAGAAACATGGTGGCGTGCGGACAATCAATGGGACACAATCATTCCAGGGTACAAAATATATTGGAAGGACAGATCAGGTCTTCCGGGGGGAAGGGGAGGGAAGTGACACTATATGTGAAAGAAAATGTAGAATCATATGAAGTAAAAATCTTAAATTAATCCACATGTTCCACAGAATCTCTATGGATAGTAATTCCATGCTCCAATAACAATATAACAAAGGGGATCTATTATCGACCACCTGACCAAGACAGTGATAGTGATGATGAAATGCAAAGGGAGATGAGAGAGGCTATCAAAATAAAGAACTCAATCCTTTTGAAACCCCGATCCTTTTCAGAAGTACTACCACCTAGCCAATTATTCCCCATTTTGTAGTTGCGCATTTAATTTTTCTTTCCTAAGTGAAATACTTTCCACTTGTCTTTACTGAATTTCATTTTGAATTCAGACCAGTTCTCCAATTTGTCAAGGCCATTTTGAATTCTAAAGCTCCCAGCTTGGTGTCATCTGAACATTTTATAAACATTCTCTCCACTCCATTATCCAAGTCATTAATGAAAATATTGAACAGTAGTGAGTCAAGGACTGATCTCTGCAAGACCCCACCAGATATTTCCCCACAGTTTGACAATGAAACGTTTATAACTACTATTTGAGTATGGCCTTTTAACCAGTTCTACACCCTCTTTATAGTTATTTAGACCCCTTTTTCCTCCTGTGCTTATGAGAATGACATTTGGGATTGTGTCAGATTTGGGATTTTTAAAAATCGCAATATATCACACGTCTACTGCTTCCCCAATATCCACAAGGCCAGTAACCCTGTCAAAGTAGGAAATTAGGTAGGTCTGCTATGATTTGTTCTTAACAAATCCATAACGGCTATTAGTGCTTACAAGCTGATTGTTTAAAAATTTATTCAAAGATTGGTTCAGCTAGTTCCTCAGGTACCCCAGAATGAATTTCATTAAGTCCTGCCAACTTGAATACATCTAACTCACCTAAACTTTCTTTAACCTGTTCTTTCCTTTTTATGGACTTGCATTCCTTCCCCTTTGTTGTAAAATATTGAGTATCTGGTACCATTAACGTTTTTAGTGGAAAACTGAAGCAAAATAGGCATTATATACCTGAGCTTTCTTGATGTCATCAGTTATTGGCTCTCTTTCCCCACTAAGTAGAGGACTTACACTTTCCTTCATCTTTCTCTTATTCCTAATGTTTTTAAAGAACTTCTTACTGCTTTCTACGGCCCTTGCAAGGTGTAACTCATTTCATGCCTTAGCCTTTCTGATTTTGTTCCTATATGCTTATGCTATTCTTTTGTGCTTCTTTAGGAGTTTGTGCATATTTCTACTTTTTATAGGATTCCTTTTTGCTTTTCAAGTTATTAAAGAGCTCCTCATGGAGTGATATGGGCCTCTTGCTGTTTTTCCTATATTTTGGGATAGTTTGCAGTTGTGCTTTTAATATTGTCTCATTGGGAAACTGACAGCCCTCCTCAATTCCCTTTTCCCTTAGATTTTCTTTCCATAACCTTAGGTAATGCTGACAGACCCTGGTCGTCAGTTGGTGGGACCCAACCAGGGACCTAATTGCATGAGCCTCTCCCACAGGAGCTAAAAGCCAACTGGCTGTTAGCAAAGGCTGTAAAGCAGACTCATTTTCTCTCTCTGTAAGTGGTCTCAGTGCCACTAGATGGGACAGAACACCACACCCAGAAAGTGTGTGGGTTACACTTACAGACCAGTTTTATGATAAGGTTTGCATTATGTTAAAAACAAAATATGATAAATGTTGCTAGGTTATAAAAATAGATTTTTCCCTCCAGGTATGTACAAACCCCCCACGATTAAAAGCTAACAGGAGCAACACAAGGACTTGAATAGGAAAATAATTTTTCCAATTACTGAAAAAAAAAATTAACACTTTTATTATATTTATATTAATAAATGCTGAAGTAATCCCAACTGAACTACTGACTCACTGTGATTTTAGGTGAGTCAATGGATTTACTTGTGCCCCAAACAGTGAGCTTTAAAACTATACAAAAGTATAACTTCACTGAAGACCAGATATTGCACGTATAGCAATATTTTGAAGAACATTTTAAAAGATCCCAATAAAAACAGAATTGAAAATCTACCTGTCACAAACTGGCGTAGTGTAGCCTTTTGAAATCTGTTCCATTTTGTAATTGTAGGCCAATATAAATAGATTCCTTTGGAAATTGCTCATTTCGTTCACTTTATTCATGACATTTTTGTAGATCCGATCCATGATTTCCTAGTTTACATTAAAGGATTAAATATGATAAGCAAGTTAATAGCAGTATTAAATTTAGTACACTAAAAGTTAAACATGAGACGTAGTAATGCTAATACATTTCAAGGCACAAATCCTTGTCTATTGCTCCCACTTCTACAGGATACTTGTAACTGGGGTAAGATCTCTAAGACAGACCAAGGTGACAGAGCAGCAGTAAAATTAACTCCAAGAGTATGGCTACACTACCCACTGGATCGGCGGGTAGTGGTCGATGTATTCCACCTCGGCAGGAGGAGTAAGTGGAGTTGGCAGGGGAGTGGCCCTGGTCGACCCGCCGCCGTGGGGACGGCCAGGTAAGTTGAACTAAGATACTTCGACTTCAGCTATGCAAATAGTGTAGCTGAAGTTGCAAATCTTAGTTCAGGACCCTCCCTCCCCGCCAGGGTAGCCAGGCCCCAAGTCTGAGCAGGCGCACGGTGCAATCCGAATTTATATGCTGCCTGCGTCATAAATGCTATATAGCTGGGGGTCTCGACATCTACTAACTAGCAACTTATGGTGCACAGGCTATGGTGTGAAAGCTGGCATGTTCCCTAACTCTCAGTGTTCTTAAATGCTATGGAGTTTGCTTCTCCTGCTTATCCAAGGATGTGGACCCCCTCTAGATCCCTTTCCTATTCATTCAGCATTAGCAAAGCCTACAGAAGGACACTGTTCTCAATTTATACTTAAATGGTAAAACATGGATGAGCTAACAAATAATAATAAAATCTTAATGTACAATGTACAGTATTACTTTTATTTTGAGATTTTTGACGGCTTGCACTACATACTATATGAATTTAGAAGTATAAAGCTGTAACCCAACTACTGCTAAATAATACCTTTCAAATGTTTCATAAGTAATATATCTCAAGGTGCAAAGCATACCCATTACATTCTTTGCCCTCAAAAGGCCTAACTAGCTTGTATATTTTTTCCCTTTAAACCAACAAATGAATGAACATTTATGCCAAAGCCAATTTTCCACATTCTTTTTACATGATGCTGGCAGACTCATTACTCTAGAAGGAACATTTCTTATTAGGAGACAATAGCATAGCACGTTGATGACAAATAGAACACAATGTCTTCTACAGATCATATTTAGCTAATTTTACTTAAATCATATTTATACTACCTACTATTAGCAACAGTGTGATAAAAGTTGAAATGCCAAGATGTGTAATTTCCACATCCGGTTTCACATTTTCAGATAGTGTTAGTCATCTAGTATGTAAGAATGTTCACACCACCATGTAAATATTTATATATATATATTTAATATGGAGTACACTATGTATACTATCAACGGTAAAGGTTGTAATTTACAGTACATCCTTGTAATTTACAGTAACTATCAAGATATTATTCCTCTTTGTTGTATAACATTTGAATGATGAAATAACTTTAAAAGAAAGCATTAAACTTACCGGTACAGCTGCCATTAGGGTAGGTTTAAGCACAGTAGCATCTCCTTTGCTTCCTTTCTTTATTTTAGAGGACTAAATAGGGAGGAAAATCAAGTTAAATGGAGGATTTGTGCAAGGTTTTAATATGAAAATAGAAAAGTGACAGTTTACTTAATTAGAAAATCAATGATGTAAATTTACAGATTCCCTCATCTTAAAAATTGCTTAGAAACTAGGCTAATGTATTGATAAATAACAAAAAAATATACCCATTTATATTTTGGTATATAAAGATTTTCTTATTGCTTTCCTATTAAAATTTTTACACAGCCATTAAGAAATCCATCAAAGTTGATCTTTTATTGTTATGGTGTGACATATATAAGTTACATACCTGATCAGCTAATGTCTGGGGTGATGAGTAGCCAATACGGCATCCATGAAACAGACAAACAAGTTCAGCACTTAATTCCAGAACATGAGCAAGAGGCAAATATCCAATATAAGTGTCTTTTTCCCTGAAAAGTTTTAAAAAGATACATTCATATTATACCATTTAGTGTCTTCAGGACAATCATTTAAAGTCAAACTGTATTTACAGCCTCCAAAGAAGCAGAGAAGTTTAAATATATATGTGTGCCTGAGAATCAGCCTCAGTGTTCTTGAGCATATGTGTGTGGTTTCAAAAGTTGTGAAATGTTTATTTTAAATTTAGGGGCACTAAGGAAAGTACGTTTTTCACTTATCAGGGAACAAAAGATTCAAAAAGTGATCACTTATAACTAAGACCACAAAGATTTCTCCAGAGGCAAGAGTCTATGCTATACCAACTAGAGGTGTGACACAGAATTGACAGTTAAAGGGGAAAAGAGAAGGGGGCTTTACCTTGCCTTTGTGCTCTCCTGATTCCGGGGTGCCCCAGGGGCTTTGGCAGTCCCAAACTGTAATTTAGACAGCTGTAAGGGGCTAACTTACATCAGCTCCCACAGACTGCCCTCTGAGGCACAGTGCTACTCAAAATTTCTGCAGCACTCCATGCTGAAACTCTGACCTTCATATGCCACTCCTTCATATGCCACTCCTGCCCCGGCTTGCTATATGGATTTTTGCTAGTCATTTGGATTTTTAAAAAAGTATTTAAAAAATAAATTAAAAAGTCACTCTATTCTGAATATTTCCAGTAAATGCTTTAACTTATCTTTCAGTGAGATGTCATGCTTTTAACTTAAAGCTAAGATCTACCACCTACTAAATGGACAAACAATCAACACTTCCTTTGAAAAACATGAAGAAAATAGTTGTATGCCTGCTTTTGGTCAACAACTTCGCTGCTGATACAATGAAACTCTCCACAGTAAGGGAAAAGATCATCACTGTGGGACACAGAACTTACTCGAGGGTCAATCCAAGACTGTGGAATGAACGCCCAATGAAACTAAGGACCACCACAAACCTCACCATTTTCTATTCCAAGTGCAAGGCCCATTTCTTTGACCTTGCCATCCCTAACACAAAGTACATGAGAAAAAAAACATGACAGATGTTCATCAGAGTAATAATGCACTATTGGAAAATGCTCAGATACTATGGTGGTAATGAGTACTGTAGAAGACTTTATTGTATAACTAGTTATTCTATATCATTAATCTATGATTGCATTAAATTACAAGTCACCTTTAATGAAAATTTCTATTGGTACATACCCCAATTGAGGAGTTCTTTCAGCCATCCCAGTTATACCAGCAATAAGGTTGCAATGAGAAATCATAACTCCTTTTGGAAGTCCTGTAGATCCACTTGTGTACATGATTACTGCAATATCTGAGGGTACAGGCCTGGCCTGCTGTTTGCTTACTGTAATTTTTATTTAAAAAGTGAATCACAATGTATAGAAAGCATATCAAATTTAATATCTTAAATACTAAAACATATTATAGTGATTATTCTGATAAGGAACTAGACATTACTACTTCTGTGACAATCAATCCCAGGCATCTTCACAGGGAGAAAGAAAATTTAAAGTGCCCCCTAACTTCTCTGCATCTATGAATATTGTGCAGCTACATTAGGGTAAAAATCAGCCTCAGAGTTTACTACATCTCAACCACACACCTGGATGGAAGTGGGTGGGAAGAATGGGGAATGAATAAAGCTTTTGTTCCCACCCTCAATGTGCTGGACACCACAGCTGCACTGACACGCCAGAAGAGGTTTGCTGTACCAGATATAAGGCAGGATATATCCACACCAGAGCAGGGTGAGGAACCAGGAGCCTGACTGAATCAATCAGCTTCTGTAGTCTCCTGGGGCATAGCAACACACTGCCCACCCCCTACATATGGCTCACGGCAAAGTCTCAATTGAGCTAATGTCAAGTCTCAAAACCACGTTCTGTTCATCTACTATAACTTCCATGAAGATGGTGTAATTCATTTGAAATAAGTAAGCCACACCAAACTGTAGGAATTTAGGCCCTAATCCTGCAATTTATTTCCTGATATTAAGTTTTTGCTTGAGTAGTCTGTTGATTTCAATGCATTAAGTTAAACATGTGTATAAGGGTTTGTAGAATTGGGGCCCTTATTTGTATATAAACTTATATTTGCTACATTTGTAAGCTTACTAGTGTTGGGCAGACTAATTTACCTTTTGTTTATTCTTTTGCCCTTGCATACAGAGTTCTGTTTTATAGGCAGAGCTGGTAACAGTAAGTCGCTTTCCATTATAAGACCCTATTTTCAATTGCTTATAACTTTACCAAATGTTCTATGCCACGTATCTGTTGGAGGCTGACTATATTTTTAATATTCATGCAAAAACAGTTAAGCTGTTTCAGAGAATGAGATAATGGAAAAAACATTGTTTTGCGCATATTAAAAAAAAGTCTTACAACCAGTTTGTAGAGCAGCTCTAGTGCCTATGTATTTTGGAGCAGGAATCTGAAATATGGCAGAGCAGTTTACCTGGTGTCAGGGGCATGTCCTTTTCTGTCACCATGAAAAAACTTGTGCCATTTCTAAGCTACAGTTAGGAATCTGGCAAATAAAATATTAGAAGATCCCAGCTAAGCAGAACAGTACCATTCCTGCAACAGCTCATCCTGGCGGCCAGGGCCGCTGTGGTACTAGGCACAGGGACAGAGCAGGGATACATGCTCTCAATGCTCTTACTGCTGGCATACATGCAAAAGAGGAAACTGCCTGCCTGGAATGCAGTTACAGAACCTGGAATTGAACCTGGGATTTCAGTCACTATATTCTGCTGCTGCATAGCAAATGGTTACAAAACAAATTGGCAAAGCACGTCTCTCATCACCCTCTAGTGACTACTCCATACTAGCCATTATTCCATTAGGTCAATGGGTAGAGGTCCGTGCTGTAGATCAAAAGGCTCTAACTCTGCTGATGACCAATATAGAGGGTCAATATTGTCCCACATAAAAGAATTTCTGGGGGGGGGTTGAGTTTTTTTTTAAAAAACCCAAAAATTACATTAAAAAATTAAAAAAACGAATACAGTACAGTACTGTGTTAACTGTAAACTACTAAAAAATAAAGGGAAAGTTAAAAAAGTTTGACAAGGTAAGGAAACTGTTTCTGTACTTGTTTCATTTAAATCAAGATGGTTACAAGCAGCATTTTTCTTCTTCAGAGTAAAGTTTCAGAGCCGTATTAAGTCAATGTTCAGCTGTAAACTTTTGAAAGAACAACCATAACATCACAAACATTTCAGAGTTATGAACAACCTCCATTCCCGCGGTGTTTGTAACTCCGAGGTTCTACTGTACAGTAAACCCTCGATTTTGCTGACCTCGATTTAACGGACTTTGGATTTAATGGACAAAGTTTCCGGTCCATATGTCATATGTGAAAATTAACACCCTGTTAATTTTAAAATACTTTTAACCAAGATTTGCTTATAATTAAATTAACAGGTTATTTTTTGTTATTAATTCACTGTTACAGTAGACTCCCGATTATCCGGGCGCGGGTTAACCGGGCTGAGGATTAACCGGGATGTCTAAACGGGTCGGTAGGGAAGCCCCAAAGCAGCGGCGGGCTCAGCCTTAGCCTGCCGCTGCTTTGGGGCTTCTCCCACTGGCCCCTTACGAGCTGGGGTCTCAGCCTGCTCGGCCGCTGCCACTTCTCAGCTCTCTGCTGCTTTAGACTTTCCCCGCAGGCTCCTGTCAGCAGGGGGGTCTCAGCTCCCGCTGCCAGCCTGGGCTTCCTAAACCCAGGCTGGCAGCGGGAGCTGACTGGGGCAGGCAGGAGGACCCTGGCTGGCAGGAGACTCGGGAGAGAGCCCAAAGCGGCGGTGGGCTGAGCAGTCAGCCTGCCACCGCTTTGGGATTTCCCCCGGTGGATCCTTGCCAGCCAGGGTCTCAATTTGCTGCCAGCCTGGGTGTAGGAAGCCCAGGCTGGCAGCGGGCTGAGACCCCGGCTGGCAGGAGCCTGGGGGGAAAACCCCAAAGCGGCGGCAGGCTGAGTGCTCAGCCGGCTGCCGCTTTAGAGTTTCCTCGCAGGCTCCTGCTAGCCGGGGTCTGAGCTCCCGCTGCCAGCCTGGGTTCCCTACACCCAGGCTAGCAGGGGAGCTGACTGGGGCAGGTGGTGGGACCACCACCATCCCCCCTCACCCCCAGGGTGGCCGGCGAACCCCCCCATCCCCCTCCCAGTAGACGCGTGATTATCCGGGATTTTATTAACCGGGATTAAGGTTTTCCCGACCATCCCGGATAATTGAGAGTCTACTGTATAGAAAATTTTTCTGTGAAATTAAACTTTTCATACATACTTAATTTTAATTACACAAACGTGTCTACATAAGTAAAAACAGGTAAACTAACTAATTTGTCAATTTTTTAACATACGCATTCAGAAAACCTACTTTATTATATAATGGACTTTTGGCTTTATCGGACGCCCCCTCGCCCGAATTAGTCCGTTATGTCGAGGTTTTACTGTACTTTGAACAATAATATTCAACTGATTGGCATAATATATTTTGATACCTTCTAAAATAGTGAAAATAATTGAAACAAATTTGTAATAGCTATAGATTTAAAAAATAGATTTTACGTTACTTCTAGTGTGTATTTATGCCCAAATTTATCAATATATCAAAGTTTAAATAAATGATACTATAATTACCCTGTATATTCTCTAAATACCTTGAATGCTATACATTAATGCATGCTTCTTCATCAGTACTTGAAAAATGTCTATCCTAAAAAGTATTCTTCAATTTATATGAAATTTAAGGACAGGGAAGAACAGCTTTAAAGCAAGTCTTTCCACCCTGCTTTTCTGAAAAACCCAACGTGTCAAGAGAGAAAGCCATGTCCCCTCTCCACCCCCACCCCACCCCCGCAAAAAGTACATACCATTATCTGCCTTGGCCCCCATTGCTTGCACGGAAGCCATAGTATGAACAATGACACCCTTGGGGAATTCTGACCATGTTGTTGGTTTGCCATCCACAGTAATAATGTGTCGCAATAGTGGAACCTGAGAAACAATTTCCTGGGGAAATGGATACATATGTTTCATTTTTCACAGAAAACTGGTGCAAAGGTTTGTGCCAGGAAAGGAACAAAATATTTGTATTGCACATATTAAAATATTATTGATGTAAATGACTACATTGTAATAAAGTCAGTCTTTGGGTAAAAACTGCATCTTCCTACTGTCAGATTTCTGGGCTATCAGGGTTAATTTAGGCTTTTCTTTAAACATAAAATTAAGGCCAAACTTTTCACAACTGTCCACATTTTTGTGTGCTCTTGTTGAGACAGAGTCAGATTTTCAGAGGTGCTGGCCACCTGCCACTTCCACCGAATATTGATGAAAAGGATCACTCTGTCAAATTATAGGTAACACTGAGCTCCGAATGAATGACTCAGTTTATCATCTCTGCTATTTCTTGAAATACAATATTTAATGTGGTATTTAAAATATGCTCTGCAGCAAACAGAAGTCTAGGAAAATGAATAGTCAAACAGTATTTATTATTAAAAGCAAAATCTAAGTTTTAGTGCACCTAAGAATACTGACCAGAATTCTAAGGATACAGGGCAAAGTATAAACTGCTGGTCAGAGAAAATACTAAGACATGTGCACATACACATTCCTTTCATTCTAGTTTTTATTTGTTCAGTACAAATTCTTGTAACTATCCTAAAAGAAATTTTAAAATACAGTTTAGGGATTCCTGACTCTAAATGGAACACCACAATTTTTGGCCCCCCAAAAAGTGTGTTGCACCAGCTCAGGGGTCTACTGGCTGCACAATGTACTACTAAGTGTGGAATTCAAATTAGAAGTTCCTTCTGCATATCTTCTAAGTCAGTAAGGTCTTGGAGCACGTTGAATATTCTGCACTCAGCTTCTGGAGAAAAATGTAATTTAAAGACCAATCTAATAGTCCTAATGACTAACAAATTCTTAGGTATAAAGAACCAGTCTTAATAATACAATCAAGGTGTGGGCAAACTACGGCCCGCGGTCTCCTTCTGCCCAGTCCCCAAGCTTGCTGGGGAGGCTCCCCCGGCTCCTTCCCCACTGTCCCTCCACAGCCACGCTGCCACATCAGCAGCACTCTAGGGGGCAGGGCTGCACGGCAGCGTGTCTGGCTCCGGTCGCTGCTGTGAGCAGCGTAGTAAGGGGACAGGGCCAGAGCCAGGGAGCTGGTAAGGGGGCAGGGAGTCCCAGGGGGCAGTCAGGGGGACAAGGATCAGGGGGCGGTTGGATGGGGCAGAGGTTCGGGGGTGGGGGTTGGATGAGGCGTGGAGTTCCAGGGCCCTGTCAGGGAGCGGGGGTGTGGATAAGGGTCAGGGCAGTCAAGGGACAGGGAGCGGTTGGATAGGGGGTATCGTTTTGGGCGGAGGGTCTCTGGAGGGGGCGGTCAGAAGACGAGGAGCAGCGGAGGTTGGATGGGTCGGGAGTTCTGAGGGGGGCAGTCAGGGGGTGAGAAATGCAGTGTAGTGGCACTACCCCATCCAAATTTTTCTACCGCAACCATCAATTTAGTATCTGAAAACCTCAGCACTAGTAAGAGAGTTAAATAACTGGGGGAACACTTTCTTAAATCTTGTTTGGCTACTTTTGATGTTAGTAGATGGATAAATTAACATACTTTCTTGTTTACTTATATAACTTAAGAGTGATTCTGCACCGCACTGCTTGCAAAGGGCAATGGGATTATAATGTATGTGTAAACCTCTACCAAATCAGACTGGTAGCTTTTTACACCTCAGCACTGCAACATTCAACAGGTGGGCAGATTCCTGCTATCTGTAAGTAGCCCTTCCAGTTTCAATGGGGTTGTGCATGGGCTCACCATTTCACCCATGCACTGTATATTAAAAGATTAAAGCCTTACTTTGTACTGGTACAGATAACTGCACAAGAGTCAAGGAGTGTAAAATCACTCACTACATTTTGCTTTAGAAAATGTTTGATGTTTCTGTTCTCTTATATTGTGAAAAAAGAAACAAAATCTGTAACATTAAACATATGAATTATGAAAGCCTTTAGTCTCCAGTAACACCAGATCACATACACTACAACAGATTTATTCACAAAGAAAAGGCATATTCCTTACCTTCAGTTTTGTTTGCATCAGTTCTTTACTAGTAATGATGGTTGTCACCTCACTTTCATTTAATCCATGTACTACTGCTGGGCCTCCTAAAGTAGCATACAATGTAACAACTGTGGGAGAAAAATAAACTTGATGAATCCTTACAATAAATATTCAAGATATTTCAAAGGTCTTCAAAGAGAAGAAAAAACAGTCTCAGATTAACAAACTCAGACAAGGGAATCAGAACCTGTGTTGCCAGCTAAGGTAAGGTTGCCAGCCAAGAAGATGTAGCCTTGTGGTAAAGTATGTTAAATGCATACTTTATATGTATGTTATATGCATTTAAAAGAAATGAATGCAAGTTTTACTTTGCTTATGGGAGAAATTGAGAACAAATGTTGCTTACATGAGTATTTGTAGTTAAGCAAGCAATAACGGAATTTTCCAAAAATCACACCAGCCTGTGTAATGCTCTCTAGACTTGTTCCTTAATCTTCCTGGCTTTTATCATTTTAAATACAAGCATCTGTTCTTAATTTGTAAAATTTTACAATGTACTTAATCTTCCTATATAGAAGAGGACTAACTTTAATTGATTAATTTCTTGTTCCAAAAATCATATATTCTATTACTAGACTTTTTGAACTGGTGACTGATCAGAAGCTATTTGTAAGTTGTAATCAATAGAAGATTGAATTTTTCTCAGTTTAAAAATGGGTTCAGAATTTCCCTTCAAACAACTTTGATGGGAAACAAAGCACTTAGAAAATCTGTGTATTTGACAGAAATTGTGTGTTTGATTGGTACAGATGAAAAAAACTTGCACCTGTGAGGCTCTGAAATCAAACTGCTTTTCAATCTCTCTCCTCCTCCCCCCATATATGCATAAATACATATAGAAAGCTCTATAATATGACATACTTCTAATGATTCCCATTGCTATTATCCATGTACATTATCTATAGCTAAACATATGAAAACAATTAAATAGAAACAATCCTGATTCATAGTCTTTAAACGCACACTTTGTATGCGTTTGCCCCAAATCAGTTCCAGCTGTAATGAAGAAATAGAAGTCTGAGTAGGAGGTCAGCACTGGTCGCATTTATACAAATGCTATGGTAAATTCATATACCGATATTCTTACTGTTAAATAAGCCTCTACACTGATTTTCAATTATATGCAACATTTAGTTAAATTATAATATGCATAACTGTAGTTTTCAGAGGAATATAGTACTTAAAGGTAAAAGTCTTCTTGTGCACTGTAAGCTCCTGCCTTAAAGGGTTTAAAACAGTCCAGGAGAGGGCTGTGGCTGGGAGCAAGCAGTTCCCAGTCTGATTGGGGGAAGCAGGCTCAGCTGCGGCCACACCCAATCAGGGTTCACCTGGCCCTTATAAGAGGTCAGTGAGCCAGGAGCAGACAAGAGTCTCCTCTAGCTGTGGAGGAAGACAGGCCTGGCTTCTGGGGAGCTTGACAGGCTACCTGTAGGGGAGCAGGGCTGGGGGAAGGCCAGAGGAGCTGGGAAACTCTGGCCTGGAACCCCCCCAGGCTGCTGGCCTAGGAGACAGCCAAAAAGGGGTACTGAGGTTCCAGGGGGCAGCCCACAGGTAGGCAGTGGCAGCAGGCCAAACCCTCTTTGCCTAGGATGACTGGCTTACACAGACTGCAGTTGGCTCCAGTGAAAGGGGACTTGATGGTAGCTGGCAGTAGCCCATAGGCTGAGGCAAGGTGGGGAGAGGTGGTGGAGGTTCCCTGGGGAAGGGAGACCCTGAGATCAGAAGGGGAACTGCCAGGGGGCAGCACCCCAGGAAAGAGGGTACTGGAGTCCAGGGCGGGAAACAGAGCCAGTGACATGCAGGACATCGGCCCAGAGAGGGCGCTCCAGAGGCTGGAATGCTAATTCCCTGAGAGACCAGCAGGTGCTGCCGCAGGGTGAGACATCCCACCACTGCACGCACCAAAAGAAAAATTAAAGTATTATTTTATTTAAATTAACTCACCTCAGATTTGTGTCTTTCAAATAGGGTTCACTGAACAAACACATTTGCATAAATAGCATTGCTTTTACTTATAAATTATACAAGTAACTAAATCCTGAAAGTAATTCAGTTATTTACTAATGAAGTGAAAAAAATATATTTTTATTTCCTGATTTGCATACTGTAGAATATATAGTATGTGACACTTTATAAAGTAATTATCTGATACATTTGTTCTTCAAAATAGCAACTACAACTGTTTCCCCTAAATTTCCTAAGATTCCTCTGACAAAAATAGGATCAGTTATCCTTTTTATTTTTGCTCTGTTTAGTAGATTATATTAAAATCACCAGATTTGAACCACATACTGTTGGTCTTTTTACACATTGATTCCAATTCTGCAATCAGATCTGCACATGCAGACCCTTGTGCCTCTCTGGTAGACCCAAAGAAGTCAAAAGGAATCTGTGGGTTCATCTGTGGAGATCCAAGAGCACAATCAGAGAATTATTTTTTCATGTTCATGTTCCCCTCTTTCCTGGAGAACCACAACACACAGACAAAGGGAAGTCCCCCTCCCCGCAATTTTAAAAGTTTTAGCCCTCTGTGGCAAGGGGGCCCCCCGGGCACCCCAGGCTCCAGTCCTCTGGGCAGTTCCCCCTGGTTGGGTATGGCTTCCCGACGGTTAGGGAGGGCTAGCTCCCTCCTGGGAGGGGCTCTTTCCTGCCTCCCTGCCTGCTGGCAGCCTCTCTGTATCTGCCTCACTCTCCTTTACCTCCTTCTGCTTTCACAAACTCACTCTTCTAACTCCTACTGCCTCCAAACGCACTCCTCACTCCCACACCCTTCTCTGGGGAGAAGTCTCTTTAAAGGGCTCTGACTGCCTCCTTAACCAGTCCCAGCTGGCCCTGCTTCTGGCTGCGGCAGCCTCTCTCAGCTGGACCTAATTTAACCTGCAGTTTCCCCTCTCACCACAGCCTTCCAGCCCTGGGTTTACCACACATCCCTCCCACCCCCTGCTCAACACCATGGGGTTGGGCTATTTGGGTCGCTGAGCAGTGTACCCTTGACAGGTCGTCCGCATTTCCGTGCAGGAGGCCGGATCTATGTTGCACGCGGAAGTGGAAGGGTAGTAGCGAGAGGAACCATCTGGTGACCCTTGCGTTTTTGTCCTTATTCTGGTGCATCCATTTCAGCGGAGCATGGTCCGTGACCAGGGAAAACAGTCTTCCGAGCAGGTAGTAGCGGAGGCTTTCTACGGCCCACTTCACCGCCAGGCACTCCTTCTCTACCACGGCGTATTTCTGTTCCCTGGGCAGGAGCTTCCGACTGAGGTACAGAATGGGGTGGTCTTCTCCATCTATCATCTGGGACAGCACCGCTCCTAGCCCTACTTCGGAGGCATCAGTCTGTAATAAGAACTTCTTCTCCCAGTTCAGGGCTATTAGTACAGGGTCGGTGCAGAGGGCCGTCCGCAGATCCTTAAACGCCTCTTCTGCTGAATTTGACCACTTCACGATGTCCGGGCCATGGGCTCTTGTCAGGTCAGTTAGTGGGCATGCCCGGGCGGCGAAATGGGGAATGAACCGTCGGTAATAGCCGACCAACCCCAGGAACGCCCTGACCTGCTTTTTCCGGACTGGTCGTGGCCACTTTTGGATCGCCTCTAACTTGTTAAGCTGGGGTCTTACCAGGCCTCTCCCCACTACATACCCGAAGTATTTGGCTTCTGCTAGTCCAATTGAGCACTTGGCTGGATTTGCAGTCAAGCCGGCCTTTCTCAGGGTGTCTAGCACTGCCTCCACCTTCCCCAAGTGTGTCTCCCAGTTGGGGCTATGGATAATCACATCGTCTAAATAAGCGGCCACATACTTACGATGCAGCCGCAGCAGTTTGTCCATAAGTCGCTGGAAGGTTGCGGGGGCCCCATGTAATCCAAAGGGGAGGACCGTGTACTGGAACAGACCATCTGGAGTGGCAAAGGCCATTTTCTCCTTGTCCGCCGGGGCTAGGGGGATTTGCCAGTAGCCTTTGGTCAGGTCCAGGGTGGACAGGAACCGCGCTGTTCCTAATCGGTCAATCAGTTCATCTATTCATGGTAACAGATATGCATCGAACCGGGACACGTCGTTCAGCCTCCGGAAGTCATTGCAGAGTCTTACACTGCCATCGGGCTTGGGTACCAGGACCACGGGACTGGACCACTGGCTATGGGACTCTTCTATGACCCCCAATCTCAGCATCTTCCTGACTTCTGTTCCAATCATTTCCCTTTTTGCCTCTGGGATCCGATAGGGCTTGACACACACTTTTACCCCAGGCTCCGTGTGGATGTGGTGGCATACCTCCCTGGTTCGGCCTGGCGTCTCCGAGAACACGTCCGGGTGCAGTCTGATCATGCTGATCACCTCTTCTCTTTGGTTTGGGGTCAGCTCGGGGGATATCCCTACCAGGCTAGGCTGGTTCCCTTCCCGGGGGGTTGCTCCGAGCGTGACTACTTGAGTCTCTCTATCCTGCCAAGGCTTCAGTAGGTTTACATGAACGATCTGCTCCAGCTTCCGGCGTCCCGGCTGTCGGACCTTATAGTCTACGTCTCCCACGGCTTCCATCACCTCATAGGGCCCTTGCCAGTGGGCTAACAGTTTACTTTCAGCCGTGGGTACAAGCACCATTACCCGGTCCCCCACCTGGAACTTCCGGCTCAACGCCCGACGATCATAATATGTCCGCTGGGCCTCTTGGGCCTTCTTCATGTGCTCTCGCATTATGGGGGTGACCTGGGCTATCCTCTCTCTCATCCGTAACACATGCTCAATGACATTTCTCTCCGGCTTCGGCTGTTCCTCCCAACCCTCCTTGGCTATATCGAGTATGCCCCGAGGGTGGCGTCCATATAACAACTCGAATGGGGAGAATCCCGTGGAGGCCTGCGGTACCTCCCTCACCGCAAACAGTACGTAGGGGAGCAGGGTGTTCCAATCCTTCCCGTCCCGGCTCACTACCTTCTGTATCATGCTCTTCAATGTCCTATTGAAGCGTTCGACCAGACCGTCAGTCTGAGGGTGGTAAACCGATGTCCTCAGGGTCCACACTTGGAGCATGTCGCACAAGTCCTTCATCAGCTTCGACACAAAGGGGGTCCCTTGATCGGTTAGGATCTCCTTGGGTATTCCTACTCGAGAGAAAATCTGCACCAATTCCTGGGCTATGGTCTTGGACATCGTGTTCCGTAGGGGCACAGCTTCCGGGTATCGGGTGGCGTAGTCAAGCACAACCAGTATGTGCTGATGGCCCCGGGCAGATTTCTCTAGTGGGCCTACCAGGTCCATAGTGATCCTTTCAAAGGGGACTTCAATGATGGGCAGAGGTACCAACGGGGCCCGCAAGTGCGGCTGGGGGGCATGCAATTGGCAGTCCGGGCAGGAGGCGCAATATCGTCGGACAGCCGCGTAGACTCCTGGCCAAAAAAAAAAAAATCTTTTCAGGACCTGATCGAGGGTTTTATCTACCCCTAGGTGGCCCCCGAAGAGGTGGCTATGGGCTAGGTCCATCACGCCTCTCTGGTTTCCGGGGAACCAAGAGTTGCTCTATGGTTTGGTCCGACATCCGGACTACTCTGTATAACAAGTCCCCCTTTATTACATAATATGGCCCTCGGCCCTTAACTTTCCCTTCTACCGGGACTCCATTCACCTCAACTACTTCCTTCTGGATATTGTGGTAGGCTGGATCATTGGCTTGATCCTGCCCAATGCTTTCCATTGGCGGGCCAATTGGTCCTAGCTCCGGGGGATCTATCCCCAACTCCCTCTCGGGGTCAGTCTGGGGGGCACTAGGTCCGGCGTAGGGCTCCCCCGCAGCTCGCCGAGCCCTCTTCCCCCTGGGGCTTGCTTGTTCCCCTACCAGCGCTACCCTTTGGTACTGGGTCAAAATCTTCATCCCCAACTCCTTAGCTGCCCTTCTCTCCTTCCGAGACTTCTTGGGTCCCCTCGGCAGGGAAAATAGCCCTGGGTCAAATTCTCGGAAGGCCAGGGGTCCGCAATCCCTTGGCGCCCTCTCCTGGTTCTTGGCACTAACACCTTCTGCCTCCCTTCCGGGGAGCAGGTTATCGAACCCCGGGAAGTCTCGCCCAATCAGGACTGGGTAGGGGAGCTTCGGGACTATCCCCACCATTACCTTTGTGGGGTTTCCCAGGATGTTTATACTTACGGGGATGGTGGGGTAATAATTGACATCCCCATGTACACAGGATACTCTGGAGCGCTTGGCCCGCGACAGTTGGTCTCGCCCGACCAGCTTCCCCGAGACCAGTGTGACCGCATTCCCGGAGTCTACTAATGCGGTGGTACTAATGCCATTCATCTTAACGGGCCAGGTGTATCTATGGGGGGCCACCGCGACCCCCACCTGACTTATTAGGACACAGGGACCTTCCATCCCCCCCCAGGTCACATTGCATGGGTTCTGCGTGGTTTGGGCACTGGGCCGCTATATGCCCTACTTCCCCACATGCGTAGCAGCGTATACCCGCTCGGGCTAGCACCCTGGTTCTCGGGCTGTTAGGCCTTACCCCCCCGAGTCTCGTTCCCCCAGTCCCCAAGCTTCTCCATGCTTTCAGGCTGATCCCCAGCCTCTTTTTTCCCCCTCCATGTATCGGCTTGGGGTCATGGTACTCCAGGGTTTTGGCCCTGTGCGCCTCCTACTCGGGTGCACTCCCTCCTTGGTAGTCCAAGGCAGCTCCTGGGAGGCTAGGTGTCTCTCCACGAGGGCTACTAGTTCGTCGTAGGAGGAGGGATCGTTCTTACGGACCCAACCCCTTATGTCTGGCGGCAACCCCCGCATATACCTGTCCCGGACTAGGATTTCCACCACTTTCTCTGGTCTGTGGGTCTCAGGCTGCAGCCACTTCCGGGCGAGGTGGATCAAGTCAAACAGCTGGGTCCTTGGTGGCTTGTCGGACTTGTACCTCCAGTCGTGGAACTGCTGGGCTCTCAGGGCTGGCGTCATTCCCGCCCTTGCCAGGATTTCAGCCTTGAGCTGGGGATAATCCGTAGCGGCCTCGGTTGCCAGATCAAAGTAGGCCTTCTGGGCCTCTCCACACAGAAAAGGGGCCAGGATGCTTGCCCACTGCTCCCGGGGCCAGGCTTCTCGCAGGGCTGTCCTCTCGAACGCAAGAAGGTAGGCCTCGGTATCGTCGTCTGCCGTCATTTTCTGTAAATAGTTGCTTGCCCGCAGCGGCCGGGCATCGGGACCCCCACGGGCCATGGTGCCCAGGACTTTCACCTGTTTCACTAACTCCTGCAATGTGGCTCGGTCCTGGGCTGCCTGGGACATCAGTAATTGGTTGGTTTCCTGCTGCACTCGAACAGCCCCCTGCTGGGCCGCAGTGGCCTGAACCAGTGCCTTCACCACCTCCTCCATTTTCTCTCTTTTTTTTTGTTTTTGAATAAGGGGGGGGGGCTTTTCGCCCTACTCGAGGGGTCTTGCCACCAAGTCTACTCACGATCCCACCTCTGACACCACTTGTGGCAAGGGGGCTCCCCAGGCACCCCAGGTTCCAGTCCTCTGGGCAGTTCCCCCTGGTTGGGTATGGCTTCCCGACGGTTAGGGAGGGCTAGCTCCCTCCTGGGAGGGGCTCTTTCCTGCCTCCCTGCCTGCTGGCAGCCTCTCTGTATCTGCCTCACTCTCCTTTACCTCCTTCTGCTTTCACAAAACTCACACTTCTAACTCCTACTGCCTCCAAATACATTCCTCACTCCCACACCCCTCTCTGGGGAGAAGTCTCTTTAAAGGGCTCTGACTGCCTCCTTAACCGGTCCCAGCTGGCCCTGCTTCTGGCTGCGGCAGCCTCTCTCAGCTGGACCTAATTTAACCTGCAGTTTCCCCTCTCACCACAGCCTTCCAGCCCTGGGTTTACCACACCGCCCATTGGCTCTTTTGGTCAGGTGCCCATTCCTTTCCTTTTACCTGAGGGCTTATTAGCCCTTTACAGGTAAAGTAAGTAGAGAACAACCATCAAGAAGGATTCTCTAGCCAACTGGCTGGCTGTGTGTCCACAAAAGGGAGCTATTCCCCCCTCTGATTTTCACAACAGAAGAGGGAAAAGATGCAGAAAGAACCATTCAGAAGGAAAGAGAAAAAAAATCTACAGTATAATTCTAAAAGCAAAGCTAACTTTACTTTTCCAAAATGGAATACTGAGTAGTGGAGAGAGTTTAGTGCAGTTTACCTCTTGAATAAGTTGCAAGATCACTCATTCTTTTCACTTTAGGCACAATCATTTATTACAATGGAAAGTTCAAACACAGAAGGTTTGCACTATTATCAGAATCAGATATCTTTAAATTTCACTTGGGCTTTTATCTGGATTTAGTTTGTTGAAATTTTTAACTGGAGGAAAAACCCATTACAATTTAATTATATTATTGCATTAGCTTTATTTTAGCAAAGTTAAGTCCCAATACCACCAAAGAAAAAGTCTCAGCCTATCAGTGGATATGTAATTTTTGGAACTACTAACTCACTATGGTAACAAAGAGTCCTGTGGCACCTTAAAGACTAGCTATAAAGTTTTGAAGCATAAGCTTTCGTGGGCTAATACACGAAAGCTTATGCTTCAAAACTTTATAGTTAGTCTTTAAGGTGCCACAGGACTTTGTTACCTCTGCTATTCCAGACTAACACGGCTACCTCTCTGATTCTTAACTCACTATGGTATACTAATAATTGCAAAAGCAGCCACTTTCTTTTAATCAAAAAAGTTAATTGTTGACCTCTGTTTTTTTCTTGTTGAAACACTATCATAGTTTAGAACTGTTGCAGGGCAAATGCACATGCACATTGTTTTCTTTAATTTGGTGGGAGAAAAGTACAGAAGAGTGCCTCTAGTTCCCACGAGCTCTCTCCACTTAGTCCAGTGACCCCTGTTATACAAACAACTTAGCAAAAATTTAGTTCCCCAAGCCAGCTAGCATACTGAAACTCCTCAGTATTTGGAGAGAAAAAGTATAATCTCTTGAATAATAGTTTATATAATTATTCACCTACAAAGCAAACAAGTGAAAAACAAGTTATGTGACAGAGCTGACTAGGCTGAGAGGTTTATATAGTTTACAAGATGGTGCACTGACGTCATGGAGAAAAAGAAAAAGTGAGCTATGACAGCTGCTACCCACTATCGTCAATGCTGATCTGCAAAGTCATCACTACTCAGCAAAGATACCTAACACTTCCTCAGGTACATCTGCGACTGCATTACATACACAATATTACTAAGTCTGAAACTTAACTTCTCTTTGTATATTTGCTTATGGTATTAAGCCAAGACAAGTCAGAAAACAAAAACAAATTTCCAAGCACTAAACTTGTCAGCTAATGATATAGGATAAAATCCTCACCCCATTGAAGTCAATAGACATTTTTTTCATTGATTTCCGTGTGGCCAAAATTTCACACATATTAAGATTAGACGCATTCATTCCCTACTATGTGTCAAACAGCTAAAAATAAAAGTATATTTTTCCCCAAAAATACTTCTGTGAGGGAGTCAAATCTATCCTACAAGAAAAACCCAGACACACCCAACCTCAGATTATCAATGTATTAGGAGGCTATTAGGGAAAAGTAGTACATGACCTTATGTTTTTGTGGTGTTACTTAACACTGACTCAAGTCTTTCAGTTGTTCCCAGTGGGTTGTAAGAGGTTTTGTGCATGAATAGATTTTGAATGAGGGAAAAGTTCAATGCAACTGTTGCATTACCAGTTTAACCCAATTGTGTAAATCACACTCTCATACACATAGCTTATTTGAAACTTTAAACAAAGTACAGGTCTTGAAATAAAAGATAGGTATAAAAAATTGAATATGTAGGATTTTTCTAATTATCAAATCATCTTAATTTTGTGCAATTCATTAAATATATAAAATACACCAAAATATAGAAGTCCATAAAAACATTATATCCATCACCAGACTATCAATGAGTATAAAGCTTGTATTCACTAGCATATATTTTGTTCATCCTATATCATATACTGCATTTTACATTCTAAGGGCATGTCTTCACTACGACTTAACGTCGACTTTAACGACGTTAAGTCGAAATAAACATGTACCCGTCCTCACATCCATGCCATTGAAGTCGATTTAAAGGGCTCTCAAAATCAACTTTTGTACTCCTCCAAAACGAGAGGAGTAGCGCTGAAATCGACCTCTCTAGGTCGATTGTGATGTAGTGAGGAGGCAAACGACTTTAAGCCTCCGACCTCAGAGCAGCTCTGCGGACCCCCCCCCCCCCCCCCGCCCGCCCGAGCAGCCCTGCATCGGCTCCCCCCGCCCGCCCGAGCAGCCCTGCGCCGGCTCCCCCCGCCCGCCCGAGCAGCTCCGCGAACCCCCCCGCCCGCCCGAGCAGCCCCGCGCCGGACCCCCCGCCCGCCCAAGCAGTTCCACAGACACACACACCCCGCCTGCCCGAGCAGCTCCGCGGACCCCCGTGCCGCCCGAGCAGCCCCGCGCCAGCTTCCCCCCCCTGCCGGCTCGGGCGGGGGGGTCGCGGGGCTGCTCGGGCGGGCGGGGGGGTCCGGCGCGGGGCTGCTCGGGCAGGCGGGGGGGTCTGGCACTCCCGGCACTGTGGGCTACCTACCCACAGTGCAATGCGGGCTATATCGACCCCTGCAAAAGTTGAAGGACAGACACTGTCGACCACTGTCGACCTGCTGTCCTTTGTGGGGACACACTAAGTCGATTTTCTAAAGTAGACTTTAGAAAATCGACTCAAGGGAAATCGACCTACTGCTGTAGTGAAGACATACCCTAAGTGTATGGCGCAGTACTGAAGGAATAAGTCTTCCTTTTCCATAGCTGCAAATTGGAAAAATACTAATATGCATATGTATAATTGAGCAGTGGCACTGTAGTGGGCCGGCTGCCCCACTCCTGCAGAAAAGGGGTTAAAGTCAGCCCTGGTGCTGAGAGCTGCTAAACTGGGCTGATTGGGGAAGCAGCTGTAGCTGGCCCATGTCCCAATCAGGCCACAGCTAACCTGTATAAAAAGGCTGTGAGCCAAAAGCCCAGAGTCTCCTCTAGTTGTTGGGGAAGACGGGCCTGGCTCTAGCTGTTGGGGAGCTTGACAGGGTACCTCGTGTGAACCAGGGCTAGGGGAAGGCCAGGGGACCTGGGGAGCTCTGGCCTGGAAACCCCCCCAGGCTGCTGGCTGGTAGACTGCTGAAAGGGATGCTGGGGTTGCAGGGACATCTCATGGGTAGGCAGAGGTAGCAGGCCAAACCCTCCTTGCCTGTGATGGGTGGCTCTTACACTGCAGTCTGCCTCATGGAGCAGAGCTTAGTGATAACTGGCACTAGCCCAGACTAATTGGCAAGGTTGGGCTTAGAGGGTTGGTGCTCCCCCAGAGAGGAGAGACCCAGCAAGGCTGTGGGGGTACTGTAAGGGTGCTGCAACACAGGTAAGAGGGCACCGGGGTACGTGAGGGACCCGGGGCCAGTGGCAAGTGGGACAACGGCTGCAGAGGGCACTCCGAGGCTGGAAACATTAATTCCCTGGACGACCAGCTGGAAGTGCTACAGGGGTGAGTTGCCGCACTGCTACAGGCACAAAAAAGTGAATCATTTACCATATTGCTAAAGTTAGTTTAATTCATTCTATTCTAAGTGGCTACGTGAACAGTGCATGATGAGAATATCTGCCAACAAAAAGTCAGCCAAGTTCACATACTGCTTAGACACTAAATAATATGTCAGACAGTGAGCTGAAGCACGTCTCAATGAGAGAATTTAAAACATTAAGCCAAATAAAATAACTCCACACACCACTCTACACCATCTATTGGGACATTTCACTGTTAGAATGTTGTTAAGACTTTTTAAAATTTGTAAATATATTTCATTCCCAAGGATAAAATAAATGAACTGTGCATCTGTACCTTGGGTGTTCATTCAGAAAATAATAGATTCCACAGAAGTGGAGGAGGATGGATCTGCACAGGTAACGTATTACGAGGTCTCCAATTAGATGAGAGTACCCCTGCCCATTTGAGAATTGCCTGTGCAGATCCCAATCCTTGGGAGATTATCTAACAATAGGGATATTTAAAGATTACAGGATTGCTTCCCTAGACATTGCAGACTCAAACCTTAAAAGCAAAAGAACACTGCATAAAAATATCAATTTAGTTGCCAAATTTTGGCTAATGTTATAATTTGTATTATAATAGTGCCTAGAGATCTCAACTGAGATCAGGGCCCCACTGCGTTAGGCATTGTACAGATATTTAGGGATGAAGGGACTGTGTCTCAAAGAGGAGATAATCCAAACATACAAGACTGGGGATGGGATAGCACAAATAGGAGTAAGCAATTTATACAGAGTCAATGGTAGCACCAGCGAACCATGTTTCCCAAGTCACAGTCCAATGCAGTGACCTATCCACTGGACTATGTCGTTTCTCCTCCTGCACACTCAGTTTGAAAATTCTCTACCATTTCAAAGAAATTGGGCTTGGTTGAGGCCTTTTGACTCTCCAAAAGGCTGCTGCATCTCCAGTTAACAACTATTCCTACTGAGGTAACATGTTCCAATCTTCTGGGTGCAAGATCTGATGCCATTTCCAAGACCATGATACAGTATTGGAAAGGTTATAGAGGATATGGTGGGTTTTGTTTTCATAGGCAACAAGTCTATGAACTATATTTGCTATTTCAACTGTGGAGCTGTGAAAAAGTCACATGGGTTTTCTTGCTTTTATCTTCCTGATAATACTGAGGAGAAGAAGCATAAGAGGGATGACATGGGAAATTCTGACCCAAGGATCTAGAGAACTGAAGAGAGTGTTGTATCTAGTGACAAAATAAATTTTTCTGGGGGTTCCCCTGTTTCTGAAAAATGGACTTGATTATAGCATCTTTCAGAGACCACTTGTGATGAGCATAGTACTTGTGGCTCAGGTGATCTGCTAGGATGCTTTCTTTGCCTGGTAGATGGAGAGGTGTGTATGGCCCTTGGCTGCCCTTTATTCCAATACATTGAGTCTGGCCCCTTTCTGCTAAATGAACAGTTGGACTCAGGTGAACTCAGGTGGTGACCCAAAGCAGATCACCTGCTAAATGAACAGTTGGACTCAGGTGAACTCAGGTGGTGACCCAAAGCATATACATACAGCCCAGGTAGGAAGAGAAAATGGTGCTCCCTGACAAGAGCTGTCTAGAAAAGTCCATCATGGCAGGGAATCTAAAATATCTTGCTGTGTCTTCGATAGAGCCTGGATTTCATCCTGCTGGGGCTGATAAAACATGCATAACTAGCAATGAAAAAAGTGTGTTCTTCCAACATCTGACCTCTTCTGGATGAGGTCTCCCCTATTAAAGATTACACCTCCACTCAAGAGGCTCACCTTATATCAACTGTCGCAGTGAAACAGGCAACAGAACAGGTAGAGTAACATTATGGAGGAATATTGTGAAATGGCAAAAAGGAGACCTAGGTGCTCAGTTCATAATAGTGTCTTAGAAAACCTCCTCCTGCACATCAAACAAAACAGTCTATTTACAACTGCCCTTAAAAAAAATATGCATGGATCCTAACAAATGTTACCGCAATCCTTCAAATGAAGCTAAGCACTATTAGCTGGACATCATAAGTGATTAACAGACATCCTTAAAGATAGAAGAAAACAAAAATGTAAATACAGTGTCATAAAGCCTACATAGACTTATAACCACTATATTAAATGTGAAATGTAAGCAAGGAGGCTGCAATGACTCCTGACAGCTCCTGACATTGCCTTGTCTCCGAAATGGCTGGTCCCTATTCCAGGGTCGCTGTAGAGTTTTGGTGCACATACAGACCTTCTGCAAATGCTATAGTGATTATAGCCCTTGCGGAAGGTCTGTATTTAATAGTGTGTACAGATCTCCAAACAGAATCAACACTTTTACTATTATTTCATATTTAGTTTTGATTTTTCATTTCACTTGGGGGAATCTTTCAAATGCTGCTTTTACTAACTAGTCTTGAGCGTGTGAAAAATTCATCTCAAAAAATGGCTGGACCAATATGATCACTTGACGCAGAGCAGCCATTTCTTTGGCGGACTGAAGAAAAGTGGTGGAGGAAATGAAAGAGCCCAGCGGGAATATAAATGCAGCAGGAGAAGAAAAGAGGAAGAAAGGGAAGAATTAAGACAGATAAATGAGGTTAAGGAGACCTATATGGCCAACCAAAATGAATTCCTGAACATTAGTAGTCCTAAACAGAACAATGTAGTTAATTAAAGTGTAAGTGATTTAAATTTAGTTAACTTTACTTAAAACAGAAAAGACAGTTACTCACCTGTCGTAACAGTTGTTCTTCGAGATGTGTTGCTCATGTCCATTCCAACAAGTGTGTGCGCACCGCGCATGCACGGTTCCGGAAAGTTTTCCCCAGCGGTACCCGTAGGGTCGGCAGGGGCGACCCCTGGAGTGGCGCCCTTATGGCGATGTATATATGCCCCTGCCGACCCTGCCTCCGCTCAGTTCCTTCTTGCCGTTACTCCGACAGAGGGGAGGCGGGAGGGATTTGGAATGGACATGAGCAACACATCTCGAAGAACAACTGTTACGACAGGTGAGTAACTGTCTTTTCTTCTTTGAGTGCTTGCTCATGTCCATTCCAACAAGTGACTTACGAGCAGTTATCTCGGAGGTGGGAGAGGAGTAGTCTTAGTCCCTGCTGACAGGACCGCTTGTCCCATAGCAGCGTCCTCCGAGGTCTGCTGTACGATGGCGTAGTGCGAGGAGAAGGTGTGAACCGAAGACCATGTCGCTGCTCTGCAGATGTCGACAATTGGAATGTGCGCCAGGAACGCTGTGGATGTGGCCTGGGCTCTGGTTGAGTGAGCTGTTAATGGCGGAGGAGAAATGTTCGAGAGGTTATAACACAGTTTGATGCACGAGGTGATCCATCCCGAAAGGCGTTGAGAAGAAATCGGCAACCCCTTCATCCGCTCCGCTACTGAAATAAAAAGTTGTGGAGATTTACGAAAAGCTTTTGTACGTTCTATGTAAAAAGCTAGGGCCCTTCTCACATCTAAAGAATGTAGCATTCTCTCCTTGTTGGAGGCATGAGGTTTAGGAAAGAACACAGGGAGAAAAATGTCCTGGTTCAAATGAAAAGCGGAAACCACTTTAGGAAGGAAGGCCGGGTGAGGCCGTAGCTGAACCTTATCTTTATGGAAGACGGTGTACGGTGGCTCAGAGGTGAGTGCTCTGAGCTCAGAGACCCGTCGGGCAGATGTAATGGCCACAAGAAAGGCCGTCTTCCAAGAAAGATAAGAGAGTGGGCAGGTGGCTAGTGGCTCAAAGGGGGGCTTCATGAGGGCTGCCAACACCAGGTTAAGGTCCCACTGAGAAACCGGTGGTCGCACCGAGGGGTACAACCTTTCCAATCCCCTGAGGAAACGCCCCACAAGTGGGTTGCTAAACACCGAGGATCCCCCCACTTCTGTATGAAAGACCGATATGGCTGCCAGGTGTACCCGTACCGTGGATATGGCTAAGCCTTGTTTCTTAAGGTCCAGTAGGTAATCTAGGATAAGGGGTATGGGAGCTGAAGCGGGGCTTACTCCCTTACCCTGAGCCCATAGGGAAAATAGTTTCCATTTGGCTATGTAAGTGTTATGAGTTGACAGTTTTCTGCTACCCAATAAGACCTCCCTGACATGAGTGGAGCACTGAAGCTCTGAGGGGTTCAACCACGGATATTCCACGCCGTAAGGTGGAGGGATTGGAGGTTGGGGTGAAGCAATCGCCCGTGGTCTTGGGACACTAGTGTCGGGAGGAGAGGGAGGGTTATAGGTCTGGAGACAGAGAGAGACAGCAACATAGTGTACCAATGCTGTCGGGGCCAAGCCGGTGCTATTAGGATCATGGACGCTCTGTCCAGACGGGCCTTGAGCAGCACTCTGTGAATAAGTGGGAATGGAGGAAATGCATAGAGAAGACCCTCCTTCCAAGGGATCTGAAAGGCGTCTGCCTCTGATCCTGGGCTGAGGTTCATGAGGGAACAAAACCTCTGGCATTTCCTGTTGGCCCTCGTGGCGAACAGGTCTAGGAGGGGAAATCCCCACTGCAGGAAGATTGAATGCGCAACATCGGGCCTGAGCGACCATTCGTGGCCCCGAAACGAGCGACTGAGGGTGTCCGCTAGGACATTTTGAACCCCTGGGAGAGAGGTGGCTATGAGATGAATGTTGTGTAGAATACAAAAATCCCAGAGGGCCAGGGCTTCCCTGCATAGGGGAGAAGAACGAGCACCACCCTGTTTGTTTATATAAAACATTGTCGCCGTGTTGTCCATCTGGACCAGCACACACTTGCCTTGTAACTGGTCCCGAAACGCCTGGCACGCGAGACGAACTGCTCTCAGCTCCCGGACGTTGATGTGGAGGGACAGCTCGCTGTGAGACCAGTGTCCCTGAGTCCTGGTGTCTCCCAGATGAGCTCCCCAGCCGAGGGTGGAGGCATCTGTCCCTAATGTCACTGTAGGTTGGGGCTTGCGGAAAGCGACCCCTGCATTGAGGGAGCTGGGTTGGAGCCACCAATGGAGTGAACTCAGCGTGTGATTTGGGAGGGTGACGACAAGGTCCAGTGGGTCCCTTCCCTGTTTGTAAACTGTCGCCAGCCAAGCTTGCAGTGATCGTAGGCGAAGCCTGGCGTATGGCACCACGTACGTGCAGGCTGCCATATGGCCCAAGAGGACCATGCAGTTTCTGGCCGTGGTAGTCGGGAACTGGAGAACGGAGTGAATCAAGTCCGCTATGGCCTTGGCTCAAGCGGGAGGTAGGAATGCCATGGCTTGCTGAGAGTCCAATACCACACCTATGAACTCTATTCTCTGAGTGGGTTCTAGGGTCGACTTTGGCTCGTTTAGTATGAGGCCCAACCTGAGGAATGTGGCCTTGACGAGAGCTATCTGTTGGATTGCTAGTTCTCTTGAATTTGCTCTGATGAGCCAATCGTCTAGGTAGGGGTAAACGTGTACCTGTCTCCGTCTTGGGAATGCGGCCACTACTGACATGCACTTTGTAAACACCCTTGGGGCAGTGGAAAGGCCGAAGGGGAGCACCGTGAACTGGTAGTGGTGATCTCCCAACATAAATCTCAGGAATCTCCTGTGACTGGGGATGATTGAAATATGGAAGTATGCGTCCTTTAAGTCGAGGGCGGTGAACCGGTCTCCACGATCCATGGAAGGAATGATAGTTGCTAGGGAGAGCATGCGGAACTTCAGCTTCTTTATGTAGGAGTTGAGGCCCCGCAGGTCCAGTATAGGGCGAAGGGCGCCTTTGGCCTTCGGGATAAGGAAATAACGGGAGTAGTAACCCTTGCCCCGAAATTCTTGAGGAACCTCCTCTATGGCACCCAAAGACAAGAGGGTCTGGACCTCCTGAACTAGGAGTTGCTCGTGAGATGGGTCCCTGAAGAGGGACGGGGAAGGGGGATGGTTGGGTGGGAGGGAGGAGAATTGGATAGAGTATCCCACTTTCACCAGGCTGAGAACCCATTTGTCTGAGGTGATTCGAGACCATGCCTGGTAAAAATGGGACAAACGATTCACGAAAGGGAGGAAAGAGTAGGATCGGGCTGCTGGATAGTCGTCCTCGGGCGCACCTTCAAAAATTGGGTCTGCCGTTTGAAGGTTGCCTAGGCCCGGGCTGCTGCTGGCCGTTACGGGAGGACGAACGCAGACGGCCCCTATTATTTCCCCTGCCACCCCTCCTGGGTTGGTCCCGCCTTGGCCCCGGTTGGAAAGGTCGGGATGGGAGGGCTGGGGGAGGTCTAAACGGTCTTCGGATCGTTTGAGGCGTGTGTAGGCCTAGTGATCTGAGCATGGCCCTCGAATCCTTCATAGAGTGCAATTTTTTGTCTGTGTCCTCCGAAAATAACCCGTTTGTCAAAGGGGAGATCTTGTATGGATGCCTGGACAGGTGGTGGGATCCCTGACACCTGTAACCAAGCTCCCCGCCTCATCACTATGGCAGTCGCCATGGTTCTAGATGCAGAGTCGGCTGCGTCAAGGGCGGCCTGCAACTCAGCCCTAGAAACTACTTTACCCTCCTCCACTATGGCGGTGAATTCAGGAGTGGATTCTTTAGGCACCTGTCCCTGGAACTTGTTCAATGTTGCCCAAGAGTTAAACGCATAACGCCCTAACGCCGCCTGCTGATTTGCTATACATAACTGTAGTGCAGCCGAGGAGTATACTTTCCTGCCATACAGGTCCAATTTTTTGGCGTCATGAGATTTGGGGGTGGAACCCGGTTGTCCTTGACGCTCCCTCTGATTTACGGCATCAGCCACCAGAGATCCAGGTGCCGGATGGGTGAAGAGGTGCTCGTACCCCATCCGGGGTGCAAAGTATCGCCTCTCTACCCCCCTCGCAGTTGGTGGGATTGAGGATGGAGTTTGCCATAACGCAGCTGAGGTGGATTGAATCTTTTTGATAAACGGAAGGGCGATCTTAGCCGGACAGTCAGAGGAGAGAATGTCCACTGTCGGATCCTCCTCCTCCGTTACCTCTTCTGCAGGGAGGTTCAAGTTTTGAGCAACCCTCCGCAGGAGGTCCTGGTGGCCTTTGATGTCCATGGGCGGTAGGCCAGATGTAGATGAACCCGCCACTGCCTCATCTGGAGAGGAAGAGGAAGAGGAGTGGAACTGCGGTTCACCTTGTGCAGGTTCATCCACGACAGGTTCGGTGGGCGACCTATCAGTAGAGTGGAGGGACTGGTGACTGCCCAGACCCGAAGGTCCTGGCATAGGGTCATCGTCGGGTCCCTCTGTTGGTGGTCTAGTGATTGTGGCTGACACTGGACCACGCGGCACCGAGGGCAGGGATGCAACCACGGAGGGTGGGCCTTGCATCTGTTGAAATGCCCACGGGGTCCAGAACGGCCATTGGACCGGCCCCTGAGTGTGCGGAGGCCACGGTGCCACCTGAGATGAGCTGCGGTGCCGAGATCGGTGCCGAGAGTGGTGCCGGCTTGTTGAGTAGTAGTGGCTCCGGTGAGAATGGTGGGAGCCTGCATCGGAACGACGGGTGCGGCCGGAACGGACAGAGCCCACGTCGGAGTCCGAAGAATGTTCCGATGCGGACCACGGCGGTGCCGTTCCTTCAGGTGCCGTGACGGGGTGGAACATCATCGGTTTTCCTGGAAAGGTCCTCGGTACCGGTGGGCGGGCGTGTGATGTCTCAGTGGGAGCCTGCATCGATGGTGCCGTGGAGACCCGTCGCGATGACGTAGGAGCCGGTACTGTAGAAGTGACCGGTGCCGAGAAAACCGGCATCGGAGGGATAACTGGTGGTAATGGTGCCGGAGCCGCAAACGGTGCCGCAGAGTGTATAAGCACCTGAGGCACTACCGGTACCGGTGGTAGGGTCGGTGCCGGAGTCGCGTCCCCCACCATTTCGATCAGCTCCCTGGCTGCCTCGAAGGCGTCTGGGGTCGACGGCATGGCCAGGTCTTGGAGTAACTCGGGCGGAGCTACCTCGTCCCTTGACGTAGGAGCGCGCACCGAGGCAGGTTGTACAGGCACTTGACGGGACTCACTCAGGTGACCCGAAGTCTGCCTAGTGGAAGAGGATTTCCCCTTTGCCTTGCGCGATGGGGAGCGACCTCTCTGCTTCTTAGCGGGCACTGGAGATTGAGATCGGTGCCGACGTGGACTCGCAGAGCGGTGCGGGGAGCGGTGCCGGTGAACCTTATCTTTCTTCGGTGCCGTGGGGTCCCGCACCGAGGCCGGGGCACTCCTGACCGAAGTGGATGGGAGATCTCCCTGAGGCTGAAGTGCTGATTCCATGAGGATAAGCTTCAGTCTCAACTCTCTTTCTTTCTTTGTCCTGGGTTTAAAGCCCTTACAGATGGTGCAGCGCTCCGACAGATGACTCTCTCCGAGGCACTTCAGACACTTAGTGTGAGGGTCACTGTTGGGCATGGGCTTCCCGCAGTGCACCCAGTTTTTAAACCCCGGCGCCCCAGGCATAACACGGTGGAGATAACTCCCTTAACTACTTCTATTCTAATGTAACAGAGAAGTAACACTATAACACGAACTATAAACACTAAACTAAGAACAACTATGCACATATAGATCAGAGGATACCGCTAGTACGATCTAGGTAGAGGGATTCCAGCTAACTGTCATGGACGGGAAGAAGGAACTGAGCGGGGGCAGGGTCGGCAGGGGCATATATACATCACCATAAGGGCGCCACTCCAGGGGTCGCCCCTGCCGACCCTACGGGTACCGCTGGGGAAAACTTTCCGGAACCGTGCATGCGCGGTGCGCACACACTTGTTGGAATGGACATGAGCAAGCACTCGAAGAAGAATCTTAATTTGACAGGTCAATTCATGACAGTGAATAAGGTTGAAAGAACTGGGTAATCTCAGATACACGGATATACAGTTTTGGTCTGATATAATAAAATGAACATAAATCCTTATTCAAATCAAATTTATAACAATGAAAAAGTCAACTTATAATGCAAAATGTAGCAAGCATCCAATCGGACATCTAAACCATAGAAAGTATAGATATACATCTGACAATTAATTCTTACAGGGTTTTTTATTTTATTGTATTGTAAAGGAACTACAGCAACCTGTACTAATTCAACAACAAAAATTAAAGATTGCTTGTCCTCATTGCTCATCTCTCATGGAGAAGCAGGGCACAAACTGGTCTGAGGAAGAAATACTTATTTAACTTTTATATATTTACTGAGACTCTACTACGATTGTGGATCCATGTTTGATAGAACACACACAAGTTTCTGCATCTAGAGATCTATAACGTAACACACCAGAATAGAATTGGATAGACTTGTCTTAGCATCAGACATTTTCATCTCAAATGAAAAATATTTTATTTTATAGAATATATACAAATAATAAACTTCTAATACATGATGTGACCTCAAGATCAATTTGAATGTTCAGACTGTGCCATGAGACCAAAAGATATTATAAATATAGGGCAATGAAGAATAGTACTTACGTTGGTAATTGCACACGAAGCAGGCCTGCGCAACGATCATCCACTCTGCTCTAGTCTCACAGAAGATGGCAATGTTGGTCTTCGGTTGCTGCCCCAATACTGCTAAGCCATTTCCAAAATTAGTAGCTTTAATGTAGACTTCATCATATGAAAGCCAATTGTATTTTCCAAGGATGACCTAATAAAGTAATATAAAATTATATAACTGTAATTTAGAAAAGGGTACATTTCTGAGCTTCAGTGAAGATCCTTATTAGGCCTTACCCCATGTGAAAATACGAACGATAGAAGTCTAAAAATATAATTATCAATGTTTGCTAAAGGATAGCATTCTTGCATTAAAAACAAATTATAGCATTGTGGAAGCATGTTTTGTCCCTCAAAGTCCAAGTTAAATGGCTCTGTACAAGGAAACTATGTGACTGTTGAGGGAATAGAAATTGGCTGTAGGGTGGCTGTGCCATACTGTGGACCACAAGCAGCACAAGTTAGATGTAGTTCAAAATGCTAGGACATTATCACTTACTCTACTGTCCCTCCCAAACGAACATTTATCCACCACGCCAGAGAACCAGCGCACAGTTTGGTTCCACAATTCACAAGGACTGTGACGTCTCCTAACAGATATTACAGTTTTTGTTCCCCCACTTGGGAAGTACAGTATGTCTACCGCATTTGGGGTCTTCTGAGGCCATTCTAAACACCACAATAATTAACCCTTAAGTACTTAAGAATTTTAAAAGTTTATTCCATGTTAAGAAAAGGATAAAAGCGTAGTAGTACAAATCTGTCTCTAATATGCTTTTTACTTTACTGGTTTCCTACCAATTCACCCAACTGCCAACACACCCTTCCCAGCACCTCAGCAGCCTATCTTGAGTACCTGAGCTTCCCAGCCTTGGCCTAGAAAATTCAGGTTACTGTAGAGCCACATAGCCTGGGAGCTCAGAAAGCTGAATGAAATTGGCATGATGGTTGTCAGTTTCATGACTATCCCCCATTAAATAGCAGCTGTGAAACTGACCCAACTAGTTAATTACATTTAGCTGCTGTTTTTTGACAAAGCTGTGAGCAAAACAGTAGACACAGGTACTGGGGCTATTCATAAAGAACTCCCTCAACAACAAAAAATGGGCAGCCAAGGAGTCAGGAGCTGGCAGCCCTGGCTCCCAAACTCCTAGCAGATCACCTGACTGGTTGCCACAAAGCCAGGGAGCCCATGAGCCTCTGAATCTTATTCCATTTTGGAAACACTGAAAAATTCGACTGTCTCTGTGTTTTCGAAACAGAATATTGTGCATTTAGCTGGTCTGTAAAAAAATTCAAATTTTTGGATTTCATCCTATTTTAGGATGAAATTTTTTTCAAAAGATTCAGCATTCTTTGAGGAAATCAGTTTCAGTGCCAGCTCTAGATACTAAGTCAGCCGGAGCAATGAGGATCCACTTAAGATCACCACCACGACCAAACTCTACTCTCTCAGCCTATTATACTAAGGGATCCAACCGGGGCCTACTGCCATGTAATATTTATCACTATCTCCTTGTGTGATTTACACCATCGACTCAAACCTAATATTACTTGCCAATATAAATCGCAGAAATACATGTGAAGGTCAAAACAACAACTCACTAGGAGATGACTGGAAAGGGATCCCTTAAATAAGCAATGGAATTTCAACCTTAACCCTTCAACACAGATTTTTGTTTACATGTTATATTTAAAGTTTAAACTAATTTGGCGTACAACCTCTGAAGAAGGGGAGTACTGCTTCAGCAGATCTTATGATGCAGACAGACTAAACCAGTGCTTTCCTTCACCAGACGTTAGGAATGATACTGGTGTGTTTGAGGAGCTGGGAAGAGTTTTTATTAACAAAGGAAATTTTACCTCTATTAGCTATCTCAGGTACTGAAACAGTGAAGATGCAGCAGTGTACACGCCCACCTGGAACACTGGGTGCTCTTGTGGCTTCACAAACGATACCTCAGCCACCTGATTGCCGTGTAGATGTATCCTTAAGCTCCCTGCACATACACATGTACTTTTCCTTACCCCAAATTAATGGTCCCCTGCATCCTTGTTTGTTCCTCTTTCCATGACATGTCAATGTCCTGCCACCATCTATATGCTGCTTCCTCCTGCCTTCCCAAGCACACATTTTTTGAGGGTGTGAACCAAAGCCTCATCACCTCCCTCCAGGCTTCCAAATACAGTGGCAGAAGACAGCTGTGAATGGGGCGGGTGACAGGAAAGGGCGCAAGGGGGAGCAAGGAGAGTTAGAGACTTGGCAGCACAGAGGTCACTTGCTCCAGGCTGGGAAGGGTGATCCCAGTGGTTCCTACCTCCTCCTTGACTCAATCTTAGGTGCTGCAGCAGACACTCCAGCCTCTCCTGATCACACTCTCATCTCCGCGGCTTTATGTAGGGGAAGAGCCCACAAAATGTTTCCACTGCCCTTCCAGTTTTGCCACCCCTGCCTCCAAGTACCCTAATTCCAAATCCATTTCTCTTCCAATCACCTGACTTCATGTTCACACTCCTACCTAAATTGCCTCAGTTCAGCAGCTGGAGTTAGAAGGTCAATTTAAATTATAAGAGGTTGTTCTTTACACACATGGAGACAACTCTTTATATCCTTTTTAGCACCATGACCCTCCTATCCCCGCTCCCCCCCCACACACACACACACCGTTAACACTGCTTAGATTACTAAGGAGATTTTTCCTCCTCAAGTCATACAAAAAATAATGTACAGATATTTACCTATCAAAAAAAGTATTTTTGAATTTAGAAAAATATTTTTAGAATTTCCCTTGCACTGCTTCAGTATTTTTATTAAATGGGGTAGGGTAAAATGACACTTTCTTCCCCATCATTCACTCTGATGGTTCAGAAAAAAAAAAAAAGATGCATTGGAAATCAATGGTTCAGAACCTTTGTAAGGTAATACCTATAATGGATTTTTAAAACTATGATAGGTTAGTTTGCATTTTAATTTAGTCATTTTTAAGAAAAGGGTTTTCTGATTTTTAAAACAATTTACAATAACTTTAGCTCTTAATCCACAGAGTACAAAAACAACAAAATATGATGGTTTACACAGGTACTTTCCAGTGTACAGCACTTAGTGTCAAACTTAATAATCAATTTACTATATTAAGATCCCAATTCTTCAAACACTTATGTACATGCTTAATTTTGCACACTTCAGCAGTCCCTATGGCAACTACTCATATATGTAAAGTTAAGTATGCATACAGGTGCTTATAGGCTCTATGAGGTCAAAAGTAATATAAGAATCACTCTTTTATCAGACATTTATATCCAAACATTGTTAGAAATATTAGGTATCGAGGCAGTTCTCAAAGGTCTCCTGAAGAAGCAGACAACCTTAAGAGGGGAAAACAAAAAATAAATACTGCCCTCTAGTGCATCTGATTTTTTTATTTAACTAAACAGCAAATTAATAGCCCTGGATTCTATGCCTAGATCTGCCACTGACTCATTGGGTGACCCAAAGCAAGTCATTTCTCACCAGCTTGTACTTAGCTTCCAAGTGGTAATAATAATTACTACCCTTTGTAAGAAATTTAAGATTTAGTAGTACACCATATAAATAAAAGTTACACATTATTATGTAAATGTTCAAAAGCTTGCTCTGAACAGCGACAGACTGCCTTTACGAAGTGAACTCGATATACAATGATTTTAAATGGGAAAACTAGCAAAAAGACCAATGAGAGTTAATAGCTATTCAACTAAAGCATTAATTAACATGCTGGAGGGCGGGGATTCTCAAACTGGGGGTTAGGATCCCTCAGGGGGTCACGAGGTTATTACATGGAGGAGTCGCAAGCGGTCAGCCTCCACTCCAAACCCTGCATTGCCTCCAGCATTTATAATTGTGTTAAATATATTTAAAAGTGTTTTTCATATACAAAGGACGGTCGCATTCAGGGGCTTGGTATGTGAAAGGAGTCGCCAGTATAAAAGTTTGAGAACCACCTGTTCTAGGGGATAGGTTTTATAACTTTAAATCAATAAGATGAAAAATAAGACTTCTATAAAGACATTACATATAGATTTGTTGTAATATGTCCAGCAAATGCGTGTTAGTCTTCAAACAATGTTAAGAATCTGTTCTTTACGGCAGAGTTGCAGAGAATTATAGTAAAAAGCTATGGGAAGTTTTACTATTGACTTCAGAGAACAAAATTAGGCCAAAGTCCCATTTCAAAAAATGTACGAGCCAATACCTGCTGTCCTTCCTGATGAAACTCATTGTCAAAACTCTCACTGATTTCAATAGGAGTCTTACTAAAAAAATGTGCAAAGCTCCTTGTAACACTTTTACAGTCTGATTTGTTTGCTAAACATTTTGTATCACATTTTAAAGAAAAAAGACAGCATTTCTTAACATAAAATGAAAACGCTACAAAATTCTAAAACCAATCTTAGGGTATGTCTTCACTACAGGAGTAGGTTGATTTCCCTTAAGTCGATTTTCTAAAGTCTACTTTAGAAAATTGACTTAGTGTGTCCCCACTAAGGACAGCAGGTCGACAGTGGTCGACACTGTGTGTCCTTAAACTTTTGCAGGGGTCGACATAGCCCGCATTGCACTGTGGGTAAGTAGCCCACAGTGCTGGGAGTGCCGGACCCCCCCGCCCGCCCAAGCAGGCCCGCGCCAGACCCCCCCCGCCTGCCCAAGCAGCCCCGCGAACCCCTGCGCCCGCCCGAGCAGCCCCGCGCGCCCGCCCGAGCAGCCCCGCGCCGGACCCCCCCGCCCGCCCGAGCAGCCCTGCGCCGGACCCCCCACACACACACCTGAGCGGGGCTCGCGGGGCTGCTTGGGCGGGCGCGGGGGTTCGCGGAGCTGCTCGGGCGGGCGGGGGGGGTCCGGCACGGGGCTGTTCGGGCGGGGGGGGGGGGTGTCCAGCACGGGGCTACACGGGCGGGCGGGGGGGGGTCCGGCACGGGGCTACACGGGCAGGCGGGGGGGGATCCGTGGGGCTGCTCGGGCGGGCGGGGCGGGTCCGCGGGGCTGCTCGGGCGGGCGGGGCGGGTCCGCGGGGCTGCTCAGGCGGGCGGGGCGGGTCCGCGGGGCTGCTCAGGCGGGCGGGGCGGGTCCGCGGGGCTGCTCAGGCGGGCGGGGCGGGTCCGCGGGGCTGCTCAGGCGGGCGGGGCGGGTCCGCGGGGCTGCTCAGGCGGGTCCGCGGGGCTGCTTGGAAGTCGGAGGCTTAAAGTCAGATGCCTCTTCACTACATCACAATCGACCTAGAGAGGTCGATTTTAGCGCTACTTCTCTCGTCAGACAGGAGTTATAAAGTCGATTTTGAGGGCCCTTTAAATCGACTTTAAGGGCATGCCTGTGAAGACAGGTACACGTTTATTTCGACTTAACGTCGTTAAAGTCGACGTTAAGTCCTAGTGAAGACATGCGCTTATGCAGCAGTGCCACCCCATGGAACAAAACAGCACAGCATCAAGTGTGGCAATCTATCATAAAGAACTGTTGTCTCAAATTAAGTTACAATTTCCTGATTGAAGATTTAGAGAAGGAAAAATAAGTAGGTCAATTTCTACACATTTTTCAGCTTTCCACTACTTTCCCAGATATTTACTTGCATAATAGAATTGTCTAAAGCTTCCTAATTCTTAACCTTTCTGGCATTAATTATGCTTAGAAAACAAACCCACAAAGACTACTTGTGGTCGAAATGTTGTTAATCTGTACTCAGAAGCAGGCCCCGTTTGCATGAAACATTATCTTGCTCTTGTGCTTACTTTACAGTCCAACAAATCCGGGAACTGTGCATCAAGATAGATTATATGTACACACTCCTTATGAAAGCAAATGTTTCTGTACAGTATTTCCCTTTTATCAGGACATTATCTCCGGAGCTGGGGAAAAGGTTCCCCATCGGTTAGAGCTCCTCTGTAAGACAATTCAAAACAGAATATATGCTATCAATTGTTTATATATATATATATATACACACACACACACATGTATACACACATTACTATAGAGTATTTTAACCACGTTTTTATAAATAAAAACCACATGTGCGTGGTTAAAAAAATCCCTGTTAACATACAAAGTAAAGCAGGTTTTCTACAAAAAGAGATCATCATCAAATTAATCTTTTTATTGGGAAGATGGCAACCCTTTCTACCATTCCTGGAAGTCCTAGAGAGCAAAATACTGCCCTCTACTGGTTTCTGATCATCACAACCTTGATTGAGGATACCACATCTGACATGAACTGCATTGGAGCATCCAGATTTCATGTACATATATGCAAGTCCTCATAATACCATCTCAAAATCATGCTATTATAGAGTTTAAATAATGTGAAATAATGGAGAAAATATTACTTGACTTATCCCCTAATGCAGTGGCCTGCTTCCTAGAAACTCACAAAAGTCAATCATCTTCAATGGAGGCCTGAAGTTACAAAACTACAGAAAACGCTACTGTACTGAAATAATCCCTTTACAGTATTTGAGTAATTCAAAATGTACTATTGAAATTATTTACATTTTTAAAAAAAATCGGTAGTTCACCTTTAAGGTTACTACACCAAAAACCAAACAAACAAGACTTTGCAATTATGATCTGTCGTGCCCAGTTGGAAGTCCTTGTGCAAACAAAACTCAAAGTCTTGCATGTCTGGTGCACAACTGGACCCTTCATTTACAATGTAGTTTATTAGAAAGGCACATACTAGTTTGTTTGTTTTTCATATTATATGTGGTCTATGAAAGTTTAGAGAAAAATGAGTAAGATTTTTCACTGACTAAAAATGTCACAATGCAAAACTTAAACCTATTTCCTCCTCCACCTCTAGATTTTTAACAAACAACACATCCCCCAAAAAATCAGAAAACAATCTTGCACAATAGTTTCACCATCACTTTTTCCTGTTTCACTGAAACCATAAATGAGGATATCTAAAGAATGCAAAAAAAGATTTTAGATTTGTCTTGAACAAGGATTAATGAAAGAGAGAATTATAACCCTTGCCATGGCTACTTAATCTCAGAAAGAAACCTAGTTTTTCAGTCTGTATCACTCTAGTTCAGGGGTAGGCAACCTAAGGCATGCGTGCCAAAGGCAGCACGCGAGCTGATTTTCAGTGGCACTTACACTGCCCGGGTCCTGGCCACCGGTTCAGGGGGCTCTGCATTTTAGTTTAATTTTAAATGAAGCTTCTTAACCTTATTTACTTTACTTACAACAATAGTTTAGTTATAGATTATAGACTTATAGAAAGAGACTTTCTAAAAACGTTAAAATGTATGACTGGCAGGCAAAACCTTAAATTGGAGGCAATAAAGACTCAACATACCACTTCTGAAAGGCTGCCAACCCCTAGAACTGTTGCAATGGAGAGTAGTCTTTACTCGTTTAAAAAAAAAAAAAGTTAAAGGCAGACAACAAAATAACTTACCTTTTTAAAAACTCTTCCAGAGGGCTGGATTTCATCTTCCTCTTTTAAGACTTCACGTGTTCCTAAGAGTTTTTTGTCCTTAAATTTAGTTTTAGCATACTTGAAAACTTTGTCGAGTGTGTCACATCCAGGATATAAAACCGAAGCTAAGCAATGCAAACTGTTAACAGACCTGTATGAACTACCAGGTTTGTTTTTCACAGGCTTAGCTTTAATTTGTTTTGATTTTGCTAAGATTTGTCTCGAGCCAGATAGCATGTACCATGGAATGTATGTTATAAATGCGTACACCAATATTATGAAGTGTATTAACTGCAGAAGAACAGGATTGATAGTATGCTTTAGCTTCATTTTGTCTACTTGTGAAAGTTGTAGATCACACAGGAGTCTGACAAATTTGTTGATTACATGTAGATCAGCGAAGACCTGAAAGAGAAAGAAAAAGTCCATTTGCAGTCCTTTTAAAAAATATATATTTCCCATTTTCTGATTAAGAGTTACCAAAGTAGTAGGTCAATTTATGCATTTAAGAATTTATGGTAAAATCCAAGTCCCTTTGTACAAAGAACAAGCATCTCAAAAGGGACCAGCATAGAAATGGGGATAACAGTTCTTCTTTTCCTATCTATGACTTGCAATATTTATTGTGATTTCTCTGGCAATTATGCAGAAATCTAGGCACACAAAACAATCTTGATTTAATCAGTTTTCCAGTTCCAATTTTCAAATAGATGCATCCACAAAAACTGAAGACACGCTACCCAATCACATCAGAATATCATAAGAGTCTATGGTTAGACATTAGCCTGAAATCTTTAACTCCTTCACCTTTGAACTACCAACCTACTTAAGAGCCTGTAAGAAAAGTTGTAACACCCATTGCTCCTCACATGGTCATCAGTAAATCCATCAAACTAGTATGTTAACATACCAAATAACTTTTAGTGCTCAGCAGTAGACTGCAGCCAAATCAGTTAGTGTGTGACATGCTAGCATGGAATAAATTTATACCCCTGTGGTGCAGACTAAAGTCCTGTATAGACAAGTACTCAGTCTCTTTGAAGGACAGGGCTCAGAATCCACTCCTCTCCTTGGCATTTCCTATTGGCTAGTTTAGACAACTGACTGTTCAGCTTGCTGTTTTTTTGTGCATCGCCTTCTTAAGCACCTAACTCTATCCCTGTATTGTACAGAGAGTCTGGGCACCTAACATCAGGACTGTGGATTCCACTAGGTGGCAGGGTGCCTATACATTAGGCACTGCAACACTGAATCTAAATCCCCTTTGCAGAACTAGCCCTAAGATTTCTGCAGCATTGTTTTGGAGGGCTGATTAATCATGCACAAACAAAAAAATAAGTTTGCATATACACAGATTTATTCATTTTACATAGATAATTCTCTCTAAATGATGTTTAGAGCTCAAACTCAAAAGGTGGTGAGGGTGCCATAGAAGAGATAGTACAAGTTAGGACATATCAGCTTTTTTTGCTAGTTGCTCATTATGCTCATTTAGGTTTTGAAAACCTAATGAAAAATGTTACTCTTCTAGCACAAGTTATCCATTATCTTATGGCATTAACCAGATTAAATTATGCAGGAGTAGAATTCCTTCACTAGCAAAGCAGAGGAACTTGTATGTTGATGCCTCCTGTTCTGTAACTGGTGTTTGAGATGTGTTGCTCATGTCCATTCCACATTAGGTGTGTGTGCTCACCATGTGAACTGGTGCCAGAAGTTTTTCTCTCATAAGTATCCGTAGGGGACCAGCACTGGTGCCCGCTGAAGTGGCGCCTGTATGGCACAATATAAGGAGCGCCGCTGGATCCCTCCCGCCTTCAATTCCTTCTTGTCGGAAACTCCAGTAGTGGGGAAGGAGGGTGGGTCATGGAATGGACATGAGCAATACATTTCAAAGAACACCAGTTACGGAAAAATTAACTGTCTTTTCTTCTTCAAGTGCTTGCTTGTGCCCATTCCATATTAGGTGACTCCAAAGCACTACTCCTAGAAGTGGGTAGGAATTCGCAGATGTGTAGATTGCAACACATCTCTTCCGAACCCAGGGTCTTCCCTGGCCTGCTGAGTGATGGCATAATGAGGAGTAAACGTGTTGAGAGAGGACCACGTTGTAGCTCTACAGATGTCCTGGATAGGGATGTGCACCTGGAAGGCTACCTAAGACACCTGAGCTCTTGTCCAGTGGGCTCTGATAAATGGCATCTGCAGAACCCCACCAAGCTGTAAGAGGTCATTATTCAGGAGGTGATCCAATTGGAAATCCTCTGCAAGGACTCCGGATGACCCTTCATCCCACTTGCTGTAGCGATGAAGAGTTGAGTCCATTTATGGAAAGGCTTGGTACATTCTAAGTAAAAAGCCAAAGTCCTCTGGACATCCAGGCTGTGAAGACGACGCCTCTCTGCAATGATCTTGTGCGGTTTGGGACAGAACACCGGGAGGAAGATGTCCTGGTTCATGTGGAAGATGGAGAACACCTTTGGCAGGAAAGCTGAGTGGGGACACAACTAAACCTTATCTTTGTAGAAAACCGTGTACGGTGGTTCTAAGATCAAGGCTGTAATTTCCGAGACCCATCTCGCCGACATTACTGTCATCAGAAATGCGACCTTCCACAATAGATGGGAAAGGGAGCAGGACCCCAGCGGTTCAAAGTGCGGACCAGTGAGTCTAAAGAGGACCATGTTAAGATCCCACTGAGGGAAGGGAGCCCACATCTGCAGGAAGAGTCTCTCCAGCCCTCTGAAGAATTTGACCATCAGGTCATGGGAGAACACCGTCTGTCCTTGGATCAGTGGGTGAAAAGCGAAGATGGCCGCAAGATGTACTCTAATGCAGTGGTCCCCAACCCCCGGTCCGCGGACCGGTACCGGGCCGCGGCGCCTTTGCTACCAGGCTACGGCGCCTTTGCTACCGTTCCCCTCCGGGCCGCAGCTGCGTTCCCCTCCGGGCCGCCTTCGGTTCCGCATCCGGTGGCTTCCCGCATTCCTTTCCGTTCCGGCTTCCGGCGGCTTTTCGGCGGACATACAACAGTCCGCTGCAGCGAATTGTACCAGTAAAGCTGATCAATTAAATTCTGCGGCTTTTCGGCGGACATACAACAGTCCGCCGCAGAGAGTGAAAAATTAAATTGCCCCCGGGCCGCAAGCTTTGACTGTGCCGCGTTGACCGGTCCGCGGCGATCAAAAGGTTGGGGTCCACTGCTCTAATGGAAGCATGTGCCAGGCCCTTGTTCCTCAAATGGAGCAGGTAGTCCAGAACAGCCTGTATGAAGGAACATGAGGGAGATGCCCCATTCGGACACCGAGCCTCATTCACTTGGCCATGTAAGTCAGTCTAGTTGAGGGCTCCCTACTTTCCAGGAGGGCCCGTTGGACTCCTTCCGAACAGGTCCACTTCTCCGGGTTCAGCCACACAGCATCCATACCAAGAGGTGGAGGGACCCGAGGTTGGGGTGTAAGAGATGACTGTGGACCTGGGACAGCAGGTCTGGTTGTTTGGGCAGGGGCCAGAGAGTGGGCGCTGACAGACTCATGAGCATGCCGAACCAATGCTGGGAACACCACACTGGGGCAATCTTAATAACCTGCTCTTGGTCTCTCCTCATCTTTTCCAGGGTCCTGCTGATGAGTGGAATTGGAGGGAACACATACATCAGGCTCCCTGACCACCACAGGAGGAAGGCATCAGAGAAGGAGTGGTTACTCAGACCCTGTTGAGAACAAAACTGGTGGCATTTCCTGTTCTGTCTGGTAGTCTGCCTCAAACACAAGGGAATTAGGGGCTGGGTGGGAGTACAAGTTCTCATGCCCTTTTTGGTTGGCACAAAGTACTTCCGTTTGGTCCTTTCAGATATAGGGGCCATGGAAGAGGGGCGTCTGACACAAGATATTAATGATTTTGGAAACCCCTTCATGAAGAGGTAGAGCCACCCTGGCAAAAGCCGAGGAGCAGAGGACGTCAAACAGAGAGTCTGAGGGCTCTTCAAATTCCTCTGCCTGAAGCCCCAGGGTAGAAGCGAACCTCGTCAAAAATTCCTGGTGCGCTTTGGTATCATCCTGAGGAACTGGTGAGGAGGGGGACCCGTGATGTCCTTGTCCTGCAATGATTAGGACAATGAGAGCACCTACCGGCACCGAGAAAAGTTGGAGTCTGACCATAAGAACGGCCCTACTGGGTCAGGCCAAAGGTCCATCTCCCCCAGTCTCCTGTCTTCCAACACTGGCCAGTGACAGGTGCCCCAAAGGAAATGAACAGAACAGATAATCATCAAGTGATCCATCCCCTCATTCCCAGCTTCTGGCAAACAGACACCATTCCTGCCCATCCTGGCTAATAGCCATTGATGGACAGTGATTCTTGAGCAGATGGTCATATTTATAGGTAAAGCAAACAGATGTTTATGTTTTTTCCCACTGGAAAATTCTCTCAACTGTTATCTCCAACCCAGAGACCACTCATGTGGGTATGTTATTGAACCAGCTCACCTTCTTGCCAGGTTAATGACATTTAAGAAGGCCTCACAGAACACAATCCAATCTCAGAACTGATGGACTGTCAGCTAGAGGAGATATGGGCCTATTCCTTCCTGATAATTTATTCAAAATGTGATGACCTAACTGTTCATTTGAATCAAAAACGGTTTGTGGGATTCCAAGAGTACTGTCCCCATCTTCAAACAAGCATGCAAAGTCATTTTTCAGGAGACTCCAAACACTTGTAGGTTCTTTATTCCTGATAATGATGTGGGAGAAGGAATGAATCCAGCTTCATTGTGAAGAGGCCAAGTTGAGTTTCTAGGGCTAGCAATTACAAAAAAATGAACATTTTTTATGTGTAGATACAATAATTCTTATATGATTATATTTCTTATCTCAATGCAGCCAACCACAGAGGCATACATTGTTGTTTCTACAGAAAAATTACTTCCCCTCCCCAGAGTAGATTTTTAAAAAATCCTCTCAACAAAAACCATTCATATATTGACATTTTAAAAAATGAATAAAAGATCATTTTCATTAAGGTTCAAATGTTTGTGGATTAATTTGTTATATATAAACAGAGACTAATTTTTGAATTTGAACTACATGCTAGTGATCCTTTAACATTAGATATTACAGAAATTCAAAGTAGGAAAATGTAACTAAATAGTCAGCAGTTACTGAATATGAAGGACAAATGCAAGTCAGACTTTCCCATGTTGTGTAGAACTGGCTCCAAACATCTAGCTTTGGAGTAACAAGAAGCCATATTGGTCCTGGAGTGGTAGAACTGTTTCAGTAATCAGGACCTGATTCCAAATTATGAGATGCAAGCAGCATCAGGTAAAATCTTTGAGGAAAAGATGCTACTAATCAGTGCAAGAACACTGCAGAAAAGTTAAAGAGAAGTCTGTTTACGTGCATGCGTACATGCACACACAATCGCTATACAGTTGTACATGATAGTTTTTGATGGAGCAGTACTGAAGTGGGAGAAAGGGAGAAAACAAGAAATCCTCCATGTTCTCTCGATCAGCCCTCCAATTCAGGCATATTTATTCTGGATCTTGGGGAAATGGGACTGGCAGTTTCCAGTGCTGATCCTTCCTTCTTAGACTATAATCTGTGATTTGACCTGGTGATGTACTTACCATGCTAATACTATTCTACCCTTTACTTTCAAAAGTAAACTTTTGTGAAGTGCGAAAGAAAGAAATCCTTACAAAAATGTGTTTACTAACTGATCTGCTTATCTTGTGACAACAATTACACTAGAATAAATGCACACAGTGTCAAAAAAAGAAAGAAACCTTATGCAACTTCTCATCGTGGCAGGTAAAGATGTGAAAGCCACTGCCAGATGCTTCAGTCTCAGCTTATCCCACAGGAGCTGTCACAGGCAAGTGTGGTGAAATCTACAGAAGAAAAATCCCAATTAAATAAGGCAATTATAAAGTGTAATATACTGTAACTATTGTATTTTCACCAAATCACTTCTGTAGCTTAAGATTTGTAATTTTCCAGCAATGATATACATGTTATATGTACAATGGCAATTGAGTAATCAGATTTTTTTCAAAATTTAGCAAGAAGATTTACTAGTAAAACTTGTACCTGGGTAAAACCACCATATTATTGGCCTCTTTGACTCAATATGCTAATTCCTAGATGTGATAACACAATGGCAATACAAAATGAAATGTACAATTGCAGTGTGTGTAATAACAGATCAAGGAAATCCTAGATTACAATCAATTCTACAGAGAGATTTGAAGAATCAGGAAGACAGTGATGGTTTTCTCAAGAATCTGACTACTTTTTTTTTTTTTTTTTTAAGTCACACAGATTGCAGTCTCCAAACCAAGGACTACTTTTCTCTGCTTAACAAGTTACAAGTGTCATTGAATTTATTTTTTAAAATAGTTTAATGTAATTTTTACTGTAACTCAGATTCTCCTCAATTCTAGCCTTATATTCTAGGACTCTAGGTATGAGGACCTGCTTTGATTAAGTAATGTAGATATTACACAAGGAGTGGGAAGATTTGGGTGGGATACAAAGGAAACAAAAAAAGTCCTTTAGGACTTAAGATGCCAAATTGGATTTAAAAATATTTACTGCTTCAGGCACTTGCTATAAGAGTGCTTATTTGCCTTACAGTGTAACAGGATTGATCCCCAGTGAAGACTACAGGTATCTACAGGTGTCATTGAATACATAAATTTGACCTCCACAATCTTTATTACCACTGATTATGCACAAGATGGGGACCAAAAAGAAAACTGCATCACTGTCAGAACTTAAGGGGAATTCATGAACTACCTATTAGACAAAATATTTTTACTTAAATTTAGATACTGAAATTAGCGAGACACAATCAGCATGGAATCCCATATATTTTAGTTTACATGCCACTTTTGAGGGTAAACTAGAATCATTTTGCCAGTATAACTATGTCTACGCTACAATTTTTCCTAGCATAGCTAATCTGGGAAGGAGCATAGCTATGTCGGCAAAACTTTTAAGTGTAGACCAGGCCACAGAAACATGGAGATTTTTCATCATTCTCCTGCGTCTAGTGTAGTTGTTCAGACAGGACAAAGTGAGAGAAAGAGAGAAACACTACCATGCTGACTTGGTAGCAATTATTACTCACTTTACTCCGGGGTAAAATGGCTACAGAGATACAGAACAATGATGAAGTAGGTGTAATTACTGAAGACGTCTACACAGACATTACATCAACAGTTAGAAATTATGTAATTTCACATTGACAAATTAAAATAAAAAGGGTTTCTCCTTTCTTTCTTTCTAGCTGGGTAAACCTTTTAAAATGCAATTTAAAAAAAATTATTTGAAGAAACATTTTCAAAATCAGGACATCAAGTACATTTCACAGATGTGTATGCAAAAAAGGTATACATGTAATATGATTTGAACACAAATGTAAAGTATTCAGTTCATCCATGCTATGTTACTTCACCCTTCAAGAGACCTGCCCCACAAAATCTGAGTTCATAAAATGCATTGTAACGTAATAAAAATACTCGTAGTTCATGGTCACCTACAAAGTCATGTGAGTCAAGAGGTTTGAAACAATATTAACAATAGGCATGCAGATTACTGCCTCACTGGCTCCTTGACAATCAAAATTAACTTTTTTACATTCCCCCTCAAATTTTTCAGTCCATGGACACTAAGAAAATATTTCCAGCTACTGCAGAGGAAGAGCTTGTAATGCATAATGTATGCATAAATTACTGACTTTCAGTAAATATAAAGCTTTTATTTATTATCCCTCAAGGTAAATAATGATTCTTGCTTTAAACTCTACATTTGTAATTAATTTTGTCAGCAAATTTAGACATTTTCCCTGTTTGGGAATCACCTGTAAACACAGTTACAGATTAGTTCATTATATCTGTGGAAATAATAATTTTGTACAAAAGAATTTCAGCTTATGAGTGGCTTACTGTTTGCTGAAAGTACTCAATGTTCTAGATGTATCACTGGTTACCTAACTCACATAGTTTTGTTTCTGTACTCTTATTAGATGACTTAACACAAACCCACAGAAAAATGTCAAGATGGCCACACAAATACACTTTAATTTTTGTTCACAAGGTTCACTGAATTTGAAATTGGCTTTTTATGAATATTCACAGAAAGCAAAGAAAAGGGGTTGAGTATAAGTTTTATTTGAAAGAACATTTGAATACTTTTTTGATTTATTCACCTAGATCTATTTTTTAAATTAAACCAAGATACCCAAGTCAATACAACATTTGTAACACAAAATTAAATGTAAAAAAGTTTTTCTCTACTAGTTTTCACCTGCATTTTCAGTCTCCTTTTTTAAGTAGTGACCTATTGCAGCATTTCATTCGACTATATTTCAGCTGAACTCCCCCATTCTAGCTGCTAGACAAAACATTTCTTAGTTGATTTCCAGCAAATATTTACTACCAAGAGGTGATGCAGTGATAGACAAGATATACTATTTAAGTCATGATTTATATTAGCAACACCATATTTAATTTATGATTACTTTGATACTCAAACCTACTTTACTTAAGCCTAATTATTAAGAAGTTTCACATTAAGAAGTCTCAGCATAATATTTTAATACTTGGAAACTATTATTCTAAGTGGACAGACACTTGAAAAAACTGAGTTTGACATTTTGAGATGGGATAGAGATTGAGAGATGATTGTAGTCAGCCACTTAAGTTTTTGGGGAGGAGGTGGGGGGAGAGGGGAAGCAAACTACATTGGGTATACTTTTCCAGTGTTTTAAGAAAGTATAACCACCATCGCACTTGCTAATGTGATTCTTCAACCAACCAACTTCAGCCAACATTCAGTGAAATTTACTGAACTTTTCAAAATTTATTAATCTAATTCCTGTTTTTAAATTCCTCCTTTTGAACTTAAAATATATTCTTGCTTAGTTCAGTTTATTGTCTTTCTGGTAAAATTATCTTCCAGTCAGTACATACAAGTAGGAAACAGATAATGAAAGGGACTAACAGGCTACATTTTACCAGGGAAATTGTTATAAATACAATGAGGTTAAAGGGGCCTCTAGTATGATGGCTGTCCTAAGGAAAGAATATTTTCTTTAAAATAATCAGATGCCCAATCTTGAAATATGAACTAAAACATGCATTTTTAAAAGACCTCCTCAAAACTGGAACTGTTTAAAAAAGGTTTTCTTATTAAAAAGAACCGAACAAAGTCAAAACATTGCACTGAGACACACAGCAAAATCTTCCTCCCCAGGAAAGGGGAGAAAGTATTTAGTCAGTCCTTGAATGATGGCACAGGGTCCGTTGTCCTAAATTCTGCCACGAGCAGAGCCTTACAGATGTAAAGGGAAATTGAAGGCGAGGTGCTGAGCAGATCTCGGGACTAGAAGCCGGCAGCGGGCGTCAAACCACGCCTGTCTCCATCGCCAGAGGGTCACTAACCGACCCCCGGTCCCTCTTCTTCCCACCGTGCCCCGGCTGCCCAACGATCCTTTGCCCTGCGATCGCGCCTCAGCGCGGCCCTTACCTGCGGCCCTCTCCCGAGGCGCCCACTCGCGTTCCCACGCGCACCCCCGCGCAGTCTGGCCGGCAGCTCCTACAACTGCCATTCATGTCATGGAGATCGGGGTTAAAAACGGATCTAAGCTGGGCAGCGTCTCCGTAGCAACGGAAAATCTGCTTTGTGACGCGGTCAGACGCGCCCGCGTCCCTCCTGTCCCTGCCCCCCCCGCACCTGTGACCCAAAGCCAGTTGGTCTTCCTTACACGTCGCTGCAGCAAGTTGCGCGGGTGCTAAGTTCTATCCCATTCTCTTCAGACCCCCCCCCCCCACTTTATCGGGGGGTCCTAGCGCCCTCTCTCCCGCCCAGATCCTCTCAATCATTTCCTGGATCCTTTACGTACAGGACCCCCGATTTCTCTATCTCCTTGAGGCTTGTGCTCTGCACGGGTAATAAACGCTTCCTTGAAACACAGAGAAACCTCTTCACAGCCTAAATAAAACATTAAACACCGCTCTAAAATTAATTCCCCAACGGAGTGAGCTTGGGACAGGTGTGCTGTTGTTTACAGTCCTGAGGCTTCTGTCAGTATTGCAACATACACTAAGATATCATCAATGTTAGGAAGTAGGAAGATTGCCAAGGTCACTTCCGATCAGATCAACAATAAATTATTAAAAACAATTATATCAGACCATACATAGGTTATCAAGATTTATCAAAAACCCTTCAGTAAGGGGAACTGGCACTGAAAGGCAGGAAAATCTATTGTAGCTACCACTGAGAAAGTGATCTGCAGACAAGAAGCCACCTGGCTTTCACAATCCCTGCCAACTGGATAACCAGGTATTCATAAAGGAAATATTTCTCTGCACCATAATAAGATCTTAACTAAATACATGGTTAGAAGACTTTCCACACCTCCCCAGAACCACATGCATGTGTATGAAATTATTAGTTTACCTTGGAAAAGGTAAATGCAAAGGACAAGTCACTATGCACTTCAGACTTGTTTTTCCTAAAGAACATTACAGCAAGTCTTGCACAGATACTCTGGAAGCTGAAGACATTTAAAGAACAATCATTTATTTTGATGCAAGGTATTTGTCTGTACCTGCACATATATTTCAGCAATTAAATATTATTAATATCCTTACATACAGAAGGTCAAGGTATATTGTGGTACTGAAATAGTAACACAAATAATACAATGCACAAAGTCTCTACTACTGCATAAATAAAGTGAGATAGCAGGAAAAGACTTGATATAATATCAGAATATGAATGTGTAAAGTATTAGGAGATTACAAATCATTGTGATTAATGAAACATATGGAAGCAAATTAAAGCTAGAAGACCCACACACGCCCCACCCAAAAAAAGTTATAGGAAAGAGTGCTGGGGGGGGGGGGAAACTCCAAGGCTTTGAGCCACACTGCAGAGGGAAAGATAGCTAAAGAATGAATATATCCTCTCTGAAAACTAAGAAGATAAAAATTATGGAGATTTTATCATCATCATCATCTTCTTCTTCTTCTAAGAGTCTCCTTCCAAGAACTTCCACTGGGTGGCAGACTCTGCTTTTACATGAATGGACAGTGGGGCAGAGAACAACAATTGTTTAAAGAATTTTTCTGTTATACAACTTATTTGATCAGTTCACGAAACTTTCTCTCCCATTTTTTCTAGAAGCCCCAGGATAAACGAAGCCGTCCTTCAAGGAGACCTGAAAAGTGTATGGTCAAGATAATGAGATGGGAACAACAAACATGAGTGAAGGAAATGGCTCAATACAGAAATAGATTTAAAATATATCAGCAGAATATCTACTTAAGTCTTGAAAAACAAATTCAGCAACATGTATTAGTCCTGAAGGATCTGAAAGGATGGGTATACAGCTTTGAGGGCTTTGGTCTTTTTTCAGTGCACATACAGTATTTAAATGTTACAAACTTGCTTTAAATGCACTTAGAGAGAGTTTCCACTTATTTTAGACAAGTTATTACTCATTTTTAAGATGAAAACTATTTAAATACTGTCTTCTTTAAATTATGCATTTTTCAAAATAGTCTGCTGACCCACTTCAAAATCTTGTACTCCCAAGTGTGCCAGTGAGTTTGGGAGATTTGTAGATCTTGCCATCCACTTTGTAACATTTTTTAACACAGCAAGAAGTAAAAGTTTCAGGTAATTTAATTGCACATATTTTTAAAACAACAACTAATTTTCAAATATTTGCTTTGGCAGGTTTAACCATACGTAAGGTGCCAGTTTGTCACGGATTCTGTGAGTTTCGTAAAGGCTGGTGCTGGCTCGGGTAGCCCCTGTGCCAACAGAAGCAGCCTAGGTGTGTGGGAGGGGGCTCAGGGGCAGAGGGTTGGGTAGTGCAGGGGGATGCTCAACTCAGTGTAGGGGGATGCTCAGCTCCCACTGGCATGGCCCTCGAGCAGCTTCTAGGTGGCAGAGAGGGTTTCCATGCCGTGCGCTGCCCACACCTGCAAGCTCCATCCCCACAGCTCCCATTCACTGCAGATCCTGGCCAATGGGAGCTGCGGCAGCTGTCACCTATGGTGGGAGCAGCGGAGTTCCTGCCCTGGCCCCCGCCACCTAGGAGCTGCAGAACATAGAGCCAAGTAAGAAGCCCTTCCAAACCCACCAACCCACCCTCTCCTCCAGCACCAGAAGGGGTCCCTATGCACCGCAGCCCGACGCCTCTCCCTCATCGTCAGTGGGGGTCCTAGGCCACGCGCTGCAGCCTGTCCCCCACTTCCCCAGTGCCAACAGGAGTCTCAGGCCGCAGCCCTGTCCCAGGCCACCTTTCTCAGCATCCCCAGATTGCACTCGCAGCCCCCTGCCCAAGTTTTAGTCAGGGCAGGTATTTTTAGTAAAAGTCATGGACAGGTCACAGGACCATAAATTTTTGTTGCCCGTGATCTGTCCGTGAGTTTTACTAAAAATACCCCGTGATGAAAGTGTAGCCTTAAATCATACTTTACTTAAGAACCCTATAAGAATGAGCAGCTTTGACTGCAAAGAAACCAAGCTGGATAGATAAAGTGCTTTAATGTGCTTTAGATAAGACATCAAGGATATTTTCCGTAAGGTTTGCAGAGAAGGGCCTCACCAGGATGCGTATGAGAAAAACAATGACAGGATGAATGACCAATTGAGGAGGAATTTCACAGCCATCTTTGAAAGGAATTAGGACATCCATAGCACTATCATCCCCATTTTGTTGAAAATCTTATCTGAAAAAATCAAAGGTGTAAGCTGGAAGTTCTTTGGCCCGGCCCAGAGGGGTCGCGGGGCGCCAACGGCGCAGGAAAAGGGGTCACAGTCTCAATAAGTTTGAGAACTGCTGCTCTACAGTAACCTATACCAGTCCTCCACAGGTTCACAGATACTGTTTAAAATGCTGACGTGTAACCAACCAATTCACAATTAACTTCCGAGTAATTTGTTTTTAGAAAAACATTTTTCAAATCTGTCCTCTACACTAGCTCTCATTTAGCACTAAGAATCTATAAATTAGCTGTATCATAATGCACCAAAAATGACCTCCCTCCCCCCCTTCAAAAATAGGAAATTTGGTAATTTTTCAGAACCTTATACCATTATACCTCTGAAGTTACTTAGCTGATTTGCATCAAGCTAAAAAAAAATGCATTTGTGGTATGATGCAAAGCACTTGAATTTCCATGCCAAAATATTTTTTAACAACAACCAGAATACACTGTGTGCGTAGGTAGTAATGTGTTACACGTAGGGCTTAGGCCACAATTTTTTCTAACAGCCTTAACTGTGGAATCATAATTGTTATTTACATCCACCGGGGTGGGCAAACTACAGCCTGCAGACCAGATCCGGCCCATCAGGACTCTGGATCTGGCCCAGGGATTTGCCACCCCCGTGGTGCTGCAGTCCCACTCATCTCCGGGAAACTGCTGGCAGCATGTCTCTGCGGCCCCTGGGGGAGGGAGAGCAGAGAGCTCCTTGCATTGTTCTTGCCTGTGGATACCTCCCCCAAAGCTCCCATTGGCCAGGAACAGAGAACTGCAACCAATAGCAGCTTCTGGGGAGGTATCACAGGCAAGAGCAGCATGTGGAGCCCTCTGCTCCTCCTCCCACTGGGCCGGGATGCTGGATACTTCCTGGAGCAGAGCAGCGCGCGGCCTGCCCTGGCCCCGCTGCCAACCCAGAGCCACTCCAGGTAAGCGACCTCAAATGTCAAAAAGTGAAACCCCTCACCCAAAATCAGAACAAGAAAATTTTGAAATTTCAAATATTTTTTGCATGATGACAAAACCCATTTCCCACCAGCTCTGTTTGTTATCTCAACTTGACTACTGCATCCCTAGGAATGTTGTGTTTAAATCACTGAACTTAAAAAGGTTCTAGCAGATACCAAAGAAAGCAGCCATCTTCTTAGCAAGGAATCTGAAATCATATCAGACTACTCCTCCACCCCCTCCAATTTCCTTGTTGAATAGCACACAGTGTTCCAGCTCTGCTCTTAAAAGTCTTCCACCAAAAAGGACGCCAGCTTTAACACACAACCTCAGTTTCCATGGACATGACTGCCTTCAGCAATTACACTTACTAGAACAATGAAACATTAGCTCACAAGAGTGAAACTGAAGACAGGACTTTCAAGGTAGCTGGCCCACAAACATGGAACTCACTTCCAGAACATAGATTTGAAGGCAGTGGTATCTTGTGCTCAAACAAAACTATTCTCTGCAACACCCGATTTTCCAAGTATTTTCTCCCTCAGAATAGCAAGAGAGGCAGTGTGGTCTAACGGATAGGGCACTGACCTAGGAGTCAAAAGAAATGGGTATATCCAACTCTGATGCTAATCTGCAGGGCCATCTATACCATACACAAAATACACAGCTGCAAAGGGCACCAGGAAATTTGGGGCAACATTTCCTGGTGCCCTGCACAGCTGTGTTCTGCTCCAGACTGTACCCCACCCCACCCCCAATCCACTCCTTCCCCAAAGTCCCTGTCCTGTTCCAGCCCAGCCCAGCCCTGCCCCCTATTCCCCTGCATGCACCAGTGGCGGGAAGTGCAGCAACCCAGCCCCAGCCCCACTGGTGAGTGGTAGGTGGTGGTTCCCCTCTACTGCCCAAGCCCGTCCAACCCCGCCAGGAAGGCCTGGGCCAGGCCCTCATCCCCTGTAGCAGGGGGACTGCATAGGGCCTCAGTATAGCTAGGGACGGCCCAGCTAACCTGCTGTGTAATCTTGAGCAAGTCACTTGGCTGCTCCCCATCTATTTCCCCTTGTGAAGATGTGCACTACAGGAACTCCTCACTTAATGGTGTAGTTATGTTCCTGAAAAATGTGACTTTAAGTGAAGCAATATTATGCTAATCCAATTTTCCCATAAGAATTAATGTAAATGAGAGGGTTAGGTTCCAGGGAAATTTTTTTCACCAGACAAAAGACATTATGTCTGAACATGCAGTAACTTCAGGTTGGTAAACTATTTTATTTCATACTTCTTTCTTAAGAACTGCCTGTCTTCCTTCTGGACTATTCTTGAATTCTCAAGTTTGAGCAAAAAATATATAGTTGTTACTTTATGATACTATTGTTTCAGATGCAGTTGTGATAAAAAATAAATAGCTGAAATAGGCTGACCTTCCTTTTACAATTTTACCTTAAAATACTACTGAGTGTCAATGAATAATACTAAATGAGCAGTATGGTAATAATAATTAAATAACTGCATTGACTTATTTTGTTTACGAGACTCAGTCCTCAACATACAGGATTCTGAAGACTATCCACCTTCAAGATGACTGTCATTTTCTATAGTTTCAGGGTTATCTGCCAATGAAAGTGTTTCAGTCATACCATGCATGTCACATAGCAAAAAAAAAAAAAAAACACAACTCCAGAAACAACCACAGATAAGAACCTGCAGATTACAAAAAAGAGGTAACTGATGAAAAACCTGCCCGGTTTTGCTTATACAACACACTCTTCTTTCCATATGATTAAGAACCCACACTTCATTAACATGGTTCAGTCATTAAGACCAAGATACAGTCCACTCAACAGAGCAGATGTTGCAGGCAAATTGCTGGACAAAGTGTATGAAAGAGAAATTTAGCAGCGTGCAAAAGGTCTGGAGGGTGAAATTGTTAACCTGAGTCTCGATGGGTGGAGCAATATACACAATGATCCTGTTCTATGTGCTTGTGTGACAACAGAAGATTGTTTAAGATTAGCAACCGTGTTAGTCTGTATCCGTAAAGAAAACAAGGAATACTTGTGGCACCTTAGAGACTAACATGAAAGCTTATGCTGAAATAAACTGGTTAGTAAGCTTTCATGTTAGTCTCTAAGGTGGCACAAGTATTGCTCATTTTCTTAACAGAAGAAGGGAATGTCTTCCTTACAGAAACAGTCGATATGTCAGGAAATGCACATACAGCAGAATACTTATAAGTAGCAGCAGTAAAAGCTAAAAGAAACGGAAAACAAATTCAAATGTCTAGTATGCAGCATGGTCACAGTGAATGCTGCAAATGAATCCAAGATGAAAAGCAATTATTTAGAAGAGTCCTGAGCTAATAACATATGGTTGCAGTGCTCATTTGATGCACCTCCTAGCCAAAGACTTCAGTGTTCCAGAAATAAAGGCTAATGTTGTTGAAATTGCAAAATACTTCTGTTAGGGTTTCTATTTCCCCACTCTGAACTCTAGGGTAAAGATGTGGGGACCCCGCATGAAAGATAAATCACCCCCCAAGCTTATTTTACCAGCTTAGGTTAAATCTTTTCCCCCAAAACCCAAACTTCTCCAGTTGGGGCTTGGAAATTGCTGCCACTACCAAAATGAGTCCCCAAAACTATGGGGTGGGACACATTGGAACCCCGATAGTAACACACACACACACCCTTTTTACCTGGGAGAGATTCGAGAACACAAACCCTCACTAGCTGTGAGACGAGCCTGATCCAAACTAGGATCACTCCAATGGAATTAACAGACAGTTCTTACACAAGAAAAAGTTTTAATAGAAGAAGAGAGAAAAGCATAACTCCTTACACAGAAATTTATAGATACTAACCTTCTAGCATTACTCCCCTCATGGAGCCCCCCCTCCCCCCTTTGGAAGTTCTCTCCCTGCTAGCTTAACAGTTTAAGGACACCGTGGATAGATTACAAAGTGACACAATTCAAGAATACACTTACCGCCACTTGTTTTCTTAGCAGGTTATTGAAATGATGAATAGAACATAGATATGATTCTCCCCATAGCCGGGGGATGCAGACAGGCAGGCAGTAGCCCGAGAGAAAAAACAGACAGACAAACCCCGGGAACAAAGTGAAACTAAAACCTTTGTCTGCTAGGTATTAGCAGCTCTGATATGTCATTCCCTCTCCTGTTTCAGGTTTAACCCTTCACAGGTAAAACAGTAATTCTAAGGCACGTCATACTTATGACAACTTCCATAACAACCACTTTGTAGCAGCTGCTCTGAAAAAAGTGGGAGGAACCAAGCTAACTCTCCCACAAGACATGAGATGGAACTCAGTAGTGGACTGTTTTGAGTGCTGTATCAAGAACTGGCCTAGTCTGATGACAGTTCATGAACAAATTCTTGAAAAAAATACATGGAACTGTCACAGCCTAAGTTCTCAACATTGGGTTTAAGAAAAATGTAAAACACATGCTGAGTACCCTGAAGCCTATTTCTTTAGCCTTGAACAAACTGCAGGGAGATAGCTGTTTTATTGCTGATACTGTTGAAATTCGGAAAGAACTGAGTGAGATCTTAGAAATACAAGCACTATCTCCAGCTCATTTTCTCACGACTATTCTCAATACTCAGTACCAGGGTCAAACCTTAACTGCTGAAGAAAAGCAGTTGGCTCTGACATGGACATCCAGCAATCATCATCCCTCCATAATGCCAACTGTAATAAACTTCAGAGCTAAGGGTGAACCATTCAATAAATATACCGTATTTTTCGCCCTATAAGACGCACTTTTTCTTCCCCAAAACGGGGGGGAAAAAGTTGGTTCGTCTTATAGGGCGAATGCAAAAAAAAAAAAAAAAAAAAAAAAAAAAAAGCGCCTCGCTCTCCCGTCCCCGCCGCGCGGGCGGGCTGCCGAGGTTCCCCCCTCCCCGCCGCGGGCGGGCTGCCGGGGTTCCCCCCTCCCCGCCGGACCAAAAAAAAAAAAAAAAAAAGCGCCGACTCGCTCTCCCGTCCCCGCCGCGCGGGCGGGCTGCCGGGAGCGTCCCGGTTCCCCCCTCCCCGCCGCGGGCGCAGCCCGCCCGCGGCGGGGAGGGGGGAACCGGGACGCTCCCGGCAGCCCGCCCGCGCGGCGGGGACGGGAGAGCGAGTCGGCGCTTTTTTTTTTTTTTTTTTGGTCCGGCGGGGAGGGGGGAACCCCGGCAGCCCGCCCGCGGCGGGGAGGGGGGAACCTCGGCAGCCCGCCCGCGCGGCGGGGACGGGAGAGCGAGGCGCTTTTTTTTTTTTTTTTTTTTTTTTCCGGATTTTTTATTTAAAAATGAGGGGGCGTCTTATAGGACGGAGCGTCCTATAAGACGAAAAATACGGTATGTTTGCTGATGATGTTTTAAAGAAAGTCACACTAGCAAACTGGTGGAAGTCACTTAAGCATTTGGATTCAGAGACTGCTAAGTGATAATCTCACTTTTAACAGCAATAGCTTCTTTTGCCGGTATAGAAAGAATATTTTCTCCCTTTGGATTAATTCATTCCAAACTGAGAAATCATTTGGGACCTAAAAAAGCAAGAAAGCTTGTTTTTCTTTTCCAGATTATGAACAAACAGGAAAATGAAGGTGAAGATGACTGAGTTAGCTGCAGAAGCCAATATTTTAAGTTTCTCATAGTTGATTTAATGATTTTTATATTTCATTTAACTATTTTCGTTAAAAACAATTTTAACAAAAACAAACCTGATTTTAAAAACTTGAATGTTAAACTAAATTCAAAAATGTATATACTTGTTTTGTTAAAATATTATAGGTTTGCTGTTGAAGAAAAAAATTCCAGAATACATAACATTGTTGTTTTAGTTAAAAAGCAATTTAAATGCCTGTTTGGTGATGTTTTCCTCCCAATACAGCATGGCAAGAAAATCCTCCAAATATTAATGATTAACCTACTTAATTGGTAGTTCACCTCCCCATGACTTCAGAAATATCTGCTTCAATTACCTTTGGTAAATGAAATAACCAATCATTCATTTTCTGATAAAACTGTAAAGCTAATCTGAAAAGTTTTCAAAATAAATCACTTTAAAAATGTATAGTGTGTACCTTCTAAAAATGAAACCTAAATCTATCTCTAAGTTGTGAAAAATATCTATTAAGGTTATAACAACCACCAAAAATGCACTTTTATGAAGAAATCCATGATTAAAATAGTCTTCTTGACTAGCCTGATTTAAATAATGATTTAAATCAAATCCAACTCTGACACCTGCAGCACCATACCAAGGACTGACCACACCTTTACCCCTCCTTACTTGTTGTCTATCATGTCTAATTAAATAGTAAGTTCTTTGGGGCAGGGACAGTCTTACCTTTATTTTATTTTTTTAATTTTTTTGGTAGTGCTTATCCCAACAATGCACTGACCTCAGTTGTAGTCTCTAGGCACTACTGTAATACAACTACACAAAAACATGGTCAAATTTAAGTGAAACAAGTAGCAATTAACTACAATCATTTTCTAGACCCTGTTTGAAGCTGTGAAATTCAGAATTCATCAATTCATTGTGATAGCCTCCTTTGCCTCTTCATGCAAAGGAGTCAGTTTGTCTCACAACTAATACAGCTTGGTAATTAACTCTACTCATATGGAGGATAGCTGAGGAACATGACTTCCTCCTCTACATGCCTCCACTTTGTCTCTTCCTTCTGTGGGACTAAGCAAAGGAAATCAGTAACTATCTAGTATGGGCTGCAGATTCAGTACAAAAACCAGGAACAGGATCTGTATAAAAGTACTTTAATCCTTTTTTAGGAGAATTGGGTAGAAATCGTCATCACTTTTGGAAGGTGAACTGACAGCTAATTTCGAAATATATTTGTTGAGAGAGTGTCTTTCCCTTTCTCAGTTGCTTGAACTGGATGATGTTGAAAAATTTTCAAACCCCAACAATTTCAGGTTCAAGGCTGCCAAGTCTCTCTACGAGACCGTGTATTTTTCAAGGGATTTGGTATCTATGCATTTTTGAAGGAAGCACTATTTCGCACAGTTGTGGTTTTTCTTGCTTTTAACCAATCAGGAAGGATGCAGATCCATTTCACAGGTTGTGGCTCTAGACATTTTTCAGAGCTCTTGAGCATCAGCATGGGTGATGGAAGCAAACACAGACAGAAGTAATAGGGTGAATAGTACAGTCTAGGTTACAAAGTCCTGTGGCACCTTAAAGACTAACTATAAAGTTTTGAAGCATAAGCTTTCGTGGGCTAATACCCACTTGGTATTAGCCCACGAAAGCTTATGCTTCAAAACTTTATAGTTAGTCTTTAAGGTGCCACAGGACTTTGTAACCTCTGCTATTCCAGACTAACACGGCTATCTCTCTGATTCTAGTACAGTCTAGTAATGGAGTCATTAAGATTAAGTTCAAATTGGCATTCCATGGCTCTGTGTGAAGAGATCCACACACAAAAGCAAAGATCCTAAATATTACTCCTCAAAGGCAGAGCAAGCACTCATACACTGATCCATTATGTATATAGTGCCTTCACATAGGGGGCAAGACTTGAGGCCCTGGAGCTTAAATTCAACCATTTCTACAAGAGCAAAATCATAGCAGAACAATCAAGGCTCAGTGGAACTACCAAAAAAAAAAAAAAGTAAACATCTGGGCCAAGCATCTAAACTGCACTAACTGCGTTAACATAAACTGTAAATTAAAAGCAGTTTACTACCCACAGCTCCGAAGAAAAGGGACCAACAGACAATAGAGTACTTGCTTACACTACTGGCAGCAATAAGGAATTATGGGGCAGTTGGTGCAGTGGATCCTTATAAACTGTCATGTACAGCAGTGGTCCCCAACCCCCGGTCCGCGGACCGGTACCGGTCCGTGGAGCCTTTGCTACCGGGCCACGGCCGCGTCCCCCCCGGGCCGCGGCCGCGTCCCCCTCTGGTTTCCCTCCGTTCCCCTCCGGGCGCGTTCCCTCGGCGTTTCCCTCCGGTCGCGTTCTCCTCTGCTTCCCCATCCGGTTGCTTTCCGCCTTCCGTTCCGGTCCTGCTTCCGGCGGCTTTTCGGCGGACATACAACAGTCCGCCGCGGGGAGGTAAAAATTACATGGTGATCAATTGAATTCTGCGGTTTTACGGCGGACATACAACGGTCCGCCGCACACAGTAAAAAGTTAAATTCCGACCGGGCCGCAAGCATAGAGTCGGCCGTGTTGACCGGTCCGCGGCGAACGAAAGGTTGGGGACCACTGATGTACAGGATCTGAGGGAGAAACCCAGGGTGTGCATGCAGCTCCAGTGGAAACCATCATCCAGAGAGTTTTAAACTGACGTTTAGATCATCAGGTACCATACTGTTTTAGGAGTCTATGCATCAAGGCCAGAACACACATTCTAGAACCTGCAAAAACAACAGAGTCTTGTAGCACCTTATACTAACAGATTTTAGGGATCATGAGCTTTCGTGATGAGCTTTCATCTGATGAAGTGGGTCTTAACCCACGAAAGCTCATGATCTCTAAAATCTGTTAGTCTATAAGGTGCTACAAGACTCTCTGTCGCTTTTGCAGATCCAGACTAACACAGCTACACCTCTGATTCTAGAACCTTACACTCTTTAATGAGGATGTAACACTGCCAATTTTAAAAAAAACTAACTGAGGGAAAAGCCTATATTAAACTAAAACAGATCTATGGTTTCCTCAATTACTATGCCCATCAAGCTAAAGATGATGTCAGAGCATGCAGAAATTCCAACTCTGTCACAACTATCAGATTTTTGTAGCGTTGGCCGCAACTGCAGAGGCTGATTTTAAGGCCCCAGTCTTGTACTTATAACTGAGTGAGTGAACCCCTGTGCTCATGCAAAGCCCATTTTGATGCTCAAAGACTCTCAGTGCATGAGCGAAGAGTGAAAAAAGTTCAAACCAATAACTCAAATAGCTATAAGCAAACCGAAAGCTCCTTATTTTCTGTCCGAGAGTATAGCACCATGTTTATGGATTATCTGAAATCATATTTTAGCTATTTCTATCTGGTATATTCCCCATCATCTATACATTTTTCAACTTTATAAAAGAGCTACCTCACAGAATTTAATTAGTGTTGAATTAAGTAACAGATGACCACTAGAAATACGGTAATATGTAATTTTAAAGAGCTGACGAAAACAACATTTTTAGTACATTTTATTGGTGTTGCATAGCTGCACAGAGAACAACTTTTTCTTTCCTTACCTAAATTTAAGGAACTAGCAAAACTGAACATTTTACACGTCTAGTTTACTTAAAGTTTTTGTTTTCTATATTTTTTTCAATCTGGACAATGTAAAAAGACTATCTGGTTTCTCTTTTTAGACGCTGTCAAATGAGTTTCACTTCCTAGTTCTCCTGCACTAGTACAACTCTGCAATGTTTACATTAGCCACTGATTGGGAATACTTATTTGTTAAAAAGTTACACTGGAATGTATTTTCTGTCTGATTTTGTAAGCATGTGTTTTTAAGTGAGGTGAAACTTGTGGGTACACAAGACAAATCAGACTCCTGAAAGGGATACAATAGTCGGGAAAGTTGAGAGCCACTGGTGAAGAAAACAGAATGTCTGCACTTGCCATTTAAAGCTCAAAAAAGTCCTGTAGTTTTTGCACAAAAAAGGCAGTGTCTACACTTGCCAAAGACTTTTTGCGGTGAAACTCAGAAAGCAGAAAACCACCTCCACGAGAGGCATATAGTTCTTATCCGTGATACTTTTGCAGTGTTGTGCAAGTAGAGACATGTTCTTCCTGTTTACACAGCCTTTAGTCTCTGGACGATATCCCATAGTGCCTAGGTGATGGGGTGAAAGTAAAAATAAGTTCTTACCGGTACAGGTTGGTGCAGGCTCTGGCCCCCGGAAGGCCGAGGCCTCGGGCGGAGGGGGCGGGATTGGGGGGGGGGGGAGGGGTGTCAGAACCAGCACCAACCCAGCCCGATACTGGTAAGCACCCTCCCCCCGGGCCAGGGTAGCAGCAGCAGCCAGGGGCTCCAGAAGCAATTTAAAGGGCCCAGGGCTCGGCTGCCAATACTGTCCCTGGCCCTTTAAACCGCTGCCGCAGCCCCCAGCTGCTGCTACTACCAAAGCTCCAGCAGCAGAGCTCCAGCACCTATTTAAAGAGCCGGGGCGGTAAAAGCAGATGAACCCTAGGCCCTTTAAACAGCCCCCAGAACCCCGCAGCCGCTACCCCAGGGCTCCAGCAGCAGGGCTCTGGTGGCAATTTAAAGGACCTGGGGCTCCAGCCACTGCAGGGAGCCCCAGGCCCTTTAAATTACCACTGGGAAAGCTGGGCCGCCCCAGTACGGTGCACCAGCTCTGGCCGGTATGCCGTACCGGGGCGTACCGGCTTACTTTCACCTCTGCTAGATGACTACTCTGGCTAGGAGCTCTGATGCCAGGTCAACAGATGTCCACCCCTCCCCCTGTAAAGCCAGAGGACTTTGAAACTCCCCTTCCTGTGTTCTTGGCAAGTGCTCACTTATCTGCCCAGAGGACAATGGCTGCTCCATTGAGCAAAGGATCCCCTGCTTGGAACAATGTTGAGATATTGGAGCTGATCAGTGTTTGGGGAAAGAAAACTCTACAGGGATGCAAGGGGCCCCGCCAACATCTCCTTCCCACAAGATCTGTCCTCAAAATGGAGAGAGCTGCATTCTGGAATAGCTGCCCTCAGTGCGCTGCTCTCATTAGGGATGGCAGTGCTGCAAATGTAAACATGCTCTGACACCTGTGGAAGTAAGTGGGAACACAAACCAGCTCTTTTCTTTTACCGATTTCCTAGCACCGGTGAAACTGACAGTGCAGAAACTCTGCAAGTGTAGACATAGACCAAGTCTCACTTTTGCAACACCATTTCAGCACCACTGGTGTTGGCAGTGTTGGGAGGCCTAATGTAGTTGGAACTGAGACTTACTTTAAGGCTAAGGGTATTTCTACGCTACAGAGCTGCACCTGTGCCGTTGTAGTACAGATACTTCCTACATCAACAGAAGGGGTATTTTTGTCCATGTATATAATCCACCTAAGAGGCAGTCAGTAGGTCAACAGAAGAATTCCTCTGTTGACATAGCTGCATCTACAGCCATGGTTAGGTCAATTTAACTATGTTGCCCTGGGCACAAAGTTTTTCACTGACTGGGTGCTGCAGCTGTCAATCTAATTTTCAGGTGTAAACAAGGCCTAAGTTGTTGACCCTTTAAAGAGTCACATGTCATTAGACCAATTGCACATGGCAAGCAGTATCTGTAGCTTCATTTCCTGGGACTGTTATTTTGCATTGGAGGATCAGGGAAGGAAACTGAAGGGATAACTAGAAAATTATAACAAGCAGCTCCTAAGGCAAAAGGAAGCCATTCATGATCCCAGCTCCCTAACCCAATCCTAAATTCCTATTTACTTGCTCTTCACTAAAGCTCTAGCACAATTGTAACAGCTTATTTCCCTTTCCTGCTACCAACCCCACATCCTACCCATCACATGGGCCACACACTCTTCTCCTCCCGGCCCATCCTCACTCCCTTTTTCCTCGAGCCTTCCCACACCCACCAACCTCAGCCCCACCAGCCCTGTCCTACCCCCACCAACCTCATTCGCCACCCCCTTGAGCCCCAGCTAACCTAAACCCTCCACCAGTGTCCCCCATATCCACCCTCCTCACCCGCACCAATCTCACTTGACTCACCCTCACCCCCTTGACATCCCACACCTCTCAGCCCCCTCCGCACCTACCATCCTCATTCCCCTCCCCCTCTCCCTCACCCCCAATCTCAGCCCCACTCTCTACACCCCACACCCACCAATCACACACCCACAAAACCTAACTCTGCAGGTCCACCCCCAGCATCGTGGTCACAAGGCCCCTCCCATGTGCCTCACACTCACCCCCATCATTGTCACCCCCACAAGACCCCTCCCACCAACTCACCCCCCCCTCCTCCTGGAGTCCCCCCCACGTACATGCCCAACATTGTGGCAACCACAATGCCCCCCCCACCCCAGCATCGTCGCCCCCTTACAAGACCCCCCCCCCAAACTCCTCCTTGTGGCTTCCAACCGCTGCACCGAAGCCAAACAGTCGCTCCCGGCCGGCCGTTCTCACCCCGCCTTTTCGGATCCGGTGTCTAGGCCGCGACGCAGGAGTCCACCCTAGAGTCTGTGCCCCCAATGCCAGCCGGCTCCCTTCACCCCCCACCCACCCTCCAGCCCCATGGACCGGCACCGCGAAGCCAATCCAGGCCCGGTTTAGCCCCCGCTGCTTTACCGCACGCACCTCGCACAAGCCAACGCAGCTGCCTTGCATCCTCATTCCATATGCATGAGCGGCGCTCAGTGATTGGCCGGCGAGGGGTGGCGCGCGAGGGGCTGGCTCTGTAACGTTGTAAACGGCTGCCACGCAGGGGAGGAGAGCGCGCGAGCTGCACCGGGGTTACTACAGGACATTCGCTGCCGGGGTCGAGCGCTGTAGCGCGCCCAGCAGCCGACGGGAGAAGTTCCAGAGTCGGGGCTGGGGCGGCAAATAGGAAGATGGGGGCGGGGCTGCGAGTGCGAGTAACGGATTTTCACGGACAATGTGCTACGAGCAACAATCGCCCTTCAATGCACTAATGTCCCTGGAGTGATTTATGATGCAAATATTGATTTTGTCATGAATTATGCACATATATTGCTGCACATTGTGTAAATAATTCATATGCAAACAACTATTGCCTTGCAGTCAGCCCCTCTCATTTAATGCTGTAACAGAAACCAGGGCCGGCGACAGAAATTTGGGGGCCCCCTACTCTGATCGTTTGGGCCCCCCCCCAGCCCAGCCCAGCCGCCCCCCCCCCCAGCTGACAGCAACTGGTGACAGCGCGAGCCGCCCTTCCCCCCCCCCCGCACCCTTTCTTTCTCCCCCCCCCCGGCCCTTTCTTTCTCTCCCCCCCCCCCCCCCACGCCCTTTCTCCCCCGGACCCAGCGAGGGAAGCCCTACCCTGCTGCAAAGCCTCCCCGCCCTCGCCCTTTTTGCAGGCGGTGGTGCGCCGCTGCCACCGGCCGGGCTCACTGCTCCTGCCGGGGACACACGCGCTCGTTCTGGGGAGAGCCGCGCCGCCTCCCCACCCCTTCCCCGCTGTCCAGGCCCGGCGACAAGGGGGGACGGACGACTACGGGTACTGCTGTGTACCGGACCCCGGACTTAAGGAGGGCCCCCTAAAGTCCGGGGCCCGGTACAGCTGTACCCGTAGTACCCCCGTCACCGGCCCTGACAGAAACATGTATTTATTACATAATAGGATAATCCCAAATCACTTTGTAAACTCGTATGTGAACTGCTGTAAAAACCTCAAACATTTACAAGCACTTAAACTGCCATTTTAACTAATTTAAAGGAGCAACATTTTAAATTAGGGAGATTCATTTTGTGTTTGCAGATGCTGTGCTATTTGAAAATAAGTATCAATGCAACAATGTTGCAGGCAGAACACTACAAAATGAAGCAGACTTTTTTTTAACTTCTACAATATGCATACCCTATAATATGAACATCTTATTTCAATACTTATTTTAAGAGTGGTAAGTGTGAAGTGGTAGAAAGAGAATGTCTTCACTTTCTCCGTATTTTTTTTTTCTATTGCTCCTATTAATTTTTAGTAGGGCATAGTCCACACCAAAGAGGTAAAATGATCCTGGTACCCTCATCTAGTACTCCTATCTTCTCAGAGTACAAGGACACTTTTCATCTTAGAGGAGCAGAGGAGAATGTTCCTGTTCCCTCCTGTGACTTATAGGCATCTTAACTTAGCCTGGCCTGCCTGATGGTTTCCTTCTTCTGACATACGTGATTTGTGGAGGTGTCCTTGTAATTGTATGAATCTCCTTTGGAAAGGGAGGAAAATATTGCAAGCTGAAAATAGTATATGGGAGATTTCTGATCTTATAAGCAGCATGAAGGACCCCATGCTAATACAGGTGACAGCAGCAAAAGAGCTAATATCACAATATTAGATTAAAAATTCAAGAGTTCAATAGCCGTGAAACAATAAAAAACTGTATATCTGGAAATGGAAAAAAACTAATCACCCACTTGTTCAAAGAAGGGAAAAAAATTAATCACTTCAGGAGGAGGGAGCTGAAGTGACATTCCTCTAAGGGATTCGCTTGTTTCAACAAACAGATGTCAAATTAAAGACAACATATAGGATGTGAATAAAAGGGGAGAATTCAGAGCTGTGATGAACTCTCTGGTTTGAACTTCTTTTAAATGTCACTTCAATAAGGCAAAGGACAGTTCCAGGATAAATCAACAATAACTATTTTATGTAAATACAGACAAGTCTTCACAGGATTCAGACTGCACTTAGCAAGGGAGAATGCCTCATGCATTATTATAGTTGGTGCATGGATGACAGAATGAATCCCTTTTTTCTTGTGATTACCTATGGGTGTTCTGTAAGAAGTGACATAACATAAGAATGGCCATGCTGGGTCAGACCAATGATCCACCTAGCCCAGGATCCTGTCTTCTGACTAGCGTTGCCAACCCTCCCAGATTTGCTAGGAGTCTCCCAGAATTGGGCTCTATGTTCCGGAGGCTACTGAAGCCACACCAGGAAATTTTAGGCCGCAAAAAGTCTGTCAGCACAGCGAGAGCTAAGGCAGGCTCCTTGTCTGCCCTGGCCCTGCACTCTTCCCGGAAGTGGCCAGCACATCACTGCAGCCCCTGGGAAGGTGGCTGAAGTTCTGAAGCGTCTGAAAATGACAGCTATTAGCAAACTTACTATTTGACTCACTGGATAACTGGACAATACAAATGATGGAGCATTGCTCATATATAGTCTCATAGCACTGCAAGAAAAAAAAAAGCTTAAAAATGTAACCACTTACTAAGTAAACATTTTTGAAAGCAGAGATGCCATATTTCTTGAGATTCAAAAGCAATAGCTTTCTCAATATGTACCCTAGCAAAGCAAAGACTCACTCCCAGACAACCAGCAGGAGGCGCCGTGGCAATTAACTCTTTTTTAGTCTCAGCACACCCTCCACTATTCCACTAAACTACCCTGAACACGTCCGATCCAGTCTGATCTCGGAAGCTAAGCAGGGTTGGGCCTGGCTAGTATTTGGATAGGAGATCTCCTAGGAATACCAGGTGCTGTAGGCTTAACATGGGCGTGGGGCTAGCAACTCCACCCTGTAGGGAACCAAATTGCTACTGAAATGCCAACAACAGTGGTTGGTGGCCCATACCCTGACTGGGGGGTGATGGGCAGAGAGAGAGAGACACCCTCCACTGGCCTGAGTCCTGCCTGCCTCAGGCCCCATGTGCCTCTCAGATGCCCTTTACCCTGGGGTTCTGCTCCAGCAGTACCTCCTCACTCTAGGTCTTCCCTTTCAGGGCAACCCCAGCCCTCTATCCCCACCTCACCTCAGTGGCTATTACCAGTCATCACCTAACCCCACAATTCACTGGGGAAAACTGAACTCTAATGGCCACTCATCATTGGCAAGGGGGATTGGGTCAGATGCCTCTGCTGAACCCCAGGCTGTACCTCTGCAACTCCAGGACCTGCTTTGGCCTTTAACAAAGCCTGCAGCCTGGGGGGTTACCAGGCTGGAGCTCCCCAACTCCTCTTGCCTTTCCCCAGCACTGCTCTGCTCCTGGTACCCTGAGCTCCCAGGCAGTCAGATCCTTCTCTCTCCACAGCTAGAGAGAGAGCCTGTCACTCCTGGCCTCCAGCCCTCTTATTAGGGCCAGCTGGGCCCTAATTGAGCTGGCCATACCTGTGGTTAGCTACTCAGTCAGATTCTCCAGCTGTTCTCACTCCTCTTATTTCGGGAGCGGGGTAATCGCCCCACTACACATACATACATGCACAATCAGACTCCCATGAAGTTTTGATTTAAACAATCAACCCATTACAAAATCCCATTCTTATTCAAGGGGTCCACTACCAATAATGTCTGAAATAACTTGGCATTTTTAATTTTGCATGTCCTTTTGCAAATTGTAGGGGGCAAAGCTAATACTGAGTGGGTGGTATAAATCAATTGGGCTGAAAGAGAATGTAGACTTATGGCAGCAAGGACAAGCTGGATTCCTGAACTTATTTTTCTCCAGGAATGTTATTATCTGAGAAGAGAAACATCATGTTGTTATCTGACAGAGGAAAACATCAGGAGATTTATGACAAAGTGATCAATGGCTAAGTGCAGAATTTAACAATCACTTCGCACCAAAAAAAGAACAGTTCCATTTTGATAACATTTAAGTACTTAAAAGTTCATTAGGTTCCATAAATTCATCTCATATTCTCTAACAACAAAGATATATTGCCAGACTAATGCAAATAAATCAGAATGCCATCTGTATAACAATAGTATGATAACCTGAAGAGACTGAAATATCCACCGAGTATATACATTCTGAATAGGTTGGGGTCAACAATAAAAACCTGCAAAGCACAACATGGAATGTTGCCATATTATCAGAAATTTTGTCACCAAAGAAAATACGAGGTGGCATTAAAAATAGGATAGAAAACTGTTCTTGAACATTTTGCATGGAAGCCTCAAATAGTTACCAAACTTTATAGTTTGGATGATACCATCAAAAGCAAAAGAAGAATCATAGGCATCAAATGAACATTGACCAAAATCTGCAGAGAGAAGACAATAGTGACAGCTCTAGAGTCTAGATAAAGGCATTTCTGTTGTATGCCCACCTTGAAAATATGACTGAAATTTGTCAGGTAGAAGATGCCTTTGTATGAGGGGGTTGGGATGAAGTCCTGAATGAATGGTGAGTATTATTGTCTGTCTGATATAGTGACCAACTGGCCTGCCTTCGAGAAGGAAAGTGTTCCATTGATGGGATTGAGGATAACTAATCCTGAGTTCATCACATGCCAGAGAATTCTAGTTAGGTCTATACAATAGCTGTTGATTTGCCATTTATATGTTAGAGACGTAGCTTCTCCCAGAACACACCTAAACCCACCTATTCCTAGAGAAAAAGTGCAAAGCACTGTTTTCCATGATACAAAAAAAAAGACAGAGGTCACTCAATGAAATTAATAGGAGCACATTTAATACAAACAAGAAATACTTCTTCGCACAATGCACAATTAACCTCTGGAACTCATTGCCATGGAGTGTTGTGATGGCCAGAATTATAACTGGGATCAAAAAAGAACTAGATAAGTTCATGGAGAAGAGGTCCATCAATGGCTATTAGTCAAGATGCTCGGGGATTCAACCCCATGCTCGGAGTGACACTAAGCCTCGGACTCCCAGAAGCTGAGAGGGGAAGACAGATGGATCTCTCCAAAATTGTCCTGTTCTGTACATTGCCCCAAAGCTCTTGTACTAGCCACTGGTGGAGATGGGATATTGGGCTAGATGGACTATTGGTCTGACCCAGTATGGCAGTTTTATGTTCTTATTAGCCTGTAGCAACCTTGTTCTTTGCTGGACTTTTGACCAGATAAAAATGGCACAGTCTGGTAACAGAATTATATACAGAGATGGGGGCATACCTGTGTTTGTTATGTACAGAAAAGCTGGTTATAATTAACCAAGAAAAAACCTTTACCACTACAGTAGGGTGAAAGCTGACTAAGCTCCCAATGTTTTGCTGTGGGTTTTTCTTTACCTAACTACTTTGAGGTGTTTTCCTAAAATAAAGAGTAGTTTATATGACTTAAATCTGGAATCAAACAATCCTTGCAAAGACTTTCCAGCATAGGAGCCTAAAGTTAATCTCCTAAATAAGTAGGTTTTTTTCAACAGTGTCAATCACTGTGAAATGCTGGGTCTTCAGCACTTCTGAAAATCAGGTATCGAGGTATGAATTTAACTCTTTTGGAATTCTTGGCCTCTGTATCTTACAGCCTTATGCAGACAACCTACAGTTGTGATATATCTGCTTCTTTCCAACTTATAACAGAAAAAAAAGGTCAATTGTAAGCTTGTAATTAACCATAGTTCTCAGGAAACTTTTTTTCAAGTGAGGAGTCAACACTACACGTTTGGGAAATTCCTCTAGACATTTATTTCTAGCAGTTTAGTTAAGATTCCTCCTAAGATTTAAATTATACTAGGCTTGATGTTCATGAGCACAAACAAAATTTAGGACCTGAAGCCAAGTCAACAAGCTAAGTCACAGTGAAGGAGATAAATTAATGTATTTCCTCCGTATAGAGAGAGGGAGAAGTGGCTAACAATATAAATACTTCGGATGTGACAAGCACTAACCCACATCTAAAGCTATATTATCATATATAAAAGAGTGGAAATTGTTTATAGTGAATTATGATATTGTGAAAATTATATAGTTAAGTAGAATGAAAGTCTTGACATTTTTCAAAGCATTGGAATGTGTAAATGCAGTGCTGATGAACCTCTGATTACGGTGAAGTTGTTCCTGGGGAAAAAATTTACATCCCTGTCATGAGACAGCTATGGTCTGTTCTGTGATAGAGATAATTTTCAAGTCCCAGTCCTATTTTTTAGCTCTTTATAAACATGACTAGAAAAAAAAATTGGTTTGGCCTGAAAATTGCCACATTTCTGTGAAGGCTAAAGTGGATTTCCTATAAAGTTGGTGGAAATGGTAGAAGCCTGAATGAGCAGGTCATTAAAAATATACTCTGATTTGAAAAGTTGGCTTTGATTATTTGGTATGGAAAAGAATCAACATAAAACTAGAAATTAGTAATACTTGTTTTCTTGGATGTGCCAGGTGCAGACAGAGACAGATTAATGTTTTTGCAACAAAATTTCCAATCTTTTGTAGTTTATGTATAAGTACAAAGTGATGCCCTTCTCCCCATGCACACATCTCCCTTCTCTATATGTAGAAGCAAGTTATTATTCCTAAATTTCTCTCTTCCACCTTTCTCATCTAATTTCCTAACTTAAAAATCCCTAAAGCAGACTGAACAACAATCATTTCCCAAAACTGTCACTGGGCAGCACAACTGCTAACACCCAAAAGCCTGGAATGCCTGCCATGAAAATGCTTTAAGAAGTATGTCATAAATCCTGTTCCACAGGTTGGGTTTTTATAAGACTTGAACTGAATAACTAAAAACAATGGAAAAGGGAGAGAGCCACAAAAGTATTTTATAACCAAATTCCTTCTTGTCTCTCTACTTTACAAGGCAGGAGGCTGTTGCAGAAATGACGCTTAGGCACCAGACTTAATCCATTCGCAAATATCAGATTTTGAATCAGGATACCCACTACTGGCAAAAGATAAACCAAAAGAGTTAACCATTTCCTTGCTTTTATGGGACTACCTGCAACTTCCTATTTTCAAGCTTTTTAATATTTAAATAAATGTGTTGCTTTTGTATGGGGCTTGAAGTCCTCTATCGACAGCACTAGCAATTGAAGATTTCCTTCCACCCCATCTGCATCATTGTTGGGACTGATCCAAAGCCCATTAAAGTTAATTGAAAGACTTCAGTAGGATCTGGACCTGCCTTTGTAGAGGGATTATCTCTATCAATTAGAGGGCAATTCAGTTTCATGATCATTTATGGCTTCTCTATGGAAACAGTTTTACATGTGATATACATTTTAACAAATTTCTGAGGTGGCCTGATCCAGCTCCCACTGAAGTCAATAGAAAAATTCCCACTGGAGTTCAATGAGAGCTGGATCATACTCTAAAAGCTTTTTCAGCTAGGCACTGAGACAATTATGTTCTTCACAATCTTTGTACAGTTTGTGTAATCATCCTCCAATGAGATCTTGTACTGTATTTCATTTGATTCATTGAATCTAGACTTACTAACTGTGAGCAAGCCCAACAGCTCAGCCACAAGATATGTAGGCACCCAGTGCAACTGATTTTAAAATAGCCCTTCACGAAGAGGTGAAAACCACATAGTGCCAGAGCAACTCAGTGTGTACAACAGTTGTCTTTTAACATACCTGATGTGTCAGATTTTTCCACATAGTTTGGCTTATGTAAAGTTGCTGAAGGGCAAGATTCCCATTATAAGAGGTATGAATAGAAAGTCTGTGACTGGCTCACAAATCATTATGGTTATAAAACTTGAAATTTCATAACAGTTTAAATCCTCAAGGCTCTTTCTCTCAAAAGAAGTATGTAATGAAAAATATTGGGGAAGAATCATGAAGAGGATGATCTAAAGCCCATTCAGAATAAAGGGAGTCTAATTTAGGAGGAACAAATTATCTCCTTATCAGTTTCTTTCTTATTTTATAGATTTCCAGTATTTAGAATACTTGTAAAGCATCCCCAGAAGAAGTAGGAAGTGACTAAGACTATTATAGCCACTATAAATAAGACACATATTGCTTTCCAGAGCTGAGCTTTGCTGGAGGTTAGACTGCATGTCATCTCCCTGCCACACCACTATCTTCCTTATCTGTAATCTTCTCAAGGCTCTCCCAACCCAGACATCGCCCCGCAGGTAATGATCAGTAAACTCCAGCCCTGAAATTTCTCAAAGTTGTTTCTCTGCAATGCATATCCCCCAGCACTGTGCATTGACAGAAGCTACTAAGTTTGCTGCCTTGTTAAAGAGTCAGTGCATCACAGTTTATTATTTTAACTGGGGTAAACACACTCTCCCCTTCAAACACAGTGCTGAGTTGGTTTACTGTAAAAGTAAAACAAGTTATTAACAAAAGAACATCGATTAAGTGGCACCAAGTAAAACAGATAAAGGTAGAAATGGTTACAAGTATGAGTGAACACACATCTAAGAGTCTAAAACTTCATTTAGCAAGATACAGTCTTTGTTTAAGATGATTTCTCTCACCTACAGTCTCCTTTCCAGCTTTTAATGGCAAGCCTGACCAGGACCCAACACAGAGATCAAATTGCTTGGTTTCTTTATCTCCTGAAGGTGAAGGAGCAAGATAGTCTCTCTGTTCCTTATATTCCCAAAGGGATGTCTTTGTCTTGCAAGTCAGGAAGGCCTCCTGAGGATTCAGTCTCCTGTGTTTCTCTGAGGTGCATGAGCTATGTTAATTATCAGTCTCTCGAGTTCTGGCTCAGGACAATCTCTTCTGGTTTAGCTTGAGAACTTTGTTTACAGCTAATATGTAAATCCACATTCCTTTGTCTAGGACAGACCTATTCATCACCTTTATCTGGGCTAGGTTGTCTTGTCTTAAATATGTTCTCGTAACTTCATACAGAAGAAATTCATAACTTCACATATATTGACATGTGCAGTTTAAAATATTAATAATCAGAGTTATTAAGCTTTCATGTGATATTTCACAAGGCATCTTTTGTACAAATATTGTAATAGTGTGTAGGGAGAGAATACTGGGATGCCTAGGATCACAGACACCAAATACTCTACAAATTTTGAATAAATAAAGCATTTGTGATAAAGTCCTTTGCCTTTACCTTTGGCACTTTAAAGTAAGAACAGCCATACTGTGTCAGATCAGTGGTCTATCTGGCCCAGTATACTGCCTTCTGACAGTGTCCAATGCCAGGTGATTCAGCGGGAATGAACAGAACAGGTAATCAAGTGATCTAGCTGCCATCACCCATTACCAACTTCTGGCAAATAGAGACTAGGGACGCTCACAGCGATGCAACATCATGCTCTATACCTGGTGTTGCATCCCTGATTAAGAGCCATCCTCCATTAACTCCTCTAGTTCTCCTGCCTCCCCAACTCCTTCCCACATAAGTTCTATGTTCTACAGTTTCAGAGCAAGAATCAGGTGCCGTTAATAGATGCAGCCTGATAGTTCATTTATTCAAAACTGGACTATGAATACATTCACTAAATTGATTTTGAATATGGGACATTTCCAGAATCCTACAATTACATTTAGTTGCAGCAAACAAATCATTTTAATCACTCATCCCACATCATTGGTTTGTTACAAAAGAAAAGTTTACAGAGAACATTTGGATGTCCTTTAGACTAAAGTGATGGCAAAGCTTGTGAAAAAATACAAATAATTGTATGCTCTGAGACAGTGCTTTTGTCTGTGGCTATCAGTGTGCTTTATGAAGGAGGGTAGTTATCATTATCCCCTTTCTACAGATGGAAAACTGAAAGCTAACATTTTCTTTCCCCAGCATCCCACAGTAAATCTGTGGAAGAGCTTAGAACAGAACCCAGACCTCCAGTCCTGATTGTGTCTTCATAGACCAGGCTGATTGCTAATATATTCCCTGCAGCTACTTTATGATGGGCAAGAGCTTGTTGCATTTATTCCCATTAGGTACTTTTGTACATCAAACCACTGAAAGCACTGTTATTCTAGGGACATTGTGGGTAAGCAGTAGTAAAATAGTAAGCAGATTGTATACATGAATTTTTGGCAGTGGATACGAGTAATAAGTTAAATATTTCTTTGCTTTTATTGGTTTTCAGACTAATGTTAGCTGCATGCACATAATATGATAAATTTAATATGGTTAGTCTGTCTTCCAACAACCTCTTTTGTGCACTGATAGAATTTCTGTCCTGCTCAAATGTGAGATTACATTGCCCTGTAGTGGTTATATAATGCAGACAATACATGCCTTACTACTGTGACAAGCACGAGTGACTCCCATGTTACTCCTAGCTAATCATAGAATCATAGAATATCAGGGTTGGAAATGATCTCAACGGAACATCTAGCTCAACCCCCTGCTCAAAGCAAGATCAATCCCCAATTAAATCAAAATGGAAGGAGAGTATGTTAATAGGACTTACATTTATGTATTGATTGGAGGATATGTCCACTCATCTTGAAAACCATGTATCAGAAACAGAGACAATGGAATATTGCATTGCTAGTAACTGGGATTTTTCTCAGCCCAATAAATAAGTAACTTTAATCAAATAAATCCTAAGAGCATCCCACTGTAATAATAAAGAGATTGAAGAGGGTAAAAGGTTGAATCAAGTATGGCACACTTAAATAGGATGGTACAATTTTGAAGTCTATTTTATAAGATGTCAGAGAAAACTGCAAAATAAACATAAAACTGAATGTTTAAAGTACCAAGACAAATCGGAAGCACATAGACAAAAAATAGAGAAGCCAGATTCAAACAGAAGATGCAGAAAAGGACTAAAATGTGCAGAGAGTACTTTTGTATGATCATTATATCATTATCACCCAGTATTTGAGAAAAAGCATTAAAATTGAAGGCAGTTGTGATTTCTATGATGATAAAAGCGTTGCAACATTCTGTGTTTAGATACAGGATGGTTTGGTCTGACCCAGTATGGCTGTTCTCATGGGTATAACATATAGGTAAATGCAACTCTGTGCATAAATATCTTAATGTTCACAACTTTAAAAGTTTCATTACTGTTTTCATAGACTTCTTCACTAAGTATCCACACTTCCCAAAATTTGAGTCCTTATCTCAGCAGCTATTGGGAGTCATGTTGGTGTAGCATACCACCCGCTCTCTCTGAAGCTGCCTTCAGTTTTCCAGAATCTATAAAACAAAAAACCACAACCACAGATCTTTAGTTATTATGGATAAAAAGAAAATTTTGAAAGTCTGCCTGAGTATGCCGAGAATCAAACAATAGTTCTGAGATATGAAATGCCTGTTCATTTCAGTTGATACCATCTCAGATGCTAATGATGAAACTTTAAGAATCAACATTGTTAACAATTTCAGTGATCACCAAAATATGGAGAAAGGTGAAAAGTATCATATGAAGATCTACATAGTTTACTCTAGCTATAGCTTACTTTGGCACTACAGACTGGTGGATTTGGGAAAGCACCACCAGTTATTTTTAAACCCAGTCATGAAGGAACCAGCATAGTAGAGGGAGAATACACAATCATATTTTGAATAGCTGCACAATCAACAGAAACTAAAGTCTTACTTCATTGTCCCAAATGGATTGTTAGAAGAGTACCACTACTTTCTGGTCCAAATTCAATTGCTGGCTGAGTTTACAAGCACATGTAATGAGTAAATTCCCCTTTTCTCAAAATATTTATGAACAGACAAGAATGACATTAATATACAAAATTATTTTAGGTTTATGTATTTCTTCACTCAGCTGTTTCACAGCCCACTTCACTGGAAGTAACAATTAATCAAACAGATGGTACTTAAACCATGAAAATAGCAGTTATTTTAGAATGATAGAAACTCCAATTTACAATCTTATTTTTCCAAAGACAGACTTTGATTAAAGCTATTCTACAAACATTTGGTTAAAGCATAGCTCATCATGGTGACAGAAGTTAACCTGTACCATTTCGTGTTAGTAAAAATACTATCTGGTACTTACATATAGCATATTTCATCTTGAAGGATCCTAAAGGCCTGATCCTGCAAGGCGCTGAGTGTCCTCAAGCATCACTGAAGGGTACCTCTCACAATGTTGCCAACTCGCATGATTTTATCTTGAGTTTTGTGAGAATGGGTGTTTTTCCTAAAGCACCAGCTTCTGGAGCCATGTGAATATGAGATACTTTCTTTAAATCTGAAAAGAGATTAAGTTGCTGTGGACAAAAGCTCACAGAATCCAGAAAACATATATTTTAAAAGTCCCAATTTTTATTTTCTTGGGCTTGACTCATGAGTTTCTGAATGTTTGGGGTTGGCTCCGCTGTTCTCAGGAGACACTCTTTATTGACAAGGCCAGGGCCAGAAATCAGTTCAAACACCCAAAATGCAGTCATGATAGCTGTGGAACAACACATAACAACATTACACAAAAGTGTAGGAGAGGAAGTGAAGAATACTATATCTACTGAAAATGTCAGAAAAGTATCACTTCAACTGGCAAATTGAAAAAGAAAGCACTGTGTTGCATATCAACTGGCCTTTAAAAACATAGGCACAAAACACATGCCAGGAGAGAGAGAGGCCAAGGACTGAATAGGCATGAGGATGAAACTATGATTATAGCAAATGAGAATAACATGTAGTTATATTCCAAGAACTGGACACACCCTGGAAATTTAGTATTCAGGTATTGGTAAGGTACATTTTTTTCCCTTAAGTCATCAGCTTGCATCATATTTCAGCTGGAAGAAAGTATGGCTGTAAGATGCTTCTTCCTTCTCAATGATTTTCCAAAATAACATAGTAAATGGAGGATGGTTGAGTGATAATTTAGTTACTTAACTCCAGAGGTGAAAGTAAGCCAGTACGTCCCAGTACGGTGTATCGGCAAGAGCTGGTGTGCCATACCAGGGTGGCCTGGTTACCCAGGCAGCAATTTAAAGGGCCTGGGGCTCCCAGCAGTGGCTGGAGCCCTGGGGTAGCAGCTGTGAGGCTCTGGTGGCTATTTAAATAGTTGGGGTGATAGAAGCAGGGGAGCCCCAGGCCCTTTAAATAGCTCGCAGAGCCCCCGGCTTCCCCAGGCAGCAATTTAAAGAGCCTGGGGCTCCCAGCAGCACCTGGAACCCCAAGCCCGTTAAATTGCCACCAGAGCCCCCAGCTGCCACTGCTACCCCAGTAGGGGAGGCAGGGGAGAGACACTTACTGGCACAGGGTGGGCTGGGGCTGGCTTTAACCCCCTCCCCCCATCCCTGCCCCTTCAACCTGAGGCCCCACCCCTTGGGGGGCCAGAGCCGGCCCCAACCCCGCCCCATACCAGTAAGTCCCTATTTCTACTTTCACCCCTGCTTAACCCTTAATGTAGAGTAAATTCAGATGCCAAGGACACTAGCTGTCCTGAAGGATATCAATCAGGAGGAAGGGGCCTATTTAGATTGCAAGCTTCTACTTAGTTTGCAAACTTGTCAGGGCAGAGATCATACTTTTGTTCTCTCTACAGCACTTAGCACTGTGTGGGCCTGGTCCGTGACTAGGGCTCTTAGTCCTGCAATACAAATAATAATTCCCCTTTATCTTACAGCTGTTGAGCTTGATTTTAGTGTCTCTCACAGCAGTTTTACTCCAACATCACTCGATTGACCTCACTGGATTTACTCACTTTACACAAGTGTGAATGAACTGAAAACCAGAGCCCTTACCTTTACTCTGGGTTTCTTTACAGTCTGGTATGATAGTTGCACACCATCTTGACTGGAATTTTGTCACTATAATCTTCAGTTCTTATTAGACAGGTATTGGCCCAAATTCCTTATAATGACTGGGTTCTGCTGACTGTGGCATTATGTCTTGACAATGTTATGTAAAATCTCATGGTCTCATCCACAAGGGATGCAAGAAAGAACCTCTAAGGAACAGAGGCCTAGCTCATGTCATAGCTTTGAACAGTGCATCATCTTTCTTGGCACATGGTCTTCTTGGCTGGCTATTAGTTATTAGTTTTGCCAATCACTGATGTCATTCTACTACTTTCCACCAATAGCAAGGAACTAGAAAAGAGAGTGAAGACAACTTGCCCTATTCCCTGCACAAGCTGCTCAGGGATATTGGATTCCAGTGACTTCTCAGCACCAGGCAGCCCTAGCACCCAGTGATGGATCAAGACTAAATAGGTCCTGGATCCAATCCAGCTATAGGACTTCCTACCCCTGCACACACACAAACATACTCATGGGGGTCCTGACTTCTGCCAATACAAACTGCTTCCTGTTCCTCCAGCATTCTCAAATGGTGGGCCCACCCTTGGATCCATAGTTGTGTGTACACACACTCCTCTTCTAGCTCAAAGCCCAGATCCACAATTCCTGTTTCTTCCACTCCTGCCAGCACCTCCATTTCACCCACCAGCATGACACTTGCTGCTTCCTGCACTCTTTTCTGCTCACCTTACATCACACCCCTTCTGGCCCTTACTCCTTCTATTCTGTTTCTCCCCCTCCATTTCCCTCTCCTCTTCCACTCACATGAATTCTATTACTTCTCTCCTTCCAGCATTTGTTCTGCACCCTTCAACCTCTACAAAAAACATTCTGATGATCATAAACAATTTTATTAAATGTGGGAGGATCCAGGTGCTCTTGTAATTTTATCACAGCATTCACCTGACCTTACTCATGTAACCCTTATTCTCTTTCCCCTCCTTCTTCCCTTTGTATATCTCTATCACTCGTATTATGGGTGACCTGGACCTTGATCCTGCAACTAGATTTGCCAGTGCAGTTAAAATGAGAGTAAAGGTTCATGCTTCATTAGTCATGGCATGTCTTTACAGATCTGTGACACAGAGGCCCAATGGTGGTTCCCTGCTGTGTCAGTACCTCTTATCCTGGCTGACATATTCAGTGCACTCCAACAAACTGTTGTTGTGGCATACACCCAAAAGAGGTCTTGTAATATCATTGGAAAATGAATGATCATTAAGATTCTGACATGATGTATGCAGGATCAGTCCAAAAAGAACTTTATTTAAATGTGCTGCAAATATATTCTTTAAATGCATTCATCAAACACACCTGTTCCAAACAAGGGCATGTAGTTCTGCCTGCTTGAATGGGTTTCCAATATAAATTAGGCAAGATGTGATCAAAGACAGAGCAATAAGGATAGCACATGGGGAAAGAAGACTACCTAACAGTCTTGATGCTGATTGCAGATTGCACCCATGGGAAACCTTCCTGCCTTTTGAAGCAGAATCAGGGAACGCTGGGAAGATGTAAACGGGGAGAAAAAGCCATTTTGGCATCCTTTGCCTGAAAAGACAAAGGGACCAAGCACTGAGATCTGAGAAGGGTCCTGGCCAGTAAGTCTGGTAAGCCATGTTGGAAAGAGACTTGGTTGAAAACACTTCTTTGCACAAGAGAATTTAATTTGTTAGATCAGGTTTTATTTTAAAAAAAAAATATTATTTGCTCGTAATCCTTTCAATCTTAATTCCTTATATTTGATATAATTTAATCCAGGGTTTCTCAAACTGGGGGTCGCCGAGTGCTCCTGGGGGGGTCACGAGCACCTGCCGCCGTCAAAAAGCCACCAAATTGATTAGTTCCACATTCGGCAGCTTTTCAGTGGACATACCAAGCGCTCTCAGAAGCGCTCGGCATATCCGCCAAAAATAGCCTCTGAAAGTGGAAGTATTCAATTTGGCGGCTTTTCGGCAGACATACAAGGGTCCGCCACGCCACCAAGGAAGAGAAAAAAGGGTCGCAGTTCTCAAAAGTTTGAGAACCGCTGATTTAATCCTATGTCCTTTTGTTAAATAAACTTGTTTTCCTTTTAATATAAACCAGTCCTGTGCTCTGATTGAAGGGAAAGGTGTATTAATCCCAGTTAAGCTAACAAACTGTAATGTATTGTCTCTTTAAAGGAGCAACAAATGGACTAATTTATGAGTGGATTCCAGAAAAGGGCTGGAAACTGCTTGCAGACAATTTCAGGACTGTGTGGGTGCTGGGGTCACGCTAAAAACAGTAACTGGGTGGTGAAAACCAGTGTGTGACTTGCATGTTTGTATGCAGGCTGTTGGTGTCCAGGCTGTGAGCTACATCAGCATGGCATTTAAAGAACCCAAAGATGCAAGGCAGGTGGCAACACAATCTCTCACTGCTCTGGGCTGAAGCAAAGCATCACAACTTAAACACTTCTATTGGTGTCAAATTAATAATTCCCTTTCCCTGTCACACACACCACTTCCTTCCATTTTTACTTACACTGTGGGTTGAGATATCCCAAGTAGGCAATAAGAACTGGCCATTCATCTGCTCAACTGGAGAGCAAGCCTGCATGTGTAGGAAGTGTGATGCATTTTAAAAGCAATCGGAAGCCTGGTGCCCCATTTGTTTCATACTCATTGTGGCAAATTGCTGGCCACTATTATGATGGGTCCCGCGCTTTCTCTTGTGGGGGTTCAGGGAGCCTTTTCTTGCCCCTGAACAGGGTATTAACTTCCCCACTAGTATCCTAGAGGAGGGGGAGTGGAAAGGGAGGGACCAAGGCACACCCTCTACTCCGGGTCCCAGCCCAGGGGCCCTGAGGATAGCGGTAAACCACCTGAATTAGCTATTCCTTTCACTGGGCTACTTCCCTCTCCTACCCTTCAGCTTGTGGGGCTTCCTGCCCTCTCTCTACACAAGCCAGGTGTCTCTTTACCTAGGGTCTGGGTCTTCTTGGTTCCAAACTGCTCTCTGCTCCAACTCCTTTCAACCATCTGACTGAAGTGTGTGTGTGTGTGTGGGGGGGTGTTATATTGTGACTGGCTCCAGGTGCCTTAATTGGCTCCAGGTGTTCCAAGCAATTTCTAGAAAACTTGCTTCCCTCTATAGGGAATAAGGCTTCCCTCTAACACTCCCTTGCTGTCCACTGGCCATGCTGTATCACATCATGTTCATCAACATTAATTAGAATAATAGCCCTCCTTCATAACAGTCTTAATTATCAAGTCTAAATGACTATATCTTCTGCCCTTTAACTCTGTTATTGAATTCACCCCAGGTTGGGTGACAGATTGCTTGGGCTGAAATTAGAAGGAAGAAGGGTTACCAACTGATCCTAATTCTTTAGTTCTTGTTGACTCAGAACAGCTCTTGTTATTGGTTTTTGTTCATTCATTCAGTGGATGGTTGAGAGGATGGGATAATAGGCCTTTGATTTGTTCACAGCAATACTTTCCTGGCTCTCTCAGCCTTTTATCCAGCATTGGCAGGAGAATATTTTTCTTTGGGGATCTTGCTGTTCCTAGTGAAGGTATTGCTGCTCCCAAAGCTAGCTATTTTAAAGTCATATTTAAACAAACAGAGAACTATTAGATTAGGCTAAGGGCTGACATACTCAACATTTGCCTTCTCTGGCAGGTTCCACTATAAATGACATACTGACTACAGGCTAAATTCTGTAGTTCTTAATCAAGCAAAACTTCCATTATCTTAAGTAGTTTTGCCCAATCAAGAAACTCAGAATGTGGTCCTAGGTATGTGAACAGATGCCACAGATATTGGTCTATTCAAAGGACCGTTCCAGACCTAAATATCAAATACTGAGGGAGTGAAAGGCTCATTTTCAGACATTGTTATGCTTATTATAATTATCAACGTTTTTATTGAGGATGAATGACTCACCCCATTCTTCCTATCATCTGATTAATAACTCCCTAACTCTTTCTTTTTTCTTCTCCTCCAGTCCGTCCCTTAAGTAATAAATTTTAAAAAACAAAACAAAAATGCAATGGGACTACTGTACTTGTCCAAGTAAGTACTCACCAGTGTGAGTAAGAGCTCCACAGTCTGCCCATCTACACTGATTCCACACCTACAGACACATATTTTAAATCAGAATATGTTGCACTGGTCACCATTGTCATCACTGCAGCATGTCTATGCCAACACAGCATAGCTATAACAGGGACTATAAACCCAGTGTAGACAAAACCTGAGGTACATCAATAGGCTATTAAAATGTTATTGCATGCATGACCAAAAAGTTTACATATTGCATTTATTATGGGGTCAAATCCCAAAGTCCTTATATTTTTCTATCCTTAATTCAAGAAAACTTCCACTGAAGTCAGCAGGCCAAATGCTACACCCAGCTACACCAATGTAAGTTAATATTGTAAGTACAGGTATGGCTGTACATCTGAGACCTCTGCTGAAGTCTAGACCCATACTTTAAAGCTGGGCCTTCCTTTTTTACACCATGGGTGAAATCATCTCCCCACTGAAATCAATAAGAGTTTTGCTATTAACTTCAATGGGGCTAGGATTTATCCCCATATCCAGACACCTCCAGACTTGATGAAAGTTCAGATCCAGGGCTGACACTCCTTTCTGAATGTAAGATATCATTTACATCCAGGATAGAACTATTCAGCCTCACTGTTGCTTTATGGTCCAGAATCTAAAATTGCTGTTGCATATGATCTTGTAGAATTAGGATTGTCTATAAATTGGTGGTTTTGGATCAGAGGGGTTCATCCAAACTTTATTCTCAGTCTTTGATTTGAGTGGAAGGATCCCCAAGAAATCAAGTGAAACTCACCTAAAACTGCTGCCATTCACCTGGTTTTCAGCAAAACAATGCAGAGATTCAATTTGCCATGAAGTTAGGATTCAGATCTGCACTTTTACAGAGCTCAAATGATTGGATGGGGAGTTCCAATTCAGCCTCATCTCAAATTCTTTCTGCAAAACCATTCATTTTCCCAAATGTTATTGAGAGTGGAGCCAGGTTCAAGAACATTTTGAGGAACTTGGGCTGAATTTCAAGTTTGTAATGAAACCCAAGACCAGGGGAGTTTCAAGTTTTGTGTTTCATAGTGAAGTTTCACCCAGCTCCACTGATAATATAAGCAGAAGTGTCCTTAGGGGCATAAATTCATTCATATTTAAAAGATGCAACTAAGCCAAGATCAATGACAGTTGTTTTCATACCTTTGGCTGATTAATTTTTAATCTTAGAAATTAAACCTTCAATTTATTATTACTAATGCAGACTTGAAGATAAAACATTTTCCTGCTGCACTCAGATTATTTTAAGGTATTACTTTCAAGCAATAAACTGGGTGGAATCAACGTATCTTATAAAAACCCATAATTCAAAATCTCTAAAATTGGTTTGAGAACAGAAACTAGACCAAGAATCCATTCTTTATCATATATCAATTGGACTGTTCACGTGCATATAAAGTTGCAAAAGTCTTTGCAGGCTCAGAAGCTTAATTATACCACCCTTATAGATAATTTTCAACTGTAGATCATTACCAACATGTAAAGAGACAGCTGCAAACCTCATTTCAAGCATTAAGAGAGCCAAGAAATATGCTCCAACTTTTCTGGTTTTTTGAATTTTATAAATATGTTAAAAAGAGGAAAGTTGAAAAATTGTGCCATAGACTAAAATATCATGTTATATCCAACCCTAAGCATTCTATTTTAATATTACCACTCCAGTGTACGACATCTCAAAATGTCACATTTCTAGTGAACATACAACTGACACATAGGCCTTGTCTACACTACTGGGTAGTTGACCTAAATTACCCTACTCCAGCTATGTGAAAACAATTACAAGCCAAATCAGCAAGGAGGAAGAATTTAATCAGAAAAATGCAAAACAATGATTTTCTGATTATCAAAGAGCACTTTACTAGATACTCAATAAGCTTCAATTCTCCAATTGAGGAAGAAGGCTATGCTCATTTAAAAACCCAGCTGGTTTAAAGGGCAAGTGTTAATGTAACTATATATATAGATAAATAAAACAAATGGAAGAAAGAGAATGCTGATAGTACCTAATATAAATTAGAAGTTAGGAACTGTAAAAAATTGATATGGGAAACCAAGGGACATGATGAAATCTATGGCCAGCAGAGTTAAGGACAATAAGGAGATTTTTAAATGCATTTTAAATTAGTTTTTTTAAGTACACTGAGATACCCAATGAATGTGATATAAATACCTTGTTGCTGCTCCAGGGAGGCTGTTTCCCTGCTCTCTAGATGAGGATTAGCAGATGCACTGCCAGCAGAACAGGAATTCTGAACACACAGTTAAATCACTGCATCTTTCTGAGTGGGTTCTTTTTCAGTTTGCACTACTGCTAACATACAGTGCATGCTTGGAAAGTACAGTTTGTATTTGTAAGCAGAATGGTTGGGCTCATTCCAGAAAGTGTTAGCAAGGTTCTGTGACCCACAGCATCATTGCAAGCTGGAATGAATACCATTGCAAAACATAGTTATTTTAAGTCGTTGTGTTATTTATATGGCAAAAAATGTAGCAGAACATTATCAGCAAATTTAAAGGAAAATATGCATAGCTAACATCCACACTGTTTTCAGACACTGACCCTAATTATATAGCATAATTTTGAACTGCAAAATTCTACACAGTTAAAATACTAAGATATGCAGCACACGCAATAATTCTCTACTTCTAATGAAGAAATAGAAATGTTACAGATGTCATTGGCAGAATGTAATAATGCTTAGGATTTGTCTACACTTAGCAAATTGCAGCTGTGCCACTGTAGCACTTCAGTGTAGACGCTACCCAGGCATCTCCAATTGTAAAGACTCTATATGGGGTAAACAAGCTTTAGTTTAGGATTAGAGCTCAGAAAACATTTATAGGTTTATACATCAATATCATTTGGTGCTGGGTCTTCTGGTGCTGTACAGAGAGACAACAATATGGGAGTACTGGGAAGATTTATTCCTTCATTGTTTTGATTCAATGGGAACTGTGGGTGCTCAGCACTTATGAAGATCAGGCCCTCTGCCATCAATATACCTGTAAAACATTTACTACATTTTGAGTGCTACCTAAGTGTCTGAACCTGACAAAGAGGATACTAATTTTTGACTGGGTGCAGTTGATGTCAATTTCTCTCTCTCTTGTTATGTGGGTGTGATGTTTTAATTTCATAAGAGTTTTTGTTCTACTCCTCTTCTCACCACACTCCTCCTTTCTCTATACATTTCCTTGCATCACATCATAAAGGACATGTTGTAGTTCCAAGTGCCAAAAGTTGCTAATGCACTTATGCAAATTAATTACTGTGCCTGTTTAATCCCACATAGTGCAGATTAGTCCTGTCACATACTGTTCCAAGCCTAATTCACGTAGCAGGCAGATGTGCTATCATTCAGCCCTTTTAATTAGAGAAACCTCTGCATGCAAGAGCAGCACAGTTGCTTAGCTTGATGCTAGAGAATGCTGAATGATACCACAAATGGAAATGTGTCAAATTGAGCTACAAATCAGTATGTGGTGCACGAATACAAAAGATAGGTCAAAATATTAAGATTGTAACTGAAAGAGACAAACAGGAAATTATAAACACAGGCTTTGGACTCATGTTGTGGCTAGAAAGAACAATGAGCCATCATTCAATTTTACTGGTTGAAAACTTGTTTTCAATACTCCATAGATAGGCAGCATCTGTATGACTGTTCTGTTTCTATTGATCCAAGGAATTGCACAGTTACAGTAGGCAACATGACAGTCATGTTATCGATTTCATATTGAATCCTAAAAATACTGTATGTATTCACCTGAATGAATACACATTGTTGCATTTATTTATCCTTTCTAATGGCAAAAACTAAACAAAACAGAAGGGAAAAAATAAATATCAGCTTTAAATCTGAATTCTTATCTTTTGTCAATTTTGGTCACTACCATAAGTCTATTTAAATATAATGGAACCAGCCCTAAAACTCCCTTTGACTTTTTCTATATATAGGACCTAGTTATTCATAATCTTTTTCTAAACAAAATATTCCAAATGCACAACTGTTCTTTATAAACCAATGAGCTGCAGCATTTTAGGACTTTTTAAAATAAACTTTTCTGGTTTTGAAGTGCAAATAATTCTACGATTTTGCTGATCTTATATAAATGGCAGCTGGAACAATAATTTATCTCATAATATCTACAACCCAGCTGCTATAGAGATGGACATCTTACAAACCATGCAATAATAATTCACAGTTCTTCTCCCCTAATCTCCTGTTACTTATCAATAACTAAGCAAATATTTTCCTCTTCAGCAAATTTTTATGGTCAAGTCATAAACCACTACTAATTCAGGGTCTATAGCAAAAACGTTGATAACATTTTTTAAAACAAAGTTAATAGTAATGGTATTTAGTATTATTAGCAAATAATGCTAGTTTGGAGCCTTATTAGGTGTGAACTGAAACATGGGATAATACACTTTATGCATTATTTTTAATTTAAATATGTAATACCTTTCCCAGGCTAAATATATTATAGTTGTAGTTAGTGGAGCTGCATTCTCTTAAGATTAAAAAATATATAAAGAAGGATAAGAAAAATAATTGTATCATCTACATTGGGGGGGGGGGGTCCTGCTTTAGAAACAGCTATACCAAGTATCTGAACACGTTCGGTGCACCAGCTAATCTCTGTGTGTTAGTGATTATATTGCCCTCTAGTGCCTGGCTGTCGGGGGATTGTAAACCTTAATGCAGAGATGCTAAGAGAGATTCTCTTTTAGCACATTATAAAGATGAGTGTTGTCGCTGCCGACAGTTTTGAATTCTCTATCCTAGGATGCCTTGTTTACTCACTGGAGCATTGCTCCGGGAGTCAGGTGTCCTGAATTTTATTCCTGACTGTACCCGCACATTTCGGCAAGATATTAAACACACCCGTTCCGCAGCTGAAGGTGATCTGTAAAGAAAAAAAGGCTTTTGACTTATTTATTTAATGTATTTGTTATTGTTCTTTATAAGTATAAAGAAGGGCTAAATTGTGTTGTGGGGAGTGTTTTTGGTCCTCTCTACAAACTAGAAGGAGGTGGGGTTTTCTGATTGGTTATTACATTAGAAGTTCAGGTGTTCTTTGCCCTGGAGAACCAGTGCAATTATAACATGCCAAGAGGTGAGACTATAAATGCAGAACAAGTAGCTGGGGATTTTGAGTCTCAGTGTTCAGAATGCTTTGCATTTTGGGGGGTGGGAGGGAAGAGAAATTGTGAACACCTATTGAACTCCAGTGCCTAACAGACAAAATGAAGAAAAATTTCTCTCATACGTTCAGAAGTCTGCTCCTTAAAGTGGGAAAGCTCCCGATTCACATCTCCAGAGACTCAAGAAAATCTCCAGCTAAACCAAAGATGACCAAATTTGACACTTCCAATATAACATCTGCTCTAATGGTTCCATTTGTGCAGTACGCTCACTCTTTTGGACCTAGTGAGAGTGGCAGAACTCCCCAAGCTCTGGAGTAGAGCACAAGCCTCTCATTGACATGCTACACTGCCCTTCCACTATAGACCACTGTAAATGGTTTGCCTTCCCCCAGAGAACTTTCCAGTCAGTTCCTTCCTGGTTGCACTCATTGCAGGAATTGCATTTCATTGGTGACTGTCCCAACTCTTCTGCATATGTTCAAACTGAACTTTAATACTGCTACTGTATGAAGATGAAGTGGGTATTAGCCCACAAAGCTTATACTTCAATACTTTAGTCAGTCTTTAAGGTGCCACAGGAATCTTTGTCACTTCTACAATTCCAGACTAATACAGCTACCTCCCTGATTCTTGACTCTATGAAGAGTGTGTAAAGAACCTGAAATACTTGTTCATTATAATTAAGCTGAATATTTCCCATTACCCGACAAGCATCTATGTAATATATTGTATTTCTGTTGTGCAACCACTTAATGAGATAACTTATTATAGTATAAGGAGGAAAAGTTGAGCCTATAAAACAGGCACACCAACCCACACTGTCGCGGTTTAGGTAAGTCTGAGAACCGCTGGATTACAAGCCGTCAGTAACAGTATCTCTGATAATGTCACAGCAAACCTGGTGGCTGATCTTTGTGACTTTGTCCTCACCCACAACTATTTCAGATTTGGGGACAATTTATACCTTTAAGTCAGCAGCACTGCTATGGGTACCTGCATGGCCCCACAGTATGCCAACACTTTTATGGCTGACTTAGAAGAACGTTGCCTCAGCTCTCGTTTCCTAGTGCCTCTACTCTACTTGTGCTACATTGATGACATCATCATCTAGACCCATGGAAACAGAAGCCTTTGAGGAATTCCTCCATGATTTCAACAATTTCCATGCCACCATCAACCTCAGCCTGGATCTGTCCAGATAAGCAATCCACTTCCTGGACACTACAGTGCTAGTAAGCGATGGTCACATAAACACCACCCTCTGCCAAAAATCTACTGACCATTATACTTACCTGCATGCCTCCAGCTTCCATCCAGACCACATCACACAATCCATTTTCTACAGCCAAGCCCTAAGATACAACCACATTTTCTCCAATCCCTCAGGCAGAGACAAACACCTAAGGTGCCACAAGTACTCCTCGTTTTTGTTAAAAGTGTGTTAACTAATTCTGAATTGCTTAACTTTTCTCAGTCAATATGACAAGCATAAACTAGGTTTGTTGTATTCAATAATAAAGGAAGTATGTATGTCATTGAGGGTTGAAAATAATATTGATTTTATTACAACCGCCCGCCTCCCAACCTCCAACAAAACTACTATTGTCATCAGGGAATTTACTAGGACATCCCTTTCTCCTCTGTCTATCTTTAAGGGCTAGTCTTTATTAGAAAAGTTACACTAGTATAACTAGGCTGTTTAAGAGTGTAAAATTTTTCTGATATAGTTATACTAGTATGAGCCCCAAGTACTTTTATAAAAGGTGCCTTATAGCAGGATAGTTTATTTCCTTTTCCAAACCAGAACAACATATCTTGCTAAGCACTTTTACTTTTATAGTGGTACAACTGCATCCATACTAAGGAGATTTTGCTGTTTTAACTATGCCAATAGTGTAAACAAGCCCTAAATTCTTGAAAACTGAGAGTATCATTCTTGTTTTCTGCTATACAGTGCTGAGTACTTTGTCAGCATTAAACAAATGCATAATATCTGCACCAACAATGTGCATACTGTTTGAGAGGAAATCAGAACTATAGCTCAGCTGATGTATAGCAATATAACTGCATTTACTTAATCTGCTGATTTACACCAATGGAGGCTCTGGTCCTTTTTTTACATTTAGCACTGCTCTAAATAAACACATTATCCAGAGAGTGCTCAGCTGTTGCTTATCTATTCCCCTTTCCCCATGGTTACAGATCATTTTCAAAGATCAGAGGTAGAAGATGTATAATAATGTGGAGATCACACCAGCATACCCCCTGTGGTCATCACAGATAACTCCATGACTCAGTTTCCCCTCACTCAGGGTATAGATGAGGTCAGGCTGACCTTTCTAGTATTAAAGAGCACTCTATTTGGAGGGTCTCATTTATTTAACAGAAAAGGAAAACATAATCAAGAGCTTCAGTCAGCTACTCCACTGGAAACTCCCCAGCCTGGGTTAGTCAAATCTATTTCTTCTGCCTGTAGGCTCAGAGTACTCTGAGGCGGAATTCCCTGCCTGGAGCTTGGGTTTCTGGAGAACATTCTGCCAGACACCACTCATCTCCTGACAGCACATCACTCTTTGCTGAGTCATTCCCCAGGAAGTCCCACACCCAGTTCATTCCCCGAGGCAGCTCCAGTATCTTAGCTAAAAGCACAATATCCTTGAGCCTGTTCCTTCTCTCTATGAGCCACTATTGGAAATAGCTTCCCAACCAGCTTCTTTGCATTAATTAGTTGTCTGTGTCTATCTGCTCAGAAGCTTCCTCTTCGCCAAGGACAGTGTAGTGGGGCACTGCAGAAAGGGCTTAAAACAGCCCAAGAAAGGATTGTGGCTGGGAGCAAGCAAACTCCAGCCTGATTGGGCTGAGCAGCCACAGCTGTGGCTGGCTCCATTAAGACCCAGCTGGCCTGATAAAAGGGCTCTGTTTGCAGAAAAAGACAGGCCTGGCTGCTGAGAGCTTGAGCAAGGTACCTAGATTGGTGCAGGGTTGCAGCAAGGCAGGAGGAGCTGGGGAAGCTCCAGCCTAGAAACCCCCAGGCTACAGGGCCTAGGGGAAGGCCTAGCAAGGGGTTCTGGAGTTGCAGGGGGCAGCCCACGGCTTTAGAGGCAGCAGGCCAACCCCCCTTGCCAGTGATGAGTGGCAATGATACTGCAGCCAGCCCCAGTGAATGGGGGCAAGTGGTGACTGGCAGTTGCCTAGACTGAGGCAAGGTGGGGATAGAGGGTGAGGGTTCCCCAGGGAGGGGAGACCCTAGTACCTGTGGGGGTACTGCAGGGGTGCAGCACCCTCAGTAAGAGGGCACCGGGGTCCAGGAGGGACACTGGGCCAGAGCAGCAAGCGGGACATCGGCCTACAGAGGGCACTCCAGATGCTGGTGAGCTAATTCCTGGATGGACCAGCAGGAGGCGCTGCAGGGGTGAGTCGCCACCCTGCTACAGACAGACTTTCTGAACTCTCATCAGCCTGTATTAGGCTCAGGTGCTCCTTACCTAATTAACTGCTGCCCAACTACTTAGCCACCTACCTATCCACAGGTGGATCTGGATTGGCTCATACTCTTTAGCAGAACTGTTACAGGGAGGCTGGTACCTGGAGCTCTTAGGGAGTAGCCCCTTCCCAACCCCATTGACAAAGTAGAAGGAAGAATGTAATGGTATGGAGGGCACAAGAAAAGAGCAACCAGATACGATCTTGCCCTATTAGAGCATGTTGCTCCGGACTACTCTGGGGCTAATACCACCTTAGGCTTAGTGGGAAGTGGTAGATAGATACTCATTATTCAGCTTGCCAGAACGCAGTGGCTGTGCAAAAGCAGCAGTCAGGCTATTTGCAGCTTGCAAGTGTAAAGTCAGAGCAAGGTGAGGTATGGCTCTGCCTTCATAAGTAGTGCCTCAGAAGATGGTGCCCAGAACAGCTGGCTAGGGACACATGTGGCAGGCAACCACCTGCCACTCTGCCTTTGTGTTAGAAAGTACTAGAAAGTGGGGCTTGCAAGGCCAAGAGGGATACTTCATGATCATTCTGAGGGGATTCACGAAGTAGAAGTAGCAGTATCCCTTGTACCCTAGAAAGCCTATAGATTAAAAAGACAATATTTTAAAGGGTAGTTTAGAGGAATTAGAGGGAGTTGAGGCCTAAAATCCCAAAATAGGGATTGGAAAAATGAAGAGTGAATCCTGCCCAGTCAACAAGTAAGGTTCTAGCTGATGAATATGCAGCATAGTTTGTATGTTATCTAGAACAAAAAGACGTCATTATACACTGCAAATGGCTTCTAGTGTCGCTTATCAATTAGGTCCCACAACAGAAAGTGTTTCTTCAGACTGATTGTGTTAGTCTCCCTTTGCAGAAGGAAGTTAGACTATAAAGCAGTATAAAGAGAGGAAGTTTCCAACCAAAAGAAAAAGCAAGTAATTTAAGATGGTTGAAGGAGATATACTGGAAGCAGCTCACTAAAGAAGGAGGAACTTCCCCCTATAGAGGAGTTAAGGTTCAAAACATGAAAAGGGCTAAAGAGTCAGTTTACTTATTTAGCCTTACAAGCTGCAGTTAGTCTGTCCCATGGCCCCTTTAAGCAGAAGCAGCAGCACATCCTTCCCTGTCATCCAGTCTGTCCCTCCTAGCTTTGTTTTCTATTTCTGAGGCAATGGAAACACCCTTTCTTAGGCTCTGATTATGAAGACCTGCACCTAGACCTAGAGTATGGCAAAGAACTTCCATGACTGTCTGGAAAAATAGCCTCTGAGTTTAGATGCCTCCATTTCCGAGGGTAGATTTTTTCAAGTACTCATTGCTCTCTCAATTGATGCCAGATTTCTCAGCACCTGGAAGCTCCCGTTGTGAGGACACTTATGATCAGATGTTCCAAAGAACATGGTGCCCAAGTGCTTTTTTGAAAATCTGATTTTGGAATGGGAGTTGAGCTCTTTTGAAAAATCTGGCTCCAGAACCTAGCCCTGAGCTTTTTGGAAAATCTGGTCTCTACATCATAATTTCCCTAAATTCTGAGCACCCAAAGCAGCCATTGAGTTCAGGTGGAGTTTTTGAGGGCTCACTTTGAAAACATTTGGACCTTAATCTTTCTGCCTCTGTTCATATGTCAATTTACCTCACAGGGGATTTAAGGATGAGTTGGTGTGAAAAGTGTTATGTAAATACTAAATTCATGCTCTTTAAAGGAGGAGTGAGTAGCTGCCTTAAACAAATGAATATATTACATATTTTTTCCTTGCCTTCCTCTTCCTTGTTCTTTTAAATGACTTCAATGTAAACTAAATTGTGTAAAAATAAATACGAGCTTGATTGAGGTTCAGATTTCATCTGCAAACTTAACAAGTGAAATGGTGACATGGTGTAGTGGAGAGAGCAGAAGCTCTACCACTTGCTGTGGCAATAGGCAAGTCACTTTACTTTTCTGTATCTTGGATTCCCCAGCTGTAAAAAGTTCTGAAGAAGGCTACAAAACATGAAAGTGCTTTGGCCTACATTTTCCAAGTTAGGAGCTTCAATACCTTGGAGGATCTGGACCTTTTGGGATCTATGGATAAGAAGCATAGTATAAGTGTTAGATTAAAACTTAATGATATTTCAGAAAGAAACATTTAAATGTAAACAATGAGAGATTCTTAATAGAGGCTGTGGTGGAACATAACATTCTGCCCTGTTCAGTAGTCAAAAAGCGGTGAGATTCTTTTAAAGGTTACATGCTGAATATATATCTATTTCCTGGGTTGAACTATTATCATACAAAGTTTAGTTACTCCAGATGAACTCAAGATCTTTAGGTTTTAGATAATGAAATATGCTTGCAAAATATTCATGTTGACTTGACTGGCAAAAGAATTCCCATTTAAATCTCCCAATCCTCACCCTCAATCACTGTCTAGCAGGTAACACCTGTAATACTACTTTTCATAGCTGCTTGTACTTTCTTAAGTAAACAGAATCAAGGCCAGAACTTGTGAAAGCCATAAGAGATCCCAGCTTCATGTGATATTTAATATGTACTATAGCAGAGTCCCAATACAAATCGGACTTCATATGAGATTTAGAGGCTCCTAAATCTATAGCATCCAAAGGCCTTTTATTATCTTAACCCAGCCTTGAAGTAAAATGCACAGCATGTTCTGCCTTAAACATATACACAGACACATGCGACTCACATTGGCAGCTGGCACTGCCAAGTCTGTTTAGCAGATAAATGCCCAAGAAGGTGTTACATATATCACAAAGACAAGATTTAACATCACTAAATGTGGCAATGAGAAAAAGAAAACAGGCTAAATAGTGAACACCCAGGCACATTTTGTACACTAGGTCATAGAAAAGTTAAAGCAAAGGCAAGCTGCTGTGGGTTTTTACACTGCCAGAGACATAACTCACCGAAATAAAAAAAGGACTCCCTGTACTCTTAGTCTCGACAGTTTCTAGGACAAAAACAGGTTTGCAAACCCTCATAAAGTTAAGGCCATGCTATTTGTTAAAGGTAGAGATGACATTTTTTGATTGACGGTGTGGTGTTGTTAACTATGGATTACTGCATACCCCTTCATGCTCTTCTGTTCCGTATCATAACATAATGGCCAGACACCTATTTACACAGTATTAGAATTGAGAGTTGAAGTTTACACAGGATTTTATGTACCTAGGATTACCAGCCATCCAAGATTGTCCGGGAGTCTCCAGGAATTAAAGATTAATCTTTAAAGATTGTCATGTGATAAAACCTGCAGGAATATGTCCAACAAAAATTGACAACCTTATATGTACCAGCAGACAGGATTTCATTGCCTTACCCCAGTGGTCCTCAATTTTTTTACCTCATGCCCTTCCCCCGCCCCTGTTGCCCTTATCTGCCCCATCTAGGAAGAGGGGGGATGTGGACAAGATAAGAGGGCTGAGGCTGGGGCCACAGCTGGGGTGGGGAGAGCAGAGTCTTGGCTGTGGACCAAGGCTACCAGCTAGAGCCCTTGGTGTGGGCCCAGCAACCAGGGCCAGGAGTGGAAGTGGGTGGTGCTCCCTCTCTATTCTACATGGGGGCTGCCCCGGGCCTCAGCCATGTTCCCCCCCTCCCCCAAATTTCTTCCACCCCCTCCTGGTGGGGCTGCCCCATAGTTTCAGGGCCTCTGCCTTACCCTGAGACTTCAAGAAAATGGTACCAGAGGATGAGAAAATAAATGATATCATCATACAGACACAGACCCACAATTTCCAGTTCTCTTCTCCCAAAGTCTCTTGAATTAGTTAGCTGCAATGATAAGAAATGAAAGTTGATTAAGAGGTGCCATCTAGGGGAACTGGAGTGATAATGAAAGAAAGCAAATTTTGTCCCAGTGTTTGCGTAGAATAATGCTCTTATGTGATACTAACCAAGGTCCCCTTGCTCCTTTACAATCAATTGTGTGTGCTAACCCAGTTCTCTTTCACGTCCATTGCCAACTGTACAATGTGTTCAGTCACAACCTGTCACTCCAATCCTCCCTCCCTTTCAGCTGCAAACACCTGCTATTCCCAGTCATTCATGTAGAACGTGTCATGCTCAGGGTGAACACACAAAATCATTTAATGGGGCTGCTGTCCAAAACCTAAACATTTTCAAGACTCAGTCTCACAGGGCCTGAATCTGACCTCATTTACTCTTGTGTAGCTCTCTGGGCTTCAGCAAAGCTTCTGCTAGTTTACACCAGAGTTAATGAATCCAAATCAACCCCCCAGGATTCAGGATCATGCTGAAAGCAACAGGAACTTAAGAACTAAATACAGTGAGTTACAGCTTGACAACAAGCACATGCCGTAGCTTCCCCAGTCAGTCTGCAGTACCATTTTAGCAGCTTAGTCCACTCTGAGGTGTTTTATATCATATGTATATGATATAAAAGTATGATAGTACAGAAGAACAAGCCATGCTTCATAGCTTCCCCAGGCAGCTCCAGCATTCTCCTAATCGGCCCCCAATCTCCTCCTTTACACACCCCTGTTATTTTTCTAGCTGTCTACATACTTGAGGTTGATCCCTTAGTGCTTCAGTCCATTTTTTACTTACCTTGCTGATTCTGTCCTTTCATTTCCCACTTTGTCATTGTCTTGGGACTCTCAGAGGTGTGACGTACAGATCTACCTGGGCTACCTTTGGTCTAGTTAGCTCAAGTAAAAAGAGCAGTAAAACCACAGCAGGCGGGTGGCAGCACAGACTGTACAAGCCCACCTCAGACCCTGCATATGTATATGAGCAGCTACCCTGCGGTTGTTACTCAAACTAGTTTAAGTATGCATATGCATGCTGCAATCACATCCCTGGTTGCAGACACACCCTCAGTTGTCCACAATGCGGTATATTTCTACTACACAAACATATCTTGACATCATGGGAATCTCCAAACAAATGCTGCCCTATGTAATATGCTAATAATTACATACTCTCTCTTTCCTGACTGCTGTTGAATGTACCATCTGCTCCTCCATTTGCTCTGGGTCTCTCTCAGACAATCACCTGCTACATTACATAACATAATGGATGTGTAGAATACAGATCCAGGAACTTCATTAAAACTTGGATTGTAACAAACTGAACAAATTCCAAATTGGGTAACTAAATTCAGTTAACCTAGTATTTTGATCAAACTGGTTTTCTTCTTCAATGCCAACCCTAAACTGTTGTTTCATGTAATTATTAAAAACTTACATTGTACCCTAGAGAGGGATGCATTTCAGTGATGAAAATAATATTCCCAGTGTATTAGCTTATAAAGCCCTTTGGAGATTTTTTTAGGAAGAAAGGTGAAACATAAATGTAAGCTATTGTAAAACTGTAAGTGTATCATTTTTAAGACCTTTTTTAAAAAAACTAAATCTGCTTCTTGTAGAGCTTTCCTAATAGTTTTACAAACTTTTTTTTTACCTGGGGTATCTCAGTCTTTTTCTGGATCTAGACTACTGCTCTAGACTGAAAAAGAACACTAAAATGGTACACAGAGGTTCTGCGTTCATTGTCATTTAATTAATCCTGATCAGTTTTGCTCAATTTACTATTAAAAATATGTTTCTTTTAGCTGCCAGGCCAGCTAATTCAATCTGGACACAGAAAGTCAAGCTAGATTCTTTCTCTCATTTCCCCACACAAGTTGGCAAGTCAAATTAGGCCTTCAGTTGCAGCTGTGTAACGCACCCCCCCCCCCCTTCAAATCAAGCTCTCAATTATACCTGCGCAATCTATTGTTTTTCATGGGGTCATTATAACTGATTGTGTAACAGCGTTACAAGTTGGAACTTGCTAGACAGTCTGTTAATGTGCAATGAGGAATTAAATCCAACTCCCTCTGTCTTTACTGTGATGGATCTCAAGCGCTAACAGAAGTAAAAAATAGTTAAACTAGAGCTTAGTAGCTCTTATGACTTTGAATACACGCAGGGAGCCGATCCATTGAGTAAAATACTGTAAACTTGTATGTAGCTACTTTTCAGAAGAAAATGGAACATTAAAATTATTCCTCAATAGTCTAGTGAAAAAATGGCAGGGATAAAATTATATGCTGGTACCACAGCATTTTATAATGACATATGGAAGAGATTGTGGAGAATATGAAAAATGTAAAGGAGCCTAAAGGAACACACACATTAGTTTATCCCTATGATTTAAAGTAGTTTCATTTCATTTAACATTCTTCTGCTGGTGGGTGGAGAATTTCTCTGTTTCGTGCTAAAGTGGGGTCCATTTTGTAATGCTTAAGGCTAGGGTCAGGTCCAATTTGAAACTTTCCCAAAGTTCAGATCCAGTATTTGGTTAAGGGCCTTTCTTGCTGTACTAATGTACTTTACAAGATTCGTACAAATTTTTTAACTCTGGCTAAGTAACGAAGACTCTGCATTGCATCTGCTGTGTTACATATCAACTAAGGAGGAAGAAGGCTGGACAAACATCTCTGGATAAATCTGAGTAAAGCGAGGTCTCAGAGGAACAGGGCAAGAGAAAGGTATGCAGAACAACAATGAAAGAGGGTGTCTAGAAACAGGAAAAGTTAAACACTGCCTGCCTTCCCCACTTCTTGAAAATCAACAAGGACCCTTGATTGGAACATATGCTCTATGATTTCACCAGGAGATGCAGGAAATTCCTGTTAGATCAAGTAACCACTGGAAAACACAAAAAATATTCTCTGAAAGAGTTTTGCCAAAGAGTTCTGGCAGAGGACAGTCACTCATGGAGCTTAGCAAATTAAACAGAAAACTCATCACATGCTGTGTATGTAGGAGAGTGTTTGCAGCATACAGAAGATACAATTTTCCTTTGAAAAAGGTAGTTGGAGGATACTCTCATATGTCACCCAAAGATCTCTTGATGCCAGCTGACAGAGGGTATATAAGAGTTACAGGAGTCCCCTAAGTCTGGTATCTATATACTAGTCCACCAAAGAGGGGCACATAAGGCCTCTATTGAAAATCTGTGTCATAGATATATTGATCATTATATATATTTATATAATATTGATCATTAATATATATTTATATCTATCTATCTATCTATATATTGGAGATTATGGTTTTAACTTGAAGCTAAAAATCAGATCACCCAGAGGTAACATGCCTTAAGCAGGTTCCACCAGGCAGGAGATGACAGACACTTATCTTCCTGGCTGACCAATGAATATATTTTGCATATGGAGTCAAATGCTACTGAAGAAATTGCGGGAAGAAAGAAGTGACCAGGGAGGGAGAGAGCCCTGTTTGCAGATGAAGAACAAAAGACTGGTGTAGTGACCGGAAGACATTGTGACGGGCAACCACTAGGAGGTGTAGTTACAATTCTGAGTCAACTCCAGGAGAGTGCATAATGGTGGTATTAATCTGAAAATGACCTTGCTGTTATCTGTGTGTTTGGGAACAGTTCCCAGACAGTTCCCAGCTGCATGAGTGTTTACCCCGTCTGTGTGAGAACGAATGCGTGGGAAACTAAATGGGGAAACTGAGGCAGGACAGCCTGTAACCAATCAGCTTGTTGCTTGCAAATGAGACATGAGTATGTATGAGATGCAAATGTGTGAGTGTATTTAAGCCCACTCCTGTATTTGCTCGTGGGCTTTTCCCTTCCTAGCAATGGCTCCGGAGTGCTAGGTACCCCTTCTGCAGTCGCGTTGACAGACTTGAGCCCCTCAACGCCTATTCGAGGGACCAAGGCCTTCCAATAAACTCATCTACTTTCTACAACCTCGTGTGTGTGCCATGTCTTGCAAAATCCAAAGTACCTCACAACATTTTGGCGTCACGAACAGGATTTTGCTGAGACAATGCCTCTGTGGTCGAAGGTTGGGGTAGTAGGGCAGCAACCGCTGGCCCTGCAGCGTGTGCCTGGATGGCCCTCTGTGGAGCGATGGGGGCCTGTGGCATGCACAGTGGCCAGTATCCCGGAGCAGCTTGTAGCGGGTTTGCACCGAGTGAGCCGGCGGTCTGGGACAGAGCGGCGCGCTAAGGGTGAGTTGGCGTGGCTGTGTTTAATCCTGTTCCGTGTCCAGGGCAGAGAGCTCCTGAGAGTGCAGGAGCTCTTAGAGGAGATAATGCAGGAATGTTTGGCGCAGGCAGAGGCGCGGGCTGGAGCGCAGGAGGTGGTTATCTTGCAGGCGGAGAGGGTAGAGGCCCTCGCAGGCCGTTGTGAGGTACTGGTAGCTGTTGTCAGCAGACGCCGGGAAGGCAGGGGTGAAAGCCCGTTCTAGAGGCACAGGTCAGGGTGGCTACAGTAGCCTGTTGGGACCCTGGGATCTGAGAGGGGTAGTATCTGGATTTCTCCTCAAACTCGAAGAGTGAGGAGATTAATTCTCTCCCCCTCCCCCCCCCCCGTGGGGGGAGGGGAGATGTATTCCAGGTTGCATTGAGTGTTATTGGCTGGGTTGGCAGACAGCCCGGAGCTGGCAGGCAGCCCGGAGTTTGCAGCTGGCCTGGACAGTGGCCCCTCCCCTTCCCCCCGGCTTGGGGGGGGGTGGGGGAAAGCGGCGGAAAAGGGTTAAAAGTGTTTGCCTGCCAGCAGTTGATGTAGGTAGATTTTGTGTGCCAGCAGGACCACACCTGTGTTCGTACCTTGATGATGTCATGCCCTCGGGCCCTCATGGGGGAGGGCACTGAGGCACTGTACCGAGTCACGGAGGGACTCGAGGGGCAGGGCTGGGCCCTAAACCCCAAGAAGATCCAGGGGTCTGCCTGCACTATGGTGTCTCTGAGAAGCCTCTGGGTGGGGCCAGAGTGCCAGATTCCCCCGAGGGTGCAACACACCGTACAGAGTTACCGTGTCCCAAGAGGGAGCTACAAGTTTACCTGAGCCTTGTGGGTTTCTGGCATGCCTTCCTCATCCCCCACCTGGCCTTTGTGACACACCCTTTCCAAGCCTTGGTGTGCAGGGCCACCCCCTGGCAGTGGCAGGCCCACCACCTCAGGCTTTTCGATTTGACCAAGGAGGCACTGACCATATGTTTGCCTCCATGCCCCCCCCCTCGGGGGGTGGAGGGGCCTTTTGAACTGGAAGTGATTACTGTAGCTGACATGGCCTCCTGAGGCCTATGGCAGCAAGTGATCGGGCCTGCCCCTGTGACTGTCTGGACACCGATTCTCCTGGGAAGCTGGGCCCGGGCAGGGGCCACCCAGGAGCAGACAGGGGTGGCCCAGGTGGCAACCCTGTTCAAATGGAAGCACTATCAGCAGCAGCACATGCTGCTAGGCAAGGCAGCCATCTCCACACCCCATGCTCTGTTGTGGGGGCGATCACCTTTGAGCATGCTCCGGCCCTCGCAGATGAGCTACCTGAGGCTGACCCGCCAGTGTCCCCGCCTCCGGTGACGGAGGCTCCGGGGTCCGGGGCCTTGGCGGCCAGTGAGCAGCCACACATCTGGTTCATTGACGGCTCTGCCTTGTACTCCGACCATGGGGTGCGACAGTAGAGAGCTGTTGCCGATGCACCCTACACTGAAGAGACATACTGAGTTGAAGCATGGTGGGCTCAAGCCGATGGGCCGAGCTCCATGGAGCAGTGTCGGCCCTGGAGGCCTACCCCCCCCCCCCCCGGGACCTACTTGTATATGGACAGCTGAGTGGTATACTAGAAGCTGTGGCCATGGATAGCGACATGGGAGGCCAGGAACTAGCAGCTTGCGGACCGCCCCATCTGGGGTGTGGCCCTCTGCAGACAGCTGCTAGCCTACACACGAGTGGCCTCCCTGGCCTTGCGGCACGTGGCTACCCACACCAAGGCTAACACCCAGGAAGCCCACTGGAATGCAGAAGTAGATGCCATGGCAACGGGGCTGTGCCTGCCCCTGGCGGAAAGAGTACACGCAGAGGCAGGGCGCCGAAGAGCCCTAGCGGTGCAGCTGTACGGGTAAGAGAAGGGCCTTCAGCTGCCACTCTCCTGCTGTCACATTGCCCGCCTCAACTGCGCCAGGAGCACGTGCCTCATACCCATGGCCCTCCCAGGCCCGGAGAGCCACATCAGTCGGGCGACTGCACCTTGTCAAGACTGGCAGGTGGACTGCATTGGTCCCCTGCCCCCAAAGAGAAAACACCTGTATGTTCTCACTGCTGTGGACACGTATACGGACTTGTTGTTTGTGGCACCCAGTGCCTCTGTCAGCGCTGCCACTACTGTGATGGCCCTTGACCGCCTGATGCAGCGGTATGGTGCCCCGTGGTGTATCCAGAGTGACCAGGGCACCCACTTCACCGCCCAGAGTGTGCGGGATTGGGCCGCAGATGCCAACATCGAGTGGCTTTACCACCGTCCGTATTCCTCCACAGTGAGTGGTTTGATTGAGTACATGAATGGCCTGTTCAAAGACCAAATCAGGCGGTTGACACCTTCTATGACTTTGAGAGGGTGGTCTGGTGTTCTTAAGAGAGCAGTGTGGTTGTTGAATAACCGTTTTGTGGGCCCACATACTTCGTACCAACGCTTGACCCTGCAGATCTTGCCATCGGTCCGCTTGTGCATGCGGTTACAGCAGATGCCAGGGGAGCTGGACACCACGCAGAATCAGGTCCTCCTTGTTGCGCCCGAGCCCGGTGCTCTAGACGCAGGTGCAACCACACACCCCTGGCCGGCGCACACCACAGTACATTGCCGGCCACCCACCTGATTTTCCTGCCCTCCCGGATGGAGGGACTGACCTTTTACCCCCGTACTGGCACAGCAGAGATGAAACACCCGGTGCTGTGGGAACCAGACTCACACTTCCCTCCAGTGGGAGGCGGGGGTTGTTCTTTGTAATCTGTGTCCGCTCTTCCCCCCCTATTACAGGTGCAAGGCGAGGAGACGGCGACCTCGGAAGGCGTTCCCCTGGCCGGTGTCTAGTAGATCCATCCCAAGAGGGAAGCCAAGGCCAAGACCATCCCTGTTACGGGAGAAGGCCGGGCTGTGATGTTGTGAGACCAGGAGGACCGCCCCCAGACGGCCTCCTGGCACTGTCTAACCAAATGTTTTTGTGATGTTCTTGCAGTGTTTCCTGTGTCTAACAGCTGGCGGTGAGGGTATGAATGAATCGCCACGCCTTGGGCAAGTCCTGGCAGCAGACAGGCGTATGGGTGGACTGGCTTCCACCCTCCGGCAGTTGGAATCCACGTGGGCAAGCGCCAAGATGCAAACGGAGGGGCGCCCCATGGAGGCACAGGGCCGGAGTCTCCCCCTGGCCTGCATGGTCCTTGCCAAGAGTGGCAGGGCCCGGAGCCGAACGGCGTGTGAATGCAAGTACATCAGCTGCCAGACGAGATGGACACCGTGCAGGAGGGCCTGGTCCAATTGTTGAGTCCGGGCCAGGCTGTGGATGTGGGAACGACCGCACACCTCTGGCTGGCCAATGCCGGGGTGTGCTGCCGGTGGCCCGCCTTGTTTTGTGTTTGTCTTTTTGTTTGTAGAGTTAACCCTTGACTCCTTGGACGGGTACAGCAGAGATGAGATGCTGGATGAGGTGGTCTATGGGAACCAGACGGCTGCCTTCCCCCACTGGGAGGCAGAGACCGCTTTGTAATCTGTGCTTGTTCACCTCCTTTCACAGATGCAAAGCGAGGCAACAGCGATCGCGGAGGCCGCTCTTTCCCCGTGCCTGGCCAGTGTCTGATGGACTGCTCCAAGACGGAAGCAGGAGTTGTAGTCATCTAAGAAGCGATGGGGGGAGCTAGTGTTGGCTTTGAGTATTTGTGTTGTTTTGTGATTAGCTTTGTGTGTGTCTGGGTAGGGGGAGAGAGGTCAGGGGAGGCCTCAGGTGCCACTGATGCTTGTCTCCTTCACGATCCCTTTCCTTGTGTGTGTGCAGAGGAGGGAGGGGGCACCTTGGTACTCAGTGCCCCCGTTGTTTGTGTTGCCCTCTTGTTCCCTGGAGTCTCGTCAGAAGCGTGGGGAGGGATGTAGTGACCGGAAGACATTGTGACGGGCAACCACTAGGAGGTGTAGTTACGCTTCTGAGTCAACTCCAGGAGAGTGCATAATGGTGGTATTAATCTGAAAATAACCTTGCTGTTATCTGTGTGTTTGGGAACAGTTCCCAGCTGCATGAGTGTTTACCCCGTCTGTGTGAGAACGAATGCGTGGGAAACTAAATAGGGAAACTGAGGCAGGACAGCGTGTAACCAATCAGCTTGTTGCTTGCAAATGAGACATGAGTATGTATGAGATGCAAATGTGTGAGTGTATTTAAGCCCACTCCTGTATTTGCTCGTGGGCTTTTCCCTTCCTAGCAACGGCTCTGGAGTGCTAGGTACCCCTTCTGCAGTCGCGTTGACAGACTTGAGCCCCTCAATGCCTATTCGAGGGACCAAGGCCTTCCCATAAATTCATCTACTTTCTACAACCACCTGTGTGTGCCTTGTCTCGCAAAATCCAAAGTACCTCACAACAACTGATCTAATATATCTGGGGCTGCAGAGCAACACTTGGGCATCCTTAGTCAGGGGAGAGAAGCGGCCAGCAGGCTGAGCAGTACCTTATTTAACAAGGGGGCATCTTGTTAGTTGACTTTTGGCTCTAGAATGTGTGTTATGGTTTTGTTTCATAGAGAACTATGTGTTTCCATTTATCCTACTTGTTTCTTTTCAAATCTCTAGTTTTTGTTAAAATAAACTTATTCTTGTTTCCACTATGAACATATCTCAGTGCTGTGTGTTAAGCGAAGTGGTGATCCTGAAGTGAAACTGATAAGCTGCTAGGGAACAGTGGATCTGTGAATTCTGAGAGTGTCCAGTGGACCAGGAGCCAGACACACGAGGGGGACACTCAAAGGCCTTGGAGCGTATCTATGGCTAACCTGCAAAAGGACAGTGTAGCCTGCTAAGAGGAGAGTGCACCACCTTCTGGGGTGGAAGGTGCCAGCCATTAAAAAGCAGACAGCAACAATCCTGGACAGAAAGTGAAGAATAGTGGCAATTTCAACCCATAGTCTGAAACTGATGCAGCCTTCTACTTCAGTTTTGTGCAGAGAGATGTGACTTTCACCCTAAAACAATGTCTTCATTCAGATTATTCACTTCTAGACATGTTAGTGAATGCATGCTATTTTTTAAACAGGCTTCTTCCACTGCGAACACTACAGCAGACAGAAAATTAAGTGGGCTGTAGCAGCTCTGGTCATTTCTGCAGTGAAGCTACTTTCCCTTCCATTGCCATCGGATTGCGCATAAGAGAAAAGTCAGCAGAGGAAATGATTCAGCCAGCATGTGCTTATTTGTCCTAGAGACCCTTCTCACTCAGTAGCTTGTAGATGAAATGTGTTACTCAAGTGCTGAATAGCCCCATTCATTTGACTTATTTACTGTGGGGATTTTTGGCTTAATTTCATTTCATGGAAACTTGACAAGCAAGTCGTCTGGCTCACGCTACTGAGGAAGTTGTGCAAATACTCAAATTTCAATGTAAAATTTCATCAGATAATATTATTCCTTTATCTTAATGCCATACATGCCAGAGTCCTGTACCCAATAAGTAGTGAGTACCCAATAAGGAAATAATTCTGTTCTCTGTAGTAATACAGTGCCAGAGGGAGCATGTGCACAGCTAGCAGATACATAGTCTTGCCCAGATCAATAACCATAAGCTAAATCCTGGCCCTGTGATGTGTATGTGCTGGAGCCTGGATGGAACTGTGTGGCTGAATTGGGCTCCATGCCCATAGAGTGCTGCATGTATCTTGTAAAGGATGTAGACACCCCAATCTCAAGGTTACTGCATAGTGGCTCTGCACTTTTCACCCCCTTCCCAAGTGTCTGACTGCATGTGCTGAACCTCTGGGAAGTATGTGGAGGAGGATGTGTGCATGGACAGGGCCTACCTGGCTCTGCAGACTAGCTCATCATGCTCATTTTGCATAGGAGATAGGTATATACCCACCTTTGCTACTCCTGTCTAGGAGAGAACCTGTTTCTCCCTGTTTGGCCACAGGCAGTAAAACATAATATCATTAAATATACATATTTCCTCATACAGTGTGAATACATACACTTCAGAATTATATTGATCACCAGTGCGTCATTAGCTTTCAGAAAAGACCTCACTCTACACACTTTAATAATACAGTGATATGGCATACAATCATTTGATTCAATTGCTTAGCACACAACGTTCAGTCCAGTAAACCTTTGCAATATATTCTTTGGAAGCTTACCCTTCAAAGTAAAGATTATTCAAGCTGTGAGGAAGATGAGTCTGTTAGTGAAGGAAGCTCCATGCTCTTTCTTCCCCTGTTTGTGGTTGCTAAAATGCAAACTGTTCTGTTTCTTGCCATTTCCTCCCTTTGCTGTCTTGATGGTCCAGTTTACTGCTCATATGTAAACTGAGGTAAACATCCAGTTCTTTGTTTATGATAAACATGTCTAACAACTCCCCCTGACAGACTTTGTTTACACATACTTCAGTCATAATTTCAGCATATATTCATAACTCTGACCACCCACCACGTACATACATCACAGAAGGATATTAATGATCAGCAAATTATGAATTTTCAAATGATACCTCACAAGGCAGTCTGTAAACAGATAGTTACAATAATGTATACTGTGTGAATACAGGGGTGCTTAGTGCCACAGAATTATACTGGATTCTGTTGTTAACTAATCGCAGTTGATTTGATGCTGGCAGCTTCTGTATTTGTAGTCCCCCATGACAACATCCATCTTGAAAAGATTTTCTCTCTCTTCCTCCTACTGTTTTTACCCCCCGATAAATCAGACATTCCTTTTGCTGAGACTCCCTTCTGAGCCTGTCAAACAGCTCCTTAATTGTCCAGTGATACGATGTACAGTAGACTCTCGATTATCTGGGATGATCGGGAAAACCTTAATCCTGGTAAATAAAATCCCGGATAATCAAGTGTCTACTGGGGGGGGGGGGAGGGGTCCGCCAGCCTGGGGCTGGGGGGGGGGAGGGGGGAAGGATGGTGGTGGTCCCACCACCTGCTCCAGTCAGCTCCCGCTGCCAGCCTGGGTGTAGGGAACCCAGGCTGGCAGCGGGAGCTGAGACCCCGGCTAGCAGGAGCCTGCGGGGAAACCCCAAAGTGGCAGCCGGTTGAGCGCTCAACCTGCTGCCGCTTTGGGGTTTTCCCCCCAGGCTCCTGCCAGCCAGGGTCTCAGCTCCCACTGCCAGCCTGGGTCAGGCGGCAGGAGCCTGGGGAGAGAGCCCAAAGAGGCGGTGGGCTAGGCACTCAATCTGCCGCCGCTTTGGGATTTCCCCCAGGCTCCTGTCAGCCTGGGCTTCCTACACCCAGGCTGGCAGCAAGTTGAGACCCCGGCTGGCAAGGGATCCACCGGGGGAAACGCCAAAGCAGCGGCAGGCTGACTCTCAACCCGCCGCCGCTTTGGGCTCTCTCCTCAGGCTCCTGCCAGCCTGGGTGTAGGAAGCCCAGGCTAGCAGCGGGAGCTGAACCCCCCCCTCCCCCGCGGACAGGAACCTGCGGGGAAAGTCTATAGCGGCAGAGAGCTGAGAAGCGGCGGCAGCGGTCGAGCTCTCAACCCGCTGCTCCTTTCCAGTTTCCCGCAGGCTTCTGCTAGCTGGGGGGCTCAGCTCCAGCTGCCATCCTGGGCTTCCTACACCCAGGCTGGCTGCAGGCTGAGACCCCAGCTGGCAAGGGGCCAGCGGGGGAAACCCCAAAGCAACGGCAGGTTGAGCGCTCAACCCGCCGCCACTTTGTGGTTTCCCCCCGCTGGCCCCTTGCCAACCGGGGTCCTGCCTCCTGCCCCAGTCTGCTCCTGCTGTCAGCCTGGGTTCCCTGCACCCAGGCCGTCAGTGGGAGCTGAGTGGGGCAGGTGGCGGGAGCCTGGGGAAAGAGCCCAAAGCGGCAGCAGGCCTAGCACTCAACCTGCTGCCGCTTTGGGCTTTCCCCCCAGGCGCCTGCCAGCCCGGGTGTCAGCTCGCTGCCAGCCTGGGTTTCCTACACCCAGGCTGGAAGCAAGCTGAGACTCCAGCTCATAAGGGGCCAGTGGGAGAAGCCCCAAAGCAGCGGCAGGCTAAGGCTGAGCCCGCCGCCGCTTTGGGGCTTCCCCTACCGACCCGTTTAGGCATCCTGGTTAACCCGCAACCTGGTTAACCCGCACCCAGATAATCAGGAGTCTACTGTATTCCCTACTTTTGCCCACCCCCAAAGCATTGGCTCCAGAGCATGCCCGGTGGCAGACAGTCCTGGAAGCAGAAGCCTGGGCCTGGAAATCAAACTCAGGACTCATGCACAGCCAGTCAGAGCTCATGAATGAGGTCCACTCTAATTTATGTTGCTGTTGACATCAACAAGTCGGAGAACTATTTGCAGTGAGGCAAACGCTTTTCAAGGAAGAGCACAGAGCTGCAAACAAAGGCTTTCCTCCATGTGCATATAGAAAACATTTACAAATATATACATATTAATATTTTTGAAATTTAAGAAAGTAATATAATTCTCTCCACCAAATGTCATTATTTTTTGGACCCAAGCATTAGGGTACCTGAGAGTTAGACTAAGATTTTCAATAAGGGATGCCCAAAGTAAGGCTCCAATATCCATACTTAGGTACCAAATATGTGGCCTGATTTGTGGGAAAAATCTCTTTTCAATCTGTTTACACTCCAACATTGTGCTCACGATTAGACACTTACAAAACTACAAGACAGATATCACAGCATTCAGATCATGCCCAACTCCAACTTTTTTGCGGTTTCATTAGGACTTTTTGCTACAACACCACCAAAGAGACCTAAATCAGATGAACTCTGAAGTTTGTAGGCGCTTGCAGGTTTACATTTTATTAGGAAGAAATTCATGTATTCATGAAGTGTTAACGTTTCTTCTGAAGGATGAATACAACATACAGTATGGAAGTGAATGTCATTGCTCTGAGATTGTGGGAATGGAGCAGCTCACACTTTCCCAGCATCTGGACACGATAAAAAAGGATTTCCATAAAATGTTGTTGATTCGAATTGGGAAAGGCCCTACTAGATTATCCTATTTTCTTTCCAGTGCAGGCTTTTGGTGTGGTCAGGATTTTTCTTTCAAAATGTAATTAGTACAAGTCGTTCCATTTTGCTCACCACATTCAGCACACTGAGCACCCATTTTGCTCAGCACACTGTCACTGGTGGTGCAAATTATGTCTCTACAGTTAAGTCATTATGCTTTGATAGTAAGACACAGGACTAATGTAGGACTTTTACTGCTTATAACTCCATTTCAGGAGTACCCATCCAGCATTTCTTAAACGCCCAGAGCCCAGTTGTCAGTTCTGATGGAGCACTATTTGGTGCAGGGAATGTGTGCACACATGGGGGGAGGACGGATCTCTCGCTACCAGCCCTCACCACCATGAGTTGATTCCCTGATCCACAGCCAACCCCATCCAACTGACCCTCTGCTGCCCCCATTGACCCTCCCTTCCAGGTTCCCCCCAGCCTTCCTCCCCAATAGTAAACAGGTCCCCTTCTCCAAAAATTCATCCTCGCTCCATCCCCAAAATGAATGCTGCGCCACCAACCCTAGCAAACTGATCCTATGTCCCTAGCTCTCCCCAAGATAGAGAAGAGAGACAGTTTTCATCAGTTTCCTTCTGCCTCCCCTAAATTGGCCACCACTGCTCTTTAAGTTGGAGAAACATCCTGTACTAGGCATTCTCCTCCCTCATTGGGTTCAAACAGAGTTAATGGAGCACCTTTCCTTGAAGGTAGGTAGCAACTATAGCAGAGAATCCAGACCCTTCCTTCCCTCCTTGCTCCTGATCCAGGTAATGGCAGGCAACCAGTGGTGTCACATATTGAACATGTACAGTGGAGAGAAAGAGCAGCTTTTCAGCATGGTCATCACTCACCCAGAACCAACTGCTGGGGAGGAGAAAGTGGCAACCCTTATTGCCTCCCTGTGCAATGGGCCTGCCACTTTAGATGGGGAAACCGAGGCACAAGGCAGTTAAGTGGCTTGCTCAGTCAAACAGCAAGTCAGCAGCACGAATAAAATTTCAGGATCTGACTCCTGGTCACTTGCTCTAGTTGCTGGACTCCAATCTTTTTCATCACTGGAAAGAAGTATAAACTAATGTATGTGCTCTCAGGGATGTTTCAGAACTGTACTGAGCAAAATGGGGGCAGTTTTCCTTCTCTTAAAGATACCTGGCCTAAGAGCTTGGTATTCATCCTATAGAATAAAAGACTAGAGAAGTGTGTGTGAAGCCGTCATGCGCAGTAGAGACGGCTGGACGAAGGGCATGCTGGGAGTTGTAGTTCGGTGGCATACGGTGCAGGGTTTACAGGAGAAAGACGACTTCGGTTACCTCAGGTTATGGTGGAGGGGGCATGGCACTATAGGAGATATCAGTGGGGTGAGCGGGGAGCATGGCAGGGGGGCAGGGGTTACCAGAGGACGTGGGTTACTAAGGGTTCCCGGAAAGGGCGGGGGCAGTGGGACTGGGGTCGCCGGGAGGGGCGGGCGCAGGAGTTACTGGGGATTACCGGGAGGCGCAGTGGGACAGGGGTTACCAGAGGGCGCAGAGGGACCGGGGTTGCTGGGAGGACGGAGGGGCCGACGCAGGTTACTGGGAGGGACGGGCGCAGGGGTTACGGAGAACGTGGTGGGACTGGGATTACCGGAAGGCGCTGTGAGGCAGTTGTTTCCGGGAGGACGGAGGGGCCGACGCAGGTTACCGGGAGGGAAGGGAGCAGGGGTTACGGAGAACATGGTGGGACTGGGATTACCGGAAGGCGCTGTGAGGCGGGGGTTACCGGGAGCGGGTGCGGGCATTACCGGGGGGCGCAGTAGGACTGGGGTTACCGGGAGGGGCGGGCGCCAGGTTTAGCGGGGGGCGTGGAGGGATGGGAGTTACCGGCACAGGGAGCCGAAGGACTCAGGTCCTCTTCCCCAGAGCGGGAGGCAGTTCGGGCGCCGCCAGCCCCCGAGTGTCCCTCCAGGCCGGGGAGCCCCGATCCCCCCCACCGCGAGGGGCACTGCAGGCCTCACCCCTCCCCCCCGGGAAGAATCCTGGGGGATGGTGACGATGGGAGGGCGAGCAGGGAGGGGGGTGCGGGAGAAGGGACTGGATGGGGTGGCCTGGCCCGTGTACACGGGCTTTTACACTAGTATGTAATAAATCATTAGTCATGCCAAAATTGTATGATTCCTATAGGTCTCCTTGGTAAAGTAGCTCCCAAACAAACAGCTATTTACAGTACTAACCTTAAAATTACACACTCCTTGGGTAAAAGATTGCAACAAAGTTGCTGCAGTCCATGGCTTTGTCTATACGAACACTTTTCCCACGGTTGATCTAACACCAGTGCAGCTCCACCTTCTGAAACTAGGGTTGGACCACATGATGGTAAAGACACCGGTGTTCTGTCTACACTAGCATTCTCACCAGCAGAGCTGCTAAGCCACTAGTGGAAAGTAGGGTGAGCAGACAGCAAATGTGAAAAATCAGGACATGGCGTGGAGCATAATAGGAGCCTACATAAGAAAAAGACCCAAAAATCAGGACTGTCCCTATAAAATTGGGACATCTGGTCACCCTAGTGGGAAAAGTACTTACAGTTTTCAGTGCTGATGAAGCCACAGGGACCAGTCACACAGACAGGTTTGCAGGACTAGATGCTAAATGAAGAAGGATTTTTCCATGACTAAGAAGATGGGAAGGAATTCTATCAATTTAATCTAACACACACACACAGTTTTCTCATAAAAGAGTGCTTGCAAATTGAGAATTGTTTTGTTTCATCACAAGGCCATTGTCTTACATTTGCGGTTATTTAAAGATGAGTGATTCATGGTCTGGTATCCCATATTTTTCTTTGTGTTCTTCAAATAATTTACTTAGTTCTCGCAGGTATGTTTGATGCAGCTGCTCGATCTCTTCAAGAGTAGGATTCAAATTCTGTTTTACGGCAATAGGTTTCCCCACTGCAAACAACAAACAAAATAGCAATGATGTTAGCTACACTGACATCTATTTGCTGCAGATAAAAGTACTCTTCGGTATTGGCCAGATACCTAGTTTTGTTATTTTACAGGTGGATGAAATTCTGGCTCTAATGAAGTCCCCAGCAAAACTCCCTTTGACTTCAATAGGGCCAGAATTTCACCTAGCATTAAATCAGCAAACAGGAAGTCTTGATTTAAATTCAACTTAATCTTGTTTTGCATTTGTACTTTTTAGTTATTTTCCCAAGAAAAATTGATTTTCAATGGTTGGAAACCATTGCAACATGCTGACTTGCAAATAAATATAGCCTTTGCACTAAATTTGGTGCTTCTTTTTGATAGCCAGGAAGATGCACATTTATTTATATAGCTTAAGTTAAAAATCAGAACAATTGTAATTTTTTAATGTTAGAAAATGAATGATTCATTTCTCATTTACTAAATGAATAACTTTTTACTTGTGATTTGAGTTAAGCTCTATTTGGATGGAAATTCAAATTCAATTAAAAATGCACAAAACCATCATTTTAAAGTTATTTTTATACAATTAATTAAAAAAACAGCAGATGTGCTGGATACACTTATTACAGTCTGGCCCACTTGGCCTAAATTATTTGTAAAGGCTTTTGCCTTATATCCCTGCCCCCTTCCTCTCCCAATAAACAGAACAGGAAAAAGACATTAGGAAAGACAAACATTTATTTCAGACCTCATGTGCTTGAGTTTAGATGCACAGCAGCCAGTTTTTTCTGGCAGAGCAGAGTTGTAAAGAAACACTGTTACTGAATTTAACCACAAATCACACATTTTAAACATTCCCATAAGAATGACAGAAACCACTAAAGGACTTACCAACAGTGTGAATAGGTTTCCTGAAAGGCATCAAGCCAAAACTGTACTGAAATATTCCTCTAGCATGAAACAGTGGTAAAGTAAACCTCACGGTCTTCTTCAGTCTCTCCTGTAAAGTTCTGAGCCATGATCCTTTGGGGTTTGCAACTTGCTTAAACAGTTCATTTTCACCAAAAGAGAATACCGGAACCAAGTGAGCCCTGTAAACAGAATTAATAATCACAGGGCACTCAATGAAGCATGACTTGCAACTCTCATCTACAGCATGATGAGTCACGTTAATCAATGCAGGTAATTTCCTCAATGCTTATAAAATTCATCAGTATTTGCATTATGCATTCAACTCTTCACTGAAATGAAATGAAACCTTGGCAAGCCTAAGTGAAGGTTTCCAATAAAGACAGAGGAATCCTTTTTTCAGATTTTATGGCAACTGCTAAAATCTTATTTGTGACAAATAGCTGTTGGTCTGGGCCACCACAGTTTCACTGAGTTTGCTGTAGTTCCTTAGTACCTTTTATCTGAGGTGACATTTAATGGGGGATGGGTGTCTAACTCCATGTAGTGCCTGTGAAAATCCCAGTGTTGATATTTTAACATAAGAGGCTAAATTCTGTTTGCAGGGGCTTGTCTACTGTCTATTTCAGTTTAGAACTCAGCATCTCCACATCATAAGGAGTTCTTGTTTTTCTCCTCAGTGGGGATCTGTGCCTTGAAAGGGGTTATAGCACCTGCAAAAACTCTCCATATTCCACTCATCCTAAGCATCAGAGCTGCAATGGTTCTGCTGTGGTCAGGGTGAAAGGGGAAACCTCTATTGAAAGCCCTGGCTACTATAGCTGAGGTGTCAGTCTGGTAAATTTATGTGGCTGTTAGAAAGCATGGGGAACCAATACAATATTATTGTATAAAATTAAAATAAAGAGTTATCTTAAGTGTTCTCTCCAATAGCATTACAGTTCACAATTTTCTTGCACTAAAATCCTAGGCAATCGCTATGTTTCCTAAGCATTTTCATCTTACACCATGTTTGACAACCTCTCTCTATGGTGCATGGCTGTTAAAATGGCAATATTGCAGCAAGATTGCTCAAGGTGAAGAACTTGGAATGCATCAGCTGGATATGCTAATAAAAGTAATGAAAATGCATCTTCCTGAAGCAAGGATGCAGCTGTCTGGTATGTACAATGGATAGTTATGAGTTGTTTGTGTGAAACTAAGATAACTATTTATGTGGCTTCTTAGACTCTGGGATTGATAAGAAATACCATTCCCCACCCCACACCGCCGTGCCCGTTGAATGGTGTCTGCCTGGCCTAAAATTGTGAGGTGGCTTTCTCAGCAATGACAGTCCTGCATCATACAGCTGTCACTGTATCTGAAGACTCTGTAAGCAGAGTAGATTTATAGACTGCCAAGCTTTTGTTAGACCATTTACGATGATGAACAGAAAAGCCCTGTGGTGCAATGGCATTTCTCTACATGCCCTGTGAATATACTAGCTTTCGTTTTCATCTGAAAGACTTCCTATAGAGGGCTGATGCACTGAAATTAAGTGACCGAGGTGTGGTTGTGAAACTCAGAGGAAACTAGTTTATTCTCTACTTGTGCTGCGTCATTATGATTTTTCTATTTTGTATTCAACGTTCGTATGATCTTGAATCAACTGTCCTTGCCAGTAGACCCACTGGAGGGAATGGAACTACTGAACTGTTTAAGGGACTTATCCAACTCCTACTGAAATAAATGAAAAGATCTCCTTTGATCTCCATAGCAGTTTGACAAGGGGAACAGGATTCATCTCCTGATCTATAGTTGTGTGTGGCACATTTTGTGAGCTGCCTTGGACAATTCACCATTGGGGATGAGAACACAGAGCTGCTATTGGTTTAAATGGGAGCTTCATATAGAAGGAGGACAGGGTTCTCAAACTTTATTGCACTGCAACCCTTTTCTGACAACAAAAATTACTTCATGACCCGAGGAGAAGGGATAGAAGACTGAGCCCACCTGAGCTGTGCCACCCTCAGAGGTTGTGGGAAGGAGTGAAGCCCAGGCATAGGGGACCAAAGAGACAAAGCCCAAGGTCTTCAGCCCCAGGCAGGGACTCCTAACCGGAGTCCCGACGCCCAGGGCCAAAACTCTGGGCCCCAGCAAGTCTAAGCCAGCCCTGGCAAGTCCATTAAAATGGGGTCACGACCCAATTTGGGGTCCCAACCCACAGTTTGAGAACCACTGGAATAGGAGGATAGTTTTTGGCCTCTATATTTGATGATTTCTTCTGGTTAAACAAGTTATTAATATTACTATTACACAGACTTATGAAGGAGGCCTGAAATTAATCTGCTTGGCTTTTACCTCCCCAAATTTGCAGGTCATCTTTAAGGGAAAAATCCCAAGATTATGGCTCTATTTCTCCAAAGCACTTAAGCACGTGCTTAAATCCATCCCGATTCACCAACACATTTAAGCACACAGTTCTGCGCTTGATGAATCTGGGCCTAAGGGTTATCAGATCTCTTGCCCTAAAATCATGAGGAAATCAAGCCAAAATGAAAAAGTACTCTTTGAAATCAGTAGTGTTCAGAAGTATAGACACGGCATGGTCAGCAGAACTGCTATGAGACAGACAGTAAATAACGTGTCTGAGTGACTCAGCAACACAATCTGAGGAACTGGAAAATGTTACTACATAGAGTTTCACAGTTTGTTTGCTGTTGTGGTTTAAAACAAGTCAGTCAAATAATCAGGATGTGCCAATACCTCCACCTACCATTGGATTATTTCTGTAAATGATAAGAAAAAGGATTTCACAACTGCCCCTGTATTATTTCTCTATTCTGTTTTAACCAAGATACATCAGTTCTGGCTCTTACTTTAGACATCTGCATCCCATGTCAATGCACACATAGCCTTCTCAAATTCACAGTTTCTATGCTGTGATAACACTGCAAGTGGAGTCACAGCCAACAGTGCTAATGGGACACCTACCCATATTTCAAAGCCAGTTTAATAAAACCTCTCCTCTTGAGGATAGTCAGAGTTAAACTTCTAGGATGGGCATCCAAAGACTCTTCTGCTCCTCCAATCACAATCACTGCAACATTTCCACCTCTGTCACTGTTCAGCACATGAGACACACCCTTCTCGGAGGCAGACAACAGTCCTTAAGAATCAAACATTTGTAACAGGGGATCAGTAAATCATTTGTATAACACAAAGAGACGCTAGAAATAGTTTTAAAATATTTTGAATGGCTAAGGCTCAAGATGGAGTCAAGAAACATGGGATTTGATCCTGGTTCTGTAACAAATATTTATATGACAAAGTCCTCTGTGCCTCTTTCCCCTTCATGCTAAATTTAATTTTCCTGCCATGACAGAATATTGTGAGATCTTCAAAGGGGAGGGGTCCATGCAATGTAAATATAAATTCTTAATAATCAGGCATTTCTCATCTCAGTGATTCTAATAATGCATTTCCTTCTCAGAAATGCGAGATTACAGAATAATGTGGAGAGAGCCGACAGGCTGAAGCTAACTCCATGGCAGGTGGAGGGTTTAATTGAGATGCAGGTGCATATCTATCTATCTATCTAAAAGTCAAATGGTGTATGCGTGTATGTATGCGTGTATGTACGTTCCCTTACTCCTTCCACACCGTTTGAGCTAGAGACTTGAAATTTGGTACAGTTATAGGCCTTAGGGTTCTAATCAGGGTAAGAGTCGAAAATTTTTCAAATCTCACCTCTGACACCCCCCAGGGGTGAAATTCTTTAAAGCCCATTCACATCATCTGGGCAGCAGGTTAACACCTGCTGTTCTCTGTGACAGTTATGATGTAATAATACCCCCCTGCAACAGACCCCGCACTCACTCAGCTCACTGCCCCCGCCCCCCTCCAACAGCCCTGGCACTCGCTCAGCTCTCTCCCCCCTCCCACCCTAACGGACCCCACACTCACTCAGCTCTCTTCCCTCCCATCCAGGGGCCCCCCCACACTCACTGAACTCTCTGCCCCCTCAGAAAAGAATTGAAACATTTTTAAATCTCACCCCCCTCCCTCCCTCCAACGGCCCCCGCACTCACTCAGCTCCCCCCTCTCCCCCCACGGACCTTGCACTCGCTCAGCTCTCTCGCCCCTCAGGTAAGAATCGAAAAATTTTAAAATCTCCCCCTCCTCCCCCCACTCCAACGCCCCCCACCCACTTGCTCAGCTCTCTCCCCCCTCCCACCCTAACGGACCCCACACTCGCTCAGCTCTCTCCCCCCGCCCCTCCTCCAACAACCCCGGCACTCACTCAGCTCTCTCCCCCCTCCAATGGACACCACACTCGCTCAGCTCTCTTCGAGCAATGCTGGGTTCCCTTCCCCCCCCCTCCGATGGACCCGAGCAACGCCGGGTATTACTGCTAGTAAACAAAAAAAGAGTTTGGGGACGTTTGGGAGTTGGAGCAGGGTGGATATGGGACGTTGCAATCTAAAGTAGGACCCATAGTGCCAGAACTGAAGTCAATGGAATGATGTGTAATAAGGAGCAGAATCAGCTCACTTAAATTACAGGCAAGTAGCATCTTAGGCGCATTTAACATGCATAAAATTTGGCTTTATGCAAATCGACAAAAACAGAAAAGGAAAAAAAAGAAAAGAAAAAACAACAATTTAAAACCTCAACCAGAAGTACGGGCGATTCCGCCTGCCATTGAAGTCAATGAGAGTTTTGGTATATGCAGTTTCTGCTTTACGCGGTAACTGCGGAACGGAACCCTCGCATAAGACGCGACATGCCTGTACTTCATTAGCTCTTGAGGCACCCTGGCCAGGCCACCTCCCAAGCCTGTGCTGCCCATCCCATTACTTGGGCTGCATTAACTCTCTCCATAATACCTCCCTGGCAAAGAGGAGGCCTTGCCGCCTTCTCTACCAGCACAACCAACCCCTCTTCCATGGCTGACTTTCTGCTCATGGGCCCTTCACATCAGCTGAAGCCATGACAGACTTGGACTGAATCTGGCCCTTTGAAGAATGAGAATTATAGAAATTAGAAAGAAAAATGTACCTGTTAGCTAATCCATCTGCTGCAGGATTCTTCCCCACAGCATATTTAGCAGCACTTTGTGCAATCATGCTATCTTACAGGAATATTTTTTAAAAAGCAGGCTAGGGATCATATTCTTTAAAGCTGGCATTGAATGCCTTTTCTTTTGAATTCAAATAAACAAATAGCCCAGACTTAATGTGCTGTTTCCCATCTTTTCTGCTATTAGAGAAGTTATAATGTGAGAAAAGTAATGCAATTGTGTTGTTACTCTGGAAGCTACATACTAAGAGAAATATCTTGCTAACAGACACTGAATTAACTTTAAAGTAATGTTCTAGGAAGACTTGTAAATATGACCAGGAGTAAGTTAACTGAACAAATGTGCTTCAAAGGCTTATAGGAGAGCTCAATGTAGAGATTTTTCTGTATTCTAGCTGTGTCCTCACCAAGTACACAGCAGTCATTACATTGTTTGAAATGGGGGAAATTCTATGGCCTGTATTATACAGGGGATCAGACAAAATGATCATAACATTCATCAAAATCTAGATCAAAACATTTTGTGGAGACAGTTTGACTTTGAGGAGGTTACTCTGGAAACAAAGGCAGAATTCTGACAGAAATCAGTCTGTATTCTGTCAACCCACCTCCTCAGTAGCAGGGCCGGCTCTAACTTTTTTACCGCCCCCCAGCAAAAAAAGGCATTGAAAAAAGATTTCAGTGGGCAAAAAGTTTGTCCTGCATAGAACAGATTACAAACATGTAACCTTGTCACAGGCTGGCTGACCCTTTAGGGGGATTCAGACCCAGCCTCTCCTGTAACAGATCACCTACCCTCCCAGGGCCTACTATAGCAGCCTGTCAGGTATGTACACCTACCCTCCATTGTACATACCTGACAGGCTGCTACAGTAGGCTCTAAAGCAGGAGAGACAGAGACAAATGGAAAAAGCCCTTGCGACCTGTAGTTGAGGGTGGGCTGAGGAACAGCTCGTGTGTTTAACGTCTGCCTAAATCGTACTTTTGGAGAATAAATCTGTGTCTGGAAAAAGACTCTAGGTATGGCACTAAGTTCTTCCTATGCAGGTGAGACAGGCCTTACTTATCAATACATGTAGGAGGTACCCAAATCTGCTACAGTTACTTATGCATGCAGTCATATTGAGCACAATAGGGATTACTTTGCATAAACTAAGATGACTCAATTTAGTAAGGGTCTGGATGAGCCAACTGAACCTTGTGTAAGCCAGTGCAACTCATAAAAGTAAATGGACTTTCACCCACTTGCTACAGATCTGAATTTGCAGCTGTAAGCAACTGGTTAATTCTTTTGTTGTCAGTGTCCTGTTCCTATATAATGTGAAATATTAGGGGATTCATATATTATGATTACATTTTGAAACACCAGCATCTACTGCCATTATATTTTGAATGACATTTTGCATCTAAGTTTGTCTTTTTATTTACACCCAATGCAAAAATACTAAATAAAAATAAAAAACACTTGGAAAGAAATATTAATATTATCCATCATGACCAATGCATACACAACCAGTAATGACTTACTGGTTTTCACTAAAATTATGTTTTAAAAAATTAAAGATGTGTTGCTCAATCAAAAAGTCTTCTAGCTTAGATCCCTCAGATAGTATAGTCACCCTTTCACCAAACAACCTCACTGCACGATAGACTTGCTATGGGTCTGATTCTGCTCCCTTAGCAAAACTCTCATTGACTTCAATGGTACAGAATTGGGCTGCATAACTGGAATTACAATTCCCACATTATGATGTAATAAAATAATTCAGGAATTTCATTACAAGTCACTTTCAATGATGATTCACTATATCAGAGTTCATTGAATGTACAACAAAGCTTTCTGAATTGATTTTGAAACAATCATTCACTGTAAACAGATTTTCTGCAGAGCCAGTCCTGGTCTTATTGAAGTTACATGGCAGAACTTTTCATAGACTTCAATAGATACAGGATGAAGAACACTTTATATGACTCATTATAAACAAATGCCCTATCTGAAGCAGTAGCTAGGAGATCTTGGCTCCACCTACCAGTACTCAAAGCGTAATCTCTGAAGAAAGGGCATCCAAGCCAGTAGGGCAAGGTGTGAAGATATGCAGTAAGACCAGGGAATAATTCTTTAAAACCTGTATATTCTGTGCAAAAGTTTCCAAAGGCTCCAGTAGCAAGAACACCGTGAGGGTGAAATCCAAACAGATAGTTATGGCTTGGATCCAAATCTGCTGTTTTTATGAGCTGAAAATAATATAAATGGAGTCTGAGTTTAGAACCATTTTCATCACAGTGATTCATAACCACAGGAAAAAAATTAAGAATAGGGAAGCTGCACATAATAGTGTGTAGATCACTGATACTTTATTTCCCTGTTATGAGCATCTTAGGTGATTCCAAGCAAAGTAAGTATAAAGAGCTCAGTTCTGTCTCAGATTAATAGAAGCTCAAATATTGTAGAGATTATAGAACTATCTTGTGGCTAGAAAGGTTCAGCTCAAAAGAGCAAGTCCCCAACTATTCTTCCTGTCAATAACCCCAGATTTTCTTTGTCTAAACTTGTTTTACAGAAGAGAGGTCAAATTCACTCCTGGTATAACTCCACTGACTTCAGCTGGGCTATGCCAGGGATGAATCTGGCCCAAAACATTCAGAATAAAAAGCCAGCTTGCTTTTTTCACAATTGTGCATTTTGTGCATTTTCACAATTTTCACAATTGTGCATTTTTCACAATTGTGCATTTTGTGCATTTTCAATTTGTGCATTTTCACAATTCAGTGTGAAACTTTTTACTCACGTGAATTGGAAAGTAATCCGTAAAGTACTTCCAAACTGTCCAGTTTCTGACCCACTCTGATCTTCTCCCTCCTGTTTGGGGGGTCTCCCAATCAAGATAGAGCCACAGTGCATAAAGGACAGGTAGGAACCAGTAGTTTCCCAAAAGCAAGATGATAAAGATTCCGCAGCAACACGGTGCTACAAGAAACAAAGAGAAAACCACAATGAAGATTATTCATTACTATCTCACTAAAGGAAAGAGTTCTTGGACCCAGTTTTGTTTTCATTTACACCAGTATAAAACCAGAGGAACTCCATAGAAGTTACTCTGGATATCCACCAGTGTAACTTCAAACTGAAGTTGGCTTATTGTCTATTATTTGAATCTCTAATCAGTGAGCAGAGATGCTGCCTGGAAAAAGGTATTCACTTGGATTTATTTTCCCCCCCCCATCATGTGTGTGAGGGATGGATCTTGTAAGGTGCTGAACTACTTCACCTCTAATAGGACTAAACAGGAGCTTGGGGGGAAACTCTGAGCATTCCAGCACTTGGCAAGGAGCCAGTAGCAATTAAGGTCAAAAGAGTCTTATTCACTTGAGGGAAGGGGAAAGGAGGGAGCAAGAGTGAGCAATGACTTCATATATTCTGACTGGTGAGGAGACTGAGCAGGGCTGACTGAGAAGGAGGTAGCATGACATGGAGGGAGTGGATAGAGCATTGGACTGGGAGTCAAGAGACTTCAGTTCTATTCCCGGCTCTACCACTGACATGCGAGGTGACCTTTGCAAAGTGCTTTGAGATTTACTGAGGAAAAGAGCTAGGTCTTCTTGTTACTGAAGAGGAACCTAATTTAATAAAAGTCTACAGTCTTGCCACTAGGAGTAAAAAAAAAACAAACCAAAATTTCTATGGAATCATGAAAGCTGTCCTAACCCAGCTACTTTCAGAATGAGGGACACAAATTAATGATAAAGCAACTGTAACATCCTAATATAATTGCCATAGATAGAAAGCATATTGATACCATTTCCTTAATTTTCTGAATTATGTGGATTTATAATATGGTATAAGCCAAGATATGTTAGCATTAGGTCAACTCCTGCAACCTTTACTCAGGAAAAAGTCCCAGTTGTCATGTCTATGGGAATATTTCCTGTGTAGGGCCTGCAGGATTTGTCTCTGTGTTAAGAAGCTCTGGGATAACTATCTGTTGCTATAATGTAAAAGCAAATAAGCATTACCCTGGCTGAACTAGAATATTTTACAAAACTAGTTTTTGTTTCATCTTTGAAGAGTAAAATCATTTGTGGGAACTACAGGTTTGCAGGCTGGCACCTTGAAGGGGAGGATTTCACAGCAGATGATGAATCACTCCAGAGTAAGTGGGAAAAGTAGATAACAGTGACACCTGTTGAGCTAATTCAGGTTACCAAGTTCACTGTCTGGTCGGGAACCTCACTGTGCACAATCATGACACTCACACTGAGAGCAAATCAAAGCTTTAACAATTTTATAAGAATAATTAGTGAAGTCACAAATGCTCCAAACCATATGACAACGTGCAGTAACATAGAATTAAGCTAATGTATCATTCCTTACATGTACCCACACCTTCTCTAGAAGATCTAAGATTCTAGTGGTAAGAGACAAGCGGTCAACCATGAAGCTTGTACCCTCTCCCTTGTACCCCATAGAGCTAGCTTAGCATTTCATTTAGCAGAAGTGCAAGAAACCTACCGGCCTATATCCCGTAAGGCAGCGGTGTCCAATATAAATTCGATGCCAGCCACACTGCTAGCCACACCTGTGGTTTTAAAGTTTTCTTATTAGCCACATTATAAAAAAGCTACATGCATTAGCCACAGTTCAAAAGCCGATTAGCCACATGTGGCTAGCAGCGAACGTATTGGACTCCGCTGCTGTAAGGCATCTTAAGCAGCAGACTCATTTGGCATCCCAGGGACAGCATCTGGCATTGACCACTGTCAGAAGACAGTATACTGGGCTAGATGGACCACTGTTCTGACCCAGTATGGCCGTTCTTATGTTTTTAATGGCCATTCTTATGTTTTTAATGTCTTTTCTGCTTTAGGATAGACTTTGGTAGCTTAAAATACAGGAAAAAGGAGGCAAAGGAACTTGGGTCTAGAATTCTGAAGAGGTTTCACTGGCTTAATTAAATGGGTTAAACCAGTTGTCATAAGTGTGGAGTGTGCCTAGCCTGGGTGGGGCTATGTTATCTGAGACAGAGTGTCGTCAAGAAGGGAGAGGTTGAGTTCAGTTTTGTTGTGCTGGCCATGCGGCAGGAGCCAGGGTCCGAGTTAATCTTTAGCTGTAAAGATGGCTCAGCTTTCCTTCTTATATTTCTACTTAGCTAAATGTAAGTAATTCTGATTCTGCATTAAGCCTGTGCCTATCTGAGGTGTCCCTATCCAGTTCAGATAAGAAGTAGAGAATTCTAAATTGTAAGCTATACTATGTCTCTGTTCTATAATCTTTTTCTTTATTAAATCTTGTTCTAAAATGTGTGGTTAACTTCCCTTAAGGCTTCCTTTGCTTCCAGGAGGGGGGAACGGTCGGGGGGGGGGGGGGAGGTGAAAGATCAGCTCGGGGTAGAAACTGAGGAACGTCTCTCTCTCTTCAACGAGAAGAGAGGAGGGAGGAGGTGACAGCCTCCAGGTGTCTGACTCTGGCCCTCGGGGAGGGGGACAAAGTTAGGGTGGGGAAGTTCGGGGGCCCCTCCAAGGTTTTGGAAGTGCACCCGAATGGTGGCAGCATTGGGTAACCCCAATCTCCCAGCTGGCAAAGTGGGGGTGTGGGGGAGAAGGACTTAACTTAGCTGGGGAGTCTCGGTTGGCCCGACTCTGGGTCCTTTGATGTGGACCTCACAACCAGAGTTCATAAGATAGTTGTTAAGGATGAACACTGAGATCAATTCCCCTATATTGATTGTTGGCAAACAGTGTGTCAGGGTTGACCCCCCTAGCTTATCAAATGTGCTTCAAAAATATGTAAGCAGATGCGTCTCGGGTTCCCCAAACCTCGTCCGGATGTTCTGAATGAGTCTGGAGAGGATGTCTGTCTCGGGGCCATAATACCATCAGCTCCCCCCTTTAAAACCACCTAAATCCACTCTCTTAGAAACTAATTCGAGTCACCCACCTCTGCATGAGTCTAGTCCCCCGAAAACAGCCAATCTCCTTACACCACAGAATAGCCCCCTTCAAAGACAGTAGAGGAGATGGAAAAGACAAATTATATAGTCGCTAAGATAAATTCCCTTAAACCGGCATCCCCTGGACATCCAATGAACCCTTATAATACTAGGAGCCAAGGTCCAGCAGGGCTAGTGTGCCCAATGCGGGAAGTAATGGACCCTGCAGGCCAAACATCCTTTCTTTATGTTCCCTTTTCCACTTCAGACTTATTCAATTAGAAAAATCAGAATCCCTCTTATAGGGATGACCCTTTAAAAATGCAAAGTCTCTTTATATCCGTCAGCCAAACTCACCGCCCAATTTGGGCTGACATCCAAATGATGCTCCAGACTTTGCTGACTCCGGAAGAAAGGAGATTGATTTTAGACACGGCCGAACGGATTGCCACCGAAATGGCAGACAGACAAAATGATGGGACCTCAGTACAGGAACTTTGCCCTAGAACTGAGCCAGCCTGGGACTATAGAACAGTAGATGGGAGACAGGACAGGGCAACATATTTAAGAATAATAGTAGAGGCCTTGAGAAAGTGACCCGAGGGATGGCCTAACCTATCAAAACTATATGAAGTTCAGCAGGGCAAGGAGGAAGATCCTTTGACTTTCCTCCAGCGATTATTTGAAGCTTTTCGCTGATTTAGTGACTTAGACCCCGAGGCACCAGACAATCAGAAAATAGTGAATTTAATGTTTATTGGCCAGTCCGCCCCGGATATCAAAAAGAAATTACAGAAAATGGAGGGCAGACCAGAGAAACCAATTTCTGAACTAGTTGAAATTGCATATAAAGTGTACGGCAATAGAGATCAAGTAGCAGAGAGGAAAGAAAGAAAGAAAGGGACAGAAACAGATAGCTATGTTGGCAGCGGCAGTAAAAAGACAGCCAGAATCTCATAGCTGGCAGAATAAAGATAAGAAAGGGAGAAACAGACCAGTTCAGCAAGATGAGTGTGCGTATTGTAAAGAAAAGAGACATTAGAAGCGAGAATGCCCAAAATTTGAAAGAAAGCGAGAAGAGCAGAAGCCCAAGCCAAAACCTCCATCTAAAAAACAGATGAGGGCTGGCTCTTCAGAAGAAGAATCCAGCTGAAGGGGACCGGGATCTAAGGCCACCATCCTTCGAGCTAAGGCTCGAGAAGCTCCCATGGTAAAGATAAGAGTGAGTGGCAGAAACTATGAGGCCCTAGTAGATACTGGGGCCACGTTCTTTATGATTCCAGTAAAAAACCCCTCCGCTGAAGAAAGTAGAAAGCATGTAATAATAGAAAGAATTGAGAGAAGACAGAATAAAACTACCCTTGTAAGCCCCTGCTCAAAAAGATCGGGGATAATATGTTAGAACACGCCTTCATTGTCTCACCAACTTGCCCGATTGCTTTGTTAGGGCAAGACATCCTAACTAAGTTACAGGCTAAAATCTTCTTTCACGATGACCAGATTGTAGTACAAATACCGAGAAAACAAAGCTCAAATGATCAAATAGCCGTCCTCAAAAAAGAATTAACTCCCCGCAAAGAAAACATTAAAGCCTTAGAAAAAGTAGACCCTAGCATATAAGCAAACAAGAGCCCTCCGAGGGCAACATCCGTACCCCCAGTGAGAATAGCGCTAAAAGAAAAAAAAAGGCTCTGTTTGTGTGAAACAATACCCCCTATCAAAGGCAGCTTGAATGGGTTTGAAACCCCTCATCGAAAAATTCAAATGATATGGCTAGTTAGTGGAGGGGTCCTCCCCTTTTAACACCCCGATATTGGGTGTGCCTAAACCAGATGGTACCTATCGATTAGTGCACAATTTGAGAGCAATAAATAAAAAAGTCCGTGTAGACCATCCTATGGTCCCGAATCCTCACACCATCCTAACACAGATCCCACCTAGAGCAGCCATTTTTACGGTGTTAGATTTAAAGGATGCTTTCTTCTCAATACCATTAGAAGAGGGAAGCTGGAACCTATTTGCTTTTGAATGAGAAGATCCGGAGACACACTATAAAACTCAGTTGATGTAGACAGTGTTGCCACAGAGATTTGTGTCATCTCCTCATCTTTTCAGAACAGTATTGCAAAAAGACTTAGAAAACTGAAAAGACCAGCATTCGGAGGTTGCCCTGCTCCAGTATGTTGATGATTTGTTAATTGCAAGCCCTGATCTACAAATAGAGAAGAGAGCAACTGAGTCCCTGTTAAATACTCTCAGAGGAAAAAAAAAAAAAAAAAAAGGAGTATAAAATTTCACGAGAAAAGGCCCAGATATGCCAGCCAAGGGTTACTTTCCTAGGTTATGAAATCGAAAAAGGGGTGCAAGCACTCAGCAAAGATCGGATCAGAGTAATTCAAGATATGCCTGCCCCAACCAGCCTGAAAGAGTTACGAGCCTTCTTAGAATTGACGGGATTCTGCAAAATGTAGATCCCCGACTATGGGGGCAAGGCTAAGCCTTTATATGAATCTCTCACTAAGGAAGGCCTCGCAAATTAGAAATAGACTAGCGAGCATCAGTGTGCCTTTGAACTGCTAAAAACAGCTTTAATGCAGCCCCCGGCCCTTATGATTCCTAATGAACATAAGCCCTATAGACTCTACATACATGAGAATAAGGGCATTGCCTCAGGGGTCCTAACCCAGCCAGTAGGCCCAACCTAGAAGCCTGTGGGCTACTACTCAAAGGTGCTGAACCCTATAGCAAAAAGATGGCTGGCTTGTCTGCGAGCCATAGCGGCAACAGCAACAATAGTAGAAAAAGCCCAGAAAATAGTCATGAGAGCAGATATAGACATACACACCCCACATGGGATGCCTCAGATCCTTGGAGGAGAAGGTAGAAAGTTTTTAAGCCCTTCCAGACAATCCAGGTATGAAATGTTTTTGTTATCGAATGCGGGACTCACTTTTAAACACACTACAGCCTTGAACCCGGCCACTCTTTTTCCCGAGCCAGGACCACCCAACCATGACTGCTTAGAGGTACTCGCAGAAACAATATTGATTTGGCCAGATCTGAAAGATGAACCTCTTGAGAGCCCGGACGAGGAGCTTTTCGTGGACGGATCAAGCCGCATGATAAAAGGCACCAGACAAACAGGCTGCGCTGTAGTGACTCCGACTGAAATACTGTAGAAAAAGAAGCTCCCTGCAAATTAGTCAGCACAGGCAGCAGGACTGACTGCTCTAACTCGAGCCCTAGAAATAGAGACTGATAAAAGAGTAAACATCTTTACTGACTCCCGCTATGCCTTCGCCACTGTGCACGCTCATGGACTATTATAGAAAGAGCGTGAGTTTATAACAGCTTCGGGACAGAAAATAGCAAACAGACCACAGATCATAATGCTACTGGAAGCCCTCAAGCTGCCTAGGGAGGTCGCAGTAGTTCATGTGAGAGCAGACAGAAGAGCTACCGACTGGCACCAAAAGAAAGAGAACACAAAAGCAGATGCAGCTGCCAAAGAAGCAGCACTAATGGGAGGCGATGTAAGATTCCAGGGTGCGGCACAAGAGATCCCAACTTACCTTGAAGATTGCGTGATGCGCTATTCCCCAGAAGATGATAAAGCGGCACAAGAAAACCTTGCTGTAAAGAACAAGAACGATTGGTGGGTAGCACCAGGAAGAAAAATCATGATACCATGGCCATTGTTGCTAGAAGTGCTCTTAAACCTACATGCTTCCACCCACTTGGGCGGAACTGCCATAAGAGATCTGCTAGTAAGACAAATAGTGTCGCCTGGGCTATATCTAGAAGCACAACAGGTAGCATCACAATGTCCAACCTGTCAAAAGGTGAACCCTAGGCCACCCAGACCACCTGCTCCTATGGGAAGAAGACAATGGGCTTACTACCCTGGCCAGGCATGGCAGATTGGAAGTTCAGCAAAGTCAAAGTCTGGAAGATATCAATACCTACTAGTAATAGTGGACCAGCTGACAAGATGGGTAGAAGCATACCCCACCAGGACAGCCACGACATCACCAGTAGCACGAATCCTCCTGCAGGAATTGATACCTCGATTTCTACTACCAGAATCCATGGAGTCAGATCAAAGTAGCCACTTTGTAAAGAAAGTAGTGCAGGAAGTAGCTAAGGCTCTAAATATTAATTAAAAGTTGCATACCCTATGGAGACCCCAAAGTTCAGGCCAAGTAGAACGCATGAACAAGACCCTAAAAGCAATGTTAACAAAAATCTGCATCGAAACCCATTTAAAATGGCCCCAAGCACTACCCCTTGCCTTAACTCGCATTCACAGCATACCCCGTAAAAGATTAAAAATATCCCCTTTCGAGTTAATGTTTGGAATGCCCCCTAGAGTCTTGCCAGCGGGGTAAAAAGAACAAGTTACTATTGATTTGAAAAAAACTGAACTTAAAGAACATATTATTGCCTTGCAGTCTGTATTATCTTCCCTCCACAGGTTTGCTGTACCATTCCAGAGCCTGCCCTTAGACGCTCCTATCCACAACATCCAGCCTGGAGATCAGGTGCTAGTGCAGAAGTAGAAGAAGGACCCTCTGTCTAAAAAGTGAGACAGACCTTATCAAGTTTTACTCAGAACACACACGGCTGTCAAACTTGAAAACAGTGATAAATAGACACATTGGTCACGTATTAAGAAGTACACCCCACCTCTCCTCCGGGATCCTGAGTCTCCATCTGTTGACAATTGGACCGCTACCCATCTAGATCCTCTACGGCTTCAACTTCACCGTGTTCATTAACATGTTTATGTTTCGCTTACAATGACATATCTAATTAGTATGTAGCCTATATAGTTTAACCCCTTGAGGTTTCCAAGCAAACCAAAACACTTGGTTATTATTAGCAAAAACAGCTTTAAATTCAACTGTTTTTTTGTCTGCCACATACATATACTGTAAGAGAAATTATAAAAACAAACATGTTTTTTTAGTATTAGTGCATCCCCTTCCACATTACAAAATTACTCACTCTTAAAGAATATCAATAAAACTAGTACATATAACGATTTATATAACATGGGCCGAGTAATGACATGCCAATCTGCTAAAATGTATTCCTTTTCAGTTGCAAATGTGACAGCAGCTATTCAGTGTGTCACCTTTGAAGGTGCTACACTCCACCCCCATAACCTTACAAATCAAGAGTTGGTCTGTAACCAGACCACCTCCATTTCATTTGCTTATGTGCCCTTACTTCTCCCTCCTGGTCAGTTTCTCCTCTGTGGGCGCACCATTTACTCATATGTACCAGCTAATAGCTCCAGTGGGCCCTGCACAATAAGAAGAGTGGCACCTCTTATCCTTCCCATTCCCCAACACACCACCAAGAGATACAAACGGAAAAGTATACCATTGACCTCCACCTGTAAGTCAGACATTACACTATTTTCAGAAGGAGAAGCTGATGCCCTTATTTTCTCTCTCATTAGTGCGCCTAAAAATAAAATTTTAAAAAAATAGTAATGCATAAATTACCATGCTATAGTCCACCTAGCTTGCACCGTAGCTAAGGCTTTAAACCTCACCTCCTCTATATTAGCCCGTCTTAATCAAGAAATGGGGGAAGTCGGACAGGGAATGTTACAAAATCGCCTAGCTGTTGACTATTTGCTCCTTAGACAAGGGCATAGTTGTTCTGAATTTACTGGCCTTTGTTGCTTTAATATCACTGATAAGAAAACTTCCACTGAAATTTTTTTACAAAATTTAAAAGAGCTAGTACATAGAATAAAGCAAACACAAGGTTTTGACTTTTAGTCATAGTTGCCTGATGTAGAAAAATAAGTAAAAACTCTAATAAAAAGAAGAGTATACTGTATAGTAATCATAGTAGTTACTGAGTTATGCTTTTGTTGTATTATAAATTGTATTCCATTGTTGAGCCACACAACCCCACCTAGACAAGCTAAATTAGCCCTGCTCCCAAAAATATAGAAGAAATCATCCATTAGAGGAGGTATTTGTAACAAAAATATTGATAATAAGTAAATGTATTACAAATGTTGTGTAACATAGCTTTGAGTTGCTTCAACCTCTTATCTTGCTTCATGCTGCATGCATTCCTAACTCTTATCTTGCCTCATACACTCCTGCCCCATCTGGGTCTTTCACAAGACAGGAACCATGTAGTCTGCACTCACTGTTTCAAGAAAGTTTCAGGCAGATAAATGGAACAACTTGATATGGAACAAATGGTTGTGAAACAAACAAGACCATAAAACTTTTCCACTTGTCAAACTGTCTGGGGGGCCCTCCTCTACCTAAAAAGAGATATCAAAAAAGTCTTGAAAATGTATAGAAGCAAGTCAAGCTTTGAGTGCTAACTCCTTGGCTTCTATTTGCTGGCAAATAAACTTGTATTCAAGCTCCTCCTGAGTCTGCCTGTCTTTGAAAGTAATTAAAACAACCTCCAAAAGAACAAGCCCTTTTTGCAACACCAGCATGGCACCCAGTGTGAATGTCTATTACTTCCATCCCCAATTTATCCAGAATATCAGACTGATTCTTGCTAGCATGGTCCTTTTCACAGGCATGTGTGCATTTGTTATATCCAGTTTAAACCACTGAAATAGACGTCTGACTGGACTTCCCCTAAAATTGATCCATAGGGTGCAGCAATTGCAGAACACAGCTGCCTGCTTGTTCGTAGGATTGCAGCAAGGAAGCTGGTTGTATATCTGTAATCTACATTCGTTTCTAGTATGCCAAAAGGATGTGATCTACTGTCATGGAGAGTTACGGATGGTCACTCCATGGCCTTGGGTGGAGAAAGGATTGTGGATTCCTCACACAACTCCAGCAGATTTCCACTGCACATGACATTTATACTTGGCTTGCATGAAGGTTTGGGGATTTGGCCCAACAAGATGTACAGACAATGGGCAATATAATTATAGTGTAAACTGTTCAGACTTCAAATACAATTATTTGTAAACTGGAGATTACATTAAAAATGTAAGGGTCTAAAAGCAAATATGTAAAGGTTAAAAAAACAAACACATACACCCCCCCACCCCACCCCCCGGAAAAAGGATTACATTTACATTCTTTTCCCCAGTCACTTTGTTTGTAGGTAATTAGACCACACCTAAATGTCTATACTGGTCCAGACACATTTTTGGGATTTTTTTTTTAAATAGAATAATATATTGGCAGGATTTGTAAGGAAGACGTGTTCGTAAAACTCAGACTATGGGAATACTGAAATCATCTGACCACCACCAATAATATATAGAACTAGCATAAGTGCCCGGCGCTGCTCGGGTCAGTCGGAGGTGGGGAGGTGGCAGACAGCTGACACCCCCTGACCAACCCCAACACCCACCCCTCACCCCTCACCCACCCCGACACCTTCCCACCCCCCGAAGCAAACCCGAAACCCCCACCTCACCCCCCCGACCGAATCCGACACCCCCACCTCACTTACCGTCCCACCAAACCCAACTCAGATCCGTCGCAGGAGGGGAGGGGGCCCAGAGCCGAGGGATTCCGGGGACCTTCGCAGGTGGGGGGGGCACAGAGCTGATGTAGTCCGGGGTTCCGTTGGGGAGGTGGGAGGGGCAGAGAACTGAGGGATCTCCGGGGTTCCGTTGGGGAGGTGGGAGGGGCAGAGAACTGAGGGATCTCCGGGGTTCCGTTGGAGGAGGGAGGGGTGAGCTGAGCGAGTGAGGTGTCTGTTGGAGGGGGGTATTATGACATCATCACCACCTAACTGCCAAGCTGATGTGATTGGCCCTGAAAGACTTTCACCCCTGGGGGGCGTCAGAGGTGAGATCCGAAAATTTTTCGACCCTTACCAGCATCTAGACCCCAAGACCCCTCACTGTACCAAAATTCAAGTCTCTGGCTCAAACGGTGCGGGAGGACTTCGCAGTCATACGTACATACATACACTCATACATACACCACTTGACTTTTATATATATAGATAGTGAGCCTCACTATTCATGCATCACGGTGTACTGCATTGACTTCGACAAAAGTATGCCAATTTATACTATCTGAGAATCAAGGTTAACCACATGAATAAGATTTACTCCTATGATTAAACATTTAATGGCAGGATTCCCAACTGAAATATTAGGGGGGGAAATCAGGATACAGTGATAAGTTAGCCAGTGGAACTAATTTAGTAAGATAACTTAGCATCACAAACTAGGTTAATTTTAGATAAAAATAAACAAGCATATGAAAAATGTGTAGAGTCCCATCCCCTGAAGCAGGAGGCTAATAAATAATCAGTGATAAGGGACTACTTTGTTAAGTTCGATTTGCATTGAGATTCACCACAGAAAACTCTCCTACAAAAATAGTTAAATAATAATCAAAGCCACATTAATCAGATGTAAATTTTTACACCCACATTCGGAATTATTTTTTAGTTGTGGGGGGAGGGTATTAGCCATTATAAATCTAGCTCGGAGTGGGGAATTTGTTTTAATGGGAAGGTATTGTCATGGTGAAATTCATCTGTAGCTATTTTTTAAAAATATCCATGCATAACAAAAACACAAGCAACTTCGAAGAAAAACAGCAACAGCTTTTCAGACAACACAGAGACAACAAAACTAGACGGGATCTCCTTACTCCTTTCACTCGGACATGTCCTGTCCATTTGACTGAGTAAGAAAGCACCGTGGGAATTCACCAACGTCGGCTCTCCTGGCGAGTCAGTCTGGAGGAATCCTGCCTGTTGCTGCCTTCTTTTTAAAAAATACAGATTAATGATTTTTCCTCTAAGACGTAAGCAGGAAAAAAGCGGTTACCCAGGAAGAGGAAGGTGAAGAGCCACTGAACCACTGCAGCTGTCTGAAGTCTCCTGGCCAGGGGAAGGTTAATGGGAGCAAACTCGACCGTCATGGTGGGTCTGTCCTGCGCTGCCGGGGTAAAACCTTCGCTCTTCCCCGAACAACCGCCTCCCCTCTCTGCTCCCGCCGGGATCAAGGCCGGTCCCCAGCGCTCCGCCTCCCCGCTCTGCTCCCAGCACCTTGAAGTTCGGGGGGCGAAGGTTGGCGCCGGGGCGTCCCGCCGCCTTAAAGGGAAAAGATCAGTGAGCACAGCCACCGCCTCGGGGCTTGCACGTGACTCAGCCGAGCAGCCGTGTCAGCCCAGAGGCCGCGAGCACCTGCCTTAAAGGAACTGGCTTAAAGCGGGGCAGAACCGAGCCCAGCGGGCTGCCTGACGGGGCAGTGCCCGGCCAGGGTGTTGTAACAAGATCTGGTTTCAGTGCAATAGGAACCATCAGGTGAGCCCGTCCACGTGAAGCTCTACCCCGCACTATTGGACTAACTGTGAAAAAGGTGCCTCACATGAGGGGCCTGGGTAGGGTGACCAGATGTCCCGAGTTTCCCACCCCCTGACCGATTTTTCACACTTGCTGTCTGGTCATCCTAGGCGTGGGTCCAACAAATATGAGCAGAGTACAAACAGCCAAAACCTGCCTAAATCTTCCCCCTAGCTTTAAGCCGCTGCCTCCACATGTCCACAGCCCCTAAGCAGTATTGCCCACCCCAAACGTTCAAAAATCACAAGCCAAACTCTAAACAATCATGAGATTGGCCCAAAGATGATTTTTTTTTAAAACCACACTGTACTTTTGTCAAGAATCAGGGAGGTAGCCGTGTTAGTCTGGAATAGCGGAGGTAACAAAGTCCTGTGGCACCTTAAAGACTAACTATAAAGTTTTGAAGCATGAGCTTTCGTGGGCTAATACCCACTTCGTCGGATGTCCACTGCCTGCATCCGACGAAGTGGGTATTAGCCCACGAAAGCTCATGCTTCAAAACTGTACTTTTGGTCTGTCTTTAATTTTTTGAACTCCCTTTGCCTACCCTGGTTTGTGTGCATGCACACACATCCAACCCAGGGGGGGTGAGTGGGTGTCAGTTACAGTATTAACACCTCCTCCTAATTTAGGGTTTGGGTAGGTGACACTGGCAAACCAAGGACCAGCTCTTGCCAAGGCTTTAGGCCCCAGCCAAGCACTGACAAATTCATTACTAGAAACCAGTCTGTGGGCTTGGCTACATTTTAGGCTGACCATATTTCCTTGTGACAAAAACGGGACATTGGGATGGCAAAAACGGGATGGGGTTGGGTGGGGGGGTCTCACCAGATGAAATCAGTGCAGTGGCTGCAGAACCTGGGCTGAGGGGCGCTGGGGGGGTGGTTGGGGGCTCTGGGGGGGTCTAGGGGGGCTCTGGGCAGTCTGGGGGGGCTCTAGGTCCCAGGGGGGTCTCACCAGATGAAGTCGGTGCAGTGGCTGCAGAACGTGGGCTGAGGGGCGCTGGGTGGGCTCTAGGGGGGGTCTCACCGGATGAGGTCGGTGCAGTGGCTGCATAACGTGGGCTGCTTGCACAAGCGTGCGGTGACTTTATGGCTCTTGACCACATGGATCACCTTCTGGTGCAGCGCCCCCTTGTGGCAGAACAGCGGCTTGGCCAGGCACTCCAGCTCGGTGGGCGAAGTGACCAGTGCCATGGCCCCACCTGGGCCCCCCCAGCGCCGGGCAGGGGGGGGGGAGGAAGAGGGGGGACTGGGGGGGGATGGATGGAGGAATAAGCAGAACAGGGATGGGGGATGAAGAGGATGGAGGGAGAGAGAGAAGGGAGGAAGGGAGGGATGGAGAAGCGGGATGGAGAGAAGGGAGGGATGGAGAAGGGTGATGGAGAGAAGTAAGGGAGGGATGGAGAGAAGGAGGGAAGAAGGAGGAATAGTGAGAAGAGGAGGCGGCGGGCGGCGGGCTGAAGCCAACGGCGGAGCGGAGCTGTCCGTAGCTGCAGCCAGGGGCCGGGGGCTGAGCGCGCCGGCGGGGGGGCTGCCGGCCGGATTTTATGAGATATAATCACATAACTGAATTTATGTGATTATGTCTCATAAAACCCGTCCGGCAGCCCCCCCGCCAGCGTGCTTGGCCCCTGGCTGCGGCTCCGGACAGCTCCGCTCCGCCGTCGACTTCAGCCCGCCGCCCGCTGCCTCCTCTTCTCACTATTCCTCCTTCTTCCCTCCTTCTCTCCATCCCTCCCTTCTCTCCATCCCCCTTCTCCATTCCTCCCTGCTCTCTCCCTCCGTCTGCTGCCTCCTCTCCCTACCTAAGGACTAGTATCAGATGTCAAAATCTCCGATGAGCGCAGTTTGCTCATCGGAGATTTTGACATCTGATACTTGTCCTTAGGTAGCAAGATTCTTCACCTGAGCTCTTGCGAGTCCTGCAAAGAAAGAACCTCCCCCTAGAAAGCAGCTTGGGACCTGCCCAAAAATGGGACAAAATTGATATTTTTGTCAAAAAGACGGGACAGTCCAAAAATATGTAAAAAACGGGACTGTCCCGTTCAAAACGGGACGTATGGTCAGCCTACTACATTTGCAACTCTGGAGTGCTTTGGGTTAAACCAGACTTCGGAGACCACAGTATGAAAAGTGCTGTAATCTGTCCACACTGACAGCTGCAAGCACATTGGCAGGGACGCATTCGCAGCACTTCAAGTGGCACTGGGAGCGGTGCACTATGGGCAGCTATCCCAGCATTCAAATGGCTGCAATGTGCTTTTCAAATAGAGGGGGTGGAGTGGAGTGTGACAGGGAGTGTGTTGGGTGTATGTGGGGGAAGAGAAAGTGGGTTTTTGCAGTGCTTGAGTGTGACAGCATGCTGCCTTGTAAATTCATGTCTTGTAAAAGCATGCTGTCTTGTAAAACCATCAACATGACACTCAGAAGCCTGAAAAGACCAGCATAAGACCAAAATAAATGGTGGAAACTAGTGGACACCCTATGCACCCGAGGGCGTGTGAGGATAAAGAAAAGAGCAAACACCACGGTAGGTGAAACACCTCGAAATCTGGAAATAAAAAATACCGCTCAGAAAACAATTATAAGGAGTGTCACAGATATCTCCATAGCATAATCCATTCATATCTCCATAGCATAATCCATTCATAACAGCTTCTCCTCTCTCTGAGTTCACACCTCCAATTCAGCTGCTAGAAGAATACCCCACCCTCCCTGATTTGAGTTAACAAGCTGGTTCAGCCTGATTGGACTAACCTTGTTACCTCCTACCTGGTTCTTGCCTACTTATCTATACCTGCCCCTGGACACTTCCACTGCTTGCATCCGACGAAGTGGGTATTAGCCCACGAAAGCTTATGCTTCAAAACTTTATAGTTAGTCTTTAAGGTGCCACAGGACTCTTTGTTACCTCTGCGATTCCAGACTAACACGGCTACCTCTCGGATTCTTAACATTCATAAGAAGGCAATTCTGAAGACAGTTTTGGTAATAGATGAGGGTGACATCAGGCACTCTTAGATCTTTAGGACAGAATGGAAATGTTGTCACTTATCTAATTTAATTGAAGAGTATTTAAAAGAGTGGTTACATGTTAGTTTTATTCAATTTGTAGATATTCTTATACACACTAAATATAGAACAGGATGAAACAGGAGGTTAATTAACTGTTATATGCACTAAAGATGAAGTTTAAGAAAAAGTGGAAGAGAAGTAAAAACAAAACAACAAACTAGGAACAACAGTTAATAGAACAAGGGTGACAGGATTCTTGGGGTGCAACCTGGGACTGTAGGACTGTTGTATTTGAACTTTACCCTGGCTCTGTCTGAACTTTCAGCCCAGGCTCTGACCTGAACAGCAGCCTCTGACCCTTTCCCCACCCCGGCAGCCATGTTTCTATTGTCTCTCTTATTAGCATTTCTTGAGCAGTTGTAACACTGGTTTTAACTGGATTCAACCAGGAGGATCTTGATTGATCACACGTGCACATCATGACCAGTTAAGCACTTTGTTGACATCTGTCTATATATACCTCTGTCAATAATAAAGCTGCCACACTTACTCTGAAGATTTTGAGCTAATGAGAGTGTGTGCCCCTTGATCAACGAATATGGTGTCTGTGTTGTATGGTCTCTGACAGCTTGTGAGCCCTATACCAACTCCGCACTACTCGGGTGCTGGACGGTGAGTAGGATCTGCTATTTTACCTAACAATTTGGGGGCCTGTCCTGGGATTCCTTCTGGTGCGGTCCCTCTGTCCAGCAATCGGATCACTCATATACGAATCGGCAGGCGCCACAGGAGATTTCTCCCAGCCAATTCGATATTGAGGGGTTGCGTGCTGGACGGTAGGATAAACTCCAGTTGGAGGGCTCCTGTCAGACGCCATGGGTCAAGGGACTAGTGTCCCTTCTCATAGCCTTTTTGGGCATTATGAATAAATTGTGAAATGAAGGAAAATTACCAGTTCAGATGGGTATGACTAAGAGGAAGTTGTACACGCTGCGTGTGAAGAATTGGACTGGGTATACTGCAGTATTGGCCGACCTGGAAGAGAGGTGGCCTTCGTATGGTTCTTTCGAGCAGGCTGCCTTAAGAGGAGTAAGGGGCCAGATCGAAAATAACCATCCGGGACAGTTAGGATATTGGTATTGTTGGGACTCTGCAGCAGGGCTGTGGAAATCTTTAGAGATAATGGCAGTCAGGCATTCTCACGAGAGTGACCCCCCTCCTTGTTATTTTGATGAAGAGTGTAAACCACGGTGTGTTTTGAGCCACCATTTGGTCCCCACTGCTCCTGCCCCCACTTCCTCTGCAGGGGAGCTCTCTCCAGGGTGCAGTGAGGAGTCTGCTGGACTCAGGATTAGGGTCTAAGCAGGAGGATAAGGAGGAAATGGGGGGGGGGAGGGTGAGACAGTCACTTCAGTGTTGGACGTAGCTGATTTTTTGTGGGAGTGAAGAATACGATCCCTAAGGATCTTATGATTGGAAATGATATCAAAGCTATGTTCAGTCAAGCTGACAAAGACTGGGCACAGGAGAGGATTAGTCCTGAAATTGTGCCTATGGGAGGTTGTTCTGAAAGTTTGTCTGTTCAGGGAAGCAGTTTGCCTGTGAACGAAGTTTCTAAATGTCTGTCTAATGTCTCAGAAGTGTATCTGGAATTAGATACTGTGCAGAAAGAACTCATTGGTCAGGAAAGGGTATCTCTGGAGCGGGTTAAAGTGAATGGGCAGGTTAAAGTCCTAACTGAGGAAGGAAAGGGTGAAATAGTTTTGGCTGCTACAGCTTGTAAAAGTGAACCTGAAAAAAGCAGCAGTGTATCTATTGGAAGTGGTGATGTAACTGGTGAGGAAAGGGTGAATAAGCCTAGGCAGCCTGGTGAGCTGATGGCTTTATCTAGTCAGCAATTTGGGAAGGCAAGGATAGTGGAAGAGAAGTGTCCCTATGCCTTATCTGTGTCCTGTGTGGAGAAGTGTGACGGTGAAGGGAGTGTGTCTGTCAGGGGTATTGACTTGCCTATGGAGGATGCTACCTCAGTCTCCAAGCAGTTGTCTGTGTGCTGGGACAAGGGAAGTGAGATGCTCGGGGGAAAGGGAGTTGCCAGGAAATTGTTTTCAGTGTGGGCAGCCCGGTCACTTTAAGCGTGAATGCCCCTGGGGACGCCCACGTGGTCCAGTCACATCTGCCAACGATTACACCGAGGACGAGTACGCACCCACACCACCAGCTCAGCCCGTTCCCCAGGCCTGGGTCAACTATGAAAGGCAGCAGCAGCATCCCAAGTGAAGGTGCCCCGGGGAAGGCAAACAATGTAAAGATCTTATCTCCTTAATGTCTCTGGCAGGCTCCTTTCTCACTTTCTCCCCTCTCCCCTCCCCCCCCCCCCCCCACCGCAGAGCCTCGCTTAACCCTTTCAGTCCAAGGTCTCTCTGTATCTTTTCTCATTGATACCGGAGCCACTTTCTCTCTTAAATCATGCCCCCTCTCCCTGGCTTTCCTCCAAGGTTAAAACTGCAACCGGGGTGAAGGGCAACCCACAGTCTCTTAGGCTCACTTTGCCTCTGAATGTTATTTTTGCTAATAAGTGTTTTTCTCACCGTTTTCTTTTCTCCTCAGCTTGTCCGATCCCTTTGATGGGCTGAGATTTGCTTTGTAAGCTTGAGGCTACTTTAACCTGCACTCCTGAGGGGGTGGGATTATTAATGACAATGTTAGGAGATTCGACCGCAACCCCGGGGTAGCCAGGGAACCCCATCCTGCACCCGGACTCTGGCAGCAGCTGCCCTGCTGATCATGAAAGCCAAGAGCCTTACCTTGGGTCATTTTACCACGGTTTGGACCTCCCGTGCCTTGTCAGCCCTTCTGCGTAGGGGCGCAACCCAAGTGTTTTCGGACCATCGTCAGCAGCAGCTAGAGGCCGAACTCTTGGAAGGCACTAACCTAGTTTTTGAAAGGTGCGGGCCCCTTAATCCCGCTACCTTGCTTCCTGACCTGCCAGTCCTCCAGGATCAGCACGACTGTGTAGTAGTGGTTTATAGCATCTTACAGATAAGGGACAACCTGTTTAACGTACCACTGGACAATCCTGATTGCATCCTCTTCTCGGACAAAAGCTCCTTCTATGTTAATGGCAAGTGTTTCACCGGTTACGTGGTCACCTCTGAATGGGACGTTCGAGAGGCCGCCTCGCTGCCAGGCAACTGGGGAGCCCAAGCCGCCGAGCTCTATGCCCTGGCCCGAGCATGCCAGTTGGCCGCCGGTAAGACTGTTACCATTTTTACCGATAGCAAGTATGCTTTTGGAGTTGTGCATTGTCACATCCACCTCTGGAAGTTCCAAGGTTTCCAGACAGCTGTCGGTAAACCCATTCAGCACCTCCCCCTCGTCCTCAAACTTTTGGATGCCCTCTAAGAGCCCTCAATCCTAGCAGTAGTTCACTGCCGGGCCCATACTAAAGATGATACCCCCGTCACCCGCGGTAATGCCCTGGCCGATGCCTCCGCCAGGACGGCTGCCGTCTTACCCTTAGTCATGCCTACGTTGGCTATTGCAGCCTCCTCCTTTACTCCACCGCACCCCGTATCTGTACCCACCACTGAACTACGGTCATGGGAGAGCCTCGGGGCCAGTCTGGTCGAAGGAACCTGGCTTATGCCGGATGGCCGACTCTGCCTCCCTCGCTCCATGTACCCCATGACAGTGTGCTGGCATCATAATAAGGGGGGTCACAATGGCACACACGCCCTTGTGGACAACATCACTCGCTTTTGGTATGCTCCAGGCATTAAACCCTACTGCCTGTCAATAGTGAAAGCATGCAGCACGTGCCAGCGTAATGGACCTACTCCGCCTCTTAAGAAAACTAAGGGTGGAAGACCTTTGCCTGCCGCTCCATTTCAACATCTTCAAATTGACTTTGCAGACATGCCAAAGGCTTTCAGAAAGAAACACCTCCTTGTTTTGGTTTGCCCCCTGACTTCCTGGGTCGAGGCCTTTCCTACTGCTAATTGTACCGCTGCCACAGTGGCAAAGATCCTCCTTAGAGACATTGTACCCCGTTTTGGCATCCCTCTCGTGCTTGACTCAGATCGTGGACCCCACTTTACTGGACATGTCCTTGGCTGCGTAGAACAGGGACTGGGCATCTCACACTCCTTTCATGCACCCTACCCCCCGCCAGTCTAGTGGGAAGGTTGAGCGCATGAATAGGGAGCTCAAGTCTACATTGGTTAAGTACGGTCAGGAAAGAGGGTTAAAGTGGCCCCAGGTAGTTCCCTTGGTCCTGTTTCACCTTTGTTCTCGCCCAACCCGTGTATTGGGGTTATCCCCCTTTGAACTGCTCTATGGACACCACCCTTTCAAAGGTGGGGTGTTACCACGTGCTGATGTTTCACTATTGGGGGGGGATCACATGACCACTTGCCAGTTTCTCTCCCTACAGGCTCGCCTCCAGACCCTTTGGAAAGCTTCGCAGTTTTCCCAGACCATGCCGCTGGAAGAACAGATTTACCCGTTCCAACCAGGGGATTTTGTCTGGGCCAAAAAGTTCGTTCATGGCGATGCCTTCCAGCCAAGGTTTACCGGACCCCACCAGGTTCTTTTAACAACCCAGACTGCAGTCTTCTTGGAAGGACGTAAATCCTGGATTCACCATTCCCACGTCAAGCCAGCCGTAGTGGACCACAGTGACGGACCAGCAGCTCTTGTCACCTCCGAGGACACTGACTCCGACCAGTGGACCAGCTTACCTCTTTCAGACACTAGACTTAATTTGACTTGGCGAATATGAAAGGACCTTTTATTCTCGCAACTGTATGCTTTTTTACTATGCTGCTTTAGTTTATTTTCTGCCTATGAAGATAATGCTTTTATCAAATATTCCCATGAGGTTAAAACTCGTATTCTGGGAAATAGAGGTAATTGCTGGGTGTGTACTCAATTTCCAGTAAATGCAGAACGGGGACTCCCCTTCACACCCATTCCCCTGACCACTGCTAATATGACTTGGATGCCACCCGATGGAGTAAAAGATCCAGTCCAAACAATCTAACATGGGACAAAACAGGGGTGCCAATTAACAGGTATCTCATGGTAACCAACAAGACAGGCTTACTATGTTTTGTTAAAGAGAAGGGCTCAACTTTTGTGGGAACAAGTAAATGCGACATGTATTTTAATGGCACCGCCTTTAGTAAAACTCTTGGTGGGTGTTGTTGGGGCCATAGTGATCCTTATAATACTGTGTTGCTGTATTCAATGTGTCCCCTCCCTCATAAACTTATGTAGGTCAGCTTGTTCCTTTGCTATTACAACCAAAGGCCCCACTCTTTTCGAGTTGGCCCAGGCTGAAGTCGCCAAGCCCTTGGCTCCTTAAACTGGAGTGCAGCTTTTGGTAAATAGTTATACCAAAGCTGCAAATGGGGGAATTGTTGAGTTTGAACTTTGCCCTGGCTCTGTGGCTCTGTCTGAACTTTCAGCCCAGGCTCTGACCTGAACAGCAGCCTCTGACCCTTTCCCCACCCCGGCAGCCATGTTTCTATTGTCTCTCTTATTAGCATTTCTTGAGCAGTTGTAACACTGGTTTTAACTGGATTCAACCAGGAGGATCTTGATTGATCACACGTGCACATCATGACCAGTTAAGCACTTTGTTGACATCTGTCTATATATACTTCTGTGTATCCATAATAAAGCTGCCACACTTACTCTGAAGCTTTTGAACTAATGAGAGTGTGTGCCCCTTGATCAACGAATATGGTGTCTGTGTTGTATGGTCTCTGACAGCTTGTGAGCCCTATACCAACTCCGCACTACTCGGGTGCTGGACGGTGAGTAGGATCTGCTATTTTACCTAACAGGACCACTCTGTCCCCTTTACTCACTATTCTAGATAGTCTCTCACAATGCCTTATTGGTGGCCCTCCCACCAATTGCTACCACCACTCAGCAAAATCACATGTGGAGCCCCATGCCCAGCTAGATTACATGAATGCACCCAGAACCACTCATGAATCACACAGACAAAGGTGCCAGCCACATTGCCCCAGGTCCAGCCTTGTACCGTAGGAATATACCGTCTTGAGCAATGCAAGTTTATGAATCGGTTTGCCACTTCATCAATGGAAAGTGGACAGGCATCAACCTTTGGTAAATCTGCTTAGGTCACAAACACTTCAAGAAAACTCACTAGTAAAGATAAATAGTAAAACAAATGTATTGATTACAAAATATATAATCTCTTAAAATCAAAGCAGCAGGCAAAAAGTCAGAATTCCTTACCAAGGAAAACAAAATAAACACACAATCTAAATACTAAACCTGTAAGACACTTGGCAGTATTTAGACCAAGCAGTTTCCTCACTCCACTGGATGTTACATTTCAGAAAATACAGGTTTCACCTTTCAAACCTGGGCCAGTCTCCTCTGCCGGTGTCTTCAGACTTCTTAGCAATCTTCTCGTTTGCAGCATAGGTTGGGGGAGGAAAAAAGGCCACACAAGTGGCATCACTGTGTTCTGTTTTAGTCCCTTGTTCCATGTGCTGAGTCACCAGGCAAGGTAGAGAAATTCCCTTGGCATGGCCTTGTGCACCTGACTCATTTAATTGTATCTCCCTTGCTGGACAATGGCTGTTGATGGTTGGTCAACACCAGCCAAGGTGTTGGTTAGCTCCCTTGTTGTAGAGTCTGGGGATCTAGTAGCTGGGCAATTCCCCACAACATATTTTAGTGACAACCATATAACACAAGATCATCCTATATAATAAAAGGCTAGGGAAGTTTGTGTGAAGCCATCATGCGCAGTAGAGACGGCCCGGATGAACGGCATGCTGGTGGTTGTAGTTCGGAGGCACAAAATGGCCGCTGCGGGTGCCCTCTGAGGGATCCTCACTCACACGGAGCTAGAGCACCAAGAAGCAGTTATACATATAAAGTTACACATAGTTGGAGGCGGCGGGCTGGGCTGTCAGGCACATGATGAGGGGTTGAGGGGGGAGGGAGCTGAGCGGGTGGGGCGTTGGAGGGGGAGGGTGCTGAGCAAGGGGGGGCGTTGGAGGGGGAAGGGAGCTGAGCGAGAGGGGGCGTTGGAGGGGGAAGGGAGCTGAGCGAGAGGGGGCGTTGGAGGGGGAAGGGAGCTGAGCGAGAGGGGGCGTTGGAGGGGGAAGGGAGCTGAGCGAGAGGGGGCGTTGGAGGGGGAAGGGAGCTGAGCGAGAGGGGGCGTTGGAGGGGGAAGGGAGCTGAGCGAGAGGGGGCGTTGGAGAGGGGAGGGAGCTGAGCGAGGGGGGGCGTTGGAGGGGGGAGGGAGCTGAGCGAGGGGGGGCGTTGGAGGGGGGAGGGAGCTGAGCGGGGGGGCGCTGGAGGGGGGAGGGAGCTGAGCGGGGGGGCGTTGGAGGGGGGAGGGAGCTGAGCGAGTCGGGGGCCGTTGGAGGGGGGAGGGGGCAGAGAGCTGAGCGAGTGCAGGGTCCGTTGGAGGGGGGTATTATGACATCATAAGTATGTCACAGAGAACAGCAGCTGCCCAGCTGATGTGATTGGCCTTTAAATAATTTCACCCCTGGGGAGCGTCAGAGGTGAGATTTGAAAAATTTTCGACTCTTACCCTGATTAGGACCCTAAGACCTATAACTGTACCAAATTTCAAGTCTCTAGCTCAAACGGTGTGGAAGGAGTAAGGGAACATACATACACGCACGCATACACCATTTGACTTTTATATATATAGATATCACAATTACACATAAATGATGAATAGGGAGGTACATAGTGTTGCAAAGGGGCAGTGTGCACAAGAAAATACCAATACAGTAGACTCTTGATTATCCAGGATGATAGGGGAAAAAATAATTGTGGTTAATAAAATCCTGGATAATCAACATCCATAGGAAATATGGAGAGTGGGGGTTGGTTCACCAGCCACCCTGCACCGGGGGAGGGGGTGTTGGTTTACTGACTGCCCTGCACCCTCGTGGGGGTTTTGTGTGTGTGTGCTTGGGGCGGCAGCAAAGCCAGAGCCGGCCCTGCAAGTTGTGCATATTTTTTTTAACATCCTGGTTAATCCACATCCTGGTTAATCAAATCCTGGATAATCGAGAGTCTACTGTATTAAATATATGAAAATTCAATTTTTGTCTTAGTACTGCCTGATAGACAACTAGACTCACTTCTTCTATATCTATATATTATATAAAAGTCAAATGGTGTATGCGTGCGTGTATGTATGCATGTATGTATGCGTGTATGTATGTATGTGCACTTACTCCTTCCACACCGTTTGAGCTAGAGACTTGAAATTTGGTACAGTTATAGGTCTTAGGGTCCTAATCAGGGTACCGTATTTTCCGGCGTATAAGACGACTTTTTAACCCCGGAAAATCTTCTCAAAATTCAGGGGTCGTCTTATACGCCGGATGTAGTCTTATAGGACTCAGCGCGGGGGTGGGGGTGGGGCGAGGCGAATGACACCAGGGACACGGAGGGGAGCGCCTGGCTAGTCCCGGCTGTACGTGAGGCGCCCGCAGGCCAATTTTTTGAGCCTCGTGAGTCCGGTAACTGCCCCCGCGGCGCCCCCCTCACCCGGCCGCCCCTCGTCACCAAATGTCCCTGGGGCTGCGGCTCCCCCGCGCTGCCTTTCACCGGCTCCCCTCGCTTCCCTGTCACCAGACCCCGCTGTGCCCCCCCCGTCAGCACCGCTTCCCCCGTCCCTCCTCACCCGGCGCCCCTCGTCACCAATTGTCCCTGGGGCTGCGGCTCCCCCGCGCTGCCTTTCACCGGCTCCCCTCGCTTCCCTGTCACCAGACCCCGCTGTGCCCCCCCCCCCGTCAGCACCGCTTCCCCCGTCCCTCCTCACCCGGCGCCCCTCGTCACCAATTGTCCCTGGGGCTGCGGCTCCCCCGCGCTGCCTTTCACCGGCTCCCCTCGCTTCCCTGTCACTAGACCCCGCTGTGTGCCCCCCCGTCAGCACCGCTCCCCCCCGTCCCCCCTCACCGGCTCTCTGGTCCCCCCCTGGTCCTCCCCACTCCGCTCCCACTCAGCAAATCTCCCTCCCCCGGGCTTCACCTCGCCAGGTCCGCCCTCCGGCTCCCTCCCTCTGCTCCAGACCCCCTACTCCTCGTTTTCCTTCTTCAGAACCTGAGCTCCCCCGTCACCAGACCCCACCCCCTCGGTTCCCCAGCCCACACTCACCAGAACCCGTCACTCGAGTGCCGCCCGGGGCTTCCCCTTCTTCACTCCACAGTCTGTAGTTCCCCCATCCTCTGCCCCCCCCCCTCCCGGGGTGCTCTCCCCTCCCCCAATACTCTGTGTCCTCCCATGGGATTCGCCCCCCCCACTCACCACAGCCTCTGTGTTCCCCCCAGGACTCTGTCGCTCCTCCCCAACAGACCCTCTGTGTCCTCCCCTCCACCCAACCCTCTGTGCCCCTTCTTGGGGCTTCCCCCTCCACTTGACCCTCTGTGCCTCCCTCCCCCCCCCCCGTCCTCCCAACCTGATCCTCTGTGACTCCCCTAGGGCACTGTCCCCTCCCCCATACCCAATCCTCTGTGCATCTGTGCCTTCCCCTGGGACTCTTTCCTCCTCCCACCAGACCCTCTGCACCCCTCTTGGGGTGCTCTTCCCCCACCCCCGACTCTCCTTCCCACCCCAATCCTCTTCCCACCCCCCAGGCTCTCCTGTTCCCCTCACCGATCCTCTCTGCCAACCCCCTCCACTCCACCCGGACTCTCCCTTCCCCCTCATCCGATTCTCTGTGTCATCCCCCTTCGCCCCACTCTGTGACTTCCTTGCGCTCTGCCCCCCCAACCCTTTGTGCCCCCCCAGTGCACTTTCTCCCCCATCACCCAATCCTCTTTGCTCCCTCCATACCAGATCCTCTCCCCCAATGTTGCCCGTCACCAGGACCCCTTTCTCTAACTCCCCATGGCAGCTCTCCTGGTTCAAGTAGGCTTTCTGATCTGACATTGGTGTTACTGGTACTAGGGGAGTTTCAGGTGGCTGCTTAGCCTGTCCAGTATGTGTGGTGTGTGCAGCTCTGCAGAGTTACATACATTAGCACCTATGTTCTCAGCACTATTTGGTCTTGTCCTGTAATTAAGGGCTCCAGTCTGGGCTCAGAGAAATACAAGGTGTGCGTGTGCTATGTGTTTGCTAGACAGTGTGCGTGTGTGTTTGTACTCACTGCAGCAGCCTGTTGCTGCCTCTTTCTAAATACATCTACATGTCAGCCCCAGATTGGCTGTTTCTGCATCTGGACCCGATGATGTTTATCACTTAGTAACTATGGCTCTTAGGCACTGAGTTGGAGGCGGCGGCGGCCGGGGGGTGAGTTAGGGGAGGGGCACCCCCAGAGTGACTGCCTCATAGCCCTGGGGCACCCCCCAGTGCGACCTCCCTTGGGGTGAGTTGGGGGGAGGTTTGAGTGGAGTGAGTGGGGTTGGGGCAGGGGATTTGAGATGTGGGGTGAGTTAAAGGGTTGCGGGGGTGGAGACTGGAGGTGGGGTGGGGCAGGGGATTTGGGGCCGTGGACTGGAGTGAGTTAGGGGGTGAGGTGGGTGGAGATTTTTGGTGGGGTGATTTAGGAAGTGGAGGCTGGAGTTTTTTAAATTTTTATTTGGTGCGCGTTGGAAGAGGGGTAGTCTTATACGGCGAGTATATCCCAAACTCTATATTTTAACTGGAAAAGTTGGGGGTCGTCTTATACGCCCAGTCGTCTTATACGCTGGAAAATACGGTACTTTCACTGTTTATTGACTTTACTGACTGTTAATGAGAGTAAAGATAGTTCTTAATATGTTACATGGTTGACATAAAATTGTTCTTAAACTGCTGTTAACTTTATACAGTTGATATAAAATATTTTACTACAGTATTTGGTTCAGAATCTTTTTTTTCTAGATTTTCCTCCTTTAAAATTAGGTGCGTCTTATATGCCGGAGCGTCTTATATGGCGAAAAATACGGTAAGTCTCAAAAAATTTTCAAATCTCATCTCTGACGCCCCCCAGGGGTGAAATTCTTTAAAGCCCATTCACATCAGCTCGGCAGCTGCTGTTCTCTGTGTCATAGTTATGATGTCATAATACCCTCTCCAACGGACCCCGCATTCGCTCAGGTCTCTGCCCCCTCCCCCCCCTCCAACGGACCCCGCACTCGCTCAGCTCTCTGCCCCCTCCCCACCTCCGACGGACCCGAGTTGGGTTTGGTCAGAGGGTAAGTGAGGTAGGGGTGTCGGGTTTGGTCGGGGGGTGAGGTGGGGGTGTTGGGGTTGGTCAGGGGGTGTTGGGGTTGGTCAGGGGGTGTTGGGGTTGGTGTTGGGTTTGTTTGGGGGGGTGAGGAGGGGGGTCGGGGTTGGTCGAGGGGTAAGTGAGGTGTGGGTGTCGGGTTTGTTTGTGGTGGTAGGTAGGGGTGTCGGGTTTGGTTGGGGGAGGGAAAGTGAGGTGGGTGTGCCAGGTTTGGTCTACAGGGGGTGAGGTGTGGGTGTTGGTCAGGGGGTGTTGGTAGGGGGGTGACGTGGGGGTTTGGGTGGGGTGGTGAAAATGTGAGTCGGGGTTGGTCGAGGGGTAAGTGAGGTGGGGGTGTCGGGGTTGGTCGGGGGGGTGAGGTAGGGGTGTCAGGTTTGCTCTCTGCCCCCTCCCCCCTCCAACAGACCCCGCACTCGCTCAGCTCTCTGGCCCCTCCCCACCTCCGACGGACCCGAGCAACGCCGGGTATTTTCGCTAGTGTGTAATAAAGACAACTTTATTACCTATGCTGAGTCCTAGTCTAACCTGTAGTAACTAGTCCTCACGGGTCTGAATAACCTTCCTTTTTGGACTTATATTCATTTCAGTGGCCATTCGGATCAGTGGAAAGACTCACAGACTGGCAATTAAAATACCAATATCCAGGAAAATATTCCCTCTTAAGGGTTCTCTGCAGGACTCATGAACACTAGGACTCTCCTGCTCTTATTTACACCTGTATTATATCACTGTAGCTTTGACTTCAACACAATTACTCTTGATTTACACCAGTTTAACTTAGAAGAGCATCAGGCCTATTGATTTCACTGGAGTTATTCTCAATTTATATGAGTGTGAGAGGAGAGTCAGGTCTCACAACTCCACTCCTTCCAGAAAGAAGTCTCTCAGTTTCTGGGGCCTGATTTTCTGTTGCCCTGCTCATTTACACCAGTGCAGAGTGCAAAATGTGCCTAAACACTATCTAATCAGTTCAGTAACATTTTATGTTCAGTTTGCTACAGGATGTGCAGGGGTAATGGTGAAGCAGCCTTAGCTCTCCAAATGCAAACCTGACGCAAACCCTGCAGAGCTTCAAACAACCAACCTTCCTCAAGTGCATCTTCTATTTTCCAATATTTCTCACTTGAAATGTCCAGCTAAAGATGCTGAAAACTGCACTTTGCTGTGACCTCAACAATCCCCCTTTATCACTACAGTAAAACCTCCATTTAACGGACTAATTCGGGCGAGGGGGTGTCCGTTAAATCAAAAAGTCCGTTATTTAATAATAATAAAAAAAAGAGCTGTCGGAGCAGCAGCCCGCCCGCCACAGGGTCGGGGCGGCAGCTCCTCAGCCTGCCCACTGCTTGGACCCGGGCGGCAGCCGGGAGCCAGCCCGCCCGCTGCCTGGACCCGGGCAGCAGCCGGGAGCCGGCAGCCAGCCCGCCAGAAATGGATTTCGGATGCATCAGACTTGCTTAGAAATTTTGTCCGTTGCATCCGAAGTCCGTTAAATCGAGGTCCGTTAAATCGAGGGTTTACTGTACTTAGAAAGTCCCAGGGTTGCAGGCTAGACTATAGCTACAGCATTGGGGGGGGGGGGGACACTTCATTAGGAGGTCAGCGGAAGAGCAGTTGTTAGTGGTTTCCACAGCTACATTTCACACTGATTTGGGGTTATATTCGTCCAAGGCACCGCTTACATGCCTGGACACGCGACCTTGATTCCGGCCGGGTGAGCATCACTTGGAAACAACCCGGTCCAAGCCTTTAGTCTCCTCCCCGCACCAAGTCATCAGCGCCCGGCACAGTCACGGGGAGCTTTAGCGGCTGCAAGACCGGGCCCACAAGCGGCACAATCCGGGCGGGCGGCCAGGTGCCATTCCCGGGGGGGCGGGGGGTGGAGCTGCGGTGCTTTGTGTCCCGGCCCCCTTAGCGCGCCCCTCCCGCCCCGGGGCGCTGACCAGCCCGAGCGGAATGTCTCCCCCGCCACCATGGGGGGGGGGGGGGTCACCTTTCGACCTATCCAGGCCACAGCGCTCAGCACGGAGCCCCGCGCCCGGAGCCGCTGAGTAAGGAGCACGGGCTCGCCGGGAACAGGGCTTGGCCGCTCTCCGGCCCCCAAGGCCCCTGCGCGCTGTCTATTCACCATCCGGAGCCGGCTCCGCCGAACCGATCCGGCTGACGTATCATCCTGCGTCCATAGCTGCCCTGGCTCTGCCTGATCGCAGCGGTCACATCCTTCCTTTCGTTCCACTCGTTCGCCTCGGGGCCCGCACGGGGAGAGCGTGTGCCAGCCGAACACCGGGGCGGCGTGAGATAGGGAGAGCAGCAGCGCTGGTACAGGAGCAGAAGGAGACTCGGAAGATCAGGCGATCCTTTTCGATAGCCCCAGCGCCCGGTTAGTGCGGCGGCGTCGGGGTCTTTCTCGCAGGCGCGTGCGGAGGGCGCATGCGCAGTGTGGCTGTACCGTGGGCTTCTGACATGCCGACGGTCAGTGTGAAGCGAGAGTTGCTCTTCCAGGCGCTGGGCAGGCGCTATAGTGAGTGCGGGCGCGCGCGCGGGGAGCCGCGGTGCCGGGGCGGGGGGTCCCTGTCGCTCTGGCCTGTCACCATCTTTCAGGTCGCTGACACCTGGGCACTTAGTTGCCCTCCCGCCTCTTCCAGCCTCTGTTTCTGCCCCCCCGCGAGTACCGGCTCCGCTGCCTGTCTCCGCCCTTGCTCGGGGTGTGGGGCTGTAAGAGCGGCCAGCAGTGAAACTGACAAGACTCGGCGCCGATTTCATTGGCGAAGAAGTCTGCTGTGTGTAGACGTCACTGCAATAACTTGCGCTTAATTCCCGCGTGGACGTGGGTTCGCACAGCCATAAGGGCTAAAAACGCTTTTAATTCAGCCCTGGGTTCCTCAGGCGTTCACAGCATTTGCTTGGACAGCTCCTTGCTTGCCGTGGCTTGGGGGATTTTTCAGGTTCTGTGGGCCCATACGTGCTATTTGAGTCCCATTTATTGATAAAATAGAGGTGTAGACTTCAAAACTACAATCTAATTTTAAAACGGCACATTGGGGAAAGCGGTTTTTAATTTGCTTGACTTCTGAACCCTGCGTTCTGGATGCTGTTTTTCATTGTATTAGTTGATGGATTTCAGAAATATTTTTTTTTAAATAGGGAAGATAGGTAGACCAGGCAGATAAGACCGTTTAGCCAAATTACCTTTTCCAGCAGCCCTTCTTTTTGCCCAATTCCTCTGGCAGACTGGACCTCCCTGTAAATCATATAGTGAGTTATGCATCCTAATTTATACCCAGTTGACTGAATGAGAAGGTAATTGTTGATGCTAGTGCACTGCTTCTCATGGACTTGTCTGTTTTATTGCTGATGTGATGTGGTCCTGTTCTGTTATACTGGGTGGAGATTAACCTGAAAACAAGCTAATGGTACACCTAATTCTGTTCAATACTAACTCTAATATATTGGGATCTAAATCTTTTGCTATGAATGACACAAATCAATAAATACAATACGTATAAGCAGTAATTGTTACTAAAGTAAAAGTAAAGATAAAATGATCAATGACTTCCCCCCCATTTCCCTTGCAAATATAATTTAGTATTCTATTCAGGGCTTTTTTTAAAGTTGTCTTCAGAAGTCTGAGGTCTGTTTATGGGAAACCAGAATTAACCATAGTATTTTTCTTTCTTCCTAGCTGATGAAGAATTTGATGAACTTTGCTTTGAGTTTGGTCTGGAGCTTGATGAAATTGTAAGTACTATGTTGTCATTTGTCACATTTACATTTGTCTTTAGCCATTTGGCTGTAGGGGATCGATTGCAGTTCTGTTTTGACAGAGGGGACCAGTTTGCTGTGTCTTCAGCAATTTAGCTGCCCACCACCAGTAAAAGAGCCTTCTCCCTGAACATCATAAGTAGCATATATGACCCACGGACACTACTATTCTTCTGTAGTGGCCGAGTACTTCCAACGTCGGCATCCCAGTTACATAGTCTGTGTTGCAAATACTTTACAAACTCTACTTTGGCTTAATTTTTAAAACGCAAGGTTGTACAACTTCCACAAAAACTTAGTATTTTGAGCATCTTATATAGTGATTGAAAAGTAGTGGTTGAGGTATTGATCCTGCATCAGAAATTTCTAGCCCTGGCACCCACATCTTTGCAGAGTGCTGCTGAATCTGATACTGTGTCAGTGTTTTTTTAATTTCTGGTTTAGTCTGAAGTGATTAAGTTGATCTTCTAATCAAATCATTTAAATGTATTCAACAGTTCTTTTCTTGTATGCTGTCTTTTAGAATAGACTTCAGACATTACTGATGGGATACTGGTTTACAGACAAAATGAAAGAAATAATTAGGCCCAGTTCTGTACTGGGATCTACTAGCCTAGCTACTTGTGCCTGGGCTAGTCTTTGTTTCCAATAATTCAGTTCCAATAACAAACAAATATTCCTTTGGGTTATTGTATTAATCTGAATCTGAGAGGAGGCCTTCAATTAGTACAGTTTTTGATGCTTCAGGCACCCATTTCATGTATAAACCCACATTATGCCCTTTAAACCACATTTGTTAATGAATACTATTTATTTTTTACATTTAAAATTAAGCTATTTTCTAAGCACCTTCAGTGCTCATTTACTCCATTATTAATGACTTAGTTTTCATTGTAGACGTCTGAGAAGGACATAATAAGCAGAGAACAAGGTGATGAAAAGGCAGAGGGTGCATCAGATATCATTCTCTATAAAATCGATGTTCCTGCTAACCGATATGATCTTCTTTGTCTGGAAGGATTGGTCCGAGGGCTTCAGGTCTTTAAAGAAAGGTACTGTAGCACTGTGAGGTTTTTGTACATCAGTATTTGATTAGTCTAAACTCATACATTGCTTATTAACGTTAAGCAGCTGATTAATAAAAGTTATATTTGCTTGGCCTGTGAAAGATCTCTGATCTATAACTTCACTCCAGCAAGTCTTGTCCAGAGAAGCTCACTGCAGTGTTCTTTCACAGAGTAGAAGGCAACTGTGTTTGGTATGCTTACCCTGAGAATGACAATGATGATTCCTTCTCCTATTTTCCTAAAGGAGGTTTTTAAGATTGTAATCATTTATTATTTATTAAGTTATTGTTAATATGGTTATTGAAATAATGTTATAAAATTTTTCTCTCTTCTCAATTCTCTGAAATTTTCTGTGCAAGAAATTGCCATTACCATTAATTATTGATCTGGTTTGACAACCTGTGATCATCCTGCAAGGTGCTAAGTGTCCTCACCTCTGCTTGAAGGTAGTGGAAGTTGAGGGTGCTCAGGATCGAATCCCCTGTGACAGAATCAGTTTTCTACAGGTGCATTCTTGTTTTCTTTAAATCTAAGTTTTTTTAGGAAGCTTTGACTGCAGTGGAGTTGTCTTTTTGAGTATATTTATTTCATAGTACACTATACTGAAGTTAGTAATATTCTGGTAGAAAACATTTACATATATGTTAACCATTTTTACAGAATTTTAAATGTTAACAAAAATTGATAACATTTTCACCATAAAGTGCATTGACACTTCTCTAATGTTTCCTCCTTGTGCTCTTTTTGAAAAAATGTTTCACCCTCAGTCGTAAACTTTATTTCCATTTTTGTTTTAGGATAAAGGCCCCTAGATACAAAAGGATTATGCCAGCGAATGGTGACATACAAAGGCTGATTATTACTGAAGAGGTGAAATTATTTGCTGAACCTTTGTCCGTGTCTTGAAAGCTTGATCACTAGCAAACATACTCTATAATAACTGAGTTTATTTTAAATTTTAGTCAGACTAAGGCTACAACTTATTTCTTATGCAATAGAAGTGTAAATGTTTTCTCCATCCAATGATGCACATTGTAACTAGTGGTCTTCATTTTAGCTTATATGGAAATAATGTACAAATTACTTGGTAAAGGATAACCATGTATTTTCAGAAAAATTCATACCTGTGCATCTCCAATGGTTTTCTGAAACCATATTCTCTGTAGAGAAAATCCTCTTTCCTTTACCAAACTAAAAGTAAACTATTTCTGTTGGGGTTATAGGTACTCTTTGTGCATTTTCCATTGTAGTATACATTTTTATAAGCAAGTTTTAAGTACTTCAAAAAGTTCAAGATGCACATTGTTTTCAATGTGAGAATTTAATTTTATGAATTCTGCATATATGACATTTTTATCATTTCTAACAATACTGCTCCTATAAATTTTAGACTGCCCAAGTTCGTCCTCATGCTGTAGCTGCAGTCCTTCGTAACATAACTTTTTCCAAGGATCGCTATAATAGTTTCATTGACTTACAAGAAAAACTACATCAGAACATCTGCAGGTTTGTTTTTAAATCCAGTGAGAATAAAGTATATGGTACATCACCATTTATATTGGCTTAATATTTTAAATTATTAAATGTTTAATTTTATTCTTGAGATGGACAGCTGTTCACTTTTCCAAACAGCTGTTATGTTTACACTCATGCTTAATATTTTTCAGCAATGCTCTTTGACATTCTTCCTTTGTCTTACTTGATGCTGGCAGTTCTCAATGCATTTCGCCAGAAAGGGGTGACATCTGCTACATAAGTAGTGGGAGAAGCCTCTTGGGTAAACTCTCGGCCACAATCCCATTAGATTTACATTTGGCTGTTTTGTGTCTTGTTACAGACCCAGTGTACCATGCAAGGTACTGGGTGTAAGTGCTTCCACACTTGTAAAAATTGCTATTCTGCTTCAACAATTAGCTGTGTGCATGTTTGAGACTGTAGTGCCTCAGAGGACATTACCTCAAATGAACTCCAAATACCTCTATAAAAGACATTGGTGTTTTGTCTTATTTCCTTTGTAGGAAAAGAACATTAGTAGCGATTGGCACCCATGACCTGGACACCATCTCTGGTCCATTTACTTATACAGCTAGACCTCCATCAGAAATTAGATTCAAGCCCCTGAATCAGTCGAAGGAGTATACTGCTTCTGAAATTCTGGATCTATATAGGGTAGGTGTCCTTCCCAAATTATTCACATGCAGTGCTGAAATCTCAATTTCTAGAGGGATTGCAAGACATGGGATTGGCACCTTTGCAGATATTGCCAGTAGTGGTGGTAATTTTATGTTGTGGCCACCTTTCCACTAGGGACTGGAACTAGACCACAAGTTCACTTTATGCAGAGCACCAGACAGACATATGAAAAGGTAAATTTTGTTTACTGCTGATGTGAGATCACAGTCTAATGTACACAGAGCTAAATGTGAAATGATGTACTAGCTAAAAGGCTCCATACCCAGTTATCTCAGTCCTGGAGATGGTTGTATGAAATATGACAAATATTTTATTTGAAGGATTATAACTGGTGTATTCAGCTGTCTTTTTTAAATTCCGCCTTAATATGCTGCTTTTGTTTTCATGGGACAAAATAGAGTTCCACCAGTTGTCACAAAATAACTTAAAATTCCTGTGTGTGCTCAACAAAACATCTCATGGTGAAACAAGTATCAGCCTCATATGTTGGTCAAACTGGCTTTAAATTTTGTTGCGATAGAAATTGTAATAAAAATACAGTGAGGTTTTTTTTTTTTAATTCAATGTGATGAATTCTTATCACTAATAGAATATATCTGGATTTTACCTTATTAAAAAAAAAAACCCAAACCCTGTGCATCTTTTTACTATTGTGATGTCTAATACAGCATGATTGACTGATAGGCTAAATTATTTCAGTCATTCTCCATTTGATCCTTACTGTTGTTTTGAATTGAGCAACTTACAATTCTCTCATATTTGTTTGACATTACTCACCTAATTTCTGCAACTCTTGGGGTGAAATCTGGCCCCATTGAAGTCAATAGAAGTTTTGCAATTGAGTCTAATGGAGCGAGCATTTGGTCTTTGAATTGTTCATGAGCATTTGGTTTTATTTGATATTCAAAATTGTGCTGTGCTGTTCAGGATTTATTACCCATGTAAGTCATATTTTGGATAAACATAACTCTTGGAATCAGGCTTCTGATGCAAATAGTCACATTTATCAACACAAACATTGTGTTCCATGAACATCCCATAAATACTCTAGGAATGAGCTTATTGACAGGAAACTGAACATGAAGGGTGAACTGAAGCAAATGCAGTTTTTTTTATTTGATCATCTATTTGCAGAAGATGTAGAAATATTTGCGTGACTGTATCAGGAGAGAGCGGCTGTTTAAAGTGTTTAAGCTTAACAAGATGCAATGCTTGGCCCCCCTCTGTAATTAAAAGAACCCATGTGTTGGTCTATGATTAGTGGGAAGAAGTCATATCAAGTCTGTTTTAAATAGTAACTTTTCTAATATGGAAGTGTTCACAGTGTTGTCATTTCTATAAAGCACCATGGGACACGTGAGCTTTTCATAGCAAGTAAAGAGAGCCCCAATATGCTCTATCTAAGATGATGTACAGGACACTGAGGGAGAGAACAATCAAGGAGGAATAGAGAGGCTAGACGGAATACACAGAAGAAAACTGCATTGTCTAGATTCTGGCAACAGACGTTAATATTTAAAATAACATTTCTCCCCCTCCTCCCCAGACCCTGCTCATATCATGGTTCTTTTAACATGAAATTGTTTGGATAAGATACTGGAGAGCATCTCAGTGTAAACCCATCAGAACTAAGAGACAAAGAAAAAAATTCTAATCTGGAGCTAACTTTTGCCACTTTTAAGACCAGTTGCTGTGAAGCAGGGACACAGTTACTTTAGCATGCTTAGTGCTCAGGACAAGAAATGGAAGTTCCTTTATGATGAGCAATCACAGTGTTTTGCTGGAGTAAGATAGTGTGGCTGTGTTTCTTCTACTTATAAATTAAGAAATAATATTTTGAAGTTAGTGTTAACATGAGAACATAGAAAATTGTTTCTTGGCTTCCCTCCTTTTTTAAAACAACTTTTTATAGTGAAGTAATATCTGTGAGCCTAATCCTTTACTCAGGCAAAACTCCTGGTAATGCCACAGTTGAGGAATTATGTCAGATGCTGATGGTTCGTGATTAAGATAATGACATTCAACTTGTGCTTTATTTCTCCAGACTGACAGCCAACTTAAGCACTATTTACACATAATTGAAAACAAACCACTCTATCCAGTTATCTACGATAGCAACGGTGTCGTTCTTTCCATGCCACCAATCATCAATGGTAAAATTACATATTATTTTGTCACTATTATTTTTCTGAGGGTGTAGCCAACAAACATTTGAGTATTGCGTGGGTTGGTTTCATTTTTCTTAAAATGATGTCATGATTTTTTCATTTATTCTTCACTACAATGTCATGTATGTTTCTGGTACGCTTGCCACTGGAACCTAAATGATGGACTTCTTTGGTGGGACTTTCATGAGCACCTATGGTATAGGCATAACAGGTACAGACTTATTACTCATCGGTCATTTGGTGAAGAGTTTAGTTCAAGGTAAATCAATAACTGGTAGAATTTGTATCTTTCATTGCGTTGGTAATAGGGGATGCTGATCCATTTGCCTGGGTGTGAATCCAGTGTAATTATCAGCACTGTGAATCAATTACTGTGAGAGCATTTGGCATACAAAAAATGAGTCCAGAAGACTTTGATTAAATAAATAAATTTGGGCTGGAATTTTTGTTGGCACGGTTTCTAACAAAGTGTTTCCTATGAATATAAGAGGGACTTGTGGATGATTTGGGGAAGGTATTTCTGGTGACTAGTGAAGTAGATCAAAGATAATGGCAAGAATATTTCCTTTGACAAAAATAGAGATGTTGTTTCATTATACCCATAATAAGAGTTTAAACCAAGACTCAGTAACTCTTGATGTCTCTATAGTGACTTATCTGATGGCCAATGACAGTCTCACTTTGGATGTATTTCTCTAGTCATCCCTACAAATCTTAAACAGCTGACCTGAATCTGAAGCAGCAGTGCATTTTTATCTATCTCTGACGTTTGACAGCTGTTCCAAATTTGAATGTTAAGTCAGCCACCGTCTCTGATCCTTTTGGAACTATTCTCGATTAGGCTTATTGCAGCTTCAGATTATTCTTGCTCTAAACAGCGGCTTGCATTTTAATAATTCAAAAGGCTGATTCAAAATTTCACATATCTTGGTGTGTATTAAGGGATCGTGTTTGAGAAATGTTTCAAGGTTAAAGTTGATGCATCTTCTAGTTCTTGAAATGTAAGCATGTGAATGCTCAATTTAGATTATTGTGGGAACACTAACTAGGGTTGGTTAGGAATTTTCCAACTAAACATTTTTTTGCTGGAAAATGTTGAAACAGAACTTTTTACAAGTACATACCAGTTTTAACAAAACTTTTGTTAGGAGTGGTTTCTTGGGCCAAGGAAGAATGGATGGGGCTGGAGCTGAAGGGCAGAGAAAGCAGAATAGCCAATAGCCCGGTGATTAGGGTACTCATTAGGGATGTGGGAGAGGCCGGTTCAAATTCCTCCTCTGTTATCCCAGGTGAGTGCGCTAGCTAGCGACTGGCTGTTGCAGGGTGGATTTCTCTCTGGTTTATCACAAAAAAATTTGAAAGGTTTCAGGTTTGTCTTGATATAGAATGGGAAACTTTTTGTGGGATGGTAAAACTGTTTCCCCCACCCAGGTCTGATTGCAACATGTTATATTTGCCTTGAACTGATCCTAGAACAATTGAGTGTATTGAGTGCAGGGGGCATGACAGAGGCAATTTAGTAAAGGGATCACAAGATACACTGGGTGTGTAACTCCTCGATCATCCTCACTTCTTAACATGACCTCATTGTGAGGAATGGGGCCACACACACGAACTTATAACTAATCATGGGACATCAGTTTTTCTGGAGCTTTGGTGGTGTTCCTGTAGCATTCACAAATAAAATTCATAGCCTTTCTGAGGAGAAATTGTGTGCTTTGGCCATTGTGCTCTTTGCATTGTGGAAGCTTCAAATCCTTTACATCAGTCTGAGAGAGCTCCAAAATTTTATTTGCTCTTTTTTAGCTTTTGTGCTGCAAGTTAGAATCCTCTGAACTGTGAACTAGCCAAAACACCCCCGCCCCCCAGTAACTAATTATTTCTTCTTGAAGCCTGTCTTGTCAGTGTTTTTCTGCTATCCATGTTATACAGCTCTCATTACCATGGGATCTGAGCATTCACAATTTTTACTTATTTCCACTCTCACAGCCCTGTGAGGTCGGTCCGTGCCATTCTCTTCCCCTCCCTAACACAGACTCAACCAAGGTCACACAGGACATCTGTAACAGAACAAGGAATTGAACCCAGGTCTTCTAAATCCCAGGCTAGTGTTCTAACCAGTGGGCCATCCTTTCGGCACTTTTGGGGAAGGGGCAGAGGTGGGTAAGGTTATTGAGTTTTCACAAGTTAGAAGTATCTGACAACTAGACTGATAAGTAAATATTGACCAATGTCCTTGGTTTAGATATGGGCTGTTTGTTTTCTCTCTCTTATTTTAAAGCAGGGAAGACCCTGTGTATCCCAATGTGCTTCCCATTAGGCTTTACCTTGGGCATGTCAAGAAAAAGCCCTCAGTTCTTCAGAATAGTGACGTAGACCTTGCTTACACTATCAGGGAAAGACAGGCTGCGTAGCTACACATGGCAGTGAAAGGCTCCAGCAAGGCCGGGGGAATGAGGAAAGGTGGCAGCAGGAGCCTTTCACTGCTGCCTTCTCGCTGCCAGAGTCTTTCACTGCAGCAGGGAAAGGCTCCAGAAGTGGGATGCTACACTGCTAAAAATAGCACAGTGCATGTGGGAAGCACTGTTTGATGTGTAGAGAGCCTTGAAGGGTCTATACTGGGGTGGGCAAACTTTTTGGCCCAAGGACCACATTGGGGTGTGAAACTGTATGGAGGGCTGGATAGGGAAGCTGTACCTCCCCAAACAGCCTGGACCTCATCCCCCATCAACTCCCTCCCACTTCCCGCCCCCTTACCATCCCGCTCAGAGCAGCAGAAGCTCGTCATCCGGCTGGAGCCAGCTGCACTGCATGGGAGGGGGGCACAGCAGGGAAGGGGCCAGGGGCCAGCCTCACCGGCCAGGAGCTCAAGGGCCCGGCTGGATGGTCCTGCGGGACATAGTTTGCCCATCTCTGGTCTATATGCTAGGGTTCAAGCTTGTCTCTGCTTGGTTCGCCCAAACAATGTTTTACTGTTTACAGTGCTCTTTATACCCATGTTAACTGCGTGTTCAGTAGCTGTACTCTACACATCTCCACAAGTGTAGACCTATCCTTGGGCTATTTGTCAACCTGAGTGATGTTTTAAAAATGTTCATTCTCTTTATTTAGGGGTGCTTTCCTAACCCCACAGCCTAATAAGCCACAATTGTGATGTTGACACTTGCTAGAGCAAACCACATCATAGAATATCAGGGTTGGAAGGGATCTCAGGAGATCATCTAGTCCAACCTCCTGCTCAAAGCAGGACCAATCCTCAATTAAATCATCCAACAGATTTTTGCCCCATATTCCTAAATGGCCCCCTCAAGGATTGAGCTCACAAACCCTGAGTTTAGCAGGCCAATGCTCAAACCACTGAGCTATCCCCAGAGTGCAGTGCTAGTTATAACCACGCAGTGGACATTGTTTTGCTATTTTGTTTTCCCTCACTGGAGGCTGATGTTGCCTTCATCGCTCCCGCAGACCCATGCAACCTCCCAGAAATGGGTATCCCAAATTCACTTTGAACCCCAGTCTTCCCCACAAAAATATGTATCCCTGCTAGCATGCCTTCACTCTTGCCTCTTGATTTATAAGAGGAGACTTGAATTTTCCATTTAAGAGCTGTTGGTGCAACAGGAAAAGTGACTTTCTGGCCAGTGGAAGGCAACAGCAATGCCATTGGATTATGAATGAGGTGAATCAATGTGTTCTAAGAAACAATATGATGTGTTCCAAGAAATATGTTAACATCTTTTAATATGTGTGTTTGTATTTTTTTATTGTAGGAGACCATACAAAAATAAGCCTAAATACCAGAAATGTGTTTGTTGAATGTACAGCCACTGATATTACAAAGGTAAATGAAGCTTTATCGTCTTTGATATGCTGTCATATATGGTGTAAATGTAACTGTTTTCTTCTGGGGTCACAGAACCATTATGCAAACAAATACAGTAGATGGGCATATATTATACATTTTGGAGCAGGAAAAGTTGAGGGGCCATTTAGTGAGTGAATTAACCAGCTTTTCCTCATGGTTCATTTTTATGACTGCTCCGGGGGTAACTTACATTTTAAAGGCTCGTTCCATTGTCTACAGCCAAGCTCTAAGATACAACCGCATTTGCTCCAGTCCCTCAGACAGAGACAAACACCTTCAAGATCTCTATCAACCATTTTTAAAACTGCAATACCCACCTGGGGAAGTGAAAAAATAGATTGACAGAGCAAGAAGAGTACCCAGAAGCCACCTACTACAGGACAGGCCCAACAAAGACAAAAACAGAACACCATTAGTCGTCACCTTCAGCCCCCAACTTAAGCCTCTCCAACGCATTATCAAAGACCTACAACCTATCCTGAAAGATGATCCCACACTCTCACAGATCTTGGGAGACAGACCAGTCCTCGCTTACAGACAACCCCCCAACCTGAAACAAATACTCACCAGCAACTACACACCACACAACAAAAACACTAACCGAGATACCTATCCTTGTAACAAAGCCCGATGCCAACTCTGTCCTCATATCCATTCAACTGACACCATCATAGGACCTAATCACATCAGCCACACCATCAGAGGCTCATTCACCTGCACTTCGACCAATGTGATATATGCCATCATGTGCCAGCAATGCCCCTCTGCTATGTACATTGGCCAAACCGGCCAGTCTCTACGCAAAAGAATAAACAGACACAAATATGACATCAGGAATCATAACATTCAAAAACCAGTAGGAGAACACTTCATTCTTCCTGGCCATTCCATTAAAGATTTGATGGTTTCAATTTTGAAACAGAAAAACTTCCAAAACAGACTCCAATGAGAAACTGAGGAACTGGAATTAATTTTCAAATTGGATACAATTAACCAGGGGCTAAATAGGACTTGTGAATGGTTCTCTCATTATACTAATTGATTGCATTTCCTGAGTTAATTTACCTGACACAGAAATCCATATCAAAAGGGGTTTTTTTCTCCTACTGATAATGGTCCATCTACATTTAACAGCTAATGTACAATTTTTTTTCTTTCTTTCTGTGTGTATAAATGCATCTTACTTTTGTTCCATTCTATGCATCCGATGAAGTGAGCTATAGCCCACGAAAGCTTCTGCTGAAATAAACTAGTTAGTCTCTAAGGTGCTACAAGTATTCCTCGCTTTCTTTACATTTAAAAAAATGTTTCTAGTTCCATTTGTTCAGAGCCAGGCATATTTGTTCCTGCATGTATACTGAGTGTTCAATTTGAGAGTAATTAAGATTAAATACTATTTCTTGTTGATGTTCTGTGCTTGAACAGCTCTGAAAAGTAGAAAATACCTTGAGATTATTATATATTAGTAGAGTTCTCTTTACAAAGAATCATTTTCTCCTTGACACCTTAGCAATAAAACTTCTTGTGGATGCCTTTTTTCATGATAATTCTATTCTAGTATGTTTAAAGAGAGAGAGTCAAATGAAATTAAAGACCAAGTTTCCAAGCATGGGTACACTACCTTGTAGGGGTACAATTCTCATTGTGTCAACCCAAAGGAACCCTTTCCCCACCCAATTTTGGTAATTGCAAGTCTGAGCAACTTTTGTAGATGCACGTTCACTCCTGTGAGAATTTTGGCAGAGTTTAACTTTGTAAAAGCAAGAACACTTTTAAAATTAATCCGTATACTATAAGGGTTAAAATAGATTTTTGTGTGTTGGGAGGGCATTCTCGGGGCTGATAAATGTAATTAACATGTTGAAGGAGGCCTCATTTTTTGGAAGATAGAATTTGGGAAGCTAATGAATTATCAAGTTGAAAACCGCGTGTTTGTGCTAAATAAGATAAGTGCATAGGCTAGCGGGCTAAAAAGACAATGTCTGAGTCAACTAAGAGAAGAGGGAGAAGACCCAGGGAACTATTTACTATGAACTAGATAAGAAGGACAAAATAAGTTAGAAATGTGAAAATGAGATAAAGAGGAAGTCGAACCGGGGACAGTGCCTGCTTCACAGGAATTGATTCCTGCAAAGTAACCAAGCCAATCCAAAAACGTGTGATGCATTGTATAATAAATACAGTGAGACGTGTCATGTATATAAAGGGAGAGGGCTTTTGTGTAACTTTGGAGCTGTGATATATCCTTATTCCATCACCCCCTGCGTTTGAGTCTGATCAACTCAGCCTAGCATTGCTGTATGCCAAATAAAATTACCTGAGTGACGAAGTCTGGAGTTGAACCGAGTTCTTGGGAAGTCGAGTAGAAAGAGTTCTTGGAGGAAATCCCAACAATAAACACCTTTATTGTGCTTTTTTTACTTCTTTACAGCTTATGACCATTAAAATGGATGTTGTTCAGTATGTGTAAAGAAAATATCTGCCTCAGGTTAAATAGGTTTTTTGATGTCTCAGAAACTGATTTGAATCTTATGACTCATTTGTTACACTAACTTCTCAAAATATCCTCAAAAAACAGATTTTACAGTTTAGGTTGATCTGATAATGTTTTTTTAAACAGATAATGCACAGTCCTAGAGCTTATAAACTCTTGCTTTAACTTCAGTGGGACTGCTCAGTAGAGAAAGTCTTTGCAAGATCCAGACCCTTATTGTAGTAATGGCTCTCATGTCTTTGGGAGATGAATTTAGCTAAAATCTCTGTCTAATTCAGTGCTATCGAAAGCCTTCCATTTTTCCAGTCTTTGGAGAGATTTCTTTGTTACAGAAGTCAAACATTTTTTTTCCTTTTAATTGAATGTGACCCATGAGATGTAAAGTTGTATTTTGCATTCTAGATTTTCATTTTTCACTCTATTCTAAATTAAACATCTGAAGCATGATAAAGAAAATATGATATTTTGCATCATTTAAAATTGCAGAATCCATAGATTTTAATGTGGTTGTACTTTATTTTTGTAGGCAAAAATTGTCCTCGATATCTTAGTCACGATGTTTAGTGAATATTGTGAGAAGCAATTCACGTGAGTAGTATAATCCTTTACTGTCAATGAGATCAGACTTGTTGGTCAAATCCTACATTTTACACACTTTTACTTTTTCTCCCTCAGCGTTGAAGCAGCAGAAGTAACTTATCTTAATGGAAAAACCTGCATCTATCCAGTAAGTATTGTAGAGATGACTGGGGAGAAAGGATTTCTATACCCATGAGGGTTTGGTAAAAGAGAGTGGCACAGTCCTCTCATTTCCTGCAGTCCCACTAGCCTTTTCACTTGTAAACATTCCATTTCTGTCAAAGCTAAAAAAGGAGGACTGCTAAAGTAGTCTGATATCCCAAAAGGAGGGGGAATTTTGAAACAGGTTTGTGGTCACGGCTGTAGCTTGGAACCCATTTGAAATGTGTTAAACCTGATCCAGTAGTAAGTATGGCTGTAATCTAGGTCAAAAACCCATAGAACGTTTTCCTGCAATCATTGCTTAGCTTGAGGTTTTCTCTCCACAGCTGTCACCCACTATAAACTGATGGGCAATTAAAATCCTTGGCTTAACTTTTTTGATTTATCAGATCTGGAAAGTTTTTGATGCCTTTCAGTTAAAAATCTTTAATGTTGCTTTTTTGTCCTTTACTTTTAGAAGCTCCAATCATATAAGAAACTGCCAGGGGGGAAATGCCTGCATAATGACTTGAGAGGGACCCTGCCTGTGCTCGGGTGCCCACCCACCCTCTGCAGGATTAGGGTGATAGCTAGTGCTTTTTTTGCATTGTTAAAAATAAGAAAAATGGAAATTATCCCACATTTTTCCTAAAAGCAGCTGTGGACAACTGGAGATCTAGTCAGGCTGATCTTAGATATCAAGCAAGTGAAATTTGATTAATTGAGAGGGGAAGTGACTTTTATTTAGATTCAGACATCTCATGGTGCTGTATTTATATCTTTTGTTTTGATAATGTCTTTTTGACTCAGTGTGGTAAATGAACAGTGGTGGGGGAGGGACACCTCTCATTAGATTCCAAATCCCTCCTCTTCAAGTTAAGGATCTAGTATCTACATCTCTGGATCAGACCTCCAGCAAATGGAGAAAACCAGACATCATTCAAGATATTTCTAAAGCAGAACAAAAGCCTTTAACTCCCAAAGTTTCCAGGCCTTTATACAGCAAAAAAAAAAAAAAAAAAGAACTAACTCACTTTTCGCCCTGTGAGGTAACTGTTTAGGAGAGTTTGTTTTGTATTTAAATAATTTTACTAACGATTTCATTACAGGGTCTTGTTTTTTTTTTTTGGTTTGTGTGTGTGTTTACCTGCTGCTTTCTGTGACTGCAAGAGCTGCATTGAGTTTTACAGAAACCTATGCCTGATCTTGTTTTACGAGATGTATAAATCAGGAAGAGGGAATTATGTCATCTCTCTGCTCTGTTCAAGGTGTCCAGAATTGCTACCTTCCTGGTAGTTTGATTTGCCTACTCCCAGTAGCAGAATTCCAAAGTCAATTCCAGAAACCTGAGCTCCCATGCATGATCATTCATTGTATCAGTGCTTTGTTTTTGGTATTCTCTTTGTCAAATATTCACTTGAAAGGCATTTCAAGGTGCCTATAAACTTACATCTTAACTAAAAGTAACTTTATTCTAGCATATCAGGATGTTGTTTGTTTAAAGTGTATTACGGTTATTCTAAAATATTAAGTCAAACCCTGCATTCCAGACTTCTCTTCTGTGGCTGTTAGTGGAGTCAGAAGAAGTTGGATTAGGAAGATGTCACAGCTGGATCTTAGTAAACAAAAATGTAACTTTCTGTGTAAACCTTTTTTTCTCCTTGTTAGGAACTGGCTTACCGAAGAGAAAAAGTGAAACCTGATTTAATTAACAAGAAAATTGGAATCAGGTATGTTGTGCAAATCTAGCTTTTATTAATTTAATTGAAATTAATGAGTTGTGGTAAAATACCCTAGTTGTGATTTTTTTATAACATATGTATTGTGTGTTCAGTTGAATTTTAGAATGCACTAAAAACTGGTATGTTAGCTTGAGTAATTATATCAGCTACCTAAAGATGCCCTTCAGCCAAGTGAATGATTTTTCATTCCCTCTTATAATTATTGTGTAGTCTTGACAGCAATTCTCTGCCAGCATGTTTTATCTCAGAGGTGACACTGATAGTTGATGCATATGCATACATTTTGAAAGTACTTTGAGATTCTTTAGCATGGAAGGCACTGTGCAAATTAAAGATAATATCTTATTTAAAAGCTAATCAATGTGATGTAAAAGTCCCCAAATACTGACACTATTGTCTTGTTTTAGTGAAACGCCATCAAGTCTTGCAAAGCTGCTGACCAGGATGTGTTTGAAGTCACATGTCACAGGGAATGGGAACAATATAGAAATTGAAATCCCTCCTACCAGAGCGGACATTATTCATGCATGTGATATCATAGAAGATGCAGCAGTAGCTTATGGTTATAACAACATTCAGATGACTATTCCAAAAACATACACCATAGCCAATCAAGTAAGATTGTCCCCATAAATAAATCCTCTACATTGTGAGTAAATGACTAGTGTATTCCAGAAGGGTTTTGAGAAAAAAAAAACAGAGCCTAAAAATTAAATCATATTTGGACATGCTTTGCTGTGAGATGAATTTACCCTGGATTGAATACAAAACATATGCCCAGCTGATTTGAGTAGAGCCAAGACCAGTGGTTGCTGGTACTTGGAAAAAAGACAGGGTTTAAGTGTGGACCTGATATTAAATCTTTAATTGGGAGATTCATTTTCTTAGTCAGCTTGTTGATGCTTGTTGTTGTTGTTGGTTAAAGCTTGCAAGCACCCTTACTGGCAACATTCCTTGTAAAATAACATTCAGAATTATCCAGGAAAAGCATCATAAATATTTTCAGATTGAAGATGAAAACTGTCTTGTTTTCTTTTAGTTTCCTCTCAATAAGCTTACAGAACTTCTGAGACAGGACTTGGCAGCTGCTGGATTTACTGAAGCACTCACTTTTGCACTGGTACAATTTATGAACTTTGGGATTTTTGGGGTCGTATGCTGAAACAATTAGTGAGCCAAATCAGAACATAATATTCTTAGTGCCATGCAGTGTAAATGCAGCAAATGTTATGTGATCTTCTTTTGGGACATGCTTGTTTGCTAATGTTTTGGTATTGCAATATGTGTGTTGTGTGAGCTGGTGTCCTCAGTGGAATTATATGTCAGATTAACAGTCAACCATTCATTTCAAAATATAGAAGTGAAATATGGATGCTGAAATGGACTGTTTTTAAATTTCACTTAACATGTATAGTACTGAGTTAGAAGACTGTCAGACTGTTTCTGAAGATTTCCAGAGTTTAATAACAAACCAAATGTATTTGGTTACAATTTAATAATGTGGAAACAAAATTAATAGTGATACCCAGTACATAACACTGCCGTTCAGAGTTCACAACCGTTCCATTCTGAACCCTTTCTTGGGTATTGTAACTTGTGCATGAATACTTGCTTGAACTATAATAGTGGTATGCAAAGCCTCAGTTGGCAAAATTGGTTTTTTACAGATCTTTTAAATGCATTTTAAAAAGTATAAATTATACATTAATTGTACTCTAGTGTCCCCGCACAACAGGGCCACTTCCGGCTTCCTGCACAGATATAGACTGTTATAGTGGTACTCAGGTCCTTGCAAGGGATCGGGGTTTCACAGCAGAGAGTACTTCTTACCACAATTACGGCCATAACTGCAGCTAATGTAGTTTTGAAAACTGGAATTGCGCAGACAATTAGTTGATAATACAGACTAGTAAATGTGTTTTTTTTTTAATATTAAATGCACATGATCATATTTAGTTTAGCAAATCAGATATCAACGCACAGCAACTATTCAGAATAGATTTTAAAACCATTTGAAATATGCTAAATATGTTCTTTAGAATAAAAGTACTTGAGTGAACATAATGGCAGGTCCTCATGTACTAATGTGGCCATAGAATTTGTACCAGATTGTGCCCTTGAATTTGAGTAGATTCAGATGTAGAAAGGATTTTTAGAAATGCATGAGATTTATATAACTAATAGCTGACCCTGTATGTGGTGCAAAAAATACACACGTGCACTCATGCCTCCTCCTTTTCGGGGACTGTTATCTGATTCATAGTTAATATTTGAATAATATTTTCAAAATCATCTCAGTGGCTCATGACACTAACTTTCAATTGGACGTAGGCTCCTAGCACTTAAGTACCTTTGAAAATGTTACCCTTAGAAGCCAAATACCATAATCCCAATGTAATGGAATAATGTAAAACTATAAAATTGGCTTCAAACTTCTATCTCCTGACTTCCAGGGGGTTCAGATGTGGGGTTTTTTCAACTTTGGCCCATCTAACTAGTCCACAATCCCAGTGAACTATCCAGGAAATTAGCTACCAGTTATTTCTCACTATACCAGTATTCAATGTAGTAAGATTATCTGTATTAGTACAGTGATAGGGGCAGCACAATATGTGTTTCTGTGTTCAGACTTTCACAGATTTTGTTCATGTATTGAGAACACTGAAGAGACATTCACTGAACTAACATCAAATAACTGGAATGCTTCAAAGTGCTGAATTTATGTGCATCCCAGCAGTACATGTTATCTGACCTTTATGAATTGCAGCAGTGTGCAGAGGTGATTACAATAGTAAGGGCTGTTCACATAGGTAGGGATTTGTGGGATCGGGCACTTACATCGTGTTATGCCTGTTGCACATCTGTGTGTCTGCTGTGACATTGATATCTAAGCTCTGGCACATCACTGCCAGGTTCTTAAAGCACAGATATGAAACACACCTATCATTTCAGTGTCATGCATGCTACACCATTCCACAGCGTCATGTTACAATTTGGATGAGAAATGTCCATTAGTCATTCTCACATGTAATCCATTCTTTGGTTTGAGCCCAAAACTATAGCTTCAAAAGAGTAACATTCAGTTTTGTATGATTTAGCTAGTGTGTATTCAGTCACGTCATAGTCCGCTAATACAGTTTAGCTAGACATCTGAAAACACTTGATCATAAAAAAATGCCCGCTAAGGTCAGCAATAATTGAAGATCACTTTTTTATTCCATTCAGAAGCCCACTGTTTCGGATGGTGCCAGCTGCTAATTTTGCTCACATTAGATCAATCAATACCCCTTTTGGAGCACAGCCAACACAAATAGAACACTCTTGGAGAATTGCAGTATACTAGCAAATCCTCAGTTACATGCAGTGTTCATGTATCAGTTTCCTAATGCATTAGGAGAGCTATAAATTCTGGAAATCTGGACTGTGAATCTTAGGCCATGTCTACACTAGCATTTATGTCAGCAAAACTTTTATTGCTCGGGGTGTGAAAAAACACACCCCTGAGCGACATACGTTTTGTCAGCATAAGGCTTGTTGGTGGGAGAGTTTCGCCCGCTGACATAGGAACCGCCGCTTGTTGAGCTGGTTTTATTATATTGATGGAAGCTCTCTCTCCTGTCCACATAACATGCCTACCGGAGTGGTGTTCTAGCAGCACAGCAGAAGGTACAGCTGTGTCGCTGTAAGCTTGTAAATGTAGGCATGGCTTTAATGATGGATTTGTCACTTAGTATGGACAGGTGATCTATGAGCTCAATAGGTCACTTGTACTATTTTAGTAACTAGCTTTTTAAAGATACCCAGAGAGCTTAATGGAGCCATGATAGTTAAGGGCTAGATTGTGTAACCCTTATCAATGCACAGTAGTAGTTTATTCTGCAAGTAGTCCCAGTGGGATTGTTTTCTCTGTGCGAAGGCTCAGTGTAGGACTGATTCCACTGGGACTATTTGCACAGGAAGTTACTATTCAATAGAAACCAGAGTGAAAGAATTTGTCCTCTTATTTTTAAAATAGATGATCATTACCTATGGTAAAAGCTAATACACTCTTGCCTTCCTATTAATCTATTTACTAACCATTATTTTCTTTAGTAATTGATGCATAAATAAGCCAGCCCACTTAGCTATAAGGCTCAGGCTTCATTCTTCACTTTCTTTGGTGCTTACTAGTGAGCATTGCAGATCATCAGAGAGAGTGATGTTAAGGGGCATCAGACCTATGGCTGATCTTGCATTGTTTGTTCTTGATTGCTTCTCTGTATATTTTAACCATTTGAGTGTGTGTTTTTTTTCTCCCCTCAGTGTTCTCAAGAAGATATTGCTGATAAACTTGGTGTGGACATCTCTTCAACAAAAGCAGTACACATAGCTAATCCCAAAACAGCAGAATTTCAGGTGAGTAGTTTAATTTCAGGTCTAATGGATGCACTGCCAGCTTCCCTAAACATCTGAGAGGGTAATTACCAATCAGCAAAATCACATTACAAAAATACATTGAAAGCCTACAATTTGGGAGGGAATTTAACTATCAAAAGGAAAGAAAATACATAAAATGTGGTGACCACTTTTAATGCAGTTAGAAGTCAATAGAGAGATTATGCACATACAAAATACAGTTTCTTGCAGTTTCTTCTGAGGGCCCAATTCTATCCCCATTATACTTAGTAAAATTTTAAACAGTGTACACTTAGTGGAATGAGGTACTACCCAACAGGATTAGGGGCAACAAAATTGGGCCCTGTTTTGTTATGTAATTTCCATCTTTAAATCCTAAATCTCTAAAAGTCTATTTGTATTAGCAGAATCTAGAGTAGTTGCAGGATCCAAAATGCAGCAGAGAGATCAAGTTTCACTCAAAATATAGATTAGTAAAGTCAGGCTTTTTGAGAATCTAAGTTTAGTAGAAGTGTTTCCATGATTTGTAAAATCCAGTGGAAAGTCTAGTCCCACTGAGCCAATCTGAACACTGGGACACTTTATTAAGAGAACATTTGAAGGTGGGGCGCAGTAAATGTAGGTGAATTGCATTTGAAAAAACACTAATGTGAGTATTTGTTGTTTGTTTCCTTGTGTATCTGTCATAGGTATTTCTGGTTGTCCATCACTGTAGTCTCGCCACATATTTTAAGCATATTACAGTACAGTGTCTTACAATATCACCTGTGCTATTGATAGTCACTAGCAGGCCTATGAATGACTGTTCAGAAGTCATCTTAGTATTTACCTTCTGTATCAACAGGAATTGTCTTTTTATATGTTTAAACTTCATATATTTATGCCCCCATCAGCTTATACCAAATTTCAAAATTAAGTTTAAACCCGAATTTTAACTTCCCTGTGTAACTGTCTGCCACTTTGCCAGGTCTCTCTGCTGTTGCTTTTGCACCAATCCTCAATTATCTGGCTGCTGTCTCGAATTTTTGAGGTTGGTTCACAGCTGGCTCACAAATAAATAGCTTTCAGTTGTCCATTATATATTCACTACTGCAAAGCAAAGGAGCTGTTGAGCTCCTAGCCACTAGATCAGGCGTGGGAAAACTTTTTGGCCCGAGGGCCACATCGAGGTTAAAAATTGTATGGAGGGCTGGGTAGGGTAGGGAAGCCTGGCCCACCTCCTATCCGACCCCCTCCTATTTCCCACTCCCCTCAGAACCCTCAATCCATCCAACCTCCCCCTCCTTGTTCCTTGACTACCCCCTCGTGAGACCCCCCCCCACACCGACTGCCACCCCAGACCTCTACACCTTACCCAAGCTCCCCTGACTTCCCTGCCTCCTGACAGACCCCTGGGACTCCCTGCCCCTTATCTAAGGGCCCGGTCTGGCCCCGACCCCATTACCATGCTGCTCGGCCCACTGGAGGGAGACACGCTGCCCCACAGGACCTGGCAGCCCCACCCCCTTACCACGCCACTCAGAAAGGCAGGAGCCCACCGGAGCCAGCCCTAGTGCTGTCCAGCCATAGCTGTGGGCCAGAGCGCTGGCAGCGCGGTGCACAGGGGCTGTGGGTGAGGGAGGACAGCAGGGGAGGGGCTGGAGCAGCCTCCTTTGCCAGTAGCTCAGGGGCCAGTCAGGAGGGGCCCATGGGCCCTAGTTTGCCCACCCCTGCTCTAGATCCTCTATTTTGGAGCAGGAGCAACAACCCTTTGAGTTCACACCACCGACAATGAGAAGTAGAGGAGGCATCCAATACCTTAGCCGTTCTCTTGCTTAAAAATTCACTAGGACCCTTACAATATGATGACACATTCCTTGAGAGTGTAACTGATGATCACATGTCACTCTGAATAAGAAATTCTCAGTCTATGTATTTGGAAGCAGTGTTACCTTGTAGGTAGAGCTGGAGACTGGGAATGAGAAGTCCTGATTTTTTTCCCCTCCTGTGTTATGGATGTGCTGTACAAACTCAGACAAGCCTCTGAAGTGCTCTCTGCCTCGGTTTCCTCTGCAAAATGTGGATATGAATGTTCATGCACATTCACAAGGCACTTTGAGATGCTTGGGCAGTAAGTGCATGATATCTACATTTTCAGGTTTAATAATTCTAAAATAGAGAGCAATAAACTTCGGAGATGACTGCATTATTTCACCTGGCTATTTTAAAACTAATTCCAAATAAGCAAATCCAGAAAAGATAAGGCACCTAAGCAACCTGCCAGGTTGTTTTATACACGCTATTTCATGTTTGACCTGTAGGTGGCACGCACCAGCCTCTTGCCTGGCCTCCTGAAGACCATTGCTGCTAATCGAAAGATGCCTTTGCCTCTGAAACTTTTTGAAATCTCTGACATTGTCCTAAAAGATTCCACCAAAGGTAAGAGAACCCTACTGAGCACATGAATTTTTAATATCCTCTGTGCAAAGATTCCTGATTTTCTGAAGGAACCCTGGCCTGCTCTGTTTTAAGCTGCTCTGTTTTAAGAGGTGCTACCGTGTTTCCCCGAAAATAAGACAGTGTCTTATATTAATTTTTGCTCCCAACATTACATTACAGCGAGAGGCAAAACTGGAAGTACGTCTTATTTTCGGGGGATGTCTTACTTTCGGGGAAACAGGGTACTTTTATAACTGTTTTTTTCTTTCTATTAAAACAGGTCCAGCAGTGTTAGTGATTTTAATTTTTTATAATGTCCACCCCTTTAACTGTTTTAGCCTACATCCTTCAGGGAATCTGTACTGTACCCAACTTCATGGGCAAGTGCCTCTCAAGAAATGCTTATTTACTTGATAAATGATAATAGTGGGTAAATCTCTGTATATCAAAACTGTTGCTACAGAATTCATTCTCACTTAGCTCATGTTTACAGCACCAGGGTGAAGCTCCCTTTCTCCAAAGGCCAGGTTTTTAATGGTATTTAGGCAGCATGCAGATCGGTGCCTAACACGCATTGAAATCAGTTGGCATTAGGTTCTGGTGCGCTTTTGAAAAGCTCACTAGGCACCTAAATCAAGTGATTCCAATGTCTTGGCTTGTCCCCCATAGAGAACTAAGTAGGTGAGTGATCTATAAGAAAAGCTCAACTCATAGTCTTCTTTCCAAAGAGCAGGATCCAGGGCATAGTAAGTTTGCCAGTGAGGATTTGTCACTCATCACACAACAACTTAGGCCATGCTACACAAGTTGGGTTTGATGATTGCAATGGTATTTTTAAATCTCTATTCCACATCTCCACCTGGGACAGCCTTTGTGCTGAGATCCCAGTGTAGGGCGTGGAGATGTCTCGTGCTGAACTACCATATCTGAGGCCCAGGTGGACCTGTGTAATGAGGGCATCAGACACAGATGAGACTCCTATAGGATAATACCATCATATCTGCAGAATTATAACTTTTTTTCCTTTAAGGGGTTTTAGTAAAAAGTGATTATCTGACCTGACAGAATTGTCTGTTTAAGTACTCTTTGTTTTATGATACCCTCCTTCAGTCAGTAGCTAATGGCTCCTTTACCATTGTAATTGATATGTAACCTATGTTAGATCAGTATTGGGGCTTTGCACACACACACACCTTGTGTATGTGGATGTCTTGCAAATGTATTGCTGTTTCTTGGTGAAGACTGGGGCAAGTCCATATGCAAAAAAAAAGAAATTCTTGGTGCTACAAAATTCCCACACATCTATCAAATCTTCTTCTTGAGAATAAGTTACCATTTTATGCAACGTGATGAGATAAATCTATCTCTTTTAGTATCATGCTGCAGTCTTAGTTCAGTTATATTTTAAATAGCCAAAGCAGCCAGTTCATGTTTCAAGGACTTTAATGGGATTCTGCCTGGTTGTGTGGGGTCTGACTCCAGAATCGCGGCCTAAAACAGCATAATTTTTATTTGAAATATATATATATATATATGCTGCAAACTATAAGGGGGGGGGAACTAAACTGTAAAAAAAAAACAAAAAAAACCTTGAGTTACTGAATCAGTTTTTCTTCACATGTTGGCTTGGTGGGGAAGCGTGTATATAGATCTATTTCTCTGTTGGCAAGACCTTGTGTGCTGAGTTGCAACCCTGGAGCAGATTTCTGCCACTTCATAATGAAAAATGCTGACACTACCTTAAATACAGTAGGAGAAATGAGTGCTGCTGTGTTATCTAATTTCAGCTTTTAATGCTTTGTTTAACCTCTTTGGTGTCTATGAAACAAAAGTTTACGTAAGACGTAAACAAAATAGCAAATCAGTTGCTTTGTTGATGGACTTAATTTGTGGATTATTTTTAAAAAATTGCCAGGAAAAATAAGCAATTTTAGCAAAGCATGCAGAGTCTTTATTAAATGCAGACAGCGTGGTGATCCAAAATCATTACTTGTTGGGCAGGGAGGCTGCCAGCATTCACAAAACATGGTACAGATGGCAGAATAGTTTTAGCATTCTTCATAACTGGTTATTTATGTTAGAGGGAAGAGAGAATTCCTTCTGGCTGCATGAAATGTACTAGTTGGTTCTCACTGTAGATTTTTTTAAGCTTCCACTTATGCAAATGGCCACTTAACCGTGTTATAAAAGCCTACTCTTAGGGCATGGTTAGACTGGCGCTTTGCGACGCAAAAACCCTCCTGTAGCGCAATAATTTTCGTAGCGTACACACTTCAAAGGGAAATTTTGCGAAATAACTCACTGTTTAAAGCGCAAGTATTAAACCTCCTTTCCGAGAGTGGTAAGCCTTTTTGCGCTAGTGCTATAGTGCAAGGGTGGGAATGTGAACACCCATTCCGTGTTAATGAGCCTCCTGCATCCTGGCCCAGAATTCCCATTAGAGCCTCTCTGGCCATCATTTTAAACTCTTCTGTCTCGTCCTCAGGTGATCCCACGTCAGACCCTCCCCCACATTCCCTTTGTAATTAGAAAAACCGGCCTGCCCGTGTCCCCTGCCGCTGCGGGCGGCAGGGCTGCCGGTTCCCCGCGGCTACCAGCGGCAGCCTTGCCGCGCTCCCAGCCTTTGTCCCAGGTCCCCGCCGCTGCGGGCAGGGCTGCCGGGTCCCCGCCCCCACCCCGATCCCCGCCGCGGCCAGCTGCACGCCGTCCCCCGCCGCGAGTTGTGGCGGCAGGAGCTCATGACCCCCCGGGGAGCACTCGGTGATCCCCAGGGGGGTCGCCAACCCCCAGTTTGAGAAACCCCGAATAACCCCTGGAAATGTTTGGGGAACTGACAGCATGAATTTCCTTCCTTATGCACATGTTCCCAGTTTCCCCGTCACCAAAGCAGGTTGAACCTAGCTGAATGCTGGGATACCTGCCCTATCCCACAACTGCTACTGCCGCCAGAAGCGCTACAAATGTATCCATTATTTAGCGCTACAGGGTTTCAATCTGCACAGTCTCTAACGCGATACCTATTGCACTACATTGGGAAGCGCTACAAATAAACGCGCTATAATCTATAGTCTAACCATACCCTTACAGTGTACTTTAAGTTAGCAGTCGTCATTGCTGTAGATCAGTGGTTCGCAAACTTTTTGTAGTGGTGATCCATTTCCCACACAGGACCTCTAAGCGCGACCCTAAGGCGGGGGGGGGCGTGCCTGCAGCCCACTGCGGCAGGGGCTGGGATGGGGGGGGGGGCGGGATTGAGGGGGGCGGTGTCCAGCAGCCCCACAGAGGTGCAGGCAGCCCACCGTGGCAGGGGCCAGGCTCACGGGGGCACCGGAAGCACACCTCTGCAGGGGCCAGGACTGGGTCGGGCATATGGCAGTGCGGGCAGCCCGCCGCAGCACGAGCCAGGGCCCGGACCGGACTCACAGGGCCACCAGTAGCCCGCCACAGCTGGGACCAGCCTTATGGGGGCGCCAGCAGCCCACCACGGCAGGGGCACGGGCTGCCTGCAGCAGCAGGGGCCGGATGCCAGCAGCCTGCGGGAGCGGTATTGTTCAGGGCTGGCTGCTGGCAGCAGGGGCTCGCGACCCCCAGAGGGGTCCCGACCTCCACTTTGAGAACCAATGCTGTAGATCAGGGGTCTCCAAACTTTTCAGCCCGAGGGCCGCATTAACTATCAAATAGCAGTTCGGGGGCCAACAACACACTCGAGGTCCAAATAAAAAAGAATCAAAACATGGATGTTGTTTTTAATTATTTAATATTATTTTATTCAGTTATTATTTAATAACACATTGATACACTACACATGAACACCTGTTCACTACACATGAACACTACACATGAACACCTGTTCACTACACATGAACACTACACATGACTACACATGAACACCTGTACACTACACATGAACACTACACATGAACACCTGTTCACTACACATGAACACTACACATGAACACCTGTTCACTACACATGAACACTACACATCAACCCCCCAACTGACCCACCCAGCCAGGTCTCTCCCCCCCAAACCTCCTTTCCTCCAACCCTCAACTGACCCACCCAGCCAGGTCTCTCCCCCCCAAACCTCCTTTCCTCCAACCCCCAACTGACCCACCCAGCCAGGTCTCTCCCCCCGAAATCTCCTTTCCTCCAACCCCCAACTGACCCACCCAGCCAGGTCTCTCCCCCCGAAATCTCCTTTCCTCCAACCCCCAACTGACCCACCCAGCCAGGTCTCTCCCCCCAAAACCTCCTTTCCTCCAAACCCCCCCCCCCCCCAAATGACCCACCCAGCCAGGTCTCTCCCCCCCAAACCTCCTTTCCTCCAACCCCCCCCCCAAATGACCCACCCAGCCAGGTCTCTCCCCCCCAAACCTCCTTTCCTCCAACCCCCAACTGACCCACCCAGCCAGGTCTCTCCCCCCAAAACCTCCTTTCCTCCAACCCCCCCCCCAAATGACCCACCCAGCCAGGTCTCTCACCCCAAAACCTCCTTCCCTCCCCCCCCCCCAAATGACCCACCCAGCCAGGTCTCTCACCCCAAAACCTCCTTTCCTCCAACCCCCCCCCCAAATGACCCACCCAGCCGGGTCTCTCACCCAAAAACCTCCTTTCCTCCAACCCCCCCCCCAACTGACCCACCCAGGTCTCTCACCCCAAAACCTCCTTTCCTCCAACCCCCCCCCCCAACTGACCCACCCAGCCAGGTCTCTCACCCCAAAACCTCCTTTCCTCCAACCCCCCCCCCCCCAACTGACCCACCCAGCCAGGTCTCTCACCCCCCCAACTGACCTGCTCAACCCGGTCTCTCCCCACAGACCGGTTCGCGGCCTGGCAGTGGGTGGCTCCTTGTTTCGCCCCCTGCAACTGCGTGGCGGTGCGGCGCGTCCCGGCCCCAGCTCCGAGCCGTCCCTGGCCGGCGGCGGCGGCCGAGCGCGCGGCGCTTCCAGGCCCCGCGGCTGGCGGCGGCGGCCGAGCGCGCGGCGCGTCCCGGCCCCGCGGCTGGCGGCGGCGGCCGAGCGCGCGGCGCGTCCCGGCCCCGCGGCTGGCGGCGGCGGCCGAGCGCGCGGCGCTTCCAGGCCCCGCGGCTGGCGGCGGCGGCCGAGCGCGCGGCGCTTCCCGGCCCCGCGGCTGGCGGCGGCGGCCGAGCGCGCGGCGCTTCCCGGCCCCGCGGCTGGCGGCGGCGGCCGAGCGCGCGGCGCTTCCCGGCCCCGCGGCTGGCGGCGGCGGCCGAGCGCGCGGCGCGTCCCGGCCCCGCGGCTGGCGGCGGCGGCCGAGCGCGCGGCGCGTCCCGGCCCCGCGGCTGGCGGCGGCGGCCGAGCGCGCGGCGCTTCCAGGCCCCAGCGCGGAGCCAAAAAGATCTCCGCGGGCCGGATGAGAGGGCCTCGCGGGCCGCATCCGGCCCGCGGGCCGTAGTTTGGAGACCCCTGCTGTAGATTAAAGATAAGAGCTTTGTATTCCTATGTATTTGCACAGTGCCCAGTACAGTTTGAGAATTACCAGAATACAAATAATAAAATTGTTTTTTGGTACGTATTTTCAGTAAATTAACTAAACGTTCCCAGATTAATTTTCAGGCCTTAAATCTAAATGTGCCATTATTTATAGTTTCAAAGGAAAAAAGGAATGAGAAATCAGTAAAGGTTCTGTAGACATTAAACAATATGGGGTTGTCCTGTTTTCCCATATGGAATGAGATTCCATGTAATACACTTATGTTATCATTCTGACTAACTTAATTTTATCATTTCATATTTTTGGCATGCAAAATTTCCAATTAATTTAAAAAGTATGGGTCAGAAGAGCACTGACATGCCCCAAATGTGAAGTAGTCATTTATATGCGAAGGAATAAAGCTGTATAAATGCATTGTTCTTTAAAAAAATATTTTTTGCACACACCTCATTTTTACAAAGGCGAATAAAACATGCTTCTCCTCACATATCATCAGACCTAGATTTTGATTTACCAAATTTGGAAAATGCATGCCAGATTTAATAAAAATAAATCCAAATGTGACTAAAAAGTTTCCTTCTCAAAGGATATGAGAGAGAGAGAATATAGGGGTTGTGTATGTGTCACACAGTGCTTTACATCCTCTTCAAAGTTGCACAGAATATTGTCTTGCGGTTTGGTTTTATTGTTAGGTTGATGAAGTCTTCTCTAGTGTTATTACTATGTTGTTGCAGCCTACAAATCATGTTAGACCAGCACAGAAACTTCACATCCTCCCTAACCATGATGAAAATATACATTTTACCCCCTCAAAAAGCTCTCTGACCAATGACTTAGTAGAATTTCGCAAGTATGCAGCAGTCTGCCTCTGACATGGTTGAGATAAATTGTGAATGCAGTTGAAGTTGTTTGTGTGCATTTTCTTGCAGGTCTTTCTGTGATTATATACAAAATGCAGATATCTGTGAAATTGATTGATTGTGAGACTAGTGTTTAACTGAGCAGGTGTACTCTTCAAAAAGCCCATCTTTTCTAAACCCTTTTAAGTTACTAGGGGGCAGCCTGCACCACTGTTCTAGCTTTCATTACGTTGTTTTGACTTGCAAAGTCTTAACCAGCTGCCCATCCTTTAAGTTATTTTAGAGCAGCATCTCCAGGCAGTGCTTTGAAGTCGGTGAAATACATATATAATTTAGGCTGACATATTTGGCAGGCCCACAGAACTGTTTCATGGCATGACACAAGTGCTCTCTTAAATGATTTACAAAGAACTGAGGCATTTCCAACAAACCCCAGCTTTGGCATAAAGTTCCGAATATTTTTTTCCCCATAGTGTGCAGTGAGTGAACTTCCTGTGATGTAATGTATTGACTCTCTGAAAGACTGAGCATTATAGCACTTACAAAGCGTGGAAGGGTTGTGTGAACACAAAATGTACTCATTAGTTAAGGTTTGTTCGGTGATTCTGAAAATGTGAAGTATAAGAATTTGAAGTATTTTTATCATGACCACCTTTTTGTTCAGGTTAACGATATGAGGAAGTCATATGTTACCTGAGTAGTTGTTAAGTAAAATTCAACCTAACTTTTGTTGCTGTGGTTTCTAATAGCACCTGAAATATGCTAAGCACTGTACGAAAAAGTATCTCCAAAAAGCTTGCATTCCCAAAGGACATAACAGACCAAGGGAATAGGAAATAGTAAACAGTTGTTTACATATGGCATATGTATGTACAAATTATCCTACAACCATGATGTTATAGTTACTTATAGGCATCAAGGAGAAGTGGAATACAAATGAAGAAAGTATTGGGTTGGAATGGCAAACCCTGGATACCCAGAGAAGAGATACAGGTATTAGATGTACCAGGCATAAGATCTGTTTTGTCTAGGTTTGCCATTCCCACATTGGGATTTAACCCTAGTGAAACCACAGTTACTTTTTACAAGCTGATTACAATTCTAGTATTTAAAAGCTTCTTAGAGTACCCTTCACTTGATGGCAGTGTCTGCTGAGGCCTGCATGTCTATCTTGTAGCAGTGATGACTGGGCTGCAGATTGAGAGTCACTATTATAGGGTCTAGCAAATGTGATGCTAGATTATCTGCCTGCTGCTTTGTAAATATCTTCTGAAAACATGAATGACTTTTGTTGTCAAGGATGAGCTTTTGATCTTGCCTGTGAGCTTTTACTCCTGTACCTTGTATTCCTCTTTAATGCAGTACCTTAGCCACATAGTAAATGATGGTTTTAAATGCCGCCTTTGTGGATCACTAGATGGTACAGTAGGTGTAGGTTTGCTATATGCTTGAGTTCTTGCCTTATCAATATTAACCACTCTGAGTGTGGCAGAGTTTCTGTTTTGCTGTGTTTAGGCTTGGTATAGATTAAGGAGAGAAGTGACTTGTGAGATCTGTGGAGTACAGATCAGATACTCTGCATGTAGATGTGATAGCTACCAGATTACTACTTTGTATTAGAACAGTGGTTCCCAAACTGGGGTTTGTGAAATGTTACAGAGGGTTCTTGCGGGGGGGGGGGGGGGGGAGAGGATCCCTAATGGTGGACAGAGCTGTCCCTAGGAACCCCGGGCAGCATGGGGCCGGCAGCCCAGAGCCCCTGGACTTCTAAGAGCTGAATAGATCAAAGCAAGCATATCTGTTACTCTGAGGAGATTTAAACTTCAAGATTCCTTATAAGAAATGGAAAGGGAGGTGGATATTTTTTTTTATTCTTTTAAAATTAAATAGGCAGCTAGTATTGTTTTTAAAATCATTACGAAGAGCAAGTTTAAGTTTTGTGTAACATGCGTTGTTTGCCTGGACTGCTCAAGACCTGAATGCTTGTGTAGGAGGAACTCTTGGAGTGGGCTTCTTAAATACCTTGATGCTGTTTGTTTCACATCTGATACTCCTTGATGACTTATAACAGTCTTATTCAAAGTGATGCAAGCCACTAAAGTAAGATCTTGGAAGAGTGTTGCTGTTTTTATAATGTAATAAAAATATTGTAATGATAAATAATGAATAATAAATTGTGTGTAATAAGCATGTCATAAAAATAAATTTTATATTTCCAAGATCACTGCTTTTATAATTTATACTCACGTAAAGGAGAAAATCCCTGGAAATATTCATTTTTAGTAGGGGCTTTGCAAGACTTGGCATTTTAGTGAAAGGGGTTCACAGGTTGTTAAAGTTTGGGAACCGCTGTATTAGAAGAAGAGTGACACTGAAGAAATGGGTTCAAGTAGTATTTGATAACTTTTATCAGGATCAAACTAAAATCCAAGGGACCTACTTTGAATTTCCTGAGATTTCTCAGTGATGATGTCCTCATGAATCATCTAACACATGAGTGAGATGAAGTCAACCTTGGTTCTATTTCTATTATTGAGGACGCTGCTGACAAATATTTCCCCCAAAAAGCTTAGTCATACCCAAACTGTAGGTATTCCAAGACTTGAATAATTTTTATCTTTTTTCACCCTACTTGTTCGGTACTATTTAGTACTTGAGCTCAATAAAGATCTTGGAGCATTCTGTGCTTGGAAACTTTTCCTGAGCCCATCAGGACTCTTGGAGAATAGTGGGGGGGAGGGGGGGAGGTGTTTAATTGTTCAACCTGCAGCTGTTAGGGGATTTTTTCAAGCTTCCCTTCATATAAGTACTTAAGGGGGCCTTGACACAGATGCTCTTCCCACTCCAAGAGATGAAATGCACAGCTCCTTTATGCCAGTCAGCTAGAGTCTCTGGGGCTTGTAAGATGGTATTAAAATTACTCTCCAACTGAATTGTCTCCACCGAGGTAAGGGTAGAAAGGGATGGAGAAGGCTGACTGGCTTGATCTGGGTTCTAGTGTTGAAGCTGCTGCCCCTTGATCCCAACATCTGCTAAAGAGACATGAACTTCTAATATTCTGTCTAGGCTTGGCAAGCTGGTCAGTTGACCACATATTATTTGTCCATGGTCAAGTGTCATTACACATTCCACCAAGAATGACTTGATGTAGGCGGTGATCAACCCTTTTGATTGTGGTATGGTAGTGAATGTTAGCAAATGTCTTAAATCACTAACTTTGCTATATATTCATGTCACCTGTTGGGGAAAAAAATAAACAGATTGAAAGTTGAGCATCTTAATTTTCCCAGATGATTCCAGCCAAACACTATATATGTCTTTATTTGTCTACTAAGCCATCAATGCAAAGATATAGATGATGCAGTTGAAGCTGATAAAGAAAAAAAAGATAATGAGAAGCAGGATGCTTAAAGAGTTGGCCTGCTGCCTACCTAGCATAACTGCATTTAAAAATAACTTTTTTCCTTTATAGTTGCTATGGGTTTCTTTTATTTGTTTAATTTTTCTTTTTCTTTTTTTTTTTGTAACTCTTCAGCCTTGAATAACATTGACATTTAAATGCTAATCTAGCATTGCTAAAAAAAATAATTATTCTTTCATTTTGTAGAACTTTGTTTCATTATGTTTTACATTTTTCTGAGTTAAAATAACTCAGTTAAGTAACTTGATTTTTGAAATCAGACTTGAGTATATATGCCTTACCCCTCAGGAGACCATGAAGTCTTAGTCTTTTTTGTTACTGTTGTTACTGTTCTAATAAATTAGTATTTTTAAAATATTTAGCCATTTTGGACATTATTTGACCAAATGTGCTGAATTAACCAATTATTTTTGGAGCAGTCGAAGGCCCAACCCTAATTCTGTCTGACAGGGATTCCAAATTGGCGTTCCAAATCTCTTTAAGAATGCATCTGGCATTTGAATGGCAGCCATCGGAGAGAGTGGAGCGAGTCAACCCAGTATACAGACGTATGAACTAATCAAATCTAGAAATGATAAATATGTGAATCACTGCTGCTAGGTCTGCATCAGAGAAAAATGGACCAAGTTGTCTGGTCAGTGGATAGGGCTGAGGGGGGAGAGAATACAGTTCTGCTTTCTGCTATTTGGGCATCCAGATGCAAAAAATATTTTACCTATGGAAGCCCTACCTACTCTTCTTCTTCCAGGATTTGTTTCGTATTGAGAGCTCTCATCCATGTTTGTTAGAAAACTGGCTCAGATCCTAATGTTCTGTGGTTCCTCAAGTCTCTAGCATCTCATGATCTCTCCCATTGGCTACACACAGATGTTGAATGAAAGGCACGAGGGGAGAAGCATGAAATATATTTTGCAGTAAAATGAGTCATCTTCATAAATAACTGTAACTTTAATTTTAGGGGCTTATAAAACCATGGCTCATAACATATTTTCTCCAAAAGGAGAAGAATTAAGGCAACCCTCCTCTCCCACTTTAAGGAAGAAGAGATGGACTTGGACGGGAGCAAAACCTAATCAGTAGGCTAAATGTTGGAGGACTCTACAATCGGAAAAAATCCATACATCTTGTGTGGTACTGTACAGATGATCAGGCTGTGGCTGGTATTTTGTAGGGGGCAAATTCTATCCTAGAAGATAAAGATTGCCAATGAGGTTAAGTCTACACTGCAGTGCTACATTGGTGCAGCCTCTGTAGCGCATCTGGTGAAGACATTCTATGCCAATGAGAGAGAGCTCTCCCATCGGCATAATTATTCCACCTTCGCAAGAGGCTGAAGGTTTATTGGCAGGAGAATGTCTCCTGTCAGCATAGAGTTGGTGTGGACATAGAGTTACGTTGCTGTAACTTGTTTCGTTCAGGGGGGTGTCTTTTTCACACCCCTGAGGGACATAAGTTAGGTCGACTTAAGCAGTAGTGTAGACCAGCCCACAGAGATCCTTTCCTGACTTCTGCAAGGCCCAGCCAACCAGGAAGCCCCACTCTTGACACAGCCAGCCAAGAGGTTTCTGCTGAGTGCACCATAAGGAGAGAAGTGACTTCTAAGAACTGGGCTATAGGTAGGCATGGGAGGATTGGATTTTCATTAATAAATGCTGGTAAATGTTGATTTCACCAGATACACAGAAATTGATGAAAAAATATTTCCATCAATGATGATTGAACTTTCAGACAGACAAAGTAAGGAAGATGCCACATGAGAAGTTATTTGTCTGATTTAAGGACATTTACTCTGCATATCTCAAATTTTGAGATTGACAGTTTGTATTTGAATGGTTTCAAAGCTTTAACTTTTTGAATCTCAACATCTGCTGTCATTAAATGATTCTGTCCCCTGTATTGTCCATTCTCCTGTAATTTCCCATAACTGAACATTTTAATTGATGAAGATAAAAAAGCGTAAAATCAATTTTATGTAACTGAAAATTGCAATCAATAAAAATTCTAAAACACTTAAAAATAAACATTATCTGTTGAAAATATATATAGTCTGCTGAGCCTTGATACAGACAACTTCGCAAGGTGTTATTATATTAGCAGTACCTTGAATTTCACCGTAAGTGAATTGACAGATGGTGGCAATACATGTATTATTCTTTTCCTCTTAAAAATGAAAAGGCAGGATTCTGCATTAGTTGAATCTTCTGAGTAATCTTTGATTAACAGACCCAGGCAGAGTGCACTGTCCTTGTCTAGTCTGGAGAAGCACAAGAATATAATGATACTGTAATACATTTATGTGTCTAAAATGTATCCATGACATGAAAATGACAAATTATTCTGGTGAAATGAGTAGGCTATTCAAAACTAATTTAAAGTGGGGCTGGGGGGGGGGGGGGGCAGGAGAGGCTGCTGTAATTTTCATGCTTTGTGTGAACACGTGATATATGGTAATTAATTTTGGAAATTACGATGCTTTTTAAAATATACATTTGAGCTCTGGTGAGGTGTTTGATTTGACAGTCTGAGACTGATATCCATAAAACAGGTGCACCACACAAGATAACTGTACTGTCTCTGCTCCACCAGTATTTCATCCTGTCCTGAAAGCTGATGTGAAAATAGAGGCACTCTCATTTGATCTTTGGTGCTTCTAGGACTACCAAGGAAGGTTTCAATTGTGTGGATGGCTTCTGTGATGTGGGAACCTGTCTGCTTTGAATTCGACTTAAACCAAGATCTCTCTTCACACAGAGCCCCAAACATCCATGAGAGTATAATTATATTTGGCTATTTACACTAGTGGGCTTGTTTTGTACAGTACTGGTAAAAGGCTCTGTATATCTGTTTCATAAATAATCTACTTTCACCACCACCCTTAAATTGTAAATGTTAAAATTAATAGATTCTAAGTATCAGGATCCTGTTGATTCTTGTTGAATATACATATTTGGTTAATCTGCTTTTTAATTCTTTAACATTTTAATAACATTTTGGAAATATACTGAGTTCTTCTGTTTACTTGGCAAGATATTTCTCCTTACCACATTTCTTCTCCATTTCTGTCATAATAAAGTACAGTATTTAAAATCTATGCAGCATGCTTTTTCCACATGATGGGAGATCTGTGAGTTAAAGCATGGCCCATGCCCATGATCCTCTCCACAGGGTGTGGAATGGATGTCTGTGGGAGAGGCCATTCTGCATTCTCAATTTCCCCCTGAGGTACAGATGTCTCCATGCACAATTGTAAAAACTGATGCAAAAGGGAAGGATAACCACGTGACAAAACCCAGAAGTACAACTGTTTGTTTCTTCTGCAGATGTAGGTGCAAGGAACCAGAGAAATCTCTGTGCCATTTACTACAACAAGAATCCCGGGTTTGAGGTCATCCATGGGTTGCTGGATAGAGTCATGCAGCTGCTGGCTGTGCCACCGAACAAAGAGAGTGGATATTTAATCAAGGCAGCTGAAGGTAAGAGAGGAGTATTGTGGAGAGGGACCTATAAAGGAATCCTACGATCCCATTACTATGTGGATTTAATTTTATATTGCCATTAACTGTTGGCACTACAGTACAAGAGTTGTTTTGAATGCATGTTAGCGTGCTGCAAAATACTGTGGGGCAAATGGGACTTTGTGTTCTTACTGCCTCTTACCCTTTAGGGAATGGAATTGGCCTTTTTTTTTTCAGGTCTCAATATTTTTAGCCAGCTTCTGCAGTGGTGATCTTTGCATGAGAGAGAATCCTAGTACAGTGGATATTTCTTACATGAGGAAGTTTCGTGAGTAGAGGAGTGTGCTCTTCAGAATGAGTTCATCCAGCAGTTTAAGGGTTTGCTGACAGTTTATTGAATAAGTTTTAATTAACACCAGGTATCAGCTGCTTTCCTATTGCTAGAAGTGCCTGGAAACAAACAAAAGATAACTTGTTAAGCCTAGTATTCTAGTTTGAAACTTTACCTAATTACGGTGAGGCTAGAGCTGCTGCACAAGTGTGCTGTCTTCTAGACTAATGGACCTGCTGCTGTATTATTAATATTTATCTAATAGGCCTCATGCTTCTTTTTGCCAGGTTAGTTACATGTAGGGGACTGGACATGAAATCCTTCCTTACTCTTTATTTTTTGTGTGTGCGTGCACGGGCGGGGGATGGAAGGATGTGCTGGCCCACCAGCAGAAATAGCTGGGCTGTAGTCCCTTTAAAGAAAAATTGCTGGAGACCCTCTCTAGGGGAGGGATATGAGGCTTGCCCATCCACAGTCCCCTAGCTTCTGCTCCAGCACCTGACCTCCCACTTCTGTGCTGCCCCTTGGCCATGCATTTCCTGAAGGAACTGTACTGACCAAGGCTCCTGAAGAATCTTTAGTTGACCTCAGTTAAGTGCACAGTTGCAAGTCTCCATCTGTTCTGAAATAGAAACCTCTGAAGTCATGTATTAATCATAGATCCATGTTCCTGAGTTGCTTGGCTCTGGTGCATGCATTGGAAAGGTTTGTCAAAGCTTCCAGTTCAAGAAGAAATTATGAATTGTATGGAGAATTCTGTCAATTTCACCCTGCTACTGGAATCCTCAATCCTTACCACTCCTTTCACTTTTTCTTTGTCTTTGTGTCTGTCTCTTTTAACACTGTTAAGGAGCAGTTTAATTCCTGTACAGGGAATCCTTGGTTGACAGAATGAGAGAATGTACCCCATAAAGTCCCCAAAACCTTTCATAAATATATCTTTAAGGACAACTTTATTCAAAACTTTCTCCTTGATTGGTGCCATCAAACTTGCAAAAACTCAGATGTGGGAGAGGGGGTTTAATTAAATAGGTGAGCAAAGATTCATCCTGTACAGCGGCACCAAAGCAATTCATAAACCATCTTGAACTTGCAGCAAGGCTGTCTCAATGCCAAAAATATGAGAAAATTTGTGTGCTACAATTTTCCCAATTTAGAATCAAATCCCAAGCAGAGCATTGTATATCTCAGGAAAAGTGGGGATTGCAGCACTCCCAGGGCACTGCTGCTTTTGGGACTGGTATGCCATATTCACCCCTTCTTCCAGCATACTTTTATTAGCTGGAAACATGTTTGCTATCTAAATGAATTTCTGGGCTAGGAAAAGGCCTACAATATACTGAGATCTCTGCCTGCTGTATATTCTTTCCAACAAGAACTGGAATCTACTTGTGCCTCTCTATTCCTTGCGTAGGAAATTTACTGTGGAACTTTAGATCAGAAAATTGTTACTGGGGATGATGGTGACTTATCTCCACTCCCGCCTCTCTTTTCTGGTTTGTTGCATGAATATTTTTTTGTTTTTGTTTGTGAGAGTTTAAAGGGGCCCATGGACCAAAAAAATCCTGGTAATTCTTGAGATTACTCCTGAAGCAGTGGGTAGCTGTCTCCCCTCCTTTCCCCTCCCCCCAAAAAGCAGGAATCTGTACAAAAGAACAAGAACATGCAAGACATGCAACATTCTGTTTCTAAAAATAACAACATTCAATATGATAGAGAAAAGCAAGACTCTGGGGATAGCAGCTGCTATTTTGTCTGCTCACCATTCAGTAGTGTACAAGCATGTAAGAGAAATTATGACCTCTGTCCTGCTTGAGAAGTAGTCTTAGCTCTGAATTTACTGTAACTAATGACCCTGACACAACATCTTTGACATTCCATAAGAGAGCATGTTTGTGTGCAAAGCTCTAAAGCAACTTTGTTAGATACACAGTAGAACCCCAGAGTTACGAACCCCTTGGGAATGGAGGTTGTTCATAACTCTGAAAAAAACATGGCTGTTCTTTCAAAAGTTTACAACTGAAAATTAACTTAACGTTTCAAAGCTGTATTATGCAGAAGAAAAATGCTGCTTTCTCTTTATTTTTACATTAACACAGTAATGTACTGTGTTTACTTTTTTTATTTTGTCTCTGCTGCTGCCTGAATATGTACTTCCGGTTCCAAATAAGGCCTGTTCTGTGGTTGACCGGTCAGTTCATAACTCTGGTGTTCATAACTTTGAGGTTGTACTGTGTGTGGTGATTTTCAAGTTGTGTGTTGCTGGCTTGTCAGCTTACTGAATATAACAGCACATGCAGTTTCCTACCACTGATCCTTGATGAACATATACATGCTCACATTTTTAATGTACGTTTTTTCCATTTTACTCAGTAATGCCCTCACTTTTACTACTTGCAGATTTTCCAAAGATTTGCTAGCTGAAGTACTGAAAAATACAGTAAGAGCTGACTGTTGGCCAGTGAAATGTAATGCTGAAAGTACACCCTTCAGGTTGCCCATGTAGCTGTGCTATCAGTCCAGTTCCTGTGCCCAACAGGGATAGGAGCAAGACTTCAAATTCCATTTGTAGGCTGGTATTTTTCAAAGGATCCTCAGGGATTTAGGTGCCTAGCTCTTATTGAGTTTCCTTTGAAGCCTGAGCACCTAATTCTCTTAGGCTGTTTTTGAATATTCTAGCTGTAAATTGTTATTGAACAGACATGCTTGTTTTATAGCTAGAAATATTTCTAAATGTCTTGCGTTGTATACTGCACCCATCACCATAATGTCTGAGCACCTTACAAAGAACAGGAAAAAGATCACAATAAAGAATTCTTATACAATATGTAATTCATTTCTTGATACTAGTGCTGTTTAGTATTCCTTCTGCTTCAGCACATATTGTGTCCTTTAATAATTCCAACACCCTCATAATTCTTCCTATATCTGCTTACTCTGGAGATACCTAATGAATAGATTAAGACGGGTGGCAAACTACAACCCGCGGGCTGGATCTGGCCTGTCAGGGCCTTGGATCCAGCCTGCGGATTTGCCACCCGCGTAGTGCTGCGGGCCCCTCTCCGCTCCGGAAAGCAGCCGGCACTATGTCCCTGCCGCCCCAGGGAGGTGGATGAGTAGAATCCTGTTCTGTATGTTTGAAAACACTTCCCTCCTTTTTCTTACAAAAGAGATCCAGAAACTCTCTTAGAATGACTTATGGATTCCATGAAATTCTACTTACATTGGAATTTAACCTTGGTAACAGTTCAGATGGCTGATACTCTGGTGCTAGAGTGAATGCAGTGTCACTGCACCAGTTTACTTGGAAAGTCCTTGACTGAGGAGAAAATTGCAAGTCAAAGTATCTTTTTTTACTTGCCTTTCACCCTGCCAATTAAGCATATATGAGAGATAGAATGTCAACCCAATGATGGAGTAAGGTCAATTATGTGAAAAAAAGATATCCTATAACATCTTAAAAGACTGCAGAGTACTGAAGGATTCAAAAAAGAGTTGGTGATCCTTGCCATAGAGGTTTTAGATTAGGATATTATACCATGTGTAATCTTTATTTTTATGGGGCAGGCAGTTTTAGGAGCTACATCACATGAAAATGTTTACATTTTAAAAATTGGTTTACCATATAAAACCATTTCTGAGCAGGAAGAAGTCAAACATTTTTTGTTTGTATAGTCTACAGCCAAATCTTGAAACTAAATTGTGGTACAATATAAAGATGTGTGTTTTAGTCCTCTCATAGTCCTGTATTCCTTGTTTAACTTATTGTAATGGTTTTGACTTAATTTGAAACCTAAAGTACTGATTTCATTTCATAAAGTATCTGAGAAGACCGTTTGTTGCATGTTTAAATATAATTCCCATAAGGCTTCAATGCTGCTTTGCCTTATTTTATGAATTCACCAAGTAAAGTGAAGTGCCCATGTGCCTGTTCAGTTCTTTACCATATGTGCAAACCATGGTTATTTAAGCACCTTCTGTTATACTAACACCTAAAGGCCCATTGATCTGACCTAAGGGTCATAACCTTTTTGCCCCTGTAGCAACACCTGTGGAAAAATTACAGATGCTGGAAAATATGGGTGAAATTGTGATGTTCCTCTGGCCTTCACACCACTCTTTAGTGTAATCTGAGCTGTACCATAAACGTTGTGAGCAGCCTTGCAGAATAGGCTATTTTTAAGTGACTAAGTTGAGGGATTTCAATGTATATCTGATACTTAGAGATTTCAGTTTTCTCAAAGGATGCTCTGGCCAGTTAATATTCTCTTCCTACTAGTAATAGTATTAAAATGATACATTCCTAAAAGGGGAAAGTTGAAGTTCTACCCCACTCTTGAAAGTGTGCAATACTGACATGTTTGTAAGTTAATGGATCCTATAACTATTGGCAAAGAAAAAATGTTTTACTTCATTTGTAGCAGATAACAATTCATACATTGTTGAAATAGATTAAATAGATCAGAGTCCTCTAATCTCTTTGCTGTTTAGTGCTGTTTCTTTATGTAAAATTCTTTTATTGACATTTTAGCCAATTCCATGTAATTAGTAATATAAAAATCAAAGTTTATGGACTGGACAGCCATCAGGTAAAAAGGATCAATAAGTGGTCTAAACCCTCTCTGAGTAACCAGTCTATCAAGGAGAAGTAACAAAAAATTATGAACTAAAAAAAACCATCCAGTTAGCCTGGATCTGAAATGCCCTTATTCCTGATTCATTTCTCTTTGTTATGGTTTCACTGTCTTGAAATGGAAACCACCAGCATTTAGATAGATGGATTGAAAGGTGGAGTAATGTGAATACAAACTAGTAATATCTGTTTTAAACCAAAAATAACTCTCTCCATCAATACTGGTCATTTCTTGTTTCTACCGGATCTGTGTACTAGAGAACTTTTTTTCTTCCCTCCGGTAGCTGAGGCCGGTATCGTAAAAGAGGATGCAGTGCTAGGGTTCCGGCCCATGTTAGTCTATAGTGGAGTCCTCAAATTTAAAAATACAGGTTTTTTATCCTTAATGAATAGCAGCATAATGTTCTGCTTCAGAATCCTCAAACACAAGGTGCAATTGCTTGACTTTTAGTCCCATGTGCCTTCATAATGAGATTTATCAGAAAATCTGGGAATTAGTATTTACTTCAACAAAAAGGTTTTTTTAAAATCTGCTGTGTCTGTGTGTGAGAGAGCCCACAGCACACGCTGCTTTTGTACCCCTGAAACTTGTATTTTTTTTTATTTTATTTTTTTATGTCAAGTATCAGAGGGGTAGCCGTGTTAGTCTGTATCCACACAAAAAACAACACTGAGGAGTTCTGTGGCACCTTAAAGACTAAGAGATTTATTTGGGCATAGGCTTTCGTGGTTAAAAAGCCACTTCTGGGGTTTTTACCCACAAAAGTGTGTGCCAAATAAATCTCTTAGTCTTTAAGGTGCCACCGGACTCCTCGTTGTTGTTTTTTGGTGTGTACTTCAACAGCTTTCACAGGGTCTTTTTAATACGAGTTCAGTTCATGTCAATCATTCATGTAGGGCACGCAACAGCTTTATACTGTAGATATGCTGGGAAATGAGCCAGTTTGGATTCAACTTAAAAATTACATACTTACAAATCTTTAGTTTTGCTTCTGTCACTAATTGACAGTTGTGTAATAATATTTAATCTTTACAAAGACTGCACTACTTTCCTTCACCTGCCCCCATTTAATTAAGTGAAAGGTGTGGTAAAGTGTAGAAAATTGTAATGACACAGTAAATCATAGAAATAGCTTTTCTTCTAATAAGGTTTGGCTGTGAAATTCTAGAGGTGTAAGTAGTTATCTCTCCATAACTAAGAATGTGCTGAACATTATTATTATTATTTTTTTACAATAAATGTGCAACAGACCTAAAGACTTTCTTGAGCTTAGTTGACCTTTATTCACAGTGTATCCACTATCTGTAGTGTGATGCCTACAAACCTATTGAGTGAGGAAGGATGGTCCAGTGGTTCAGGTACTAATCTAGGCCTTGGGAGAGCCAGGTTCTGTTTCTTGCTCTGCTACAGATTCCCTGTGTCATCTTGACCAAGTCATTTAGCTCTGGTCTACACTGGGGGAGGGAGCAATCAACCTAAGATACACAACTCAGCTATGGGAATAGTGTAGCTGAAGTTGACGTACCTAGATCTTCATGGCACTGAGTGTACTGCTGCTGCTCCCCCATTGACTCCGCCTGCGCTTCTCGCAGCGGTGGAGTACAGGAGTTGACGGGAGAGCTCTCAGGGATCAATTATTGTATATAGACTAGACACGATAAATCAACCCCTAATAGATCGATCGCTACCTGCCAAGCCGGCGGTTTGTGTAGACATACCCTTAGTCTCCCTATCTCTCAGTTCCCCATCTGTAAAATGGAGTAATCGCACTTTCCTTTCTCACATGCATTGTGAGGATAAATACCTTAAAAATTGAAGGGTGCTCAGATGCTACTGTACTACAATGGAGGCCACATAAGTACCTAAAGTATTGTAGGTATGTATAATAGCTAGACAACTTGTGTGTGGTGACCACTGCTTAATCTGCTGTTCATAATTATCTCCTTGTGCTCCCCTGTCTGTTGGTGGTATCTGCCTGTTATGACTCATGACTGCAAGGTCTGTGAGGCAGGCATTGTCTTTTCATTGTGTGCGTATGTACAGTGCCTAGTAGAAAGGATCCTGTCTTCTGACTGTACATTTAGGCCTTACTACAGTGCCAATATAAACATAATAAATCATGTTTATGCCTCCACTAGTATAAACTATGCCCTTTCTACTTAGATGGTTCATTTTGTCTGTTAATATGTAGAAAATGTACAACTCCATTGTTGAGACTATCAAATAGTACAGCATAAAGGAATAAGAAGAAGCTTGTCATGGGTACTAGATGTCTATCTGCTATTAATGAGGTGGGGAACGGGTGGTATCCACCCACAGCTTGATAGTGTTCAAATAATGATGACCTTTATTATTACTAACATGAAATTACTAGTTCTCAAACCTTCTCCAACTGTGGGCTACTTTTTAAAATGGAGGTCTTATGTACCACCCCTGCTAATCTCACAATCTAATTCTCTTGAGCAACTTTCCTTGTGGCACCGAAAGTGTTTGATTGCATGAAAAAGTAAGATTAGGACCATTTTAAGAAAACAAGATTAAACTAAACTCACTTTAATTAGAGGGGTGTGGCTGCTTGTTTACTATCCCATTTTTAAAAAAAATCTGGCCTCTTTACATTTACACTTCAATACCAAATTTTCACTTCTTTCTTCATGCCCCAGCTGCTCTAATGCAGGTTGGGGTCATGTTAATTTGACCTACTGTGTATGTACTTCACACCAGTTTGGTGCTACAAATCTGATCAAGGTTCAATTTAAACCCAAGGAAACACCTAACAAAGATGTGAAGCAACTGCACTGGGTGTAGAAAGTTGTTTTTGTGTTTTGTTTAATCAGCTTGAAAAGCCTCCGGAGGCTCCAAGTGAGACCTAGATTACTGCAGTAGCAGAGAGCTTTGCAACTTGCCTGGCAGATATTTGAGGATTGTATGACAGTAATTCTATCAAATGCTGTAATACTCTGTAGAAAGGACAGTGGTCCTCTGATCACAGCCTCAAATCCACTACACTATAAAATTATCTGTGGCCTGTAGTCACTTTGATTCTGTCTGTGAAATTCAAAATTTTTAAGGTGCGTGATAACCTAATTAAAATATTCACTGTCCAAAGCAAAAAAAAAGACTGCATTTAGTAACTTTATACTATATGCAGCCAGTCATAGATACCCCAAAAGAAGTACAGCTAGGAGCTAATGAGACTGTTATCTTGTTTCTAGTCTGCCTTTGAAAGTTTTTGATTGGAGTGTTCTTGTCCTATACTCTCCAAGTAGTCTGGTTGCAGAGGTCTCATCTCGGAAAGGAAAGCTTTGTCAGGTAAGGGAGAGGAAGAAAGGTTTTTATCTCAGCCCAACACGAACAATAAAGTGCTTGATGGAAATTTAAAAATACAACACTATCAGTAACTTCTTACAGTGATATATGTGAGCATTATGCCATTGATGGGATGGGGGGGGGGTGTTGTCGGGTTTTTTGTTTGTTTGTTTGTTTAAAGTGCAAAGGGAGAAGAAGAAACTGTGCCAAGACTGTTTCTCTCTTAAGATGAATTGCTGTCATTTGAATTGGCCTGTTAAGTAATTGGTCTGTGGTCCGGCACAGGAGTGGCAGTGGGAAGCATATGAGCAAGGACTTCTGGTGAAAAGTCAGTGGGACGTGTGTTTGGTTTTTGCTTCATTGTCAAATCGTCTTTTGAGTTGAAAAATATTTTTCTACCCTCCTTCCTTCCTTCTGTCACAAGTGTGGTGATTTACCTTGTTCCTGCTCCATCTGGTTTTCTGCATGACTCGGTGGAAACATTCAAAAATATAAAATGCTCCTTTACATCTAAATACATTGAAGCAATGATTTCACTGTCTACCAGTTCCATGTGAGAGGTCTTCCTTAAGAATATCTATGACCCTGGTATTCCTATCTCTGACCTGGTTTTCAAGATATTTTTCTTCTCTCTGCTTTTTGTTCTTTGCTTCATTGTGGAGACTTCTGGGTTTAATCCCTTGCTTTCCTAGTATGACTATCTTTTTCTAATTGTACATCATAAGTAGTGTATCTTCCTTAGTCTCAGCAGTCTAGAACCTCCAGCCTGACTCACATATTAAAACATTAGTTAGTTACTATCTTCCTCCTTCAATCCCTTCCCTCCTCAAATGGCAAACTATTTCACAGCTAGACCAGATACTGTATTTTCAATTGTTTTGTGTCCCTCCTCCCCAAGATGATTTATGTATGTAGTTGAACATCAACAATAGCATTCAGGTTACAAACTTCCCTTCAGGAGTCAGCCTGGTCCAGGGGCTAGAACAGGGGTAGGCAACCTATGGCATGCGTGCCGAAGGCAGCACAGGAGCTGATTTTCAGTGGCAATCACACTGCCCGGCTCCTGGCCACCAGTCTGGGGGGCTCTGCATTTTAATTTAATTTTAAATGAAGCTTCTTATACATTTTAAAAACCTTATTTCCTTACATACAACAATAGTTTAGTTCTATATTAAAGACTTATAGAAAGAGACCTTCTAAAAACATTCAAATGTATTATTGGCACGTGAAACCTTAAATTAGAGTGAATAAATGAAGACACGGCACACCACTTCTGAGAGGTTGCCGACCCCTGGGCTAGAACAATGGACTGGGATCCCAAATAGTTGGGGTGCAGTTCTGTCCCCATTTAAGCCAATGATTCCCATTGACTTCAACAGAGCCAGAATTTCATCCTTCAGTTCTATCCCAGCTCTTGCACTAACCTGCTGTGATCTTATGCAAGACCCTTCCCCTCTCTGTGCTTCTGCTTTGTGCTTCGCTCCCCATCCCCAAATCCAGTCTGTCTTGCCAATTTCCATTTTAAGCTCTTTTGGACAGGAACTTATGTATTTTGTGCATCATCTATACAATGGGGCCCTCGCCTGATCTGAGCTGAGACCTCAGTGGTCTACTGCAAAACACATGTAAATAATGGTCATTTTTATGTATCCAAAGTACCGTATTTTTCGTCTTATAGGACGCTCCGGACTATAAGACGCCCCCTCGTTTTTTAATAAAAAAGCCAGACCAAAAAAAAAAAAAAAAAAAAGTGCCTCACTCTCCCGTCCCCGCCACGCGGGCGGGCTGCCGAGGTTCCCCCCTCCCCGCCGCGGGCGGGCTGCCGGGAGCGTCCCGGTTCCCCCCTCCCCGCCGCGGGCGGGCTGCCGGGAGCGTCCCGGTTCCCCCCTCCCCGCCGCGGGCGGGCTGCCGGGAGCGTCCCGGTTCCCCCCTCCCCGCCGCGGGCGGGCTGCCGGGAGCGTCCCGGTTCCCCCCTCCCCGCCGCGGGCGGGCTGCCGGGAGCGCTTCCGGCAGCCCGCCCGCGGCGGGGAGGGGGGAACCGGGACGCTCCCGGCAGCCCGCCCGCGGCGGGGAGGTGGGAACCTCGGCAGCCCGCCCGCGGCGGGGAGGGGGGAACCGGGGCGCACATTCGCCCTATAAGACGCACCAACTTTTTCCCCCCCGTTTTGGGGAAGAAAAAGTGCGTCTTATAGGGCGAAAAATACGGTAAGTCCATAAAATGGGTGGATGTAAAAAGCAGTCGTGTAAGTACTGTTTGTTAAAATAGTTCTAATTTTACTTAGCCTTGATTATTCTGGTGTTTTGTTTTTGTTTTTTTTTCCAGTATAACTTTTTAAGAACTGGTGTAGACCTTTTCCCACGTATGCATCTGTTGTGACAGAAATGTAGAGACACATTGCGTGCCATCTGTCTTGTGAGATTCTGATTTTAAAGTTTGGGGCTCATCAGCCTGAAGTATGCTACAAAACACAGCTTCCGGCTCCTTGTAATGCAATGTACAATTAGACATTGTTAGCATTCAAACAAGATTTTTTTAAATAAATGTCTGAGGAAAATCATTCATCTTGAAATTGCTGTAGAATTCCAGACCTAAGCAGAGTCTTCCAAATCTTTCTCTTTAGAACACACACATTTCTCCTGCACTCAGTTGGCAAGTGTTGAGTTTAGGATTCTGTTCTCCTTGCACAGGTGGATGCAATCGACACCCAAAACAGAATAATTTTCAGGAAAATCTTCCCTTCAAGCTTGTTTTGTAAAGAGTAGGAAATGTGGACTTGTGTGACTGAGGAATTGACTTTATGTTCCCTTACAATCACTGAATTTTCAAATTGAAAATGGTTTATTTCACCCTTAACATAGCTAAAAATCTTAGTCCTAATCGTCTTAAAAATTCCCCTTAAAAATGAGAGATGGCTGAGGTCTTCAGTGTAATGATATAGTATTCTGAAGGCTAATTGGCTAAGCTGTTTTCTAAATAGCAGGAAAAGTGACTATCGTGAAAGTCCAATCATAAGTGGTTCTATGAATTTCAAGCCAGGTAATGTCAGCAGATCGCAAAAGAAGATGGCTTACTCTGGAACTTGAAATAAAATAAGCTAAATATAATAGAACTTATTTAACTGAACAGAAAAATTGCCTTTCTGATGCACATGTAGACTGTGACTTGACTTGTCTTATTATTATTTAACATTTATATTTGGGTCTTGCCTAATGGCCACAAATAAGCTGAGACCCCGTTGTGCTAGGTGCTGTACAAGCATCTAATAAATTACAGTCCCTGCTCCAAAGAGCTTTAGAAAATTAGACTTAATAATAGTCTTTGTTCCCCAGTCTGTCTGACCGATTCTAAGGATTGTCATGTTTTGGGAGGGTTTCCTTCCTTTTGATGTTCAAAAGGGGATGAAAGGTAGCCATTGAATTGGGGGATTAGGCTTTCCAATGTTAAAGACTTTAGGTTCTGTACATATTTCATTTGAAGTGTAAATTAAATGGTTATCCATCTGAAAAAAGTCTCGTCTTTATGATTGTTTGCAGTTAGGAATTCTCCTGTCTTATAAATGAGCAGTGACGTAAATAATGCCAGATTAATGTTTGGACTAGACAGGATGTAAGATTTCAGTGTACTTCAGTGCGAAACCACTACTTAATCATGTACAGTATTGCTGAGATCTGGATTTCAGAATGATCCTTAAAAATAGACAAAGATGTAGCTGCTTCATAAAGCTAGCTTATAACACAGGTAAATTCTGATCCAGGCATGCCATTTTTCCTAACTGCTGCACCAAAGCAAATGCTGTAATCTTAGTGCATTTATTATGCACATGTGAATTCTTAAAGAAACGTACAGAAGTTATGGGAGAATTCTCCCAAGGATTTGTATTCAATATATACTATACTCAGTATAAATTTTTCCCTAGGCATATAATTTAAACACTCATTCTATTCTGCTTTCAAAGAATAAATTAAATCCTGTTATTTAAATCAGTGATTTGAATCACTCATTTCCCTTAATCATCCTCACATTCACACAGATAACCAGGATCTTGTGGGAATGTTAGGAGGACATTATTTTTACAGATAATTTTAAATTACATTGGAGGTACCGTATCTATATGCATAACACTGTTTTACTGCTTCTATTTTGTCTCCTTTCTGTTATATTTCTAAACTACCAAATGGCAAAGTTAAAATACCAGCAGATAGTTTATTCTAGCGCTCCAACTACTACAGCTATAGGAGGAGCAAGAATGAGCAAGAATTCTGGATTAGAGTTTGGAGTAGATGGGATGGAAGTTGTATGTGTGCTCCAGTACAAATGGATGAGAAATACTAGTATAGAGACGGCTTTGAAGTCTATATAAATAACTTAGTTACAACATGCCAAAGAACCATTAACTGTGGGCCCAAATAGTGTTATGACTATGGACTGCAACTGTGTTTGAAAACTATTTAAGGCATAGTTAAAACAGAATAAAGACAGGAACTAAATAAACAGATTTTCAGCCAACATTACAATAAAATATACCCAGAACTGCTGTGAGGGTTTTAGAGCAAACACATCCATTGAAATAAAAGTATTACAAGTAACAGAGATATATTGTTACAATAGAAGCTTACACTTTTATATATCTAAATATGACTTACAAATACAGCTCTGTAATATATTTGTATCGGGGGGGGGGGGGGCTGTGACATATGCAAATGATTTAGCTTTTGTCCAAGTGCTTATATTTTCACACAAAAATAGTTTGATAAAAATGTAGTCTCTTATTTAAAATTTTCAATGTAAACAGAAGATTTTTGTTTGCTGATAATTCCAAATGTGTCCAGGATTCTTATTGTCCTCCTCTCAAGGACTTCCAAAATGAGCCCTATTTGGGGGTATCCAGTATATCACACAGTAGATAACTAGCTGTGTCATTGACCTCCCCTCCCCTCCCCTTTTGTATTAATACCCGTGAACATGAAAAAGAGAACCTGTATGGTAAATATACATTTAATTTAACACACCAGACTGTGAACCTGTTAGATCAGTGTGTAGTTGCAGGTGCCCATGTTGATATTTCAGTAATTGTAATTTAGTAATTTTTATGGCTTTGCCTTCCCCCCCCTAAATTTTTTACATTTTATTTTACCTCTTTAAAAAAAGGGGGGGCATGTAAAGGAACATACTTAATGTGCCCAAATAAATTTGGTTAGTCTCTAAGGTGCCACAAGTACTCCTCGTTCTTTTTGCGGATACAGACTAACACACCTAACTCTTACACTTAGTGTGATCATACTGATTTGTTTGCCCTATTAGCCAGGTTTTACAATTGTGTCATTTGGGGTATCCTGTGTAATGAGACATCTTGTCGAGAGAAAGGTCAAGTTTTTAAAAACAAGGAGCTTAAAGTTGATGGATGCCCTAGCAGCTGCCATTGGCTTCAATAACTAACTGTATTCACTAGCTGTGACCAAGGGGTTGGTGACAATGGATTGACTTTAATGGAAGCTCTTAGAGTCTCAATACTTCTGAAAAGTCAGGCAGGATTTGGGAGTTTCATTTTAGGCTCCTATTTTTGGACACCATGAATTGTATCATGACAAGATGTAGTTATGCAAAAATAGTGTATTTTGAAGTCTAATATTTATGGATGTTTATACTGCATACAGCTATGCTAATTTTTGCCGATAGATTGTGTATTGTTATGTAGATCATGTATTGTCTTAAACCGGTTATCAGAAATACAGTATTAGTAAATCTGCCATTTTTAGAATAAAGCAAAATGGAGATAAGTCTAGAAACTTATTTTCTCCCTGGAGTGGGGAAGAGATTATTTCCACTGACTCTTTGTTATAGGCAAGTCTAAGTTTATGGGGCCTGAACTAGCACAGAATGTGCAAGGAATGCCAGTTTGTCTTTTCAGATGTTGACTTGTCAGATACTGCATCATGACTTTTTTGTATATTTGCAAGAAAAAAAAGCAAATCTATAAAATAAAGAACATGATTCAAAGAAAATCTGCAAATGTAGAGAGCAGATGAGACACTTAAAAAGAGGAATCAAGGATAAGTAAGTGAATGGGCAGATAAAGTAACCAGTGGGAATGGGAATTCAGATGAAAGACTTTAGAAGCCACATCCTCAATAACACAACTCTGCTGCTTTTAGAATTCAAGGTCCACTCTGTTACCCTCTTAAGCTTCGACTTCCGAAGTTCCCTCAAATTATAGGAATGAATTGGTATGTTCTAAAGCTTATCCTAACTCTAGGCCTATAATATTACCTTAATCCTTTTTTAAAGGAGGGAGGGGCCAGGAATGGGCAGAGAAAAGAAACTGTGCAAGGTGTTTGACAACGAAGAGCATAGAGAGCTCACCAAGCCTTTTGAGGGTCAATTAGTCAGAAAATGTGCTAAAGACTAGGTTCTTCATTGGATTACTGGCCAAAGAATTACCCCCAAAGCAATCAAAGTGGCCCTACTGTCTGAACACAGAAAGACAATTATAGATTTTGAGGAGATGCTACAAAAGCTTTAATTAAAGGAATTATTTCCACCTCACTGAGTGCTGGAAATTAAAATCTTCTTTGCACCTATAAGATTTGGGTTTTGTCTGTTGCTTGCATGTAGTATGCCTAAGACATTACTGACTTTAGAGCCTCGTTTTGTCAGAAGGCATTGTATTGCATTTCACCCTACCCTCTGTCATAGTTGCTGGTTATAATGTTGATATATTAAAAGATGTTTTTCCCCCACTACTCCCCTTGTTTGGCTTCATCTGACATGTTAGGAGTCTCTATCAGCAATGACCATTAGATCTCTAACTGGATTTCAGGGTGAATTTTAGACACTTGAACTGGTATTTGCAAGTGAAGCTTTTTGAATTTCTCCTAGTTAGACAGGTTTGTTTACAGAGCATGAGGAGATTAGTTAAATCAGGAGACACTTTTTAAAATCTAATAAATGTTAATTGTGAAAGTGAATGGAGTAGTAAATTACAACCTTTAACTAAATGTGGGCTCTTAATAAGCTTATGGCACATGCAGCCAGGATCTCCTTTAGGAGACTTACAACATAATTGTTTCAGTAATTATTGATGTGAAATCTCACGTAGCAGCAAAGGGTTAAGGCACAGTCTGTATGTGAACTGATCATTACGGGTACTTTACAGGTGACGTTTAGTGACTGCTTAACTAGTAAAACCTCTCCACTAAAGAAACTTGGACTTACCAACTTTGCACAACCATAAAACTCTTGAGGTGACTGTGTAGATATCCTTTCCACAGATATTACTGTTGATTCTGTATGCCCACACAAAGACCACAAATCGCCTGTTGCTAGCTTTGCTGGGAGACTGCCATTTGAACCCTTTTCTGCACTGAGGCTGTGTTGAAAATTGACTTCAATTTAATTTTAACTCCATATGTGAACAGTCCAGTTTAACTAAAACAAGACAGGAACCCTTGCCTTCCTACTGCAGAGTTCAACAGTTAACTGGTCCAGGAGAGATTCTGAAGCTTATGGACTCAACCCCTTCGTTCTCATTGCTTATTTACTGTAGAATCTCACCTCGGTTATGTGATTTTCTTGTTTGTAAAGTAGCCTGCACACCTATTGCATTTGACAAATAATGGACATCCCAGACTGAGTATAAACAGAAGTTAAGAGCAGGTGTGGAGGGTTGAATTCTCAGCACCATGTGCTGGGAGTCCATGGCATGACCCCTGTTAATGGGAGTTTTGTGTCTAATTCCTCATATTGATGACTACATGGGACCTCAAAGTAAGATATGAAACCAGAGTGCATTCTCCAAACTTAGCTGAGGGGAACAAGAGCAAGACATTGACAAATAGCCTGAAAGAGAACCCCCAGAACCACAGTGAGTTCTGTTCTATTCTCAGCCAGTGATGGCTAGTGGACTAGCTGGTGCTTTCCTTTATTACATTATTACTCATTACTGATGTAGTCCTAAAGGAACGCCTTTACAAAACAAGGATGAACCCTGTCCTAAAGAGTTTACAAACTAATACTTATATAATATTGAATTTTAGTTATTGCTTTTTTAAGAGGTTGATTATGGTAAAATTACACATTATTACTTTGTTAGAAAAAGTAGCCAGTTTAGTGTTTTATCCCATGGCATCCTAAAGGTTTAGCGTTTCAGTTTAGGGTATTAGTGTTTTGGAGAATATCTTTCTCAAAAACATACATAATTTCATTAATAATACTGCTTTTGCATAAGGCAAAGCTGGGCATAGCAAACGATTTTTCCCCACCTAACTGCTGACTAGGTTGTGTGCGTATTAGAAATGCCTGGCTAGTAGAGCATTCCTGTGTAAACCAGTTTCACACAATGGGAAGCAGCATAAAGCCTGAGAAATGTGACGACTCTTCATTAAGTGCCCCTAAGCTCCCCACAGACTTATAACAGCAAATGCTGTAACAGTTTGCAGGAAGTCCAAATAAAATACTCTTACTTACTGCTTTATATTCTGAAGAAAGTGTATGTGTATTGATCATATGATTCTAACTCTTCTGTGGCAACAGTTTTAGAACCAAAACAAAATACTGGTGTGATTGTGGATTACTTTATGGAAGCTTTTGCTAATAACTTATTTAACTTTGATTCCTATAACAGCCCCTTTTCAGTAATGCAGCCATTCTGAAACCAATTACTTTAGCAGCCCCCCTCATTGTGGCCTCTAGCAAAGGAGCATCCAATATACATATACCTTTTTATAGTTGGGACTCTACACTACTACTCTTTGCTGTGCAAATTAATAAGTCAGAACTCCCGGAGAGAAATGTAATATAATACGGTTCTTATCAAGCCCAGTGATGATCAGGTCCCTGCATAAATATATGGCTTAGCTAGTATTAACTCACTGAATACCATAGGTTATATATCCCTCTTCTACTGAAGGGGCAGTTTATATAGCCACAATAAAGATGCAATGACAAAAACTGATTTTATTTTAGGGTGACGTCAGTATAATATTATTATAAGCATGATCCAAAGATCTCAATGCATGTAAAACAATTAAACCTAAGGATGAAGGGTGGTGTATCCAGAAAACTGAGGCATCAGAGGATAAAGTAACTTTGCCAGACACTGAGAGGCACAGACACAAATTGGCAGAATAGATATCAGGAGTCCTGAGACTGTCTTCTGACTAGCCGCTCGGTATATTGTTAACAGCATTTTTTTGGCAACAGTTTAATGACCTTTACACAGTCTCTTGCTATAAGACCATATTGACACATTGCTTTTTTGCCCATTTAAATTTAAAACTCAAGTCTTGAAGAGAACATTAGTGTATCCTATTCAAATAAGTTGGTACAATACCAGCTTTATTCACCAGATAGATAATTCTGTCGTCACTGACAGCAAGCATACTTTTATTTCTTGATTAGGTTTTCATTGAAAGTGGAAGAGGGTTTAGTATACACTACACTTGTTTAGTTTTTCTAAATTTAGTTTGTCAAGTTTCAGGGACTGTTCTGGGTACAACAGTTAGGCGATAGAAAGAGACTGTTTAGCTAGATCAAGATTTCATTAGAATTTAGAGTGCACATGATTTCAGTTTTAAATGTTCAGTATAAATACGTATCCCAAAGTTGGATTGTCCTTATAACTGAGACTGGACTAGTTTGATTAGATATAAAGATACACTCTCTCACTCAAATTATTTTTAAAAAAGCATTTCCTTATTTACATTACTATGTTAGTAAACAAACAGTACAAGTGAAAAATACATTTACATTCTGTTGATATTTCCCACAGGTTGGCTAATGAAAACAGAATAATTGATTTTACTTTCAGATTCTTGCACTTGTAAACTTTGTCTACAAACACTGCAGGGTGACATTTCAAAATAAGTTTCCATTGATGTTTTAAAGAAGAAGAAAATTTGGCACCCAGTGTCTGTTGGCCCTTTGAGTTTCATAAAAGATTAATCTGAGGTTGAAGTCTGAATTTGACCTGATATTGCCATTTTAAATGGCTCTTCCTAAAACATTATAATTACCTGAGCCTCTTCCCGGCAGAATTTGAATAGCACTTTAGAGCAACCAAAAAGAGAGATTCCCTAATGGCAGTTACCTCTAACTTTATGCAGTGCCCAGAGCACGTTGGTTCAGGGCTCTGGTAAGAACTGAGTTAGTGCAGTGTCAATAAAACTAGACCTCCCTGCAACTGAGGATGTATCTGCTGAATGACCCCTCAGCACAGGGATGTGCTATGCATCTGCAAAAGTAGGTGGTGGGGAAATGAGCTTCTCCCCTGCAGTGTTTTCCTCTGATTCTCTGTACAAGGAGTGCTCTGTTGGATTGTCGTGTAGAAGGTGTTTATGGGATTATTATTTTTAACACAATGAAGAGAAGTGTAGGGATTAGTAGAGTTGGGGATGGACTACTCTCTGTGGTACTGTCCCCAGGTGACGCACCAGACTCTGGAATGGAAATCTATTCAAATATTATAGCTGAAAGCTGGACCTCCCTCTGGGTAGCAGCAGAACAATGTGGGGGGGGATGAATGGAGTTGAGAGGCTACTCTTACCCCTCATCTCTCTTGAAGGGACAGTACACAAAGATCTCTGCTAGAGCTACTAGCTACAGTTCTTCTGGTCCCATTGGGTAAAATCATTCTGTTCCAGAGTTGTATGTTTTGATTCCAGGAGGTCCCATTACACTAGGATGTGAATCACAGGTATAATTTTTAGTAATTTAAGATGAGATCAAATGGACCGTAGACTCTTTCAGGTTCCTTCTGGTGTAATAAAATAACTCCCATCTATTGGTGCAGTTCAGCATTTTGTTTGAGACTGATCTGACAGGAAAAGAGAGAGAAGAGTTGTTTTTCCCAATATTTTCCCTCCCTTCTCCCTGGAATGCGTTTTTCCGGAATCAAAAAAAGCATTTTTGGAATCTTAAATCTTACTAACTTGGAAATACTATACAGTAATGTTTGCCTACAGCAGTCACAGGGAAGAACTACCGATAGTACAAAACTTTGTTCTTAAGTTCCCATTGCTAATTGTTGTTGTTGTTTGAATCCTGCATTTCGTTATTAGAGATGATAGAAGGAAATATTTATCAACTGTTTCAGAAATTTATTAGCTGAGTAGAGCTTTCTGCATCTGTGGCATTTAAGGCTGGTGTACCCAGGAAAGTTTTACCAGTTATGTTGGTATAATTATATAGATATTGTTAAACCAGTGTAGTTATACCTGCACAACTCCCCATGTGTATGCTATTTCCAAATGAGTGACTCTTTTCAGTGTAGCTTAAAACCCTTCCAAAGTGAGATGAGCTAATCCAAAATAAAAGCCACTTTTATAATGTGGGGAGATAGACCTGTGTAACTATATTGGTTTAAATTCACTATTTAGCTTATACTGATATAACTTTCCTGTGTAGGCAAGACCTTAATGTTGGTGTATAAGTTCCCAGACAGTAAGGGCTCCCAGAAATCCTCACGTTTCTTCCTTTTGCTGATTTCCTCTTTTACTGTTGCAACTATTTTTTTTTAAACTACCAAATAACATTTAAAAACTTGGTGCTTGATTTGAGATATCTAGAGGAAGATCTCAGACTTCCCTTGAGTCAGTTGTTACTGTGGTTTTACAGTATACATGAAACTGCTTAAAAGCTCTTCTCCAGATAAGGAATGTAGGTCATGTTACTAGTAATGTGGCATGTAATCAAGCGTGACATTCCTGCTCACCCCTTAGATGACAGCAAGCTTTATTTTCCTAAATATAATAAGGTGGGAAACATTCAGGTTTTGGATAATACTTGAAGTATGCTAAATTTCTTGTTAACTTCAGTGTGTTTCTGCTGACTTTACTCATCTGCGTTGATTTCTATTATAGGAAAAATGCCTGTCAAAACAACTTTAGAGTGGGAAAATATCCACCTTAGGACTCCTCATTTTATTTTTAACTTGAAGTGTTTCCTTGTTTTGTCAATCATTGCACATCTATTAATGCTAGAAAGTGAGAGAGCTCATTCTTAGCAGAGAAAACCGTTGAATAATAAAAGCTTTGTTCTCACTGTTAAATGTCTATTAACTTTTTTAGCCTGAAGAAATATTGATTTTTCTCACTTTCTTTTCAGACTCTGCTTTCTTCCCTGGCCGTTGTGCTGAGATCCTTGCCAAAGGTCAAAGTGTTGGGAAGCTTGGAGTCCTTCACCCTGATGTTATCACCAAATTTGAGCTCACCATGCCATGCTCTGCCCTAGAGATCAATATTGAGCCCTTCTTGTGAAGACAAGACTGTTATATCATCTCCAAATATCCACTTCACATGCAACCATGCCCTTTAGTGTCTCTCTGCAGAGAACATTCACTTACACGTCAATGTTCTAATAAACTAGAAAAACACAGTCTGGCTCCATGTGTAAATATGTTCCTTACATTACAATTAGGTTAGCATCTGCGATGAAAGAATGTGGTATCTAGGGCTAGAATGCACCATCATTGTGTTTACTCCCCCTGCAGCCCCCCACCCCCCAAAAAAGTTGGGTAAAATCCCAAGTATTGCAAGAGAAATGTAATGGCAAATCACATGATTAGTTTTCAAAATCAAAAATGTTCCACAGACAGAGCTTCATACTGTAACTGATTATGGCTGCATAACAGGAATCTCATTCTTTTCTTATTGCATGAAATAAGATAATTGATTAGCACAAATGTTGAACGAATGTGAGCAGAACTAAGGAACTGAGCTTTTATTCTGTACGGTTGTCATTTGCTCATCAGTGTTTGGGGGTGGGAAATAAACGTTGTTTCATGAAAACCAGAGCTATTTTGTAAGCAAGACTTATACAATATCTGCTGCAATGCAGTAATCAAAACCTTTGATCGCTTATCAGGCTAAAGTCAAAGAAAAATCAAAGTTGAAATTATTTTGTGGTAGATATAAACCAATATCACTTTGAAGCTCCGCACTAACCAAATTGGAGAGAGAAATGTAAAAAAACAAAAAGCAGACTGACCTTTTGCTTAGAGTCCAAAAATATTGATCAGAGGTTTTATGGGATGGAGGCTATGATGTATGCCTGCAGAACTTGATACATTTCATGCCGCACTTGCATAGCCGTAGCAATGGATTTCACAACTCCTGCCCCTTCATATGAGAGTGGGCATTGATACAGTTGTTTTGCACCTCCTTACCCAGTCTTGTACGTGTGCTGTAATGACTGACCATCTGTGTTACCTTCCTTGTCTTGCCAAACCTCAGAGCCTCTCGGGGTGGTTGTCTTTGCTCTGATTGCCTATTGGAACCTCTCAGTATGACAGAGGTGTTGCTGTTCATGTAGGTCAGTTTTCACAGAGGTAGAACAACAGCTTTTTCCTTCATAGTCTCCACTAGCTTGGAAAATGAGCCTGCCCCAAGCTGCGGCACTTCTCTGGATATCCAGTCCCGGATAGAACATCTGAGTCCATAGACTTCTTGTGTTGCTTTTAAGCAGCCTTTTTACTCATGGTCTAATAAACTTGACAGTTGTTCACACTGCATTATAGCCAGTTCTAAAGTTGCCCATTATGACTGTTACATATCCTGTACCAGTACCATATACCCTTATTTCTACTGGGAGAGCCTGCCTGATCTAGTCCCACAGGGCCAGGACAGTATAAATGTAAGCAGCTGGGGGAGGGGGGGGGGGCGGAGGGGATAGACAAGAGTGTTACAACTGGCAACTAAATAACAAAGGAGATGTTTAGGAAATGGTGGTGGTAAAGTCAACTCAGTCTTCCAAGATGTATTACCTCAAAGCCCCCATGAGTGGAACCATTAGGTCTTTTTAATGGTAAATCTTTCATTATTCTTAACAGGTGGGAGACTAAATGTTAATATATTATGAAAAATGCATTACAGCTCCCCATCTGGAAATCCTATTGTCAGCGAGTTACAGTTACCATCAAATGGAAGTGTAGATTTTACTTCTCTGCATGACAAACATGAAGTGAGAAGATATTACATACGTAAGGCAGCTGACTCTACCGCGCACAGAGTGAGAGAACTGCAGCTTTGCAGTTTAAAGTCCCTCAGGGATTATCATGCCTTGTCAGTTGAAAGGTATATTCTCTGTGATGCCTACACAACTATAACCAGGCAAGCTTTCAGTGTGGGAAGCAATCTTGAACACAGATGGTAAGTATTAAAAAAACCCTTTTTATTAGTGGGTCATACGTGGGGATTAGAACCACAATAAGGTAGATTTGTATTTCAGCATAGCGCAGGCATACTTCTGTACATTAAATATACTTCCATACACAAGATTTTTGGACACTGGGTGTCCCTATTCTCCTTTGAGCTTACCCTCCACTGCATAAAGGCCTGGTTAGGTTGTTACTAATCATTGTGCTGCAATGTTCTTTGTGGGAAGGATTATGGATCAGGTTTTTTCCCCTGTCTTTATATCGCCCTGGCATCTTGAGTGCCTCACAACCAGTGATGTTATCCAATAATTCCTTATGACAGAGGAAATTATACTTAAGTTACAGGGAGGGAAATGGAGGCACAAAGCGGCTTTTCAGTTTCTGGCTCCCCACAATTATACTTCAGGTGCTCAGTATCTGGAAGGTTCTAGTACGTGATTTGCCCAAGGTCATCTGAGAAGTCTGACATCTGGGCATTGAACCCAGATTGTTTATACCTTTCTTGCACCAGCAGTAAGTCTCCAATCCATATACCCAGCTCCCTCTGCAAAAGATACTATGTTTACTCTTAGCCACGGCATCCATTGCAGTAATTTAGCATTCATTGCCAAAGGAAATCACAGTGATGAGGCTTATTGCATTAATTTTATTTTTCTGCTACCCTTGGCTTGAATACCGCTGTCTAACACCATTGGAACTCAATAACAAGGTGAAACTTTTGAACTGAGGACTTTTAGAGAGGTTCAAAATTAGTTTGTCTCACACTGAGCCCAAACAGTTATTGCTAGCACAGTCCACTGGCCGTGGGTAGCGCCTCCCTTCGTTAGCTTTGAGCTTTGACCATAAATGGGGGGCAAAAATGAGAAATGACATGCAGCATTGGGAGAGAAGGATCTTGAAGATTCTGTATTTTGTACAGGTGAGAGAACATGCTGAGGATTGAAAGTACAGACTTGTCTATAGAGTAGAACTGGACAGAAAAAATGAGATTAAATATGTGGACAGGTTTGTTGCAGGGTTTGGTTGCTGGGTTGTATTTTTGTTGCGTTGACTGTAGTTGCTGGTGAGTATTTGCTTTAGGCTGTCTGTGAGGACTGGCCTGTCTCCGAAGGTCTGTGAGAGTGAGGGATGGTCCTTCAGGATAGGTTGTAGATCCTTAATGATGCACTGGAGAGGTTTTAGTTGGGGTCTGTAGGTGATAGCTAGTGGCGTTCTGTTACTTTCTGTGTTGGGCCAGTCTTGTATTAGGTGACTTCTGGGTACCTTTCTGGCTCTGTCAATCTGTTTCTTCACTTCACCAGGTGGGTATTGTACTTCTAAGAATGCTTGATAGAGATCCTGTAGGTGTTTGTCTCTGAGGGATCAGGACACCATCATAGGACCTAACCACATCAGTCACACCATCAAGGGCTAGTTCACCTGCACATCTACCAATGTGATATATGCCATCATGTGCCAGCAATGCCCCTCTGCAATGTACATTGGTCACACCGGACAGTCTCTCCACAACAGAATAAATCAACACAAATCTGATATCAGGAATTATAACATTCAAAAACCAGTAGGAGAACACTTCAGTCTCCCTTGTCACTCAACAACAGTCCTAAAAGTGGCAATTCTTCAACAGAAAAAACCTTCAAAAACAGACTCCAACGTGAAACTGCAGAACTGGAATTAATGTGCAAACTGGACACCATCACATTAGGCCTGAATAAAGACTCGGAGTGGTTGGGTCACTACAAAATCTAAACCTAATTTCCCCCATACTAGTTTCCTCCTACTCTTACTTGTGCCTTCTTGTCAACTGTTTGAAATGGGCCACTCTCATTACCACTACAAAAGTTATTTTTCCTCCCTTGGCATCCTACTGTTAATTGATTTTTCTGGTTAGACTGACCTCACACTTGATAAGGCAACTCCCATCTTTTCATATATTTGTACCTGCTCCTGTATTTTCCACTCCATGCATTTGATGAAGTTGGTTCTAGCCCATGAAAGCTTATGCCCAAATAAATTTGGTAGTGATAAAGTGCCCCAAAGACTCCTTGTTTTTGCTGATGCATACTAACATGGCTACCCCCTGAAACCAGTAACTACCATATTCATTAGAATACCTGCACTTAACATTTCATTTTCCTATCAGCTCTCATAATTCAGAGACTCAGTGAAACTGTTGCTGGGGTGGTGTCTGTATTTAATGTCTATTTATAATGTTTTTCCGTAATCTATTACAAGGTCTGACTGACATGCATTTACTTGTTTTTACAGATTGAAGTGAGGATGATGAACTGATGGGCAGAGCAGGAAGTTGGAATTCCTGGGTCTTATTCCCACTAACCTGCTGGATGACCTTTGGAAGGTGGCTCAGTTCAACCATCTGTAAAACAAGGATACAGCTTACTGCTCTGATGTCTTGTGAGGGTTAATAGTTGAATTCCTCTGAAATTTGCTCTGTACAGTAAGTGGGAGGAACTAGAAGTTATCTATGTCCCTCTATGTTAGTCTATGGTTACAATTACCGTATTTTTCGCCATATAGGACGCTCCGGCCTATAAGACGCCCCCGAGTTTTTAAATAAAAAAGCCGGACACAAAAAAAAAAAAAACCCCCACCACCACACACAAAAAGCGCCTCGCTCTCCCGTCAGCCCGCCGCGTGGGCGGGCTGCTGGGAGCGCGCCGCTCTCCCGTCCCCACCACGCGGGCGGGCTGCTGGGAGCGCGCCGGTCTCCCGTCCCCGCCGCGCGGGCGGGCGCTCCCAGGGGCCCGATCTGCTCCCGTTCCCCGCCGGCCCCAAATACATGCGGGTGGGCTCGGGGGGGAAGCGCCGCCCCGCCCCGCCCGCCGGGCCACCTGCAGCCGCCCCAGCTCCCTGATGAGGTCATATATTCGGCGTATAAGACGCCCCCCCTAATTTTGCGAATATTTTTGGGGGTTAAAAAGGCGTCTTATATGCCGAAAAATACGGTACTATTTCTATTAGGGCTTGATGTCCACATTAAGGCCTTCCACTGCCTGCATCCGATGAAGTGGGTATTAGCCCACGAAAGCTCATGCTTCAAAACTTTATAGTTAGTCTTTAAGGTGCCACAGGACTTTGTTACCTCAGCTCTTCCTGGGCAGTTTCTACTTTTGTCACTGTTGTTTACAGTTTCAGTGATTCTTAGCTTTGCCGAGGGGTGCTAAACAAGTACAGCAGGAAATCAGAGAGCCCTATGTTCCTACTTCACCTGAGACTGCTGTGAACATTAGAGCTTCCTGTAAGCTGGCAACCTCCGACCTCCACACATCATGTGACAGGAATCACCTCAGACTAGTTGTCCTATGGGAAGGAACACCAATCAGGCTCTGTAGGGGAGGAATTGGGAACCATCACAGCCCTGTATGTTTAGGGTGACCAGATGTCCCATTATTAAAGGGACGGTCTCGTTTTTTGGGACTTTTTCTTATATAGGTGCCTATTACTCCCCTTTTCCTCCTCCCCCTGACCCGTTTTTTCACATTTGCTATCTGGTAACCCCATGTATGTGGAGTGACAGCCAGCATAGCTAAGGCTGTATGGCAGGGGATTTGTGTACATATACATGTATGTATATGTGTACACACACACACAGTGTCATTGTACTTGGTTGTTTTCTTCTCACTGTGAAACACAGCATGTGCTAGCCCCCCACCCTTCTCCTCCTACACACACACACACACACTGAGAGAGAAAATGTAGTTTGACAAAAGTAGGATTAAATTGGATTTTTGTGCGAGCAAACTCTGTACATGCAAATCTCCACCATCTTGTTATTCCCTCTTCCCCTTCTGGTTGGTTTGTGAAGCTCCCTCTAGTGTCTGTATATATTGCATGTCCTAGTTTCCTCCCTATCAGGGCACATACTGCTTAGAACTAGAATGCAGAACAGAAATGTTTTTTCCCTTTCTTCCTTCCTCTTGCCCCCAAATCAGCAAGGGCCTAGAATCCCACTACCAAAAGAGAAGATTGCTAATTTTGCATACAGATGGTAGAGAGAGGGAGGTTTGGGCCCCTAATGGGAGGTTTGGGCCCATAAAGTGAGTTTACCTTAAGACAGGGGATCTCAAACTGGGGGACGCAACCCCATTTTAATCAGGTTGCCAAGGCTGGCTTAGACTTGCTGGGGCCCAGGGCCAAACCCCGAACCCCACCACCCAGGTCCGAAGCCAAAGCCTGAGGAGTCAGCTCTGTGTGGCGGGTTCAGGTTACAGGTCACCTGCCTGGGGCTGAAGCCCTTGGGCTTCTGCTTTGCCCCCACCCCGGAGGTTGATGGGGTTCGGGGAGGCTCCGGCCTCATGTCCTGGGGTCATGTAGCAATCTTGGTTGTCAGATGGGGGTCATGGTGCAATGAAGTTTGAGACCCTCTGCCCTAAGGAACTGACAACAGTAAAGTAAAAAAAGACATCTAGTCCAACACATGTAATATTCAGAATAGAGGGAACTATCATGCTGGACCAGATCAAAGTATATGGTGAGAGGAAACCTTCCTACTCCCAATGATCACCTTATGCCAGATCTATTGGGACTTATAACCCATCTCCTAGCCTAGTCACTACAGAAGCTAGATTTTGTTTAATTTGTATGTAGGGACCCAGCAGGTGTAGTTACACTATTAAATGTATATCAGAGAGGAAAAACTGACAAGTCAACTGAAAATGAACTTCTTACTGTGCAAAATCCATTTATCATAATCGCACTTACTGCTGAAATGGTGCACAGGGAGAGAGTGCTGTCTGGTAGCATGGATAGAAGCTTTATACCTCAACACCTTAAACTGAACCTGGAAAAAACAGACAACACATGCTCCATACACAGATCACCCCTTAGTTGCAGACAGCTGCTTTTTTGCACTAGCTGAAATTTCTGAGTGGGCCTCGGAGATAGCTCAGAGATATCTCCAGTTATCAAAATACATTAAAAGTCATTTGTAGTTACTAATATTACTAGAAAGACCAGGAGCAGTTGACTCCCAGATGGAAAATCAATAACTGGAGGATCTAGCCCCATTATCTCTGATGAATAACTCATCCTTTTATAAACCTTGTTGCCACCTTCTCTTAATATGATCAGTTCTGCAATTTATGGAACTTCACCTTGAAATTGCATATGCTTGTTTAAAATCAGTGTGGCAATCCAGTGACTGTACAGAGCTACTTGAGGCAGTCATTACAAGCAATAGGACCTTCTAGTTTTCCCTTTCAAACCCATGGAAGTCTAATTGGTACCCTCCCATCTGTGATTTCACATGGGATGACAGCCACCACAAATATTTTGAAAATAACTTGGTAATCTTTAGCTGGCAGGACAAGAATTACTGTTTTGATACATCACACTGGCCACTCTGGCACTACTTTGTATAATCAGAGAAGCCAGCCTGTTATCGAAGCCTCTGAGAAACAACGCACAGCTAAGAGAGAATTATTTTGGAGACATAGTGTTGATGTAAAAATTATACATGTGCATATATACACCAAACATAGAAACCTAACTTCCCCAAAACGAGGCTTGCATTGCCACAATCCTGGGTTTTCTGACTAGTGATCCCTTTATCGATACATTTGTGTAGAAGAATGAGCACTGTGAGGCAGGAAAAGCATTATGTATATGCACCCAGAACATGTCTACACTATGGGCACTATAGTGGCACAGCTGCAGCTATGCTGCCCTAGCATTACTAGCACGGGAAACCTTAAAGTGAATACATGAAGATTCAGCACACCACTTCTGAAAGGTTGCCAACCTCTGATCTAGAGCAAGAGCTTTGGGGTCTGTTGGCTAAAGAAGCTTGGAGCTGTAAGTCAGAACCTGTTCCTTTTGTTCTTGGTTCCTCCTGCATTTGGCGAAGGTGGACTTTGTATATTCCGTGTAAATAAGATTGTATTAAATCGAATACCAGACTCCATCAATTTCTGCTTCCAACTGGAATATCCAAAATTTGCCTAGGTGCTCTGGTTGAAGAGCAGCAACACTATCTTTGGTGAGATTACCAGTAAGCAACAAAACCATGTAGCACCATCTATAGGAATAGTGTTTGCAGTGTGGACATTTGTTAAGCAAGAATTGGACCTGCTACGTAAGTCACCAAACAGTTTATTAGACCATTTTTTTCCATCACAGCCAACCAATGTTGATCTGAATCAGGAACACAAGGTATTAAACTCAGGTATGTCTTAGGCCTTCCTGTGTTAGGTATCCTCTCCCACCTCTAATGTGAGATACCCAATTACAGAGAAATAGCTGTATACTGACTACAGGGAGGTTCTAAAGAAGGCCTCACTTCATAGTAGGTCACATGCATTGCAGGAGCCATGTGATGTCATAATAGTGAGCATGTGTGTTAAACTGAGCTGTAGAGAGGGCAGGTGAGGAGGGTGCAGGATCCTTTCCAAAATTATTTTTAAATACAGAAATAAGAATTTTTTTTTACTATTTTGACCCAATCCTTTTATATATATATATAAAAAAAATTAGTACTTGGACTAATGGCTGCACTCTTACTGAAACACTGGAAAACTGGTACCACACAACACAGAATATTTCCACCTGACTGTGCCCAACAGCTGTGCAGCAGAAGAGCACATGTAGCTTGAGGAAGAGAGAGGATTTACTCGAGGCTAGTTGGAACCCTATTATGGACTTTTTATGTAATAGTTGATCATGAGACATTGTTTTTGTTTATTGCCCCCATGTTCTTGGCGATAAATTGGCACTAACCTCATGATGCTTTACACGAGGGCTCATGCAGGGTTGATTGTGACTTAATACCACAATTGTAGAAGTGTTAAACCTCAATTACGCTAGGTTCTAAGTGGCATTTAAAATGGTGCGCTAGTACTGTTTAATAAAAATACCCTTTTTCCAAATCTTGACTGGTTATGCAGAGGGATTTTCTAATCTCCAGTGTTTAGGTCCATTATTAATCAGTGCTTCTCCCATAATTACAGGTTTGCACACAGAATTAAAAACATTTAATTTCCTGTGGATAGCATATTTATGCTATTTGGTAGACTTTTAAAATTCTTCTTCAGAACTTTATTAACACCTTGCTGGGATAGTTGTAACTACAGAACATTTACATTAGTGACCATAACAAGTCTACCATGGGAGATTACAGGTTTACTGCAGATGGAGGTGGCAATGGTTTCAAACTTCAAGCCATTCCCCTGCTATATCAACTAATTTTAAAGGATAAAGATGTGTGTCAAGCTAAAAAGTAAACAAAACCCACCAGCTTTGGGAAATATATTTATTTTAAAGTTTGAAACAAACCAGGTAAGACTTCTGGAAGAGAACAGTTTGTAGGAGCTGCGTGAAATACATGCAAGTAAATGCTACAAAAAATAGAAATATGCACATACTTTACAAATCCAAGTCTATATATATATTATAAAAGTTTGATAGCATAGAATAGCCACAGTTCAGAAAAGGCAATATTTTAAGTAAAACTGTAAGAAAGACCCAGCTACACTTAAGCCACCTTTTTTAGTCTAGTTGACTTAGTGCTATGAGTTAAGGAATGTTCCACTTATTATACCTTTTTTCTGCATTTGTCCCTTCCGCTATGACATGAAATAACACCTCTACAGGGCTTCAGATCTTTTGCCTTCATGCAGCCCTACATCATAAAACACCTTTATTGGAAGGTGTTTTAAGGTATTTCTTGTGGTGGAGAGGTGAAGTGCGGCTTGATTTAGCTACAGTCTTCTATACTTTCTGGTTCCAAAGTGTTCATATTTACTAAACTGCTATTAACTTTTGGATAGGCAGTGTGTGTGTACAAAATTTAAATTCAGTTAAACCGCACCTCTTATAAATCTAAAGAGAAGCACTGTGTTTAAAATGTCAGCTTGTATCTTCAGTTTTCCTGCAGTGGTTGCTAACTTTTTCTAAAAGGAAGAATCTCTTCCAGGCCTACCCAGTAGTGATCAGGGCAAAGCCAGGCGATTTGCATACATGAATCTAAAACTAGCCAACCACTGGCAATTCACCCCATTTACATTCTTCCACCTTTAATGCTACTCACAAATTAAACATTAATTTTACAGAGGAAGATGGTAACATTTGTAATGGCCTAGAAGCTCAAACCTACACAAATTTTTAAAAAGCAGTGGCCGGCAGGAAAGAGTTGGCTGTATTGACCAGGCTCTACTTCTTATAAATTGTCTAAGAAAAAGGGGCCCAGGCCATGCTTTCAGCTATAAATGCAACAGTCTAATATGTAGATTAGCACATTCATGATATGGCAGGGGGGGAGTGTAGAAGGAGTCAAGGTCTAGCAGTATTACCCAGTGGTGTTTTTTTTAACACAACCACAGTTGAACTTCTAGCAGCTTATTGGTACAATTGCTAATATTTGTTAGTGGCCTGGAAGTCGCAGCAGCCACCACTAACTATGAATGGTTAAGAACACAGATATTCTTGTGTACTAATGCAAGATGCATAGAAGACAAACCATGGGGGAGCTTAGCACCAGAAAATTGTGGCCATTGTATCTGTGTATTTTGTGGTCACTTGAATATTAATACTCAGCACTTTCCATAATACCCTCACACACTGATTAGTTCTCACAACTTCCCTGTGAGGTAGGCAGACATTATTGTTGCACTTTTACACATGAGGGAGCTGAGGCAAGGTGGATAAGTGACTTCCCCAAAAGGGAATCCTTGTCAGCTGGGATATTGATTCAGGAGCACATGGCTCCCAGTTGAACCATAGCCAGGCAGAATTTTCAGTAATACTTCAGTCAGAGTTTTTGTATGGAACAAAAGAAAAAAAGTTAGTTTTCTGAAGAATTCCAGTAGGTAAAACAGGTCTTAACAAGGAAAGCTGTCTGTGTACCGAGAAGAGAGATTACATGAAGTAGCAAGTACAAAAAGTGTCATAATATTTCAACATTTAACAATCAAGATCAGTCACAAGGAAAACACAGACGTATGACCTTATCTAGGTTTAGGGTTTCTGTGCCTGTTAGTTCCCCAGGGCATCTATTCAGAAAGCCTGACTTCTTAGTCAGCAGGACACTTCCACTGAATCCATGCCAGTTTTAAAGCGCAGCTTCATGGCAGAAATCAAGCCCTACATCATTTCAAGCCATTCTCGTTTTGTTTTTGGCTAAACACCCACTTAGCCAGGCTTACCTCTTTCTGATCACTTCTCATTTCCCACTACCTTCCCTTTGGATTTGCCCCCCTCAGCAACTTCTTCCTTTGGCTGCCCAATTAGCTGGGAGAACACAATATTGAGCATTGATAGGCTGGAGCTTTAATAATAGTTTGGCAGCTTCTTCCTCACCTGAGGCCTCCTCAACCCTGCTGCCCACACATGCACACTTTTTTGGTCTTAATAGTAGTAGTTAAACTAACCCCACTTCCTGTTCACTGCGGAGCTGATTCTGTCCCTGCAGCAGAATTGCTCTCTTGCATCTGCTACAGCTAGGGTGACCAGACAGCAAGTGTGAAAAATGGGGACATGGGGGTGGGGATAATAGGAGGCTATATAAGAAAAAGACTCAAAAATTGGGACTGTTCTCATAAAACAGGGACAACTGGTCACCCTGGCTACAGCCTTCCTGGCATACAATAAACAGGATTCTTTACTTGAAGTTGGGGAGACTTGCAGGATGCAGTGAGGGGAGCCTACCATATCTCCAACTGTGTGAGCATCACCTTCGTGATGTTTCTAAAACAGAGGAGTGAAGTGATGAGACTGAACCCTGAGTGACACAACACTGACACTGTAGCACATGCTAACTTTTTGGAAGGTAAACAAAAGCCATATAAACAAGAGTTCTTGTTTTTGTACTCATCATACTAACTATCTGGATCACAGATCTGTAGCCAGTAATTTCTAATCTTAAATTATTTACATTCAGTGATCCCCTGGGATATTCAATAGTAGGTATTTTAGGCCAGTGCAGAAAGGCACAACACGCTTTTTGGTCAAGTCTCTACCTTTGTGTAAATTTTTTGCATCTCTAACATGCTTTTGCCAGACATTATTTCTAACAATGCACCACACTCATATTAATCCTAATAACTCATGCAACAATGGTACAAGCACAGTAGCACTGAGGCCAACAGAAGAATATGTTATAAATTTGTAGGGCACTTCTATTTCCAGTCGTCGTCTGGCTTCTAGATCGTTGACAGAAACCTGGTACCTAGAACACAGCAAACAGAGGACCATGCCTTTGATGAAATAACGTGTGACCAAAAGAATAAAAATCCCTACTAAGAACTTTGCCAGCACTACCATCATCATTTCACTGATTGAAGGAAGGCTGAGCTGAAGACTTTCGTTGGGATAGTTTGGTGCTGCGTATAGATTATTTAACCAGAATCCTATGGTTGCTCCAGCTCCTGCTCCAAGGACAGTAGTTGTGTCTGCTCGTGTAGGGCTGTAATCCTCTAGTTTGGGATAGTTGTAACATAGGAGAAGGGGCACAACTATGGAAAGTATAGGGCAGAATGGACTAGTTAACATCAAGTGGTCTATGATATCCCATGCAGGATATGTGAGTGCAATTAACGCAGCTGAAATCAGAGCTCCACCAATCACATCCTGTAAACATGGGAATTAAAAAAAAAAAAACTTGTTAAAACATGGAAGTATAAACAAGTTATCAGACTATCAAACCAATTTTTCCATTCAAAAGTGGAGAGTAAATTAGGAAGATGCAGTCTTTACATTTATCTTTATTTTTAAAATATATACTCTAAGATTGAACACATTATGTTTTTTTCCCAAAAAATTCAGTTAACTATGAAGTAAAGCACTAATGTAGTGAGAAACAATAGGAACATTAATAGCATCAAGTATCTTATTTTTTCAAATGAACATGTATCCTGACCTTCCTCCCCCTGCCCCCCAGTGCACTACTAATGAATTACTTGACAAAAAAAGGTGTCAGAATGTTCAGCTAAACACGTGATCCGACTGGCTGCAAGTCCCTCAGTGCTTCATAAATCCACCCCGCCCCTTGTACACTTGTTTTTTGAGGGCCGGTTAACTTCTGATAATTAATTAAATGGGAGAAACTATTTGCATGACTTAGTTTCAGGTCTCTATTAAAACAAGTTTAAACAGCAGATTTCTATTAATGCAAACCTTTCCCCACCCATAATCCCAAAGCTAATTTCATTCTATGGCAACAGGATTATGATTGCTTCATTTGCACAAGCAGGAGAAAGGTTATATGGTTCCTTTAACAAAAGAAACTATATTATTAAATTTGAGGGAGGAAACAACTGCAGAGATATGAGACAATGTAAAATATTTAAATGATGCATTTCTCTCGTTTGACTGAGCACAGGCTCCTTCAGGCAATAAATGCATAAAAATTCTTGTTATAGCAGTAATTGAAATCTGGATTGTTAGTTAATTGCCTGAGGCAAGACCATGGAGGTTAAAACCTAATTTATTAACTGAAATAAATAAGGTGCTTTGAGGACTTTTATAAAGCTCTTGTTAACAGTGATATTGGGAATGGAGACACATGCTACCCTGTGACATGATCTTACTGAAATTTTGCAGTCTGCTGCAGGTAGGGAGGTCAAAAGCAATTCAGAGACTGTTTTCCTCAAAACAAGTAACACTGAATTTACTGAGAGGTTTTGGTGACTTTCTGGTTGCTTTGGTACTAGCAACCCCAAGGATTAAAAAACAAAAATCATGAGTCATGCTTCAAAAATCATGATTGGCTTAAAAGTCATGAGTTATTTTTTTTAAAAAAAGCAAATGTTGGATTCTTTTTATTTGCTTTCTGGTTTTTCCAAGCTTTTTTCCTTAGCTCCCAGTGCATGATGGGGGAAAAATATTCTTGCGGGTTTTCTTGGGTGCATCTCGTCAGTCGCCCCTCCCTCCATGCAAAGTACAGCAGACAATCATTTCGCACCATATCATGGCAAGCATGGAGCCCCTCAACTCACAGCTGCAGTTGTGACCATTGTCAATACCTCTCACATTATCCAGCAGTATTTGCAGAACCTGAAAAACCGGCTGAGGAAGCGACAAGAGTGCAATCATGGTAGTGATGAGGACATGGACACAGACATTCTTACAAGAATGCCATGTGGCAATTGGAACATCATGGTGACGTTGGGCCAGGTTCATTCCGTGGAACACCGATTCTGGGCTCAGGAAACAAGCACAGACCGGTGGGACCACATAGCATTGCAGGTATGGGATGATTCCCAGTGGCTGCAAAACTTTCACATGCATAGGGCCAGTTTCATGGAACTTTGTGAATTGTTGTTCCGTGCCCTGAAGCGCAAAGACACCAAAATGAGAGCAGCCCTCACAGTTGAGAAGCAAGTGGCCATAGCCCTGTGGAAGCTTGCAACACCTGACAGCTACCAGTCAGTTTGGAGTGAGCAAGTCTACCGTGGGGGCTGCTATGCTGAAAGTAGCCAACGCAATCATTGACCAGCTGCTAGTGACTTTGGGAAACGTGCAGGCCATTGTGGATGGCTTTAATGCGCTGGGGTTCCCTAACTGCGGTGGGCCGATAGATGGAATGCATATCCCTATCTTGCAACGCAATACCGGGGCAGCCAGTACATAAACCACAAGGGGTACTTTTCCATGGTGCTGCAAGCACTGATGGATCACAAGGGACAATTCACTGATATCAACATGGAATGGTTGGGAAAAGTGCATGGCACTCGCATCTTCAGGAACTGTTGGGGATGTTGAAATGCCTATAGTTATCCTTGGGGCCCAGCCTACCCCTTAATGCCATGGCTCATGAAGCCATACACAGGCAGCCTGGACAGTAGTAAGGAGCAGGTCAACTATAGGCTAAGCAAGTGCAGAATGGTGATAGAATGGGCATTTGGACGTTTGAAAGCTTGCTGGCGCTAGTTGCTGATGATGTTAGATCTCAGCAAAACCAATATTCCAGTTGTATTTGCTGCTTGTTGTGTGCTCCACAATATCTGTGAGATTGAGGGAGAGACATTTGTGGCAGGGTGGGAGGTTGAGGCAAATCGCCTGGTGGCCAATTTTGCACCACCAGACAACAGGGCGATTAGAAGGGTGTGCTGTGCATCAGAGAAGCTTTGAAAGCTAGTATCATGCTGGCCAGAGTACAGTGTGACAGTTGTGTTTGTTTCTCCTTGAAGTTACCCACCAACTACATATATTAAAAGAAATAAAGTCACAATTGTTTAAAAACTGTTCTTTATTATTTGTTGAACAACACATTGAGAGAAATCAGAAGGTAGCTCTGGGGAGTGGCGAGGAGTATGTTAGGAAGGGTTAGGGGGATGAAGGAGGAGGGAAGGACAAGTCCAGAAACCAAATCAAAATTTCGGATATGCCAGCCTCCCCGCTTGCAGGTGTCCATGGACAGTGGTGGGGTAGTTGTGGCATCATCCCCCATAACTGCATGTAGCTCATGGTAGAAGCAGCTTTTATGGGGCTGTGACCCAGAGCACCCATTTGCCTCCCTGGCTTTTTGGTAGGCTTTTGCCTGAGCTCCTTGATTTTCACACAACACTGCTCTGTGTCCCTGGAGTAGCCTCTTTCCGTCACACTCCTGGAGACTTTAGTGTACGTATTTGTGTTTCTTTTTTTTTTTTTTGAATGTAGTTCTGTCATAACAGATTAACCCCATACTGTGATGAGATCCAGTAGATCCCGTTTGGACAATGCTGGAGCCTGCTTGCAAATTTGGGACTGCGTGGGCTCCTGTGCTGGTGGACTCCGCATGGTCGCCTGTGATGGTGGACTCTGCACGGTCACCTGTGCTGATGAGCTCACCACGCTGGCCAAACAGGAAATGAAATTCAAAAGTTTCCGAGGCTTTTACTGCCTACCTGGCTAGTGCATCAGAGTTGAAAGTGTTGTCCAGAGTGGTTACAATGGAGCATTCTGGGATAGCTCCCAGAGGCCAGTAATGTCGACTTGCGTCCACAGTACCTCTAATCCAGCAATGCGATGTTGGTTTTAGCTCTACTCCACTTGCCGAGGTGAAGTACAGAAACCGGCTTTAAGAGCCCTTTAAATCAACAAAACAGGATTGGTCGTGTGGACGGAATCATTTTTAATTCGAATTAACTCAGCTAATTCTGAAATAATCGCGTACTGTAGACCAGGCCTCAGTAGTGTCTGCACAGTGATTAGTCACAGTACTTGTCTGGTAAACATACAATGACTTTCTGCATGGTAATAAACACACATCTTTCTGAGCCATTCAGTCACATTAGGGGCATAAGTCTCTGCTCTAAAGCAGGTGCTTTGGACTACTATTAGAAGGGGGTTGATAAACTCAGCAATATTGGCTGACGTTGCATTGTCTAATTAACTAAACTCATAAATTTAACCAAGAGAATATTATTTACTCATTTATTTGGAACACAGGGTTATTTCAGACACAGCTTTCCTACTCAGATAACTATATGTCCACAAACTGCAACCTACCCAGTAGTGCAAGCCTAATCTGAGCAATAGATGCATAGAAGGTGGGGAAGGACCTAATGTGGTATTGAGTTTGGCAGCATTTGTGCCATACAAAAATCTGTAAAACATTTGCAGTGAATAAACTTCCCTCTTCTCCATCCCCCACCAAAAAGAGAGGCTATGATGTGGCTTTAAAGGATGGCTATAGAAATCTTAATTCTCCTTCACCTTTTCCTTTCATTCATTCATTTTACTTGTAGTTTTTTCTTTTGAGTAAATGCAACTTATTTTTGTCTCTACTTGTCAACAGTTAACACTACATAGAAAGCGATCCCAAATATTAGATTTCAGGGGCTGAGAGGAAGGGCTTGTCCTCACTGGGGGGGGGGGGGGGTCGACGGCAGATATGCAACTTCAGCTACGTGAATCATGTAGCTGAAGTTTGCCTATCTGCCGCCGACTTACCGCTTGTCCCCACGGCGGCGGCAGTCAGCGGCACGCTCCCCCGTCAACTCCACCTTGCGCCTCCCGGCAAGCTGGAGTTCCAGAGTTGACGGGGGAGCTGCGGGCAATCGATTTATCGTGTCTTAGCGAGACGCGATAAATCGATCACCAGAAGATTGATCCCAGAGCAGCCTCGTGAAGACAAGCCCGAAGAAAGAAAGGTGCTGATGGAGAAGGGTTTAACTAGAGAAATACTGAAAAAACTGAAGAAATATGGAATTCAATTTCTGCATTCAGGTGCTGGTCATTCTGTTCACAGGCCTGGGCTACCCTGGGTGGGGAGAGGTCGACCTAAGATAAGCAACTTCAGCTATGCGAATAGTGTAGCTGAATAGGGCGTATCTTAGGGAGACTTACCTGGCCGTCCACACAGTGGCGAGTCAACCACGGCTGCTCACCCGCCAACTCCGCTTATGCCTCTTGTGGTGGTGGAGTTCCAAAGTCGACGGGGAGCGCACTCCGGGATCGATTTATTGCGTCTACAATAGACGCAATAAATCGATCCCCGATAGATCAATCACTGCCCACCGATCCGGCGGGTACTGAAGACATACCGCTAAACTACAAATATTAAGGTTTATTAGCACACTTAAATCCAAAAAATGTCTTATACTTTCCCAAGTACATTTCTCTCCCAAATCCTCAGTGGTGACTTCAACGAATACATTTGTAAATCTGAATGTGGATTTCATTGCTGCTTTGTGAATCAGAGATTCATTAATTCTTAAAGAATACAGTGTAAAAAGGAAGGACTCAGCTTTAGTAGAAATAAGTATATGGTAAGATTCATCCATTTTGCATATGAATAGCTTCTCTTTCCAGTTAATACCTATTTTGCTACCTACACTATATGATCACTAAAGACTGCTTACATTTGGATAATAACTCTTGAACAGAGAACCTCTGTTTACTGGGTTGATTAGTTAAAGTTTTCCTTTGTGCATATTTTTATTCTGTCAGTTATTTTGTAATGGAATAAAAGAATTTTGGGTTTTGTTTCTCATGGGATATTAGATTTTTTTTTTTAAATGAACTGAAATCATTTGATGTCCTGCATGGTAGTGAATATACCAGATGTATTTTCTTCTGGTATACATTTTTGGTGGGTTTAATTTTGTATGACTAACCTGAGATTTACATACATACACGTGTGTGCGCACACACATGCAATTCTGCATAATAGACAAGACTGAACTCCTTCTAAAATGATAACAAAGATCTTAACTTGTACATGATTTTTCTATGTTAACAGATTAATCTTGATTTTAAAGGCTAATAATACCGATTAAAAAAATGTTAAGCACCTGAGTAACTTAGGAATCTTTCAGTGAGTCTTGGGCTCCTACGTGCTTAAATCATTTTTGAAAATGCTCCTAAGTCATGTAGCTGCTTTTGAAAATGTTACCTAGAGTCAATAGGGATTTCTTTTAAATATAAGCAATAAATAAGTGAAGCTTATGATTTGAATACATTCTCTAAAAGCTCAACATTGTATATAAAAATATGTTTATTACTATTTTGATTATTTTTTTATTGGGCCAACTTCTATTCGGGGGGAGAGAGACTAGCTTTTGAGCTTACACAGTGCCCTTTTTCAGGTCTATCTTGGGGGAAGATCCATGTCTCAAGAAAGCTAATCTATTTCATCTTGGGTATTCTTTTACTTAATTTAATTCCTCTGATTGTTTTGTTCGGATATGATATTCTACCACACTGCTTGTCCTACACTGTTGAATAATATTTGCTGCATACAAATATTGGACTGCCTTTCCATGGTGCATGAAATGACTCTGATAAATAGGTTGTATGTCAGTTTGTAAACCATTTAAAATCCTCCAGGACTAATGGTGCTATTGGGTGGGGAGGGGGGAAACAAGATGTAACAGAGAAGATAGGTGCACATGGTGGGATGTGTATTACAGAACATAATCTGCTTTTCTAGGTCTTTGTAATTCTATAATCAGCAATAAATGCATCAATCCTAGATCTGTCTACATTGTAACCTGCAGTACTGATAACCTGCTGCAAGATTAAATGTGGCTCTCAGGCGATTGTCTACCTCTACCATCTCATGTAGCTTCTTGGATACAGGAACGTGTGCATTATGGTCAAGGGGAAACAGCTCTGCTGTGATCACTAATGCAAAATGGGTTTGATGCATTAGGAAATTCCCAGTGCTGGGACTGATGGTTTAAAAGCCTTTCCACTGTGTATTTTTAGTGTTGTCTGCAGGTGTGATGTGGTCTGTGATGTGATTCCTTATGCCTTTGTGTTATACTGTCCCAAAAATGAAAGTCTGCATGCATAGTTTTCAGATCTTAATAGATGCAGATGAATTTTGTCCCTCCCCTACACTCATTCTACTGATCTTTAGACAGTGCACCAAATCCTGTTTGCCTCACTTCTGCAAATTAAGTGCTCATGGATATCAGGGGTTGGCTCAGAGTTTTCAGGCAAAGAATCTGGGGGAGATTTTCATAGATACCATTGGAGGTAGGCCCCAGACTCCCATGATTGGAGTACCTAATTGCCCTAAATGCCTTTAAAAACCTTCTCCTAAAAACAGAACCTCTGCCTCAAAAGTTAATCAAGAATTTGGTTGTGCCTTTCAGTGACAGTTTCTCTGATTTACATACTGAACGTCACTAATTCCCACTTTGCTAGCTCTTCACACCCTATAATTTGCATTCCCCCAAAACAGTGGCCTCTCCCCACTTCTCAACCAAGGTTCATTATTAGCAGATGTTGTAGAAGGTTCTCATACTAATAGGGGTGCTGGAACAATTTGTATAGTGAGGGTGCTGAGGGCCATTGAACCAAAGTGTAAGCTTGTGCACGATGGAAACCACTTCAAGCCAGGAGGAGAAGCAGCACCTCCAGCACCCCCAATTCCAGCATCTGTGCATATTAATTCAGGCTTCTCTACACTAACAAGCTATTCTAGTTACTATACTAGTTAAAGCAGTACAACCCCCTAGAGTGTAAATTCAGTTATTAGTAAAAAGGTACTTTTACACCATTATAGCTATACCCATCCTGTATGGGGAATAACCATAATGGTGTAAGTCACCATAATGGCATCCACATTAGTCCTTTTACAGCTATAACTACTGTATTTCAATAAAATAAACACATACACAAACCAAAATATTTCTACCAATAAAACTACAAGTATACATCAGACCTTGGATTTCCTTACTTTTACTGCCTATACTACAATACATTTATTACATTGTGTGCTATTATTAAATCTCAAAGAAACCAAATAAATGCTGTATTGCAATATTCTTGCTAATTTTTGTAAATTACATGTTCATTCACTTGCTAAATTTGAGAAATTCAGTAAACCTCAGTGAAACATCATGTTTTGTGTGAATATTTGCTTGAAAAAAATATTGATTTCATTATAGATTTGTTCATGCACCTTCAGTGTTAGTTTTCCAGCAATAGTCTAATGAAAATGTTGGTGGACAAAACTTTTGAGGGGAGTAAAGTAAGCTCAAATGTGATCATTTGTACCAGAAACCCGATTCTAAGAATTACTGTTTCTGCTTCCCAATGAGCCTATAATGAGACCTGTGTCCAAACTTGGATTTAGAATACTGAATAATTGCATTGAACTGCTTGAAAAGCAGTTTTCAGATAAAATTATTCATAGAAATTTGGCAAAATGTTCTCAATATTTTACTCATTATTCCAGAAGAATCTTAAATTGCACGTGGACAATTTGTGAACAGAAAGAGGTTATATTTGTGAAATATTTTATGTGAATTCATTCCTCAGCTCCACTCACTATCATGTCATTTTTTAAGATGAAGACTCTCTACTGAAAGATGTTTCTCGCCGTTAAACTAAGGCATTGGGGGTTTAGAGGCAATCTGAGATAGGCACAAAGGGCTTTTTCTTCTTGACCCCAAACTCTATCTGAATTTAGAAAAGTCTCTTTCATTATTATGATACACCAACAGAAATATGCTAAGAATTTTTACTGATTGACTTAGGGTCACTAGTTAAATCTCGACTGGAGACATCCTCTCTTTTTTAAGACATTGTTTTGATCCAGTAAGGTTGGAAGGAAAGGTCAGGCCATATCTCATGGACAACCACCATTTTATTAGGATTTTTTTTTTACAATGCATCAAACTTATGTCTTCATTACAACTAATACAATACTTTATTCATAATTCAGAATATACTGCATTACAACTAATACAATATTTTTCATATACTATTAATGATGCATTATGTAAGTTGAAAATGTTTTTCATTCACTGAATTTCATATTTGGGGAAGTGCTGCACATCTGCTAACTACATATCAATTACCATAAAGCTTCCTGTTATTATGGAGGCCACTAATGACTCCTTAATTAAGGTTTACATTGAGATGTGTACTTAGCAGAAAAGCGCTATTCCCCTTATGTCATAATCTAATTTAGCTCCACATAAACAGAGTTCTGCTTGCACTGGAGACATAGAAGTAAGTGTCCAGAATGCCTCACTGATTTGACACTTCTGCACATGACATTTGCCTCCTAACTAAATCAATCCCTACCTAATTGTCCTGGAATGCAATAGTGAAGCTATCACATACACAATACAGTAAAACCTGGATATAACGGACTAATTCGGGCGAGGGGGTGTCCATTAAAGCCGAAAGTCCGTTATATAATAAAGTAGGTTTTCCGAATGCGTATGTTAAAAAATTGACAAATTAGTTAGTTTACCTGTTTTTACTTATGTAGACACGTTTGTGTAATTAAAATTAAGTATATATGAAAAGTTTAAATTTCACAGAAAAGTTTCCTATACAGTAGACTCTCGATTATCCAGGATGATCGGGAAAACCTTTATCCCGGTTAATAAAATCCCGGTTAATCACGCGTCTACTGGGGTGGGGGTGGGGTGTTTCGCCGGCCGCCCTGGGGGTGGGGGTGGATGGTGGTGGTCCCACCACCTGCCCCAGTCAGCTCCCCTGCTAGCCTGGGTGTAGGAAGCCCAGGCTGGCAGTGGGCTGAGACCCCGGCTGGCAGGAGCCTGGGGGGAAATCCCAAAGCCGCGGCAGGTTGAGTGCTCAGTCTGCCGCTGCCTTGGGGTTTTCCCCCCAGGCTCCTGCCAGCCAGGGTCTGAGCTCCCTCTGCCAGCCTGGATTCCCTACACCCAGGCTGGCAGTGGGAGCTGACTGGGGCAGGTGGCAGAAGCCTGGGGCGAGATCCCAAAGCGGCAGTGGGCTCAGCACTGAGCCTGCTGCCGCTTTGGGCTTTCCCCCCAGGCTCCTGCCAGCCGGGGTCTCAGCCCGCTGCCAGCCTGCGTTTCCTACACCCAGGCTGGAAGCAGGCTGAGACCCCAGCTTGTAAGGGGCCAGTGGGAGAAGCCCCAAAGCAGCAGCAGGCTACGGCTGAGCCCGCTGCCGCTTTGGGGCTTCCCCTACTGACCCGTTTAGGCATCCCGGTTAATCCGCAGCCCAGTTAACCCACACCCAGATAATCGGGAGTCTACTGTAACAGTGAATTAATAACAAAAAATAACCTGTTAATTTAATTATAAGCAAATCTTGGTTAAAAGCATTTTAAAATTAACAGGGTGTTAATTTTCACATATGACATATGGACTGGAAATTTTGTCCGTTAAATCCGAAGTCCGTTAAATCGAGGTCCGTTAAATCGAGGGTTTACTGTACTGTTAACTTGCTTAAGTACATTTTCCACCAATGCAATCACTGACTGTCCAGGACATCAACAATTAAATCAAGATTCACATTCACACCAACCTCATCTCACCTGGCTTTTTACCCAAACACCGGAATACCCAGCACTCCACCAGGCTCCTCAACTGCATAACAAACTCTTCCAGTTACATTTGTATCAGCAAAAGTGCACACATCCAGTTTCTCAAAGACACAAGTTTAATCTCAACTTCAACTACATTCAGATATCTCTCCCTAGACTCGGAAAATGTATAATGAGTCATTTGTACAAGAAAAAGCACGTGGTCAGAATTTAGGTTGTCCATTTGTGTGTGATTATGAGAAACTGGATGTGTGTATTACGGTTGGTTAGGTATTGGAATTCAGAGGGAGTTTCTTGTGGTGCTGGAGAGTGTCTTTGGGGGGAAGGTATGCACAATGAGGTTAATTGAGGTGGAAATATTGCTTAACTAACAATTTCTTGGATTTTTAATGATTGTGTTTGATGAGAAATGCATTTGGGAAAGTTTTTAAGCTGAAGTTCATGTTTTGTGCACATGGCCGGTGACAGAAATTTTGGGGGCCCCTGCTCTGATCGTTTGGGCCCCCCCCCAGCCCAGCCAGCGCTTCTCCCCCCCCCAGCCCCCTGACAGCGGCTGGGGGCTCCCCCAGCCCAGCCGGGCCCCCCCAGCGCTTCTCCCCCAGCTGACAGCGGCTGGGGGGGGGCAGCCCAGCCGTGAGGGCCCCCCAACCCAGCCGGCGCTTCCCCCCAGCTGACAGCGGCTGGCGGCAGTGCGGGGTCCTGCGGGAGCGCCGCGAGCCGCTCTTGCTGCTCTCCCCCCCCCCCCGTGCCCTTTCCCCCCGGACCTGCGCAAGACGGTGCAGGGGCTGCATGATGCCACGTCCGGCGGGGGAAGCCCTACCTTGCTGCGGAGCCTCCCCGCCCTCGCCCTCTTTGCAGGCGATGGTGCGCCGCTACCGCCTGCCGGGCTCACTGCTCCTGCCAGAGACACGCGCGCTCATCCGCTCCGGAGGAGAGCCGCGCCGCCTCCCTGCCCCTTCCCCGCTCTCCAGGCCCGGCGACAAGGGGGGATGACTACGGGTACAGCTGTATACCGCACCCCGGACTTAAGGGGGCCCCTTAAGTCCGGGGCCCGGTACAGCTGTACCCGTAGTACCCCCCTGTCGCCGGCCCTGTTTGTGCATGGGATAACCACAGGGTGACTAGCGCCAGCACTCCTCCAGAAGTACTAGCTATTGGGCTCGTCTACAGCCATCTTCTATTCAGTCAAACTGTTAATCAACAGAAAGTAGCTTATGACCATGGGAGACAGAGCTTCATGGGAGTAGGACCAACGGTATGGAAATTGCTAGCAGTTAAAATAACCACTTGCCTTTCCACATTCAGAGAGAAATGCCAACCTACCTTTTTGTCCTACCATTCCTATCAGAGTACCCTTTATACACTGTCACTGACATAGGATTTCACACACCTAGATCTGTGTGTATGTAAAAAATACCTTTTCAAATATATTTTTACATAAAAAATTCCAACTTTCCCTCCGGTTGGTAGGGAAGGAAGCCAGAAATATGTTTGTTTGTTCACTCATAAGATGTGCTTAGATACTAAGGGGATGGGTGCCAGTAAAATAACACAGACAGATGGACAGTTTATCTTTATCCTTACCAGTATAGTGTGCATTCCAGTGTAAAGTCTGCTGAGACACACCAGGGCAGAAAATACAAATGCTGCTATTAGTCCTAACACAAGTGGGTACTGTAGAAAAAAAGAGAAATGTTACCAGCATTCACATTATGTGTATATATTGTCTGTCAGTACCTACAATAAATTATCCAATGGCCGTCACCCACATGATCATCTAGAATCAAGTTCTAATGTTCCAGAGAGCTAATTGGTATCAGAGTTATGCATTCAGGTACTCACAGGCTGAATGGTGGCAGCACTGTGCCATGTTGAAAGCTATTTTATTGCCTGTAGCTTGTGGAAGGTCTTAAGATTCCATTTTTCCCTTTGAAAGGTAGGTCTAATGATGGCATGAATGAGCAATGGATGATATGGCACCTGTAGATTTTTTTCTTGATGTACAATAGAAAATCATCCACAAAATCTAGTTGTTCTTCCACTTAGTGACTATGCATTAAAGTTAAAAAAAAAGCTTTTTTTCCTTTTCTTTTTTTTAAAGAAGGCACAGAGCAATTGTTCAAGTGATTTCCTGAGAGCGAAGTGTGACACCCCTACAGTCTGACATGAACTGTGATCGATAGTTCTCAGGGCGGGCGAGTCAATGGCTAGCCTAAAACGAATCCAGTTATTGTAGCAGTCTAACGGTAATATCAAATTTCTTGTGTCATCTAGGGTTTATAGAAGGTGTGTTCATTTGAATCTTTCTCAGAATGGCCTTACCAACATGGAATCAACTCTTTGAAATGATTGGGTGAAATATTTTCAGATTATAGAGAGGGGAGAAATGCTTAGTGGAGAACTAGGTTAATGTATTCGCCTTTCACCCCTTCCTTCAAATCCTGGCTTAGGTCATCCATGAAAATGAGTCTGATTGTCTCATTTTAGCGCCAAAGGGGCATTTGTCTATATAACAAAAACCATCACTCGATTGGCACAGTTGACTCAGGAGTGCGCCATGACTGGATGGGTGCTATGGGGTGATTGTAGATCAGGTCAGAAATGCTTTTGCAGAGCTGTATTCTTGACAATTTACTTATGTGGCCCCACAGTCACTGGAGTATCCAAGACACTCTAGTGGAAAGCTTGATCTGTGACTTCACACACTGATCTGACTCCCTTTAATGCCATTTTCCCTTCACTTTCCTGAGCCTCAGATGTATCTCCCAAATAGAATATTCCCAATTTATTCCTTCCTCCTCACACAGATTAGGGGCCTGTACAGATATATAATCGGTTATTGATGAGGATTACTAATGATCAGTTGCATCTCTAGAGTACATCAAAGGAATGTACCAATAGATCTTTTCTAATGGAAAAAACTTACAAAATTGTTTTACTGTGGTCTGTATTTTACAGTAAGTACAATTCAGCTATTCAGAAGATATAGGTTGCAATATTAATGAACAAATTCATATATGGGTGAAAATAAAGTACTGTAATGGATAAACTAGTATGGATGTGTATTACTGTTCTCTGCTGGGCAGGGTCAGAACTGCCTAACTGGATGCCTTGGCCTGGTACTGCTAACAGATAAAGAAGTTTTCCTTTAATTCAAGTAGTCGGGTTCAGAACAGTGGTGGGCAAAACATGGCCTATGGGCCAGATTCAGTCCGTCTGACAGCTCTGTCCAGCTTAACCATTTCTGTCCGGCCTCCACTGCCGCCTCACTATCTCTGAGTCTGGGCAACTAAAAGTTCCACAATGTAGCGCGACGCTCAGGCAGGCTGCCTGCCTGCCATGGCCCCATGCAGCTCCCAGAAGTGGTTGGCTGCTGCTGGCACGACTCTGCACACCCCTGACAGGGGGACAAGGGTGAAGGTAGCTCTGTGCACTGCCCACACCCCCAGCACTGTCCTCACAGCTCCCATTGTCCAGAAACTGACTCATGGGAGCTGTGGGGGCAGTTCTTGAGGGAAGGGGCAGTGCACAGAGACCCGCTGCTTCTCCCCCCAGGGGCATGCAGAGACATGCCAACTGCAGCCACTTCCAGGAGCAGCATGGGGCCATGGCAGGTAGGCAGCCTGCCTGAGCCCTGCTGTGCTGCTGGCCAGGAGCACCTGTGATAAGCACCTCCTAGCCAGAGCCTGCACCTCACACTCCCTCCTGCACCCCAACACCCTGCCCCAGCTCATAACTCCCTCCTGCACCCCAACTCTCCCAGACCCTGCACCCCAATCCCCTGCCCCAGCCCAGATCCCCTCCTGAACCAAACTCCCAGAGCCACACCCCTCACCCTCTACCCTCTCATGCACCCCAATAATCTGCACTAGCCCAGAGCTCCCTTCTGCACCCAAACTCCCTCCCAGACTCCGCACCCCTCCAGTAATATAGTACAGGGGTCTCCAAACTACGGCCCGCGGGCCGGATGCGGCCCGCGAGGCCCTCTCATCCGGCCCGTGGAGATCGGTCGGGAACCAGCCACGGGGCCGGGACGCGCCGCGTGCTCCGCGGCCGCCGCCGGCCGGGACGCGCCGCGTGCTCCGCGGCCGCCGCCGGCCGGGACGCGCCGCGTGCTCCGCGGCCGCCGCCGACCGGGACGCGCCGCGTGCTCCGCGGCCGCCGCCAGCCGCGGGGCCGGGACGCGCCGCGTGCTCCGCAGCCGCCGCCGGCCGGGACGCACCGCGTGGTCCGCTGCCGCCGCCGGCCAGGGACGGCTCAGAGCTGGGGCCGGGACGCGCCGCACCGCCAGAAACAAGGAGCCACCCACTGCCAGGCGGCGAAACGGTCTGTGGGGAGAGAGCGGGTCAGTTGGGGGGAAGAGACCGGGTTGAGCGGGTCAGGGGGGAAGAGACCGGGTTGAGCGGGTCAGTTGGAGGGGGGGGAAGAGACCGGGTTGAGCGGGTCAGTTGGGGGGGGGAAGAGACCGGGTTGAGCGGGTCAGTTGGGGGGGGGGGGGTTGGAGGAAAGGAGGTTTGGGGGGGAGAGACCTGGCTGGGTGGGTCAGTTGGGGGGGGGGGTTGGAGGAAAGGAGGTTTGGGGGGGGAGAGACCTGGGTGGGTCAGTTGGGGGTTGGAGGAAAGGAGGTTTGGGGGGGAGAGACCTGGCTGGGTGGGTCAGTTGGGGGTTGGAGGAAAGGAGGTTTTGGGGGGAGAGTCCTGGCTGGGTGGGTCAGTTGGGGGGTTGATGTGTAGTGTTCATGTGTAGTGTTCATGTGTAGTGAACAGGTGTTCATGTGTAGTGTTCATGTGTAGTGAACAGGTGTTCATGTGTAGTGTTCATGTGTAGTGAACAGGTGTAGTGTTCATGTGTAGTGAACAGGTGTAGTGTTCATGTGTAGTGTATCAATGTGTTATTAAATAATAACTGAATGAAATAATATTAAATAAATAATTAAAAACAACATCCATGTTTTGATTCTTTTTTATTTGGACCTCGAGTGTGTTGTCGGCCCCCGAACTGCTATTTGATAGTTAATGCGGCCCTCGGGCTGAAAAGTTTGGAGACCCCTGATATAGTAGAAATGTGCAGCCCAGGACGACTTATCAAAATTCATGGAGTGGTCCCTCTGAAAATTATTGCCCACCCCTGGTTTAGCAGGAGTAAGACCAGAGCTCTAGGCATACTGTCATTGTGAACTCCTGGTATCCATGTTATATAGCATAGTGGCAAATGTGAAGTTTGAAGTGGTCCTAAGTTTGCCACAGTTTCTTCATTTTTAAAGAACAGTAGCACATGGCCTTGTTTTCTAAGGTGCTGAGCTCGCAAACCCCTTTGAAATCAATGGAATCTGCAGATGTTCTGCAGCTTTGCCAACTGGGTCACGATACTAAGATTATGGCCTCAACAGAGCAAGAAGAAAGACATGGTGTACCTCATGCTCACATTGATTGTACACCCTCACTATGCATATTCGAGTGAGTTACTCTAATTCTTGTCAATATTTTAAAGGTACATGGTAACAAGGAGAGGAAAATCTACACACAGCCTGATTCTTCAAACCCGACTTCCCCAATGAGTCTTTTTGACGAGGATGCTCGGATAGCCCACAATAATAGTGAATGTGCAGTGAACTGGAGAGTGTTATTTGCCCATCAGGTCTTGGTAATATTTTCTAATACTACTTATAAACTATTTTAACATCTATTAATTTGAAAAGTGCAACAGGACCATTAAAGAGATTAAATATTTAGAGGAATTTCACAAAAATATTTCTTCTGCATCCAACATTGTCAATGGCAGTAGAGAGCCCCACTAGTGTCCATGGGACTTTGCAATTCCTCACCTGCAATGCTGAGTTCTCGTAAAACACGAAATGTGTACATGGTGTAACAGATCGCCTTCTCGCCCCACGTCACAAACAGGCAGGAGACTCTTCTGTGGCTCTTTATTCACAGTGCAAGCCGCACCACCAATATACAGCTTTACAGTTCAGCTGGGGCCCAGCCCTCAACCTGGCTGGTCCCTGGAAGCAGTCAGCTCTGCCAGGCCTCTAGCCTCAGCTCTGCTTCCCAGCTCTATACCTCCCTGTACCTTTCTCTGTCTCTCTCTCTCACTCCTCCACACCACCACCCTGGGCTTCCTTCCTGGCAGGCTTTTATCCCCCCTGGAGAGGCTGCCAGGTGCAACCCATAAGGCTGAGTCCTCTGCAGCCCAGGTGGCTGATTAGCCTTCTCTGCAAGGGGAGGTTTGCAGAGGGTTTTTCTCCCTCTTAAAGGGCTCAGCAGGGCTGGCTCAGGCACTCCTGGCCAGCACCCTGTCACACAGGCAACTGCTCCAGTGTAACCGTACAATACAAGACACCCTTCATACAATGACAGTTGTGAAGTGTTCCTTCTGAGCAATGCTGTTTAAGCGGTCAGTACTTAGTGAAAACACAGAACATTTCCCTGAAGCTTAACACAATAACAAAACCCAATGACACTGAGCTAGTGCCATCCTCGCTGAGTTGGGAAGATTGCTACAACAGTTCTTGTCATATCTAGTACTAACTCATTACAACCATGGAAGATAGGAGTGAGTTATGATGGAAGTACTGGTGGGTAAAAGCATTGGACCTTTTCATGCTCGCTGCAGTTCAATGGGATCAGACACATGCTTGTTACTCCCTACCTTGTTTTGGTTTACTGTTGCAATACAAAATGTGAAGGAAATGGATGTCGCTGCCATGGCGTGGGTGGATGGCATTCCATATTCTGCTCTCATTTCCAGCTTCACAACAGGAGGAGAACGAGGACGAGGCCACTTCAGGATGTCCTTAGTGACTTGGCCTATGTACATAACAATCTGGGGGGAAACAGAGCACACAATTAGCGAGACCTGTTAAGGTCTCACTCCACTCACCCAAAGGCCTAATTTCAGTCTCAGCTATCTGGGCAACTATTATAGCACATCATGTAAAATCCACTACTCTGAGATTAGAATTTATCCCCTGAATAACTAAAGAGTACTTCATTATACTGGCACATGAGAGGAGCAGCGGTTTACTGCACAGTGTTGTCACTAGATCAGATCTTGGACCAGAAGGATGCAACTCAGAAGAGGTACAACATGGATAAGCAAGTCACAGTATGAGACAAGTTCTCCTATCCTTTGGCATCATTTGTTTCCTCACCACTAACCCATTATTAAACAGATCACAGTTTCTCCTCCATTCACAACCATTTGACTCTGAGCAAACAGGCAGATTAGAGACTTCCTTCTTACATAGTTTCAAGGCCCATGAAATTATCATGTTTCATCTTTGAAATGAACACTTTCAAAGATGTTAAACACTGGCTCTCTGCAAGGATTAATTCCACCCTGATCTCTGGCATTTCTCAATTCTGCCAGCCCCACAACATGCCCTCAAAACACCATCTAGAGGCACCCACAGGCATTGGTGGGCATATTGCTCTGACATCGCTGAGTGGACACAGTGGAGAAAGCAGGATCGGCAGTACCATGTTTGCAAAGTTTCTCCTCCTGCCAGACTTCCTGGTAACAAAGTGCTTTCATGCACTGCTTGGACAATTCCAAGTAATGGAGCAACTTTGTAATACCAGAAAGAGTTAGGTCAGGGAATTGTTAATATGTTATTAACCACCGAAGTTTTTTGAAAGATTTTTATTAACCACAGGGAAGAAAAAAGTTATCCTCTCAAGCAGTTATTGCTTGTAAGCAGATAGAGAGACTAAAAGAAAAGACATAGCTGTTGTCAGTGAAGTCCCGCATCTCTCCCAATGGACAGTACTTGTGATCAGAAAATAAAATAAGTTAACATAGCAGAAGACAAACATAGACTCCAACTTTGGGTTTCAGCTCAGTCCATGGTCCTGGGTATGGTGGTGCTCTTCCCAAAAACAGGATTATAAATTGCCATTCTTCAAGCCACCTGAGCATCTGTGTAAGACGGCGAAGCTAAGCAGAAGTTAATTCTTTATTTATTAAGGATCAGGTAGTGCTTCTGCACCCTTTCCTAATTACAGTGATGGAAACCTGAAGGCCCTGTGCTCTCTGAGCCTCTAAGAAGTTACTATCTAAAACATTGCTTTTGAAACAAGTCTGATTAGAATGTTAGTTTGTCCTTTGCTGCAGGGTGTTAGCATTTTTAAAGAATGGAAAACAAGCTTTCTTTAGCCTTTTTGCCACGATGATGGTACAGCTAGAAATATGCAAAGTAAGTCTCATAAAACAAAATAAAAACTCTACATAAAAATTAGATTCAGCTGTGACGGTCTATCATGGAAACGATTCAATTACCGTATAAGATGATTCTTTGTTCTGCCTCTAGCACTGTGTGACGAGAAGTTTTCTTAAAAGCAAAACTGGTCTTGGTCATGAAATATTTATAATAGTGCTAAGGTTGTTTTTATTTCATTTTCTATTTCAGAGGTGATTTCTCCTTATAAGGAGAGAGGCCTTGAGACTCAGGAACCTGCACTCAATCTACTTTTGAAAACAAAATCTGGCCTATACAAGGTAGCTATGAGACCAGATCATTGTGTCCAAAATGTCATAACCAAACATACCCTGAATTTTGGGGAAATAAAGATCTGGGTCCAATCTCTGTTGGAGGGAACAGATCCTAGTAAAAATGATTCCCTTGAGGTTTTATATCATTTAAACCCTTTGTTGTCTCATTAATTTGTATATATGACCAATTTAACACTATCAATATGGCCCTTTTCCATTTCACAGTAGCATTCTGGGAGTGGGTTTTAAACTGAAGTGCCCCAGACTGGTCACAGCATATAGTGGGTCAAAGGGAGAAGAAATCTTAGGGCATGGCTACACTTGCAGTTGCAGAGCGCTTTGAATTAAACTAGCCTTCGGAGAGTGCAGTAGGGAAAGCGCCACAGTCAGTCCACACTGATAGCTGCAAGTGCACTGGCATGGCCACATTTGCAGCACTTGCAGCGGCATTGGGAGCGGTGCATTATGGGCAGCTATCTCGGCATTCAAGTGGCTGCAGTGTGCTTTTCAAATATGGAGGATGGGGTGGAGTGTGACACGGTTTGTCTGTATGTGGAGGGGAGAGAGAGTGGGGTTTTGGGATGCTGAGAGTGTGTCAGCACGCTATCTTGTAAATTCAGACCCCTCTGCCTCCTTCCCCCCACCTCTCTCTTAGTCACTCAAAGCTAGCAACATTCCTCAGTAATGTTTGCTTTGTCTCCGAGCAGATAAGCATGCCTGCCGGTTGTCAGAAAGGGAGCTTTGAAAGGCATATCCAAGTTCCTCCAGCCAAGTCCAAAACAAGGACAAGAGTGGTCTCTTGGCATAAGGGAATGATGGGACATTTTTGGAGGTCAATCAGAGCACAGTAATGCAACACCTCGTTCACACTGGTGCTCGGGTGTCTCAGCTAGGATGCATGAAACGTTATTCCTCGCACCGAGGTGGAGTACCAAGAGTGTTCGGAGTACCAAGAGTGTTCTAGCCATGGAATCAGAGCGTGCCTTGCCAGTGTGGACGGGGAGTGAGTTAGAGCGCACTGGGAGGCTTTAATGCGCTCTAAATTGCAAGCATAGCCAAGCCCTTAGTGGATTTCTGTGGTTAAAATTCTGCGCCATTTCCAAGCAGAGGAGCATTTCCATAAGCCAATTAAATTCCAGACCTAAAAGCAAAAATTCTCTCGGATGGGTCGGGAAATGTATTCCACTATTATTATGAAGCTACAGTTTATGGAATTAAGACTAGAGGTAAGGCAGGGCAGGCCATGCTGAGCTGGATTATTATTGACATGAAAGCGGAGTTTGGAAGTCCCATGCAAATGCACTATAATGAATGGAAGTAATTAAGTTTCATCTCTAATGTTTTTTAAATGGCAACAGAGACTAGAAAACATGTAATTTAAAAATTTAAAAGCACATGTAGCTATCTTCCATTAGGCAGTGGAAGGTGCACACTGAGCCTTTGGGCTTGTGCCTAAGAAGTCAAAGTGCCTGTACTTCCTAGAACAATGTAATGTTCACAACAACACTTCATTGAGGGCAAAGATACTGCAAGTCTGCTGTAATCCTTTAGGAAGGTTGAGGGCGATGTGGGTGAGGCGAGATGGGGAGGAAGGGAAACCTGGAGGCATGGGAGTGGAAGTACCAAGATAAAAATCTAGACAGCAGAGCACTTCATCTTCAGTCCTTGACTTGAATCACTCAATCGCTCATTTTCAAAGTGTCTCAGAACCTGTGTTGGCTGTGGAACAAGTTTAGCATAGCTAGAGATGGCCGCAACCATAGACCAAGTAATTCTGGGATTGGTTAAGGTCACAAGGTCACAAGAAAGTGTAACAGGTTCCTTTGTGACTGATTCACATCTACAGAAAGCTGGGAATTGGCATTTCTATGGAGGCTCTACAGTTGTAGTCCTTTTTTCACTCTAACTCAGGGGTGGCCAACCTGTGGCTCCAGAGATGCATGCAGCTTTTCAGAAGATAATATGTGGCTCTTGCTAGAAGCCAACTTTGGGAAATATATGGTGGGTGCTCAGCTCCCACCAGCAGCCAGAGCAGCCCCCCTCCCACATGCCTCCTGCCCACTGCGATCAACTGTTTCATGGCTTTCAGGAGGCTTGGGGAAGGAAGGGTGGAGGACTGAGGATGTGGTGTGCAGTCCCCCCTCCCTCCCCTAGCGCCACCTGCCCACTGCTATCAGCTGTTTCGCGGTGTTCAGAAGGCTCTGGGGGGGGGGGATGGAGGACTGAGGATGTGGCATGCAGCCCCACTCCCCGCCCCTTGCGCTTCCTACCCATTGATATCAGCTGTTTTGCGGCATTGAGGAGGCTCTGGGGGGGGGGCAGCGAGAACACAGTGTGCAGTCTCCCTCCTCCCTCCCTGTGCCTCCGGCCTGCCGTAATCAACTGTTTTGTGACATGCAGGAGGGTTGGGGGGGGAGGGGGAGCGAGGACATAGCTCACTCGGGGGAGGGGGCAGGAGGAGGTTGGGCGGAGGTAGAAGTGGGGACTTGGGGAAATGGGTGGAGCAGGGGGCGGGGCCTGGGACAGAGCCAGTGGTCCAGCACCCCCTGGCCGGCACCAGTGTCTCCTTGAATAAAGCACATGGTGACTAGCTGGTGTGGAAATTTTTAATCAACATTTTTCTTACACCATCTAACAATGGAAGGCAAGTGCAAAGAGAAAAAAAATACACAGAAGAAAATTGAGACTTCCAAAAGGAGTGAAAGAATAAGTACTTCTTCGTTGAATGTAATGATAAAGCCATGTGTCTTCTTTGTGAGATGTGTATCTCTCCGTTCCAATCTTTAAACTTGCAGCATCATTTCGCTTCTAGTCATACACATAGTGGGCTGGATGGACCTTTGGGCTGACCCAGTAAAGCCATCCTATATGAACATATACACATATGTTACTGTGTCTCTTTGGCAATGTACCCTGGTAAATTCTGGCTCCATCTCAGGCTTAGGTTGGCCACCCCTGCTCTAAATAGAATACATTTGCTCACACTTCCAGAGGCATCTCAGACTCCACACAAGGACAGCTCTTGCAAGAACCATAGATCAGGTTCTATTCTTGGTTACATTGATATACGTCATCGAAAGAACTTGGCCAAGAGACCGTCAAGTCGGAAACATATTCTATAGCGATGACCAGCAAATATAGATGTTTGCAGCAAGATAGACACGTACAGTTGATTTTACAATTACATAAGAGTAATGCTTTTTATATATTTCCTTAGGGCCTTCCTATGAATTTTCAACACATCTCCCAGTTGTCTTCACAGGAGTGTAGAAAAAGTTAGGATGTTGGTGCGGCTGACTGTTAAAACATTACTACTGGTCCTGATCTTGCCTATGGCAAAACTTTGCCAATCTCACAAGAATCTTTAGAATTTCTGTCCGTAAAATCCACTCCAGCAGACCCCACATGCCCGCAAAACTTTCCATCCAACAATCTCTCCTGGAATATCCGCCTACAGGCCCAAAGCTGAAAGTTTAGAAAGGAAAAAGGAACAGGCTTTGAAAAGCTGAGTGAGCAGACAGAATTTTTCATCAAACAAATATGCAGAAGAAGAATTATCCAGAGCCCCACAGAAAGAAACCTTTGCCCAAGTCAGGTATCATTTTCCTGCTTCAGTGCTCAATTTTGTTTCTTTCCTGTGTGGTTAGTGTTCAGCACGTAGCTAGCGAACTATGTTTTTGGCTTTAACTGCTTTGCTTCTATGTTTATTTCTAGGATGCACTCTGTTCCCTTCAATTTCTGAGTGATGCAGATCAATTGCTTTTTTTTCTGCAGTTCTGGTGTAAAAAAATTTCAACATAAATCATTTTATTTTGCACATTAATAAATGTATTTTCTTTGTCTTGGTGTGTGGAATTTTTCTGAACCTAAAGATTCCTCTTTTCCATTACTGAAGTAAGAAAATGAAGAAACATAATGGATTGTGCAAGACATAATTAACTTGAGGAGACAGTTACGAAGCAATGCATGGGGATTTAAGTTGAGTGATTCATGAAAATGGTGGGAGGAGCATGGCTAATTCCCTTTACTGTTGTTTTGAAAACTTAAGGAAGTGTGTCTAAATACAAGGTACCTCGCAGTATCAAGTTGTTTTGCTTTTACAGCATAGTGTTTTTAACTCTCTCATGCCTGAATTATTTGCAAGCCAGGTTGGGATGCAAGTTCCCAAGGGAAAATGGGACTGCTGAGGATAGTATGGAAACAGTAGAGATTGGATGTTGGCAGGAAGGAGGGAGGAGGAGCACCAGGAACTCTGAGGCATCTGGGAAGCAAGAAGATAGGATGGAGTCATGTCCAAGATCCCAGTGGAAGGACTAAGGCAGCTCATGGTTGGGCCAGGTGCATATTCAGAGGCAGATGGTGAAGGTTAATCGAGTGGAGTCAGGCTTTTTTTCCTCCTCTTTACCTAGTAAGGCGCACACAGCACCACTTCTCAGTGGTGTCCTTAATTGCCTTCCTCACAGCAGTGTCATGGGGCCTCAATAATGCTTGTCCTGTACTTGAGAGGAAGGATGAACTTGTGGTTGAGGTGCTGGAGATCTGAGGTCATGACCCCTTTCTGGCACAGATTCCCAACATGACCTTAGCCAGATCACTTAATCTCACCAAGCCTCTGTCCCTTATCTGTACAGTGGGGATAACACAGCTTTTCTGTCTGAGTTTAGATTGTACACTCTTCCAGGCTGGGGCCAATTCTTACTATGTCTTGTACATTAGCACAAGGCCCCAATCTACCATACTACACCTCAAACTCTTACCCCTCCTTCTTCCAAATAGATCTGTGCAGTGGTTCTCAAACTCTTGTATTGGTGCCCCCTTTCACACAGCAATCCTCTGAGTCTGCCCCATCTCATATTTTAAAACATCTTTTTAAATATATATTTAACAATATTACAAATGCTAGAGTTGAAGCAGGGTTTGGAGTTGGAGGCAGACATCTGTGACCTCCTGTGTAATAACCTCACAACCTCCTGAGGGGTTACAACCCCCAGTTTGAGAGCCCCTGAGTTACAGGATAGTAAAGAGCTGGATTGAAGAAGAGTATGTTGCAATTAGAAGCCAAAGAAAGTAAATGTCTAGCACACTTTGCAGGACTAGTGTATTATAGGTAGCTTGCTCCATAGTCAAAGCCTGAAGGAATCACAACAATACCCTAGTTCTAGCTTTCAACAAGGGACATCACGACTAGAGATGTACTTAACACAGTGGGTGAAATGTCAAATGCTCTGTCCTAGATCTTCACCGAAGCCTGAGATTAAGCTTATGACTCCCATCATTGACAGGCTTCCCTTCTACAGCTGCAATATTATGGCATTTTATACTATTAGCACTGCATTTGTACATACTGCCGAGAAGGGGGCCTGCTGAGGGTTACAGGAAAGAGGGTGGTTTTCTCCCTCCCCCCACTCCCAAGTCAAAGGTTTTCATGTCCTTCTGTGAAAAGAAGAACTCTGCTCTCCGCAATGCAGGTGTGAAGACACGGAGCATCACATTGCAGTCATTTTATTTTCCTGAAGTCAAAGCATGTTCAGAGTGTTCTTACTGAACATTCATCTCTGCTATTTCAAAGCCAAATTTCTTCACACTAGCTCTTTTCTCTCTCTCTCTCTCTCTCTCTCTCTCTCACACACACACACACACACACACACACCTCTCTCTCCAGATGGAGGACTATGCATGGATTAGGTCTGCACTTTTTTAAAATGAAAGCTGTTTGAACTGGGAGCAAGAAATATCAAAAATTACTTAGGTGAAAGTTGCCCCCTTCGCTTCCATTCCACACTGAGAATTCAAATAGCTGAACTAATTTAATCAAATGGTTTACTTCTGCATTGAGACATGTAAAATTTCAGCCCCAAAGGCAATTTTTAAAGTAAGTTATAAGCAGCTAAAAACAGAACTTCAGAATGGAGAAGCCTTCTCAACTGTAACATTAGGCATAGCTGACAGCTCTGTGCTGTTTGACACCTTTTATAACCCTGATGCATCAGGTGATTGAGACCAGGAAATAAAGTTTAGTTTCTTGTCAACACCTTTATTACATCAATACACTCCTACACACGTATATAAAGTGTATATATGCACACCTACACACGTGATATATGGTGTGGGAAGAGATAGGGAGTTTAAGTTCTCATCCCTCATATTGTTACAGTGGTTCCATAGAATCATCACAAAAGTCCCACTTGAGTAACTATTGAAGGAAAAAAGTCTGAGAAAATAATTCATCCAGACAGTGGCTTGGTACCTTAATCTTATACATGGCACTATTTTTGCTGCAGTTTCTTAGGTGAGAATATGTAATTTCCCATTTTACAATATTTGCACAGTAGTGCCAGGTTTCTGAAGTTGGTTGTTACATTTGTGAACTCTGGGGTGACTACATCTCCTCCTAATCATTCTGGTCTGCAGGACATTATCAGGATATAAAAACAGCAACCTACTTCTGACTGAGGTCTCCAAGAATATCTACTATGAGAGCATCAATATGTGAGCTAGAAAGGCCCGTTGTTCCTCAGATAACTGAAGACTTGGCAGAGCACTTTGATCAGTCTTGTCTATTTTTATACTCTGAAATATTCTTCTGCTCTCTAACAAAGGAGCTAGAATGCATCCATTATGTTTTATTTGTTTTCAGCTTTCTATTTTGAGTTCTTATCTGATCTATTGATCCATTAAGGAATGTCAAGAGAATATATGTGGGGTCAATGACATTAGTGAATTGTTCCTTAAGGCTTCTACTTACTCTGGCTGACTTTGAACCTGTGGATTTGCCTTTCTTTCTAAAGCATTTGTGTAGACTGGCACCAGAAATCCTGCATATCCACTTTCTTTCCTAGATTAACACACTGCTATTAGCGATCAGGCTGCTTGTATTTTAACATGGCTGTTGTATCTTGGCAGAAGTGACAGAGTGTCAAACAGATTGCAGAGTGAAAATGTAACGACTAGAGTCATTTGCAAGTGATATTTGCTACAAATACGCTGGCTCAGAGAAGGAAAGGTAGAAAGATAAAACCCATGAAATCAATATTTATTTTTCAGACTTATAAAATTCAGTGCTTATTATTTTCATCTAGGGTGACCAGACAGCAAATGTGAAAAATTGGGACAGGGGGTGGAGGGTAATAGGAGCCGATGTTAGAAAAAGACCCCAAATTTGGGACGGTCCCTATAAAATCAGGACATCTGGTCATCCTATTTTCTTCAGAATGTCACAGTCACCTCCACTAAGTTCATTATAATTCACTATTCCCCCTTATTGATCGTACCAATTTTACATATAACTCCCACTTAATACTTCTTTCCTCTCGCCCCATCTCATCTCTTCCTTGTTGCCCAAAACTTTACCACCTTTTTAAAGGATGATCAGAAATCAACAGTATTATTGAAACAAGGAGCAGCCTCCACCAACTGTGTACTGGGGTGCCATTTCCTCTAGCTCTTTTTAAACACGTGCCCTGCCCTACCTGCTCTTTGCATGGGTGTTTTGCGACAGAGAAAGAGTGCCTGGCAGTTGCTACAATTTCTGGAGCCACATTTCTGCATCTTACCCTTATTCATTATCCAAGTTAAAATAAAAAGGCCTGGAAAAAAATCAAAGTAGAGAAGAAGGGAAAGCATCATTGACTCCTCCAGTAGCGCCAGTTCTCTAATCTTTGTAATAAGCATTGAGTTATTAAATGTGATCATTTCATAAGAGGGCTGTTTATCACACATTATAGTCACCATCTAAAGAGGCAAAGCAGCAACCTTTCCATGACCTTTCTGCAAAGAATGTTTTACCACACCCCGCCAAGGGCTTCAGCGTAGTTAACCAGTTCAAACGGTGCACCTATTGCTCATGGTGTCTCTCGAGTTTCCCTATCCCACTGTGAAAGGGTGAACTGCTTTAGGCATAACATTACAGCTTCTGATGAACAGAAGATAAAAAACCAACCACCTTTTTAAACTACATTCTTTCTTAGATTCCTTTATTTGTGAATCAGAGGTAATAGTTTAAGCAAACACTCTCAAGGGTGTGCAATATATAATCTGCTTCCTGTACACATTTATTATGTGCAGCACAGATAGCAAAGTCTATATTAAAAGTTAGCTTACACTGTGCATTATACAACCCTGTTTTCAGTTGCTTATAAATGTCAAACCATTTGGGGTGGAAGTCTTCCTTGCTGGGTGTATCCCTCAGGTATCTTGGTTTTTGTTTGTTTGAAAAGTTTCAGCTAAAATGGTTCAATTGTTTCTAAGCCTAAATTTAGGAAAAAATGATTTTGCCCATGGTTGCATGTGAGTTTTGGGATTTTTTTTAAAGTCTTTCACCTCTTTCATTAAGAAACAGGAGCAGGGACTTGAAATTTGACAGTTAGATTCACCTCACCTACTAAAGGTTTTGCTGCAACACCAGATCAGTTGTACTATTCAGATAAACTTGATTTTTTTCATCTGACATGAGCTCATGGTTGGTAAATGTCTTATTCCCCATTTTTCCTCAAAAAAGCATCAACTTTTTTTTTTTAATTGTAAGAGGAGTAACTAAAGCTGAAAACTGCAGGCTATATATAAAATGGGAGATTTTGTCTCAGAATCCTCTCCCCGCTACAGTGTCCATTCAGTACTTGACCTTGTGGTGGAGCCGGAAACCTTAAATGGACACCCAATGCTGAATTGCAAAGGTTTAGTTTTTGAATACAACAAGAGTTCCTCTATGGCCCTCCAGCTATAGTTCAGACACCCTATTTTTCCTCCAGATAAAGGAAATGTGATGCAGTAGACTGGTTACATTGATGCTGGACAGAGCTGTTTTGTCTTCAAGGTGCTTGGAGAATTAGCTCCCTAACTAAGATGCATTTTCAATTAATTGGGATTATTTATATTCAAGATATGTGGTATGGGAAATATTGCAATAGAGACAATATTGGCACCTAGAAGCCATATTGGTTAAGAAAGGGGCCCTCCCCTGTATTGTGTGCTGTACACCGGCGTAATTAAAAGTCTTTGCCCCCAAAGCAGCTTACACACAGGCAAACATGAGAATATAGTGGACAACTCAGAAATTCACATTACTGAAAATGAATTCATTTGTTAATGCTCAGAGAAAAGTGCCAAGGTTTTCTAAACAAAGCTAAGATTTAATTATATACAAATGCTCCTAGCAAGAGATCTTGACCCTTGCCTCAGAAGTTCCTAGATAGGTGGATACTGAGGGTCTGATTCTCTTACTCACACTGGTTTTATTCTGATGTGGCTCCATTGACTTCAGTGATTACACAAAAGGAAGTGAGAGGCAATAGAGCTGAAGGTGTGCTGGAAGAAGACCCCATCCCTGACTCAAGATTGCATTCTAATTTAGACCAATGATATAGTTCAGATGCATTAGATCTTGGGTTTACCAGAAAAGCTAAGCTCAAAGTAGGTGGAATAGCTGGTTTATATATAAAAATAGTGCTTTTTAACAATCTAAAAGTAATTTTTTTTAAATACCCACTTAGAATACCTTTTTTATTTCTTAGCTGAGAAAGAGAAGAAAAAGCAGGAGCTATTTTGTGATTGTGTGAAGGAAAGACAAAAATAGAACCCTTCTGCTAAGGAGACGTTTGTAGCTGTTACACCCAAAGAGAAAGCACTGTCTTGGGAAGGATCAGAACAACTATTTCCCAGCTGTACATTAAGGTGGAAGCCTAACCCCACTGCAGTCTATAAAGGCATTAACATTATCTGCAAAAGGGTCAAGATTTCCCCATAATGTCCTAAGTAAGCAGCCATTACTTTCTGTCCTGGACTTTCCCCATGGTGTGTGTGGAGAACAGTCTTGGGAAGATAAAAGAAAATTACACATTTGCAATATTGCACTTCTAAATTATGGGTGCAAGATTTGTCCATGACTCAAACAAAATAACCAGCCAATAGAATTGAATATTTTCCCTCGGGTGCTTGGCTGGCTGATTCGTGCTCACAGTCTAAACTGATTGCCGCGTGTGGAATTTTCCCTCAGGTTGGATTGTCAGGTTTTTCCCTTTCTTCTGCAGCATGGGGGTATGGGTCACTTGCTGGGCCATACCCCCATGCACCTTGGTGCACCTTGCTCCCTCCTGTTATATGCCTATAGCACACAACAGTCTCCTGTAGGCAGAGGTGAAAGTAAGCTGGTCCAGTCCGGTCCAGTGTACCGGTAAGAAAGTGCTTACTTTAGATGCAGGGCTGCTGACGAGGTCGGGGCAGAAGAGGCAGCTGCCCGGGACCCAGTGATTTAAAGGGGTCCAGGGCTCCCAGCAGTGGCCAAAGCCTTGGGGCTCCTGGCCGACGCTGTGGCTACCCTGGGTCTCTGGCAGCAATTTAAAGGGCCAGGGGCTCCCAGCTGCCACCACTGCACCTGTGTCCAGAGCCCCAGGTCCTTTAAATCGCCGCCAGAGCCCCAGATGGAAGGGGCTGGGCAGTGCTAACTGGCTGAGGAATTTTAGCCCCACCCTGCCCCTTCCACCTTTCTGGGGCCCAGAGTCATCCCCCCTACCCACCTTGGCCAGGGAAGTTCCCCTCCACACACACACCTTGCCCAGGACCTGGACACTCTGCATACCAGTAAGTCATGTAAATTACTTCACCCTGCTTGCGGGCTGTAATATTTAGGTCTAATTTCAGTTGTTGGGTTTAGTGTGCACTGTGCAGGTGGTGGTGGTCATGATGGCCTGTGATATCCAGATGTTCAGACTAGATGATCTGGGGCTCCCTTCTGGCCTTAAATAAGTGACACTAATTATTACTACATGCAATAAAGCAGGTAAAAGCCATTCTGAGAAGAGACTAAAAAAGCAGGATACCTTCCTGGTGTGCTTTGGACAATTCTGAAGCTATATCTTACTACATAAACCTCTAAAGAGAATTCAGTTCTTTTGAGTTGTGCATCATTCAGTTGTTTCACTTTCCTTAAGAAAGAACATCTTAGTTGTGAATATGAAAGAGTAACTTATCCAGACAAACTTCTCTAACACAATTTACTCAAAATGAAGAATGTTTTTAAAAAATACAGTCAATCACTAACAAGCCTAGTGTTATAAGTAACTGTTTCAGATTTGCATTAGATTTGGATATGCTAATTTTCTTTAGGAAACACAGAAACCATTCAAAACAAAAATGCAAGGAAACTACTGAAATCTGTTAAACTCTGCAAGGACTTTTAGTCTTTAATATGATTTCCAACGTGTCTGATCCAGTAGAGTTATTAAGCTACCTTGTCTTTGGGACCTTTGCATTTCACACAACCTCCTCATGTAAACAAGTTTTTCTTAAACAAAAACAGAAAGCCCTACCTCTTTTCATAGCCATTCAGATGAGAAATTTAAACAAAGATGGGGAGGACTGGCCTCTAGCTGGGTGGATTTAGTTTGTTGGATCAAAGTGACAGACAACTGAGACTAGGTTTTATGGATATGTGCATGTACAGGTTTCTAGTCATCAAGACAGAGAGTCATTTTTCAGATTACCGAGGTAATTCCAAAGAACCAAAATTTATTTTGTGTGCACGCTGAGGAAGGCAAAAATGGGAAACATCCCTTATTGTTTCACAATTCCAAAAAGGCCAACCATTTTTGTTTGCAACATATCCCCCCTGGGATTTTAAATTTAATGTTTAACCAGATCCAAAGTAGAGTCTACCTGGAACCAGGAAAAATCCAAAGAGGAAAGAGTGGCTCTGGCATGCTACTGTGTAGCGAGAGCTTGTGAACATTACTATTTTTCTGTTCTTTGTTAATTTTAAGGCAGCATAGCTCCAAAGTGAGAACTCGCTCAAGTGCTTTGCAAGCAGAAGAATAGTCTGGCTCAAGGGAGACCTTTCAGGAGAATTTTTTAAAGGGCTTTCTGTAGAGGATGCCCAAAATCAGACACTCAGATGACAAGCTGAATTTTCATAGGAGGATGTGGACGCTGCTGGTCTTTCAGAATCATTTTCAACCCACAGCTTTTTATTACTTTGAAGATAATACTACTTTCATCTATGGATCACTTATTTTGGTCCTCAAGTACTATGGAAATTTAGTAGTTAACCCAAGCTTGGTATTATTTTATTTTTCTTAGACTCTTCACTTCTTTGGGGAACTCAAATTTCAAATATGGCCACCAAAGTGAATGCCCAAATATCACAGCTGGATGCTCAATACTGCATTTAAGTATGCAAATGACTATTTAGGTGTGGGGTGAAGCACAGTTTTACACATCTAAATGTAGGATTTGGATGTCATGTCTGGGGACCTACATTTGAAAATTGGGCCCACAGTGTTGAGTGGAAGTGTTTCTCAGTAGCAAATGCAGTTGCATTTATCTGCTTGTGAAAGACATGCTGAGGACACGTTAATATGCAATAAAATGTGTTGGCTTGGCAGAATTCAATTTTAATTTTATAATTTTGACAGATAATACTGGTTTGTTTTAGAGATTTTTTTAAAAAGTGATTTGCGTCAATTTTACACTTTCATCATTGTACAAATTATGGGTTTTAAGAATTTTTTTCTGATTTTTATCTTTTTCACAGTTGTGGGAAATTAATGGTGTGTGTGTCTCTGAAATAATTATTTAATGATAGTAGATGGTGAGATTCAAAAAGTTAAAACTTTATAACCGTTCAGGCACAAATGTCAGCATCACGTGTCAAAATATACAAAGTAAACATCCTTAAATCAAACTAAGTTCTCAAGCAACATTTTTCTTACTTTTCCTATCTGTAAATTTTTATCATCAATGAAAAATATATATTTTTGTCTGTGTATGGTGAAATTGACATTTACTGACCAAAACTCTAATCCTTCCAAGCCAAAACATATAACACAATGAAACCACAATTGATCAGTAAATAAGTTTTCAAAGCGGTGCCCAATAATTCAACAGCAGTAATGTCAATTGGAACCACAAATACAGTTAAACTCCAGTTTGCTAATAAATATTTACCTTTAAAGTCAAAACACATCATTTACAAGTCTTGTAAAAACCAACAGCTTTCAAGTACTGTTTCATTGCGAGGCAGCATGTCATGCAAACTCTCATTAATTCAGAGTGGGAATCTTATCCTACTCACCCACGATACCACACCTACAAACCAGGGACCAGGTCCTCTGATAGCATAAATCAGCACAACCTCACTGACTTAAGCATACAACTTGATTTTGTCTGGACTGATCAGGCTGGTATGGTCATGTTAGCTAACTCAATTGTTCAAGAATTGAATCGAGAAAGCTTCTTAATGTGGGTGAGGTCATAATGGGATATTTTTACTAATTTCACAAGACTTGTACAAAATTCCCCAGATAAAAGCTATGTAAAACTAGAAGTAAGATTGAATACTTATCTCCAACTTAAAGGTAAAACATTACAGGGATGGTTAAATTATTGCAAACCCAAGCTTTACACACCCAAGCAATTCAGAGTTAAGGTTAAAGCTAAAAGGAACACAAACAAGTTAAGGTATGGAAATGCACAATTAAGGCACCCGAACTTTAATTCTGTTTTCCACCTTCCTCCTCCCCTCTACCACTTTCTTTGGCACCCCAACATTCTCCTATCCCCATGTTCCACAATGCACACACTGATTCCCCGCTTTCTCTCTCTTGTGTTTCCTGTCTTCCTCTGTAGTTTTGGTGCAACAGGTGTATTCTGATCAGGAAGGCCAGCTTGTTCCTGAAATGACAGCTCTTCAGTAAATACCAGCTTATCTCTGTGACACAAAGGCAAACACTCCCCTGGCAAAGTCCACATTGCTCACGTATTCTGTTTACTGCCGTAGGTGTCAACATACTACAGGGTCAGAAAGCAAATGTAGTATGCGCATACACACGTATATATGCACTGTGTACGTATTATACTCCCATATGAATGTGCACACAACACTCAAATTAAAACACAAAAATAAAAAGTACTAGGGTAACTGTTAATCTTCTTCCTTTGTTTTTTTGTTTTGTTTAAATGTAATCTTAAGCATACTGAATGACAAGCAGGAGGTGAAAAGTGTAGCAAAGTAGCTTCTTGAGCTGTCTCTGAATGAGCTGAATATGTATCAATATGCAGTGTCTGATTGAGATAAATCAATGTATTTTGAAATAAACTTTATGATGTTGGTTGTGGGGAAAAATCAGAGTTCTTCTGCAATATGCTCTAGAACAGTAAGGTTTAGATAGTGTGCTGAACACCCATCCCTCTGAATGATCCATCAATTATTAGGAGGGTAAAACAATACATTGCACTGCTATACCACCATCCATCTGAGGATCTGAACAGACTTGACAAATATTAATCACCAGCATCTCATTAGATACATAGGTGTTATCCCCATTTTATCCCCAATCAGCCTCATTGTTAATTGATTGACTGAAAGAGGAGAATTGATATGGCTGCCCAATAACAATTGGTGGAGCTGCCAGGAAGATTTTATCCCTTGCTGGCATTCAACTATGATAAGTATGTTAAACACTGCACTGTGAACAAGAGTGACTTGTGATTAAAGCTGGTCAAAAAAAAATCAGAGGTGTAGGGAAATGTTGCAAACCTAACAAAGTCACTGTTGTTCTGCATGTCTCAAAAAGGGACAATTTTTCATTTATTCAAAACTTTTCATGAGCATTGTTGAAAATTTTTAGTTTCAAAATTTGTGTGCGCGCGCTTTCCTTCTCCCTTTATCATCACTGAAAAAGGGAGAGAGAAAAGGAAAAAAAACCTGAGGTGGCTCAATTTTTTGTTTTTCCAATTTTGTTGAAAAAAATGAAATCTTTTTCAAAATTTAATTTTTTTACAAAAAGATTATTTTTTTTATATAAAAGGCTGTTTTTGACAAAATAATATTCAGTTGTAAAACATCAATCAGCTCCGCTCTTGTGTAAAATGCAGGCTATGTGGTTTCAACAGGAAGGCACTGCATTTACAAAAGAAATTGATGATGGTTTTGCAAGATCTTAACACTGTAGGCTGATAACGCTACTGTTGCACTCTCTCCATTGAAAACCATGTACAATCTAATTAACTGAGACCTGCAACCATCCAAGGGCAAAACTGAAAAATTATTCAGAGAAGCTACAGATCATTTCAATTTCTTAGCTAATGACTGACCCGGAGTACAAAAAGGATAGGTTGGGCATAGAAGAGAAGATGAATGATGGTACACAATTCTCAGTGCCTTCCATCTCCTAGCATTCAGAATTGAAGATGCCGATTTCTACCCTATGACTGTGTTTGAGAAGGAGGTTTCATCAGAGATTATTGTATCAAAATAGTGGGAAGTTTTGGCAGTAAAATCATGAAAGACAAGACAATGGGATTTGAAACTGTCAGTTTTTAAAAGATCTACACTCCTGCCCAGACAGCTCAACATCAATCAAGTCTGTTTGCTGCACAGTCAAAACTTTGTAGTAGGCCAATTGCTGAAGGGGATAGTAAGTAGGTAAAAATATACCATTTTCTAAGAGCAGATACAACAGACTGATAATCCTAACTAGTTAATAGGGCTGGAGTCTCAATTAGCACGTCTGTGTTTTACTTACAGAATTGGAAGTGTTTCATTTTGGCAACATATGCATTGTTTCTGCTGAATAAACAGGTGGACAAAATGAATCACATAGTGTGTGTATTCTGCATTTCATTTAATAAAACATTCATGTCCTTTTTTCCCCCTACAAACAGGAATAATTCTTTTTTTGGTCCAGTTGGGAAAAAATATATCCCATTCCTCTAGGCTACTGTAGGCTACAGGAACAAGGACCCATAGGACAAGTTATGAAGGTGAGGGATAGTGCAATGAATGTTGTTTATTGTTCAAAGGCTGTATGGCGTCACAACAAACCATCCAGTTGCATTTGCCAAATTGAATATATTGTCTAGAATTCATACAGACTTTTAGCTCTTCAACTAAATTTAATGAAAATGTTTAAAAATAAAAACCGGTGAAAATCCTTATTTTAAAAGTAAGCTTCCTTTTTCCTTTCATTGCCAAAGCCACTATGTATCTCACTTAGCTGTCAGAAACAAGCAATAATGGTAGCCATAAAATCTAGTATTCTGATCTTGAATTATCTCTTGAATTCCACTGGGCTAGACCTGGTCAGTACTTGGAGAGGACCTGGCTTTCCTTAAAAGTGTCCCAAGAGAAGAGGTGTTAACAGTTCAATAAGAAACACTGTTCCCTCTGAATATCAAACCAGTGCCTATATGTGGTGTTAGAAAGTATTGATGCTGGAAGTGTCATCTTCCAAGGGGAGCAGTGGAGACAAAAAAACCTAAGTGGCTTGAAGACTTAGCTTGATAAGTTTATGGAGGGGATGGGATGAGGACTGTCTACAATGGCATGTGGCCCATCGGCGACTTCCAGTACAAAAATCTCCAATGGCCAGAGATGGACCACTAGTTGGGGAGGACTCTGGGTTACTAAAGGGAATTCTCTCTCTGGTATCTGCCTGGTGAGACTTGTCCACACGCTCAGGATCAAACTGATGGCCATATTTGGGGTCAGGATGAAATTTTCCCCCAGGTCAGATTGGCAGAGACCCTAGGGGTTTTTTGTCTTCCTCGTCAGCACGGGGCACAGGTCACTGTAGGTTTAAACTAGTGTAAATGGTGGATTCTCTGTAACTTGAACTCATTAACCCATGACTGGAGAACTTCAGTAACTCAGTCAGAGGTCAGGGGTCTATTACAGGAGTGGGTAGGTGAGGTTCCTGATCTGCAATATGCAGGAGGTCAGACCAGATCAGGGGTGGGGCAAACTTTTTGGTCTGAGGGCCATATCGGGGTAGCAAAATTGTATAGAGGGCTGGGTAGGGAAGTCTGTCCCTGCCCCCTATCTGACCCCCTCTCATTTACCGTCCCCTGACTACCCTGCTCAGAATCCCTGACCCATTCAACCCCCTCCCCTGCTCTTTATTTCCATGATTGCCCCTTCCAGAGACTCCCTACCCCTAACCACCTCCCAGGACCCCACCCACTACCCAACCCCCTCTACTCCTGTCTGCCAGGACTCCTTGCCCCTTATCCAACCCCCGGCCTCCTTACTGTGATGCTCAGAGCAGCATGTCTGGCTCCGCACAGAGCCAGACACGCTGCAGGAGCACGTAGCCCCACCGCTTAGAGTGCTGCCTGCATGGCGTGCTGAGACTCCGAAGGAGGTGGGAAGGCAGGGGAGGGCCGGGGTCAGCTTCCCTGGCTGGGAGCTCAGGGGCCGGGCAGGACTGTCCTGCGGGCCATAGTCTGCCCACCCCTGGACTAGATGATCTTGATGGTCCTTTCTGGCCTTAAAGTCTGAGTCTATCTTTTGAGATGTAAAAAAGAGGCACTAATTACTTATTACAAGATTCTATGGCACTTTTCCAAAAAGAGTGGGAGTATTCCTGACCAGAGCCCAACTCTAATTATACGCTGTCCACCTACTCCTAGTTCTAGTTGAAGAATTTATTTCTTACCTTGCCTTCATAAAATGTGTTGTCTATAATTATAGGCAAAGAATGGCTGTTGTCTTCCACTCCTGAAATGATTGCATTTTAGTGGAAGACATACATAATTCATATTACTTCAGATGATATTTTATGGTGCCTTTCATTCAAAAAATATCAGACAGCCATGATAAAGACATGGAGAACTCCCATCACAAGGGACTTAAACTATAATATGGTGGTTCCCAAACTTTTCAGGGTTGCACTCCCCCACCCCCTTTCACTCCTGGCCTTGGCTGTGGAGTGTGTGGATAGGAGTGGGGCCGTGGCTCCTGGGGGGATGACATGGATTGGGTAAGAGGGCCAGGGCTGGGAGTAAGTCGGGGGCCAGGAGCAGGGCTGGGAACGGAGTGAGGCTGGGTGGTACTCCCTACCTGGCCCCTGTGGAGGCTGGCCTGGGCCCTGCTGCACCCTTCTCTTCCTCCCCCCCGAATGTTCTTCCGTGCTCTTCTAGGGGGGTACCCCCTACAGTTTGGGGACCACTGCTATATATCACAGACAAGTTTTCACAGACACAATTTCTCCCAGGCCAGTCTGGATGAGTGGCCGGATCCACTGATCTGTCTGTAGGAGATACTACAGAAAATAGCTGGATTAAAGAAAAAAATCCTCATCTGCAATTAAGCAAACCATTCACAATTCTAATCCAGAGAATACATTTCTCAAAAGCTATTAGCCAATTTCTTAAATGCTCTACTTTTGTGTTTAAAGTGAAAAGATGTCCCTCCCTCCCTGCACCCTGATCAGATTACCGCTGTACAAATAGGATTATAGTATTACAAAAACAGAACTAACAATATCAACAAAACTGCAGTTATTAATAGGTAACCAGGCACGTTGTTATTCTTGTATTAACTCTTGTTAGCACTAGCCTGCAATTGCACCACTGTGTTTTGTGTTTTTCAAACATCTTCAGATGCTATCAGACTGAAAATGGAGTTAAATAAAGCCTGCTCATTTGGGGTATGATCCTATTTTGACCTGCACCACTAGTCATTTAACTCTTTAGCATTGACTTCAATGGACACAGAATCAGGGCCCTTATTTGTCTGAAATGAGATTATGGATATTTCTTTATTCAAATCCAGGCTGTGGATTCCCATTTCTCATGCCTGCACACTGGATTCTGCCAGCGTGAGTTGTTGGCTATGAAGACGGTTAAGTGAAAGAAATAAGGGTAACTGAGAGAAAATACTGCTGTAAGAACTGGAAGGTTTTTAGCCAAAGCGGTCATAGTGAAAAAGGAATGTTTTCTAGATAGCCCTGCTGGAGAGCCTGTAAAAAGGAAGCAATTTGGTTTTCAAATGGGGGGGGGGGAATAAACTAATTCAAAATGTAATACCTTTAATAACTGGGTGTTGGAACCTTCAAGACCAGGGGTGTCCAACCTGTGACTCCAGAGCCGCATGTGGCTCTTCAGATGTTAATATGCAGCTCCTTGCATAGGCGCTGACTCCAAGGCTGAAGCTACAGATGCTAACTTTCCCATGTGCTGTGGGGTGCTCACTGCTCAACCCCCTGCTCTGCCCCAGGTCCTACCCCCTCTCCATTCCTTCCCCCAAGGCTCCTGCCCCTTTCCCAAAGCATGAGTGCCCCCTCGCTCCTCTCCCCTTCCCACCAGAGCCTCCTGCACATTGCAAAACAGCTCATTGTGGCAGACAGGAGGCATGGGGAGGGAGGGGGAGGTGCTGATTGGCAGAGCTGCCAGTGGGTGGGAGGTGCTGGGTACTGGAAGAGGGTAGCGGATGAGGGGCTGCTGACATTACTGTGGCTCTTCGACAATGTTCATTGGTCAATTCTGGCTCCTTCTCAGGCTCAGGTTGACCATCCCTGTTCAAGACGGTGACATTTCTCCCCTGTAATGATACTTAACACTCACATACTTCCCACTACCTTCACTTCATTACCATTATCTATTGTAATGACTTGTTCTGTTTTACATACGATGGTATTTAACCACCTACATGACACATGCAGTACCAATTAGAAACAATACCTTTCTCAGAATTGTTTCTTTATCTGCCTCTCTTGAGAGAACTGTCACCCAGGTTTGCTTGCTCCAGCAGAGGTCACAACTACACATATACCAAGTCAGTTCACTACACTAAAGTATAGGAGGTTTTAAAAGGGAGGGTAGCTTTGTAGAGTGCAATTCTACTTAAAGTACTCAACAGCTCTGCTCCGTGTGCGCAAATTAGTTTGAAAAATTATACTTGTGCTTCTGGAAGCACAATTCATCTTACTTTAGTTTTTGATAAAAGCAAGACAATCAAAAGCCAGAAGAAGTTGATTATTATGGTGTTACAATAATGGAATTAATAAATGTTGTAATAATCAAATCCATACTTACACACCACATCATTATCAGCCTCCTCGACACATCGTGATTGATGTTCCAGTAGGTGAATGGAAGGAATGTGATGTAAAAAATTTCTTCACCCAAGGCAGATGAAAACTTGAACAGGTAGTAGTAGAAATAATTCTTCACAACATACTTCTGTGCACAATCCTGAAAGTGAAATGATTTTAGCATGTTTCAGTAAACTTATTGAATTAAGTTGTTAGCAGTGAAATTTAAAAGTGGGCTACAATCCAGTTTGCAATTCAAATACTAATGTGTTGCAGTGAGAATCAAGAACTGTAGGTTTACTTTTTCATACAAAAGTGAATTTTATAACTAACTGATGCAAAGATTAAATGTGTTTCCCCTCCTCCCTCAATCAGTTATGACAAATATATGATATACAGGAAGACAGACACACACACACAAGTGCAAAGGTTCAGACCTGGACTGGTCTCTGTTTTTGGAGGGTCAGATGTGGAACCTGCCTGGCCCCAAATTTAGGAAACTTATGCAGCTCTAGATAAAAGAAAGAACTATTGCTCTTGACAGAAGAGTGTGATGAGACAAAGCAAAACCCCAAAATCAGATAGAATAGTAAATAAAGCAACTTGTGTTTTTGAGATTTGCCTCACTGGCTAGAGAGACAGGATTAACAGTTGTCTTTATACATCCTGAAATTTGCCCTAGGATAGCAAGTGGCATGTCACTTGCTTCATCTCTCCTTTATAAACCATTTTTTACTTTAAACCTCCATTTTCCCCAACTCTCTTAGCCAGAGGACCACAAACTCTGTCTCGATCTCAAGGTGGGGATTAAGCAACTGTGGAAACAGCATATCCTCTCCACCATGTGAGGTCCTGCTGAGATGCTGCAGTGGGCAAGACGACCTTTTAAAAACTCAATATATGCTATGCTTCATGATAGAGGTAATTACTAAGCTAAATTGCTTACATTTAACTTGATTCAACTTTTAAAAGGGTGCATGAGCAGATTGCAAAATGAGGTGGGTATCCGTGAACCAAGGGTAAGAAATAGTTCTCCTATTGTTATGTGCTTTAATATTCTGTTTTTCCTCCCTCTCCTACTTTTTGTATGTCAGTACACAACTTCATTCTACAGAACAAAACCTTCCAGAGCACCCATCTCTCATAACAGGTTATTCCCTGTAATTTCCCTTTGAAGATGTACATCTTTAATGTTTGTTTATTGCGGTAGTGCCTAAGGACCAACAAAGAATGGGCCCCATTGTGCTAGGCGCTGTACAAATGTGGAGTTGCAGAGCTTACAATCTAACTAGACCAGAGAGAGATAGGGGAGTGGGGGAGGAGGGATAGAACAGACAAGCAGAGTGAACTGTGATGGCTAGTGTCCTATTAGTTCCACCATTTTTTTGGTGGGGAGATCAGCTAAATGGAAAGAAAAGTGAAGGGAGAGAAGATGCTGAAGGGAGCTGAGGAGGCAGCAGAGAAGAAAGGGGGGTGGGTGGGGAGTGAAACTGAGATGAAGAGACTTTGAGGGTGACAGAGGGGAGGGTTGGAGTAAACAGCCAGTCAGTGGAGGGCAGAGAACCCCCAGTCAAAACTGAAGTGCTCTGAATGTCCAAAGGTTCCTGCTTTGGCTGCTTGTGCAGCTGCTCCTACCTGCTGGAGTCTCTGCCTAGCTCCTCTCTGCATTTTCCCCCCTAAGGCCACATGGTGAGGGAGGAGAGGAGAGGGGGTAGGCCCCACTTGACTCTTAGTTTCCCCAGAATGGCGGCTCTCCACTGCACATTTCTGGGTCTGGAGGGCACTGACTGAGGTGTGGCTGCTCAAGGCGATCTAACACCCTACGCAAAACGTCAGTGTGCCATTCATAGGCCGAGGGCAGGAGAAATGGGTCCAGGCACCTCTTCATCATGATGGCGGGGGAGCTGCGCCGAATTTGAGTAAGTGGCATTGTGACCTGACACACTGGGTCACACCACCACTCAAATTGGGCCCAGATGCCCCTCTGTCATGACAGAAAAACCTATAAGAAACAGCTTACATGTAGGTCTAACTTATAAGGCCATCTCCTGTCTCCCATGTATTTGGACTTATAGTACTACAGCTCTGTCACAGGGCCTGTCATTTGTCACAATCTTATGTCAGTTCTTGCATTAAGTGTAAGTGACCTCCCTCCTTAGTTCAGGGCAGTTGCCCTGCAGTTTCCAGTCCTTTGTCTGCTTGGCCTCTTGACCCAGGTTACACTAATATATGATATTCTCCCTAAGCATAAAATTTCCACAGGTGTATTACCTGTATTTTTTCCATAGTTAGGATTTGCATTAATTATTCCTTGTTCTCTTTCGCTCCTACAGAAGCATTGTTTAGCTTTAGCTCACCCACTGACAATACAATCACTGACAAGCCCATAGAGATACACAAAACTTGTGTAAATTTGATACATCTTTAAATATAACATCTGTCACATCTCTCCACATAATTGCTGCCTATTTCATATTCCCAAAGCATTACATCTGTCACACATAGCATCCAATGCCCCTGACATTTGTCACCAAAACTAGCTTCCCAAAAAAAAAAAAAAAAAAAAAAACCTGAGGACTAAATTGATGATCTATTAGGGGATCTGAAATAGTCACGCTATTCCCACTGCATGAAGATACAATCCACTGGGAGAGGTCCATGAGGGGAAGCCCCTGATACACCCTCAAACTCATTCCATGATGTGTCTCATCCCTAACTCTGTGGAAAACTGACAAACTAGCCACACTGCAAGACTCTGGAAATAAGACAGTGGACAGTGTATTCTGGAGACTAAGGACTTGTAAAGGAAAAAAATAGCATAAAAAACAGGTGGATGCACAGATTCATTTCAGCAGAATAATGGTTACACGTCACTTGTGGGTGATTTTTTTAAAAAAGGTATATCATGGAAATGCACAGACTGAGCAGGCAAAGATTGCAGAGCTGTGTTTAAAATCTCATTCCTAACAGGAGGGAAATTAGATTTCAGAAGGGAAATAGTGTCTGTGTGCCTTTTGTCTATTAGGATTGAGTCAAGTCACTACACATTGCGTAAAAGGAGTTGGGCAAGGGAAGCAACACTATATCTGTGCAGCTGAACTCAGTTTATGTTAAAGGATTGATCAGTTCTATCTGAGCAGCCATCACCCACCTACACAAAGTAGGCTTAAACATCCATGTGGTTGTGAAATGGTATGTAGGGTGACCAGATGTCCTGCTTTTATAGGGACAGTCCCGATTTTTGGGTCTTTTTCTTATACAGGCTCCTATTACCCCCAACCCGAGACCTGATTTTTCACACGTGCTGTCTGGTCACCCTAATGGTATGAGGAGCAGTTTTCTGATGGTGACAAAAATCTAAATAATTTTTCAGTAGTAGAATTAGTTGGGAGGTTTCCGATGAAATGATTTTTCATCAGAAAATGCAGATGTGTCGAAACCAAAGATATGAAGAAACATACTGGTTTCAATGAAACTTTCATTGTGAAAGGTTTCTCAGATATGGTGGGGAAGGGGGACAAAGACCAACCCAAGAATAGTCAATTGCCCAGTGGTTAGAACACTCGAGGTGGGGCCTATTGGCTTTTCTGGGGTAGGCCTCTCAATCTCTCCTGCTTGGAGATGTTCCACTTTCTATTCATTTTTTGAATCTGGGTCTCCCACATAAGTGTCCTAATCTCTTTGGCGCAAGGAATAATAATTTACACAAATTAGAACCGCTCAAACCTCTAATCTGTCAACCACCCAAGCACTCTCCTCATGGCTATGACAGCCCCTACTTTGCCTTGAAGGTTAATAATAGCTGTATCCCAGTACCCGAGTCCCTTTGAAGCATACTTCTGTAGTATTCGGTTTCTTAGCTACTGAACACTCACAGAATTACCAGGCCAATTGTCCTCAGGGGAACCATGTATCCACTTGCTTGAATGATCCAATTCAGGGTCAGCTCCTTATACAGTACCACAGCACTGAATTATATTTATAAGTTTACTAGCGAAAATACCCGGCGTTGCTCGGGTCTGTCGGAGGTGGGGAGGGGGAAGAGAGCTGAGCAAGTGCGGGGTCCGTTGGAGGAGGGAGGGGGCAGAGAGCAAACCTGACATCCCCACCTCACCCTCCCCGACCAAACCCGACACCCCCACCTCACTTACCCCTCAACCAACCCCGACTCACATTTTCACCCCCCCACCCAAACACAACACCCACACGTCACCCCCCTACCAAACCCAACACCCTCTGACCAACACCCACACCTCACCCCCCGTAGACCAAACCTGACACACCCACCTCACTTTCCCCCCCAACCAAACCCGACACCCCTACCTACCACCACAAACAAACCTGACACCCACACTTCACTTACCCCTCGACCAACCCCGACTCCCCTCCTCACCCCCCCAACCAAACCCAACACCCCCATCTTACCCCCCACCAAACCCAACACCCCAACCAACCCCAACACCCACACCTCACCCCTCACCCACCCCGACACCTTCCCACCCCCCCAGACCAAACCTAACACCCCCAGCTCACTTACCCCCCCGACCAAACCCGACACCCCCACCTCACCCCCCGACCAAACCCGACACCCCTACCTCACTTACCCTCCGACCAAACCAAACTCGGGTCCGTCGGAGGTGGGGAGGGGGCAGAGAGCTGAGCGAGTGCGGGGTCCGTTGGAGGGGGGAGGGGGCAGAGAGCTGAGCGAGTGCAGGGTCCGTTGGAGGGGGGGTATTATGACATCATAACTATGTCACAGAGAACAACAGCTGCCCAGCTGATGTGATTGGCCTTTAAATAATTTCACCCCTAGGGGGCGTCAGAGGCGAGAGTTGAAAAATTTTCGACTCTTACCCTGATTAGCACCCTAAGACCTATAACTGTACCAAATTTCAAGTCTCTAGCTCAAACGGTGTGGAAGGAGTAAGTGCACGTACATACACACATACATACACGCATACATACACCATTTGACTTTTATATATCTAGATTATGAAAGATTAAGATTTAAGAGATAGCGAGTAAGGATAATAGAAACAGAGGGGTTACATATAAAGTGAAATCATAGTATGATTCTTAGAGACTAAGCTTTACTTTAGCAGGTGAATCATTTGTCTAAAGAAGCTTATCTGCTCCCAAATGTCCTTTGCAGCAGTGGTCCCCAACCCCCGGTCCGCGGACCGGTACCGGTCCGTGGAGCAATTTGTACCGGTCCGCGGCCGCCTTCCCTTCCGGTGGCTTTTCGGCGGACATAGAAGAGCCCGCCGCCGCCTTGTCTTCCGGTCCGCGTTTGGCAGCCTTTTGTTCCGGGCCGCCTTCACTTCCGGCGGGTTTTTGGCGGGCACAGAGTACCCCGCCGCCTTCTGTACCGGTCCGCCGTCCGCAGAGTTAGGTTTTTGGCCGCCATCAGCTTCGGCGGCTTTTCGGCGGACATACAAAGGTCCGTCGCCCCGAAGGAAAAAAAAACCTAAAACGACCCCGCGGGCCGCAAGCACTCACTGTCCCGCGCTGACCGGTCCGCGCTGATAAAAAGGTTGGAGACCACTGCTTTGCAGCATTTGAAAACAAGGTTGGTTGGGATCCCATTTTCATGAATGTACATGCACTGTTCATTTACTTCCTTGGTGCAGAATTAAGGGGTGTTTCCTTGCCTTCTACTTTTATCACCAGAGTTCACTATCTGTCCTCAGAGACAACAGACCCCATCACTCATTTTCTCCTGTTGATTTCATAACCTCCTGTTGACTGTGTATACAAATGACTCCCTGTAAGCTCCTCCCCACACTCCTAGTCAGAGGGAGACCCCTCGGGTCGGTCCGAATTGGCCCGGTTTAGGCTCTGTTTGGCCACCTGCAGGTAGCACAGCCTCGAGATGGGCTGCCTCTAGCCTGGGCGTGGCACAGGCAGCCTGCAAACAAACACACTTGAAGGCTGGGGCCTGGGCCTCTGAGCACAGGTAGCCAGCAGTACACAGTCTTTGGGGGGGCTGGCTCTAGCCTGGGCATGGCACAGGCAGCCAGCAAACAAACAGTCTTTAGGGGGCTGGCTCTCAAGGAGTGGGTACCTCGGCCATCCAGTCGGGTTCCGGTTCCTCTGGATACACGGCAGCAGGTACTCCAGGCCAGTCGTCCTCGGTATGAGGGCACCGCTCAGGCTGGAGTCCCCTCCGGGTAGCAGCAGGTCAGACGGAGTGTCCTTCTCCTCTGCTTCTCCCCCTTCTGGGCTACAGGGCTGGCCTTTTATAGTTCCGGTCCCGACCCTGTACTTCCTGCGAGGGGGGTGGGGCGGCCTTGGGTCCACCCTCTAAGGGGCATCTCAGGCTCCCTCGCACCCCCACTCGGAGGGAGACCACACGGGCTCACTAGGCCCCACCCACCCCTTAAGCCCGACTCTGGGAATCTGGAGTCGGCACCTTCCTCCTCCCCCTAACTGGGAGAAAAAGTCTGCGTTGACATGGTCCTTCCCTGCCCGATGTCAAATCGTAAATACATATGGCTGCAGGGTTAGGTACCAACACTTGACCCGGCTGTTTGTTTCTTTGGTGGTTTGCAGCCATTTCAGCGGTGCATGATCAGTGACAAGTGTGAAGGGGCCGCCTGCCAGATAGTAGCGCAAGGCATCCACCGCCCACTTGACAGCCAAGACTTCCTTCTCCACCACTGCATAGTTTCTCTCTCGGGGAATAGCTTACGACTAATATAGACTATCGGGTGTTCCTCGCCGTTTATCTCTTGGGATAGGATTGCTCCCAGGCCTACTTCAGACGCATCGGTCTCCACGATGAATTCCTTGTTGAAGTCCGGACTGAAGAGGACTGGCTCTTCACACAGCCGGTCCTTGAGTGTTTGAAAGGCTTGTTGACATTCAGGGGTCCACTGCACGTGCCGAGGGCTGTCCTCCTTCAGGAGCTCTGTCAGTGGGGCTGCGATGGAAGCAAACCCAGGTACAAAGCGGCAGTAGTACCCTGCGAGCCCCACAAACTGCCTTGTTGCTTTGTCCTGGGGGCCTCGTAGGTCTGTAGCGCTTGGACCTTCCCTATCGGTGGCTTCACTTGCCCTCGCCCCAGAGTATGTCCCAAGTATGTGGTCTCCTGCCAGCCAGTTTTGCACTTCTTAGGGTTTGCGGTCAGGCCGGCATCCCTCAGGGCCCACAGGACCTGGTTGAGGTAATCCTCCCACCGGTGGCTGTAAATTACCACATTGTCAAGGTAAGCAGCCGCATAGGCTCTGTGCAGTTGCAGGATTCGATCCATTAGCCTCTGGAAGGTGGCCGGCGCCCCATGAAGCCCAAAAGGCATTTGAGTAAATTGGTATAAGCCAGAGGGGGTGGTGAAGGCGGTCTTCTCCTGAGCACTCTGGCTGAGGGGGATCTGCCAGTACCCCTTTGTAAGGTCAAGGGTACTAATATACTGAGCATCGCCAAGACAGTCCAGCAATTCATCAATCTGCGGCATGGGATAGGCATCAAATTTTGAAATATTGTTAACCCGTCGGAAGTCGATGCAAAAGCGGATCGACCCATCAGGTTTCGGGACCAAAACAATGGGGCTGTGCCAGTCGCTCTGTGATCTCATGATCACCCTCAACTCTAGCATGGTCTGCACCTTTTTCTCCACCATTTCATGCATGTGGTGTGGCAATGGTCTGGTGGTCTCTCGTACGACCTCTCCAGGGCTTGTCATTATCCTATGTTGAACGAGAGAGGTTTGTCCTGGACTGGTTGTGAATGTTTTAGGGAAGGCCTTTATCAACCCCCTGGCCTGCTCCCGCTGTTCCTCGGTCAAGGTAGACCCCAATTGCGGCTCTTTCGGGTCCGTGGGACCTGACAGTTCAGGCCCAAGGTCTGGATCAGGGGGGTATGGTGTGATCAAGAGCCCTTCCCGCTCCCGCCAGGCCTTCAACAAGTTGACATGGTATATCTGAGTCATCTTCTTTCGATCGGGTTGGGACACTTCAGAGGTGACCGGTCCTACTTGCCGAATCACCTCATACGGCCCCTGCCGCCGGGCCAGCAGCTTTGACTCCTCTGACGGGAGGAGTAGTAAGACCTGGTCCCCTGGTGAAAAGGTCCACTCACGGGCGCCCCGGTTGTATGTCGTCCCTTGCGCTCTCTGGGCATTCTGTAGGTTCTCCTTTGCCAGGTCCCCGACCTGGGTCAGTTGTTCCTGGAGCTGCAGCACGTACTGGAGGAGGTTGTGTGCGGGGGACAGCCTCTGTTCCCAATTTTCCCGCATGAGGTCGAGTTGTCCCTTTGGTTGCCTCCCGTAGAGCAATTCAAAGGGGGAGAACTTAGTTGACAACTGCGGCACTTCCCACAGGGCTAGTAGCAGGGGGGGACCAGTTAATCCCACTGGCGCGGGTCTTTTGGGAGGAATTTCTGCAACATCTGTTTTAGGGTGCGGTTAAACTGTTCCACTAGTCGGTTGGTCTGAGGGTGGTAAACGGAAGTCTGAAGCTTCTTTACCCCCAGAAGTTCACAGACTTGGTGCAGGAGTTTGGACGTGAAGTTGGTACCCTGGTCGATCAGGAGTTCTCGGGGGAGACCCACCCGGTAGAAGATCTTCAGCAGCTCGGTGGCCACCGTTCGGGCTGTAATATTTCAAAGGGGAATAGCTTCGGGGGACTGTGTGGCATAGTCCAAGACCACTAAGATATACTGGAATCCCGCCACACTCCTAGGGGGGGTCCCACAATATCCATGCCTATCCTCTCAAAAGGCGTACCAACGATGGGCAGTGGAATCAGAGGGGCCTTTAGTACGTCCTCTGGAGCAGCTCGTTGACATTCCGGGAAAGAATCACAGAAGTCCTTGACCTCCTTATGTAGCCCGGGCCAGTAGAATCGAGCCAAGATCCAGGCCAGGGTCTTTTCATGGCCCAGGTGGCCAGCGGCGGGGACAATGTGGGCTAGCTGCAGAACCGCACACCGATGAAAACGAGGGACCACAAGTTGGGCCTGAGTTTCCTTAGTCTGTGAGTCACGGGTGAGTTGATATAGGCAATCCCCCACCAACTCAAAGTGGGGGTAGGTAATTTCCAGGTGAGGCAGGTTCAGGGTCCCTGACCAACTGTTCATATGTCCACTTGAGGGAGGAGTCCTCCCGTTGATCCCGACTGAAATCCGCGGTAAGTATGCGAGTTTCCTCCAGGCAGGGCTCCTCTTCCTCAGGGTCCTCTTGGGACATTGGATTTGCTGACTGGGCGCTGCCATCGAGGTTCCCTGGGGCTTGGTTACCCTCTTCTACTGGCTCCCCCTCAAGGGCTGCCTCCGTCGGTGAGGTCCCTTCGACCGCCGTGCGCAGGAGCCCCGCGAAGTCTTCCCAGTCCCGGCCCAGGATGACTGGGTATGCCAGCTGCGGGGTGAGGGCCACCATCAGGGTCCGGGTTTCCCCTGCATGGTCAGGGTCACTGGGGCTCTGGGGTATGGCTGCACTTCTCCATGGACACACTGGAGGTGAATGATTCCGCATGGTGGTCCAGAAAGCAGGGCGACGTCCTGGCGGACCAGCGTCTGCCCACAGCCTGAGTCAATAAGTGCCGAAACAGAGGCCCCATTCATTACCACCTGGGTGGTGAGCTTACGCGGAGAGTACGTCTGGGCTTGGGCCTCCCCTGCCCAGACCTGGGCATAGCTACAGTCCATCGTTGGACACTCTCAACGGAGGTGTCTGAAATGGCCACAGGTAAAGCAGGGCCCCAGGTCGGGGGGTCGGAGCTTGTCCGGGGCTGATGGTCCTGGAGTAGGCACCTCAGCAGCAGGGGGTCTCCTTTCAGTGGGGAGGTCTAGCGGCGGACCCCGCTCCCTTCGGGGTCTTTGTCGAGCTAGGCCCGGGTTCCATTTGTCTGGGGGTCTTATGCTGGGTCGCGGCTCGCTTCTCTGGCGTCGGGTCCGTTCTTCTCGAGCCGGGGCCGGCGTGGCAGCTGGAGGGCGGGGCCCTGGCCCAACCAGGGTCTTGGCCACCAGGAAGTCTTCCATCAGCTTCACTGCCTTGCCCAGGGTCGTCAGTTGGTGGCGCATAACCCACGTCCGTCCTCCAGGCGGGCAGGATGTGCAGAAATTGTTCGAGTGCTACCTGCTCCACTACTTCGGCTCCTGTCCACTGTTCTGGTTGGAGCCACCTCCAGCATGCCTCTCTCACCTGCTGAGCTACTACTTGGGGCCTGACTCCCGGAGGGTAGGCCTTTTCTCGCAGGCGCCTCTGGAACGTCTCGGGAGTGATCTCCAGGGCGTCGAGAATCACGGCCTTCAGACACTCATAGGTGTGGGCCTCGGCCACTGGTAGTGCCCTATAGGCTGCTTGGGCTGGGCCGGTGAGGTACGGAGCCACTAAAGTAGCCCATTGGGTCAAGGACCACCAGGCTGCAAAGGCGACTCGCTCAAAGGTAAGTAAAAATGTCTCCGGGTCATTCTCTGGCCCCATCTTAGGCAGGCGGACCGGCACAAATGGATCCGGAGGTCCGCTAGCTCCATGGAGGTTGGGGGCGGGGGAAGGGGGCTTCAGCCAAAGGGCCGCAAGCTACTGCAGGCATTGTTGTTGCTGCTCCCAGGTTTGGTCCCCAGTTCTCAGATCAGCAACTATTGCTGTGTGCCGAGTTGTTGCAGCAGCTGTTGCTGCTGGCTCTCAGCCAGCCACTTGATTAGTCTCTCAACCTCCATTTTTAAAGGCTCAATGGAGGCGTCCTATAAGGCTTGCGGTCGGCTCGGGGACGCGCCTGCATTCTCCACCACATGTAAGCTCCTCCCTGCACTCCCAGTCGGAGGGAGACCCCTCGGGTCGGTCCAAATTGGCCCGGTTTGGGCTCTGTTTGGCCACCTGCAGGTAGCACAGTCTCGAGATGGGCTGCCTCTAGCCTGGGCATGGCACAGGCAGCCAGCAAACAAACAGTCTTTAGGGGGCTGGCTCTCAAGAAGTGGGTACCTCGGCCATCCAGTCGAGTTCCGGTTCCTCTGGATACACGGCAGCAGGTACTGTGGGCCAGTCGTCCTCGGTGTAAGGGCACCGCTCAGGCTGGAGTCCCCTCCGGGTAGCAGCAGGTCAGGTGGAGCATCCTTCTCCTCCTCTGCTTCTCCCCCTTCTGGGCTGCAGGGCTGGCCTTTTATAGTTCCAGTCCCACCCCTGTACTTCTGGTGAGGGGGGTGGGGCGGCCTTGACTCCACCCTCCAACGGGCGTCTCCGGCTCCCTCGCACCCCCACTCAGAGGGAGACCACTCAGGCTCACTACACTCCCCATTGTGTAACTTTACAGAGCTCACTTTACATTTGACAGAGAGATATACCCCTCACTTCCTATCTGGAAGAAACCTGTTTTTCTCTGTGGTTGTTAAGATACTTTAAAGAATATTTTTAGTACATATACATAACTCGAATATCCATACATATATCACACACGGTTATGAGGATCAATCTGACAAGAATTTTTAGAGACCTCACATGACCCTCTTTGGTGAACTAGAAAGTACATGCCAGATTCAGGAGATACCTGTAACCACTATGCTCCTACTCTGTGTGAGATGTTCTTGGCACACAGATGGTTTATGGAAGAAGATACTAGTGGACAAAAGTAGTTTAAGTTACAAGCCTTCACCATGGCCATAGCTTAAGTCCCCACAGATTAAACAACTGGAAACTAGGGAGTAGCTCAAAATTCAACTCTGACAAAGATGCACCTTCTCAATAGTGTTTAGGCTAAGATTTTCAAAGCTCCTATGGAATCTGGACTCCCAATTCCCGTTAATTTTAAAAGGGAATTAGGCGGCCAAATCCCTTAGTCTGCTTTGAAAACATCAGCCTGTGACTGAATGTACCCCTATATTCACACCTTATACTCTATTGTTATAGTCTTTGTACAAAATAGGCCTTGTGAGGTACTTTTTGAAAACTAATTAACTCAGTGGTCAGTATCATCATGGTGAATGTGTATAGCAATGTTATATATCAAGTTATTAATTCTCCCGGAATGATGTTGGTGGCACATGTTCAAACCCACATTGCCCCAAGGAGGCAGAACTGGTCAAGCAAGCCTTAAACGGGAGTGCTGCTTACCTCAATTTACATCAAGTTGCAAACAGAGTCCTCAGACAGTGAGAGGGGAAGACAGGAAACAAGCAAAATCTGCATTTCAGCAAACAGAAGTAAGAAGAAAAAACATGCATTCTCTTTCACTACCAGGAACCATGTCGTCTTCTTTTCTGTTTGAATAAACTTTGCTTTTAAGGGTAATCTTCAGGAAAATGCATCTCAAAGGGGGCCTGGCCTAGAAAAGTGAGAGGCAAAACCACACCAAGTTCTCTCTCCCTATCTACATCTCTCTCTACTCCTAAGAAGACAAAATAAAAAGCCATTCGATTTTGGGAGCAGATCCTAGCTGGAGAGTTTGGTCAGAAATGTTACTGGAAACATGTGGTAAGGGACTTCACCTTGAACAAGTCTAGATTGTTACATTTAGAAAGAGTTTAATCTTTATTTTCCTTGTAACCATTTCTGACTTCAATGCTTCATTACTTCTACTCACTTGAAATCTCTCTCTTTGTAAGTAAACAAACTAGTTTTATTCTTTCATTAAAATTAATCCAGTGTTATGACTTATTTGGATAACTTCATTTGAGGTAGCAGACTGTTGTATGTTGACCCTCCTTAAATGGAAATGGGGCCTCGTATAACTGGACTGTCCAGAAGAGGGTTGGACAATGCAACACACACCATTTTGGGGGAAAATCTGGGACTGGGAGTGTGCTGGGGGTCACCTGCAAGTAGTAAGCAAAGCTGATGGAAGCCAGAGTAGGACTGGTGTTTACTGACAGGCTGCTGGAGTCAGAGCTTCTGGACCAGGGCTGTGGCTATTCGCAGACACTCAGGGTGTGACCTGCATGCAGGCTGGGAACGAGGACAGCAAAGGAGCGGGAAGCATCTCAGGTTGCAGGGCAAGTGGTGAATCATCCCCTCACTGGTCTGGATTACACCCTGGAATGTCATGCAGCTGTAATTCTTTTAGTAATTGTCGGAGGATAGTAGCAAGACACATATAGGAGCTGCATCCATTCAATTGTCTAAGAAAAGACAATTGTCTTCAATAGTCTAAGAAAAGATCATTTATTTAAATTCATTTTAGATAGACAAGAGACAGAAAATAAGTCAGTGTTCTTGAAACACCAATTTGATGGGCTTATTCCCCCATATATTAGTATTCGAGGTCATATATTAGTAACAGACGCCTTTATAAGTAAATTTAGCAGTTCTGCAGCACTGAATGAATTAAGGAAGAATCATGCTAAATATCTTGAGTCTAGTAAGTCAATTAGAACACAACATGGACTAAGTAGAAACTATGGTGCTTTGTGTCTAATATCATTAAACTGTATTTGGACATACTTATGCTTATCCCAAAAGAATGCTCATTCCTAAGTATGCTAATTCTCCAGTTAAGCAACAATCTTTGTGTTAGGAATTACATGCTCATGTGTCTTAAATTGAAAATGAGCGGCACACTCCCAAGGTCAGTTATTCTATTCTTAAGAAATCAGATAAAGAGTGTTGTAATTAGAAGTTGTTATTTAAAAATAGAATTGGTCCAAAAAATGGGAACAGTACTGTGAAAAATGTTGGGTTTATTGACTTTTCAGGATTTGAAATGGACCCATCTGGGGATTTGAGGATATTTTTTTCTTCATTATTATTTCCTCATCCCCAATAGACTCTTCTTGAGGCATTTATGTCATTATTTTTCTCACTCACACACACACACGCTCTGACTAACATGCTTTAAGATAGAGTAGAATAGGATGTGGGAACTTGTTACTCTGGAGGTTTATTCATCTATTGCCCTGTTTGTTACTTTCCTTTATTTAGATAAACATTTTAAGGAAAAAAGTGTGTGCTGAAATAAACTAGTTAGTCTCTAAGGTGCTACAAGTATTCCTCGTTTTCTTTGTGATAATTCTGGCATCCACACCTGTTTGCTTCCTGGGGAAATGGTAGATTACAGGAACATGGTTTGTCATGCGAAGTAGTAGAATTGAACAAGTTTTGAGCTTTATCAGCAATGTATCACTTCATTAATACTTTATCAGCACTTCCCTGGTGAACCCAGCAGTCTCAGCATAAATTAAACTTTTTTTTAAAATAGTTTCTAACCCTCATGGTTCTGAAATACTCTGAGCATAGGAGACCCATAAGGAAAATTAGATCAGTCCTTTTAAGAGATAGAACCTCGTCACATTCATTTCCAAAGGGTGCTAACTATAGTAACATTGACTATTTCTTGACAATCATTTCAGAATAAAGCTGGAATCATGGCAGGAGCTTTGGTAGAGTACAGTCCCCTTTTTATCCCCAGTCTAACCCTGGCATGAGATTTCTGTGGGAGCTAATTACATTTTAAGACAGCTGAAGCACTTGAATTACTACTTTATGCAAAACGTTATTGCAATTAATTTCTGTGAACGTTTGACATTCTCTCACGTTCATAGCAGTTTATCCTTCCAACCACTTATTAAGCTCATTTAAATAATTTGTGAGTCTCCTGAGATAGTCTAAAAATTGTTTGTACTTAACCTACTGAAGTGATTTGATGTCTTTAAAATTCTATGAGGCATGTTTAATAATTTAGCCCGCTTGGCTCAGAAAGGGAGAGGCATCCAGCTAAGTTACAATCTTTTTTGCACAAATACCATGCACAAGAGTGTAGTGGAAATGGGAATTTTAAGAACATTTTTGGGAAGGATTTGTGTACAATACCCCAGGACATTTACAAACACAGAAGACACAGTTCCATCTGGTGATCACATAGTTCCATCTGAAAAACCACCTCAGAACACAAAATACTGTAGCACATTTATAAGATGCAATGTTACCTGGATATGTCACTCTGGTTAAGTTAACCACATTCTTCGAATATTTAAATAGGAACCAATTAATCACTTGAGTCCTTCATAATTCACTGGCAGGTAGGAGTGGGGGAAATGTACATCTATTTCTGGCTACAATGCAACACCAGGTAGCTACATTGATATGTTGATGTCCCAGTGGAACATCTTACCCTTCAGTATAATGTTACTAAATTCTGCTGCTAGCAAGAAACCATGGCAGAAGGCTGCAGGAAAGGATTAGTGACAAAACAAATTCCACACTCAAACCATTATTAAAGGCTATCAGGACACACTTGTGTGTGCAAATGGTAAAATACATCAGTAGTCTATAATTATAGATCAAATGGTATTTTTGTCCCTGTTTGTTCAATATTTTCTCCCTAAGTTAAAGGATTATAAATGAAATGAAGGCAGTTATAAGTAAGGGCAAATTTATAGTTCCCCCCTAGGGGTGAAAGTAAGGGGGGTACAGGCCGGTACCAAGTTGGAATGTCTGATCTCACAGACACAGCCTCCAAGAACAGCCAAATAGGCATTCACCTGGGTTCAAGTCCCTGCTCTGTAAGGGTGGGTGCCAAAATTTTGAATAATAGTCCACTGTAATCAGGGTAAACAAGTCCAGTCTCATTTTTTCCCATAGTCAAGTGGACAGCTCATGTGGTAAGTCGTTCTGTTGGTGGCTATCGCCCAACTGGCAGGCTCACACCCTTCTACCATGAAGTGGGGCTGTGTATTCATTCCTGGCCTGCAAACATACTCTTGAGCCCACATAAGACCACTGTCAATGACCAGGGACAAGGCATGTGTTTTTTGCATTATCTCCTTGTATGATGAGTCTGGGACAACAGCTGTGTCCTCAAAATATGGTTTCCATTCTGTACACTCAGCTCATCTTTAGTTTGAAAATATGGTTCTGCTCTTACTGGTATGTGGCTTTTGTCTTCCGGCCACACTGCTAGTATCACTGTCTTGAATAGTAGTTAGATGTCCCTTTCTATAACCTCTTTCACTTCCATCAGCTTCACTCTCGAAACTGGGAAATAGTTTAGCATGTCAATGGATTCCATATCCTGATCTCCTTTCCACAACTCATGGATGCTGAATATATACGTCCTGCTCAGGATGTCAACTACCCCCAACAATCATCCTGGACAATATCTGAGCTTCACCTGGTAGCACCGGAGGTGTATCAACATGTGCTGCAATCTCTGGAGCACTCAGAAGGGGCTTTCCCACGATTGTCTCCAGGGGTTTGTGGTTTGATCGCACTAGTACTGGATAACTATATGTGTTCTGATAGAATCACTTCTCTCCAAATACCATAATTCCATCATTCAGTCTCTGACAGGGCTCTACCGGCATAAATGGCCAACTGCTCCTGCAAAAGTTATACCGGTCCTTTCTCCAATTCATCACACTGGCGTGTTAGGGTCTCTCCTGGCAGGCAGTACTTCAGGACAGAGGCATCCATTATCATTTGGGGCTGTTGTATGAATAATGCTACTGCAGCCAGGTGTTGACAGAATTTGGATTGAAAATGTATCATTCCTGTGAAGTGCTGTACCCCCTTTCACATACACTGGAGCTGGCATATCTGACTGCCTTCATCGTGTTGGGATCTGCTTTCAGTCCATCTGCTGGGAGCAGATGTCCAATGGATGTCACCTCATGCTATTTGAGTTCCATTTTTTCTGGGTTGAGGTTTGTTTTTGCAGCACAAGAGCTTGTAGTTTTGTGTCATAGGCTTGTTCTGCTTCTGTATCATTGCTCCCTTCACCTTCAATGAGGGATATCATATGCAACTATTTTCAGCACAGGTAGTACTTCAGTGCTTGGGCGAGTCAACATGCGCAGCCATCTGGGCGAGTCAACATCTCGGGCGAGTCAACATCTTGGGCGAGTCAACATCTGGGCGAGTCAACATCTTGGGCGAGTCAACATGCGCAGCCATCTGTAATGACCAAATGTTGTTGCAGTGGTTGTCAGCATACTGCATTCTTTATCCACCTGTATATGCCAAAACCATTCCTCACACCACAGACTGCAAAGATTCTGGCTTTGGAAAGTTCATGAAAATGCCATCAATTACACGCAGTGGATAACAGTATCTTTTAAAAATCCATTCGATGGCTTTGTGTCTATGCAGATGTGTAACTTACCTGATGGCCTCTTGACCACAATGTTACTTATCCAGGCTGTACTCTCCTATACAGACACCACAATACCCCAGCTCTGCAGACTTTCACATACTGTATTACATAGCATCACTTGAATTTTCTTCTGTAATAAGCATATAGTTTCCACTCTGAGGTCTATGTTGAGTCACAGCTTTCCTTCAAGGCAACCATTCCCTTTGAAAACATCCCCATATGCATTTAAAATGATCTCCAATGTCCATGGGGCTCCCTGTTTTGCTACTTGCACTGCAGCTATAAAATTCGGACACTGCACCCTGATCAGATCCATGGCTTGTTTGTCTATTCCCCAAGAAGGGTCCATGGCGCTTATCCACCACCACAAACTGAAGTAGGTACTGTCTTATTTTTCAGATTATTTACTCTAAGGTCACATTTTCTTAGCAGCTACATTGTGCTTTGCTCGTACATTATTACACTGAGACTGCCCTTTCTTGTGTGTGCCTGAGTCCGGTTTACGTCAAGGATTCAAATTGCAGGAGACCCCATTATCCAGCTGAAATCACGCAGTGAGTTTTTCCTTATTAACACTGTTGCATACACAGATGTTCATATCGTCCCTTGTTGCATTCCTGTCCCAACAGCCTGAATCTGATTCACGATGTTATCATTGCTGTTGGATGTACATGAGCGGCGTGGCACCAGTCTGACAAACTCTGCTCTTAAACACATTGCTAAATGGTTCATGTTGCATCCTTGGAGGGCAGTAGTTTTAGGAAGAAACACAGAGAGCTGTAAACCTTAAAAGCAGCCATTTATTTCTACACACTGAACTAACCAAACCAGCCAAAACTGGCTGGGCTATCGCCTAATAATCTAACTAAGTTGCCATAGCAACAAGAAGATGCTTTTACCACCCACAACAAATACACAACAGTTCGGCTTACCACATTCCTTGTAATGTGGTCCTGGAGTGGGGTACTTATTTACCAGCTCATGCACAGTAAATGCATCTCGCAGTGGGTATGGAACTCAGGCCACCTGCTTTCCTTTGTTGTTGTCTCACTGCATGTACTTCTGGGGGTGGGGGAGAATGTGCCTCCAAGGGCTTTCATTCTCTCTTGAGACTTCTGCTGCAGACATGTATAAGCATCTGTCTAATATGAGATCGCTTTCCTACATAAGAAAGGCCGTACAGGGTCAGACCAACGATCCATCTAGCATCTCCTGGTGCAGCTGCTTCCACAGGTGGTGATCCCAAGTGCTGCAGACTATCCCATCCGGAATTAGGGTGTCTATCAAGTCCCCAAATTTGTATGTAGCAGTCACTGTGTTCATAAGGTTCTTGCATAAGGGCCATCCCTTCCCCTTTGGATTGGTATCTAGTGGGAAAAAACCTGTGTACTTCCATGGCTTTGTTCTGCTTTGGAGAGCAATAGGTCCTCTGGGCTTCTAGGACTGAGGCAGTGGTGAGTTTCAAAGAGGTGCAGACCTCTCTGTCTTGTCCCCCAATAAGACAAAGTAACAATTTTACTTTTCTGCTATTATCTTGCTGCATGGCCAGGTCTACTTGTAGCTCTAAATCCTCCCTCTCTGGGGGTCCATTTCTGGGATAGATTTGTGTCTGCAAAATCTGGGGAACTAGAGGGCTTCAGACCAAGTTCCATAGCTCATGCTGCCAGCTGTGCACTTCAGGGAATGAACAGTGTAACCATGTTTCATTCACAGAGTAAAGCTGAATACAGGTTAAGTTGAAGAAATGTAACTTTATTAAACCCCGTGCACTGCTCTGTCCATATGGCTGAGTTGCTTCCAGCCTAACTACCCCATACTCCACATTTTCTACTTTTCAGTATGTAATATTTTCTCCTCTTAATTAGTTCTGAGATTTTCCTTTATTTCTGGTTCCACCAGAGAACCTCCGCACAAAACTCAGGCCTTCGATGACAAATTCACCCCTGAGCATAGTTCTTTTAGATAGAAAATTGCCCATTGATTCACCATAAAAGCTAAATTTGGAGAAGTGTATAATAACATCAAGAATCAGAGAGGTAGCCGTGTTAGTCTGGAATAGCAGAGGTAACAAAGAGTCCTGTGGCACCTTAAAGACTAACTATAAAGTATTGGAGCATAAGTTTTCGTGGGCTAATACCCACTTCGTCGGATGCAAGCAGTGGAAGTGTCCAGAGGCAGGTATAGATAAATAGTCAGGAATCAGGTAGCAGGTAACAAGGTTAGTCCAATCAGGCTGAACCAGCTTGTTATCTCAAATCAGGGAGGGTGAGATATTCTCCCTGCAGCTACTGGAAGAATATCTTACCCTCCCTGATTTGAGATAACAAGCTGGTTCAGCCTGATTGGACTAACCTTGTTACCTCCTACCTGATTCCTGACTATTTATCTATACCTGCCTCTGGACACTTCCACTGCTTGCATCCGACGAAGTGGGTATTAGCCCACGAAAGCTTATGCTTCAAAACTTTATAGTTAGTCTTTAAGGTGCCACAGGACTCTTTGTTACCTCTAATAACATCAACTTTCTCTTTTCCCAGGTTGTGTGTCAGGCCAAGGACAAAACCTGTGCAACTAAGAACATCCCCCAAAGTCACTGTTTTCCTGAAACTCCAGTGTGAAAACAGTATTGAACAGCTTTTTTTTTTATTGCTGATTAACTCAAACCCAAAGATTGCTATTAAGGAAGCTGTAAAATATATAAAAAAATAAATCGGTGTATATTTTTGATAAGTGTGGAAGGTGCATCCTTCAGCCTCATGAGAGGTATCCAATGTGGTGTCTGGAGACACAAAATTTGAACAACCTTGTTATAGACTGTATGAAATGCATTGCAAAGAGGGGATTTCCAAATTCTTAAGCACCAACTGAAAGGCAGATGCTTGTTTTGGAAGGAACAAGAAAGGAAGGAAAAGGAGTTGAATAATTTATTTGATCCCTACTTGCTTTGTTACTTCCTTATTGCACAAAAGAACTGTTCCTCTGTATTTTCATTATAGAAGAAAAACAGGTTTGTCCCGCAAACTGAGGGGTACCAAGGAGCCTGCATCTGAAATGTTTTAGCAAGTCCTGTTTTCCTCATTCCTCACACTACTTCTGTTAAAGCCAAAACATGTGAGGAATGGAAAAAATCCTGTTTTAAGAAAAAATTAGATGATGACAACTTAAGTTATATGGAGAGAGGTTACAGAATTAGACTAAAATCCCCATCCTCCTGATTTCAAGATATGGCCATCAGAAGAAATTTGTGAACTCAGTTGTGCTCCAGACATCTAAAATGAAAAGATCACCAGCAACATATTTGGACAGGAAAACTATTTCCCTTAAACCAGTGGTTCTCAATCTATTCTCTAGGAAGATCCTTTCCTGCCCTCCTCCAGCTTTCCCCCCACCCCTTCAATTCCTCTCACCTCACCACCCCTTTGTTTTCATTTTGGCAGCGATTGAGAGGAAAGTTGACTGGTCTGTTGTGGAGACTGTAAGGGTATGTCTTCACTACCCACCGAATCGGCGGGTAGCAATCGATCTTCTGGCGATCGATTTCTCGCGTCTTATGAAGACGTGAGAAATTGATCGTGCGCAGCGCCCCCGTCAACTGCGGAACTCCAGCTTGCCAGGAGGCGTAAGCTGGAGTCGATGGGGGAGCGCGCCGCCGACCGCCGCCGCCATGAGGACGAGCAGTAAGTCAGCTGCAGATACGCAACTTCAGCTACGTGATTCACGTAGCTGAAGTTGCGTATCTGCAGTCGATCCCCCCCTGTAGTGGAGACCAGCCCTTTGGCTGCAATTTACTTCAGGAGAGCCTGAGGAGGAATACATAAGTTTGTTTTTTCTAATATATCCAGGTAGTTGCTATTTCTCAGTTTGTTGACTTTTTGTGGGTGACACAGTACATCATTCACTGGTAGAAAAACCAGCATGGAAGGCAAAGGTTTTGGGGTTGTTGGGTTTTGTTTTTTAAAAAATATATATAAAGTTTTCTCAATGTTTGGCTTCAGAAGTCAACTCTAAACTTGAAATTTCACTACAAAAGTTTATTTGTACCAACTGTGACGTATATTTACCCAGTGGCTCAATTAATATTGTTCATTTTCCTATAGCACAAGGTTTCTATTTTCATGACAATTTGATGAGTGGCACAAGGCAGCAAGATTTCAGTGAACCCGGCAAAGCAAAATTTGATAGTGTCACACAGTTCCACTTTCAGATAGGTAACTAATTCATTTCCTCCAGTGTGGTGCAACACAATTTGTAAGTTCATTGATATGGGTGAGAAGAAAATCCTAAATCAAAATATTTTTCTAAGCTTGGACTAAGTAAAGCTTTAACATGGTTTAAGAAGATGACCATGGTCCCAGATACTCTCCCCTACAAGGCAAAGCCATGTTATAACCAGGTTAGTGGACAGTCCTCTAATTTTAGCTGTGACAGTAGAATGGATGTGCATTAACTTCATCTACACTAAGAGAGTGATCGATTGTTGATGATGGTTGTAGACAGCAACATAGGAGCTGGAACTAAGGGTATGGTTAGACTGGCGCTTTATAGCGCTAAAAGCCTCCAGTAGCGCTATAACTCTGTCCCCGAACACACTTGCAAGGCACATTTTGCGCAATAAGTCTCCGCTTAAATTGCAACTGTAAAACCACCTATCCGACCATGATAAGGCTTTTTGCGCTAGCGCTATAGCGCAAGGGTGCAAATGTGAACACCCATTGCGTGTTAATGAGCCTCCAGCCTCCTCCAGCCTGGCCCAGAATTCCCATTAGAGCCTCTCTGGCCATCATTTAAAACTCTTCTGTCGCGTCCTCGGGTGACCACACGTCAGACCCTCCCCTTAAATTCCCAGGGAAATTTGAAAATCCTTTTCCTGTTTACTGCAGCCAGGCGTGGAGTGCTCCTCAGGTAACCATTTTGCTTCAGCCATGACTCCACGTCCCATGTCTCCTTGCAATAAGCGATCTTGAGCGTGGTCTGATCATGAGGTCACAGACCTCATCAGCTGTTGGGGGGAAACGGCTGTACAGTCTCAGTTGCAGTCTAGCCGCAGAAATTATGATACCTATGCCCTGATATCAGGGGCCATGAGGGACAGAGGGTATGAACGAGACACTCTGCAGTGCCGGGCAAAAGTAAAAGAGCTTAGGATTGCATATCGCAAAGCCCGTGATGCAAACAGCCGCTCTGGGGCAGCCCCTGTGTTTTGCAAGTTCTACCAGTCTCTGGATGCGATCCTGGGTGGTGATGCAACGTGCACTCCAGCCAACACCCAGGACACTTCTTCCCAGCCCCCTAATGAAGGGGGGTGGGGAAAGGAGGCTGGAGACAAGCAGGACAGTGATTCGCAGCAGGACGTAGACGAGGAGGAGGAGGAAGCGGTCATGTCCACGGTAGCGAGCCAGGACACAGAGGAGTCACTGGAGACATGCAGCCAGGAACTCTTCTCAAGCCCAGAGTGCAGCCAGAGCGAGCCACAGCGTCTGGCGGCTGCAGGTGCTGTGGTTCCAACACCGGTTTGCACAGGTACAGCAAACTTTTCTAGGGGGGAGGGCAGACAGATTTGCAGAGGGTGGAGAAGAATGCTTCCATGGTTGGCTACCTATGGATATGGAATAGTGCATTGATGTACTCTTATCACCTCGAGGTAATCCTCATCAGTGATTTCTGCAAAGGTCTCAATAAGAGCTCTTGCAATATGCCTCCGGAGGTCTCGCGGTAGCCCCAGCATGTTCGCTGTCCCGGCCACGGTCACCAGTCCACGCCACTCTTCTAAGGGGGGGGGGGAGAAGCATTGCAGCACAGATGCAAGCCGCGTATGGGCCTGGGCGGAAGCCACATCTCCTTAGAATCCCCGCCCTCTCTTGCTCCATCACACGCAACAGAGAGATATCTTCCAGAACGAAAACCTACACAGAATATTGGGATAATGCTAATCAGAATGCAGTTCCCAGTAACGCCCTCCGCTCCCCCAAAACACTGGTATAGAAAGGCAGGGAAACAGTGTTTGTCCCAGAGACTCACCATGCCCGGGGATCCTTGGTTACCTCTGTGGGTGAAATGGCTTATTTGGACAGGGGAACTGCACAAAAGATTCAAGGAATGCGTGGGACTCCCCAAGAGTGCCTGTTGCAAACAACGGGATCTTGTCTTTTAACTCTGAAATTGTAACTTTTCCCAGCTCTGCCCTTGACATCCTCACCAGCTGCATGTGTGGCTCAGAAAGTGAGTAGACTGCAAAGCAAACAGAGGAAGAGCAAAGAGGAGGTTATGAGGCAAGTTCTGGAACAGGCTTCAATGGACAACCGCGCTGACAGCCAACGTAGGGAGGAGCAGATGAGCTGTTTGGAAGAGCAGAGGGAACAACAAAGGAAGGAGAGAGAGATGGCTCGCAAAGACCGTGCTGATTGTCGCACTGACAAGCTGCTTAGAATGCTAGAGCTGCAAATACAGACTCTGCAGTGGATCACTGCTGTTCAGGAGCAGCAGGCCCCTGAACTCCACCCCCCTTATCACTTGCCCCCTAGCCATTCCCCTCCTGGCCCTCTGTCCCCTCCAGGCCAGTATCAACAGCTGGCTGCTTATTACCACCCACAGCTGCCTCCAACCCCCATTCCTCCACCGACCACCCCACAGATCCAGCACCCTTATCCACTGCACCCAATCCCTGCTAACAGGCATGAGTGCACTCCGCAGAATGGGTTGGGAGAGTACACCAATTCGGAGGGCATTGGAGATTATGAGTCCAGGACATACACCAATATGTAACTGTCCCCTTTCCAACCCCAATTTCACACCCCTTGCACCCACACACAGTTTCACACCCTACCTCCCTGAAACTGATTTCACACCCCTTCTTCCCCCACCACAAACTTTAATGTTTTTCAACTTTTATTTCAGATTATGAGAAAGCTGTTCAATAAATGAATTCTTTTTAATAAATGGGTTTCTGTATTCGGTGCACACATGTGTAGTAGGTACATAAAAGCAACCGCCTTATCCAATTAACAGACTGCTACCCCGCAACCTCCCTCCCTCCCTCCCTCTCTCTGCAATTCCCATTAGAACTCGCTTTCAGCCAGAAAATGCTCCCTCAAGTCTTCCCTGATCCTTGTACCCTCGCGCTGGGCCCCTCTAATAGCCCTGCTCTCTGGCTGAGCATACGTGGCCTCCAGTTGTTGAACCTCTGAGGTCCATGCCATAGTGAAGGCTTCGCCCTTCCGCTCACAGAGATTATGTAGGGCACAGCACGCAGAAATAACCGCGGATATACTTCCCTCTGCCAAGTCTATCTTGCCATAGAGCAGCGGTTCTCAAACTTGGTGAGACCGCGACCCCTTTTTGTACTCCGGCGGCCCCTCGCGACCCCTCCGCAGAAAAGCCGCAGAATTTTTTTTTTTAAAAAGCGCCGACCCCCCCCCCCCCGCTGCCGCCGCCGGGCTGCCAGCTGCACCCCGGCCCTAGTCCTCGCGGCTGGGGATGGGCTTCAGGGTCCGCCCGGCCCCCGGTCGCCGCCGGCGGGCTTCAGGGTCCGCCCGGCCCCCGGTCGCCGCCGGCGGGCTTCAGGGTCCGCCCGGCCCCCGGTCGCCGCCGCTGCCGGCGGGCTTCAGGGTCCGCCCGGCCCCCGGTCGCCGCCGCTGCCGGCGGGCTTCAGGGTCCGCCCGGCCCCCGGTCGCCGCCGCTGCCGGCGGGCTTCAGGGTCCGCCCGGCCCCCGGTCGCCGCCGCTGCCGGCGGGCTTCAGGGTCCGCCCGGCCCCCGGTCGCCGCCGCTGCCGGCGGGCTTCAGGGTCCGCCCGGTCGCCGGCAGGCTGCCGGGTGCGCACCGCCCCCGTCTCCACCGCGGGCGGGCTGCCGGGTGTGCGCCAGCCCGCCCACTGGGGGGACTGGGGGCCGCTGCACAGCCGAGAGCCCACCCGCTGCGGGGACTGGGGGCCGGGGCGCAGCTGGCAGCCCGCCCGCTGCGGCCGGGCTGCTGGCTGCGCCCCAGCCCTAGTCGCCGTGAGTTGCGGCGGCAGGAGCTCGCGACCCCTCGGGGGGTTGCGACCCCCAGTTTGAGAAACCCTGCCATAGAGGCATCTCCAGCAGGCTTTAAGACGCCCAAAGGCTTTTTCCACAGTCATTCAACAGCGGCTCAGACTGTAGTTGAACCTTTCCTGGCTGCTGTCCAGGCTCCTCATGTAGGGTTTCATGAGCCAGGGCATTAGAGGGTAAGCGGGGTCACCAAGAATAACAGTGGGCATTTCCACTTCCCCCACGGGGATCCTGTGGTCTGGGGAAAAAGTGCCTTCTTGCAGCTTCCTGAACAGGCCGCTGTTGTGGAAGTTGCGTGCGTCATGCACCTTTCCCGACCAGCCTGCCTTAATGTCAGTGAACCGCCCACGGTGATCCACAAGTGCCTGAAGAACCACGGAGAAGCACCCCTTTCAGTTAATGTACTGGTCAGCTAGGTGTTCGGGGGCCAGAATAGATATATGGGTCCCATCGATCGCCCCTCCACAGTTAGGGAACCCCATCTGCTCAAAGCCAGCCACGATGTCACGCACGTCACCAAGGGTCACGATTTTTCCTAGCAGGAGGTGATTAATAGCCTTGTACACTTCCATCAGCACGACTCCAACGGTCGAATTCCCCACCCCAAAGTGGTTGGCCACCGATCGGTAGTCCCCTGGGGTGGCCAGCTTCCAGAGTGCTATAGCCACCCGCTTCTCCACCAGGATGGCAGCTCTCAGTCTGGTGTCCTGGCGCTGCAGGACGGGGGCGAGTTCAGCACACAGTCCCATGAAAGTGGCTTTTCTCATGCGAAAGTTTTGCAGCCACTGCTCATCGTCCCACACTTGCAAGACGATGTGATCCCACCAGTCAGTACTCGTTTCCCATGCCCAGAAGCGGCATTCCACGGTCGTGAGCATGTCCGTTAAAGCAATGAGCAGTTTAGTGTCCAATTTGTTCCTCGGCTCTATCTCGAGTTCCTCTCCAGACTCATCACTACTGTCAGGTTCCCTTTCAAGAAAAAACTCCGCCACGCAGAGAGTTGTGCTGGCAACACTCGCCAGTATGCTCCGCAGCAGTTCGCGATCCATTACAGCACAGGGAAAATGGGCAACAGAGCATTGAGAAATGCTGAAACCGTTGAGAAAGGGCGCCAGAGGGGGCCGGAAACTAAAAGGATTGCTGGGATATAAAAGAAAGCATCACAGTTGTAACCGGATGCAGAATGGTCGCAAAAAACGCCCCCTTCCCCACAAGGCACTGTGCCAGATTGAGAAGAGGTGCTCTGTGGGATACCTGCCCTATTGCGGTACTCTCACTGACGCCAGAAGCGCCGCAAATGTGTCTATTCTTTAGCGCTGCAGGGTCTTGATGTGCACACGCTGTAGCGCAATACCTATTGCGCTAAATTGGGAAGCGCTATACACAAACATGCTATAATCTCTAGTGTAACCGTAGCCTAAGGGTGCTGCAGCACCCTCTGGCTTGAAGCAATTTCCATCATATCCAGGATTTACACTCTGGTTCAATGGCTCACAATAAAAATTGGTCCAGCACCACTGGAAGCAAGTCCTTCCTTCACTCTGCTCAATATCTTTAGTTGCTAGTGTAGACCAACCCAAACTGATTCAAAAAGTTATAGGAAGTGTCAATGAGGCAGGAAAGCAGTAGTTACCGCCCACTGTCAGGACTGAGTCATCTTCCTGTTATCTAGAGACCCTAATGATCTAGCAACACTGAAGAGAAGCTATTAGAACCACAAATTCAGGCACCTGCAAAGGTGGGTAGACCCTTCAAATCCAGGAGTGCACCTAAGTACACCGTTCTGCCAATAGCATTGAGTGCACCTTCTTAACAATACATCAATTCACTATATATCAGCATGCTGCCAGGCTTGAGGAAAACTGGCATGGCAGGTGCACTGTTGTAACTGAACCTCCCAGTTCCTTCCCCCAATGCTTAGAGCATTGTATCCTCTTCTCCATACATCAGCTCCTTTCCCTCTTTAAACAGGCTAATCCTAACCAAGGAACTCTCATCATTGGACAGTGCTTATTGGAAACAGACCACTGAATGCAATGCAAATGTTTAATACACATTTTAATATAATATAATTGGGCTTGTGAAAGCCATGGTGTTGTCTTCTGTAAAATGAAAGATGACACTGATTAGACTCCTCTTACATACTACATAGAAGAGGGCAGGGAAGGAGAGAATGTAGTTTGATACTGCAACATTCAAAACTTATCTTAATATGAATCAGGATTGGTAGACATCAGGGAACTGACTGCAGCAATTTACACATCCCAGACACCTTGGAGAAAAACAACAGAAGGAACACAGCTGACCTCCAGTAAGACAACCCAACAAAATGGTCACTAAACAATGACCTACACACGGTTGCTCCAGATAAACTAAACCATTTTTAAACCAGTGCAAATCCCTATATGTAACTTTTATTTAGGTTTACTATTGGATTTAAATTTAGCTCATGTAGGTAGATTTAAATATGCAAGCTACACAGAACCATTTTGAACAGGTGTTTCCCACAAAGGGTTTTGCACCAGTTTAAACTAAATTGTTCTTCACTGATTTTAATTAAGACTGTGCACTTTGTGATACCAGGCAGCTCTGTGTTTTTGGGAACCAGGGCACAGTTTGATACTAGTCCGCTCTGTGTTTTTGGGGAACCAGGGTGCAGTATCCAGCCTGCCTGTCTCATGAAAAACACTCCCCGCCCAGTCTCTTTTGGAACCAAAACTGATCAGAGAAAAGGTCTGCAGAGAACAATGAAGTGTGTTGGGAGACACGCCTGGACCCCTCCTGACAAGGTGACAAGAATAAGACATCTCGATTAGCATAAGGAATGGAGAACTGAGACCACTCCCCTAGCCTCATCTGCATGAAAGATGGACAGGAATTAGCATGAAGAATGAAGAAAAGAGAACCACACTGAACTCTGGGACCTAAAAAGCAGGGATGCACTGCATTCTGGGAATCCCTGCTCCAAATGCTAATGAACCTGCGCCTGTACACACCCAGCTCAGCAATTATCAGACCAATTCTAGTAATAGATCTTTGATTGATATCCAGAATACTGAAGCAACCTGGTTACATTGTGAGCTCCCTGAAGAAAACACCTCCCATAGCCAAGAGTGATCAGCTCCTATTGTCTATCCTAAAGAAAACTCTTGAATCCCCAGTTTACTCCTAAACAAATCTTTGTTCTCCCTTGAACCTTTGTATTTTCTCTATAAAACCCCCTCCCTGTGCCCAAGTCAGGGTTCTGATGCTAAGACCCAAACTCTGCACCAGTTCTACTCCATCATCACCTAACTGATCATGCTGGGGGCTCTGCCAGTTTCCTACCTTCAGGACCCTGAGCGGCTACCATCACCTGGGAACCCCGACTAATTCATGCTGCAGGAGTGGGGAGATCCCCTTTTCTCTCTTTCTCTTTCTCTGTTTTCCTTCCTGTCTCAGGTATTACCCTTTAATAATGGATGCTATGCTGGTTTAGGCTCTCTTTGTATGGTTATCATTATTATGCAATAAATAACCCTTATGGTGAAGTTGGTTGTTTTTCTCTCACTCTCTGAATGTTACTCATTTGTGTCTGTAGCTTCTCCCATTTACTCCTCAGCAACACTTCTTTTACCTCAGCTAAAAGATCCCTGTGGTGCCCAAAGATACTGTGGGGTTTGCTCATCGAGTTGGTTACTGTAAAAGTGGGATAGGGACGTGTTCAACTTGGGGCACATAAGGGGGGGGGCAGCTGAGAGTGCTGCTCAACTCAGCCCATTGAGACCAGGAGCACATAAGGGGATCAGCTTGAGAGTGCTGTTTAACCCAGCTCACTGAGCACAGGGACACATAAGGGGATCAGCTGGAAGTGCCGATTGACCCAGTCCGCTCAGACTTGCTCTGTTAGAGTGTGTGTGTGTGTGTGTGTGTGTGTGTGTGTGTGTGTGTGTGTGTGTGTGTGCATGTGCATGTGCATGTTCATCTAGTTCTAGGGCTGGAGGACCCCAGCCCCGGGGAACCTAGCAGGATAGCTCCACTGGGAGGGGACTTGCAGAAGGAAGGAGTAGAGCTCTATATAAACACAAGTGACATAAGCAGCACATTAATAGAATTACAGAACTACACCCCCCCCCCCAGAAGAGTAACCCGAATAAATAAGCATACCCCAAAGTAACGGGCACATTTGGTAACACTTGTGCATGTGTAAATGAGTCTTATTCAGTTCTTGACAAACCAATCCTGAATTACCAAGTAAAATGAATTAAAGGGAAGATGCAGTTTAACGATGGTATTTTTCTTACCTAATAATAAATCTCCATTTTTTCATTTCTGAAGCTAGTGCAGAAGCTAAAGAGATGAGGGGCCTTGTTTCCGAGTTTAGGTCAAGCTCAAAGAACACAGGGCCTTGGCAATAATGATCGTTCCAATAATATAATCCATAGGGGTGTATGACAGTGCCAGCAAGCAATAATAGGTACACTAGCCAGCTAGGCGAGTTTTTCTTTGATCTTGTTTTGCTGATGGAGCTAGTAAAAGTGCCACATTTCAGGGCTGAAAGCCCATCATGAAATAAGACTTTTTATAGCAAAGCATCTGTTTGAATTTCAAAAGGAAAAGGAAATTATATTGGGGGAGGACAGAGGTTAAAAATCTATTGTAAAAAAAAAAATTTTTTTTTAAAAAAGCATTTCAGATTCCAAAACATGATCCAGCCACCTTTACATTAAGCAATATCTTAGTCTGCAAGTAGTCATTGATTACTGCATTTATGTGGCTGCAATGCATCTAGAATTAACAGATGTACAATTTCTCCTAGCCCATTCCAGCTATGGACAGATTTCATCTATACTAAGGTCAACTTACAAGACCCCTACCAAGAGCATATCTTTATCGGTAGTCAGCACTATATTCACTTACAAAAAAAGAAGAGAGACAGACAGAGACAGGCTGCTACCAATATGGAAACATTATACTAGTCAGGAGTCCTTTAGACAATTAATGTATCTACAGAGTAAATATAGATATCCTTCCATAGTTCAAGGAGATGCCCTTGAGCATCTGTTGAAAAGTTAAGACATCAAAGCTAAGAAAACATTCATTCAAACCATGTGTTGGGGACATTTATATTATTCAGAAATCCCTAAATTACTGTTATAACTTAAAAGAAATGTAGGAAGAATTTTATTTGAGCTTATCTACATAAGAAAGAATCATCCAGAAATTGGGACACTGTTGGTAAGCAAGGGGAACCTTGTTTTAAAATGCAGTTATAGTTTGTCTAGAGCCCCCATTTCATTTGGAATCTGAACACTTGCTTGCCAAAATAACACGAGGCAAGTTTTTCAGAGGATCGTGTCATGTTTTTGTGTTCCACTGCCACGGACTTCAGAAACGCTCATGACTAAACTCCCTAAAAGCAGGGGGGGGGGGAAGAATCAGAAATGAATCCTCAGTTAGTCTGTTACACTAAAACCATAAAAGTTCAGGAAATCAGGAAGTATTAAAGGTTGGTTGGCCCCAGGTGTAACCAAGACTAGGGGCAAGTCTACACTATTGTGCTACATTGGCACAGCTGCACCAAAACGGCGCATCTGGGAATACACGCTATGCCAGTGAGAGAGCGTTCTCCTGTTGGCATAATTACTCCACTTTGTCAAGAAACAGAAGCTATGTCATTGGGAGAGCATCTCCTGCCGACATAGTGCCGTCATGAACAGTGCAAAACTTGTGTAGCTTGGGGGAGGGACTTTTTCACATTCCCGAGCAACATAAGTTAGATTGACTTAAGCAGTAGTATAGACCTGCCCCTAGGAAATATTTAAGCAACTCTATTCCTAATGGTCTTCATCTTTTCCAATACCTTCCAAAGAGCACCTCGATTTTGAAGTATTTATCCTCATAATGCTTCTGTAAGGCTGGGAAGTACTGTTAGCCCCATTTTACAGATGATGAACTGATGTCTTCCCTCCCTCCCCCCCTCCTCCCCCAAAAAAGAGCTGAGACTTTCCCAAAGTCTCACACACAGGCTGTAGCAAAGCAGGAAATTGAACCCTGGTCTTCTAAATTTCAGGATAGCATTCTAACCACCATGTTATCCTTCCTCTGCCTATGTGTGCAGAATCTGAAATAAGTCAGAGGTGTGAACTGATCCATTCATCTCAGAAAGCCAACTCAACTGTATTAACTCAGAAAGACAATTATTTTAAACTAGTGTAAAAGCCCGTGGACACGGGCCAACAGTAACGCGCCCACCCCTCTGCCCCCCCTCCCCCTCGCTCGACTCCCTGCCGCCCGTCCCCCCTCGCTCGGCTCGCTGCCTCCTCCCCCGCTCCCCCTCGCTCCGCTCGCTGCCTCCTCCCCCGCTCCCCCTCGCTCCGCTCGCTGCCTCCTCCCCCGCTCCCCCTCGCTCCGCTCGCTGCCTCCTCCCCCTTCCCCCTCGCTCCGCTCGCTGCCTCCTCCCCCTTCCCCCTCGCTCCGCTCGCTGCCTCCTCCTCCTTCCCCCTCGCTCCGCTCGCTGACTCCTCCCACGAGTACCACGAGTGAGTCTTCCTGACCCTCCAGTCAAGAAAGAGCCAAGTAGAGACTAATGGGGCCTCCGAACTCAAGAAGCCTCTAGGAAGAAAATCCATGCAGGGAGAAACAGCAGAACCCACGTATTTTAACCGCAGGGTAAGGAAGCTAAAGCCCAAAGAACTAAGAGCATGAGTGAGCATACTTGCAACACTCACACAATTTCATGGTGCAGTTTATTTTGTGAGCTGGGCTTGAAAGATTACAACTTCAAGTGCACACCCTGCCCTTTCCTGAATGATCTGTAACAAACCCAGTTTGATAAAATGGAAGAGAACTTTACATGCACACTTCACCGTGCCCTTCTTGCACTTTTTTTGTGTGTAATACAAATGCATAAGTCTAATAAGTGCATTGCAAATATCAATACTTCAGTGCTTTCCTTGCTTGGTCAAGACCAGAGAACGCATGGAAAGCACTACCTGTATACAGCCACACCCGTAATGGACAGTGCTGACTAGGGTTTGGCTACACCTGCATGAGGCACGGGCCTCAGAGGTTCAACACCTGGGGTATGTCTTCACTACCCGCCGAATCGGTGGGTAGCGATCGATCTTCTAGCGATCGATTTCTCACGTCTTATGAAGAAATGAGAAATCGATCGCTCGCGGCACCCCCGTTGACTGCGGAACTCCAGCTTGCTGGGAGGCGCAAGCTGGAGTCGACGGGGGAGCGCGCCGCCGACTGCCGCCGCCATGAGGACGGACAGTAAGTCGGCTGCAGATACCCAAACTTCAGCTACGTGAAGTTGCGTATCTGCAGTAGATCACCTTCCCCCCCCCCCCCCTCTAGTGGAGACCAGCCCCTGGAGGCTGAATTTGCACAGCCAGAGAGCAGGGCTATTAGAAGGGCCCAGCGTGGGGCTGCAAGGATTAGGGATGCCTCGAGGGAGCAAATTGAGGCTGAAAGCCACCAGTAATGTCTGGTGCTCTGCATGGGAGTTAAGTACAGTGGCTGTGTTTGGTTCACTGACTTGCAGTGCTTGCTGCTTTCCTGGGCTAAGGTATACTTTTAGTGCATCAGGCAAACTATGTTTTCAAAATAAAAAAACTCCATTTATTGAAAAAAAAAAACACAAATACCAAAAGGGGTGGGGTGGGGATCGGTTTACTCACAGACTTGAGTGTGTCCTGATTTCATACTCTGGAATCCTGTCTAGAGTACTGTGCACTGAGTGCTGCACTTCAGGATGGCTATAAGGCACGTTGAGGGGGGTTGAATGCAGTGAATAAGGGTTGTAGTTTTCAGGGGTGGCTGGTGAAGCTATGGGTGTAGGAGGCAGCTGCGGGTGGTAAATGACCAGATATTGGGGAAAGTGGGTTGGAGGGGACATAGGGGCACAAGGGACAGAGTTTGGGGACAAGGGCTGTGAGGGGGGAGGGGTAGTGCTCCGCCTGTATGGCGACGAACAACTGGATGGAGTCCGCTTGGCACTCCATTATGCTAATCAGCCGTTCTGTGCTTTGCTGCTAGTGTGTCACATTTTCCTGGCGGATCCTCCTTTCACTCTCCCTCCACTTCTGTGCCTTTCTGATTCTCTTCCACAGACTGCTGCATCATGTGGTGCAGCATGTCTTCTTTGCCTTTACATGGCCTCTTCCTGAGTCTTCTCAGTTTGTCGGCTGGTGATAGGGTGACCAGATGTTCCAATTTTATAGGGACAGTCCCGATTTTTGGGTCTTTTTCTTACATAGACTCCTATTACCACCCCCAACCCCCAATCCGTCCCGATTTCTCACACTTGCTGTTTGGTCAAGGTTGCATCTATACAGGCAGAATGCAAACCTTAACAGAGGCAGCACTGAACACACCAGACAGAGCAATGATTCTCCAGCACTTAAGGAGGGCAATCACAGTCCACACAGAGCCATAATTTGCCTGTCCCAAAGTGAGCACACAACCCACGGGAGCCCTAGAAATGGTGAATAAGCACAGGGTCCAGGGGGACTGATTGTTTCATGTCTGTACTGTCCTCTGGGTTTCTGTGCTTTGGGGACAGCCAACAGCCACTGAACTCTATCCCAACATTTTCCACAGGAGTTCATCCTGAAAGGTATCTCGCTGCTGAGGGTGACCGGGGAAGCAAGGGAGGGTCTTCTACAATGCGGCTTCTTCCTTGGCCCATATGCAGCTTGCCTGTGTGCAGCATTGATCCCCCCCGCCCCTCATGGCAGAGTGGCACGGACACATTAGCCTGACTGGGACATTTTTCGGGAATATAACTACAATGTTAAGTGAGGAGTTCCTGTAAATCTGTTAGTCTCTAAGGTAGACTAATTACACGTACAGCCCCCAGCTAAAACCTCTCTAGCACATCAATGATCTACAACCTATCTTGGGAAATGATCCCTCATTCTCACAGACCTTGGGGAGGCAGGCCAGTCCTCGCTTACAGACAGGCCTGAGCCCCAACCTCAAGCAAATACTCACCATCAACTACAAACCACACCAGAGAAACACTAGCCCAGGAACAACCCCAATGCCTACTCTGCCCCCATGCCTACGCTAGTGCCACCATCAGAGGACCCAACCACATGAGCCACACCATTCACCTGCACGTCTACTAATGTGATATGTGCTATCATGTGCCAGCAATGCCCCTCTGCCGTGTACACTGGTCAAACCAGACAGTCTCTATGTAAAAGAATAAATGGACACAAATCAGACATCAGGAATCATAACATTCAAAAACCAGTAGGAGAACATTTCAACCTCTCTGGTCACTCAATAACAGATTTTAAAGTAGTCATCCTTCAACAACAAAAACAGACTTCAAAGAGAAACTGCAGAACTACAATTCATTTGCAAATTTAACACCATTAATTTGCACTTGAATAGAGACTGGGAGTGGATGGCTCACTACAAAACCAATTTTCCCTTTCTTGGTATTGATACCTTTTCATCAAGTTGGAAGTGGACCACATCCACCCTGAGTGAATTGGCCTTGTTAACACTGGTTCTCTACTTGTAAGGTAACTTCCTACTGTTCATGTGTCCGTATATTTATGTCTGTATCTGTAATTTTCACTCCATGCATCTGAAGAAGTAGGTTTTTTACCCACGAAAGCTTATGGTCAAATACATGTTAGTCTTTAAGGTGCCACTAGACTGTCTCCTCATTATTTCCACCTTAGTTTCAGGAAACATTCATACAGTAAGCGGCACATGAGGGAAATTTTTACATTTTAATATATTCTTCAACTTTACCACATTTTAGGTTTATTCAGGAGGGTATCCCACCATCAGCCAGAGCCACAATTTTCTATCTGTTCAGACATAGCCAGCCAGTATTCCATCTATTTTGCCGTTGGTACAGACAGCAGTGGTCTCATTTTCTAGTTTCAGCTGTACAAAAAGTCACTGCTGTCTTTGATCAGTTTGTATTATTAAACATTAGCCCTGTCCCATGGCAACAAATAATAGCATAGACAAAAGAAAGCAAATCATGAAAACAAATCTAAACTCTAGGTAGGAATCAACAAAGAATCTGACCATACAACTTCAGATATGCAGTTCCTTTACTCAAGCTTGTTTTTGAAAGTCACTAGCATAAACAGACCTAGCAAACAGAAATTCTAAGAATAAAGTTTATTTTGATTTCAAAAGTAGTTTTCAAAAATGATACAAGGTTTAATATGTACTTTTGGCAGGGTATCTAGTGACTACAAGAGTCAAGAAATGACACTGTATATCTTGTACCTACAAGACTAAGTCACCGAGAGTAACATTAAAAAGCAAGAATCAGAGAGGTAGCCGTGTTAGTCTGGAATAGCAGAGGTAACAAAGTCCTGTGGCACCTTAAAGTGCCAAAGTCCTGTGGCACCTATAAAGTTTTGAAGCATAAGCTTTCCTGGGCTAATACCCACTTCGTCGCAAAGTTCAGTTGTTTATACAAAAGGACCAATCCTGCAAGCCCAGGCCAGGCATAACTCCCATTGACTTTGCCTAGATAAAGGCTGCAGGTTCTTCCTAAGGATGTCTGTATTGGAAAATTTAAAATCTTCCCAAGTGACTCACCCTGATTTACTCAAACTTGAATAATTGTGATTTTTTTCCTCACATTGTTTCCCATCCACTTGCAAATGTGCCACCAGGTAAGTTTATAGGAAAGGTACAAAAAGTTCTGATTTTTTTTAAAGGCAACAATTGCAATCTTAGGCCCTGATCCACATGGACAACCTTTATGCCCACACAGAGCCCTACTGAGTTCAAGGGCCTGCCAAAATGAGTGACTGCAAGATTTAAAGAGGTTACAGCCTAAAATAGAACTGTGATCAGGTAATGGAAACATAACCAGAACCTCTTTTGCTTTCATTTGAAAGGGCATTTTCTGACTCACTTTTACTGACCCTGCCATCCCCTACAGTCCCTCAGTGCCTCTTTCCAAAGTTCCCAGGCTCCCAGTAAAGCTTCACATTTTTAAATCATGAGGAATTTCTGCCTCACCTACAAGAGAGTAAAGGACCCTCTAACAGCACAAATTATTAAGGAATTCCCCTAGGGGTACACACCTCCATCCATCCCCCCATTCACACACACTCTTTGGACTGCGGAGTAAGGGAGGGGAGGGGAGGCAGAGAACGAGACCCTTCCCCAAGATTGCAAGAGAAATGGGGCAGGGTGAACATGGAAACCCATAACTATCCCAAAGCCACTGATACACCAGGCAAAGGGGGGGGGGGCAATGGGAACTCCCCTTCCCCCCCATTTACCCCACCAGGGGAAGTGGGGGCAGAGGCGGGAGGAGAAGACGCCGCCTCCCCCTCGCTGCTGAGCCTGCCGGGCTCGGGTGGGGGCTTCTCTAGCGCCTGGCTGGGGAGTTACCTGCGGCTGGGCGCTGCTCTTCACACCGTTGGCCTCTGGCAGCCGCTGCCTGGCGGCGCTTCCTCCGGGGCAGGTGTCCCGGGCCGGGAGACGGTCCCCGCCGCCCCCGGTCCCCGCCAGCCCATCGCCGGCTCCTACGTCGGCGGCGGGGAAGAGCCCGCAGCAGCGCTGGAAGCGGGCCACGGGCTGGGAGCTGCGGAGGCTGCGGAGCACCCGGGCCATGCTCCAGGGAAGCGAGCGCCCGAGCCGTCTGCGCGCTCCGGGAGCCCCGGCACGGGCGGCGCCCCAGGCCGGCGGCCGCGGGTCACGGAACAGGTGCAGCCGCCTGCCCCGGCCCGAGCTCCGCCCCGCGCAGGTGACCTCCCCCGCCTGGCGACCTGGCTCTCGCGGCGTCCAAGCACAGGCGGGAGCTCACGGCCCGCACCCCGGCACTGGGGGGGGGGGAGAGAGACGCTCCCCTGCGAGCCCTCTCACCCCCGAGACTCCCGGCACCAGGGTGTATGCGCCCCCTGACCCCATCCACCACACTGAGGTGTGTGCACCCCTCTGAGCCCGTCTCACCCCCACCCTGGCACGGGGTATGTGCACCCCCCTGAGCTCATCTCACTGAGACACCCCCCTCTGGCACGGGGTATGTGTACCCCTCTGAGCCCATCTCACTGAGACCCCCCCCCCTCTGGCACGGGGTATGTGTACCCCTCTGAGCTCATCTCACTGAGACCCCCCCCCCTCTGGCACGGGTATGTGCACCCCTCTGAGCCCATCTCCTCACTGAGACAGGACACCCCTCCCCCCAGTACTGAGAGGACGTGGGGAGTGGTTATAGGCAATTGTGTCCATATTGAAGTCTTGTGTTCTGGTTAATTCATCCTTATGCTTAGATAATTAGGTAGCATCAATAATGGGAGGAAGCCACCTTCTGGCTGTAACTTGCTAGATGTAACTCTTCCTGGGCGAGGACTTGGCCACCACTATCCATGCTTTTGTCATGTCCAGACTAGATTATTGACACTGGCTCTACCTGGGACTGAACAAGGATGCAATGCAGAGGCTCCAGTTTATATGGGAGATAGTGTCTGCATTATTAATGGTACAAGCTGCTGTGAGTACATTATCCCCTTTGCACTCCCAGGCTGTTTCCATTGCTCAGCAAAACCTTTGGTCCTGATTTCCAAAGCTAACAAGGGGTTCAAGACTGAGAGACACCAGTGTCCAGGCTTCTAATCATAACCTGCCAGGACAGCTGAGCTCTTGGGGGACTGTGTAGTTTACAAAGCTCCAGCTTGTTAGCTGGAGATAAAATATTTTTGTTCAAGGGGACTTGGCTGTAGAACAATCTTCTAGAAGGGATCAGACTGATCTAGATCCTGACCACTTCCAGAGCACTCTCAAAATCTTTATATTTGACAAAGTGTTTTTACCACAACAATGATTTAATATACAGTGCCCAAGCAGGGAGGGGAGAAGAGCATGAACCCGCTTGTATTTCACTGAGGAATTGACCTGAAATACACTTAGTGATGGATGTTATAGAAAGAACATTGATAGCTCTGTGTGTGAGAGAGAGTCCCATGCCACACTCTGGTAGGGTGACCAGATCAGAAGAGTGAAATATCAGGACACATTTGGGGGTGGGGGGGAATGAAGGGAGGTGCAAGGGGAGGGGTGTGAGTGAGGGCGGGGCATGAGGGGGTGGGGCATGAGTGGAGGGGTGGGACACAACAGGCACAGGCGCACAGCCCTGACCAGAGCCATGAGGGGGCACACAGCCCTAGGAAGCTGAAAAAGGGGTTGTAGAAACCACGGGGCCAGGGGTTAAATATACTATTATTAGTTTATATATTTAATAAAAATAAATGAATAATCTGATAGTGCTATATTGTTATTGTTTTTATTTTGCGCCCTCCCCTCCCCCAGACACGCAGGGAAGACCTGACGGCCCTGCATGACTTGGTTTATAAAGGGTGGTGGGTGGCACCCTACGAGTGACTCGAACTTTGGGGGGAGAGGGCGGCTTTTTTTCCTTCTGCGTGGGGAACAGCAGTGCCAAGCTGCCTGTTCCTGCACCCGGCTTCGACCTTTGGTCCCGGCCACACCACATGCTTACCATATAACTATGCCCCCTTACCATATAACCATGCCCCCCTGTTTTCCAATTGCGCTTTTGTGCAGCTGTGCCCTGCATGGTTTTAAACAGCAGGAGGTTTTCTGTGGCACGGCGTGGAAGATAGCAGAGGTGCTGGCTTTGTTGGCGGGCAGTTTTAAGGGCTCTCCCCCACCAGCACCCCCAAATGGGCCCCCACTGGCTAGCACCCAAAAACATATAAACCTCCCTCATTGCCCCCCCCCCCGTCCCCACCTCCCAGACACTCATCCCATCACACCCTGCTCCCTTCTCTGGCCACATTCACCAGCCCTACTGGGAGGTCTTTGGCTCCTAGGGTGAGAGCAACAAGGGGTCTCCAGACTCTTCAGCCAAAAGGACTAGCTCTGTGGCTCTCAGTGGCTGGGAAAAGTGCCAGTGGGAGCTGCCGGAGCCTGGAGCGGGGCTTGCAGCCAGGTAAGTATGCAAAGCCCCCTCCCCCAAGAGCCAGAGGGACCTGCCAGGGGCTGAGGTAGGGAGTCCCAGCGATGCTTACCTGGGGCAGCTCTGTTCTCCTGTCCCAGGAAGTATCCAGCAGGCAGGTCCCTCTGGCTCTTGGTGTCATCAGGATTGGGGCAGGAGCCGGGTTGCGGGGGGTGGGGGGGTGGGCTGCCCCCTCTGCAAGCAGCCCAGTCCCTGCAGCATGCAGCTGCGTGCTCCACGGCAGAGACCTCTCCAGAGGGGAGGGACCTGGCTATTTAAAAGCTGCCTCGGGCAGTGGGGCTGGAAGAGGTGAGAGGAGCCACAGCCAGGTATGGGGGGGGGGGTGCGCTGCTTGCATGCGCTGGCAGAGGGAGGGGGGAGGCAGAAAGGCCTCCCCCAGCCCCTCATCAGCAATCATCAGCCCCACCTACAGCCACTGCCCCAGGCAGAGAGTCAGGACAGGTCTCTCTCTGCCAGTGGGGGGCGAAGGGGGGGCTGCTTGCCCAGGCACTGGCAGAGAGAGACCCATCCTGACTCTCTGCCTGGGGCAGTGGCTGTAGGTGGGGCTGATGATCGCTGATGAGGGGCTGGGGGAGGCCGGGAGCTCTCTGCCTCCCGCCCTCCCTCTGCCAGCGCTTGCAAGCAGGGCTCCCCTCCCCCGCAGAGTCAGCTGTGTGCTCCTGCCGGCAGGCGAGTGAATCAGCCGCCCTGCCGGCCGGAAGTAGTGGCTGCCAGTGCGAGGTCCCAAATATCGGGACAAAACAGAGTCCCGACCATACCTTGGTCGGGACCCAGGACAAGTCCCTTAAAATCGGGACTGTCCCGATAAAATCAGGACGTCTGGTCACCCTACACTCTGGCCCAATATGTCTGCCTCACAAAGATACAGTAGACTCTTGATTATCCAGGATGATAGGGAAAATAATAATTCTGGTTAATAAAATCCCGGATAATCAACATCCATAGGAAATAAGGGGAGTAGGGGTTGGTTCACCAGCCAGCCTGCACCAGGGTGGGGGGGGGGGTGTTGGTTTACTGGCTGCTCTGCGCCCTCGTGGGGTTTTTGTGTGTGTGTGCGTGGGGTGGCAGCAAAGCCAGAGCCGGCCCTGTGAGTTGTGCATATTTTTTTTAACATCCTGGTTAATCCAATCCTGGATAATCGAGAGTCTACTGTATATCCAGACTCCACTCCTCAGCAGTCCTAGCACCTCTTCACTCCCACCACCAGAGGCACACTCTGCAACAGTTCTGACTGGCTGACAACACTGACCTGGAGCAATCCCATCCCCATAGAGGTATGTTTACCCCATCGCCCTCTGATACCCCAGTGTCTCCTTCTCCCTGGACAGACGTGCATATTGAACCCCACTCTGGGCCCAGCATTCATCCTTATCTGCACATGTATATGCAATACATTCCAGACTCAGCATCTCCTCCCTCAAACAGGTGTATGCAGGTCAGTATCCCTGTGCTCTGCTCCAGTATAACATCACCTACATTACACCTAGGTCTGTCTATTCCCCACACTGGCCCAGGGAAATATTGAGGAGAGGGGAGTAGCCTAAAGCTAACTGGCAATTAGGCACTAAATCCCTTTGTGGATATTTGCGGCCTTGGTCAAATAGTGTAGGTATAAATTTTCAGAAGAGGCTGCTAATTTTGTGTGCTTCAGTTCCTGGGGTCCCAAAACTGGAACACCCAGGGTCTAAGGTTAGAGGTGCTGAGCCACCACAAATCCATCTGAAGCCACTCTTCAGGTAGAACTGCATTTTGAATAGTTTGTGTGTACTCATCTGCTCTCATGATTAAAGAGTTTGTTCGTCAGCATGATTTCCCCTGGGAAGATAGCATGGAGGTTCCCTTGCATCATGCAGAAACAGTTCACACAAACTTTAGGGTGCAGGACATTCATTCAGGCATTGTTATGTGTAAAAGCTGGTGTTAGGCAAGTGATTTTTATGAAATGTTCTTTGGGTGCTTTCATAAATACCTGGAGAAACTGTTTCCCATGGCCTTTTCTCTCTTTAGGACTCAGGAAACCTCTGGGGGGTGAAATATTTATCAAAAGAAATACATCTGTATTTCTCAATTCCAGATATAGGGCCAAATTCATCGCTGGACTGACTTCAATAAAATTGCAACAGAGATGAATTTGCCCCATATATTCTTTGACTATTTCTTCATATTACAAGATATGTCCCCCGGCGCATTTCATTCCCATTTTTATCCATCAATATGAAAAACTGTGTGAAAAGTTGTAAAAATATTGGTTTCAAAGGGTAAAATCTCAGCTCCACTAAAGTCAGTGGAAATTTTGCCATTGACATCAATGAGGCCAGGATATCACCCAAAGCTTGCAACAACAAAAAGGAAACTATGTAATGACAGATAGATACAGAATAGTTTTCAGTACTGACAGCATGTGACTGGTGGGACAGTTCTGAACTGCTATGTTTTTAAAGATCTCTGTTGCAGGCACAAAGCCTATATCTATCTGATCAGCCTATCTAAGTATTTAAATTGTCCTTATAATATGTAAGTACCTCCCAGTTATTTTAAAATAGAAATAATAATCCTGACATCCTTACCCAATTTTTGTTCAGTCTTTATTCAGACAAAATGTCCCCTGAAATTAATGAGAGGCTTTCCTGAAGACAGCAGGATTTGATCCATGAAATTAAAGGTGAGTGAATGAGTTCATTTAAGAATCGTCCCCAAACTTGTATCTTACCTTTGAACCTAAACTTTGTTTGGGGCTAAAAAGTACTGGGCTAATATTTATTTATTTAAAAATATTATTTTGCACTTCTGGTTTTAGTTAAAATACTGCAAGGAAGGCTATTGTTATGGTAGTTCCAGCTAGAAGGAACCCAAGAATTGCTGGATGTGTGTGCTTGTGGGAATTCCAGCTGAATTTTGCTGCTGTAGTTGTTTAGGAGCTTTTCATTTCAGCTCTTCTCTGGATGGTTGTGTCTGGCTAAGTAGCAGTAGGATTATTTAGGAAGCCTGAAAAGTGGCTCAGTGACTCCAGTGCAAACAGGAGGTCTTCAAGAAATATAACTGAAGAACTATTAATAAAGAAAAGGAGAAAAATAAATTTATGGGGCAACTACAGAAAGCATAAGCCATTGAAGACCCTGGAAGGCACTGGAGAAAACAAACTGAAGATGCCCTAAGGAAAATGCCTTGAGGAGGGGGGAAGGAAGGGGCTGCATAGTACAATATTTTCTATTATTTCTTCAAATGTATTAAAAACTGTCATGATGGAGGACTAAATCCATGGCAAGTCTGAAGAATTAAAAAGAAGCTAATGATGTATTATCCAGATGCAAAGAAAACTTTTAAAACTGGAGAAACTACCTCTTTAAGTACCTGAATAGTACTGTACATAAATGGCCCGCCAGAGTTTGACTAAATATTCACAAGGAAAAACCACCTCTGGGCTAAGAAATAAAAAATTAGAACTAGAACAAGAAACTAGATTAGAACAAGAAACTGCTTCCTTAACTATAGCAAGGGTCATTATCATGATGCGATATAATTTTGCCTCCAGCATCAACAAAGCTAACCGTTTAGTACAAATTCCAGAACTGGGGCAGATAATGATGATGTAAGAATTCAGCTCAGTTTTCAAATACCAGCTTGAGCTTGCAGTCCTGGCAGTCAGACAAGTCTTGTTTTGACTTGTAAACTAACACCCCCCCCCCCCCCACACACACACACACAATATTTCAGGGAGAATACATATGGCTGCCAAGATGCCATTTGCAGAGTCCCATTTCGGACAGTAACCATTTTATTAGAGATGATAGTCCTTTCTTATAAATATCAGCCAATATCCCATCTAACCAGCACCATGTTCTCTGGATTCAGTAGCAAGCCTGTAGTTTTGGGTTGGGTGAAACCTCACTGAAGCTATTGGCCACAACAGCCCTCCATTTAAGATAGTTGTAAGACATGATTAAGCTACTTTATGGAAGTGGGTAGCTGAAGCAATAGAAGCAATGCCCAAAACACAGGCATGTGGCATGGCTTGAGAAGAAGTTGGACTGTGTAACCAAAGAAGTTTCCTTAGGGACTGATATGGCAGAGGCTGATAGTGCAGAGGCTAGAGCATTGATTAGTAGTGGTGTGGGCATGGGTGTGAGAGAGAGGGAGAAAAGCAGGGCAGAAGCACAAGAAAAAGTAGAAAGCCACGGACACAGTCAGAACAAGCACTGGGAATATGGTCCTGAGGAAAGCCTGAAAAGAGAAAGCTTCTTGGGCCAAATGCTGGCTAGAAAGAGACTTGGATTCGTGAACAAAGAAACTGTCTCCTGCTGTTTTATTTCTGCTGTGTTCAGGGAAACAGGACTTTGTAAATAAGCAGGGTTGCATCAAAGAAATACTTGACTCAACATCAGCTTGTTCTCCTAACTAAACAGCCCACTAGACCCTGAATTATGGCCAACTGCTTGGATCAAAAAAGGGTAACACTATCAATTGTGCACGGGAGCAGTAGAATTGTAGATTTCCAAAGTAAATAATATAAACTAAAATATCTGGGGGTTCATCTGGACATGGACATGTGTACTACAAGTAGAGCAACAATCAGCTGATGTGCTTGAGAGCAAGCTCACATGAAGATTGTACATCAGATGTGTTTGTTTAGCACTAGAGAAGATGGATCTTTTATATCTTTCCTGTCAGACACAGCATGCTTTGGAAAATATGGCACTGTGGAGCTAGAGTGCACTGGTCTGGGCACCACAGATCTACTTCTGAGGGGTTTGGGGCTTGACCAAAGATCATCCATTCATTCTTATCTGGAGTCAAAAGTCCAGATTCAAAAAGTAAGCAGCCTCATCAGCCCTCATTGGCAATGTCCTGTTATCATAGAGCTGTTAGTTGGAATTCACTTCATGCTTTTGTGTCTACATCAAGCTTGCTGATTTTGGGAGGGAAGTGCCACAAGCACTGTTCAGCTAGCAACACCACTGTTTCCTCATCTGATGAAACGTATTCCCAGTGCTGAAATCTAAGGCAATATTTTGAGAGAGCAGAAAGTTCTTTTTCCTTACTCTGGAGAAATAGTTTGGTCCCTTTATGAACAAGCATTCTGAAGGATGTATACACTCCTTCACAACATGGTTAAAACAAATTTTCTCTCTGAGCTTTGTATCATGTCTTTTCTCTCTCCTCAACTCTTCTGTATTTCAGAGGCCCTTGAATCTTTCTTCCCACACCTTGATAGTTTGTATCTTAAAATTATTTACATCTCAAAAGAGCATAATAAGATGTTATATACTTTTATGACCACAAACCCTGAACATGTTTTTATATTCCTACTATAGATGTATTTGGTTTATATACCTGTTAGGCCTGGGGTTCTCAAAGTGGGGGGTCAGGATCCCTCAGGAGGTCATGAGGTTATTACATTGGGGGGGGGGCAACAAGCTGTCAGCCACCCCCCCAAACCCAGCTTTGTCTCCAGAATTTATAATGGTGTTAAATATATTAAAAGGTGATTTTAATGGGGGGGCCTCAGTCCAAGGCTTGCTATGTGAAAGGGGTCACCAGTACAAAAGTTTGAGAACCCCTGTGTTAGGCTATTAAGCACATATATTTTAGGTCTTCCAAATCTCCAACTAAAGTCAGGGCCAATGCTCCCATTGAATTCAATGGGAATAGCCTGAGGTCTTTAGTAGTTTAAGCAGAAGAATTGTAGGGTTTATAAAATGAAAGATGATGTTTAAAGTACTGTGAAATTTAGTGGCTGCCATTCACATGTGAGTGTGAACCTCTGTATTTTCATCCTCATGTATTCACACTTCTTAAATATAACTTTGAGCTTCTGATTTAAAGAAATCCAAATCTGAACAGAAAAAAATTGATGATAATTTTCTATGAAAAATATTTTCCATTTTTTGCCCAGCTCTCAAAACCCAAACCCGACCAGAACCATACCTTTTCACCTGGTTTTGCAACATAGCCATGGAAAATGTTCCATTTTTCATGTGTATGATACAAAAACCATAAATAGGTCCAGTTCTTGGTGAATCTCTTGTGGCAAATTGCTGGCCACTGTTATGCTGGGTCCCGCTCTTTCTCTTCTTGTGAGGGGTTCAGGGAGCCATTTCTTGCCCTGAACAGGGTATTAACTGCCCCACTAGTATCCTAGAGGAGAGGGAGGGACCCAGGCCCACCCTCTACTCTGGGTCCTAGCCCAGGGCCCCTGAGGATAGTGGTAAACCACCTGAATTAGCTATTCCTTCCCCTGGGCTACTTCCCTCTCCTACCCTTCAGCTTGTGGGGCTTCCTGCCCTCTCTCTACACAAGCCAGGTGTTTCTTTACCTAGGGCTGGGTCTTCTTGGTTCCAAACTCTCCTCCAAATTGCTCACTGCTCCAACTCCTCCAAACTGCTCTCTGCTCCAACTCCTTTCAACCATCTGATTGAAGTGGGGTGGGGGGGTTATATTGTGACTGGCTCCAGGTGCTTTAATTGGCTCCAGGTGCCTTAATTGGTTCCAAGTGCCTTAATTGGCTCAAGGTGTTCCAAGCAACTTCTAGAAAACTTACTTCCCTCTATAAGGAATAAGGCTTCCATCTAACATTCTTCTGCTGTCCGCTGGCCATGATGTATCACACTCTTAACAAGTTTGATCTCACTTTTCAGCAGGTAATGACAGAAAACAAGGTTGGTTTAGTAACAAAAGTCTTGCACAACTCTAATGGGTCTCAAACCTGCATACTCTGTGTTATGCTTTTTCTTAATAACAATAAGCAAATCCTTTCCGTCAGAATGTCCTCTCTTTTAGATTAAGAGAAGAACAAAATGAGACAAGACTAAACTAAAATCGTCATGACCAAGCAACATAGTGTATGTCTCTCCTAAAACAATCTGCAATGAACTGAAAACAAAGTGGCTGATTGTCTCTGCAAAAAGCAGAGTCCTTAAAAGTTTTAAAGGTAAACAAGAAATAAATGTGTATTATATACATCACACCTAAACCTTGCCTTGCAGGAAGACCCAAGCTATCAGCATCTCCAGGCCTTTCACAGAATTAGAGGGCATTGATCCCTTTGTTCCCTCAGCGGTGGATAACAAAAGAGTCCCTTTTCTTCCCTCTTAAAGCCTTTGAAATGTATCCTTTGAAAAGTAAGCCCAGACAACGTTCCTCTCCCTGCTGCTTGTTTTTCAAGGTGCAGGTGCCAGACCTCTTCTTCATCCTCTGGTCAAATTGCTTTTTTTGCCTTGATCACTTCGTTTACCTTAGATGCAAATGTGCTTTCATTGTTCTTTGCTTGTAATCAAGCCATGCTCTTTTCTCATCTGTTTGCTAGCTCGATCCATGCAGGCAGGTAAATTCATATTCTTTTATCTGGAGCGGGTTTGTTTTCAATTGCCTTCAGAGCATATTTTAAGAACATATTTCCAGCACACAACCCATACATACATCACACAATGATATTTCTCACCAGCATGTCACCAGTTATACGATCCCTTACAAGACACTCGTTGGCTAAATAGTCTGACAGTAGTTTGTTGGGCGCATCCTTATGCCAGTGGGCATAAAGGGGCTCTTCAGGTCATACCTCCCCACTGCCTGTTCAGGTTTGGCCCTGCCACCTCTCCATCATGACTCAAATTTGAGTGAGTGGTGTTGAGACCCAGGCATGTGCCTACATTGCCCGTGCCTTAATCTGACCCTGAGCATAATAATACTTGATATAATTTTATTATAAATAAACATTATATATTTGGTTCCAAATTTTATTTTTAGGTAATGTAAGTCCAAAAGCAGAATGAATTGTAGAGCACAGAAGGATGAAAGCATCTTCATGAATTGCTAACAGAGCATGCGTCAAAGCTTCTGCCTGCTGCAAATTTATCTGTCTCGGGTAGAAGTAATTAACTTTCCTGTTTGTAGTGTAAGTAACCAGATAATGCTATGTAATTGCTTATGATTTGCATTGCTTAAAATGGGATTGCTAATTTCCATTGATGATTAGCATAGCATTTAAATAATTACTCTTCACCAAATTATTTTAATTTTACAAGAAAGTTGGGATGGTTCAATTTCACATAACTCTAATACAAAAATTCCTACACATTTTCTAAGAGTGGATAGCTATTCATAGGATGTTCAATATCATGGCTGTTCTCAGTGTTTGTGGGAAATAACATATGAATTTAATGATAGAGTAGCAAGTAATTATTGTTTTATTCTCTAAGAGAAATACAGATAATTATATGCTTTTAGAAATATCTCTAATAACTACACCATCTGATTTGTTTCCAGTTTCTGTCTAATCCCACATCTTAACCTGTATCTCAGAAATCTCTTCCTGGATGTCTCAATGACAATCGAAGATCAATCTGAGCTAAAACTGAGCTCCTTTTTGTTCCACCAAAGTCCTTATCTTTCCTTCTTTCTCCATGATTTATAATCAGAGGATCCTTTCCAACTTTCCTCTTTCATTCTTCCCACCCATTCAAGTTGGATTCAAATCATGCTCCGTCTCCCTCCACAACATCTTTCTCAATAGCTAAAACTCTCATTCATTTCCTGATCATTTCCTGCACTGACTATTGCAACCTCATCCCAGTTGACTGTCTTGGCACCCGTATTGTCCCTCTCTAGGCAGTAGCCAGTGGGGACTTTTGTCTTGATGTGCTTGGAACCACGTGAAATGATTCCTAGAATCTCTCTTTTAGCGACTCTGATGTTGTGATCTGGTTTAGGCAACCTGTCAGTGCTCGAGCTGCAGGGGAACACCACAGAAATGCTGTCTTGGTCAATGCTAATCTCCTGGATTTGCTCGTTCAATAGCTCCAGGACTTGGATTGCACTCTCTGTGAGACTCTTGTTGGATGGAAGCAGGAGAATGGTATGAAGATAGTGGGAATTCAGCCAGAGCACAAACAGCTTGGACTAATTCCCTTTGTTTGCTGTGCAGTTAGGGGGATATTGGAGAAGGAATTCTTGAAAGGGGTGATCAACTTCCAGCTAATCATAATCAAGTTCCCCATGAATGGTGGTTCCGATACTGCACCATTAACACAGAATTGCAATGTGTGCGTGAAGGAGCTCAAGCTGTACCCACGTGTTTGTTCTGTTGGCTCCATTCTCTCTGAGCACCACATGGATGCTAATAAACTGCCATTTATTCAGCATGCTGTGAAATGCCTACAAAGTGACAGATCCTGGGCAGCTGCTATTGACAGACACACAATGCAGCACGTCTTGTCTTCTTATGAGTTCTTGTCTTCCCAGAATGCTGTTGAATCCTGGAAAGGCCAATGTTGCTTTGTGCACATATGCCAACAGTAAAGAATTAGCATTTTATGTGTGAAAGATATCAAAGATAAAACATTGCTGGCACAAATTTGTGAAGGTCCACTCCTTCCACAACAGAAATAGGTTGGTTATCTACAGACATTAACTCACCTGAAACACTGTGGATTTATTTTGCTGAGGGGAAGTCAGTTTCCTAAGGCCTCCATTGGGTTGCAGAATCTTCCATAGTTCTTTAAACTGGGTGAATTTGAGGTTTGATTACTATTCTGAAGATGCAATGTTTTGAAGATACCTGCTTGTCTATGTCTCCCTCAGACAACTCCATGTTTTCTCTTATGTTGCCCCTTATACTTGGGGAAATCTTTCTGTCAGCATTATATAGGTGTGAGTCACTGTTGTCAAGCATTTGTTATCTGAGACTTCTATTTCTCTGGTAAGCCCTGTTTAATTATGCAGAAGCGACAAAGAGTCCTGTGGCACCTTAAGGACTAACAAAAGTATTGAAGCATAAGCTTTTGTGGGCTAGTACCCACTTCGTTGGGTGCATGCAGTTTAATTCTGTTTAATTATGTCACCCTATTTCCTTCTTCAACCTGTTTGTCTGCTTGACAATCAGATATATCCTGTTGGACACCTAGACTGTTAGATCTCTGGGGCAGAGCCTGTCTTCTTTGTATGGGGCCTACCACAATAGGGTCCCAAACCTCGATTGAGGTTTATAAGGGCTACCATAATACACATAAAAACTGTAATAAATAATAATGATTATTCTGCTGGATTTTTGCAAAGTATCTTGACAAACCTCATGGTGCCTGATTTCTACATGACTAATGTGCTACAGCCTGATACCAGGTTGCCCAGGGAGATTGTAGATATAAATGCTGTGCAGTAAACTTTTGCTGAAGAAGGCCTTGATCCTGCAAAAAGCTCTACATGAAGCCACGTTGACTGTAATGGGACACCATGTGTGTGTGGACATTCATCCATGCAGAGCCCTTTGCAGGACTGAAGACAGGCTCACAGGGCCTGATCTTTACTCTCTGCCAGTGTAATGTAAAGGGTTCTTAGGTTAAATTAGAGTCAGACCCGCAGAGAAAATCTCCCAAACAACACACTGCTTTTTTTTCTTTCTTTCTTTCACTGTGTACCAAGCAAAGTAGAAACAGAGAGCCTCACACACAAAAACTACTTGGTTAACTTCTTTTGAATAGTGACTGACCAATCACAGGACTTGGCAGGTATCATTGACATACCATTGACTTATCTGTACTACAGATGAGCCCAGGGCATAGACAAGATTTGCAAGGTAGTATACAAACATAAAATAAGAAGAGTCACTACTCCCAACAGCTGATTTAATTAGGAATAAGATGTAATAAGATATATATTTTATTCAAGGTTGGGGCCTACAAGCCTGCAAATATGCCCCTTGATTCTTGTAGAAGCCACACAAAGGGAAGACTGAGTCCATAAACTGATTGGGCTATTGAATTATTTTTCTACTCCAGCTTTTGATTCCATTGTACATATTACTTACCTTGATTTTGGAATACAAAAGACATGTTTTTATTTTTATTTATAACTAATATTTTTTAAATGTTCATGGCTAATATTTTCATGTATTCTGAAAATCTTTTACCAGGAACACTGTAATTCATAGATTTTATTTTTTGTTTGCACACACAAGATTAGTTTAACTAATATTTTTAAACCAACCAAAAAAACAAATGTTCGGTTGATTCATTTAAATGAGAGAGAATTGCAAAGCTCTCTTTACTTTTCATTCTCAGAAAAGCAAGCAGCTCTGAAGCCGCCCACATTACACATGTCATCTTAAAACAGCCCATAGCTAGTGACTTTCAGCTTTTTGTTATTTGCAACATTTGGACTTTAAAAAAAATACTAAAATCCTCTTCAATGTTACTGATCCTGTTAAAAAAAAATCCCACATCAAATATTTTTTTGAACACTAATAGACTCTTTGGCAGTAAAAACCATTTTTCATATATATGTAAGGAAGGTACTGTAGGAAGAACTGGTCATTAGCAAGTCTAAAAATGTCAGTCCTCGTCCATTAGGAACAACGTAGATCATCCAATTTGATTGTTCATGATAAAATATCAAATGAACCATACAACGTAGTAAACCTTGTCTACATTGGGAATTTGCCCTGATTCCAGCAAGTGACAGCCAGCCAGCACGGTAGTGGACTGGTGCAGCCCACATATGTAGACAAGGAACACTGTGATTTTTATTGGTGGCAAGAATGAAACCATTGTAAGCGCCAGTGTTGCAAACTGAAGCTTTTCTTCTCTACATGGGGGCTGCACCAGCGCACCTCTTTCAATGGCTGGACATTGATTGCTGGAATTAGGGCAAATTCTCAATGTAGGCAAGGCCCGAGACAGTCCCTCGCTTTTCTAAACACAGTTTTGCATTCTCACGACATTATTCATACCTCTGTAATTAGTGGTTGAAGTAAAATAGAGGGAGGTATGGGATTTCCTTGCCTCTTCCATCCCCCTCTCTGATAACTGGCCCTGTGAGAGTTGTCAGTTATCCTTGATTCATAAAGAAACTTCCAAGGAGCAAATGTTTGGCCTTTGGAATGCATTCACTTTCACCAAATGGCAGGGATTTTTAGGATATTTGCTGGATAAAAAATACTACCAGATTCCACTTGCTGGAGCGTATCACCTCTCTAATATGTAAATTCTATCTAAAGTTAAATAATGTCAACAATTCAGTAACAATCCTTATTTTTGGTCATCATAGCAAAACTATTTTCCCTGTATCAAAATTTAGCATATCAGGTCTCTGCCAAGAAGCAATTTACTTTACTAAATCTGGGGTGATGGAAGCTGTTTCATCCTTTTAAAAAGGAGGATGAATGGTTATCATCTGCTGCACCAGAGAGGAAGTGAGTATGCTGGGCTGGGGTATGTATAGTATTGCAGCCTAGCCTGTGACCCAGACAATTCGACCCCGCACACAAGCTGAAGAAGTGGGATTTCTCAATATCATGCTAGCACCACTAAACTTACAGATCTATTGTCTATTCAGAGCTGTACTTCCAATGGTAAGAGCAGAAGCAATAAGCATATTCCTAACAAGATAATGATGTTGAAGAAGCTAGAGAGCCTGTTTCCCTTAGGACCCTATATACCTGCCTTGGAATCACCTGGAGGGGTCCTCACCTGGGTTGGCTGAAACTGGTTGCATGGCATGGAGCCTAACACAAGGCCTGCAGGTAATTGCCTCTGATGACTCATCACATTCTGTGGTTAATGGATGACTCGTCAGGCTTAAGCAGGCTCAGATGCAAAGGTAACTCAGGGCTGGTCTTCGCTATGGAGGGAGATCGATCTAAGTTACGCAACTACAGCTACACGAGTAATGTACTTAGATCTACTTATCATGGTGTCTTCATGCGCTCTCCCACGATCGATTCCCCTTGTGCTTCTTATCGAGGTAGAGTACTGGAGTCAACACTATAGTGATTGGCAGTCAGTTTATCATGTCTGTATTAGACACGATAAATCAACCCCTACTGGACTGATCGCTGCCCATCAATCTGGCCGGTAGTGTAGACATGCCCTCAGATTTAAACAGGTTCGGGCTCAGTGGCATCACAAGACTACAAAACAGTCACATGCTGTGTCTCACAGCTTGGTTTATGTGCTAACCCTGGCCTAAGAGGTTATCTGTGAGCTAACATGAACAATGAATTACCTCTCTCTTTCGTTGTGGTTGAGAAAATTGTTTAAAGATTGTTTTTAAATCATTGCCATGCCAGATTTGTTTTCTACTAGTTTTACTATCTGCATTTTACTCTTAACCTTTATGCTGAATGGTACTTTAACCTGACCCCCCACTGTTTTCCTGCAGTTCTGCAAGTGAAAAAACCACTGAGTGGATGGCCAGATTCTATACTCTAGATTTACTCCTCTGTGAGTAACTCTAGTGACTCCAATGACATTTTTGTGGGCCCAACTTGATGTCATTAGTGGCATAATTACTTCATATGCCCTGACAGTCATTTGCACCCCCAAAATGCCAGATGCTATGTGGGAGGATGTATATAAAACTCAAGGACTAAATACTCTTCAAAGAAAATAATCTATCATTCAAGTCTAGAGTGTAGGAGACTCTGCTGGGGCTACATATTTTGCTAATTATTGGAGAATTTTTCTTTGTAACCTTAGAAACCTTAGTTTTCACTCCCATAAGAAAGTCATTCCAATTGTTAATTTAGTTTGTATTGGGGTATTTAATATCAAATCTAGCCATTAGAAGTAAGTTCCTGTACTTCATTTCAGATGTGAAATTTAGTGGGCTATTATGGCAGAGTATGCAAGGAATGTATGCCAAGTCTCTGATCAGATGTCCTACTCCGTCCAGAATTATAGTCATTCTTGGTGGGGAAAGGTTGAAAAGTTGTTCTGAAATTTATTCTGGCAGTTTTCAGCCCCTTATAATGTTATGGTAATGGAAACAGAAGCACATTGTTACTTTTACTGAACATGTCTTGGTTTTATAAGGGGTTAAAAAAAGTTAAATTAGTAACCTCCATAAAAAAGTCATACACTTTTGTAAAGGTGTGATAGGGTGTACCAGGCATTTGCTGCCCCCTGCCAGAAACCCAATTGCCTTCATGCATCCTGGCCCTAGGAAGTATCCCTGTAAGGAGAAAGGCAACAAGTTTGGACTTCCAGGGGTTACCTAGAAAGGCTCCCAAGGGTCAGTTGCTGGTGGAACTAGCGACACTTGCTCCTCCAGGGACTAGAAGGGCTGGGAGGAGACAGAGGCCAATCAGGGCCCAACAGACCAGATAAAAAGGTCTGGCTGCTTCTATCAAGTGGCAGTTCTGGGTGAAGCCAAGAGGAAGGACCTTCCCACTGCCTTAGCGGCAGGAGCCAGGTCTGGTCAAAGGCTGAATGCACTTTGCAGTTAGGTCAGTGAGAGACTTTTGATTTATTTTGTGAACTGTAAGGCCCAGATGGGCAGTCCCCAGTGAAACATGAATTGGACTTCTGAAAATTGGGTGAGGCAGTGACAAAGGGGTGAAGCAATGTTTTGTTAATAGTTATGTTTTATGGGGAGCAGCATGGTCTGGTGAATAGCCCAGTGGACTAGGAGTCAGGAGATATGGGTTCGAGTTGCAGCTCTGACATTGACCAGCAGTCTGATCTTGGGCACATCATTTCACCTCTCTGAGCCTCTGTCCCCACTCCCACCCTTTGTCTCTTTCTGCTAGAGCTCTTCAAGGCAGGCATTGTCTCGTATTATGTTTGTACCATGCCTAGCACTATGGGCCTCTGATCTCAGTTGGGGCCTTTTTCATTATGATAATAATAATTTAAGACCAGTCTCTGGAGAATATCTCCACAGTAAATGGTTTATATATATCTTCTCCTGCTGGCCTTTTGTGATGTTTTGGCAGTATCAATCAATGGATTAATAAAGTTATATCAAGACACTATCCTGTACAAAAATCAGAGCGTAGGGAGTAGTAGCAGTAGTTTGATCCAGACCAAGGTGGTAGTTGCTATGGGTATGTCTTTGCTGCATGGTTAACCCAGGCTTTTACCTGCATTTTAGCCCAAGCCTCCCTACTGTGCACACACAAATACCTCTCCTCTGAGACAGGTTTGGAGAGACTTTAAACCTGAGCCAGCTTATCTGGTTGAGGGTGTGTGGTTTAGAACATGAGCTCTGGTTTAACTTGGGCTGGAACCTGCTCTCTTCACAGTACAGACGCAGGTTAAATCATGTGGGTGCTGTTATTCCTCCAATGCCATTTCCATAGTTCCTGCCCAAAGGACAGATAAGTTCTCTCACAACTGACTGGGAAGGAAGCCAAGGATACATCTACCCAGCAGTCCTGGGTCAGCTGACTTGGGCTCATGCTGTGTAGCTAAAAATAGCCTGTGTAGCCATTCAGACTCAAGGTGGAACCTGGGCTCTGAAAGCCAGTGAGGAGGAGGGTCTTGGAAATCTGGCTCCAGCCTCATCTGGAACATCTACGTTGCTATTTTTAGTCCCACAAGCCAGAGCCAGTTGATTCAGGTTCTGAGACCTGCTGCTGCAAGGGTGGAGAAGGTTGCTGTGTAGAAATACTCCTCGAGTGTTTCAGCACAAAGAACTATGGTATACACTCCCAGACACACGAGTGAGTTCAGAAACCATGAAGACACATTAATGCCGGTCGGGTTTTGGTGCGGGGACGCTTACCTCTGGGCTAGGCTAACCCAGGTGCTCAGGCCTATGAATCAGATTCACTGTGCAGTAAAGACATACCTGAAAGGTTATCACTGTCTGATGATTGCTTAAAGGCAGAGGTGAAGCCTTAGTAGTGAAGTTTCCACACCAGCATCATCACTGATACTTACTGGCACTTTTGTTGGCCAGCTCAGCAAAAGCTAAGGACACCGTGGGCACAGAGCATGAATGCTCTATTATCTCAAATCCCTCCAGGTCAGAGTATAGAGAGCTCAGGACTGTCACTCCTTGCAACCCCTCTCTTTTTTGGATAGACAGGATTTTAATCTTCATGGTTGACCATCTTTTCTTTCTGTGATCACTAAAAATGTGTTTAAAACTAAAGCATTTCAGACATAGAATTAACTAACCTCCCCATAATTAGTTTGTGAGGTATTTTCCAAAGTTCCAATGTCTCTTTTATGCGTGGGAACAGCAGGGTATCAGCCCCCGTGGAGGACTATGCATCATAAGTAACTGCAGTGTCAAAAGAAATTTGAACGGCTTCTCCTCAGGGTAACCCCGTGTGACAAGGTGGCTCCTCGGCTCCCCTGACTCAAGTTCTCTGGGGTTCTGGCGCGGCACTGGCACCCTGACCAGGCTGCACCAGACCCCGGTTTTCCGCTGCTCCTTAGCAGTCCACTCTCTCTCTCTCAGGGTCAGGCTCCTGCAGGCTAGGAAAGCTAGGTCACCCCCTGGGAGGGACCCTTTGTTCTCTTCCCCTACTTGCCAGCAGCCTCTCCGTCCCTGCTTCCTCCAACTCACTCCTCACACCCCTCTGCTTTCACCAAACTCACTCCTCTAACTCCTACTGCCAAACTCACTCCTCTAACTCCCACAAGCTTCTCTGTGGAGGAGTCTCTTTTCAAGGGCTCTGACAGCCTCCTTAATTGGCCTCAGCTGGCCCTGCTTCTGGCTGTGGCAGCCCTGCTCAGCTGGACCCGATTCCCTTGTGGTAAGCCTTCTAATTACAGGCCTTACTGGCAGCTGTCTGCCCTGGGTCTGCCACACCAGGAACAGCCACAGTGATGCAGGAGGGGCTGACAACATAGCTGGTGCAAGGAGCTGTACTGTCACTGGGCTGAAGGGACCTGGCAGGGCAGCAGAGAGACTTCAACACTTGCATTTGGCAGATCCCGTAAGACCTGCAGACTTGGGGGAGGGACGCACACTCTCTAACCTTTTGGAGGTGAGGCAAATCCTGTGTCTTCATCTGACCTTACAATTGAAGAATCAGAAAGAAGCACGGCCAGGTCAAATTTGTGAACTGTAAGGCTTGTCTGTGTGTAAGGGGAGGGGGAGGGAGGAAAGGGGGGGGGAGACACGGTTCTCTATGCAGACCCTTCTAGAGAACAAAGCTAGTGAACTACAGTCAAAGGACAAACTCCCATAAACTTCAATATGCTTTAGATCAGGCACTCTGTGCTTAATTCATTTAAAATAACTTTTTAATCTGTTTTTTTTTTTTTGACACAGTGGGGTTTTTTGGTGGGTGGACGTGAAATTTAAAAAAACACAAATTGTCATTTCAGCTCAAAACACAGCAGTTGTAATTGTGATCCCTGACTAGATATGATAGTATGAGTGCAAAAACCCCTGAACCCTTTGATTTGTTTTTCTCTCTTTTGGACAAAATCTGGTTGAACATGTGTACATAATATTGTGATCTGACTGGACAAAACATGTTTAAAAGAACTGTTTAAAAATATAACCTCTGAATAAATATCTTGGGTGAAATCCTGGCCACACTGAAGTCAATGGCAAGACTCCCATTGACTTCAATGGGGCCAGGATTTCACCCCAGATATAATTTGTATCATAGTTCAACGTTGCTAATGATGGGCAGTGATGATAAGAATAAGTGACATTTATGCAGAGCCTTTCAAGCAAATCTCCCATAGTGCTGAACAAACTGCTCAGTGATTACATATAGAACAGCCTTATGCAGCTGAGAAATGTAGGGAGTAGAGACTTTGATGGTGCCTGTGTGAAGAGCACTGAGACTCTGATCCTGCACCATCAAAGTCGATGAGAGCTTTTCCATTGACTTCAGTGAGTGCCAATTCAAGCCTCTGAAGGATCAGGCCTAAATTAGTGCCAAAGTGGACACTCAAATGCCTAAAAATTCAGGCACCCAAGTTTGAAAATGGGCATTATAAAGATACCTAGTTCTTATCTAGCAGTTCTCATCAGTAGATCTCCAACATGCTTTACAAAGGAAGTCAATATCTTGATCCCCATTTTACAGACAAGGAAACTGAGGCACAGACAGGTGAAGTGACTTGCCAAAACTTACCTAGTAGGCCAGAGGCAGTAATTAGACCCCGGGTCTCCTAAGTCCCAGGCCAGTGCTCAATCCATGAAGTCACATCGACTCATTATTATTATTTCTGTGCTGACAACATCCTTGATGCTATACAAAACAAAGGGCTGGTCTATACTCAAATTTTGCACCTTTTAAACTAAATTCTTTGAAATAACTTAATTAAAACTATGCAACCCCAAGTATGTGGGCTCAGTTACACTGATACAAAGATGTTTTGATCAGTATAGTTTATTTCAGTAAAAGCTACCTATACTTACATCAATGCATTTAAATTAGTATAACTGCATCCATGTTAGAGAGTTATTATATCAATGTAACTAAATTGTTTTTTCTAGTTTTAGTTAAATCAGTACAAAAATAGAGTAGACCTAGCCCCATGATCCCTTGCTTCAAGGAAGTACTAATAAAAATGTATAGGCAAAACAATGCTTAGGGTCATATTAACGCCTTGTATTGTGAGGCTTAAGACAGTGCAACCCAGTTTGCAGGTCTTCCTCCCCTACTCCTCTTGCAAATTCTTGAAGTGATGTCGACAGTCCACTTGAAACAATTGTTCTGAGAGCTGAATATTGCTCTATAGCTCAAATAGGATGTTAATTCTTAAACCTAAGAATCTAAATATCAGCACTGTTAACTATTCCACTTCCGACCAGTGTAGGAGAAATACTCAATTTATGTGTTTATCCCACAGTTCCAAACTGCCCCTTGTAATGTCTTCTAGCCATAAACCAAAGCTGTCAAACCTTCTAGCATCTTCTTCACAACTTTTCCAGTATAGTTACACAGTGTCAATATAAAAGCTGTGGCACACTGACCACTGTATGTAGGACAGTGTAAAAGAAACGGAACTGAATATAAACAATTCCAAGGGTTACTGTACTGACTGTTTATTAATTTCCATATTTAAATCAATTTTAATGAAGGTGCTGCAGAAATTTCAAATTGATGTCGAAATAGGATGGAGGGATTATTGCTGAATTTAGGACCCACTTGCCAGGGGACACATGAGATACTGGGTATGTTGATAGTGAAGAGAAGCTCAAATTTAATGCAGAAGGAAAAGGGAAATCAGTGTAGAAACCTTCAATAATGGAGGAGTGGAATGGTCAGAGTGGTGGGAAGAGTATGTCTCGGACTGGAGTGGAGCATTAAAGTTCATTGTGGATGTAATGGCTCAGCTGTTTAAAGGCTGTCTACACTGTGTGTTAGGAGTGTGATTCCCCTGCTTGTGTATGCATGCCCCCTGTAGCACTCATTGAACTAGTGTGAGTATAAATAACAGGGTAGCCATGGTAGCAGCATTGGAGGCACAAGTGAGCCGTGCCTGAAAGTGGCAGGTGTGTACTCAGCACAGCTCAGCCATGCCTCCACTGCTGCTACCCATTCTACTGCAGCCACACTGCTATTTATGCTAGGGTTAGCTCAGTGAGACCTAATGCAAGTATGTGTACACAAGCAGGAAATCACACCCTGAGAATGTAGTGTAGATCTATACTAGACACCTTAAAAGGTTCCTAGTTTTAGCACTAGGAGGGGAAAAAAGGTAATCTTTCAAAGTTCATGAATGTGATGACTCTTCAGCTAGAGATAGGCCCAAGCCAAAACTTTGTATCTTTAAGAATCATCCAATTTTGAGGAAATTGATATTTGGATCCAATACTGAACTCTGCAGCTCAGGGTCTGTCTCAATCCTTAAAACAGCCTGTCATGACTGAAACACTGGAGCCAACCATATTTTGTAATAAAGAGCCAACAGCTCAAACTTTGATACGGAGGTTTTACCTGTACCTGTTGCACTGGCAAAATCCACATTTTCACATCTGACCCAGTTACTGCATGTGCAAATGGGTACTTACCTGGATGCATGCACAAATTCGGGGGGAACAACTTGCTTCTAAAAACACCCAGGTTAGCTTTAAGTAGCATTTGGATCTTTTAATCTGTTTGTGAGACAACTGATACAGAGCCATATCAGCAGCTGCAGTACAATACACAGCTGTGGGGTAAGGATCAGGCTTATAGGTATATAAGCATCATCTGTACTTGAATATCACAGTATTTCTCCTATTCAGTCAAAGGAATCACTAATGTTAATTTTTTCAGAAATCTTGGAAAACTGGGGAAATTTCAAAGATTGGAGGACTGCCAGTGTAGTTCCAATATTTAAAAAGGATAAAAGGGAAGAACCACGGAATTAGAAACTGGTTACCCTCATGCTAGACCAGGGTAAAATAACAGGACAGTTATTTCAGCACTCTAGCCACAAAGAATTAGAGGATAATATGTGATATAATAATAAAAATATAATTAATGCCAGTTGGCATGGTCTCATAGTCTTGTCAAACTAATCTGTTCTCTCTTAATTATTTTGAGAAGTTTACAGGTGATGGTGATAAAGGTAAGGGTACTGATATAATATACTTGGATTTCTCCAAGGCATTAGTACCACATGGTATTTTGATTTTAAAATATGCATTATAATGGCCCCTTCTGGTCTTAGAGTCTGTAAAAGAGGGTTTACTATAATGGGGCTATTTGTATGTCTCAAAAGTAAGGCATAAGTTAGACTGAACTATTGCTAAATTAGGCCCCTAGACACTTGCCTTCCACTGATTGTAATAAAGGAAGTGTCTAAACCACTTACACTGCAATTAAAATCTCAACCTCAGACTTTAAATGTCAAAGAGGGGTAACTGGGTAAAAAATAATGGAGGTCAGACTAGATGATCTAATTGTTCCTTCTGGCCTTAAACTCTGAAATCTATGGATGACACACAGGATTGGTTATAATGTAACCTTTTTCTTTCTTTACCTTCCCACCATAGAGTGCAAACATTATTGGAAATTAAAGTTCTTTTCTGGCATACTGTGTTCAGCGTGTAGCATTTGCACTAGTTTTTGCAAGAGCTCCAAAAGCGAAAAGGGTAAGAAAGCCTTTTAACAATAAATTATTCAGAACTACAGTGTGTTAAGTAAAATGTTAACATGAAGAAGAAAGCAGAAGCTGATCTCTTAAAACTTGTGATATAATGACATGTCATGAAAAACTATACAGTTTTGGTCAAATCCTCAAAAGAGAGAAGAAACTGGATAGGAAGAGGAAATTTAGGTCTTCTTGCTAATGTAATTAATCAGTTGTGTGAAAAGATGGAAGAGGAGTTCTTTGTTAAATATTTACGATGTGAGCCATGGGTTTACTTACTTAATGCAGTCTAGAAATGTAGACAAAGGAATATGGTAAAAAACATTTTTGATTGATACTAAAATGTCATCTGTGCACTTTTGATATCACTGGAAAGAATTTTTAATCATTAAGGGTCTTATCCAAAGCAGATTGAAGTCAATGGAAAAGATCCCATTGACCTCAAAGTGCAATGGACTTTGCATCCAGCCCTAACTAAACTACTTAATTATTAAAATATTCTTTATTTTTTTATTAATTTTAATCATTAAGAAGTTCAATTTATGAGACAGCCTGCTTTGTGAAAGTGAACGGAAATAGTTGTTGGGTTTTTTTTTGTTAGCATTTGTGTCATTTATGTGTCTGAAATAACAGATGTTACAGCACCTATTTTTACTACTGGCCCTCATACTGAATTTTTGAGATGTCACACCATACTGGGTCTGATGCTACAATCCTAATTCAGGATCAGTACACATGGGTTTATCTCACTGGAGATTTACCTGTGTCTGGGCTGGATCAGGTCCATTCCTGGGTCACATGTTCATCAACTAGCATGTGTTTCTTTCATATATAAAATAAGCCAGATATCAAACCTAATCTAATTTAAAATGTCTATAGTACAACAACATGGAGACTGTGTATAGCTGAAAGAATTTAATGATAGATGATTGCTATGGGGATTTATGCCAGTACAGGCTGGGTGGAAAATATGACTTCTTTTATTACATTTTGGGACTGATTCACCAAATGCATTACTTCATTTTACACCAGTGTAACTCCACTCAGATCAGTGGAGTTACCCTGCATAAAACTGGAGCAATGCACTAGTGAATCAGACCCAATTTATAATTCAGTTCATCCAAGCTGCAGGAAGAAAAATATTAAAGATTATTGCAAAGTGAACAATCTGTATTTCATTAAAAGTTGTTTGCCACTTTTGCTCAGATTGATAACAAGATTTATGCTGAATAGCATCCAAAGCCTTAGACACTGGTTCAGCCAAATGTCAACTTGTCCTTTCCTGTAGATACTTAAATTTTTATTTTTTTCTTCAGTTAATATATTTGGCCCCTAAGAACTGGTCTTAACAATCTGAAAGCCCAGACAAAAAAGAAAGTAATATTATAACTGAAACCGGGAAAGAGTGGGGAGCATATCGAACTCTTTAGAAGGAAGCGAAGTTCTTGTAGTGCAAAATCTGAAACATTTTCACTGTTGTTCAGAAAGAACACTATGGGGATGCAAGGTATGTATGGATCTTTACAATTTTGTGAGAAAGGGTACTCATGATTGCTTTGACTTCGACAACATCCTTTCCTTGGATAGCATCAATGGAGCAGCAATGGATGCATCTAGAAAAGCTATGCTCCAAAATGTAGAGAAATACTGACCTAGAAGAAGTAGTAACATTCATTGGCGGATACAGGGATGCAGTCACTCTTTGGATAGTCATGAAACATAAGAAATTATAATTTCCAATGGGTTGTCCTGTACCAGAGTAGAATTGGACTCAAGATACCCGGAGTGAAATCTTAACTTTGCCATTGACCTCAGTGGAGTCAGGATTTCACCCCTCAGCTCAAGTCCTGGCTCAGCCAAAGAATTCTTGTTTGATCTTGGGCAAATTACTTAATCCATCCTGACTGAGTTCCCAACTGGTAAACAGGGGCTAGCACTTCTCTACCTCATAAGGGTGTTGTGAGGATAAAATCCATTAATGCCTGTGAGGTTGCTAAGATGTTAGGGCGATAAAGACTAGATGAGTAAGCAAGCAGATAGATAAATATCTGAATTGCAGTGTTCTCATGTACCATTTTTTTTCTGAGCCCCGTAGCTCAGGGATGACTGCATTTCAGTGGTGTTGTGTGCATATAGTCCTTAATCTTGGAAACATTTGCACACACATGTCTTTACATGTGCGTATAGCCTTACTGACTTCAGTGGGGCTCTCATTTATGTAACACTAAAGCATTTGAGGGTCTGCAGGACTGAAGTCATAATTTATAAAGTTTTTTGGGATTATGTGTTATATATATATAAAAGATGTTTACTGCGTATCCACGAGTATTGACCTTAGAACCAGCCAAAATAATAAGAAGCAAAAGAATGAGTTAAGTGGAAGTTTTGCAATTGTCTACATGAATTGCTTACTGTCACAGGGTGCCTGAACCCCTTTAAGGAAGAATGACTGTGACTGAACAGGTGCACCCTGATTAGAGGTCAGGGTAGCACCTGGGGCCAGGAGAGTATAAAAGGAGTCTTGGTCAGTAGAAAGAAGGAGAGACAAGTCAGAAGCAAGAAAGCTTAGATGGTGGAGACTCCGGATCCAGAAGAAGGGCCACTATCCTGTATAAGGGGTAGAGAACTGGGAGACAACCAGAGCTGAAGGAAGCCAAGGGACTGCAGAACAGTAAAGGGGAAGTTTCCTGCAAGTCTCTGAGTGCAGGGAGAAGGAACGCCCAGGGGAGCAGCCTTGTGACTAGCGTCCTGGTCAAGGGCAGGCAGCTGGGTAAGCATCCAGGAGAGATCAAGGCTGGGGTGGGTGGACACTGTGTATGTAATTCATTTGTCTGTTCAAACTGTATTGGAGTGCACAGGGTGTTGTATCACATTTTGGTTTCCAGGCTTATATTCCAGTTCATAATTGAAAGAGAGTCGTCTTGCAGACCATCTAGCAATACGATTTCCTGCTCTTCCCAGTCCTTTTGTGGTTAGCAATGTTGTCAAAGGGCTGCGATCTGTGCGCAACTTGAACTTGCGGCCCCACAGGTAAGTTCTCCATTTTTCAGTAGCCCAGACACAAGCAAGTGCTTCTTTTTCAACTGTAGAATATTTTCTCTCAGTATCACTTAGTGTCCTTGAAGCAAATGCAACAGTCCTCTCTGTGCTGTCCTCATGAACTTGTGTGAGGACAGCCCCAAGTCCATAATCAGAAGCATCAGTGGTCACAATTGTAGGAAATGCAGGACTGAATAGTGCAAGTACTGGACTATGTACAATCAAGTCTTTCACAGTTTCCAAACTAGCTTGTGCATCCGTTGTCCACACCAAGGTTGAACTTCTCCATAGTAATTCTCGTAACGGTTCAGTGACAGAAGCATAATTGGGAATGAATTTTGCATACCAGGAGGTAAGACCCAGGAAGTAACGTAAGGTTTGCAAATCTGTTGGAGGAGAATTTGAAATGGCTAGGATATGATGTGGATCAGGTTTTAGTCCAGCCAGTGAAATTGTACGCCCCAGAAAGGAGAGGTAACAAAGAGTTACCTCTACTATTCCAGACTAACACGGCTACCTCTCTGATTCCAGAAAGGAGAGTTCAGTTTGTCTAAATTTGCATTTAGACCTATTGAGCTTGAGGCCTGCTGTGCTGATGCATTTTAGACAGATAAAGTGCACTGTGAATGTTTCTGCCATACCCTCAGGCAAATCACACCCTATTCACCTAATGTTGGACACTGGCTCAGCAATATCTATATTGCCCGATTCCATCTACTTGCATTACTTTAAAGATGTGCCTCTTACTGAACCCAAACTTCATTTGGTGTGCTATTTGAAAAACTGAATTCCAGTACTTGGCTGCCTGCCAGCAACAGTGAACTTTTCTGCAAAGGAGTCATAGCCTGAACTGTGCCTCCTGTATCTATGCTCATTGTTTTGTTTTCTGCTATCTCTCTTCGCCCGTCACCCCAGCCAGGGGATGGGCCACCAACCACAGATCTCTCCATTTCTGTCGTTGGTGTTTCGGTAGCAATTGGTTCCCTTACGGGGCGGAGTTGCTAGCCCCACGCCCATGTTAAGCCTACAGCACCTGGTATTCCAAGGAGGTCTCCCATCCAAGTACTAGCCAGGCCTGACCCTGCTTAGCTTCCAAGATCAGACGGGATCGGGCATGTTCAGGGTGGTTTAGCTGTACATGTTTTCTGTTATAGCTGATTCAATCTGGGTAGCAATGGTTATTGCTTTTTCTAGTGTATGTTGTGGTTCTAGAAGTAAGAGTTCTCTTACACGAAGCATGGTTGTTTTCTGAATGAGCTGGTCTCTAATCATCTCATCTGTCATATTCCCAAAATCACAAGTTACAATCAGACTCCTCAGAGAAGCAATATACTGCATTATAGTCTCCCCTGGTTTCTGCTCACGCTGGCAAAATCGGTAGCGATTGGCTACTACATTCACTTTTGGCACAAAAAAGTTCCTTAATGCAGTGAGTGCAGTCTCATATTTATCATCTGCAAGGGGGAAAGTGTAAAATATGCGCTGCCCTTCTGCTCCAAGGCACTGGATTAGCAGAGCACGCTTTCTTAGGGCTGGTCCCCACTACAGCTTAACGTCGACTTTAGCAACGTTAAGTCGACATAAACCTGTACCCGTCCTCACACAGACACTATTTGCGCCGATTTAAAGGGCCCTCAAAATCGACTTCTGTACTCCTCCCTAAAGAGAGGAGAAGCACTGAAATCGACCTCTCTGGATCGATTGTGGACTAGTGAGGACGAATGGGACGTTATTGGCCTCCAGAGGCTGTCCCACAATGCTCCATTCTGACCACTCTGGACTGCCTCACTGCTCCACTGTGACCGCTCTGGACAGCACTCTCAACTTGCTGCTCTGGCCAGGTAGACAGGAAAAGACCTGGGAACATTTGAATAGCATTTCCTGTTTGGTCAGCGTGGCCAGCTCACCTGCACAGCTCAGTCGCCATTCAGAGAAATCAGCAGCACAAGCAGCCATGCAGACCTCAGCATCACAAGACGCCATGCAGAGCTCAGCAGCACAGGAGACCAGCCAGAGGAAAAGAGCTCCAGCATGGTCCAATCGTGAGGTGTTGGATCTGATCGCTATCTGGGGAGAGGAATCCGTGATGTTGGAACTACGAAACAACAAACGGAATACCAACACGTTCACCAGGGTCTCCAAGGCCATGCTGGAAGAGGCCACAACAAGGACGCGCAACAGTGCCGCGTGAAAATTAAGGAGCTGAGGCAAATGTTCCAGAAAGCCGAAGAGGCAAACGGACGCTCAGGGGGCCCGCCGCAGACATGCCAGTTCTACAATGAACTGAATCAGATAATGGGGGGCGCCCCCACCACCATCGCACCGGTCTGCGTGGACTCCACCCATGGGATAATCATCAGGTCTGAGGAGGATTCGGATGAGGACGACGATGAGGAGGGAAATATCACAGAGCACCAGGACGCAAATGGAGAAACAGTATTATTACCAGACAGCCAGGAGCTGTTTATCACCCTGGAGTCAGTACTCTCCCAACCCTCCCAAGGGGGTACCCAAGCCGGCGAAGGAAACTCTGGTGAGTATTTTTTTTAAGGGATTAGATGACTCATGATTTTTAAAGGAAGCATTTATTAATGATTAACTTGACCTAAGGAATTGGCGTGCTTTCATTGCTGGTCTGGTCCCTTTTCACTCAAAGAGCTTGTCGATGTACTCGGGTACTGACCGGAAGTCCTCTACAGACATTTCCATGAAGCTATCCAGGAGGTAGCGATGAATCTTCCACAGCAGATTTCTGGGGAGAGCCGCCTTGTCCAGCACACCATGATAGGAGACCATCCCACGCCACGAAAGTAGTAAATAGTCTGGTATCATTGAGCAGTATAGCATTGCGGCAAAAGGACCAGGACTTTGAAATGATTCCAACAACATGAGTTCTCTACCTCTCAGAGAAATTCTAAGCAGAGTTATGTCATTCATGGTTGCCTGTTTGAAATACGGACTGCAATTAGTATGGACACAGCGAGACAGTCCGTAAGGCCCCCCCCCCACCGCCAGCCCCCACCCCTTCACCCCAGCCAGCCTCCCCCCTCCCCCTTCGCCCCAGTCAGCTTGTTGCGAGAGCAGTTAGAGGAGTTTTGAGCCTACAAGCGGATGCTTCCTCAGTCAGCCCGAAGCCAGAGAGTTTTTGGTTTTGTTTTGCATTTCGCGGTTCACTGGGAGCCACGCGGTGGGGGGGAAGGGGGTGGGGTTACTCTGGAATATCCGAGCGCTGCTGTAAAGAGTATGGCTTTGCTTACGATGGCCGGCTGCATGGTGATTTCAGCAGCCGTGGTGAGGCTCTCTCATGCGTGAGTTGATTCTGTGACTTTTGACTGATCCGGTAACTTTTAGGTGAGGAATATGACCTTGTACAGAAACCATATCAGGCCTGTGAATACTGTGTTTCCCCGCTGCATAGTAATCCCATTGTTCTCCGCGACTGTATGTGTCTCATAACCTTATACCTTTCTTTCTTCAACAGCTGCACAGTTATCTCTGAATCCTCCCTCTTGCCCCTCACGCCAGCTATCACAGATATGAAAGCGTAAAAAGAAAAGGTGTGATGGCATGTTTAACGAACTTCTGCATCACTCTAACGCTGAGGCCGCATGGCAGACAGAATGGAGGGAAAAATTGTTACAGTTAAGGCAAGAATCAAGAGCTGCAGCAGAAAAGTTGCAGGAATGTGAAGAACGGCGGATGGATGCTTTGCGCCGCATAATGGAGGAGCAAAGTGCCATGCTTCGTTGTCTGGTGGAGCTTCAGCAGGCCCAAAGATCGCCTCTACAGCCTCTGTGTAACCACCTCCCCCCCCCTCCCCAAGTCACATAGCTTCCCCGCCCAGACACGGGGTGAGAACCCGGGGGGGGGGGGAGCTCCGGGGACTGACCCACTCTACCCCCAAAGCCAGCACAAGCAGCAGCAGGTTGAGTTTCTCTAAAAATTGTAAAAGCTGCAGTCTTGCCCCCCCCCCGGCTCCTCCACCACTGTGACTGCTGGTTTCCCTCCTCACTCACCCCTTCTTGGCTACCTTGCCAGTGATCCCCTCTATTTGTATTTGTGATGAAGCAATAAAGAAACCATGATTTTTAAAACAGTGAATTTATTTCCTCTGCAAGCATCAGGAGGGGGGAGGGAAAGAGGGGGCAAGGACGGCAGGCTTAGGGCTGAGCAGAGCAAGGGAGCGGGTTCTCTAACGCCATCTTGGGCACTCATAAAACTGGTTTTCAAGGCGTCCCTGAGGCGCAGCGCATCATGGTGCGCTCTTCTACTTTCCCTGCTGTTTGGCTGCTGGTAAGCAGCGGACAGGAAATTTGCCTCTGCCTCCCAGCCCGCCATAAACGTTTCCCCCTTGCTCTCACAGAGATTGTGGAGCACAGAGCAAGCAGCAATAACAATGGGGATATTTCTGTCGCTGATGTCTGAGCGAATCAGTAATGAACGCCATCGCCCCTTGAGTCGTCCAAATGCACACTCTACTGCCCTCCTGCACTTGCTCAGCCTGTAGTTGAACAGCTCCTGACCCCTGTCCAGGGCTCCTGTGTAGGGCTTCATAAGCCAGGGCATTAGGGGGTAGGCTGGGTCCCCAAGGATAACGATTGGCATTTCTACACCCCCCACAGCAATTTTCTGGTCTGGGAAGAAAATCCCTTGCTGCAGCTGTCTAAATATCCTAGACTTCCTGAACACACGAGTGTCATGAACCTTTCCCGGCCACCCCACGTACAGGTCAGTGAAACGTCCCTTGTGTTCAACCACTGCTTGCATGACCATTGAATAATATCCCCTCCGGTTTCTGTACTCTGCAGCCTCGTTGTCCGGTGCCAGGATAGGGATATGAGTCCCATCTATAGCCCCACCACAGTTAGGGAATCCCATGGCGGCAAAGCCATCTATTGTAGCTTGCAGGTTTCCAAGGTTTATAACCCTGGGTAGCAGCTCCTCAACGATTGCCCTGCTTACTTGCATCACAGCAGACCCCACTGTAGATTTACCCACCCCAAACTGATTCGCAACTGACCGGTAGCTGTCTGGCGTTGCAAGCTTCCAGAGGGCTATCACCACTCACTTCTGAACTGTGAGGGGCACCCTCATTCTGGTATTCTTGCTCCAGAGGGCCGAGGAAAGCAAGTCACAAAGTTCCATGAACGTGCCCTTATGCATGCGAAAGTTTCTGAGCCACTGGGAGTCATCCCAGACCCGCAGCACTATGTGATCCCACCAGTCAGTGCTTGTTTCCCTGGCCCAGAATCGGCATTGCATGGCATGAGCCTGCCCCATTGCTACCAAATTTGCCAGATTGTCGGTCACCCTACTTCCAAAAACGTCAGTGTGCCTGTCCCTGCTGTGCACGTCCAGGTCCATCTCATCACTGTCATCGGGTTCCGGAAAGCGCAGTTGTCTCCGGATCGCATTCCTCTGCAGACGGTACAGCATAAAATTCACAACAGTGCGCAAGGCCCACACAACGGCCAGTACTGCAGCGGTGGCATCAGCGGGCTCCATGCTTGCAGTGCTATGGTGTTAGTGAAGCGCGGAGAAAGAGTGCAAATAATGGGATGCCTACCCACAGTGCACCACTTGAAATGGGGTCGGTGGCACGAAAAACGGCGTGAAATTATGAAATGCCTACCCATAGTTCAGCACTCGAAATGGTGCCTGCTGGGGACTCCGGGAACTGTGGGATAGGTACCCACAGTGCAACGCTCGCTATGTCGACGCTTGCAACAGTTGTACGGACAGACACTGTGGACTTGCTGTGCTTTGTGGGGACACATAAAATCGACTCTATACAGTCTGCTTTAAAAAACCGACAAAGGAAATCGACCTACTGCTGTAGTGAAGACATACCCTTAGACATACCCTCCTCCCTGCACCATGTGACTCCCAGTGAACCACGAACTGCAAAATAAACCAAAAATCCCTGCCTGCTCTTGCTACGGGCTGGCTGGTGGGGGGGGGGGGAAGAGGGTTTGTTGCCTTGGGTCTTCTTTGGAAGCAGCCGTGAGCAGCCAAACTAAAAATCCCTGCCTGCTCTTGCTACGGGATGGAAAAGATTACTTTACAGCTGGGAACATCTGTCTCCCTACTAATAGCAGTCCGTATTTCAAACAGGCAACCATGAATGACATCACTCTCCTTAGAATTTCTCAGAGAGATAGAGAACGCATGTTGCTAGAGTCTCTCCAAAGTCCTGGTCCATATGCTGCAATGCTGTGTTACTCAATGATACCAGACTATTTACTAATTTCATGGCGTGGGATGGTTTCCTATCATGGAGGACCAGATAAGGCGGCTCTCCCCAGAAACCTGTTGCATAAGTTTCATCGCTACCTGCTCAAAAGTTTCATGGAAATGTCCATAGAGGATTTCCGCTCCATACCGGAGTATATTAACAAACTGTTTCAGTAAAAAAAGGGACCAGCAATGAATGCATGCCAAGTCCTTAGGGCAAGTTAATCATTAATAAATGCTTCCTTTTAAAATCATGAGTCATCTAATCCCTAAAGGCACACTCACCAGAGGTTCCTTCACTGGTTGGGGTAGCAGCAGCTTGGGATGGCTGTGAGGGTAATGGGTCCAGGGTGATAAACAGCTCCTGGCTGTCTGCTGACAGGGTTTCTTGGCTTGCCTCCTGCTGCTCCGTGATATTTCCGTCCTCATCACCTTTGTTGTCATCTGAATCCTCCTCAGGCCTGACCATTATCCCATGGGTGGAATCCACGGAGACCGGTGCCACGGTGGTGGGGCCGCCCCCCATTATCTGATTCAGTTCATTGTAGAACTGGCATGTCCGCTGCGGGCCCCCCCCCCCCCCGAGCATCCATTTGCCTCTTTGGCTTTCTGGAACACTTGCCTCAGCTCCTTAATTTTCACGCGGCACTGTTGGGTGTCCCTGTGGTGGCCTTGGAGATTCTGGCAAACGTGTTGGCATGCTGTTTGTTGTTGCGGAGTTCCAACATCATGGATTCCTCTTCCCAGATAGAGATCAGATCCAACACCTCACACGTGGACCATGCTGGAGCTCTTTTCCTCTGGTTGGTCTCCATGCTGAGCTCTGCATGGCGTCTTGTGATGCTGAGGTCTGCATGGCGGCTTGTGATGCTGAGCTCTGCATGGCGGCTTGTGATGCTGATTTTTCTGAATGGAGACTGAGCTGTGCAGGTGAGCTGGCCACGCTGACCAAACAGGAAATGCAATTCAAATATTCCCGGGTCTTTTCCCGTCTACCTGGCCAGAGCAGCGAGTTGAGAGTGCTGTCCAGAGTGGTCACAGTGGAGCAGTGAGGCTGTCCAGAGCGGACAGAATGGAGCATTGTAGGACAGCCTCTGCAGGCCAATAACATCCCATGTGTCCTCACTACTCCAAAATCAACCCAGAGAGGTCGATTTCAGCACCACTCCTCTCATTAGGGAGGAGTTTAGAAATCACGCAAATGGCGTCCGTGTGAGGACGGGTACAGGTTTATGTCAAATTAACGATGCTAAAGTCGACATTAAGCCATAGTGGGGACCAGCCCTTAGTTTGCTTCAACCTTGTAAATATCTCTAATTCCCTTTTTTTATTTAATAAATCTTCGTATAATTTACTATATAATTAGTTATGAGTGTTGGCTTTGGTGTGAGACCTAAAGCACAATTGACCTAGAATAAGGTGACTGGTCCTTTGAGATCAGGAGTAACCTGAATATTCTTAGAATCATAGGATATCAGGGCTGCAGGAGTAACCTGTATAGAATCATAGAATATCAGGGCTGGAAGGGACCTCAGGCAGTCATCTAGTCCACCCCCCTGCTCAGAGCAGGACCAATCCCCAACTAAATCATCCCAGCCCATCAGCACCGACTTTAGCTGGTGCCAGCGGGTGCTCGTGCCTCTCCCACCCCGCACCCACCTCCCCCGACCAACTCAACTCCATCCCTTCCCTGTCCCCATTCCAACCCTTTCCCAAGCCTGGGAGGGGGGAGAAATGGAGCAGGAGCGTGCTCAGGGGCAGAGGCGGAGCAGAGGTGAGCTGGGAGGTGGGTACGGGGAGGGCCACCTGCAATAGGTAACCAGCGGGGGGAGCGCAGGGGAACTGCTCCCCACCCCAGCTCACCTCCGCTCTGCCTCCTCCCCCGAGTGCACCGCCACTGCTCTGCTTCTCCCCCCTCCCTCCCAAGCTTGCTGTGGGCCAAACAGCTGATTCACACAGCAAGCCTGGGAGGGGGGAGAAGCGGAGCAGCGGCAGTGGCATGCTCAGGGAAGGAGGCAGAGCAGAGGTGAGCTGGGACGGGAGTGTGGGGAGCTGCCGGCGCGTGCTCTGCACCCACCAATTTTTCTCCATGTTCCAGCCCCAGAGCATGTCCCAGCCAGGGCTTTGTCAAGCCTGACCTTAAAAACCTCTAAGCAAGGAGATTCCATCACCTCCCTAGATAACCCATCCCAGTGCTTCATCACCCTCCTAGTGAAAAAGTTTTCCTAATATCCATCCTAAACCTCCCCCTCAACAAGGAGACCATTACTCCTTGTTCTGTCATCTGCTACCACTGAGAACAGTCTAGATCCGTCCTCTTTGGAATATTGCTGTGATTCTTGATGTAAGGGGCCATCTATCCCAGAGATACACTCAGCTGGGCAGCAAGGCAGACCGGAGAACCCAGGGGGGCTGACTGTGACTCCATGTTAAGACTGTTAAAGATGACTACTAGCACTTTGCATCCCTCAATAGATGAAGGAATATCCCATAGCTCGTACACAGAGACATCAATAGCTAATGTGATTCTCCATGTTGCTTACATTTTTAATACACTAATGGTCTGTGAGACAGTATGTCACAATAAGCATTGCTTAGACAGAATATGTCTATATGTCATCATAGCCTTCATACCAGCAATCATTATAGCTAAAGTGAAGAAGCTTTACCCACTGAATGCTTCTTTTCACTTGTTTTATCAAGATGGGATTTTTATCAAAATGTGAATTTTACATATTGCTCATTAGATAATTAGCATTTCTTTCTGTTGATCTTATAATTAGGCCCAAACTTCTCAATTTGTTCCATGTGTTTTTCAAGCCAGTTATAACAGGCTTTCCCAAGTTTTAGAGTGTGCATATCCTTATTAGGTGTAGCTTCAGTTGACCTGAAAGCAGATATAAATCAGATATGAGAAATCAGGACATAGAGATGAAGGCCAAGCAGTTAAAATAAAAGAATGCAGAAGATGAATCTGGACTTCATTAAAACATTTGATACAGTGCCTCAAAAAAATCTGATGTAAAAAATTAATTCAAAGGACTTAGGTTTGAGCACTTTCAGATGGTTTGAAAATTAACTGAAAGACATGCAAAAGATGATAATATCAAGTTGATGGTGTTAAGGATGATTTTATTTACAACTGTATTGCGGTTCTGGAAGAATGAAACAGTGCATTACTTGAATGTGCAGCTAATACTAAACTGGGAGGTGTCACGAACCACAGTGAGGAAGAGAAAGGTATATGAGGAAACCGTAAGAATAAAGATGCACAAGAACTAAAATGAGATTCACTGTATGAAAAAATGCAAGCCAATGCATCAGAGGGGAAATAATCCAAAATACAGATATTCATTAAGGGAGAGATGCAGCACCGGAAAAACAATAATACTGAAAAAGACCTGAGGGTGATTGTGGATGGCAGATTAGCTATGGGCCTGCAAATCAGTATGGCATTTTAGAAAAGTGAGATTGTTGGGACACACATGGGAAACAGCACACTGTGGACTATGAAAGCAATAGTCTCGCTCTGTATTGCAGAAGGGAGACTGAACCTACAATTCTATAGAATTCAATAGAGTGATTTTGAATTTATATCCTGAGATAAATAAGCAAAGAATATAGCTGTTCAAATAATATTAATATATAGCACCTTTCATCAGTAGATCTCCAAATGTTTTACAAAGGTATCATTATTCCCATTTTACCAATGGAGAAACTGAGGCGGGGCACAAAATGACCTGTCCAAGATCACTCAACCCGCCAGAGCCAGCAACAGAAACAGACAGAACGAGAAAGGTTAAAGGTTTAGAAAACATGCATTTCATAGTGAGCTCAAATCAAATCAAAGGGTAACTTGATTACAGTCTATAAATATGTACATGGGAAACTAATACTTGATAATGGGCTCTTCAATCTAGCCAACAAAGATATAGCAAGATCTAATGGCTGGAAGTTGAAACTAGGAAAATTCGGACTGGCAATAAGGTGTAAATTTTTAAAAGTGAGGGTAACTAACCATTGGAACAATTTACCAAGTGTATGGTGGCTTCTTCACGAGTGGCAATTTTTAAATCAAGGATGGATGTTTGTTTAAAAGATATGCTCTACTTCAAAAGGAATTATTTTGGCATAGTTATATGGCAGTTCAGGCAAGTTGATCTCGATGGTCCCTTCTGGCCTTGGAATCTATAAGCCCAGATGTCCTGAGTACCACTACAATGTTACACTGCCCCATTCCTTATATTCAGCCTACTCTTTCCTCTCCTAAATGTTATTCCATTATGCCATAACCCTCTACTTTAAATAAGTTTCTCTTCCTTGATTTCACCATTCAGATATGTGTAGAGAGATTTCTAATCTGTCCTTATCATTTAGCAAATAATATCTACCTTTTGTTTTAATCTCCTCTGATACATCAGTTCCACTGAACAAGTAACAATGTATTTACCTCCCTCAATTCCCTCCAATTTGTCCAAATCTTTCTGGTACTAAAATGTCCAGAACTATCAGCAGTATTGTGCATTCTAGAGGAACTGATTTGCTTGGCCCATAATATAATAATTGAAGTCAGGAGAATTACTCCAGGTTGACACAAAAATAACAGGGCAACATTTTATTTAGTGAGACCTGTTAGACTCATTGGAAGTGGTGAAAATATCATCATTTTGGATCATTTAAAATGAGATTGGACAAAGCACTGGATGCTGTAATCATGCAATGGCAAAATGTGAACAAGGAAACCTTCAAAGCTACTCATCTCCAGATTCCATGATGGATGTAGTATCTTGCATTTCCAACATTCATAAGGTGAATCATATTGCTCTGTATGTTCCTTGCAGCTCACCAAAAAGAAAACATTGTGTACTGGTAACCAAGCATTATTTAACGGAACAAATATGTATCTGCAACTGTACTAAACATCATACTAGCACTAGTTAGCCTTAGTCAAAGCATAATGAATGATTTTCTAGAAAGCCAGATCAAACCTACTAATCCTAAATTGTACTTCCCGCTGGAGTATCTTTGGCAGAATCAGTGCAACATCTTTTTAATTAAAGATTGTGAGAACTTATCCGGGATTCTCCATCATGAACATTCTTTTAGATTACTGGAGGTTCAAGGAGCCACTGATAATTTGTTACATAATGCTAGGCAGTTAGTAAAATGGGTATTGCTAGTAAAGAATGGACCATTTGGCAGTCCATTTGAAATTTTGAAAACTGATGGGAGGTATATTAGAGGAACAACAAAGATAGATAAAAGTATATAAAAAGGCAAAATCATGAGTAAAAAAGGATACTATTTATTGTAGTAAATTTGCTACATGGCTCTCATTAGTTGTATGAAATTCACATATATTTAAAAGTGTAAATATCCATGACAGCACCACAAAATATTTGATTTTTTTGAAAATCAATACAAACCACAAATTGTAAAAAGTAATAGCACTGCTTCCTGTATATGAACATGGGCCAAATCACACTTCGCTCATTCACACAACTAGTGCCATTTCAGTCTGTAATATTTAAATGAGTATGGCAAAGAGGATGTGGTCCCGTATTTGGTCCTGGCACAAAATTACGCAAAGAGTGAGAAAATGTGTCCAGATTCAAATCTACTGACAGTGATCTGAAGAAAAAACACATGTGGGCTGCATAACTAGCTGAATCTGTCCTTGAACCAGAACCACACCCACAAACAAATCACACTTCCCTAGAGGCACCTATATTAAGTCAAAAGATTGAAGTTAATGAAAGGCTAGTAAGATGCTTTGGGGGGAAAATCCTATATAGGGGGTCTGATTCTGCTCTCAGTTTAATCAATAACAAAAATCCCATTGACTTCAGAGGGAATGGCCTCATAATTGTATTTCTAAAAAAAAAACCCATAAGTACAGTGAGAGAGCACAATTGTTTAAATATGTGTCTAATCTTGTAGTCAGTTCCTCTTCTGACTCTGAAACAGACCCATAGCAAGGCTCAGTGCTGGCCTATTCATTAGATCTCGGTTCAATTTCTAACAAAGAAAAACCTCCTTCAGGATCAGCAGCAGCAGCGGGGCATTTCTAAGAGATCGTTATTTTCAAGAAGAGAGAAAACTCCATTCTCTCTTTACTGCTCCAGCCTGGCCCTGGGCTTCCGAATTACAATCAAAAGGTTAAGCTGGCTTTGTGATCATTGGTCTTTCGTCCTTGAACACAGAAATGAGCTCACAGCTGATCATGCAGAGGCAACCGCTGGTGTGTGTCTGTCTCTCCCCTGCCGCCCGAGTCTGTTCGGAGCAGGAACCCCGCATTACATCACCGACTCGCTCGCTTCTGGGGAGGGAAGGAGCAAAGCGGCGACTCCGGGGGGCTGATGGTGAGAAGGGAGAGGCTCGGGAGCCCAGGGGGCGAGGAGGCTACTGCGGAGCGGCGGCCGCGCACGCAGGAGAGGCTCGAATCCCGCAGCTAGAGGCGGATGCAAGAGTTGCGAGCCATGTATTAACGAAGAGGGCTACGGGGAAAGGGGGAGACCGACCCCCCCACACGTCTATCCGCCTCTCCCTTCGGCATCCTCCCATGCGCCGGTGCCTGCACCCCAAGGGCAGCCGGGCGGCGAAACGGGGATCTCCAGCGCCCAGGCTGAGCAGAGCCAGGCCGGTGGGGGAGGCTCGAGCTTTTCTTTTTCGGTGGCGCTCCCTCCCTCCCCCGGCTGAGAAGATGTTATGGCCGAGCTGGCGGAGAAGGGCAGCGGCAGCCTAGGGGCGGCAGGCGGGCGGCAGCAGGATGGGGAGGCGGCGGACGGCGGGGGACCGGAGGAGGAGGCGGCGGCCGCCAACCCCCCTAACTACGAGGACTACGAGTGCAAGATCTGCTACAATTACTTCGACCTGGAGCGGCGCGCGCCCAAGCTCCTGGAGTGTCTCCACACCTTCTGCCAGGAGTGCCTGAGCCAGCTGCACCTGCGGGCCGCCCAGCGCCCCCCGCCCGCGCCGCCCGGCCCGCCCGGCGCCGCGCCATGGCGGGCCGCGGCCAGCGGCACCATCTGCTGCCCGGTCTGCCGCCACCGCACCGCCCTGCCCGACCAGCGCGTGCACAGCCTGCCCGTCAACACCAAGCTGGCCGAGGCCTTCCCCCTGCAGCTGCGGGCCCGCGACCCGCTGCCCCAGGACCGCCTGCCGCCCGCCCCGCGCCCCGCCGCCGGCCCCCCGCCGCGCCCCGCGCCCCACGAGGCGGGCCCGGCCCCGCGGCCGCAGCGCTCCGGCCCGCGCTCCTCGGGCGGCGGCTACGAGAGCTGCCAGAGCTGCAAGCGGGCGGCGCTGAGCGCGGGCTGCGTGTGCGTGGTGTTCTCCTTCCTCTCCATGGTGGTGCTGCTCTTCACCGGCCTCATCTTCGTCAACCAGTACGGGGGGGAGCCGGGGCCCGGCGGCCCGGCCCCGGCCTCCCCCGTGGGGCCCATCTGCCTCTCGGTCGCCAGCATCCTCGCCCTCTTCTCCGTCGTGGTCACCTGGCTCATCTGCTGGCTCAAGTACCGACCCGAGGCGGGGGCCGGGGCCGGGGCCGGGGCGGCCCCCGGCAGCGGGACCTCCAGGGGGCGGGCTGCTGCTGCTGCTGCCGGCGCCAGGAGGAGCCACACGTAGCGCTGGGGCCGCGGCCGCCTCTTGCTGCTGCAGCAGCCGCCGCCGCCGCCGCCGCCTGAAGGGGGGGGGGGGGCGGCGGCTGGAAATCGGGGGGCCCTGCGGGGTACGGGCCTGGTCCCCTCTCGTCACGGGGGAGGAGGGTTTGGAGGAACGGGGACCACAGAGCCTCGGGGCATTGGCCTAGTCACTTCCCTTCCACACGCCCTCCACTCCTTATGGTCTCTCCGCCTCCTCCGTGTCCTTGGCCTCTTCTCTGCACGTGGAGGACGCACCTTACCTTGTCTGTGCACCACACTTGAGGGACCCTGCAAGAGGCATGGAGGAAGAGGGACCCTTGCACCTCAGTGCACTTGCCTTCTTTCCTACACACACAGGGCACTTATCTGTGCTTCAGATTGGAGGGTGTAAAGCAGGGGTCTTAAGGAAGTGGGACCATTGTACCTCAATGCACTTGTCCTGCTACTTCTTCCACAAAAGTCATGCACGTGGTCCTTGATCCCAGTCTGTGGGTGCAAGGAAAGAGCTTGTCATGGAGAGAGGTGAAACCATTTTTCCAAATTCACTTGAACTGTTACCTGCTATTCACCTACACATGCAAACTCCTTATGGCCCTGTCCCTTATGTTCCCAGCCTAAGGGGAAAGACCATCATGGGAGAATTGAAGGAGATGGGTTATTTTGGTATTCAACCCTGAAGTGCAAATCCTTCTTTGGGAGAGTAGGATCTTATTAGTAGATAAGGATTCAGGGCCATCATTTTGAGTGGCAGTGTTGTCTAGTGGATAGAGCACAGACTGGGAGCCAGGCACTTCTGAATTCTAATCCCGGCCTTGCCACTGATCTGCTAGGTGGCTTTGGGAAAGCGATTTAGCCTCTGTATTCTGGTTTTCTCCTCTGTAATATGGGAATAATAATTCTTAATTACCTGTTTTAAAGGGAGTTATGATGTCTAATTATTTAATGTTTGTAAAGCACTTTGAAAATGTCAAGCGCTATATAAGTGCTAAGTATTATTTATTATTTATATTTCACTATATCAAAAAAGGGAGGATAATAGAGGGAATGATAGCTCTATCATAGACAATTAATGAGTTTGAGATGAATGCATTGTGTATATTTATAGAGGTTGGAGGGGATGTATGATGGAGGGAGCCAAGAAGGTGGGAGAATTAAGTATCAGCTATCTTCTTGCCAACTGGAGGGTAAGATACCTGTCTCCAACAGATATACAATGGCCTGACATCTTGGGAAATTAGGAAAAGTCAAGGGGTAGAAAAGGGTCACACACCATTTCCCCATTTTTATAATTTGTCAGCAAACCCTTGTTTCTGTGCTTGTGAATATAGAGGGGATGGAGCCGTTTATCAAAGAAAACTGGCTTACTGTTGCCCCCACCTGGAACATAATTGAAGAGATGCATTGTTGTTCCAATCAGAATGAGATGACTGTGTTCATTGTATTTGTACTTTTTTCTTTTTAACCTTAAAAAAAGGAACTACAGTACATGTACAAAAGAGCTGTCTTAAAGACACTGCGCCAAAGTATCCCCACATGTATCAAGTTCACCTCTGTTCCCCTTTATAAGAAAACTGCCTCTATAAAGCAAATGACTTTTTGCTAGGGCCCTGAGTGATTGTTTAAAGTAGGCTCTGCTATTTCTCTTTTAGGATTATTGTTTAGTGTGGGTACCTGAAACACTGTTTTGTGCATTTTAAACAATTTAAAAAAGATGGTTTAATTAATAGAACAATAGCTCTGAAACTGGGATGAGAGATTTCTGTGGCACAGAATAATGATTGATTGGCCATTCATTTAAACTTTTATATGGTGAAAGGAATCGCACATTAAAATATTGATTTTTCAACAGCACAATAAAAGTGGAATATGATAGTATTATTTGCATATTGATAATTAGCCTTCAGTTATAATAGTTATAACTAGAAAGTGTTTTACCCCTCTTCTTGATGTGTTTCACTTCTGTATTATGAATTTCTGTAGAAGGCCATGAGAACACATTTTGTATGTCAGGTTGGGACTTTAATGGTGAGATATTCATAATGAGAGATGAAAAATAATGCCATATAATTTGTTTTGTAATATACGAAGGAGAGCACTCTATGTACCTACTATTGTATGTTGCCGGATAATTCATTTGGTGCCTGAATTTTAAAAAAAACTTATATCTGGAATGAGAAACTGCTTCTTCTTCCATATTTCTACATAGTACTGTATTGGAATGAAATGATAATTTTTGTGCTTAACGATTGGATAATTTAAAGGTGGTTGTATATTATTCCCTGTGTATTTATGCAAACTTTCTGCATGATATCCTGACAAGTATTCTATTAATAGATCCTTACTTGAGCACTTCTATTTATGACAAGTGAAAAGAAATACATTGACTATTTAGGAGCAGAAAGACAGAAACTGAAGTTTTGTTTTAAGTGATGTGTTTATGACTGCACCAGTGATGTTTCATGTGCATTGTCTTGATTATCACAAACCTGTAAAAATGTAGTATTTGTACAAAGATCCATTATAATGAAAGTATTTGATGAAAACAGTATGTGATCTTTGTGTCACTTATATTCAGCAACATGTAAATCTGCGCCAGCCTTTTCACACAACAGAAAATAAAAATGTTATGGGGAGATAAATTACTGGATTCTGTTCTGGCATTGTGCTAACTTTCTGCGTGGTTTTGGTCAAGTTACTTAAGACGGTATTTTCAAAATGGGGTCAATAAATTAGGCAGTTAAATAAAAATGTACCTTTGAAAACTGAGCATAGCATTAACTTGAGTAGTAGATGTGGATACTCTGCTCCTAAGAAAATCAGACCACTTTTATTTAAGTTTCTGTATGATAATTGAGATGCACAAATTTGGATACAAATATTTGAAAATTTTGGCTCTAACCTCTCTATCCCTCAATTAATCCATGTAAAATTGGATAGTAATACTTACCTCTCTAACAGGTGGGTTCTAAGGCTTTATTCATTACAAAGTTTAAAGCAATTTGATATCCCGAAATAGAAGGTTTTATAGGAGTGTGTAGAGTATTATAAATGTATGTAAATTAGCTGACATATTCCCCAGTAATGTTTACTGAGGAAAAAATAAATAATTTAAAATATATACATTCTTATGGATATATCCACTAATTTATAATTTAATTGTATATGTTTCTAATCAAATATAGCATTAGTTCATAAGTATTTTTATTAGTGAAGAACCAATAATGTTCACAGTTTTAAACGATGTCATATTCTCCCAGTTGGAAGCATTGGCAATTTAAAGGGCCATGGGCTCCAGCCACTGCTGGGAGCTCCAGGCCCTTTAAATTGTCACCTGGGGAAGCTGGTACGCCATACTGGGGTGTCCCATCTTACTTTCACCTCTGGACATATCCCACTTCAGGCCCTAGAGAGAGTCACAATACAACCCAGCCTGTATTTCCAGTATGTTCTATGGAAACCCTTTTCTGTGGAGAAGACCTTTCAAGGAATTCTGGGGGTCAGTTGTGGCCAAGGATCAGAGCAAAGCACTATGGGGAGCATAGAGCTTCATCTTTTTGGATGACTCTGACCTACAAGTTTCCTGGGCTATATGAATCCTGAAAGATCTTCAGAGTGTCTGGTCAAGCATAATGGTCTATTGTTCAGCATAAATAAACCCCTTCACTCTCCCTGACATGGTTGACTCACTATGATGATTTCCTGATAATTTTACTCTGGCTGAGCTTCCTTTTAATGATTTTTACCATGAGAGGGAGTGATCCAAGCCTTAAAGATTATGGGTCAGATTTTTACACAGAAGATAGGAATAAATCAGTTAACTTCAGTTTAGTTTAATTTACTCCAGGGTAAAACCAGCGTGTCTGTGCAGAATCCAGCCCATAGATGCAGAAGGCAGGGAGTTAATATACCATCTTAGGTATATTAGGCCTCAGCTGAAGTATTGTGTCCCATTCTGGTTGCCCCATTTCAGGAAAGATGTGGACAAATTGGAGATGGTTCAGAGAAGAGCAACAAAAATGATTAAAGGTCTATGAAGTATGATCTATGAGGTAAGATTGAAAAAATTGGGTTTGTTTAGTCTGGAGAAGAAAGGACTGAGGGGGGGGGACAAGATAACAGCTTTCAAGCACATAAAATGTTATGAGGAGGGAGAAAAATTGTTCTCATTAACCTCTGAGTCTAAGACAAGAAGCAATGGACTTACATTGCAGCAAGGGTGGTTTAGACTGGACAGTAGGAAAAAATTCCTCAATGTCAGGGTAGTTAAGCATTGGAAGAAATTGGCTAGGGAGGTTGTGGAATCTCCATCATTGGAGATTTTTAGGAGCAAGTTAGACAAACACCTGTCAGGGATGGTCTACTCTAGATTATACCAGATGGTCTTGATCCTGTCTTGAGTGCAGGGGACTGGACTAGAAGACCTCTCAATGTCTCTTCTAGTTCAATTCTATGATCTTCTGTTTTAGTCAATACAACAAGAGGCCAGTGCTGTGGAAGAGTTTCCTCTGAGTTGATGAAGTGTTGTAAAAAGTCTTGTTTTTGCATTCTTTCCTATCTAGGGTATATGTTTACATTCATTACTCATGGAAAACTCTCACTGAAGTCAGTGGGGATGCAGGATTGTGTCCTCAAATAAACAGCAATTTTTTAAAAAAATTGGAAAGGGATACATGTTACATGTAAAGTTACAAGTTATAATGTTGTGTATGCCATTTCCTTGTATGAGACTCTGTTTGGGGATCAGGATTAACACTGACACTATATCATGTCATAGAGTTGTTTCTTTTTATTCACACTTTTCAAAATAACTGCATTATAATGTCCTCCTTTATTTAAAGCACCATAACATTTGTAGCAAGTACTTGTCACCTGATGTGCTGAGATACCACTGTGTCTACCTGTTCTGCCAGCATGGGTCCCCTTTAATCTGTCTTGCTGAGCCAGGCTCTTAAAATATCCTCTTATACACACACATAGGCGGGGCCACACCCAGCTGCAGATCAGCTCTGGGAAAACTCATTTTAAGGGACTTGCTCTAGCACTCAGATGTCTACCTCTCTTGGAGTACAGACCCAAGGATACATTGTATTTGCCTTGTCCCTCAATGTGGAAGAGGGTATACATAATTTCTTGCCCCCACTCTCAGTTAAAGTTGAATTATAAACCAGAAATAAATGTATTAACTATAACAGGTGTGGCAGGGTGGGCTTGACCCAGCCTGCCGCCCCTTTAAGAGGGAGAAAAGCCCTCTGCAACACCCCCCCACCCCCCTCCACCCCCGGGTGCAGAAAGCCTAATCAGCCACCTGGCTTGCAGGGCAATCAATTGTATGGGTTGCACCTGGCAACCTCCTCTGGGGGATAAAAGGCTCCCAGGAAGGAAGCCCAGTGTGGTGGTGGTTTGGAGCTAGTCAGAGCTGTATGTTTAGAACTGTTTAGAGTTGCATGTTAAGAGCTGGACTATATAGAGTCTGTGAAGCTGTAAGCTGTAGAGCTGAGCTATCAAGAGCTGTATGCTGAAGGACTGTACAAAGCTGTATATATTGGTGGTGGGGACTTGCACTGTGAATTAAAGAGCACTGTTTGAAGCAAAGAAGGGGTTTCCTGCCTGTTCCTGAGAGGGGTGAGAGAGCGGTCTGCCACACAGGTGTATTATAAGTAGTTGAGGACGTAGCAGACAGAACAAGGCAGATTACTGAGAAAATAAAAGAGAGCACGCAATCTAAGCTTAATACACTAAAGAAACTAGTTACATGTGAGTTCTAACCCTAAATGTGGTTCTAATAATCTTCACAGGCCAGATGCCCTTCCAGCCTGAGCCCAGTTCTTTTCTCCCATTCAGTCTTAGTTGTTTCCAGCAGACATTTTGGGTGGGGTAGCTGGGGAGAACTGAGCACCTGGATTACCTCACTTCCCGCCCTTAAATGGGATTTGCATAAGGAGGGGGGGCCTTTGTTTCTTAGTTTGACCCCCCTTCTCTTCCAGGGCATGGTTAGACTGGCGCTTTGCAGCGCCAAAACCCTCCTTTAGCGCTATAATTTTCATAGCGAACAAACTTCAAAGGGAGATTTTGCGCAATGACTCCCTGTTTAAAGTGCAAGTGCAAGTGTTAAACCTCCTTTTCCAGAGAAATAAGCCTTTTTGCGCTAACGCTATAGCGCAAGGGTGGGAATGTGAACACTCATTACGCTATAAGGGAATCAACAAGCCATTTAAGGCAAATTACCTCAACATTGTTTTGAAAAAGGGGGGGGGGAGAATCAGGACGTAGCTGATCAGTTTCTCTCTTAAAACTCACACCCCATAAGCACTGGAAATGCTGACCGATTGAGCTGTATGAGTGCACTGCAGAGCCTGGTCAGTTTCCTAGACACTGACAGCCGCAAATTGTCTCATTGCCTACACTTTCCCTGTTCCCCCTTACCCCTCTTCTTTGCAAAGTAGGCTGCACCCAGCTGAATGCTGGGATACCTGCCCTATCCCACAACTGATACTGCCGTCAGAAGTGGAACAAATGTATACAGTATTTTGCGCTACAAGGTTTCAGTTTGTATGGTCTGTAGCGCGATACCTATTGCGCTAGGTTGGGAAGCGCTATAAATAAACACGCAAAAATCTTCAATCTAACCATACCCCCAGTGGAAAGTTACAAGAAGTCCCTGGTAATGTTTTATTATCAGGTGACAAGACCACCTCACTCGTTAGGGCCCCGGTAGCCATTCTTCACAAGCTGACCCACACATTCACAGGAAGACTAAGCTCTTTTACAGTCCAATGGCTCTGGCTTATGGGCCATCAGCACTGTCAGGCTTTTTCATTGTTGTAACTGACGTGTTAGCAGTGGGAGTCACCCAAAGTAACATAGTTGAAATATAGATACAAAGTCAATATTCCTAATTTCAGATACAGAAATGATAGGGGCATACAAATAGGATAATCATATTCAGTAATCATAACCGTTCAAAGGATATCTCACATGAAGCATCTTACATAAAATATATCTATGTCATATTCATATCATAAGCATATTTTCACAAGGAATATAGAATGACACAACACGTGTGCATATTCAACAGTATGTACAACAGCTAGAAACTTTTATTTGTCTTTCCTTTCTCTTTTGAAATAGCCTGAAAATATTCTGACTAAACAAACATATTGCAGGGAGAAATTATGTGCTGAAATGTGATCTTCACTGCAGTAGCCTGCCATCAGTATATAGTCACACAATATTAATTTCTTAATTGCAGATATGAATATTCTAAAATACATTTTTGTCAGAAAAACATGGAAGATTTCATAAATTTATCTAATCTATTTCTAAACCTCTAAAGTCCACTTACTAATTTTCTATTCCTTTGATATTACTAAAAAATCAACATGAACAGTGATGTTAAAAATCCTTGGCAGTTACTTTTATATTCATATAAAATAATAGCCATTTTTTAGATGTTTTGCATTAAGCATGGGAGTACTCTACCAAGGTACACTTATATACAAAGGTAGCAATATTGCTTTAGAACTTAAATTAATGGCCAAAAATTACTAGTGATTTTGGGTGCTTCTATTTGCCCAGTTTGAGGTACCGTAAAGGGGTCTGGTTTTCAGAAAGTGAAGGATCTACAAAGGTCCTTAGGTTTTGCAATGCTCCGCACTGTAATGCATAATTTGTAGATATAGCACTGCTCAGCATTGCAATGGATAACTTTTAGGTGCCTTGCCACCTCCTGGAATCCACATGTTTGAGTCAGGTCTCTAGGCTCCATATACAATTAATAGGGAGAGTTAGAGGAATAAGAATAGGGTCCACAAAGGGAAGCATGCTTAATGCGGAGCTGTGTAAGCAGTGCTCCAGTTACAGGAACGCCAGGCCCCTTACTATTTTCGGGGGTTACTTCACTTCTGTCTTATGCCCCCCTTATTCTCTCTACTGTTTAATTTAAAGCAAGCCACTTGACATTCAGGGCACATCTGTTTTTTCTTCATAACTGAAGCACTATGCACAGTTTAGCCCATAAGAAATGCCAAGGAGAGGGGCTTAACTTGACTAATATGTCAGTTTCACTCCTTTTGGCCTTATGCATATTAATTATTTATATACAGTGGGACAGCTTCAGTAAGTGAGATTGAGACTCACTAGCATATTTCATGCTCCTATAGTTAGGGTATTCACCTGTGAAATGGGAATCCCAAGTTCAGGTCTCTATTGCACAGTAGGGGGAGGGAGAATGAATGTAGGTGTCCCACATCCTGGGTGAGAGCTCTAACCACTTGGCTAAATTCTAGGTTCTAAGAGAGGCTGCTTCCTCTTCCTTCCTTTAACCCACTCTTCCTTCACTATTTTATGTGGGTTTAGGCATGCTCTGAAAATGCCTATAGGATTAGGCCCCACAGACAAGAAAGGCATGGGAACTCCTAGTTTGATGATCCCACTTAGGTGTCTGGGTGCCTAGGCTATGGCAACTGTGTGCAAGCTCACTGGCAGAAACTTAGGTACCTAGTGAAAATGGAAATTCCAGCATCCAGGGATTTTAAGGCCTCCAAGGTTAGGCAGCAGCTAAACAGAGGTTTTGAAAATCTCTGTTACCTAAATGTTGGACCTAAAGTGGCAGTTAGGATCTCAAGTACTTTTGTGGATCTAGCCCCAAAAGCACCATTACCCACTCTCTGAAAATCAGGCCTCGTTAGGAGCATAGGATATAAGAACTTTCTGGGTCATCATCAAGTCTAGTCCCCTACAATTGCATGCAATCCTGTCTCATAATCCCTATTCATACATTCCTCAAACTCCATCTTAAAACTGGTTAATTGTTTGCCTCAATCTAACTCCTCTGCTAGTAAGAACCATCTGTTTTATAACCTGAATTTATTCATGGACCAGTTATTCCCATTTGTTCTTGTGTCAACATCGTCCTTCAGCTGATGTATTTATGAAGAACAGTCATACCCCTTTTAGTCTTGGACTAGGCTAAACAAGCCACACTCTTCCAGTTTCTTCTCATAAAGTAGGCTCTCTGTTTCCTTGCTCATCCTAGTAGCTTTATCTGCAGCAGTTCCAGTTTGAATTCATCTTTCCTGAACAGGGGTAACCATGTACACAGATTTCTAGATGAAGTCCCATGAGTGCCTTGTACAATAGGATTAATTCTTCCCTCCCTCTGTTGGAAATACCTTGCCTGATATGTCCTAAGCTTGCATTTGTCTTTTTCTTGGTTGTGTCATATTGATGGCTCGTGGCCATCCTGCCACCTACTAATACACCTAGGTCTCCCTCTTCCCTGCCATTTCCAAGTGAACTCCCCCCATATAGCAGGAGTTCTTCTCAATAGTCCCTAAATGTGTGACCTTGCACTTCATATTGTTAAATATCATCCCACTTCTATTATTCCTCTAAAAGCCACCCAATTCTTGCTATATAACTATCTGATCCTACACTGTATTGACAATGTCTCCCAACTTTGTGTCATCACCAAATTTCATTAGCACACTCCTACTTTTTGTACCAAGGTCATTAATGAAAATAAGACCGATTTTGAGGAACTCCACTAGTAACCTCCCTCCAGCCTGATAGTTCACCTTTCAGCATAACCCATTTTCATCTCCTTTAGTTAGGTCCTTAAACACCCTACTATTCTTGAACTAATCCCCATCTTCTTCATCTTAAATCATAACTTACTATGTGGTACCATGTCAAATGTTTTACTGAAGTCCAAATAGATTAGATCTACTTCATTTTTCCTGTGCAAAAAATAAGTTATTTTATTAAAGAAAGATACATAGTTAGTCTAACACACTTTATCTTTGTTAAATCCATATTGTACTTTATCCCATTTTCTGTTTACCTTCATAGCTTCAATTATCCCCTTCAAACTTTGTTCTAAACCTTTGTGTATTATTGAGATCAGACTAATGGGTCTTTGGTTGCCCAAATCACTTTTTTCACCCTTCTTAAATATAGATATGGGGGCATGGATCAACGTTCACGTCTCACTTCATGTTAGTACCTGGCCCGGGCAAGCTAATGATCCAACCAGCGAATCAAATTCAGTGAAGAATCCTGGTCACATGCCACCTTAGGCACTTTGCGCATACACTACGAAGAATAATATAGGTATAACGTTAGCTATTCTCCAGTCATACAATATCACCCTCAAATTGATAATCTGCTACAAATAATTGCTACAAGACTTGCAATTTCAGAGGCCAGTTCTTTTTGTATTCTGAGATCGAGATTATCCAGTCCCTCGCAACCCCCAATTTGAGCACATTAAACTGTTTGAATTTTGCTTGCACTTTGTTTCAATTTCTGTACATTGATTCCTGTTAGCCATTCTCCTCCTGCCCCCTCCACTCTTCATTTTCATCCTTATTGAACACTGGGATAAAGTATTCATTTAGTTTTGGGACCATTCATAGATTATTCTTAATTTGCACCTCATCCTCATTGCACTGCGGCTCCACTTCTTTTCTTGTCCTTTAAAGTGTCTCAGATTGGGCAACGAAAATCACAGGTCACTTCTGAAAATTTAGGTTATTGGCTACATCTATACTTTGGGAAACTATTAAACAACTATTTCCTTCTACTTATACAACTTCTTGTTCAAATATTTTGGGTCATCATGTGTATTGTAAATCCATTTGCCTCTCACATTGATGTTCTCTCTTATTTTAAGGTCCATGTTGTCCTTTGTCAGCAAATAGCACTCCGTTTGGTGCAAAGTCAAAATTCCCAACAGAAGCAGGATTGAACCCTTATTTTGTCTAAACAGTATAAAATCTCTGCAGATTGAAAGGACTGCATCTGACAAGTGATCAAAATGATACAGAACCTTAATTAAACTCTCAAAAATACAATTAATGTGCTTTCCTGAGTCTCTTGACTTTGACTAATGTCTTACTGAAATCAATGAGAGATTTGTCTGTATGCATACTGAAGAATATTGTCCGGATTCTTTCTGCTGACCTATAACAAATATATTCTAGATCGCAGAAAGTCAATTTACATTGCTAAAATAATTGACTGCCACAAGACATCTAAATACATATTGGTATTAACCCCAAGTCACTTTACCACATCAGACACATGAGCAGGGCCCTACAGGTGGTTACAATATGGCATAATAAAAGCACACAGTCACACCAACTGTATATAGGTCCCTCTCATCTGACAAATATGAAGGAGTCAGGAGATGTGGTTTCAATGTAATTGTCCCTTCAGTTACATCCTGGTCACAATTTGTAGTGGTGCCCACTTTTGTCAAACAAAGGGGGTGCAGTACAGAGGAACATGCCAGGGGAGGGAAGGGGTGATGCTAATCCCATGGGGGGGGTTGGGGGAGGCAGGGCTTGAGTGAGCAATGACCCCAGCCTCACGTGACGGGGGGAGGGGAGGAAGGGCAGGCAGGACTCAGACGAGCAGCTTGGCCCAAGCCCCATTCCCCGCACAGGGCTACTGCTTGCCAGAGACCCTGTGCAGTGAAGGGGGCTCTGGCAAACAGTAGTCCTGTGCGGGGAATGGGGCTTGGGAAAGCAGCTTGCACTAGCCCGGGGGGGGGGGGGGGAGGGGGAGGCTTCAGGTCAGTCCCAGGGTAGAGGGAAGGGTTCAGCCCAGTCCCACGTGGTGTCCCATTTTCCCTTTGGGAAATACAGTCACCCTAGTTGCAAATTGTAATGCAGATTGAATCTTCATTATAACTGAGTTCCTTGACTTTGCATCAGACGGCAAATTCCCCTTCTCTGTGTTCTATTTGAGCCATTTAGAAATTGGCAATATTTGGAAAAGGTGGTCACAACCATGGACATACAGCCCCCTGTATGTATCTAGGAAAATATATGTAGGCCTATATGACCTTTGATCCTTGAGGCACAAGTGATAATCATTGGTTTGCGTTAAAGAGATGGACAAAAACTGGGGCTCACTTTGGTGTGTTTCCTATTATAGTATCATGGTATGAAACTGCCCCTGCAAACAACTTTGATGCAATACTGGACCCAGGCTTATTTTTCAGATGTAGTTCAAATGTGGCATCAGCTCATCTTTCTCTACTAGTTAGCATATTGTGTAACAAAACAAGAAAGATTTTATTTCTTTTTCCTTTCACTTTTTATATCCAGTAAACCCTCTGTACACGCATAGTTGAATTTTTAAGTTTTATTTTCTCTGTTATTTACAATGGTTGTTCATTTGGGGGAATCTCAAGCAAGGAAAACTCCACATTGTCATACAGAGAAATCTATTTAAATTTTGTAGGTATAATTAGGGCCTTTATGACTTACAAAAATGTGAAAGGAAAAAGTTAACTTAGCCTTAGCTCCACATTTTAAATAAACCTTTTGTGATTAGCGATATTAGTCCATGACAAATTATTTTTCTTGTATCATTTGGAAACTCATTTAAAAAATTGGGTGGAATTACTTAAAATAAATATAATAAAAACCCTACTTTTACCTCTATTCAGAAGATAATATAGTTACATTTTCAATACCCATTTACATCCCCTCTTATGTATTACTGATATGATGAAATGGGAAATGTGTTCCATGCTAGTGATGCTTGAAATGATTTCTACTTAGGGTGACCAAATGTCCCAATTTTATAGAGACAGTCTTGATTTTGGGGTCTTTTTCTTATATAGATTCCTATTACCTCCCATCCCCGTCCCGATTTTTGACATTTGCTGTCTGGTCACCCTATTTCTACTTCATGTTTCAGCAGCAGTGGGTGAGGTGTGTATCTTTTATCTTCACTCTGCACCATTGTTTAAAAACTTATGCAGCACAATCATGAAGTTCTTACTCAGATTTTACTCAGGCAATGGAAATTTTGTTTGAGAAAGGATTAAAAACATCAGGGTTTGACCCATATTCTCAGCATCTGAATAGATTAATACATTTACCTGCAACCTTGGGAGTCTCCAGATTATATGCTGCCATCTGAAAATAAATTTGAAGGCGCCTATCTTGAATAGACTCTCAATTCCTGTGGATAAGCACGGTGTTAAAATCTAAATAGAAGTATGCATCTCACAAAATCATTCTGTGGTTCATTGTCACTGGCAGTCTTGTTCAAGGAATAGCAAAGGAGCCATCTGGGTGGAAGGGCCTTTGCAGAGAGAGAGCTGTGTTAGGAATCTTGTACTGCATCTGTTCATCTTATTCTTGACTCACACAAGCATTATTAGCTCAGTAGTCAGCAAAATACTTAAGCACAAGCTGAAATCCATCTCCACTCAACAAAGCAGTTAAACACCTGCTTAAAAGTTCCATTGAAGTTACCTACTTAAGTAATTGTGCTTAGCAGTCTTTCGGGATCAAGTCCATAATTCCTTATAAAATTCACAACTCACTAACCCTTACCTCCAGAAATAATAACTGAGGTGTATTAGATAAGGATGAAAAGTCTTGCTGCCTATATAGTAAATGCAGTTTACTATGTTCAAAACAGAGGTCTAACATAACTTCTGAAAGCAAGGTCTTTTCATTGTTAGTTCCCCTCTTTCAGATAAGAGGGAAAGGAGAGAGACAGGTGGGAACAGATTCTTCTAAAGTTACTAATGAAATTAATAGGTGAAGTAACCAGCACTGAATCTAAATAGATGCTGCCGGTGCTCTCTGCTGGCCAATTAATAAATAAAACAATATTTCATAGCATCTGGCCTCAATCTTCCAGACTCTGGGATTTTGTCACTTATTCTAATGGGTTCAGAATTAACCCCCCTTTTCTCAGAAAAATGTAGTAAATGTATCTCTACTTTTACTAAAAAAAAGTCCTGCTTTCAGGGTAAAATGGATGAGAAGTGGGGAAAGTATTATGTTTAAATTTCAATCTTCTTCCAAAGGGAAAGAGGTGTGTTCTGAAATCTGAAGCAAAAATGAGATCAGAAATGCAGGTGTAACTTGGGGGTTGCTTTTTTTAAATTAGACAAGTGGATTGTCTTCTATGAAAAGCTGAAATCACAAATGTGAGCAAACCTGATCCAATCAACTCAGGAAGTAGAAACTCCAGCAACAAAAATTCAGTTGTCTGGATTACGGAATGAAGCCTTTAAAACGTGTGCTGCTGGCAAGACAGAAGGACACTATATATATATATATATATATGAAAAAATGCTCCCCATTAGCAAATATGTTGTGTTGTACTTTTAGGATGATCAAAACATTTTGTTTTATATATTAATATTAATGTTATAAAATTATCTTTTATGCTAATGTGATTATTTTGGGTGAGGAATGAGCTCCTATACTATGACATCTATGTAGCACATATTAGATCTTCTGAAGTGCACAACCATATAAGGTGTTATTCAGAAGTGACCGTCCCACCTTTCTATGACTCTGAAAATATTCCTTGGACATATAAATAGTTTATTTATACCTGTGATACCCATGATAAATTAATAAGTATCTAAATAACCAGGAGAAGGGGAAAGAACAATACCTCTGTGATCATTCCTGGTTACTACTGTTCCTTACAGTTCCACTTTTAAAAGGCAACTTGGATAAATAAGGTCTCCCTTACAACGAGCAAGCATCTTTCCAGATAAGCATAGAGGTTGCTTCAGTAGAAGAGACATCGGGCCCCATCAAATGCCCTCTCAGTATGATGATGATCCGACCTCAGTTCGTGTCTGAGAGCAGCTGTAGTGAGGTACTTTGGATATTGCAAGACAAGGCACACACATGTGGTTAAGTAAATAAAGTAGGTGAGTTTATTGGAAGGTCCCGGTCCTCAGCGCTGAGAGGGCTTATCAGATCAGCGCGACCGCAGAAGGAGTACCCGGCACTACGGAGCAGTAGCCGGGAAGGAAAAAGCCCCCGAGCAAATACGGGAGTGGGCTTAAGTACACTCACACATTTGCATCTCATACATACTCATGTCTCATTTGCAAGCAACAAGCTGATTGGTTACACGCTGTCCTGCCTCAGTTTCCCCATTTGGTTTCCCACACATTCATTCTCACACAGACGGGGTAAACACTCACACAGCTGGGAACAGCCTGGGAACTGTTCCCAAACACACAGATAACAGCAAGGTCAATCTCATAGCATCACTCTGCACTCTCCTGGAGTTGACTCAGAAGCGTAACTACACTTCCTAGTGATTTCCCGTCACACTGTCTTCCGGTCCTAACAGCAGCTCAGCCCAAACTAACTCTTCGGAATAATTTTTGGCAATTTTCCCTCCTGTAGGAGGCCTTTCTCCCTTTGTTCGAGTTAAAAGGGTCTGACTCGGGTGCGGGAGAATAGGGATGATGACAATTCGGACGTGTTAGAAGAGTTACAGCGAGAGGAGTGAGATGTTCAGCAGAGAAGGGGGAGGGGCATGGCTTCTACTTGGCCATTTTATCTCTGTCCATTTTGCAACAGGACATCAGAAAGAATACCAGTGAGTGGCTTTCTTGTGAGCCAGACTTTTTATTTCATTTTAACCGCCTTTCGTGATGACTGTCTGTTACCTCTTCTTTTCTTGTGGTCCCCCATTTAGTTGTACTAAAGTAAACATTTTCAATTACTTCTGGATTTAGAGGCCCAATGTGTAATCCCCAATATGGATTTTTTTAAAAAAAATAGTTTTACCTATGTGGATTCCTACACACACACACACACACACAGAGCAAAGCTAACAGAAATTAATGAACAAATTCCTTTCTTTGCTTTGGAGTATATATTCGCATTTGGGTTAGTAAGTACTGTCAATGTCTGGTCCAAGTATCTCCATATTAAAGGGTTCCTTGTATATTTCCCCTTCCCATAAAAAAGAATCAGACTTCTAGCTGCTGGTCTGCGTAGTGGTTTTGTAATATATTGCTGAAGAAATCCGGTGCCCACTGGAGTCAAGGGGTGACGTCCTGGGCCCACTGAAGTTAATGGTAAAACTCCCACTGACTTCATAGGACCAAGATTCCACCCAACAGGCCGAAAACTTTCATCAGGGTATGACTAGACTAGAGATTATAGCGCATTTTTTTTGTAGCGCATCCCTATGTAACGCAATAGGTATCATGCTAGAGCCTGTGCAGATTGAAACCCTGTAGCGCTAAAGAATGGATACATTTGTAGCACTTCTGGTGGCAGTGACAGTAGCAGGATAGGGCAGGTATCCTAGCATTCAGCTGGGTGTAACCTGCTTTGCAAAAGAGGGGGATGAGGGGGAACTGGGAAGTTGTTTGCAAGGAGAGAAGATCAGGCTGTCAGTGAGTTTTCCTTAGCGAAAGCTGACAGGCTCCGTATTTAAGACAAAAAGCTCCGTCCGCAAGCATTTTCACTGGTTATTTGCTGTGTGAGTTGTTAGAGAGAAACTGCAAAGCTACTTCCGCTTTTATAAAACAACACCTCACGTCATTTGCCTTACATGGCATGTTGATTGTCTTTAATGGCTTGCTGATGGCCTTAAATGGCTTGCTGATGGCTTTACATGGCTCAGAGGCATGCAAGAGATCCCATGGGTGTCCACATTCCCAACCTTGCGCTACAGCGCTAGCACTAAAAGCCTTCTACCTCTGGAAAAGGAGGTTTAATACTTGCACTTTAAACAGTGAGTAAATGCGCAAAATCTCACTTTGAAGTGTGTACGGTATGAAAATTATAGGGCTACTGGAGGGTTTTAGCGCTGCAAAGTGCCAGTCTAACCATGCCCTCAGTAACGTGCCAGTCCATATAGGGTCAGATTCTGATCTCAGTTATATCGCTGTGATCGCAAAAAAAATATGAAAGCGTTAGAAAGGGGATCAGCTGGTATCCTTCACACCTGCAAAACACCTGTGGAACAACTGCAGCGGTAACACTCTGATTTAGACTATAGACGAGTTTAGAGTCTATCTCTTCTGTCCAAACTGTATACCGTGCCCCTCCGGGTGAATGAAGCAACTTTGTTTTCGCGGTGTAAAACTGCAGCAAACCCATATCAATCCTTCATACCGACGTGGTCCTTTCTTCTGTTCTAACTCGATTTTAATGCACTTCATCTTTAAAAGAGTAAGTGGTGAAATCATATAGCTGTAGGCGACATAGAGATTAATGAATTCAATGTCTGTGCTGGGAAGACCGCTTTCCTTTTAAAATTTCGGCCTGTGTCGTGTCATACATTGCTGCACCACTATAATATGGCAGCGACTGTTTCAAATGAGGGGTTGCAAACTTTTTTAGTACCTATTACCTGTGGGAAAACCTGGAACGCTTAAACCTGGATTTAAGCTAAATTAGGCATAGGTAAAAAGAGCCAGATGTATTCTTCGTGTGTCTTTCACTGTTATGAAAATCACCTGTTCTGAATACAAACGCATTTATCGAGCCTCAAGTTTATAATGCTTTGTTGCAATAATAAGCCTTTTGAAGTCTACTGCGATACTGAAAGAATGAATGGGCATTGCTGGTGTTACAATTGATGAGAAAGTAACAAGTAATAGAACGTTCGTTTCAAAATGCCACTGTTACAACTTCGGACGGACCTTGATTCACATTTTTCGTCCATATATTTCTCGTTTGTATAGATTAAATCCTATTTGCCAGTTACTGATATATAAGGCTGGTGCGGTAATCTACGACGTACCTGCGGTATGAAATGAAAATTGATTTGATTTCCTGATGGCTTACTTTTTCTCCCCCTCTGAGACTAGTTAAAGTTCAATTCATTTCCATCTTTTTAAAATGCTAATTCCTCCCATTTATTTGGAACCAACCAACCAATCAACCATTCCTCCTCCTCCTATTTTGCTTGCTAGATTTATCTTGCAGTTTCACCCACATAGAGAGAATGCCATCAATACCAGTAGATAGTAAGACTTCTGCTGGTTGCCTTTTCTTCCACCAAGTACGACGCCAGTGCAGATGGAATAAATAACAAAAAACGCAACAGGTTTTTATTTCAACATCCTGCCCGTTTAATACTTGCTTGGGATAAGTTAGGCTTCGTTGGACGTATTTTCTGCAAAAATACACGCAAATCATGAGATAAATTGGATCTCTTTGGAGAGTGCCTTCTGGAGCAAATCTTTCCTCCACTCCACGGTGCAAAAGCAATAAAATAAGATCCTTTAAAACAGAGAGAGTTTGGACAGCAATTTCAGGGTTTCTCATTACAGGCTAAGGAGAAACGTGCTCTCTCTTAACAGATTTTAAATGGAGAGTGGGTATTTAACACTATTCTCTATCCGTACCTATCAGCAATAAGATAATATATGCACCTCTATGCTCGCCAAAATGGCATTTCTTATTACTAATGACAGCTGTGGTAACGTTTACTGGGGGATCTGGTAATGATCAGAAAGGTGAAGAGTTATTGAAATACATGTTGCATTTATTGCAATTAAAAAAAAGTTTCTAGAAAGAGATTGGTCCTGTCATTTGTAGGGTTAAGTGTTTCAGGGCTCTTTCAATAATAATCCCTCTCAGCTACATGGAATCGGGTTTCACAATGAAGACAGAAATATTGACAAGGAATCGACTCCAAGATTCGTTTCAGTCATTGTTCCAGCTACCTCTGCTAGGCAGCCAACAATTACACGTCATTGTGCTGAAGAAAGGGGCCCTCAGAGAACTTAGAGGTACAGTAAGTCGTCTTCTCACTGCTTTTATTGACCTTTATGTCTCTGTCTCTATTTATTGGAAGCCGTGAAACCAGATTCAATGGAGTGACTTCGCAGTGTCACCGAGCACAGAATATTGGCCATATCAGCATTAAGTGAAGACACCCATTCTGATGAATCCAACTCTCTCCCCTGGCAATAACAATAGAGTCATATTAGAACAATTGAGAATTTAGACAATTATTCAGTCGGCTTTTATTTTATTTCCTATATTTTCATGGTAAAAGTGTAAACAATGGACTGTGTCCAAATGAACTCCATTGATACCATAGTGTACTGAGCTCTACAGATGAAAAATATATACCTCCTCCCCCCACCATCATAATAAATAAATAAACCTGGCATTGCTTTCTGGAACCAGCTGCCTCTGATTCAGATGGGCTCGATTTTAAATTGAATTAAAGGTGTTGTCGGCAGAAATCCAGTCCCCATCTTCACCCCGCGCGCGCGCACAGATTCCATGGCCCAGTATGAAAATATTTCCTTTTACAAACAGCTGATCATCCTATTTCCATTTTTGAGGGTCCTTTCACCCCTCTCCATGCGCTGACCTCTTTGTACACCTGCTGCAGCCTCGCGCTCCCTCCGCCCCCAAAGGTAAGTGTTTTATAGCTCTCGATTCAAAAACTAACTTGCTATTTTACAAACATCTTTTAATGTTGTGAATCCAACTAACTGAAAAACTGGAGCGAAGACGGCGCTGAGACGTGTGGATGCGACATAAAAGCGATGGAATAAACTTCAAAGGTTTCAGTGGTGACTTCTCAACCTTTATTTATGTGCCTATTAATGCAATATCCATCATGTAGATATACATCTTTATCCTTTAAACTGATATGCTGGGAATCAATTAGATATGCAGATTACATTTCATAAGTTTCCAAATGTTAATCTTCCTGGCCCTTTGCTGTTAATTTTTTCTCCAAATAGTATTATGTTTCGGGGGGGGGGGGGGAATGTCCTTCGAACAATTAATCTTTAGGCTACTTGTCTCAAAATATTTACTAAGGCTGAAGGCAAGAAGGTTTTCTGGAGTTTTGGTCCCTTTTTGGTCACGTTTCTCCCAGACAGGACGAAGCAAAGGGGGGACAATGTGTCCGCCAATGGATACCACAGAGGTAATCTTTATATGTTTGATATTTTACTAAGCTTTCGTGGAGCTGTTAACCCAGCATGGGGATTTTTAAAACCAGACCAGACCCTACCACTCCAAAGGAACATGTCACTTTGTAATTCTTTCACAGACATGTTGTCTCTTGCAACTTTCTCCCATTGCTTTGCGCTGTGTTGAGCAGCTGTGAACACCACTTTGGAACATACACACACTTCAGGGCCAGGGGCTTTCCAGTGCAGCTCTCTGTAACGTGTAGCAAAACAGCGATGTTGTTGTTGGTTGGTACTGTTGTGTTTTTAAGATTTATTTTCTTCTCGAGTACGGGAAAATCCGTCAAGTCTTTGGTTTCTCTTCAGCCCAGTTGTAAATCTGAACGGTGCTTCCTTGTTTAGTGTTTCGCGTGTCCACTGCTCTGGATATTCCTTTGGTTAGCGTTCTGGTGTTACTGTCAGAAGCCTATAAAATGTAGATACCCCGGTGCGCGTGCATTTGCTATGGCAATTGCCTAATTCTAAAACCAGAGGGAAGTCCTACATTTCCTATCTCATCCAATAGTTCACTAATCGTTACTTTTTGCATAGGCTAGCATTTATCTTTCCCTGAGGACCTTTCATTTTTATTTCTCACTAAGGACCAGATTCTACCACATTATCACCTTGAATGTCCTTGCCTCCACAAGTAGGGTATGGCTAGACTGAAGATTGTAGCGCGTTTATTTGTAGCGCTTCCCAATGGTATCGCGCTAGAGACTGTACAAATTGAAACCTTGTAGCGCAAAATAGTGGATACATTGATATCAGTGAGGCCATTTGTAAAGTAAATTCCTACTGGCATGCGAGTAAGAGCGTCAGAATCTTGCTCCACATTGCTTTCTCTTTTGTATTTGTTAATAGCAACACTTGTTGCAAACAATTTGCTGTAGCTTTTTAAGGGAAGAGATTGGATTATGAATAGTGTTAGCTGGTTTGTTAGTGAAATTTGCTGATAGATTATAGAAGTTTCTTAATTTTCGCTCCGCATTACACCATGTTTCACATTATGACATTCTATCTATCTATCTATGGATATTCTACATTTTATTTCTATGTGATGGAAAAATATGCACTCCAAAATCTAATCCTAAAACATTTTGAACATTCTTACAATACGAATTCCAAATAACTAGTCTCTCTTTGAAGTTTATCTTCAATAAGGTTTTATAGCTTGCAGTAATTTTGTGTCCATAATTTTGTCCCAAAATGGTCAATATTTGTTCAAATGAGCTTGCTTCTGATTTGTTACAGCATAAAAATCCGATTCGATCGAGTAAAATATATTCCCTTTACCAATAAACACTTTCAACCGGGGCTTCTCATTCTTAATGTATCAGAAAAACGTCCACGATCAAAGTGCATCCTTTCCTCCGTGAACCTTAGCTTCTCCTTAGCTAACTACAGAAAATCCTCAATACCTGGTTTGGAATATCCTCAAACCAAGAAAAAGGTGCATCCTTTATCCAAGATATATGGTTGCAAACTTCCAAAACAGAAATTCCCTAACTGAAAACAAAGCACTCTCTGTGCCCAGAATTATGCTTTCTTTTATTTTGTCTGTTATTACTACACAGAGAAAGAGAGAGAGCAACAACAAACAAACAAACAAAAACAGGCACGGGACTCTTTCCTACTGAACAAGAAAACCAGCAGCAACCACAAAATTTCAGGCACCAGGTAAGGTAGAAACCATCAAATTCCTTTTCTGAAAAAAAAGTGGCCAGATTCAAAATCATCCGGACAGAAAGATGTCTTGCTCCTTTATGGGCAATTTAGAACTACAATTAGAAATTACTGCCTGCTTTGCAATCGAATATATTGTAAAAAATACCAGCTAAAGAGTGCAGAATGAAATCTACCGAATAGATTCATTTTCTTTCTTTCTTTCTTTCTTTCCAAAACATGGTCCAAAATTAATTTACACTTAAGATAAATTTTGCCACCGTAGAAGCAGTTGTATGGCGAATTCACGCTAAACAACCTTCCTGATAAATAAGAATAATAGCAATTCACACTGAATTTGGAGAGCCCCGAAAACATTCTAATTGATTTTTGTAATAGAAGAGAAAACAGCACTGTTATCATTCATAAATAATTGCCTCTGTTCCTAATAGCTCTAATTTTCACTGCCCATTTGATGTGCTGCAGGTTTAATATAGAGCATTTACTAATCCAATTAAAAGTGCACCTGGCCTGGAAGGGCTTTGTAATTAGCAGGAGTATTTTTAGCTATTTCCACTAGAAAACCGTGAAATCCTCTCTGCTGGACTAAAGACTCTAATATGGGGAGCTAGGCATTCATGTCTAATCATTTTGCCTGGAATTTTAACAGTTCCTGTGCAGCAGAAGATGAGGGACTATTTCGACTTTTGTGACATTGATATCCACGAGCCGGAATCTGCAAATTCAGGCAAAACTCCCAGGGCAAGTGGGTTTTAAATCACTTTCACACGTTGTAGATTTGATCTTGTCCCATTGGAATCAACGGGCATGTTTACATTGTCTTGGATGGGAAGCCCGATAGAACCTGGTGTCTATACAATGTCCGGAAGGGCCCGATCCTGTCCCCATTCAAAGCATGGACCACTGCCGTGGATTTCAGTGGTCGCAGGATCGGGCCCCGAATCGATTAAACATTTTCCTTCCCCTCCTATAAAGCGAACGGTTGTTACGTGCGATATAAGCGAGGGAGAGGCTCCACGTTTTACGCTGACCATATTATTCTGAATGGAAAATGCCACGAGGCATGTACCTTCCCCTTGAAATTCTACATTGCCTTTACTTCACATGAATGGAGCGTCTTGTTATTCCTCTTTTCCTTTCTATTTCCTAACTTTCTGGTTTGTGGGGCAATTCTGAATCCCCGTGAACCAGCTTAATTGTGTGCCATGAAAGAAGCGTCTGATTGACTAAGAAAGACATGTATATTCAACAATTTTCCATGCATGATATAGGAAGAGCGGGTCTGTTTCCTACCATGGGAAAATATACAGCCATATATGACTCTGGTGCAAAAGGCACTCTTTAACATGCTCGCCCCCCTTTCCCTCTTCCCCAAACACTGCCGGGATTTCAGCTTGCAGAGGGTTTAAACTGCACGCAGGCTTGGGGCGGTGTTGCTCACGGAAGATCACTCTTTAGGCCTGTGGGCGCTGAAGGATACCGGTTTGCCAAATACAGGTTCCGACTCTGCTTTATGTAACTCTTGGGCTCAGATTCACTTGGACGGAGCCCTGACACTGCGGAGAGAAGGGGACGAATGTTTCTGGCACAGAGGCCCAGTTTACTGCAGCTGGCACAACCACACAACAGCAACAACAGGTTTCCTTAAGAGAGACTCCACAATGTGACCCGGAGATGGGACCAGGCTAGGCAGGGAAGTTTTATCATGTGGTCCCTGAAGTGGCTGGGTGGGTATCAAGCCCAGTTTAGTTTGCCATGAGCACTGACCCTTCTACACCAAGCCAGAAAAGGCAGCAAGTTATAAAGGCATAGATATTATGTTGTAGACAGAGAGCGCATCCAGCGATTTACTAGCAATGTGTTTGGTCAAATAACCCCTTCAGCCAATCCATTTTGCAGCCGCAATTGCACGCAGAAGGAGAGCGACTTGAGCTAGTTTCTATATCACAAAATCGTGGGCGAGGGTTGTATGGGATAAATGGAAGTTAACACTTCTGGGGGCTAATTCTACTGGCTTTGAAGTCCATGGCAAATATCTCCTTGACTTCAACGTGAGCGAAATCGGCCCCTGCTCATTGCAGATTTGACCGAAGCAATCATTTTCAGCAAATGCATCCCGGCCCAAGAGGAGTAGGGCCGTGACAAAAGGAAAACTACACACCGTGGGGAAATGAAACAATGTAGTTCACTCACGTAACACCTCTCATTGCAGTCCAGCTGCTCTCATGAGTTACCACCGTCTTACTTTAACAGAGTGGGACCATATTATATCGCGTATACATGGATTCCTATAGCAGACTACACACAGGTTCCAGATTCAGATGTCAAAATTATTGTGCTGTACTTCATCAGCAATGTGGCAATAATATCTGAATGCACCTTCAGGTTTCAGGTCTCTAATGTACAACTGCTGGTGAGGTCACTACATTGAAATCCTGTATGTTATGAAAGATTGCAACCTATTTGCTATTGAATATCTGAATCCGCATGCACACACTTTTACCTCTAGGGTTTTTTTTCAAGCAGGATTCAACTTTCAAACAATATATTTCCCGCATATTCATTTTAGGAATCTAAAATTAAATGGCAAATCATGTGGCCATAAATTAAACTTTTGGAAACTTTCTAGACACACTACACAGTTCAATGTTAAAAACATCTTGATATTAGCGTATGCATTGAAAATATGACCACAAGTGAGTATTGTAATGTATGGGGAATATTAATAGCTATGAAAAAACAGAATAATTTGATAAACAACATTTCTCCAGGTTTGTTCAATGCAGCTGCAGTTTTCCTCTCTGTATTTTAGGTATTAATAATTAAGATACTTTGATAGTAGAAAAATATATAAAATAGTTTTAAGTATACAAACTTTTATTAGTAACCTGTTCTCCCTTTTTAAAAAGGTTTTCCTACCCGCTCTGTTCCCAAACGTCGGAGTCCAGAGAGGTTTAATAATTTTATATGATGCCTTTTAAAAGGGATCTAGTTTCTTTTATATTTTTTCTGATATGCAGGGTCTGAGAGCGAAGAATCAACAGCCTGGAACCTCGTAAACATCTAGGAGGCAGATAACTAATCATTCTGGCATTTGCGTGACTCTCCTTTAAATTACTGTCTATTTTTTTAATTATGATAGCATCAATGCAGGGTTCTTTCTTCAAATCTTCCACTCCAAACTACCTTCCTTTAGCTGCCTAAAACTCTATGTTTACTGTGCCGTTTAGTTTTCACTGAGTAAAGTCTGAGACCTGTGGCTTCTTTGTTGTTTATTTTATTTTGCGGGCTAATTCGGCTTATTAGTTATACATTTTTAAACTGCCATTAATCCCCAACGAGAACGGAATCAGCAACAGAAAAATTCCCAAAATCGTAAAGGGAAAGGGGAAACTTTAAGCCTAGAACTCATTGTTTCCTTTATTTCAAAGGGGGGAAAACCTGAACGATTCTCATCCTTTTGATTGATTAAGGTCTTGAATAACTTGAGGCTCGAGAGTGACAGTTTCTGAATAGACTATTGCAAATAAAGAGCACTGTGCAAAGCCGGGCTGGCACTTCAGAGTGTAAAGGAGGCGAGTTTGCTGGCACTTACCAAGTTATAAATAAAAGGACATGCACAATAGTACCTTCTTTAAGGACAGACAGTCTTTACAACACTCCTGGCGTCATATCCTGCTGTGGTCACTTCAGCTCCTAGTCAGACTTTACTTCTTTTATTTTTCCAGCAGTTTAGTTTGAATACTACAATAAATTCCTGGGAACAAACGCTTGTTAGCAAGACTTGCTTTAACACACACACATAACCCACGCACGCACACACACACACACACAAATATATATATAATATAGGGCCATATCTTGCCATCCGTTTTTAAAGCAGAAATTCCCAATGGGAACAATGGAGACTTCTGCTTAAAAACCGTTTGTTCCAGAGAGTTTATTCTCCCTTGGTACCGATTTCAGTGAAAAGAGAAAGCGGGAGAGAGAAGGAGAGGACAGTGTTATTCCTCCCTTCACACATTTCAGAGAAGATGTGCTGGTGGAAATAGGCAGACAAAGAACTGTATCAATAGAAACACAACTTCCCCTTTAATTTCTCGCAGGCTATTTGACCAGCTTGTACGTCTACAATCCCCCAGGAAAGAAAAGGTGACCAGAGAGACCGACTTCAAGAAATGCAAGTGTCTGGTTGCTTCCTTATTGTAATCTCCCTCAAGTGGCATTGTGCCAAGACAGTTGTAAAAGGAACGAACCGTTTCCCCACTGAAGGCTGCTTTCTCCCCTGCTTCTGCATTTTCTCCTGTCCAGCCATTCTATGAAAGGACACTTTATCAAGGGAAGAGGCAATGCCTGGGTCACACTCCTAGATTGAGGCCTCGATTGTAATGATGAGAAGAGAAAGTTGCAGCTTTCACCCAATCAGCTCTTGTCTTCTCCAGACGGGACAGTCTCCCGGCTGGCCAATCGCAGCTCAGAGATCCTGCTGAAGCTTTGGGGGAAAGAACTAATAAATACTCCAGAGCGGAGTTCCTTTCACTCTGTATCAACAACAGGAAGAAATCATTCCTGCCACCCCCACCCCCTTTTCATATCTTCACACAGGGGCCAGCCGCCGCCTGAGCTCTGGCCCGCGACTTGTATGCAAGTTTCCTTTCCTCGCCCCAAACTTTGTTTCCCTATCTCCGTTTTTGTCTCTCTCCCCCTTTTGCTTGGGGATATCACGTCGTATTGACAAACGGAGAGCGAGTCGTTCCCCCCCTCCCCAACTTCCCCCTCCCTTTTCTCCAGGACTTTCCCTTTCTCAGTGGGATCTATTGCCAGAGCTGCTCTCTCCTATATCGGCGTTCACCTGGATATAATATTAAAGCAAAGCTGTATACAACATGACAACTCTAGCTGGAGCTGTCCCAAGAATGATGCGACCGGCTCCCGGACAGAACTACCCTCGCAGCGGATTTCCATTAGAAGGTAGGAATCTCTAGCTGTGTGATGAATTTTCAAACGCGTGCGTGTGTGGTTCAAACGTGTATGTGTGTGTGTTCAAACCCGTGTGTGTGTGGTTCAAACGTGTATGTGTGTGTGTTCAAACCCGTGCGTGTGTTGCTGAGAAACGTTTTTTTCCATCCAGTGCTGTGCACTAGTGACTTAGATTAAAACACACATTAGAACAACAACTGCACCAGATTAGCTCGAGAAAAAACTCGTCGCAACTTGGAAAAGTGAGTGCACAAAAGGCCCCCCTCACAGTTTATACACACACACATAACGTGTAGTGTTTGCATTAACGTTCTCCATGTTAGCCAAACACGGATTCTGCTTTGAAGAAGGCAGCATTGCAACTTAGCCCCAGAAGAGATCCTGTTGAGTGTCAAGGGTTCTGCCTTCTTAATCTTGGGACCCGATCCTGCCCCCCTTCCTCAGACAAAACTCCCACTGGTCCCAATGGGAAGTTAGCCTGAATAAGGGTTGCATATTCGTCTCTCAATCTCTTCAATCTCAGAAAGTTTAAGGGCGGCAATATTTTAAAATATTGAAACGGGCGTTTAGAAAACAGTTCTTTCCCTGTCCTGGAGTAGAGTCTCTCAAACGTTTGTTCCTTATTAACGTTTCTGTAAAACCGCGGAAAGGGGCGAGTGCTGAGGGGTGAAACTAAAGGAGAAAGAGACACCACGAACCCAACTGGAGAGTTGCGGAAGAATAATGACGAGAAGCAGGTTAGAATTGTACAGTCCAAACCCTTTAAAAGATTCTTCTGGAAGTTTTATGTCCCTTCCCCTGCCCTTTTCACTTCTACCAAGATCCCATTAGTAGCGGCTAATTAAAGTGGGTAATAAAAGTCTTTCCAATAGTAACTGATGGAGAGTGTAACAGGTGAAGTTTTTCACCTGCAGTCTGCTTTACAGAGAGATTAGATGAGATGGATCGAGTGACAAAATCCCGAAATTGTCGGGGCTCTCAGTTCCCCCTCTAACTGGAAGGGCCGAGTGGTACCTATGTATGTAACATGCGACTCAGATGTGCCATCTGGCTCCTGAAGTTGCTGCTGGAAATAGTCATGTTTCCACTAGCACTTCATATTTCCCTTCCCTGCTCTCTTGATCAGTCTGAAACGTTATTTAACCTGTTGTGCGAAGATGACACTCAGCTGTCAGGCACTCCCAGGGTTTCTGACCATCCCCGATCTGTCCGGCAGGCAACCTAGCACTAACCTGGCACAAAGATGGGAGCGGATGCCCGCGGGTACCTGGTTGTGTGCATGTGGATGGGGGAGCGTGTGCGCACAACGTCGGGTTGTCTTGAAAACACACACAAGAAGTAACTCCATTTCCCCCTCCTTTCTAGTGTCTACTCCTTTAGGCCAGGGCAGAGTCAATCAGCTCGGTGGAGTGTTTATCAATGGCAGGCCTTTGCCCAACCATATCCGACACAAGATAGTGGAGATGGCCCATCACGGTATCAGGCCCTGTGTCATCTCCCGCCAGCTGCGCGTGTCCCACGGCTGCGTCTCCAAAATCCTCTGCAGGTACCAGGAGACGGGCTCCATCCGGCCGGGGGCCATCGGGGGCAGCAAGCCCAAGGTGAGGAGATCAGCAAGGCAGTGGGGGCTGTGGTTAGGGCCTGGCCCTGCCAGGTGCTGAGCCTCTCCCCCTCCCGTCGATTTCAGCGAGAGCCGAGGGCGCTCAACCCCTTGCAGGATGGGCCCGGGGGAGCGCGCCGCGCTCTTGCTGTGATTTGGGGAAGGATGTGCATTTGGACAAAGCCTTATTGGGCTAGCGCACTTCACACAGGTCTGGCTGCAGCATCTGGGGGAAACGAGTCCGCTGTATTTAATGCAAGAGACAAAATGTAACCAAAGGCTGCGTAATTGCCTGTGCCCACCTTAGAAATCAACATACTCCTCCACGCGGTGTGTACACGGAGACGCACACGAACACTCGTGTGCAAAGTGCTGCATGTACTCCCAATCCCCCTCCAATTTCTATAATGTCTCAATCCATAACAGATTTAAAAAAACCTCGGAAACGAATCAAAGAAATAAGGCCCGACCCTGCAAACTCTTTTATTCACCTCAGAATGGCCCCTACATATCCCCCCCCCCCTCCAAAGCTGTGGGAGCAGCTTCAGGGCTGAGCACTTCCCAGGGTGGAGCATGCAAGCGGTCCAGTTGGAGTCAGTTGGTCTAGCCATTGAGTCAGGATTACTACCGGGCGGGAGAGTTTACAGGCTCGGGTCCTATATTCTGGAGTGTTCTTTAGCATGATGTTGTTCAGATCCAATGTATCCAGTTGTCTGCCCAAAAGCTACTTATATTTACACATACATACACCCAAAGAGTGTGTATACAGGCAAATATAGATCACTGGACGAATGTTAACTTGTTTGTATTATTATGGATCTCCCCCCCCCCAAAGTTCGTTCGTTTTCTTTCTTTCTTTCTTTCTTTCTTTCTTTCTTTCTTTCTTTCTTTCGAGCAGGGATTATGAAACGTCTATACCAAACGATAGAATAAATTACTTTATGTATGTTACGGGCATATTATCTGGAAATGTATTTCTAGTTCTGATTTCCAGGGGTATTAATTCAACCTTAATTTCGTTTTCCTAGCAAAAATTTCAGAACATTGCGTTGGTCAGTGTCTGTTTATGATATTTTAAAAAATCAACGTTGTTGTTATTAAATTTATTTTCGGTTGTTGCTAATTCCCGCGGCTGGGTCTGTACTTGTAGTTTGAGTTACACTGTACTTTAGCACAGTTTACTCTCTTTTCCCGATCATTACAAGGTCACTGGCGGTACTTTTACTGCGGTTTTCATCTTCTCTGTGGACACTTTTTTGCTCTCCGCCCTCTGTACAGATACTGTGTACAACAATGTTATTACTCTATCACGTTAGGTTTTGATGACTATGGGCCCGATCCTTCCACTCTCATGCGAGTGCAGTCCCAATGGACTTCCTAGGGAATTTTGCCGCTCTGGGGACTACAGGATCGGGCTCGTTGTATGTCTCTGGAGTCCTGAGTCCGTTTTAAAAGCAGAAGGACGCTGATAATCATGAGAGGCTTTTCAAAGCCCTTAATTATAACGGGGTGTAAACCCGGAGCGACTCCAGTCAGGTTAAAGGAGTGACTTCGGATTCACGCGGCAGAATTTAACCTTCGCGTCTTGCTGTGATCCTTCTGCACTGCATCCAAACTGTACAAACTTGGTGTCCGCCTGGTTTGTTGTATTAAAGCAGGTGACAACGCCGGACGTTGAGAAGAAAATCGAGGAGTACAAGAGGGAGAACGCCGGCATGTTCAGCTGGGAGATCCGGGACAAGCTGCTCAAAGACGGGGTCTGCGATCGAAACACGGTTCCCTCAGGTACTGGGCTCTAGTCCTATTTGCGTCCCGCAGGCTCAGCACAGCCACTCTCAAGCTATTGATTGATGCCATTTGGAGAGCCCCCTCTATCCCGAGCCCTCTTCCAGAGCCATACAATATTTAACAACCAGACGTGACCCCCCACCCCAGGTGTAGGAGACCCGGGTTCCGCTGCAAAGCCTGTGTTGGGGGTGGGCATTATATCCCGTGGGTCTATTGCCGGCAGAGGATGAGATAACGAGTTCAGCGAGGAGCATCAGTCCGGCCTAGTCACTTTCCTAACGTCATAAAACCATCGGCCTTAGCCACCGGGACGAGTTCAACATAGGGATCCCGGGGAGGATTTCTGCGCTGGGGTGGGGCAGTTTGTTTTTAATTAAAAATCAACTGCATTCTTCCTTCTCTCCCGCCCCCCCCCCTCCAGCCCCCAGCTTGTGCCGAGGGGATAGTTCAGAGCAGGGGTTTGTTTTGCAGATTGGGATCTGGAAACAAATTAATGAGCCAAGGCCGCTTTGCTGTTCTCCTCTGGGTTGTTTTCTTGCTTGGTTTTGTTACAATAGACGAGGACTCCAGCGTGGAAATCGGAACCCTGCAGTTTGAGGCCTCCTCAATAGTTTGCTCTCTGGGTCATGTTGTCATTTCCCTTGTAATGCTTTCTGGTCAGCAGGCTTGACGGCTTGGAGAAAACACAAATAGCTTGCAGTATATGTTCAGCCCCTTTTAAAAAAAAAACCATAGGGAAGATAGGGATTTATTGACACTAACCTCACAGGCAGTGAAGCCCCTGAATTTAACCCAGGGGCTGTAAAAAAAACTAATGCACTGTAGCGGTCTGATTTGCCAAGGATCAAACCAGCACGTCTCTGGATGTGCGCTGGGGTTGGGGCAGCAGATCCATCGGGATGAGGGGGCAGCGGTCCCCGCCGCGGTCCCGAGAGGGAGAGGTTGTTTTCGAGCCAACAAAGCGCCGCTGCTTCACAGCTCTCCGTTTTCCCTTGAAGTGAGCTCCATCAGCCGCATTCTGAGAAGTAAGTTTGGGAAAGGAGAAGAGGAGGAGGCCGAGCTGGAAAGGAAAGAGGCGGAAGAGAGCGAGAAGAAGACCAAGCACAGCATTGATGGGATCCTCAGCGAACGAGGTAAAAGCCGGTCGCTCCCCCCGCAGACGCCGAGCGAAGTGGGGAGCTTGTTTGCAGCGTCTGGACGCGGGGCGAGGCGCACACGTGTTAGCGGCTGGGGAGGGGGCCGGCCCAGCAGCGCTGAAGGCAGGTGCCCGCTGGAGGTGTTATAAACCCGGCCCAGTGGAGTGGGGTTCACGGGTGCCCTAGGTGTTCCCCTTCAGATCTTAGGCTCTCTCCGCCCTGTTTGTTGTCCCGGCCAGGTTGGTCTCTCGCTGATGGCTTGGGAGAAAGTGTGTCGGGAGTGGCCGGTGGAGGCCCTGCTAGGGGTTGTGATGAGGCCTTCTGGTGGTGGTGGCGGTAACAGCTGGCGCGGGAGAGCTGTTGGCACCTTTCTGCAGATGGCAGCGAGATCAAAGGAGGGGGGCGCTTGTCCCCATGCATCCTTTGCTCTCCTCGAGCCCGCGGAGGGTCCCCAGAAAGGTGGGCAATGCACGTGTGCAGGGGAAGCTTGGAGCCCACCTGAGTTGTGTTTCCTTTCATTACCCCCCCCTCTTCACCTGATGCCCATAGACGTGTTCTAGCCGCACGTGGCCCCGAACCGTAGTTGCGTCCCACCCTGTGGCATCAGCTTTCCCCGGACTCTGGAAAGACCCGATTGGAGGGCGCAGGAGAGACAGGCGCCCGCGAACCCATCCCTGATCAGCGCAATTCCTCCAGAGCCCAAAGGGCGTCTAAACCCCCGCGATTTGAAATCTCAGCTCACGGCCGCTTCAGTGAGCGGACTGGTGCCTTGAATATTCAAGCGGGAGTCGGAGGTAGGGAGAGAGAGCTGGTGACTTTGCGTTGGGACTTTTTGCGGCAAGGGAAACTTTAAAGAACGCGGGGAAGGAGATCGCAGAGACAGCCCCCCCCCCCGGGGGAATTATTGCAGATGGGTCCAATTGCACGGTGCAGAGTGCAGCATGAGGAGCTAAAATCATCGCTGGCCCCGCGAGCTGGGTTCTCACGCCTGGCCAGGTACTCTGGCTGGGAGCTGGGGGCGGGGGGGGGAGCGCTTTCTCTGATCCCAGTGGCTCGTTTTGGGGGCTTGGTGTTAAAAAAGTATCTTCGGGGCGTGCAGTCTTGTGGCCAGCAGGTCAAACCCGGCCCCTGCCTGTTCTTCAACCGAACCGCTATTGTGACGTTCATCATTCACATTGAAATCACTTCTCAAAGGGGAGCGAGTCTCTCGATCTGGGGGCCCGATCCTGCCATCTTTGTTTTGGCTTATTGGCTTCAAGTGAGAGGGTTTTCGCTTGAATAAACCTGGCAGGATCGGACCCTGCTAGGAAAGGAAGTTTTGCATACAGGGGAAAACTTCCCCAATTCTTGCCCGCGGTTGCTGGGAATCATTTGAAAGAGTTCCGATTCCTGGGAATTGGAAATTGGACACCAGGAGACCATAGGGAGGAAAGAAAAGAGTCTTCTTGGAAATAAAACCCAACCAAACAAGAAGTCTACAAATAAATAGCAATTTTAGCTGGAGAAAAAAAGAAATCCAGGTCAGTGGCTTGAGGTTCGCATTTATTTCAAGCCCAGCTTTTTATTATTGCCCCGTAAAAGCCTGTGTTAGGTGCCGGGAAGTACAGGCAATGAAATCGAAACCTAAGCAAGAAAGAGGGAAACGATACAACTCTCTGCAGGTTGTTGTTGTTGTGCCTCGTATTCCAGGCCTGGGCTGGGTAGGGAGATAGAGAGGCTGTTGCCAGTGCGGTGGGACTTGTTGCTAGAAGGTCCTAGCACTCCTCCTCCAGAGCTAGTCCTGCACATGCATAGGCGCTGAAGAAGAGGAGACAAAAGTACCAAATGAGCTGGTCAAACATTTGTACAACTTTTCCAGCTTTTACAAAGAAGGCCTTCTATACACAATCTACACTTGGAGATGAACTTGGAAAACAAAGAGGGGAGAGTCCATTGAAACTCACACTTTAGCTTTGCACAGACAAAGCTTCAGCTAGCAGCAGCTTGATGTGAACAAAAGAAGGCAACCTTTTTATAATTCAAGGAGAAAAGAAGAGAAAACAGCCCCACAAAAGGCTGAGAAAAGACATTATGGGCTTGCAATGAGGGATGAATTATTCAATGAGCCCCAATAGCCGATGCTTCGAGCAGTTTTATGGACTCTCCACCGTGGAAAAAGTGGCTATTTTCACCTACAAAATGTTTCTAGCCTTTCTAGACATCTAGAGATGCCGACTGCCATTCATGAAGGACAACTGCCATTCTTTAAAACTATAGTATCCCTCTGTATTGTAAAAACAAAACAAAACCCCCCTAAACTAGGACTCTAACTCAGTGTTAGAGTCTAGGGCTTTCAGGGAAGCTTCATCTTCTGTGTGTATGTGTGTGTACCTATGGACACACCAAAAATGCTAGCAGAGTCATAGATTTTAAGGCCAGAAGGGACCACTCTAACTTCCTTTATAATGGAGGATGAAGAAGTTTAACCAGGGACTGGGAAAGCAATGGCTAAAATCGATGTCCAAGATTTTGAAAAACAACTGGTTGTTTAGGGTTTTCGGGTGCCCAGCTTGAGCTGCTTTAAAGGTGCCTGCTTTTCAGAAAGTGTCACACATTTTTTAAAATGTTTGGTGAGGCTCAAGTTGGGCACAGAAAATGGAAGTGCCCCAAAACACTCGTCATTTTTGAAAATGTGGGCAAACGTGGACAGAGAGTTCATCTTAACTGGCTGAGCACTGATATTAAAAAAAAAGATAAAGCAGGAAGCCTAGCTAGTATCCGTGATCCAGTCAACAACAACTATTACGTGGATGGAGATCACTATCTGATTAGAAAAACAGAACTCCACAACTCAAGTCTAGCTCAAAATTCTCTTGGTGTTCTTTCACACTCCACTGTTTGAAATTTAGGCTTTAGCCCCAGTGTTGGCCTATCAAAGTTTCAGTGATATTTCACAGAGTCAGGGAGTGCTAACAACCTGGATCTCAAAGGAAATGGAGGGATTTTTTGGGAAAATAAATCCCCATTGCCAGTGCTATTGTCATTAATGTCAAAATTCAATACTGATATTTAAAAAAAATGAAATTATGTTAGATTATTTGGGTAGAAAGGCTTGACCCTGAAAGGGTGCTGCTTGCCTCTTGAAAGGTATTGAACTCTGAACTCCTTTAGCTTCTACTGAAATTAATGACCCATGGTGCCTACTACCAATGAAGCTGATGGCAAAACTCCCATTCATTTAAATTGGGTACAAGGGCTTTACTGGAAGTCAAGGCCACACAACTCTGCAGGATCAGGGCTTTTAAGACGTGTCTCTTGGTTATCACATGGTAATGAAACTCTTCATTACAATAAGTCATCTTCCCTTGTCTCCTTCTGCCACTTAATATTATTATAGGAGTGGCAGAGATTCCATAAAGGGTGAGATCAAGAAGAAATTTGTTAGCACAAATATTAATGTGGGTAGGGTATTATAGAGAGAATTTTTTGGAGAATATAATTTAAATGCTCTGTTCCTTTACATATCTGGCCTGTAATCAAGATTCTGCTTCAAGACTCATTGATAACAGCAGAGCCATGATTTCACCCAGAATCTGTATTTAAGGCTAAAAACATCATCAGATCCTGCTCTCTATATTCACATGGCCTGATTCTGCTCCCATTAAAGTAATTGGTAAAGCTCCCAGTAACTTCAGTGGTGCAGGGTCATGCTTGCAGGTATCCCATTGACTTAAATCTGAGGTCTGTGAATAAGAAAAGTAGGATTTGGCCTCATACAGAAGTCTAGGTAGAGAATACATGGTGGTATGGGATACAGGGTTTATTGTCATGATTTTGGGCTGGGTTTGTTGCTCACAAATGGTGAAGCCACACGTGATTTATATGGGTTGTCACAAACAAGTGCCAAACAAAGCTTACCACTGCACCATACCGTCCTATATTCTGTGCAGCAGTGATCCTATATTCTGTGCAGCAGCCTACTTTGCAGGCTGGGGAAACTCTTTTAGGAATGTTTTGAAGAGTTTTATACAATGCTATTACTATTTTTCATAACCCTGGCCCTACGGAGCCAGGTTAGCTTAATACCAAGATTCAGAGAGAAAAAAATCTGACTAATGAACTGCAGAAACCATTAGAATTACCTATAATAGAGCTGCAAACAAATGATGCATCCCTCTGGAGAGCTAGCAATCTCCCCTTTCCAATGCTAGCACTCTGTTCAATTAGAAGGTATCAGACTTTTAGCTCATCTCTGATCCATTTTGCACCTCGGTCTTGTATGATTTAGGGGGGAAATTCCTCAATTGAAGGTTTTGGTTTTGATGGCAGTTGTTTAAAGCTGCTCAGAGATTTGTGATGTTAGAAGTAGTCCTGGCAGAGCTGGATGAGGGGAAGAGTGCAGATAAAGTGCTCAAAAGTGTTCGATAAATATAGTATATCATATGGCTTGACAATTTATCCCATAGATGTAAACACCACATATATAATTGTAATATAAAACACACATCTATAATATAGACATATATTATATCTATATCTAGCTATATTTCTATTTTGATTATAGATACTTAGATCACCCACACACCCTCTACATAAATACTTAGTCCTGCCATGCATGCAGGGGACTGGACTAGATGACCTCTCGAGGGCCCTTCCTATCCTATAATTTGATGATTGCTATAGCTATATATTTCTCTAAATATACAAAGGCACAGGCAACTTTTCATTGGGTGCAAGAGTTAAAAATAATAAAATAGTTGTCGAATACATCTCTAATCAGTAGTTTTGTACATTTGTCTACTTTAAGTAAAGTGAGATAAACAACCTTCAGTTCCAGTGTTTCCTTTATTTATTGATGCAATCCCTAAATTTTTGGTGGGCTAAAGTCCCCCCAAGCTTCCAGCTGTCTATGCCAATTATATATATCTATTGATATTAATGTATCTTTAGAAATAGATATCAGTATATAAATGTAGATTGGTATAGCTATTGATGGTATAGATATTATATATTCTATGTATGTAGGCATATGATATAGTTCTAATAAAGGCATAATCCATAAATCAGCTTGGAAGGAAAACTTTTATGTGTCTTTCTTTATACATGATATTTTTGGAAAGACAGATTTATAGGGGGGAGTTGCATGTACCTTTTAATCTATCTATGAAACGCTGGGTTGGCTAATTTGATGGCTCCCTACTTCAGGGGATGGCTGTTGTTTTCTGAGCGAAAGTTGAGTGGCTTTTAAAGATCAAATGATGGGTGCACAGCAGCACAGACTTCTTTCTCGGCCCTTCTCAGTGCTGGATCAGGAGCAGGGTTGCGCTAGTTGGGAGACCCGGCTGCTGCTGCTGCACTGGGTGACACAGTCTGCTTCGTGCTTAAATGGGACCCTCTGTTCTCCTACCCAATGGAATTGGCCCCCAGGCATGGTCACAATGAATTCTTCCCCAGTCATGCGCACTATTCCAAAGATCCTTAGTCATCCCCACCCTCTACCCTTGGCTTCTCTGAGTGAGCAATTCAGGCTGCAGCAGACTAAATTGCCTTCTTTATTTTCTTCTTACTTTCATCTTGGATCAAACCCTCCCCCCACTTTTTTTTTCTTTTTTTGGCCTGAGGCTCACATTAGTGCAATTTCTGCCACCACCCCTCTTTTTGTGTGCATGTGGGGGAGTTTAAAGAAAAGAAAGATCTTAACACAAAAGCCCCACTCAGTAACTAGAAAGCCGAAGCTGTTGCTGCTTCTATAGCCGTATGATGCTTTTCCTGTTTGTGAGTTTTGGGAAACATTTTTGCTTTGTACTGTAATGGAATTAGAGGACAGATGCTGACTGTAAATGGGACACGCGACTACCAGCCTCTAGCTTAAATATTTAGATGCAATGTTACAATTACTGACTTGATGCATGAGCTTTGAAGTGGTTACACGTGATCAGAGGGTGGCATAGGCTAGATGGGCTTCAAGACGGATTAATGTTGGTTGCTAGATAACCTTCAGGAGGATATTTTTAGTCTGTTTAATTAATCAGATTAATTTTCCAAAGAAGAGGGTTGATGTACAGGAACCAAATATCAATGTGTGTATCTCCATTCATTTCTTCATTGTGGGGACGATGTTGGGCCAGTGGTTAGAGCATGGGACTGAAAAGAAGCAGAGTCATTTCTATTCATGGCTGTGTGACCCGGGGTGTACCATCTCTTTCTGTTGCAGTTTTCCTATTTAGAGAACAGGGCTAAGTCCACTTACCCACTTTTGTAAAACATTTTGTGATCTACAGCAGAAAAGGAGTACATATATTTTGTGTATGTCTGCCACCAAATCATATTTTCTCTAAAACAAGTGACATGTTTTATTTGTTCCACTGTAAGACCACAAATTTTGTCTGAGGGAGTTCTAATAAGTGTATTTGTTCTAAATGTTCCTAATGAAAATATCAGAATTGGAATTAAATGAGATGATTTGGGGATTGAGAGCAATTATTTTATTGAATCTAGAATTTTTAAAAAGTACTTTCAAGTATTTTATCACTAGTATCACTAAGAATTGAACTTGTGTAATTAGAACGGAGTTACTGTACTCAAACCGTTGAAACAGACAAAAAAATGGGACATTTGCTTGACTAACAAGTGAGTAAGGACTGCAAGATGTATTATCAATATTAGTATTTATTATTTTTATAGTGGTAGTGCCTAGGGTGCCCAGTCTTGGACCAAGACTCCATTGTGCTAGGCACTGTACGAACACAGAACAAAAAAACCCCAGCTAAGATTGCACCTGTTATTGAATCCACAAATAAGTTACGGTCTGATCCAAGAAAGTGTTGTCGAGCATTTCCAGAGTGGTGTTGAGCACTCCAACTACCACTGGCTGCAGAGAGAATTGAGGGTGCTCCACACCTCACAGTAGCTGGCCACTAGATTACTATCTTGAAGGTTGAATAAGGCAAGAAACATTTTTAAGGACTGTTAGATGTTTTACTCATTGGACACCAATAGTGTCATATAGACAATAATACTATCAGTGCCCCACACAAGAGGGAAAATGATTCTATTTAGCAACAGGGCCTCTGATACACACAGAGGAATGACACCTCCCTTTTTTGAAACTAATAGGCTACGTCCACACTAACACTTTTGTTGGTATAACTTATGTCACTCAGGGATGTGAAGAAAACACCCCTCTGAGCGCCATAAGTTACACCAACAGAAGCACCAGTATGGACAGCACTATGTCGGTGGGAGACGCTGTTCTGCTGACATAGCTGCTGCTGCTTGTTGTGGGTGGTTAAATGATGTAGACGAGAGAGCTTTCTCCCGCTGGCATACATGGGAAATCTTACAGCAGCGGAGCTGCATTGGTACAGCTGTGCTGCTGCAAGGCCTCTAATATGAACATAGCCTAAAATTTGATTAACAATGGTTTTATTTTGTTTTGCAGTCTTAAAAAAAGTAACCTCCTTAACTTAAAAAGGCCTGATTCCAACTCTTCCTATTGAATAAATTTAAAACAAGACCAAATCTTCCCTTAACAAATATTAGATCACTGATTCATGCATTTCAATTTATATTACAGAAACTGACATTTCAAATCATCCAGGGAAACTATGAAAGATGTTATCTGCTTTGACTACTCTCTACTTCTGAATTAATACTTGACTAGACTTATAGGGTAACATTCTGAGGTCATTGACCTCAATGGTTTACCGTATTTTTCGCCCTATAAGACGCACTTTTTCTTCCCCAAAACGGGGGGGAAAAAGTTGGTGCGTCTTATAGGGCGAATGTCTTATAGGGCAAAAAAAAAAAAAAAAAAAAAGCGCCTCGCTCTCCCGTCCCCGCCGCGCGGGCGGGCTGCCGAGGTTCCCCCCTCCCCACCGCAGGCGGGCTGCCGGGAGCGTCCCGGTTCCCCCCTCCCCGCCGCGGGCGGGCTGCCGGGAGCGTCCCGGTTCGCTCCCGGCAGCCCGCCCGCGGCGGGGAGGGGGGAACCGGGACGCTCCCGGCAGCCCGCCCGCGGTGGGGAGGGGGGAACCTCGGCAGCCCGCCCGCGCGGCGGGGACGGGAGAGCGAGGCGCTTTTTTTTTTTTTTTTTGGTCCGGATTTTTTATTAAAAAACGAGGGGGCGTCTTATAGGCCGGAGCGTCCTATAAGACGAAAAATACGGTAACTCCCATTGATTTCAGTGTGGCCAGGATTTCTCATAAAGTTCTTACTCTGTCTGTTGGCAAACATCATGCAGATATTGCTTTCAAAATCTTTTACTTGAATGGGAGTTTTGCCTCAGTGAGGACTGGGCTCCTTTTGAACCCAACTTTGCAAGGTGCTGAGCACTCATATCTCCCCATGAAATCCTCAGGTTCATAATAAAGGTTCACAAGATTGAGCCCAAGCACCCTGATCTTGCAAACTCTGTCATATATGAGTAACCAGAAATCCCATTCAAAGGGCCTACTCATATGCATAAAGTTACTCACGTGGGTTACCACTTGCAGGACTGGGTCTTCCATTTGTTTTGTTCTGTTGAGGGCTAAATGATAACGGGAGGGTCTAATCTTGAACTCATTACTTGGGCAAGTTCTCTGTGAAGCTGAGGATTTCCTGCACAGCATTAGCCAAAGTGATATCAGTTGGGAGGATAAGATTTTGTAAGTTTAGTCAGAGATAAATTCAAATTTACAAAAAAATCTAAGATGATGAAAACCTTGGAAGATAACTTTTGGGCAATTTTAAATGGTAATTTCTGTTGTATCAACTGAAATAAGTGAATTAGTTATCTAATATTTGCTGGAGGAAGGTTTAATTTTGTATTAATTGATAAGATGCATTCATTGATAAGAATGGGGATACTTATTTGGAAGGGGAGAACACACAAAGTTGATCCTGATAGATTATTGAGAGTCCCCAGGGCTAAGTAATAAAACTGTATTGGGAAATGAAGCGGAACTACAAAGTGCTCTCTGGTTAATTTAAGAAGAAATTGAGTGAAACACAGCACAATAAATCAGACCAGTGTAGTCAATGTGAATTTCTCCATATAAATGTCACTTGAAATGCTATGTAACTAACACACATGGGGGGAGAGAGCGAGAGAGAGAGAGAACAAAATAAGTAAATACAAGTTTTGTATACTTCCAAGAGTTCCCAAAACGCAGGGATCTCTTGCTAATAAAAGTGATGTACAGTAACATAACTCACCACAAGACTTTGTTTAGTACAATGTGGTGCATAATTTTACTTTATTGGCCCTGAAGTACTGCTGCCCCATGCTGTTAAACTAATTCTGTTTAAATCACGTTACTAGAGAAAAAGTGAGGCATAATGAAATTAAAAATTAAACTGTGGACATATTACAGTTAAACTGTTTCATTTTCTGAGACTATTTAGTTAGTTGCACTTTAATGCAGTCTATGAGAGGTCATTTATTTATTCTGGTAAATAAAGATTCAAGAACTATTAAGAATGTACATATATAACTAACATGACAGTAAAAGGCAATTAAGCAGTCAGTTTTATGTCTTATCTCGCTGGTTGCTCTAACAGTTGTTTTACAACTAGGAATTAAAATCTGAAAAGGAAGTTTTCAGTAGCTCTGGCCAAATATTGATTAAGTAGTTGTTTGTTGATACCTTTTGTTACCCATAAAAAGGCCAGTAGCTCTGCCCCTTGTTGTTCATCTTCCATTGTAACTGATTCTTAACCACAGAGATCAAAGCCAGGATCATTTCAATTTATCTGTCTTGGAAAATCCTTCTTTGCTTCTAAAACCTCCGTGGATTAATGATCAAATTGTCTTGGGGATGTGTGAAACTGAATGGATTCTTTATTTAACGTGGTCTGAGGATATGTGCATTATATATATATACATATTACAATTTTGTGGATTTTATGTTTATAATTAAATATTTAGGTAATGTGAACGTATATAATTTATTATAGAATGCAATGTAATTTTAGAGTACTAAGATGCTTAAATTTTCATTGAGTTTTAATGAAGAAAGAAAAGAAAAGAAATGTTATTGTTTACACTAAACACTGTGGCTCATCCTAGGAGGTGTTGGGTGAGACCAAAACTTCCACTGAAAGCAAACGGAATTTAGGAAACTCATCACTTTGCAGGATTGGGCCCTAACTATAAGAATAATGCAACAATATGTGCACTGCTGTTTTATATGTGGCTTCATTATGATGATTTTCTAAGTGATTCTCATTTGCATTAGTGAGGATGAATTGACTGCCCCTTCTCAAAATTATGGGGCAAACCTAATATGACAAGATATGTGAAAAGGATTTAGCCTTTGAAACAATTCTCAGCTGTAGAACATAAACCTGTATTATAAAATACATCAGCACATCCTCAATATGCAAGGACAGCATATATAGTATATACAGTTAGGGCTCTTTTACTGATTTACAATTATGATATGGAGTTTCAACTAAAATGCAGTCTGAGAGCCATATTTTGGTCTCATGATTACACTGGTCCCACTGATTACACTGCGACTTTAACTTTAGATACAATGCTGGTGAGCATGGTATTAAAAGATAGATAGATTAGATACTGCTAGGGACATTGCTATTGATTTTTACATGGACAGTGCTGAGATACTACAGCAATATACATCCAGCTATATAAAATCTATAAAACAGAGATTTTTAAAATCAACATTTTACCTAGTGTCTTTCTTATACAAATTTGTATTTGTTTGAGCTGAAAACCACTTGATAAAATAACAATAACAAACACCTGGCTACCTTTGAAGATATTTTGCTCCAGTTTGATAGTTAAGATTCTTTAAAAATATTTATGGACAAAAGTTCCTTGAAAAATCAGAATTTTCAACCTGTACCTTTCAGTGGATCTCTGCATGATGAGAAGAGTTACAGGTATTCCACATTATGATTTTTTTAAAATTTTAATGGATATCTGTCTTGAAGTAGAATTTCTGCCAAACATGGTCAATGTTTACACCATGCCTGAGTCCATATATGGGTCTTTCTTAAAGATTTGTATATCCATCATCTGGCTCACCTTGGAAGTCCAAACCAAAAATGACTATGTAGAAATTTCTTTATCAGCTGTACTACCACATAGATCATCATGGTGATTTGTATTACATGAGGCCTAAACAATTTTCAGCTGACATTTCAGTGTTGTTAGAGTTGATATGGCAACCCCCATCTTTTCAGTTCTCTCTCTATATTCCTACTGTATTGTTCATCCCATGCATCTGATGAAGTGGATTTTAGCCCATGAAGGCTTATGTCCATATAAATTTGTTAGTTTCTAAGGTGCCACATGTACGCCTCATTCTTTTTAGTGTCCATAAAGTTTATGCAACATAAATCAAATCCCTTTCACTCTACTCTTGTCTATAAGAATATATATATATATGCCAAGCTAAGTAGGATTTGGCCCATATGTATAACCCTTAGAACCAAGTTCTCCTAGCTCATTAGTTAATTACTTTACTCCACTTTATTAAAATTTACCTTTCTATTGTTACATACCCCAGTTAATACAGCATCAACATTCGAAAAAACCCACCTCCAGGAGCATGGCTCCCAGCACTGGTGCACTGTCTATACAGGTGCTTTACAGCACTGAAACCTGCTGTGCTCAGCAGAGTGTTTTTTCACACCCAAGAGCAAGAAAGTTGTAATGCTGTAAATTGATAGTGTAGACAAGCCCTTAGTAAATCAAGTGTATAGTATTATACAGTAGATGTTACAACTGGAAAAGAAATGTTAGATCACTGAGTCCACCCTTTTGCAAGTGCATTATATAGGACTTGTTTCTGCTCCCTTTGAAATCAATGGGATCCCACTTCACTGGGATCAGGATTAGGCAAAAAGTGCTCCTTATATTTGATTTTGCATTTCGAATGGTCGTTTTCCATCAAATTCAGAGGACTCAGACATCTATGTTGTAGAACTCAGGCCTATTTTTTAAATAGTCCATTAGATAAAACTGCTAGTACACCATTTCTGATGAGCATGCAATTTGCTGGCTGTATAAGTGGCTATTTCACATACTGTTCTGGGTTATTCAGGGTTTGTTCAGCCCCTAATCATTCTCCAAGGCTTTGCCTGCCTGTCCCTATCTACTGAATAGGAAAATATAGCTGGCTTCCAAGTCACTCATTTCCTATGGTAGACATGGAAAATGGCTGCACATGGCAGCCATTTTGTTTATCTGGTTATTACTTCACTCCCTGTATATATGTACCTGTGTGCATAAATATTCTGCAGACAATTGTGCCTTCATTTACATCTGAACAACCACAACGTCTTTAGTGGGGCTAGGGAGGTATAACTGAGGTTAGAATTTGGCTTTGCTATGGGAACTGAAACTTCTTGAGTTGAGGGAACCAGAATAGAATCCAGCTCACTTTCTCATAGATGTGTTAGTTTTGCAATGTTAATAAGCATTAAAAATAGTAACAAAAATTGACTTCTGTTGGTAAAGTAAGCAGGCCTGCCTCTGACTACAAACAGGGAGCAGGTCTGGTTATTAAAAAAGATGACATTTTTACAGTCACTTTTCAGAGAACTACACTTTAAAAGGTTGTAGCCAGGATGGTGAAATGGTCTTCACAGCTGCCAGCCCTTGGAAGCTGTGTTACTTATTGTGAAAATCCACCTAACAGCAGAGTGCTAATACTCCTCACTTTGTCCAGATTCTTGGGTTCCCCAGTGGCTGAAGCTTAATCATGATTTTGAAGGGAGCTTTACTGTTTCTCTGCCAGCTGTATTTCTCACCCCCACTTCCTAAGCAGAAAAGCAGTTGGAGCTTTGGAAAAGCACTCAGGGAGCATTGCTGGGATGCTCAGGAAATCAATGGGTTGGAGAAGTTAAAAGTACTTATTTTCCTCCTGGCTGACACGTCTTTCCTTGAGGAAAATTAGAAGGTGGGATTTATGCTATATCTATTATAAAAGAGATGGAGAAGTGAAGGCCAGGGGAAGACAAACATTTCTCTTAGTCTGACCTCAGGAAAATATTTGTCCATAATAGAAGAGCACATCAGGGCCAAACGATGCCTGAAGATTTAAAAAAAATAATCTCCTAAACAAGGTCCTCCCAATGTAGTGGTCAGAAGTGAGTTGTGGGACACTTCCAAATCTCCAAGGAGACTCTTAAATTTAAAATAACTTGGCTGATTGGGGGTAGACTGGTAAGTGAGCCTTCCTGTTTCTAACACCATCCATGACCATGAAGGAAAGTCATTCTGACTTGGAACTAGGCCAGCTCATATTTGCTTCTTGTCTACCTAAGGCAAGAAATTTGAAGGGGGCTAGAATTAGAAGTTCTGCACCGTAGAAGAGGGAGAGCTCATTTGGATAAGTAGTTCTTTTTTTTATTGGGTAAACTTCAGATATCAGCTAGTTTTTGAGTATCAGTGCTTTCTGGCAATGCCAAGGATAACTATTGCTGGCCTGGGCCTATTGTTTAGAAGGAATCAGCACATTCCTGTATACTAGAATATAAATACATTGAGGATGTGTTGATATATAGCTCTGTGAGTGAAAATAGGTGTTCCCAGTCTGGTTTATGTTTTGTGGGCCATTTCTTTAAATCGAGAGGGGTTTGCAGGAGCAGCTGAGAGCCAGTTACCATTTTGTGTTCAGTTCAGGTGCAGCATGTTACTGAGTGAGTCACAGGTGCAGCCACGAGTCAGCATGTTTTCTTCTTCCCATAGTTGTTCTTTCTGTTTGTTTTTTCTCTATCTCAAATGTAAAGTAATCTAGACTGTAAATGAGACTAATTTTCTCTTTGTGTCTGGGGAAAGTATACCAAGGAATGTCACATGCTGTGGCTTTTAGATGGGACCATAAAAAGGAAGATCCTGCCTGCACCTTATAAACTCTGAAATTTGCACAGCACTTATATAAGAATACGGGATTGCTCCTGTGTGTCCTCTCCCCACATCTGCAAAGAGTGCTGCTGTCTGCCTGACTACCATGATCAGGTATCTGCCGTTAAGTGGCATTGCATGTATATCAAGCTTGACCCAAAGCTCACCATAGACAATAGGTGCTGCTATTACTGTTTTCTGCTGTGAATATTCACCAATACAAATATAATGTGATAGTTGCTTCTGTGAATATTGGTACAGACGTTCAAAGCTATTTAGGAGCCTATCTCCTAAATAGCTTTGAGGATTTGGACCATTCTTAACATTTGCTGTTTTTTTTTTCTGAAAGCTCCTTCTAGTGACTACATTTTCTAGAATATTCACAGAGGATGGACACAAAGGGGGCACAAGCACAGACTATTTGTTAAAAATTTAAATTGATATTCCCACAGCAGTATTAGCCCAACTTTAAAAAAATGTCTTTCTGTGAAGGCATCTGTGTTAGATGGATTGATTCCAGAGAGAAATCAAAAAAGAAGTTCATAGTTCACTGTGTTTATTAGATAAATCAGTACTTTCTGTTATACATATTCTTACTGGCAGAAAGGTGGGGGCCAGTGGTTTGAACACAAGACTGGGAATCAGGAAACCCCATCTAAGACTTAATTTCAGCTGAGACTGATCTGAGCAAATCAACGATACCAGAACTTTCAAATTTTCAAAACTGGATGCCTCAGGTTTATGGGTGTTCAGCTGCAGACACGTAGGGTCTGATTCTGAGAGAGTCTCCTCATCTGCCTTCTCCTTGGCTTTCAGAGGTTCACATTAAATGGCTGTTCTGCTGTGAATTATATGAGCCTTTTTTTTACACCATGATGTAAACATTCACTAGTGACATTCTCAAAGAAGGAGGTTTTGTGGGTCTTATCCAAAAACCTGCTGAAATGAGTTGAAAGACTCCTATGGTCTTTAATGGGCTTTGGATCAGGCCCTCAGGTCTTATCTTGTTTCCTTCCCTGGTTTTTAAAAATCTGGTGAATTTAAGGATTCCTGAGCAGGCAAGAAGAATACTGATTAGAATCAGACAAAGACCCGGGATGGGCTTATGGATGCGTATTGCCCTGGTACTGCATCTAAGTTCTGATCTGCAGCAACACTAACAAGAAACTCTATGTGGATTCTGCAAATTGTGGAAAACTACCAGATGTACTGGGTGTTCTGAGATAGGAACAAATATTCACCAGGTCTTGACGGAAACTAATAGGTATCTATTTTTCTTACCTGCTGTATTTTACATTTAAATCTAGGCTAAGCATTGGAAAATGTGTTACTGGGAACAATCTTGCATCTGCAGGGAGATGAACTGAATGATCCATTGCTAACATCTAGGATTCTGTGGAATTAGGTTACACAATCAAACACACAAACAATCAAGCAGGGTAGAAAAGCTGCTCACTCTTTAAAGGGAACAAAAAGTTTTACAGCTTAGCACTAATACACCCTAGAAAGAGGTGTCTGTAAAATTTTAGATGAGACACATTTTGTGCGGAGAATAATATACTTCAGAGTGCCTGGGTGGATCTGTCTTTTCTTACGTGTTGGTGAGCATCCATCAGCCAAGGGCGAACTTCAAAGGACTATGTCAGAAAGTTGCTTTTTAGGGCCAGATTTTCCCTGAGGAAGAGCTGTTTATGCCAGACATTGATGTTTTTCTCCTATGATAGAGGAGGTACTAGGCAGCCTTCGCATTAAGGTGCCAAATTTGGAGGTTCCCTAACTGTGATGGAGCTGAATTATCCAGAAAGGGATTGCTAAATTATCCAGCTAGTGGTGTCTTTTGTTGCTAGCTCATAAAGATGCTTCAGAAAAGCTTCAGAGTAGCAGCCATGTTAGTCTGTACAGTAAAACCTCCATTTAACGGACTAATTCGGGCGAGGGGGTGTCCGTTAAATCAAAAAGTCCGTTATTTAATAAAAAAAACAAAAAACGACCTGTTGGAGCAGCAGCCTGCCCGCCACAGGGTCGGGGCGGCAGCTCCGCAGCTCGTCAGTTGCTGGGACCCGGGCGGCAGCCGGGAGCCGTCAGCCAGCCCACCCGGGTCCCGGCAGCCAGCCAGCCCGCCCGCTGGCGGGACTCGGGCGGGAGCCGGGAGCCGGCAGCCCGCCCGCAGGCGGGAGCCGGCAGCCCGCCCGCAGGCAGGAGCCAGCAGCCCGCCCGCCCACTGGTGGGACTTGGGCGGGAGCCGGGAGCCGGCAGCCAGCCCGCAAGAAATGGATTTGGGATGCATCAGACTTGCTCAGAAATTTTGTCCGTTGCATCCGAAGTCCGTTAAATCGAGGTCCGTTAAATCGAGGGTTTACTGTATCTGCAAAAAGAACAGGAGCACTTGTGGCACCTTAGAGACTAACAAATTTATTTAAGCATAAGTTTTCATAGGCTAGAGCCCACTTCATCGGATGCATAGAATGGAACATATAGTAGGAAGATGTGTATATACATATAGAGAAAATGAAAAGGTGTAAATTGCCATACCATATAGCCTCTTAGGCTATAAGCTTCCACCTTTTCATGTTCTCTGTATGTGTGTATCTATCTATCTATCTATCTATCTATCTATCTATCTATCTATCTATCTATCTTCCTACTATATGTTCCATAAATTTGTTAGTTTCTAAGGTGCCACAAGTACTCCTGTTCTTTTTTTCAAAAAAGCTGTTTCTCTCTTGAGAATACACCACCAGATTGCACCTAAGGGAGGGTATTATCAAAACATGTTCTCCATCCCATGGAAAATAATCCCACACCTTCCTACTTCCCTGCCCCTTTAATCTCATTAATTGAGATTTATTCACATACTGTAAAATTCTCTCTTAGCTGAGAGAACAGACTGTAAAGTGTTTACATGTCATTAATCAATAGAAGTATATTCCTCTATGCTTTTACACAGTGGGGGATGGGAGGTGAACTATATGTTCAACAGCATGTATGTGAAACATCATGCATGGTAATGGGAGGTGTGTGCAATAGGAGAACAAATACCATAGAAGTTTTAATGAAAATCCCCAATTACTCTGCACATTGTGGACAGATGTTTTGTTTCTGGGATGTTGAATACAGAAGAGGACACTTATAAGGTGACTTATGTAAACTAATGAGAATGATTAAAAAATGGGTGCAAGCAGCGATGTCATCTAACATGTACTGATACATTTTGTGTGCCTGAAAGACAAGTGTTTTAAATTGTACAGAGGGTGTGTCAAGGTGTGCCTCCCCACTCTGAACTCTAGGGTAAAGAAGTGGGGACCCCACATGAAAGGAGAAATAACCCCCCAAGCTTATTTTACCAGCTTAGGTTAAAACTTTTCCCCAGAACCCAAACTTCTCCGGTTGGGACTTGGAATAACGCTGCCACCACCAATTTAAGCCCCCAAAACCATGGGTTAGGGTAAATTGGAACCCCCTTGTAACACCCCTCAAATCTCCCCCTTCACCTGGGAGAGGTTTGAGAAACAAGAAATCCCTCACTTGCTGTAAGACATGCCCAATCCAAACCAGGATCTATCCAATGGAAACAAGCAGACAGAATCCTAAAAGGAAGATTTTAATAAAAGGAAAAGAAGGAGCATAAACCCCTTGTACAGAAATCAATAGGAAAACACCTCACTTACATCACCTAGCATAACTGAGCCTTCCCCTGGGAATTCTTCCTCTGCTAAAGTTTAACAGTAAAAGAACACCATGGATCAATTATCAAGTAATACAGTTCAAGCATACAATTCACTTACTACTACTTGGCTTCTTAGGAGATTATAGAATAGAGACAGACGGTTTGTTCGTCCCATAGCCAGGCGAACATCCGTATGATCGAGACGAGGAGGGAAACTGAAACTAAACAGGGTGTATGTGTGTGAAAGTGAACATCAGCGAATGATGTGGCTGGCCAAGAAGAGACTGTGTCTGGGGGAGACCCCAGTTGGTCTGTGGTGGGGCAAGAAGGTCCAGATGTGACTAGCAGGAGGTGCAAAGTAAAACGGACATTGTAAAATCTGCTTCCACCACAGAAGCCCCCCTGATCTCTCCTGGCAATGCACACAAGTCTACTCCCATATTGCTGTGGACAAATCATCTTTGGGAATTAAAAAATGTTCCCACTGTATCACCACCACCATCCATCTAATGCGGGTTCCTAAAGAGGAGAGAGTAGTCTTTGCATTGGACACTGTGCAGTTGGGTGGCTGTAGTCACTGCAGAGCTGTGCTGCTGTGATGGTGCAAAGAGGACCATGCAGTGTTCTGCACAACAGTGGCTATCAGGACAATAAAGCTTAAGTCCGCTAAATTCCCAGGAAGGACATCCGGGTACAGCAGGTGCTGCAAGCACATCAGGAAACAGGGAGAGGTGCGGCTTTTATAAGAATCGTATTTGGTCCGCAATGTCTGCTGTGTACTGTGCTTCAGGACATTCTTTCTGTGGGCATCTCCAAACCGCATTGTATAACAGAGTGTTCCTGTCAGTTACAGTATTTTGCCCAATCTGACGGTGTAAAGGGATCTACCTTTGTCTTGCTTTGTTTATTTGACACTGCAGAATCCCAACTTTATTTGTTCCTTTAGCCATGGCTTCTTTTTGGTCTGTGTGTTTTACATCTTCCTGTTTTACACTTCCATTGCAGAATGTGGCCTAAGCTTTGAACAAATATTTAAATAACCGGCAAGGACCTTTCTTGCGATCTTTGTCTCTTTATCTAAGTTGTCTCTTCCTTTAGAACAAATCCATGTAATGGGAAAATCAATCTTCTGCAGATGTATCATGCATGTCCCTATAACCTGACTTGTATTATCCATATCTGGTTATCTTTCAGAGAGGGAGAGAGCTCTTTTTATTACTATAACTTATTTGGATGTCTGAGTTTAGAATTTAGAAAATTATTTGTTAATACAGTAGAACATGCTTCATTTAATAAAGAATGTGTGGTTAAAAGACTTATCCATAACTAATGCAGAGCACACAGAACTGATCAGTGTACTGTTAGGCTTGATCTATAAAGTTCAGGGTTGTTCTGACCCATCAGTTTTGGTTCAATCCATTATGGGAGTTAGGGGTCAGCTACAAAATTTGGAAGCTTGGATCCAAACTTCCTCTGCTGTGTGGGTTTATATAGTGGGTTTGTGTGTCATGGACTGGCACTGGGGCGGGGGCTACTGCACCCCCAATAGGATCCAATTGATAGGCAATCCTGCTGTGCTCTGAGGTATCCCACCATCAGGTATCCCACTACTCTGCATTGTGCTTGAATGGTGGCATCTTGCCATGGTGACTGCATGAAATAAGCACTAGTAGCACATTGGGGTGGCGGCATGACAGTCATTACACAAGGGGTTCTGGAGGATATTCACTTGCCAAGGTGGCACATGACATGAACAATGGCTGAGCTATGTGATGTTTGTGATAGACAGGACAACCGGCCACAAATTAAATTGTAGTGCTTTGCAGTAACATGGAAAAAGAATGGTAACACAAAGCACATGTGGGACAAAGATGCTGGTTTCAATGTTGCACATCTTGTATCAACTGGGATATCTCCTAGCTATCCCGGTGGCGGAGAGGCTATTGTGGATGATGTTTTCTTGTGTAGGAGCAAACAATGACTTGGCATTTCACCATGATATGTACTTCAAAAATGTAATTGGTGGGTTTGGCCTTGAAAATGGCCAAGTTAAGGAGCAGAGAAATGCCCGTGGCTGTTGAAATTCCAGCCTTGTTAAAAACTGCCGTGGCCAGATAAGCTTGCAGCAATTGAGGCTGTCCTCCAGAGAAGGATCACACTGCACCACTCTTATTATGCATGCTCACGGTGCTACATGTCCTTTGTATGTTTTCAGTTCTCTTTCACAGTGAGAAGAGAATTTTTTTTCCCCCTCTCTCCCCTGATCCCCCAATGGAGTCACGCTTAAAATGTCTATTTCCTTCAATGGGCATTTTCATGTAGTATCTCTGTATAGCACGTGGAACAGGAATCTTTAATTATGAATGAGCTGGCTGTGGAGTAGTCCTATGATTCTGTTTTATATCATGTGGAATTATATTTTCCATTTTTATGCCTTCAAAACCTTATAATGCTGTGAAAGGTTTTTCCTGTAGTCTTTCCTCTCATGTGTAGTCCCTTTGATTTCTATGGAGCTTCTTACATGAACAAAGGCTGCGCCTCTGGCCTTTCATAAGACTTACCTTGATTTTAAATACTTTTGCACCCAACTGTAATGGAGAAATGTTTTATATAAAAGCACTGCCTAATTTGTACAGAAAGAGACAATCCGGACGACTAAAAACCTTGTTGCTGGAACCATTTGTGAGTGGAAAGTTTTATTAAAAAAAGGAAAAGGGATATTGATATTCACCAGTAAATCCCAGAAAAACTTTAATGGTAGCATCAACCTTTGTAAGCTAGATCATAATTACATTTGAGTGGAAACTTGTGAGTCATTTCCATCGATAATAGTGTACTTTTCATTTCAAATAAATATTATCGATTGCCATTTTCTTGTATGTCTGCATTGAAAAGAAGAAGAAAATGACTCATATTTCAAACCCCCAAAAAGCACGTTTGAAAATGACTTGAGATCTTAAAATGGATTATACTTTTAAAAATTAAGATAAAAGAATGAACAAAATATGGATAAAGTTAGAGATGGGCCAACGAGCTGGTGTTTTGTAAAATCTTGTCAACTGGGCTTTGCTTTTTCAAATTAAAACTAAAAAAACAAGAGTGCTCTTGATTCTGGTTCCATGTTATTTGAGTCACCAAACTTTGTGTTGGAGTGGAGGTGGGTAGGTTTGAATTAAAGCTTTTTGGTTTTGCCTTGACTGAAATTAAAATACACACTTGGAAAAAGCCTGAAAGATTTTTATTTTCTTTTTTACACAGATTATTGTGGACGCTTAAAAGTAGCTTCCATAAATAACTTTTCAATTTGATATTTGCCAACAAAACTTAAACATGAAGACAGTCTAGAATTAATTTTGATTAATAATATACAAATATATATGTGTAAACTATGGAAAGTAAATATTAGGAGTTAGTCATCCCTGATACACTGTGGTATTGGGAGTGAAGAGACCTCGATTCTGTTCTCGAGTCTGGCACTGAGTTGCTGCATGACCACAGATAAATCACGCTACTCATGCCTCAGTTTCCCCATCTGTAACATGTTTACCCATCTTATAAAATGTTTTGACATCAAAAAGTGCTAAATGAATGCAAAGTATAATTTTTATTACCTTGCTCCCATTTGTAGTTTATTTTCAATGTTGTTACTATTTTATACCAGATATGTAACACATTTTATTGTGTGCAATAGGCACCTGCTACGTAGATACAGAAATAGTATAAAAGCTACAAGATGCAGATGAAATGGATATACTGTAAGTTTCTATCATACAAACACTTGAGACATATCAGCCTAATTCTGCATTCCTTGTGAACTAAAATTCCCATTGACTTCATTGGGAGCTGAGATTCATAATGACTCCAGGATCAGGTCCAATATATTCATTTTATATATTTACTAGCAACTCCTTTTCTAAAACTTTTTCCTAGTTACTTTACTTCATTGATTCAAGTGTTAATAAAATACTTGTTCTATTAAATATT